>CM033123.1:2160998-3633776 GCA_019321725.1 Paulownia fortunei | reverse complement strand
AAAATAGTATATAAAGGTATGCGTAGTGAATGTCACGCTTGGATTCACAGAAAAAAGGAAAAAAAAAAAAAAAAAAGAGGAAGAGACCTCTGTTGATTAGTTAATTACAGCGATCATTCGTTTTAGTTTTATACTTAATTATGTTGTTGGGATCACAGGAGAAATGAGTAGGTTTATATTGAATTAACTAGAATACTTAGGATAATTCCACTTTGTTAACAAGTGGTATTATAAGTTATATTTGATTGATTATTCATTGAGTTGTACATTGAGTTTACATGCTACAGGTGTAATTCAATATATTAGTTGGTAATTTGGAGATGTTTTACGAGGAAGTTATATTAAGCTGTATATACCCATAATTATCATTAAGTTAATTAATTTTTGTTTACTATCCAAGATTAATTTCAGACAAGAAACTTGGGAATTTTAGCTATCAAACTATTGGGGTTGAAGTAATCGATCTTTTACTTTTCTAATATATAAATCTATACGTAATAATTTTGGTGTGTGTGATTCTGGGTGGAACATGGAAGTTTATAGTATTTATTGAATTATGAAAATGAGCTTTATAAATGTGATTTTGGTGGTTATTTATTTTTTTTAAAAATAATTTGTTAAAATATGATTTTATGAACGTGTTAGTTTTTTGAGACTATATACACTAGTGGTTACTCTAAAATAGACCAGGATCAATCGGGATTAAGTGTTAATCCATGATCCATGACATATGGATGAAACTTGTCACATGATCCAAGGATTACTGAAGAGTTTAATTGCCTTGGAGTTTCGTGATATGATGTTACTCTTGCTTGTCATACATTACAAAATTTGCCTCCAAATTCAGATACTGTTTTACATTTTGTTTATATATACACCATACTTGGTGCTCAATTGATTAATCATGAATCAAATTGAATAATCTAGTTTTTTCAAACCTAAGAAGGCTCTTTCTCTGAAAGAATATTCATTATAGGAACACTCGTATGTTTTATTGATATAAAAAGAAGTACATCATTCCTGGGCATGCAAACAAATGTAGCATACGCATTATCAATTCAAGACATTATTCAAAGTGAAGATCAAACAACAATAATAGTCGATCGACATGCAATGCAAGGGCGGGTAGCTGGCTAGAGTTTCCTTAGCGCGATAGGAGCACCAAACTGCGGTTGAATTGTGAAAGCAACAACTGGGGCGTGGGTATAGGTTGGTGAAATCTCAAAGGAGAATTCTCGCAAAAGCATTGCTAGAAATGTTTTGGTTTCCAACATTGAAAAGTTCATGCCAATGCAAATGCGAGGACCCCAACCGAAGGGCATGAATGCTGGCGCCCCATTAGCTGCTTTAAGCGCTCCTTCGGCGAACCTATCGGGCCTGAATTCTCCAGCGTCTTCACCCCAGATCTCAGTGCTTCGATGAAACATAAGTATTGGAAATGTGACCAGTGAGCCATTTGGAATAGTGAATTCATTTATCTTTGTATCTTCGACAACCAACCTAGTCAATTCCATTACTGGTAGGTATAAGCGCAACACTTCGTTTACAATCATTGTTACCTGTCAATCCATATGATAAATAACCAATGACATATGAACTGCATATAAGCTGTAAATATATTGACAATTGAATGGCACTGTCACTAAGTTGTCACTAATTATCAAGAGTTCACAACTTTGATCACTATAAAGTTTGTAAACATTATTATTAGGAGTGGTGACAACTTTAATATTATCAGTAATATTATTTTTTCTTGTAGTCGGTAAATAATGAATCAAAAGGTCATACTTACAATTTTGAGCTTGCCCAAGTCGTCAGAAGTGATTTCTTTCTTATTGCCCAATACTTGAAGAACCTCTTCTCTAGCACGACCTTGCCAATCTTGGTGAACTGAAAGCATAATCATGGTCCAGGTTAAGAGATTAGAACTGGTCTCAAAACCTGCAAAGAAAAATACCCTGCATTCTCCAATAGCATCTTCTATTATTTTCTGACGCTCACTTTCCTTTGTAAATTTTCCGTCGTACAAATCCTCCAAGAATACATCCAATAAGTCCTGATTACCACTTCTTGCTGCTGCGTTTCTCTTTAGTCTTTCATTAATCATAGAGGTAAATGCAATTTGTCGATTTCTTTGCCTCTCCGATTCGTTTGGGTTGGCAAGTACCTAAAAACAAAGCATTTATAGTAGGAATACAATATACAATTTGAGAGGCTAACAAAGTAATAATCCCGCATAATTCTCATTTTGGATTTGTTTCTTTTGGAGAAACTCTTCACATGGAATTTCAAATCAGTGTTGACAAATTTTAGATGTCTTTCTGTCTTTTTAATGAAAATGACTTAAAATAAGTGTTTTTGTGATCGGATCGATGATTAAATCGATTTTACTATTATTAGTAGTTCAATCAATTAGACCGATTCAACGTTTGGTCCGATCGGTACGACAGACTATATTTTTTTATATTATATAAAATATAATATAATAAATTAATTGTTATGTATAAAGTAACAACAATAAATTATTGGAAATAAACTTGATCCAGCCCAAACTAAATTGGATTTAAAAAATATTTATTTAGTTTAAAATTTGACATTGTAGAATTAAGAGTCCATTAAATATTAGAACCCAAATAAGTCTAATTTCTAGAAATTTGCTCTAGAATTATCTTAAAAAAATATGTAGATATTTTTTGTGAGAAATAATTGTAGAGAATTCTAGAGTGGTAGATATTTTCATAAAAAAATCTAGTAGATGAATTATAGACATTAAATTAAAAGTGTACTAGCATAACCCTAACCATTGGTTATGGAAGTGCCTTAGTATAAATATGGGTGATCTTGTTCATTTTGCACCAAGCCAAATTGTGGAAAGAATTATCAATAAAGTTTTCTCTTCCATGCCCTCTCTCCTCCAATAAAGAAAACATCTCTACGCTAATATAAATAACAATTCAAAAACATATATAACAAAGTCAAAAAATTAAATAAATATATACATGTAATCAAATACAAAGTTTAAAATTTCTAAAAAAAATGCAAAAAATGAAAAAATTGATTATGTCAATTTGACTAGTTTTTTGATCAGATTGACCATCTGACTCGTTTTGCCTGGTTTGAACGAATTTTTAATTTTGTTGTCATATATTGGACCGAATTGACCACCGGTTCGAAGTTCGATCAATCGAACCGATCAGTTCGATTCGATTTAAAAATCCCTAATTAAAATTATATATGTGTCTTTTGTAAGGATATTATTGCTTAATGTATGAGGTTTGAATGATTCCCCAAGTTTATGAAACGTTGCTTAAGAAGAACCACAAAACGCAAATGTTAAACTATACCACAAAATTAGAAAAATATAGGGGGGTCATTTTGCCTATCTTGTTTTATATTTAACTTGTTCAAATATTTGCTGCACATTTGTTATTATTTTAACGCATAAATCAGTTAAATAGTCACAATGGAGTAAACAGCAACATAAATGGTTTAGAGCTGTTAGATGAAACTCTATTTAGGTAGTCTGTATATTCGTTAAGTGGATACTTAATCTAATTGCAGCGAGGTAAAATAGGTGTTCTCAAGTTATGTGCCATAAATCATCCTTATTACTGAGTCTGCCTGTTTGAATTGAACTGGCTTACTAATGAATGAGTTAAATCAAGATGGAATAGATGGGCTTGAATATGGATATGAACCACCTTAAAACAATAATTAGAAATATAATTTTTGAAAAAAATAATTTTCTTTAATATTTGATATTCAATTTTTTTAAAGAAAGACAAAACATTTTAAATAAGGTAAAGTGTCTTTCTCCTTTTAATATAAATAAGTCTCCTTTTTCATGAGATGAGGGATGTGTTTATTTACATCTGAATTGTTTGGAATTACTTTGATATTTGATTGTTTCACATGCAATCGATTTCTGACTTGAGTATTGTAAAGCTACATTAAAAAAAAAAAAACGTCCATTCTAACGCTATATTATTTTGCAGATTAAAGATTACATGTAAAATTATAATTCTTTATATAATTTATGTGAAAGAAAAAACTTTATTTGATGCTAATTTTGATGTGCATCATTAACATTGCGGTTCATGTTCATGAGTGCAAAGCATTTTTTTGCCTCTGTATTCTTTTCTATTTCTTTTCTTGATATAATAGGTTATATAATCAATAAAGGATTAATAGAGAAAGCATGGTCATTGATAATAAGAAGAAAAGAAATATAAACGATGTTTGAGAAAGGAAGCTGAATTTTCCATTTATACGAGAAATTCTATTTTATGCATCAAGAAGTTGAACACTTACTTTTCTCTAGGTATAGCGAATATCTTGAAAGGTAATCTTGCCAAAATTGCAAGTTCTGCCAGTTGGAGGAAAGTCCGTTTTATCTTTTCAGTATAGATAGAGCTAAACATTAACTGCGCGAATACTGCACCGGTGAAAATTTTGAGATAAGGAAACACATCAACCACACAGAAGCCCCCTTCCTTTGACGTCATCTCCTTCCACTCATTTATAGTGTCCTCACAGCACAATTGAATGGCAGGCACCATCGGCTATAAGACTCATATGAGAAAGGAAAAAAAAGAGAGAATTTCAAAACTCTTCCTTTTGATATAATGATATGTGTAGTCGTAAGTTTTAATATAAAGTCACCTTTAACTTATCCATCCTGAAAACAGGATTGAGCCTTGATCTGGATTTGTTCCATTCTTCACCCTCCAAATTTGCAATTCCAGTGACTAGCAACTTAACTATTTGGTTGGATATTTTAAAATTCTTTATATACAAACGGTATTTATTCAACACATCTCTTGCAACACCATGGTCCATTATGAATATACGTGATCTTGGCCTGACCATGAGAACGAATAATTGCCTGTAATAAAGTTATCCCCTGTCAATTAGTCGGACAAGTGATACGTACGATTTAGTGGCAACCATTATGAATCACTTGGTGCTAATGGCAATACGACATAGCAAAGTATACGTTGCACTGATTACTATGCACCTTTATGTTTAATTGAGGGAGGGGCAAAATTTCCCTCCCCTGCCAGTCTATATAATTAATACATATAAATTTATTATTAATTTAAAACTTTTTTTTCCCTTAAAAATGATAAAATGCATTCGCTGAAAATATATCTTTACCCAATATCCTTAAAAAATTAAATCTAACTCCCCAAGTCAAAAATCTCTAGCTCCATCCATGCCTCACTATATTGTATGAGTGCAAATATGATGACATATATATCTAATGTGGATATGACAAATTACTAACAAAATATAATTTACAACATAACTCAATGTAAGAATTGTAAAATATGTAGATATGGATAAATATGTAATATTGCATGATGTAATTTAAAAAATAACCCATCAATAAATTCATTACTCTTGCTTCCTTTATTAGACATATTAAAAGAAAACCTTATTTTCTAAATTATATTTTATTTTTCAAAACTACCCTTTAACTTAAAGTGATCATTTGTTAGTGCTAACTTTCAATCACTATTTTTAGGATAATAATGAAAACATATACCAAAATTTCCATTTTGTTAGTTTAATTTAAATCTCCATACCCAATCAATTAGGGGTATATTACATGCCGCATTGAATATATTATCTACCGAATACTTGGTTGATTGACAAATTTCATATCCATCACTCACACACTACTATATTGTGCACTTAGTGTAGCATTTCAAGGACATCAATGGGATTGGGAGAGGGCGAATATGTAACATAAAAATTAGAGTGTTACGCTCTTTTGCTAAGGCTAAATTATAAAAAATATTCTTGATATTTAGCCTAATTAAAAAAATACCTCAATTATCTTTTAAAATTGTAAATACCTCTTTAAAATTTTCTTCTGTTTTATAAATACCTCATCGGTGAGTGCAATTTATAAAATAAAAATAAATATTATTAGAGGTATTTATAATTTATAAATTTAAATAATTTTTTTTTGTAAATAACCCAAATCTCAAACATAATTTTTGTGATCCACCTTTTGCTAGTTAGAACTTGGAATCGAACTAAAAATGTATGATCTTTTATTCAAAAGACTGGCAACAGAAGATGGTCAATCCTAAAGCCCAAAAAGGTAGCCTAGTTGCCATACAAACAGCAATACTAACAATCCAAATTTATAATCTCAAATCTTCTTCTCATTCTCTTTTCTAAACTTATCCCTCGTTCTTGTTCAAAATAACATCCGATTGTACTATGGATATTTTGATTGGGGGGGGGGAACTGAGAAGAAGGGGACAAAATAGGAATACCATATTTTTGTATGTTGTTGAGAATGTTTGGCATGATACGAGGCGCAATATCATCGTTAAAACCAATTGGTTTGGAGTAGGCTTTCTCGTACATAAGGTTGGTCTCTTTTGAGTCTCCAAATAGAAACTTGTAAGAGTTGCCTTTCATGCCCTGCTTCCTAAGTAACCTCTCAATCTTCCTCGGTTTCAGCCAAATCCAGTCGAAGAATTGCCATGTCCACACAAGCAGGATGGAGAACACTGGAATGATGTCAAAATTCCACATTGTGTTTAGTTTCTTTTCTTGAGTTCTCTTCACGAGTCCCTTCTATCTATAAATAAAATTAGTTGTAGAGATTTAATTAAGAAAAAAAAAATCTTTCAATCATTCATTCATGCGGCATGAGGAAAAAAGATGGCCACAAAATAGTACACATGTTTCATGATATTTTTAGTTGACAATGCTTTGTCAATCTTATTTCTGTTTTAGTATGTCCTAATATAAAGATTTTCTTACTTAAAATAAATTTCTTTTCAAAGTTACTCTTTCAATTAAAATATTAATATAATATTACTAACTGTTAATTAATCACTAATTTTAAGTACAATAAGTACAAAATTACATAGACTTACATTTTTTTTCAACTTTTATTTGAAATTCCATGCTGACTCAAAATTATGCCTACTGAAAAATCTGGGTATTCTTTTAGAAAGTCATACTACTCCCTCCCCCTCGCCCAATCTCATAACACCTCTAATCTCCTCGGGTATGTAGGCACTACTGCTACTATTATTGTTGTTATTATCACTGTTACTATTATTATTATAAAGGGATGTCGAGTTTTCTATGCATTTTACAAAGTTTCTAAAATAAAAAGTCAAAGAATTATTTATTTATGTAATAGTATAAATAGTTTTATTATTTTACCAATTTATTTTAATTCATGATAAATTAAAAAATAAAATTATTTTTTAGTTGTTAAAGAATATAATATAATTAAAAAAAGAAAAAGAGAAATGCATTAGATATAGAATGCAAGGAGATATTTTTCTTATTAATTTTGAGTCCCAAAAAAGGCTCACTTATTGGTGATGGTATTATATCGAGATTGGGTAATGTACATCTATGTACACACTAGATTCAAATGTCTTAACAACAGAACTCTAACATGTTTGGAATGTTCCACAAAAACACCACTTTTGTAACGATTAGTTTTGAGGGTATATTAGTCAATTTCATTTCTTAGGCCCCCACACCCACCGCCCCATCGATACGGACATCCAACGCTACGGACATCCAACGCGTCCTTCAAGATTTCATCAGCCACCACACCTTAAAAGCTCACCTCTCTTTCAAACATACAATCAAACATCATGTGGGCACAAAAAATTTCATCCCCTTTTTAAGTATCAATGATAAAGAAAACCTATGAAATGGTTTTCCAATTTCAACGGCCTATAATGTTGTGCAGACTTTTGATAACATCAATAACTGCCTTATTAATTTAAACTCCTAGGAAAAATTAGGCTTAAAGGAGTTGAGATTTTTAAAAAATACGAAGAGTATAATAATTTTTATATAGTTAGAGAGAAGGGATTTTAAAGCTTATTATTCATTAAAATGACATTTGAACAGAAAAAGCACAATAACTCTACATAATTAATGATAAGAGACTTTTAAAATTTATATTGTATTAATCATATGTCAAATAAATGAATCTTAAGGGAAGCTAGTATAAATTGAATAAATTTAAGAAAAGTTTGCGTGAATATGAATAAACTTCGGAGAATTGTTTGTAAATCTTGAAAAACATCAAGGGTTTATAACTTGTCATTTTTATAAAATAGTGATGTCGATTGTATAACAATTGGGATTATATGTAACAGACAAGAAAAGTTAGGGACGATAGATGTAATTTTAAAAATTTTAGGAAGTGTGGTTGTATTAGACCAAACCTAGAACAAACAATAAAAATACAAGATGTAATTATCCAAACTTAAAAGGGTGTACTAATATTTACACACTTCAAGGGAGGCCACTGTAATTATCCCTTATTATTTTGTTTATTGTTATTGTAATGACCATTGAAATATTTCATAATATTGACATATTTTCTAGGCTTATTTAAAAAATATCTTAAGAAATAAATGAAAATTGTGCCGGTTAATTAAAATTCTATTTGCAATATCTAAGAGGAAATGCAAATAGTACAACAATTAACCTAGACAATTAAATAGTACAGAGACGTGAAAACAGCAATAATAATATTTTGTTAAAAAAATACAATTCAAAATTTATGATTTT
Organism: Paulownia fortunei; assembly: GCA_019321725.1. Taxonomy (NCBI): domain Eukaryota; kingdom Viridiplantae; phylum Streptophyta; class Magnoliopsida; order Lamiales; family Paulowniaceae; genus Paulownia; species Paulownia fortunei. The sequence goes on along the minus strand of CM033123.1, from coordinate 3,625,202 downwards.
TTATAATTTAATATAACAGTTTTCGTATATTTCATGTCATTACTCAGTTGTACAACTATATTTTACCGAGTAATTATATAATAAGCTCAATTAGCATATTGTATCTTCTAAAATATTTTAGAAAGGCTTAGTCAAAATTCTTTTAATCCAGTATGTAATACATATTCAATAGTTAATACACATTTTAAAGGTCTTGTCTAAATAATGACATAAAAACTACTTTAGTTTTTGTGATGATCTTATTCTTGCTTGTAATACAATACAAAATTGAAGAATTTGAAAGTCTTATTTGTCATAATTGTCAGGTCTCTGAAATAGTAAATAAAAATTCTTCTCATTTCATCATTAAAGGCACGATTTGCTATAATACACACACCAAAAAAATAAAAATAAAAATAAAAATTACAAGAATTACAAATAAAAAATAGCTTGATTGTTTAACTTGCTTAATTAAAAAGAGAAGTCACCTTCAACTTGTCCAGATGAAAAGCGGGTTTCAGCATCCATTCATCGCCCTCGAAATAAACAAGGCCCACCAATTGGTTAATCCGTGCTCTTGGCCCAATCCATGCGGATGCATTCTTGCCTGTCACTCGTAATTGGTTAATCAATTATCCGTACCTGCATCTTAAGTGCCAATTACCATTTTCCAATTGATCCCTAATCATGACCATTTTTCATGTAAAGTTTTCATGCAAGTGTATGATAAAACGGTTTTGAATCACTTGGATATAATGTAACCTCAACATAAATTTCTATATAGCAATGGGGCATTTCTAGCACCTCTTTGCATCTATCTTTCACACACTAATATTGAATGTCGAATGTGTGAAGATTCACATGTTCCTTCGTGCTAATGTAACCTCAAAACATGAATTTCTATATATCAGTAGTGAATGTCGATTATGTGCAAATGTCCATGATTTATAAACGAGGGGGAAAAAACAAACAAAGACATTGATTACATAATCAGTTCGATGGATTGAACGTTGCATATAATTTTTCTATACGAGTTTCTAGAAAGGTACCTTATGTATATATGGTATTCTCAATGAAGGGCATGACACGAGGCACGATATCATCGTAAGGACAGAGGATTTTGGAGTTGGCTTCCTCATACATGTCGGCGATCTCCCTGGACTCTCCGACCAGAAACCTGTAAGAGTGCCTTTTCAGGCCTTGCTTCCTTAGGAACCCCTCCATCCTCGTGGGCTCGAGCCAAGCCCACTTGAAGACTTTCCATGCCCACACAACAAGTATCTTCAACAATGAAACAATCACATAGTTCCACATTTTTTGTTTCCTTTCTTTTGTTGAATTCTCTCCAAAGTCTACATCTCCACAAACATTTTGGTATATATATTGAGTTAAATTTTTTTGCCTTGGTGTTATTTCCAATAAAGTTATTCTTATGCCAAAAGGAAAACGCATTTGGGAATTACTGATTTGAGGAAATATATTTTCATTTCTTTAAACTACTTATTATATTTTACTATGTATATTTTTAATTAAATAATTATATATTCTACTATACTTCACTAATCATAACAGACAAAATTATTAAGACATTTGCAATTAAAAATATCTTATAAAATATATTATATCATTTTTTCCCAACAAAACATTAAAACACAATCTTATTTTCCACACATTATCGAATTTCACTACTTAAAATATAATTCCCATAATATATTTTTTCAAAGGCTAAAAATAACACCAAACAAAGCCTTTACTTCTCTTATTGGTGTAGCCACGAGGGTTTCTATATACTGAATTATTAATTGTAACATGTGGAGCACGGGTACAGATATTTTTTTATGATATATACAAATTGTCTACATAAATAGGAGTAAATGCTAAATTGGGAAAGGGCACTGCCGTGAATAATACTGTTCATAAAAGATTATGTCTGCTTTACAACATGTTTAATTAAATTCCTGAGAAGTGGGCATCAATAATGACAACCAAACGGTTTATATACTTTATAATATTTGACCATCTGAGCAGTGAAATGACAAATGATAGATTCTAAAACACAAATTATCAATAATTATAAGTTAAAAAAATAGCATAAATTAAATTTTATTAAATTAAAAAAATAAAATAATTTATCATCTTCACGGAGTTTCTGATATTTTTTTGGGAATTTGAACTTTTTGAGGTGGAATTGATGATTTGACCTCATACGAACTTGATTTCATCATTCAATAACGTTAATTTGAGGATTTAACACCTTAATGTCGAATTAAATGTTAGAACTTTAAGAACGTTGACTTCTTGTATTTGAATATTTATTGGTGGAATCAACTATCTTATCTCCTTCAAGATTGATTTAATCTCCACTAACGTTAATTCATAGGTTTAATAATTTAATGTCGAATTAGATGCTATTATTTGAGTAGTCTCCAGATGAACGTCTTAATTTTCATTTTGAATACCGTGAATCTCTTGAATTTGATCGCTTTGAATTGAGAGAATTTTTTCCAACACCTTTCTTGTTTGGACTTCTTCTTTGCAACTTATGTTGTTGTGTTTCATTGGAAATGACCTCTATTTATACTTATAGGACATGGACTCTTGGATAAGTTATTTAATGAAGTGGCATGATTTGATTAGTTTTTCATGATTTAATTGACATCACAAAATGCTATTTGAATTACCAATTTATGTTATTATTCACTTCCACAACTTACAAGATAAGTTTTGATTTTTAAAAACTGAGATTTGTTACTTGGCGATATCAGATTGACCAGCAAAATAAATATTATAACATCAATTAATTAATTATTTATCTTAGGAATTAAATTTGATTAAAATTTTAAAAAATAAGTAAAAAATATAATATTTGATATTTAAAATATTATTTCATATGTGTCACTATTTAATTGATACAAATTTTATTTGTATACAAATGTCCCCTCGAGACTTGTTCACGGACAATATATCTTAAAGTGAATAAGTATCAAACTTTTTAATTAATAGAATCAAGTCACAACAATTTACTTGAATTTATGCATAACATAGAAATGGTTTAAACTCATATCTATGAGTTCTTCTATTGAACTGATTTGAATTTATAAATAACTTATTCTCATATCAAGGAGTTATTCAATTAAATTGATTTGAATTTGTAAATAGTTTATCCCTATATCCTCATACCAAGAAGTTCTTGACTTGATTTGAATTTATAGACAATATATCCTCATATGATGAAGTTTTTGACTTGATTTGAATTTGTAAATAGTTTATTCTCATATCAAGTAATTCTTGACTCAATTTGAATTTATTTGAAATTCATAAATAGTTTACACTCGTATCAAGGAGTTTTTAATTTGATTTGATTTGTAAACTTTTTATACTCATGTTAAGGAACTTTTGAATTTACTTGAACTTACTGATAGTTTATACTCATATCAAAGAGTATTTATGCTCTTATCAAGGAGCATTTGAGCAGAATTTAATTTCATAATTTTACATAGTTTATGCTCATATATAGAAGTATTAAAAGTCAAAATTAACGGTTGCTACCTATGGTATCACATCTTCTTCATCTTCATTATCATTTACATCACTTGGGAATTCTTGTTGTTAAAATTCATGCTTATCTCAATGTCGTGTGCAATACTCGCTAATTTTTCAAAAGTTTTTGGTTTAATTTCTTAAAATATGTACCAGAGACCCCAATGTATTCCTTGGATGCATATCTCAATTGCAGAAGTTTATGATAAAGTATCTTTGTAATTTAAAGATAAATTTATCTAATTATTATATTTAAGCACGGGCTCATCTTCTTTTTATCTTAAGTTAGCAAGTTCAACCATACTAACAATACAAAGGGTGTTATAAAAGCAATTGAGAAACTCTTGTTCCAACTATTTTCAACTATCAATTGAGTTTGTCTTCAAGTCGGTACACCAATTAAATACATTTTCCATCAATGAGTGAACAAATTGCTTAACTAAACAATTTTCATATGTTCCAGCATTGTTGCATGTCTCAATAAAATGAGCCACATGTTGATTTGAGTTGTCTTCGCTATCAAATTGCTGAAATTTCGGGGGTTGATAGCCAACTGGCATTTTCAACCTGCTAATTCTCTGAGTGGATGATTTGGCATGGGTAAAAGTTGATTTGGAGCTTCCATCGAACTTATTTTTTATAGTCTCCATGATAATCTCATTCAGTTGGTCAATAGGAACCAATCCATTTGATGAAACTTGCAGATCTTTAGTAGAATACTTCTCTCTTTTACTTGATTATTGTTTCGTGGACATCTCAATTTCGTTATGAGCTTCAAATTATTTTCTCATTACACGGCTAGCATCATTATTATCTATTTTATTCATCAACTTCCTGATTTGAGAGTATTGATCTTGAATATGTTTTGTGAGTCCCTCAACAAACTTTGTTAAATTTGTAATTTGCTCTTCCATTGAAGTAGTTTGGATCACCATGGTTATTGCAACTTCAAAATTTGAACTTGTATAAGATTCGAATATCGTTGTTGGATTTAACAACTCTTTCTCCATAGTTTTTGTTTCTTGCTTTGCCTCCAATTTGACTGATAATATTAAATCATCATATTCCCTTGCCTCCTCATGCATATGTTTTGGAGTGGTGACTTTATGGCTCGGCAACATACTACCTTGTGTTGCCCCCTTATGCTTCTGATTTGGAGTGGCGAATTCGTGGCTCGACAATACACCATCTTGTCTTGTCCCCTTATGATTGTGGTTTGGAGTGGCGACTTTGTAGCTCGACAACACACCATCTTGTTTTGTCATCTTATATTTATGATTTGGAGTGACGATTTCATGGCTTGATAAAATACCATCTAGTTTTGACATAGGAAATCTAACATTTGTGTAGTTGGAATGATTGTTTTTCATTATCATCTGAATTTTGAATTTGATTTGAAAAAAAGAGATGAGAGTAGAGATCATCCCACTGAACATGCGAGAAATTTATAACATAAATCTCATTGTCTACAATAATTACAAACAAGAAAAATAGTGCCAATTGAATTTTGTTGAGTTAGAAAGATAAAATAGTTACAAACTTTATGGAGCATCTGATTATTCTTTTCAAGAACAAAAATTTTTGGGATTTGAATTTTTTAAGGTGAAATTGCTGATTTGATCTCCTCTGAACTTGATTTTGTTTTTCTATAACATTAATTCGAGAATTTATCACCTTACTCTCTAATCAAAGATTAAAAATTTAAGAACATCGACTTCTTAAATTTAAATATTTGTTGGTAGAATCGAGCCTCCAATCTTCTTCAAAATTGATTTAATCTCTATTAATGTTAATTCGTTAGTTAAACAACTTAATCTCAAATTAGACGCTATTATTTGAATATATTCTGCGATGAACGCCTTAATTTTCGTTTTGAATACTGTGGATCCCTTGAATTTGATCGATTTGGATTGAGAGAATTTTTTTCAATACCTATCTTGTTTAAACTTCTTTTTCGCAACTTATATTATTGTATTTAATTCATTAGAGACGACCTCTATTTATACTTGTAGGACATGAACTTTTGGATAAGTCATTTAATGAAGTGGCATGATTTGATTAGTTTTTCATGATTTAACTAATATCATAAGATGCGATTTGAATTACCAATTTATGTTGGTATTCACTTTCATAATTTACAAGATAAATCTTTATATTCAAAAATTGAGATTTGTAACTTCGCGAGATCTGATTGACCAATAAAATATATATTATAACATCAATTAATTAACTATTTATCTTAAAAATTAAATTTATTAAATTTTTAAAATATAAATTAAAAATATATTATTAATATTTAATATATTATTTTATATCAGTCACCATTTAATTGGTACAAAATTTAGTTGTCTACAGGTCCATCTTTGGGAATCTTCAAAACATAAAAAGACAAGTATAAACTATTTTAGACAAAAACTACTCTGCTGCACGCTACATGTAAAACAAATGTTAGTTAAAAAACCTAGCAGTTTGAAAAATATGAATGAATATGAAAAAGGGTAACTGACACTTGACTGCTTCAAATTTAATCATTTTAATATATTATTTCTCAAAAATATTTTTTAAGTATTTTTTCTCTTAAATATAATTATTTTGATATTTTATCTCCAAAAAGTAAATTTAATCACTTTGTCCCCTTAATTTATATTTATTATACCACTTTGTCCTTCAATATTGATTTCAAATCAAAGTTTTCTCAAATGTTCTTCATTAGTGGCCATTGTGTATTTTTTTCATGTAAGAATAAGTGCATCGTAATATTTTTTTATTAATATCAATAGTGAAAATACGATAAATGGTGATATTTTTACTTAAATAATATCGATCGTAATATCATTGAAAAATACCATTATTTTTATAATAAATATACCACCATATATTGTATTTTTACTATAGACGATAAAAAAAAATTACAATATATTTTTCTTGAATTTTGCGTGAAAAGACGAGAATAAAATGCGGTGTGGGGTTGAGAAAGAGCATTTTAGTAAAAATTGATTTAAAAATAAGATTGAAGATCAAATAATTTAAAATATACTTTTGAGGGGTAATCTGTTGAAATGATCAAAATTTAGGAGATGAAGTACAATTTTCCTTAAAAAAAAATTCATGAACATAATTGATAATACGAATATACTTTCTTTTACTCTAGAAATGTTAATAAGGTGGGTCTAAATTTAAATTCCGCAAACACGCCCTGCTTGGTACTGCAGGATGAATTTTGATTTTTTATTTTTAAGTGCGTCATGTTTTGAATTTGCCACCTTTAATCTTTTATATATTTTTTATTTATTATATATATTTATTTGATTTTTTAAAATATATATTTTTAAAAAAAATTAATAGTATTAATTTTTAAAATTATATTTCTTAATTAAAATATAAAATAAATTTATCATGATCAATCTAATGAATTTGGATTCAATTTTTATAATTAAATAAATTTTAAATTTTGACATATCCACTTCAAATCAACGCATTGACATTTATGTATCTCTCCTTTCTGAAATTAAACACGAAAATTTAAATTAAAGTTCTGACAATTATTCCAAAAATTAAATTATACTGTGACATGTGGAAAGGAGGTAATAATCTTATTATCGTGTACACAACATAAACATTATCTGAAATCTGCCATTTTTTGTGGATGTGGCCTCTCGTGTCAATGTGCTTGCGCAAAACGTGCACAAAATAACACCACAAATCAATTTTAAGCCCAAAAAGAAATCATAATTACTTGTGGAAAATCAAATTATACAAAAATTGTTATAAAATAGGGGTATTTATGTAACTCACAGAGATGCAGAGTATTTATGTAATCTGACATTCCAAATAAGATTGGTAATCGAATCAATTCTTCTCGGCACTTCATATAGTAATAGTTCAGATTTTTAATTATAATTTTAAATTGTATTTTATATATATATATACAATACTGCATATTATGTGTATATTTTAAAAAATATTATATATATATATAATATGTATATTTTATATAGCAATAAAAAATTATAATAAAAAAATCAAGCCAATAGTATATAAGTCTTGGTTTGGCCGCTCCTTTTTAAATGTTTTTGGATCTATCAAATTAGGGCTTTTAACATAGGATAGCTCCTTTTTCTGATGAAAGTATGAGGGTATTTCGATGTTTTATAATTTTTTTGTTTTATTCTTATTAGATTTATAGAACATTTGAAAATATAATTTATTTTTTAAAATAATTTTTTAATTAAAGTAATAATGTGATATCATTAATTTTCAATTTCTATTTTTAAAAATAATAATGTAAATCACAAAACTTTATATTCATTCAACTTTTATCTAATTTTTTACGTTTGGATCAAATTAAATAATTATAGGACAAATAAAGCATTCAAAAATACAAACCTAAAGAATTTGGGAACACATGAAATCACGAAAGCACAGTCAAGAATGTTGGGTTGGTTCCTGAAGATTGAAAGAAACTAAAGACAGTAAATATGGTTTTTCTATGAGGAATTAATTATATGGTTATTGAGATATTGGGTTATCGATTAGTAATAACGAAAATAAAGGGTGTAATTTATATTCTACGTATTCATTCTTTGAATCCGTAATATGTAAGGTTTTATTTTATGGGTACATATTATAAACTTAAAAAAAATTAAATAAAAAATATAAACCTGTAATTATGAGAGGAGAAATTGGACGTTGTTTTCCGGGTGCGTCCCTACATCTACGTTAGCTGCCACCTACTGCTCACTGGCATAATAACCATCATTTTCAAACACTCTCCTCAGGAGAATTGACTATTTTATCCTTGGTGTATTAGTGTCATCTAATAGTTAATCTAAAATTATGATGTAATTTTTTTTTTTTGTGAACAAAAATACTAATAGTTTTGATAAGGGAAATCCCTATTTTCTCATTTTACCCCTAATTAATAACATAAATGACTAAACAAGACAGGATTTGTGTCATTTTGTGTATTTATATGTACATATGAATATAATATGTACATATGTGTACATATAAATGATATGTGTGCATAGTTGAAAAGTAAAAACTAGAAATAGGAATAATAATATAAAAGAATAAAATATGAACCATTTGTTGATTTTTAATAAAATCTAATGATTGATATAAATTAAATAAGATCTACTACCGTGATATTATCATCCCAGAACCAATGATTGAAGTTTTTAAAAGTACAACGAGGCACTTCAATAAAAAAAGAACTAAAACTATTAGCTTTAGTTGAGGCCAAGGACAAGTGTGCAGGGTTTTGTATTAATATGACGATTTTTCAGACTATTTTCTTAATTTAATGATTTATTGCATTTTTGCGAAAACATAACTGACAAAATTGCAGTTAACCTAAGAATTTATAAGTAATGCTAATGCGTGAAGATATTAACAGGTTGCTTTCATATTTTGTAAGTTGCAGGTAGTGGCAAGAATGGGATAGATTTGTCACAAGGAACTATCAAAGGTTGAGCAAGGGGGTTGGACAATAACACCTTGTTACAGTAGTAAAGTTATAATTGTATAAATTTGATTGATTAGTCTAAATATTCTTTTATTCTAAATTTATCACACATATTTCTCTTTTTCACGTTTCAAAATAAAATTTTATTTTTAAAAGTATACTTTCATTATTTGATATTATTAATTCTCAACTACTGATTTCAAAATTAATAGTATAAAGTTACACAAAAGTTTTACTATTTTAAGTATCGTCTATAACTTCGTAACCAATCAAATAAGAGTTTTAAATAATATTAATTTGTAATGGATGTAGCTCATAATGCATAATTATTTCTTAGAGTTTAAAGGCGTACATAAGTTAAAGGAGAGAAAGAAAGATACATGTTGATAAATATTGCAATAAACCCGAAAAAAATTACTTTTTAAATTCTAAAATATAGGAAAATCTAAATTTTGGTTTCATATTTTTAAAAATTATCCAAATTAAGTCCCATGTCTGAATCTTTCCTTGCACTTTCGGATCCATGTTAAGTTTTTTTGTGGAAAAAAACTATTGTGTTTTTAAAGGTGAAAAAATAATTTTTAGGGTACATATTTTTATAGATAATTACAAGCTACCACAAAGTTTTATTTTTTTTCTATTTTTCGGTTCCTTTTTATTTTTGCTACATTTTCCCCTTTTTTTCTATCCTTTTTTCTCATTTCTCTCTTTTGTTCTTCTATTTCCTTTTTGCTTTTTGTTTTTTACCCAATTTTCTATTTTTCTCTTTTCTTCCTTCATTACCTCTTCTTCTCCATTTTTTTTCCTTTTCTTTTCTTCTACTTTGATCCACTTTCCCATTAGGAGGGGTGGGGGAGGGGGGATATTTTACCCTAAACTCAATAATAATAAAAATTGTGTCTAAAATCTAACTTATATTGATAACATACTTAGAGAGTTGTAGATAAAGTTACGAAGCAAAAGTTTTGAATTTTTTTATATTTTTTATTCTTATCCTTTAAAATAGTAGTTGATAATTAATATAATTATATCATTGATGGAAGTGAGAAGAAACTCTCATTTTAGAAAAAAATAATATTATTTTTATATTCTAAAATGAGAATAAGAGAGACTTTTTTAATGGTTTATTATAAATTTTAAACATTACTAACTAACTACCATGGAAGGTGAAGTTATTAAAATTATTGTATCAATGACAAAGAAACATGAAGATTTGAGGGGGGACGTGGTGTTGGAATTACACTGACGCTGTCTCATAAATAGTTGCTAATTCTCAATGGAGAATCCATATTCTGATCCGAAGCATTCAAAATCCTCGGTGATGATTCTTCACCTCTCACATAATATTTATCTGGCAATGATGAACTTAGTGGTGACGGATATATAGATTCTTTACTCCACACGGAACATGAGTAGTAATTTTTTTTTTTTTCAAATTTTGTTGTGTTTTTATGATTTTTTATAAAAAAAAAATTTAATTGTTTGTGACTTTGGCGTTTTAATATAGAAAAAAAAAAAAAAAAAAAGATGAGTTCAGCATTTTCAGTTGATGTGCCACTGTACGTAAAATTTTGACAACTCCGTCTTCCACGTTGCTTGGTTAATAATATTTAAAATGTTTTAATAAATTATTAACAAAGCCAATAAGATCACTCCAATTTGGTACACATGACGGAATAGTAAAGTATTTTAATAATTTGCATGCACCACGAGGGCAGGAAATTGCTGTGTGGTCTAGATTTTTTGGGGCAGACAGAATCATTTCAGTTTATAAATTCCTATAAATATGTACGGATTGATAGGGACTGGGCTTTCATAATTGGAAAATGGTTGATTACGGTTTACCCCTTCTAGTGCTTTGAAAACGAGCATTTAATTGAATTGAGTTTGAATTTAAAAAAATTTAATATATTTTAAAAATAAAATAAAAATTTGATTTGATATATAATTTTTATTTTTAAAAGAATTTAATATTTATTTTGATTTAAGTTTTTTATTTTGATTTATTCAATCGTATTTAATATTGAATTATAATTTATACGTGTTTTTATATACAATTTTAATATATTTTTTTATACTTAATATTTACTTTTATATTATTTTTATATTTTTAATCACCAAAATTGAAAAAAAATAGAAATACAGTGTAAATTTATTAGTTGTTTTTTAACTATTTTATTTTTATTTTAAAAAAAATCAATCAACCGAATTATCAAATTACAAATTCAGAAATAATTTGGTAATAATCAAATCGAACTGATTAATTTAATTTTATATTTTGTATAATATTTTGACGTATCAAATTTTTAACTTACCAAAACTTTAGCTCTGTTTTCTCAAATAAACATCTAAATTTTGAGCACAAAACAAAACCCTCTAAAAGAGAAAAATAGTAAAAAAATCTCTTTGTATATCTAAAAAGAAGCTCATTGTCTCTCTAATCAAATTAAACATGTATTCTATAACATAGCCTCACTCTTATCCTGTATTTACATTTTCAATTTTTTTTCTCTCTCTCTTTTTTTGTTACCCTGATTTTCACTATTTTTTTTTTCTTTTTCCTTTATCCTCACCTGTTTCTTCCTTTTAACTTTTTACCCTTCTTCTTCCCCACCTCAACCACGGCCACTCGGCCGCCAGCTGGGTGGTCGATTCTTTTTAATTTATACCACATATATATAAATATATAATGGATCTTATATACTTTTAGAGTTCAAGATTCCTATTAAAAAGAACATTTTTTTTTTGGGTGATCCAATAAAATTAAAATTTGGGAATTAATTATAGTACACTATTACATGATTCTTACATTGCAATAGTAAAATTGTGACTACTCATAATAAGTTATGCTTATTAATATTTTTTTGAAACTACAATATTAGATGTTAGTGATAAGAAATATTTGGGAATAAAATATTAGGACTAGTGACAATACTATATGTGAATATAGCATTGAGTTTTATTAACAACAATTTTACGTGACTAAAATATTGGATTGTAGTGGTCAAAATTATAAGACTAAAATATTGGGTTGTCGTCTCAAAATTATAAGACTAAAATATTGGGTTTTACTAATAATAATTGTGTATGAGTAATACATGGAGTTCTAGTGATGAAATATACATGTGACTAATTGTCTGAGTTATAGTGATGATTGTGATAGTCATGATTATAATGGTTAGCCACAATAGTTATAATCACAAGAGTGAACACAAAAATAATATAGTGACACACATATAGTGATAAAAAGTAAGTATTGTCACTAAAAGTTATTATTTTTGTAGTGGAATAATTTAAATTCATATGACCTCCTAGCGCTTATTCAAATAAGTGTTTTCGTGATCCAACAGTGTCGGTCACTGGTTTAATCGATTAAATCGATTCAACCATTGATCCGATCAGTTTAATAAAAATGATTATATTTTGTATTATGCAAATTTAAAACAATAAATAACCAACTAAAAAAAATATAACAGAATACAAAGTTTGAGCTTCTTAAAAAAATAAAAAATAAAATTTTAATTTTATAAATTGAACCAAAAATTAAGTTATTTAAGGTTAATTGAATCAGATCGAACATCGATTTCTGATTTAATCGATTGAACCAATTGGTCCGATCTGATTTTGAAAATATTGATTCAAATGCGCAAGCCCTTTATATATCTCACTAGGGTTCAAGTATAAAAAATATATAAAATAACTTTAAAATTTTAAAAAAATCAATACTATCACTAATATTAATTAGTTTGACTTCATAGTTTAATACTTTTTCAAGTTCTGTCTCAAATTTACCATATTCTCTTTTGGATGTCCCAAAATAAACTTTTATTTCTCTAAATGAATTCTCCACCCACTTCCCCCAAATTAAGTCTCTTTAGAAAGTGATGTCAATAATTTTTAATTATTAACTTTAAAGAAATAATGTAAAAACATGTAAACTTTTGACTTTTTTATTCTCATCTACAACTCCATAATGAGTAAAAATAGATAAACAAAAATGGAACGGTGGGAGCACGGATACAAGAATTTTATTGTCAACTAGGAAAATCTTAACATATGTGTGTGTGGCCATCTTTTGTTACATTACATATGATGCATTTATCGCAAGATTCCAGTTTCTATAAATAAAAGGGACATTTGGAGAAACCTTAAGAAAAAAAACTAGAGAAAAATGTGGAAATTTGCCATCATTCCGGTTTTGGCCATACTACTTTTGTGGACATGGCAATTCCTCAATTGGGTATGGCTGAAACCAAGGAAGATTGAGAGACTCTTTCGGAAGCAAGGCATGAAAGGAAACTCTTACAAGTTTCTATTTGGGGATACGAAGGAGGCCAATCTCATGTATGAGAAAGCCTACTCAAAAACCATTGGCCTTCACGACGACATTGCGCCTCGTATCATGCCAAACATTCTCGAGACCATAAAGAAATACGGTATTTCTTTTTACAAAAAATCACATCTCAGTTATAAGAACTCTTCATATCTGAATTGTGTATTTTGCTACATTTATCAGTAGTTACTTCATATCATATCGAATTTATATCAGTCATTATATTTATATTTGCACGTGCGTTTATTGAAACCAGTGCAAAATTAAGAACTTTGGGTTCCCATATTAGCATGGGCACCATTTAATTAAGGGGGCGAATTATTTGCAGGAAATTATTCATTCATGTGGTCGGGGCCAAGACCGCGGGTGTTAGTACTGGATCCTGATGTCACTAGAGAGGTGTTAAACAAACACCGCAAGTTTCAAAAGTCTTTTAAAATATCTAATCCAATAGTTCAGATGCTGGTTACGGGCCTTGTTAATATGGAGGGCGAAGAATGGAACAAATCCAGGTTGAAGTTTAACCCAGCTTTTCATTTGGACAAGTTAAAGGTGAGTTTTCCATCATATTTGAGCAAATTAAACTCCAAGATTTTCCACCTCTCCCAATTCGGCCACAAGGAAATTCCATGTGAAGTAGCTCTAACAGTGGATTCTTCACCTGCATTTTTATTGGTTTTTAGCTTGAAGTCTTAAAATTCTTTTTTTTGTATTGTTTATAATAGGCAATGGTGCCTGCAATTCAAGTGTGCTGCGAGAACACTCTAAATCAATGGAAAGAGATAACATCGAATGGTGGAGGGTCCGCTGTCATTGATGTGTACTTTCATCTCGAAGTCTTTACTAGTTCACTGCTGGCGCAGTTGATGTTTAGCTCAACCTATACCGATCAATTAAAAGAAACTTTTTTCCAACTCTCAGAGCTAGCACGTTTGGGAAAACTAGCTACCAATATATTCGCTATACCTGGTGAAATGTAAGTATTGGACTTGAGCGTATGCTCCCTTTACATCATAACGTCAATATATTGTATTAGTTTTCTATATATATGTATATACATTTGGTATATTATTCAGATTGACTTAGTATATACAACTGCATTTAAAAAATTGGTCAAGTTGACTTGTCAACCATTTCAATGGATACATAATTTCAAGACAAAGGTACTACAACTAACTAATAATACTAAAAAATGGTGCGAAACATATCTTTCTTAATATTCTTGATGTGTATCGTGTATGTGTATGGAACGGGAATTAGTCTCAATGTTGCCATACGCTTGGTTTAGGTACATTCCAACGGCCCGAAATCGAAGAGCCAAAGCAATTGACAAATACGTACGAGCCTCATTTACCTCTATGATTAACGAAAGACTAGAAAAGAGAAAGGCAGGAGAACATAGTGGTACTCGGGACTTACTGGATATATTGACGGAGGAACTGTACGAGGGGAAAAGTACTATAAAGGATAGAGATCGTCAGAGAATTATTGAGGATGCCATTGGACATTGCAAGCTATTTTTCTTCGCAGGTTATGAGACCAGTTCTAATCTGCTGTGTTGGACCATGATTATGCTTTCAGTTCACCAAAACTGGCAAGCTCGTGCTAGAGAAGAGGTTTTACAAGTACTGGGAAACAAGAATGAAATCACTTCTGAGGACTTGAGCAAGCTCAAAATTGTAAGTTTTGAGGTTTGGACACATTGCTTTCTTCAAACTCTATTTCATGTCGATGGATTTTTTTTTATCTGTCTCTTTTAATTTCATTGCAGGCAACAATGATCTTGACCGAGATGCTGCGTTTATACCCATCGTCCATGGAATTCACTAGAATTGCTGAAGAAGACACAAAGTTAGGGGAATACACAATACCAAAAGGCACACTAGTAACATGTCCAATACTTGTTATGCAGCGAAGCACTGAAATATGGGGTGAAGACGCAGGAGAATTCAACCCTGAAAGGTTTGCCGAGGGAGTGGCGAAAGCAGCTAAAGGCGAGCCCCTATATATGCCCTTCGGCTGGGGTCCTCGCATCTGCATTGCTCAGAATTTCGGTTTAATGGAGTCCAAAATATTCCTGGCAATGCTTCTGCGCAACTTCTCCTTCGAGCTTTCGCCAGCCTATGTGCACGCCCCCTTCGTCGATTTCACCATTCATCCACACTATGGTGCTCCTCTGGTGCTAAGGAAACTCTAGCCACCCTCACCCTTGCATGCACACGTCGATTGATCCAATAAATGCATGTGCTACCTTTGTCTGCATATATGTCTATATTATTATCGCTTACTCCCGCAGTTGTGTCTTGAAATAATGCATGTGCTAAAATTTGTTTGTATGTCTATGAATGGTTTCTTTCTTTCTACATCAATAAAATTGTTGTTACTATGATGAGGATCGTTAGGGCCTTCTTAAAATGTAATACAGGCAACACCACAAGCTACATCACTTGTAAAGACGGGTAATCTTTGCTTGTAATTGTAGACATAAAATATTTATTGTCAATTATGTATTGGTATACGTAATTTGACAAGATTGACGTTAATGTTACATCGTATAGTGATGATATGTATACAGAGAATTGTAGATGAAGCTCGAGGTGAAAATTTTGGAATTTTTTATATTTTTATATATATTTTTTTAAATAGTAGTTGAGTATTAATAGAATTATATCATTTAATCAAGTGAGAGTGTTCTATTAAGGAAAGACATCTCACTTTAGAAAAAATAAAAATGAATAGGTTAAATGAGAATAAAAATAAGGGTTAAATTCACTTTGCCCTAACCCTTATACAAATAAAATCTTCACTTTTCCCCTTCATTTTAAAAAACTCAGCTTGATGGATATAAATATCATGAAGCCTTGTTAAAAAAATAAATTCACTTTATCCCTATTATAGCCTATATAGCATTTGCCCCTTTTATAATTAAAATTTTAACTAATTTGATCCCAAATTTTATTCAACATAAAAAAAAAACTAATTAGATAATTAATGTATGATTTTTGTTTTAATAAGTTTAAATAAATATATAAAATGTAAGTAATATATCATACTAATAGATTAAAATACATATAGTTATTCATATTATAACAAAAAGAAAGAATATTTCAAAATATGAAATTCTTTAAGAAAAATATTCAAAAATAAATTTCGAAGGAAAATCCTTCTACAATAAAATATATCAATAAATTTGACTGAAAATTTTTTTATAATTAAAAAAAAGGAGTAAGGTATCATTTTTCCTTTGCATAATTTAAATAAATACAAAAAAAAAAAAAACATATGCTACTAAAATAAAATGAATTTAACCCTAAACTCAATCCATTTGGTACACGAGGGAATAGGAAAAGTATTTTTATTATTTGCGTGCACCACGAGGGCAGGAAATTGCTGAAGTAGGGTCTAGGTTTCTTGGACAGACAGAGACATCTCAGTTACAAATTGAAAAGGATTAATTACAATTTACCCCCCTCTTCTACTTTTGAAAGTGAGCAAAACAAAATTCTCTCAACAAAAAGAATAGCCAAAATCTTTTTATGCTTTTGAAAAAGAAGCTCATGATCTTTCTTATCAACCTAATTTAAAATATTTTTTTTTTAATAAAATTGGTGATCAAATGGTTTTGGTGTTAGTTTTGCTTCAATTGATCATATTGATTCAAATAACCAAATATCAAATTTATTTTTTTTATAAAAAAAATAAATTAAAAATAAAAAATAAAAAGAAAAATTTGACTGGTTTGACTTTTTTTTTTGCCAGTTGATCAATTTGATTGATTTTTTTATTTTTTTACATCCAAACAACCTGTACTGACCGCCAGTTCGCAATTAAACCAATGGAACCAGTCGATTCAATTCAATTTTTAAAATATTGGTATAAAATAATGTGATGTACTTGTGAGATATTTTCAACTGCAAACGTTTTGGCAATATTATTTTATTTTGGTTAATGAAAGACATTTTTAATGTAGATGTCTTGTTAATATTTTTTTTTAGTTAATGCGGGTACAATAAGATACAAAATATTTAAATATTTTAATGAATAAGTGGTAATTTGGAGAAATGAAATTACCATATTTGAAAACATGCAAATTAATACGTTTTAAGAAAAAATATTTGAATTGTGGGGCATATACCTCTTAAAAGATAACATAGGAATGCACTCGAGCGAGACAGAGATTGACCCTTGAGTAAAAATATTATTTTTAAAAATACAAGTGATAAATATATTTTCATCTTGGAAGGAAGAAATACAAACCAAACATAGCCTAAAATGCTATCAATATTTATATTCTCATCTTTTTTTCTTTTTTTCTTTTTACCTACTTTTTCAACATTTTTTTCTTTTTCCTTCTTTCCCCTACCTTTTTCTTTTTTTTTTCTTTTTCATTCTTCTTCCTAACCTTTTTCTTTCTTTTTTTTTTTTTTTTTTCAATTTTCTCTTTCTTAAACTTCATAATTCTAATTAAAAAGAACAATTTGTGTTGGGTGATCCCAATAAAATTAAAACTTCGGAATTGATTTGTGAACTTTATTACATGATTCTTACACTGCAAACGTAAAATCCCATACATAAATCCAAGAATAGTAAGATGGATATAGTTATCATTCATCTAGAAAGTCTATATTTCAATAATTTTTAATCATATAACTTCCTAGAGCTTATTTTTATCCTCAAACCCTTTATATATCTCAGTAGGGTAATTTCATGCACAACAATTTAAAATTGTAATAACATTAAACTTATAAAAAAGTCAATATGATAAGTTAATTCTAATATTAAATAGTTTTACTTTATAATTAAGTACTCCCTTGTCTCGAATTATCATTATATTTCTTTTGGGATATCCTAAAGCTATATTTCTCAAAAGGAATTTCCCCCACCCCTCCCCAAATTATGTGAGACCACAAATTTTTAATAATTAATTTTAAAGAATTAATATAAAAATACATAAATTTTTTACCACCTTAATTTTATCCACAACTCTATGTCGAGTTAAAATAGATAAACAAAAATGAACGGTGGAAATATAATGCAAAAAAATTATTTATTTTAACCATTGTCAGCTAAGAAAATCTTGATATATGTGTTTTGTAGCCATCTGTTTTCCTGACGTTATTGCAAGATTCTTTACGTAACATGTAGAACCAACTTCCTATAAATAGAATGGACTTTTGGAGAAACCTCAAGAAGAGAAACCAGACACAAAATGTGGAAATTTGCCTTCATTCCAGTGTTGGCCATACTACTTTTGTGGACATGGCAATTCTTCAATTGGGTTTGGTTGAAACCGAGGAAGATTGAGAGGTTCTTTAGGAAGCAAGGCATGAAAGGGAACTCTTACAAGTTTCTATTTGGGGATACGAAAGAGGCGGATCTCATGTATGAGAAAGCTTACTCCAAACCTATTGGTTTTAACGACGATATTCTGCCTCGTATCATGCCAAACATTCTGGACACCATAAAAAAATACGGTATTTCTTTCTTGAAAATCACTTATATGTCAGTATCACCCAGAAAAAATTCAGCACAAAAATTGATTTTACTAGACTAGAACCTTTTTTTTTCCTTTTTTTTTTCCTGCATTGATGGATGTGGAATCCTAGATTTTAATTAGCAAAATCGTGTTACACCCTAATTTCATGTTACATATTTTTTGAAGTTATATGCTGTGTATTATTTACATATCGAAGAACTACTGGTATCCTAATTCTGTCATATACTACAGTTTCAGACGCATTCATATTTTATTGTATCTTTGTCATTATATTTGCACGTAATACAATGTAGTGAAATATAGTGCACTCATAATATTTGCATCATATATTGCAGAAATGCTGATTAGCGCATGTTGTGATAGTTGTCTTGGCTCAATTATTCTAGTCACCATTTAACATTTGTGACTAATTTCAACTTAGTCTAGTACTTGCAGGAAAATAGGGGCGCTCTCTAAAGGGTTTGGTGTTCGCCTCAATTTTATAAAATTTTAAAATAGTATAAATTTTATATATATAATTATTAAATTTTTTAAAATTTTACCCTCCAAAATTTAATAATATCATTTTATATATTATTTTTGGAAAAAAAAATAAATTTCATGTCCAATATGAATTTTCTGGCTCCGTTCTACAGGAAATTATTCATTCATGTGGTCGGGGCCAAGACCACGGGTGTTTGTATTGGACCCTGATATTATTAGAGAGGTGTTGAGCAAGTACCAAAAGTATCATAAGTCTTTTAAAACATCTAATCCAATAGTTAAGATGTTGGTTACTGGCCTTGTTAATAAGGAGGGTGAAGAATGGACTAAATCCAGATTGAAGCTGAACCCCGCTTTTCATTTGGACAAGCTAAAGGTGAGTTTTCCATCATTATTGAGCTATTAAATATATATACATATATATATATATATTTATAAATCAAGATTGTTTTAAAAAAGTAATCCAAAAATTCTTTTTAAAGTGTGGCAGGACTATCGCACCGCGTCTCTGTCAGCTCTCCCAATTCTCACATCATAGATATGCATAAAGTCGAATGGTTTAGAGTTCTTTATTAAAATCTTAGTGTACGTTTCATTTTAAAACTTATTTTTATATATTTTAGAATTTTTAGGATTGAAAATATTTTCATAAAAAAATAAAAATATGTTTGGATTCGTTATATTTTTATGTAGATCATATATACGTTTGGAAATGAAAATATTTTTTTTTTTATGTATTTATTGTATGAAAAGACTTGATATATTAGTATGTTTGAATATAAATTTAATAGGTGTATGAAAAGATGTGAATTGTTAGTAGGTTCAAAAATAGATTTTGAAAACAAAAATGAGTTGTGTTTCTGAAAAAAAATGTGTAAAATAAATGTATCAAAGTTCTAAATACTAAAAATTGAAGAGATTCTCTTTGAAAATGAAAACGAATTTAGTTTTAAGCTATAAGTCTTGACATTTTACTTTTGTGTTGTTTATAATAGCCAATGGTGCCTGCAATTCAAGTATGCGGTCAGAACACTGTAAATGAATGGAAGGAGATGACATCAAAAGATGAGGGGTCTTGTGTTGTTGATGTATACCCTTATCTTGAAGTCTTTACAAGTTCAGTATTGGCGCAATTAATGTTTAGCTCTACGTATACCGAGCAGCTTAAACGAACTTTCTTAAAACTCTCAGAGCTAGCACTTATGGGAAAGCTAGCTACTAATCCATTCACTCTGCCTGGAGAAAAGTAAGTAATTGACTTGAGTATATTTGCCACCGAAGTATACTACTCTCTTTATTTCAAAATCACAACTCCCATTATTACATTATAAGATCAAATTTGTTCAATTTTTTTAACTAATATATTATATTAGCTATTTTGTATATTGAATTTGGTGTATTATTTCATATCATTTAATTAGATTGAAACAATATTTATTATACTTAGAAAATTAATTAAGTTGATTGGTCAACCATACCAAAGGATACATAATTTCAAGAAAAGGTAATAAATAATACTAACAAAAGGTGTGAAACAGATTTTTCTTAATATTCTTGAAGTGTGTCATTTATATATAGGGATACATTTAATCTTGGGCTGAAATAGATATTATGGCTCACACGAAAAGGCAATTTAGGAATTTGAATGGGGAAAATTTGAATTTCATGAAATAAACGTACAAAAGTAGATATTATAGACAAGTATTTAAGGGGAGCAACCGCAAGTCCAGTCCCTACTTGTTTTAAGGGAACTACTTTTCCTGCACTTAGTGTTCCACGACAAAATTACTAGAATCACGTCAGCACAATGTTGATATTACTACTGATTTGGCATAATCCTTACTATTTAATTGAAAACACTCAATACTGATAAGAATTTTCAGGAGTTAGGTCTCCATTAATATGATTTTTTAGAAGCAATAGAAAAAACAAGTACATAGACCTTAAAATTAGAAGCTTCAGGAGAAGCATTTCTGCCCCATCTTCGAACTATCAACTCAAACAGTTCAAAGTTATTTGCATGCAACAGACAACCCTCCAAAACTTGTCAAAAATAATTTTAACATTTATGAAAAAAATCTCCAAACACAGAGTATTACTTTTGTTATCCTCTCAAATTTGATTTCATGTGTTGATATACGCTTTGTTTAGGTACTTTCCAACCAAAAAAAACCGCAGAGCCAGAGAAATTGACAAATTCGTACGAGCCTCATTTACCTCTATGATTAATGAAAGACTACAAAAGAGAAAGGCAGGAGCAGAGAGTGGGAATCAGGACTTATTGGATATATTCATGGAGGAACTGTACGAGGGGAAAACTATAAAGGATAGAGATCGTCACAGAATTATTGAGGATGTTATTGGACAATGCAAGATATTTTTCTTCGCAGGTTATGAGACCAATTCTAATCTGCTGTGCTGGACCATGATTATGCTTTCAGTTCACCAAAACTGGCAAGATCGTGCTAGAGAAGAGGTTTTGCAAGTATTGGGAAACAAGAATGAAATCACTTCTGATGACTTGGGCAAGCTCAAAACTGTAAGTTTTAGGTTTCGATTCATAGACAGGAGGATATTTTAGTCATTCTTGCCTTCTAATAGATTTGTCTAAAATTGAATATAAAGTCAAGAGTTGCTAGGGGTCTCAGCCGAAAACCCTCATGACTAATAAGTAAAAAAAAAAAAAATGTAAATTTGACCTCGAAGTTAAATAGTACTAACTAGGTAATAAAAATTATGCCTATTGAGAAAATAAAGAAATATTCATACTCTTTTTGTTTTGGGGTTCCTATGTGGAATACTTGGTCACAAATTGTGGAATGATCCTCTATCATAGGGTTTTAATTCTTGAAAATCTAGTACAGACAGACAATCAAATCATCAATTTTAATTAAGTGTTTCATCTTGTATTACACATCATATATAAATATCAAGTATTTAATATATTTTCTGAAATATAAATTTGGTGTGGATAATCATTTACACTTATCATACATATGTAATATAGAATACAAAACAAAACACCGAATTTGATAATAGGATAAAAATTGCAAACTTTAACATTGTTCAATAAGTTCTATTCAAGCCATCGGATTTTTTTTATTTTTATTTTTAATTTCACTGCAGGTAACAATGATTTTGAACGAGATGTTGCGTTTATACCCATCAGCTATGGAATTCTCCAGAGTTGTTGAAGTAGAAACAAAGTTAGGGGAATACACAGTACCAAAAGACACACTAGTAACATGTCCAATACTTATTTTGCATCGGAGCAGAGAAATATGGGGTGAAGACGCAGGAGAATTCAACCCCGACAGGTTTGCAGAAGGAGTGGTGAAAGCAGCTAAAGGCGAGACAGCATATATGCCCTTCGGCTGGGGTCCTCGTATCTGCATTGCTCAGAATTTTGCTTTCTTGGAGGCCAAAACATTCCTGGCAATGCTCCTGCGCAACTTCTCCTTTGAGCTTTCTCCAACATATGTGCACGCCCCATTCGTCGATTTCACCATTCATCCGCAGTATGGTGCTCCTATAGTGCTAAAGAAACTCTAGCCAGCCTTGAATATATGTCCATTATCATCACTGAATCATCTTATTATGTCTTGAAATAAATGCATATGCTATGCTTTGTCTGCATGTCGATTACTATCGTTTAGTCATCTAATTTTTCTTCTCGCAGTTGTGTCTTGAAATAATGCATATCCTACATTTGTTTGCATGTCTAGGAATGACTTCTTTCTCTATATCAATCAAATTGTTGTTCCTACGAATCGGATTATTAAAGACTTCTTAGGTTTGAAAGAAAAAGTTTATCCACCAAACATGATCTTTTATTATGAATTTTATTCTCTATTACATTGCATTAATTCTCACCACATGTATATTTATGAATAAGATTTTACACATGGTGAATAACTAATGCATTTCAATAGAGAATGGAGAATATTTGGTCATAATTTTTCAGTATTCATACTGCGTCTAACATGAAACTTATAATTGATTAAAAAACACCGATTTGTTTGTTGTCATCATAGAGTTCTCGATATATTTTCTTAAGAAGTTTTGTTATAGCATTTATAACTGCTCCCAATTTAAGGAACAACCTGACAAATAGAATTTTAAATGCAAAATCTTGTATATGGATATCCACACACTTTGGTTCATTATACTTATGAATGGAGCACATAAATCATGGCAGAATAATAGTACCATAATCTAGAGGGGAATCTTGAAATGTATAATAAGCAAGAGTCAATCAATCATAAACATTAAAGAGTTTATATAGACGTCATTATTTAGACAAGACTGTGAATTCGCAAAAAACATATGTACTGTCCTTGGATATTTATTGTAACGCTTAGCATTAAGACGCATAATTCCAGCTGGAAAATTGGATGAAAAAGAAGTGCATATATACAGGGAACACAACGAGCTACATCGCTTGTACTACCTTGCAAAGATGGGAAAAACTTTGCTTGTAATACTCTTAACTCCTTTGTTTCTCTTCAAACTGTTAAATGGACCTTTCCTGAGGTTTTGATATTTCGCATCCACTCATCTATATTTAACAAAGACCTTAGTTCTTAGATCATTTGTTTAAAGATTTCAATAAATACAATTAAAAGACCAATAAACCTCAATTTCTCGTACATGACTGAATGCCTTCGATTTTCCACTTTCATTTATAAGTACATATAAGAAATAGGGTTAAATTCATTTTACCCCTTATGCTATGGTATTGGTATCAATAACTTATTATTATAAAATCTTCAAATACTCTCTTAAACTAAATTTTTTAATATTATGGACAAAAAAATAACCTTGAACCAATCAAAAGGAAAAATTTACTTTACTTTATTATAATTTGTATAGTACTTTTCCCTCTACAATCAAATGCAGTGTTCTTAGAATTTGACTGGATCAGACAGTTCGACTAGTTCAATTGTCAATCGGTGGTTGGTCTAATTCGATTAGCCCTAAATAAGCATTTTGTGGTAGAATCGATCAAAATTGATAAAAAAACTATCAATTTAGGTAAAACCAGTCAAAATTAGTGAAATCGGTCAAATCAGATTTTTTTTTATTTTTTTAGAAAGTTTAAAGCCTTAAACTTGGTATTTTGTCATATGTATATGATTATTTGAATTTTGAGCTTTGTTAGATTTTTTTTAGTTAGTTAATTATTTTTTTTATCTTTAAATTATTTATATAACAAATAGTCTATTATATTATCATTTTACATAATATAATAAAAAAGTATAATTAATTTTTATTAGACCAGTTGGACCTGTAGTTGAACTATTCCGACTAGTTGAACTATTGACCAATAGGAAGATCGGTTTGGTCACTGGTCTGATTATAAAAATATTAGATATTTTATGTCCAACATGTCCTATTTAAGTTAATTATATTTTAACTTAGTTAATAGATAATTGTGGCATGATAATTGTTTTATTTAAGGTAATTATCTTTTAATTTAGTTAAAAGAAAATTATGATTTGATAATTATCACATGTCAAATCTCATTAATCGATAAAGAGAGATTATCTAATTATGTACATGTTGATGGACCAAATAATTATAAATAAAGCCAATTAGAACTCGATTCTCTCTCAAACCACTTATCGATAGTTTTCTTTCTATCAGAAAAGTATATGTAAAAACTAAAGGGTCAAGAGAGAGAATCATGGATTTTTCTAAAATTCTTCTTGTGATTGTATTCAACACTAATTATGGAGTAAGGTATGTTTTTTTATAATTATGTATTGTGAAAATCATGAAATTCTAAAATTTTGGGCATTAACGTTTATGTAAAATTAGGTTTTTGATTTGCATAACTAAAGATTTCATAACATGTAGTATCAGAACCTTTAGTTTAGGAACTCATGATTTTTCAATAAAAATTATTAATCTCTTATCGATTTATGAAATCTTTTCGCTGCTATTTATATTAATTAGTGAAAGATACTCATTTGATGTTTGATAGTGTATATATATATATGTGTGTGTGTGTGTGTGTGTGTGTAGGATTGTAGCATGTATATAATAATGTTTTGTGCAATCAATTTATGTTATGTTGAGCCGTGAAGATGGTTTGTTGGAGACAACTGAATATGTTTGAGAAAAGTGAATTCCATCTACTGGCCGAAAGCTTCTTTCTACTGGATTGATGGTTTCTTCTTTATATGCTAAAGTCCCTTGCGCTAATTCATGACAATCTGGTATGGTCCTTATTTATGCATGTGTAAACATATATGATGTCAGACTTTTATCTCCACTTTAACGTAATATGATATATTCAATTTGAAGTGTTTTATATACTAATGAATCTCAATAATAGATGATCAATTTGCTTTTAGAGATTACATAAACAAAGTTTTATATGCAATGCCGAATGGAATGTTTTTTTCGAATTAAATTTGCATAATTTCATTATAATTCAAGTATTATAATTATACTACAAATTTAAGTGATAGATGGTTTGTCAGTCAACAAAGTAGCTAAACCTTAAAGTTTAATGTCTATCAAATTGTATAATTATTATTATTTAAGTTTAATGTCTATCAAATTGTATAATTATTATTATTTAATTTGATATCTATATTATGAATAATTTGTTGGTCGCCAAAGTGGCTAAATTATAAAGTCTTCATAGACGTCAAATTAAATAAAATTCAATTACCTATGATTATGTGTTGCTATTATGAGATGACATGATAATATATAATTTTATGGGTATATTGAAGTTTATTGATTATATAATATTTAAGGATTACCCAAAGGTTGATCAGTTATTTTGTAATTATGAGCATGATCATGGTTAAGTGATATATTTGATTAGATATATTTAGTATATCCAAAGATAGCAAGTGTAACACTCCCACCACTAAATAAAGATATTAATATAACACTTTGTAATACCCCCACCACTAAATATAGATATTAATATAACACTCTATAACACCCACACCACTAAATATTGATATTAATATAACATTCTGTAACACCCCCATAACTACACAACTATATATATAATATAATTTGACATGATAGAACTTATGTGCTTGCATGTTTTTTTTTTCTGTAACATATTAATAAATAATAAACTACTTTCTCACTCACAGACTAATATATATATATATATATATATATACCTGCAGAGAATCCATAACAATCATAATATTTACATACCCATGCACAAAAAAATTATAAAAGTAACACACAATACAAATCCTAAAATCTAATACAATAGACTCCAAAATCAAATAAGTTAGCAACCAACCCAACAGATTGTCATCCATGTACACTGATCCTCAGAACCTGTAGGAGCTCTAGCCGCTCGCTTAGTAAGTCCATGACTTCAAGTATTATCAAACTCATCTACAATACATAGACTACATTAGCTAATACTCAGTAAATGAAAATCATGCATGCTGAAGAGATAATCCAATATAAATGTAATGCATTTCTATGAGATCATGACAAGAATGCAACTTATGCATAAAAATAGTTCATTCAAAATCAGTTTTCATCACTGGGTCCTTGGCCTACCTACTATATACCGGATAGAGCTCTCAACAATATCAATAATCACATGGTCATAAATAAATCGACACAGTTCGGGGGCCATCTCTTGAAATCACCAGAGGTCCACCCCTTATCATCTCCTGTGATCATCCAGAAGTTTTCCTACCAACGGCGTCGATAAGGGTACAATCAAGTGGTCTACCCTCTTGTGACCACCAGAAGCACACCTCCTGTCTACCCCTATGATCTTCTGAAAAGTAATATATCATATAAATAAGCCACATAGGACTCGGTACACTAGTAGTGGCCAACCAAAATATTTTCTTTTTGAAGATAATTTTATAATGCAAAATCTTAACTATGAGCATGTGTTATGCATGCACGTGTAAATATTGATGAATGACATGTTCAATGACATAATGGATCTCATGTCCCATCATCCAAACAACATATGCACTATAAGATATTTATAATACTCATCAAGACACAAGGATCACATTTAATATAAATAAGTCAATAAATACTATACCCATGCATTGTAGTTGTAAATGAATTTTCACTTGCCTTTGATCGGTTGTGTATTACTTCTAGTTTTCTTAAGTATTCCTCCTCAACCCTAGATGTGAAACAATCTGTAAAAATATAAGATATCAATCACCATCCTCAATTAACAAGTTCATTATACCTAATGTAGTATAAAGTTTTTGAATCTCAATTTAACTAAATAATCTTATTACTTAGAAACTATAATCGAATACAACTTTTTACGAACTTTTATTCCACATCTTAAATGTATACTAACCTCACTTAATTAATGTATTATTACTCTTATAATATCTCCTTAAACGTTAGGGATCGAACGCACCACATCTATGTTGGAACATGTTAATGAACCAAATGGGATAGATTTACAACTTCACATTTTCTTGCTGCCATATTAAATTGTATGATTATTTTGACACCTTTAAACATATTCATTCATTCCCCAATTTTTTATCACACCTAGATAACATAAAAAATAATGTAACCATGTCATATAATGGATAAAAAACACGGATATAACTTCTCAAGTTCAGGTCCCTTCACAGCATACTGAAATAGATTTTTCCTACCGTGACAATTTTGCGCACTTCATGACATTACTGATTTTGGCACTCTTAAGTATATTCAATCACTCCCTAATTTTTAGAATACTTAGATAACATATACAAAGAGACAACAAGGTCATATTCTTGCCAAAACTCATGGATTTAGCTCCTTCAAAGCACACCAAAATAGATTTTGCTACTTTGACAGTTTGAATGTTTCTCCAATATCATGCTCTATTTCAGTTTTTAACTAATCCAAATTCATTCCAATACTTTTAACTCATATATGGACATATAAATGGTAATAATTTTAGATTTTATTCAGCATACCATACACGTTTGAAGCCTAAAACACAAGAAAATAGTAAGGTGACGGTTTTAGCTACAAGTATTTCCTAATATGTGTTTGTCATAAAAAACCTTTTTTTTGTACACCAAAGTCTAACTAAAAACTTCCTAACACTTTTATAAGAGATATTGAAAGTTTAATAAATAATAAAACTATTCAGAATAATCCGAAAACCAAAGGCAAAATCGTAAAAAAGTGTTACCTGTACAGATTTTGAGGTTAAATTTGATGGTAATCACTTCCCCTTTGCTTTTCTTGCTTTTATTTCAACTTGGAATCAATCTGGAGCACTAGGAGACTTTAAGGTGTATGTTTGGAAGCTGAAAATGGCTAAAATGAGTGTGGTTGTGGTTTAAGTGTGAAGGGTTTGAGGTGTTAGCTTGAGATGTTAGTTTAAGTTTAATAAGAAAGCATGAGGTGGAAAAGCTTGAGGTGTCAAATAGTAGTTTAAATATGATATTATACATAACTTACACAACTCTAATCTGGTATTTCTCATTATTTATTTTTTTTATTTACAACCTATTTTAATTTTTGTACGATCAGATAATAAATTCTACCCTAATTTCTTAATCGTTGATTGGATTTTTAAATCAATTGACATTCGATTCTTAAATAGATTGTTTAGTTTTCCTTTCTAAAATCACATGCAGATATGAACCTTGTATTATAACACTTAAATCATACTATATCATGTCTGATATCCCAAGTATGTTAATCTATGGATGTATACCTTTAAAACACCCTGATTAATTTGAATTGAATCATATAACCTTACTAGTGACACTTTAACACTTCTAAAATTATAACATATAATCTATGAATATCCAATAGATTGACCAATCTATTCTTTCTCTTTTCTAAATATTGAATTTCTTACTTAGGTTATAAGATCTCAACCACTAATATCATGTGATAGCCCTAGAGGTCTAATAATTAAGAATGCTATATAAGAGATATGTAATTGTTAATGCAAATTAACATATACATAGCATGTAGTGCATGAATCATATTGGTCAAGTGAGTAGTGTGAGACTTAACTATTACAACAAACATGTCTAATTAGAGTATATTTAATTACCAATTATGTGAAATTAAATTTTAGCGTCAATTATGTTTATTTAGTATATTGTTGGATCACCCAAATGTGATCTTCAATATACATTTATCGTTTTCATGAATGTCAATGTATGAATCTGTACTATGTGTTTATGTTTAAAACTCAAAGCATTAATGTATGAACATTTTATGTATTTTGCAGCATATATTTTGCATCTCTTCATTTGCAAACCTCGTCTATTATGAAGTTTAATAGGCTTAATTTTTTTGAATAGTCTGAACAAGTCTAGTTTTACCTAGGTGTTCTAGATCTTGATTTGGTACTCACGACTGATAAGCCCGCTGCTATTAATGATGCTAGCAGTACTGAACAAAGGTCTTTCCATAAGGCTTGGGAAAGATCTAACAGACTGAGCCTTATGCTTATGCGGATGACTATAGTAGAGAATATTAAGTTAACGATTTTAAAAATTGATAGTGCTAAGGAATATATGAAGTTTGATGGTTCTCGTACAATGCATGAACATGTTACTAAAATGACAAATATAGTAGCAAGATTGGGATCCATGAGATTGAAAGTGAGTGGTAACTTTCTTGTGTAGTTTATCAGTAACTTCTTACCTCGTGCATATAGTTTATTTCAAATTAATTACAATACCATAAAAGATAAATAAAATGTGACTGAATTGCAAAGTATGCTTATTCAAGAGGAAACAAGACTTAAGAAGTAAGGTATTCACTTAACTAATCTCGTGGATCAGTCAGGAGCTAAAAAGAAACCAGTAAAGAAGAATGGAAAGGGCAATAAAGTTCCACTAAAGATTAATGGGTCATTTGCCCAAATCTACAAGAAGGAACGAAAGAATAATACGTGTCATTTTTGCGGAAAGCCTGGACATTATCAGAAAGATTTCCTGAAACATAAGGCATGGTTCGAAAAGAAAGATAAGCCTAGTGCTTTTATATGTTTCGAATCAAATTTGGTATAATACTTGGTGGATTGATTCTGGTTGCATCACTCATGTTTCAAATACAATACATGGATTTTTTACGAACCAGACCATAAACCCAAATAACAATTTTGTGTTCATGGGGAATAGAGTCAAAGCTCTAATTGAAGCCATCGAAACACATTGTTTAATTTTAGATACTGGACATCATTTAGATTTTTTTAAACTCTTTATGTTATTTCTGTTTCTCGTAGTTTAGTTTTTTTTATCTAAACTTGATACAGTTGGATACTCCATTAAGTTTGAAAATGGATGTTTTAGTTTATTTAAGCATAATCGTTTTATTGGTTCTGGTGTTCATTGTGATGGTTTATATAAATTAAAGTTTGATAATCATTTTGTTGAGACTCTATTGACCTCGCATCATAATGTTAGCACTAAAGGCAGTTTAGTTGACGAAAGTTCTGCTTATTTGTGGCACAAACATTTGGGTCATATATTCGAAGAAAGAATACAAAAATTAGTTAAGAATGAATTATTTTCAGATTTGAATTTTACTGATCTTGGTATTTGTGTGGATTGTATTAAGGGAAAACATACTAAATACACAATTAAGAAAATAGCCACAAGACGCACACAACTCCTTGAACTTATACACACTGATATATGTGGATCTTCTGATATTCCATCTTTTGGTGGAGAAAAGTACTTTATCACTTTTATTGATGATTTTTCACGTTATGGTTATGTATATTTATTGTATGATAAATCTCAATCAGTAGACACCTTAGAGGTGTTTATTAATGAGATTTAGAGATAATTTGACAAAAAAGTAAAAATTATTAGGTCTAACAGAGGTGATGAGTATTATAGAAAATATGATAAAATTGGACAACGTCCAGGTCCATTTGCTAAGTTTCTTGAAAAGTATGGCATTTGTGCTCAATACACAATGCCAGGGATGCCGCAACAAAATGGTGTTGCAGAACGACATAACCATACTTTAATGGATATGGTTAGAAGTATGTTAAGTAATTCTTCTTTACCTTTATCGTTGTCGATGCATGCGTTGAAAATCACCATATATGTATTAAACAGGGTTCCTAGTAAAGTAGTTACAAAAACATATTTTGAACTGTGGATAGAAAGAAGACCCAGTTTAAGGTACCTGTATGTGTGGGGTTGTCCGGGGAAGTAAGAATTTATAATCCATATGAAAAGAAACTAGATTCAAGAACAACCAATGGTTTTTTTATTGGTTTCTAGAAAAATTGAAAGGGCATAGATTTTATTGTCCTAGCCATAGTACAAGAATATTTGAAGCTAGAAAGTTAGATTTATTGAAAATGATGAAATTAGTGAAAGTGTGGAACCACGAAAAGTGAAAATTCAAGAAGTTAGGGTAGAGATTCCTTTATCTAAAACTTCTTCTCATGTTATTGTTCCTACAGTTTTTGTACTATTTAACAACTTACAAGAACAATAAATAAATTATCAAACTTCTAATAATAAAACTATTGCCAATGACTCTATAGTGGATGAACTACATTAAATAGCATTAAGAAGGTCTGAAAGGCATAGAAGACCTGATATTTTTTATGATTATGTGGTTTATCTACAAAAGCCAGGATTTGATATAGAATTTGATGATAATCCAGTTTCTTTTTTCACAAGTCATAGAAAGTGCTAATTCTACTAAATGGTTAGATGTCATGAAAGAAAAGTTGAAATCAATGGCTCATAATGAAGTTTGGGATCTTGTAGAATTGTCAGAAAGTTGTAAAAGAATTAAGTGTAAGTGGATCTTTAAGACCAAACGAGAACTAATGACAATATTGAACGACACAAAGTTAGACTTGTTGCCAAAGGTTTTACTCAGAAAGATGGCATTGACTATAAAGAAATAATTTCTCCAATTTCTAATAACGACTCATTGAGAATTATCATGGCAATGATGGCTCATTATGATTTAGAGCTCATCAAATGGATGTGAAAACTACTTTTCTGAAAAACACTATCACTTTTTTTGAATTTAAGAAAAACACTATTGCTTGGTGTTTATATCTGAAGGTCAGTGGGAGCATGTTTATATTTTTGATCATGTATGTTGATGATATCTTGCTTGCTACTAATGATCTTGGTTTATTATATGAGACCAAGAAGTTTCTCTCTAAGAACTTTGAAATGAAAGATATGGGTGAGGCTTTTTATGTTATAGGAATTAAAATATTTCATGATAGATCACAAGAATTATTGAGATTATCTCAGAAAATATATATCAATAAAGTTTTGAAAATATTCAATATGGAAAGTGCTCTCCATCTCTTGTTCCAATTCAGAAAGGAGATAAATTGAGCCTAATGCAATGGCCAAAGAATGAATTGGAATGTAAACAAATGGAAAAAATTCCTTATGCATCTATCGTTGGTAGCTTGATGTATGTTCAGACTTGCACCAGACTAGACATCAGTTTTGTTGTTAGCATGCTGGACAGGTATCAAAATAATCCTGGAATAGAGCATTGGAAAGCTACAAAAAAAGTATTGAGATACATGTAAGAAATGAAAGATCACATGCTCATGTATAAGAGATCCAATCATCTTGAGGTGATAGGATATTCATATTTAGATTATGTCGGATGTGGATATTAGAAAATCCACATTCGGCTATTTGTTCCTTTTAGCTGGAAGAGCAATCTCATTGGAACAGTGCGAAGCAGTCTATCTTTGTTGCATCCACTATGGAAGCTGAATTTGTAGTATGCTTTCAGGCCACTGTTCATGGATTATGATTGCGGAACTTTATTTCAGGACTTGGAATTATCAACAGTATTGTCAAGCCGCTGAAAATTTATTGTAATAATTCCTAAGCAGTCTTCTTTTCTAAAAACGATAAGTATTCCAAATGTGCTAAACACATGAAATTGAAATACTTTACCGTTAAAGAAGAAGTTCTAGAAGATATACATTTGGTTATGTTTTTCTTTGTGGTGTTACGAGTGTTTCTTGATATAGCAAGAAATAAAATTCAGTTTCTTTATCAACTACTGAGGCAGAGTACGAAACTGTTGCTCTTGCTACTCAAGAGTGTGTACGGCAACAAAGAGTTGTTGATGACCCGCATATTCCTATACTTAAAGCCAACTGCAATTTTGGAGACAACCAAAGTACTATCAAACTTGCAAATAATCTAGTGTGTCATGCAAGAACTAGACCTATTGAGGTTGAGTATCACTTTGTTTGGGAAAAAGTTCATGATGGCACTAATAGTGGCTTGGAAGTGCGAAGTCAAGAAAATATTACTGATATTTTCAAAAAGTGATTTCGTAAAGTATTATTTGAGTTCTTTTATATTAAGCTTGAACTGATTTCTAAAATATTCACTTTAAGGGGATATGACAAATTAAAGTTGATTTTTTGAAATTACTAGTTTGACTACCACTTTCCATGCTTACATTTTTCTAAATGATTTCAAGAGATTTCTAGAGTTAAACCATTTCCTTAGGATAGTTTTGTTTTAAGAGATTTTTGGAATAGAATTTAATTGTTCTTAATTTTTATATAGTGTTACAGTTTCAAAAATTGACTAGTCTATTTATATTTTTTAAGATATTAATTAGTGAGACTAGATGTATTTTTTGATTAATATAAAATGTAAGTCCCCTATACATTTTGTAACAAATCAAGTGATTAAATAAGTTCTCAAATAAAATCACTAATATCTCTCCACTCTTCTATATTGAAAAATTCTTCTTTTATTTAATTCATCTTGGGCTAACATAATATTTTCCTGTTGCAATAATCTTTACAGACGATTGATATTTGTCTTGATTGAAAGAAATACTCAATATGAAAAATTCCTTTCAAGCTTTCTTCTTGACTCAATAGTGAGGACTCGACTTACCAATTACAGGGTTTTTGTTTGCCCAAGGTATTTCTTTATTAGGCATAACTATTCTTGAGTCTCGGACCAATGTGCATCAGCCGGACCCATTTCTCAAAACCCCTCCCCTAATTATTTTTATCTGTCGGCAATGCTTAGTCTCGTCACTCTCGTGTTTCAGTTTTCATTTGTTTATTAACAACTTGGTATATAATACTATTTTTTCATGATCCCTGTTGCGAGTGACCATGTGCACAGATCATAAAATTGATCTTGTAAGTAATAGGGTTGTCTACTGTAATCCATAATATTTTAATTAGTACATTCATGTAACATTTGGAAAAAAGATTGACACCTAATATTACACAAATATCCCCATTTCTTTAGTTGTCAATGATTTAGAAATATATATTTTTTATAAAAAACATTTATTTTTTAAAAATATTTTTTTTGAAAATATAACAATATGTCATAATATTAACTCCGAATCACGCTACTTTTAAAATTAAAATAATAATAATACAAAAATATAAAAACTTATGTTTTTATTTTTATATGAATTATTTTTGAATGAAACCAGAACATAAGATATCATTGGGATTAAATGACTAAATGCTTTTCTTGAAGAATATACCCTTCTTCTTTGAATAGTTTATTGAGAAATTAATATTTTAATTAGTACATGTAACATGTGGAAAAAAGATTGCCACCTAATATTACACAAATATATGGATTCCTTTAATTGACAATAATTTAGAAATATATTTTTTCTATAATAAAATTTTGTTTTTTAAAAATATATATTTTTAAATTATCTCAATATGTGATGATATTAACTTTGAATTTCTACTTTAAAATTAAAATAATAATACAAAAATATAAAAACTTATATTTTTATTTTTATATAAATTATTTTTGAATGAAATCAGAGCATAAGATGTCATTGGGATTAAATGACTAAATGCTTTTCTTGAAGAATATACCCTTCTTCTTTGAATAGTTTATTGAGAAATTAATATTTTAATTAGTACATGTAACATGTGGAAAAAAGATTGCCACCTAATATTACACAAATATATGGATTTCTTTAATTGACAATGATTTAGAAATATATTTTTTCTATAATAAAATTTTGTTTATTAAAAATATATATTTTTAAATTATCTCAATATGTGATGATATTAACTCTGAATTACTATTTTTAAAATTAAAAAAAACAATACAAAAATATAAAAACTTATATTTTTATTTTTATATAAATTATTTTTGAATGAAACCACATCATAAAATGTCATTGTCAAAAACTGAAAAACGTATCAAAAGAGATGTTTCTTTTGGAGTTAATATTTGTCAATATCTTTGATATTTGTCTTTATCAGGCATAACAACTATTCTTGATTCTCTGACCAATGTGCATACCCATATCTCATGACACCTGTCTATAGAAATTGCCCCTCCCCTAATTATGCTTAGTCTCGTGTTTTTGTTTTCATTTGTTTATTAACAAGTTGGTATATAATACTATTTTTTTTCATGGCATTTTGTCCATGCTCTGAGGTAAGGTTGCATGTAACCATGTTTACAGATCCATATTTATTTTTATTGTGGCAAAATTGTAAAATTATTCCTCTAATCTAATTAAAAGGGTATCAAATATAGTTTTGTTTGAATTTAAAAATCAATTTGATTATGTAATTAATGAAAAAGTTCGGATTTAGTTTAGATTTAACAAAAAAAATTAGAATTAATTTCATTTAACTCTATCTATTATTATTTTGGTATCAAATATTCCTCTATATAATAAAAACCTTCAACTATCCCATGGTCTTTTAAAATTGAATTGAATGGACAAAAATATCATTGTAACTTTATAATAAAAAAAATTTACTTTACCTCTATGCTTTTCTATATAGCATTTTTTTTAAATAAACACATTAATTACATTTTATACTATTAAATTATAATAAATATGACACTAACAAATTAAAATAAATATGTTTAACAAAATAAACACCATGTTTTTATTTTATTTAAAATATGGTATCAATTTGTTTAAAATTTTATTAAACATAAAAATGGATGTTATTTTTTATAAACATATTTAAATAAAAATATCTAAAAGATAAAAGATTGACACATTACTCAATTAGTATTTTCATATTCAAGAAAATTTGGGGTCAAACTATATTTGATTATAAAGAGTTTTTTTTTTTTTTTAAGAATTCTTTTTGTGTATGGTTTATCAATATAAATAACATATTGACTTTAATTTGTAGTATCATATTTATTATAATTTATTAGTATAAAATATAATTAATGTGTTTATTTTAAAAAATGCTATATAGAATAGAATAAAGGGTAAAATGAATTTATTTTATTATAAAGTCACAATAGTATTTTTGTTCATTCAATTCAATTTTGAAGACTAAGGGGATAATTGAAGGTTTTTATTGTATATGGGGTATTTGATACCAAAATAATAATAGATGGGATTAAATAAAATAAACCCTAAAATATTTTGTTAAATCTGAATTAAATTCAAGTCTTTTTAGTATATACATGACCAAATTGATTGTTTAAATTCGAACAGGGCTATATTTGACACCCTCCATTAACTTCAGAACTAATTTTATAATTTTGCCTTTTTATTGAATATTATCTACTTGAGCTTCTGCATTAATTATAAATACAAAAATTTAAACAATTATAAATTTATTTTAATTCATGATAAATTAAAAAAATGTATTTTAGATAGGTAGAGAATATAAAAAGATGGAAAAAGACAGAGAAATACATTACAAAAAGATCCAGCCAAGATAGGAGAGAAGATTGAGAACAATATAACACACTCAAATATTTTACATTCAGTAAAATGAGTACATAACATAATATTGGGATGAAAGGACTAAATGTTTTTCTTGAAGAATACCCTTCTTCTTTACTGGGATAGTTATTGAGAAAATAATATTTTAATTAGTACATGTAACGTGGAAAAAAGATTGCCACCTAATATTACACAAATATCGATTTCTTTAATTGACAATCATTTACAAATATATTTTTCTATAATAAAATTTTGTTTTTTAAAATATTTTTTTAAAACTATCTCAATATGTGATAATATTAACTCCGAATCACTATTTTTAAATTAAAAAAATATATATATAAATATATACAAGCTTATGTTTTTATTTTTATATAAATTACTTTTGAATGAAACCACAGCATAAAATATCATTGGGATGAAAGGACTAAATGCTTTTCTTGAAGAATAGCCTTCTTCTTTACTAGGATAGTTATTGAGAAAATAATATTTTAATTAGTACGTGTAACATGTGGAAAAAAGATTGCTACCTAATATTACACAAGTATCCCCATTTCTTTAATTGACAATGATTTAGAAATATATTTTTCTATAATAAAATTTGTTTTTTAAAATATGTTTTTTTGAAATTATCTCAATATGTGATAATATTAACTACGAATCACTACTTTTAAAATTAAAAAAAGAATAATACAAAAACAAAAAAAACTTATGTTTTTATTTTTAAACCACAGTATAAAATGTATTTGGGATGAAAGGACTAAATGCTTTTCTTGAAAAGTACCCTTCTTCTTTACTAGGATAGTTAATGAGAAAATAATATTTTAAATAGTACATGTAACATGTGGAAAAAAGATTGCCACCTAATATTATACATATATCCCGATTTCTTTAATTGACAATGATTTAGAAATATATTTTTTATATAATAAAATTCTGTTTTTTAAAATATATTTTTTTAAATTATCTATATGATAATATTAACTTTGAATCACTACTTTTAAAATTAAAAAAAATAATAATACAAAAATATAAAATTTTTATTTTTATTTTTATATAAATTATTTTTAAATAAAACCATAGCATAAAATGTCATTGTCACAAACTAACAAACGTATCAAAAGAGATGTTCTTGTTGGAGTTAATAATTGTCAATGTCTTTGATATCAGGCATAACTATTCTTGATTCTTGACCAATGTGCATGCAGGACCCATTTCTCAAAACACCTCTACTCTGCTCCTCCCCTAATTATTTATATCTGTAGGCAATGACTCGTCTCGTGTTTCAGGTTTCATTTGTTTATTAACAATTATGGCATTTTGTCCATGCTCTAATGTAAGGTTGAATGTGACCATGTTCATATGTGATATGTCCATAGTTATTTTTATTGTGTGCAAAATTGTAAAATTGATCATAGAACTAATGAGTGTGTTAGTTTTTTTTTTTTTAAATTAAAAAAAATAATTTAATTCTGTAACTAATGAAAAGATTTAGTTTTAGTTCATATTTGACAATAACAAAATTAAAGTTAATTTCATTTAAAGTCATCTATTATCATTTTGGTATCAAATATTTTCTTATATAATAAAAATCTTCATTTATCCCATGGTCTTCAAAAATTGAATTGAATGGATAAAAATATTATTGTGACTTTATAATAAAATAAATTCACTTTACCCTCTATTCTATTCTATATAGCATTTTTTAAATAAACATATTAATTACATTTTACACTAATAAATTATAATAAATATGCTACCAACAAATTAAAATAAATATGTTTAATAAAATAAACATCATTTTTTATGTTTTGTTTAAAATATGGTATCAATTTTTTTTAAATTTTTATTAAACATAAAAGTGGATGTTGATTTTGTTAAACATATTTCAATAAAAATATCTAAAAAATAAAAAGATTGACACATTGCATAATTAGTATTTTCATATTTAAGAAATTTGGTGTCCAACTATATTTGATTATAAAGAGGTTTTTTTAAGAATTCTTTTTGCATATGCTTTTTTAATATAAAAAACATATTTACTTTAATTTGTAGTATCATATTTATTATAATTTATTAGTAATTATTGTATTTATTTAAAAAATATAATATAGAATAGAATAGAAGGTGAAATATATATGTTTTATTATAAAGTCACAATGGGGTTAAATGAAATTAGTTGTAATTTTTTTTGTCAAATTTGGACTAAATTCGACCATTTTTATTAGTTATATAATTAAATTAATTTTTTAAATTCGAACATGACTATATTTGACACCTCATTAATTACAGGACCAATTTTATAATTTTGTCTTCTTATTGGATATTATCTACTAGAGCTTGTGCATTAATTATAAATACAAAAATTTAAACAATTATAAATTTATTTTAATTCATGATAAATTAAAAAAAAATATTTTAGATAGTTAGAGACTATAATATGATTGAAAAAAGACAGAGAAATGCATTAGAAAAAGATCAAGCCGAGATACGAGAGAAGATTGAGAATAATGGAACACACTCGAATACCTACATAATTTTAATTAGTCCCAAAAGAAGGGTTACATATCTTGCATTTAATCTTAAGATTTTTTTACATATTTAAAATTTGAATATATATATATTTTCTAGTCTTCAAAAATTATATTATGTAGTAATTACCGAATATATTTACATTCTAATTATATTAATTTTGTTAAAATTATAAAGTTTATACTTTTTTAACTCTAATCTATAATTTTACATTGAGTCAAACTAGATAAAAAGAAATTGAACGATGGGAGTATAACAGTAACTTTATTTATCCAAGCCACTAATTATCAATGAAAAATTGTTTAACAAGCGTGTTTAGTGCCATGCATTTAGTGCAAGAGCCAATTTTCTTTGTCTATAAATAAAAGGGACTTCTGGAGAAACCTCAACAAAGGAAACTGGACAAAATGTGGAAATTTGCCATCATTCCAGTGTTCTCCATTCTTCTTGTATGGGCATGGCAATTCTTCAACTGGGTTTGGCTGAAACCAAGGAAGATTGAGAGGCTCTTTAGAAAGCAAGGCATGAGAGGGAACTCTTACAAGTTTCTATTCGGAGACTCGAAAGAGGCCGACCTCATGTATGAGAAAGCCTACTCCAAACCCATTGGTCTCAACGACGACATTGTGCCTCGTCTGATGCCAAACATTCTCGAGACCATAAAGAGATACGGTATTTCTTTCTAAAAATTTCAAGAATGTTATTATATTTCTAATTTACTCATGGCTCAATGATTCTTGTCACCATTTTAACATTTTTGACTAATTAAGGGGGCTAAGTATTTGCAGGAAATTATTCATTCATGTGGTCGGGGCCAAGACCACGGGTGTTCATACTGGACACTGATGTTATTAGAGAGGTGTTGAGCGATAAACGTAAGTATCATAAGTCTTTTAAAACATCTAATCCATTAGCTAAGATGCTGGTTACCGGCCTTGCTGTTAAGGAGGGTGAAGAATGGACTAAATCCAGATCTAAGCTGAACCCCGCTTTTCATTTGGACAGGTTAAAGGTGAGTTTTCATCATAATTGAGCAATTAAAATATTCAAGATTATTTCTTAAAATTTTAGTACTAAGCTATAAGTCTTGACATTCTATTCTTGTGTTGTTGGTAATAGCCAATGCTGCCTACAATTCAAATGTGTTGCCAGGACACTCTAAACGAATGGAAGGAGATGACATCAAAGGGTGGGAGGTCCTCTGTCATTGATGTGTTACCTTGTCTCGAAGTCTTTACTAGTTCAGTATTGGCGCAATTAATGTTCAGCTCTACCTATACTGAGCAGTTAAAAAAGACTTTCTTCCAACTATCAGAGCTAGGACATTTGGGAAAGCTAGCTACTAATACATTTACTCTACCTGGAGAAAAGTAAGTATCAACTTGAGCATATATGCCACTGAAAATATACTACTATCGTTATTTCAAAATTATAGCTCCCTTGATTATATTATAAAGTTAATCTCTTCAATTTTTTAACTGTTATAATATATCAGTTGTTTTTACATATTAATATTTGGTATTTTTACAAACAAAACGTCGAAATTTTTTCAAAATAATCTGACATTTATGAAAAGTTTCTCCAATGAGTTTATCAAAGGATTACTTTGTTAGTCCTCTCAAATTTGAATTCATTTCTTTCTATTTGCTTTTGTTTAGGTACTTTCCAACTAAAAAAAATCGAAGAGCCAAAGAAATTGACAAATTCGTGCGAGCCTCATTTACCTCCATGATTAATGAAAGACTAGAAAAGAGAAAGGCGGGAGCAGAGACTGGGAATCAGGATTTACTGGATTTATTCATGGAGGAATTGTACGACGGAAAAACTACAAAGGATAGAGATCGTCAGAGAATTATTGATGATGTCATTGGACAATGCAAGATATTTTTCTTCGCAGGTTTTGAGACCAGTTCTAATCTCTTGACTTGGACCATGATTATGATTTCATTTCACCAAAACTGGCAAGATCGTGCTAGAGAAGAGGTTGTGCAAGTATTGGGAAACAAGAATGAAATCACTTCTGATGACTTGGGCAAGCTGAAAATTGTAAGTTTGAGGTTTCGAATTATACGCACGAGGGTATCTAAGTCATTCTTGCTTGCTACTAGGCTTGTCAAAAAATAAAAAATAAAGTCATAGTTGCTAGAGACCTCAGTCGAGCGCTCTAATTAAATTTAAATTTGATTTCAAAAATAAGTATTTCATTACGTATCCCACATCAAATATAAATATCAAGAATTTAAAATATTTTCTTAAAATATTAATTTGGTTTTGGCATTGTTTATCACGTTCGATTCATGTCAATGAATTTTTCATTTCCAGGTAACAATGATTTTGCACGAGATACTGCGTTTATACCCACCAGGTATGGAATTCTCAAGAGTTGTTGAAGAGGAAACAAAGTCAGGGGAATACACAGTACCAAAAGACACACTAGTAACATGTCCAATACTTATTTTGCATCGGAGCACTGAAATATGGGGTGAAGACGCAGGAGAATTCAACCCTGAAAGGTTTGCGGAAGGAGTGGTGAAAGCAACTAAAGGAC
Source organism: Paulownia fortunei (assembly GCA_019321725.1). Classification (NCBI taxonomy): domain Eukaryota; kingdom Viridiplantae; phylum Streptophyta; class Magnoliopsida; order Lamiales; family Paulowniaceae; genus Paulownia; species Paulownia fortunei. Next base: position 3,583,144 of record CM033123.1, on the reverse strand, counting down.
GGACTGCATATATGCCCTTCGGTTGGGGTCCTCGTATCTGCATTGGTCAGAATTTTGCTTTACTGGAGATGAAAACATTCCTGGCAATGCTCCTCCGAAACTTCTCCTTTGAGCTTTCTCCAACCTATGCGCACACCCCATACGTTGATTTCACCATTCATCCACAGTATGGTGCTCCTCTCGTGCTAAGGAAAATCTACCCACATGTTGATTATCAGAACTGAATCATCTTATTCTTCTCCCAGTTGTGTGTCTTGAAAATAAAGCATATGCTACGTTTGTTTGTGTGTCCACTATTATGGTTTGGTCATCCTGTTCTTCTCCCAGTTGTGTGTCTTGAAAATAAAGCATATGCTACATTTGTTGTGCGTCTGGGAATGTCTTCTTTGTGTATCAGTAAAACTGGTGTTCCTATGATGAGGATTATTAGATCCTTCTTATTGTTCTAAAGAACCAATTTATCCACTTTGATTCATGATAAATCAATAGACCACCAAAATTATGGTCAAAATGATTGATGTGTTTAATAGTATCATAATTTAGAGGCGTATCTTGAAATGTATGAGCAAGAACCAATCAATGACAAAAACACTTTAAAATATAAATTCCCATAAAATGTATTTAATGTCATTGAATATTTATTGTCACGCACAACATAGCGCATAACTCTAGCTAGAAAAATGTATAAAAAAGAAGTGTATATGTAGAGGCAACACAACAAGCTACATCACTTGTACAACCTTGCAATGATGAGAAACTTTGCTTGCATTCTCTTTAAAAATCTTTGTTTCTCTTCAATCTGTTAAATGAGAGAGCAAAAAGGGCAATAAGGACCTTTCATGAGGTTTTGAAATTTTCATCTATATTTAACAAAAAGTATAAGATGGCAGCCATATGATTTTACATCAGATAATTTTAAATTTAATCATGATTTCTCTCTGTATTATTGTAATCATATGTTTCTATCTATCTAATTTGAATTTAGTTGAAGGATGCTTTGTTTAATAAAATAAATATTGAATAAAATTTGAATGCAAATTAATTAATATTTAGTTGAGAAGTGGGCAAAGTACTGTATAGATTAACATATAATTTTGTCCATTAATATAAATTTTTAACTTTTAGGAGAGTCTACGAGTACGAGTGTTTTATTAGTAGAAAAAGTATAATCCATACCTACTCCATGGTACAATCATGGTACAAGGGTTACAATTAATTTAATCCTATGAAAAACAAGCCATTATCGTCCAGAAAATTTATTTACTTCTTTCTAAAACAAAATAATCTTTTTAATTTATGCTTTTATGAGAAGCACTTAATTTAAAAATGGCTCGTGTATTTTAAAATATCTAAAGTCCAATTCTCTGTAAATCTATATCCATCTCCAATCATGCAATAATATTTTATGAAATATCTCTTTTACCCTTTGTTAATTTATTAAGTGAATGTGTGCAATAAGGTTAAGATAATTTAGTTGGGGATGATTTCTTTACTTTGGATTGAAATTAATATGGTAGTAGAATTAGTATAGAACACTTGGACAAGGCATATGTATTTTAGGGTTGTGAATTTTAATACAATTAACAACTAGTTTATTGCTATTAATTTAGATTCGGCCAAGAGAAAGCTGATCTGATGAATTTCAAAAGTTATCATAAAATTTGAGATTTTGAAGTAAGTTGATTCTCGATATTCTCTACATTTATTTTTTTTGTAATATTGAAATATCTTCTATTTATTGTTTTAAGATCTTTAATCCGCTAACTCGTTATGATCGAATCTACTATTTCTGATAAAATGCTATTTTTTGTACAATGAATTCTTTTTGGAAAATAGAGTCAAGTGTATAGAAAGTTACCTATTGATTATGTTTGAAAATATATTTTTGAACCATTTGTATAATTACATGGAGTTATATGTTTTGTTTTGATCTATCAAATGTGCTTGTGATTTGTTTGTGCTCATTTAAGGGATTGTTGGGTTTGAAACTAATTTCGACCATTGTATTGATCGCCAGCTGGATTACAACTAAAATATTAATTTATTAATGATTAATTGATTATGGATATCAATATAGCCAATCTCTTTGCCACGAGATATAGAAGTGACCATAATATATTATTTATGAGCTAAATTAATTGGTTGTCTCTTTAATTTGGATAAATAAAGCTATATTGAACTCCATGTTAATAAATATTTGTATTGCATGTATTGTTTTTCATTAGTTTTGGAACTATGCTTCATTCGTGTAACAAATCCTCAAATTATTTATTGAGTATACAGCTCACCCCTTATTTATAAATAAATATGTATAATTTGGTTGTCTCTTTCATTTGGATAATTAAAAGTTGTATTGAAACCCATGCTAATAAATGTTTGTATTGCATGTATTGTTTTTATTAGTTTCGGAATTAGTGATATTCTTGGAGAGAAGGAATTTTGATGAAGGTTTTATTCGAGTATTAGGAGTTTAGTTCCCTAACTCACAAGAGATTAAGAGTTTTTTTGTTTTTATTGAATAATTTATCAGACATTTTTGGGAATTTGCTTATGCAAACTCACTGATACTGATTTTTTATATTTAAAAACTTTGCCATTAGATTTTAGATGCTACATACCTAGAAGGAGTTTATTGAGAATTTTGCACTTTTGCTAAGAATTTTGAAATAAGTACATGCAATAATTTGATATGAGGCCTTCGTATCACCTAGGCGTAGTGTGATGGCGCAGCCTTGTTACGGTGACACCTGTAGTTTATCCTTTTTTGCTAAAGGCCTTGTGATTTATTTTAATAAAATAATAAAATATTCTAAACATGTAATGATGCTTTCTACAAAAAAATCATGATAAATGTCTAAATTCAAATACAGGTCCATGAATATTATATTTAGATTTAAATATAAATTTGGGGTTTGTATCTTTTTTTTCCTCACTCGCAAGGAATTTCAATTGAAAGTTTTATTCGAGTTTTAGGAGTTTAATTTCGTAAGTCATGAGAGACTAAGAGTTTCTTTGTTTTGTTGATTAATTTGGCCGACCTTTTTGGGAATTTGCTCATGAATTTTTATATTTAAATACTTTGTTGTTAAATTTTAGATGTTACGTATGTAGAATGAGTTTATTGAGAATTTTGCACTTTTGCTAAGATTTTTGAAATAAGTACATTCAATGATTTGATATTTGAGGCCTTTGTATCGCCGTGGTGCGTATTGCGTCCAAATTTTGAAGAGTGACATCTGTAATTTATTCTTTTTTTTTGTTGAATGCCTTGTGATTTATTTCTATAAAATAATAAAACATTCTAGACTTTCAAAGACGCTTTTAACAAAAAACCAAGGTAAAAAAACTGTAATTTTAATACTATCTGCAATAATTAGAAATGTGTAGAAAAACTCCACATATTTACAATCACTCGAATTTTTCATGTTTACTCCAATTATTTTACAAATATATTTAATGGGGCAATTATACAATATGTTCAAATAACATCTTATAAAATATTTCAAGCAAGCTTACTCAAATACCTTCTTAATCTACATCATTTATATATACCATAAGAAGGCTCTTTCTCTAATAAATTATATTCCTGAATCCATGGCATGCACGCAAACAAATGTTGCAAATGCATGACCAATTCAAGACATTATTCAAAGTGATAATTTGACACTAATAGTAGTTAATCGACATGAAATGCAAGGGTGGGTAGCTGGCTAGAGTTTCTTTAGCACGATTGGGGCACCAAACTGGGGTTGCATAGTGATAGCAACAACTGGGGCGTGCGTATAGGTTGGTGAAAGCTCAAAGCAGAATTCGCGCAGAAGCATTGCCAGAAATGTTTTGGATTCCAACATTGAAAAGTTCAAGCCAATGCAAATGCGAGGACCCCAGCCGAAGGGCATGAATGCGGCCTCCCCATTAGCTGCTTTCAGCACTCCGTCGGCGAATCTATCGGGCCTGAATTCTGCAGCGTCTTCACCCCAGATTTCAGTGCTTCGATGAAACATTAGTATTGGAAATGTGACCAGTGAGTCCTTTGGTATGATGTATTCCTTTATCTTTGTATCTTCATCAACCAGTCTGGACAGTTCTATTATTGGTGAATATAAACGCAACACTTCGTTTATAATCATAGTTACCTGTCGTGAACATGATGATGAACAATTAGTGATACAAAAATTACATATAAGATGTTACTAATTATCAATGATGGCAACTTAACTATTAAATTTGTAAAAAATATTATTGTATATTTTAATATTGTTAGTAATATTATATTTTCTTGTAGTGGTAAACAACGAATCATAAAATTATACTTACAATTTTGAGTTTGCCCAAGTCGTCAGAAGTGATGTCATTCTTGTTGCCCAATACTTGAAAAACCTCTTCTCTAGCACGAGCTTGCCAGTCTTGGTGAATTGAAAGCATAATCATGACCCAAGTCAAGAGATTAGAACTGGTCTCAAAACCTGCGAAGAAAAATATCCTGCATTCTGCAATGACATCTTCTATAATTTTCTGACGCTCACTTTCCTTTGTATATTTTCTTTCATACAATTCCTCCATGAATACATCCAATAAGTCCAGATTACCACTTGGTGCTTTTGTGTTTCTCTTCAGTCTTTCATTAATCATAGAGGTAAATGCAACTCTTGCGTATTTGTCGATTTGTTTGCCTCTCCGATTTGTTTTGGTTGGCAAGTACCTAAAAACAAAGCATTTATAATAGCAATATAATATACAATTTGAGAGGCTAACAAAGTAATAATCCCGTAAAAGTCTCATTTAAGATTTCTTTCTTTTGGAGAAACTCTTCATATATAATGTCAAATCACTATTGACAAATTTTAGGGCTTTGCTTGGTGTTATTTTTGGCGTTCCAGGAAAATTATTTTGGACAGTAGAATTGTGGAATATGTGGAGAATGAAAATATATTTAGATATTTTGTAGGGAAAAATTATATGATATAATTTGAAAGACTTTTTTAAATGTATATGTTTTTCAATATTATTTGTTGTGTGGAAGATATTTTAAATTGTAAATATATTTTCATAATAGTACCCTTATAATAAAAGTAATCAAATATCACCACTAATTTCCACTTACCACTTTTAAAGAAAAGAATACATAAAGTTACTTTTTCAATTCTTCAGTAAAACTCCGTCTAATATCAATACAAACCATTTTAATTTGGGACGTTCAGATTATTTTTAACATTACAAACCCTTTTAATTTGGGACATACAGAGTATTTTTAAGATCATTTAGATCGTTTTAACCTATTCACCACTCTCCCCTTTAGTATATGCAACTGAAAATCGATTCCAAACATAAACTTAATACTAGTAATAACAATTAATTTTATGAAACAATTTAGCTTACGATTCAAGTGTATGACAATGTTGTATTAGAAGAACTAGTAAAAGCAAATATTAAACTAGGCTCTAAAATTAGAAAAAGATGGGAGGGCAGGAAAACCCTCCTTTGCTTAGTCTTATCGCAGCAAAGATGGGATGCTTAGTCTTAAAGTTCATGTTCATGCGTGCAGAGCGTTTTTCGCTTCTGTATTCTTTTTTCTCTTTTCTTGATATATACTAGGTTATATATATTATCAATAAAGAGCACAATAATTGAGAAAGGATGTCATTAACAACAAGAAAAAAAGAAAAAAGATGTTTGAGAAATGGGGCTGAATTTTCCATTTATATGTGGTACTTTTTTGTGCCAGATCAAGTTGAAAGCTCTTAAAAGGAGTAAATTCATCTTTTAAAACTGATAAAAATTCTATATTATGCACTGGGAAGCATTCATGTCATCTTTTATCATAATAATTAATAATATAGAGTCTAAAATCAAAATGAATGTGGAGTGCCAATATAAATTATAAGGAACTTCAACACTTACTTTTCTCCGGTATTGTGAATATCTTGGAAGCTAGTCTTGCCAAAATTGCAAGCTCTCCTAACTGGAGGAAAGTCCTTTTTATCTCTTCAGTATAGGTAGAGCTAAACATTAATTGCGCCAGTATTGCACTTGTGAAAATTTCGAGATGAGGGAATACATCAGTTACGAAGGACCCCCCTTTCTTTGAGGCCATCTCCTTCCATTCATTTAGAGTGTCCTTAGCGCACAATTCAATTGCAGGCACCATCGGCTAATGTTTAAAAAAAAATCAAAACTTTTTTTTTAGAGTAATAATATATGTAATTGCAAAAAGAACAATAATTTATAGGATTGATTACAAAAACTACTCTTGAATTTGATCTATTTACAAGCTACCTCTTTAAATTTGTAAATAATAAATATCTCTTAATATTTGTATTTATTTTACAAATACTCCAATCAATAGATGCAATTTGTAAAATAAAAACATATATCAAAGGACATTTGTTAGAGGACTAAGTTTTTGTAAACAGATCAAACGTCAAAGATAGTTTTTAAAAATAATCCAAATAATAATAATAATTAATAATATAGAATCACCTTTAACTTGTCCATATTGAAAACGGGGTTGAGTCTTGTTCTGGATTTGGTCCATTCTTCACCCTCCAAATTAGCAAGGCCGGTGACTAGCAACTTAACCATTTCATTAGATACTCTAAAAGTTCTTATATACAAACGGTGTTTGTTCAATACTTCTCTTGCAACACCAGGGTCATTTATGAATATACGTGGTCTTGGCCCCGACCATAAGAACGAATAGTTGCCTGTAATTAAGTTATCCTCCATTTAGTTATCGGACAAGTGATATATATATAATTTGGTAGCAACCATTGTTAATCACTTGGCGCTAATGGCTATACGAAACAAAAACATTACATTTGCATGCAGTAATATGCACATTTATGTTTAAGTGTACTATGTCTGGCTACCTTGTGTGACTGCATATAGAGGACATGTTTACGACAAGATATTGATGTGGATATGATAAATTACTAACAAAATTTAATATATCATACAACTATAATACAAGAATTATTGAATACATAAATATGGACAAATATGCAATATTATACAAGAATTTTTCCAACTTGTCCCTCATTCTTGTTCAAAATAAAATCAGATTGTATTATTTTGATCAAAAGCAGGGAAAAGAAACTAAGAAGAAGGGGCAAAAAAGGAATACCATATTTCTGCAAGGTGTGGAAAATATTTGGCATGACACGAGGCACAATATCGTCGTTTAAGCCAATTGGTTTGGAGTAGGCTTTCTCGTACATGAAACTGGTCTCTTTTGAGTCCCCAAATAAAAATCTGTAAGAATTCCCTTTCATACCCTGCTTCCTAAGTAACCTCTCAATCTTTCTTGGTTTCAGCCAAACCCAGTTGAAGAATTGCCATGTCCACACCAGCAGAATGGAGAACACTGGAATGATGGCAAATTTCCACATGTTGGCTAGTTTGTTTTGTTGAGGTTTCTCCAAAAGTTGCATGTATTTATAGAAAATTGGAGTCTTGCAATAAATGCATCCTATGTAGCATGAGGAAAAAAGATGGCCACAAACACATATATCAAAACTTTTCTAGTTGACAATGATATAGATATATTTTATCTGTCTCAAATTTATGATTCTTTTTCAAAATGAATTTTTTCTCCTAAATATCTCTTGTTTAATATAGCATGTGACACTATTGATTTATTTTTTAAAAAAAAATCAAAAGCTACAAAATTATACTTGTTCAAAATAAACTTTTAAAGAAGTTACTTATTTCAAAAATCTATTAAAAAATAACTACCATACCCATAACATTGTCACAAATGAACTTTCATATATGTAGAAATCCATTTGCAATGGATTTCCAAACACCTTTTTATTTTTTCAATTTTCATCTAAAATTTTATGTATATTTAGTAAAATTGAATACATAATATATTGGGATGATAAGAGTAAGATTTTCGAAAAAGAAAAAAAAACATTTTTAAATAGGCATAATTATAAATTATAAAGAAAAGAATCTTTCAATCATTACATTCATGTATGATGTGGAGAAAAACATGGCCACAAAATATTACACAAATATCAAGATTTTTCTAGTTGACAATGATTTAATTCTTTTTATCAAATTTATCACTCTCATTTTATCTTTTAAATGTCCTAAAATAAAATTTTATTTTAAAATAATTTAAAAATAAATTATTCTCTTCATTAAAATAATGATTTGACATCATAAACTATCAGCTATTACTTGTAAGAAATATAAAAATACATAAATTTATATTTTTTGTTTCAATAAATTCTTCTTGGATGAAACCACACTTAAAAATGATTGCCATAAATTATAAAGTAAAATTTTCATTTATTCATAAAAAGACACTTCCCTTTGAAGCCAAGTCCGGCCAAATTGAGATTTGTCTTGATTGAAAGAAATAATGACTCGAAAGGTTTCTTTCAAGCTGTTCCATCTGTGAACTCAATAATAGTGGGAGTTTGTATTTTAGTTCTCAGTTGTTTATTGATGACATTTAGATTCCAAGTATTCGTAACTGTATAAGATATCTAAAATCATATTATATTTTTGTTATTTTTCTAATAAAATGTATTCTTCATGGCACATGATATGAGGTACGAAAAACAATAGGAGTCCCGTACTAGACACACAAACTTATAGGTATATACATAATATTACTTTGTCATGGCATGTGGTACATGCTCTGACACAATATTGCATGTTCATAGTTATTATAATTGGATCTACAGAGATTAGCTAGAAATTCTAAGTTTGGATGACGGGATTAAAATTTTGTTTATGAATAATGGTAAAGGTGTTTTCATTATATTAAATAATTATCATTTATATTAAGATAAAATCTTAAAATTTGTTAATTTTTATAAAATTTATAATAAATTTAAAATTATATAAAGTTGAGTGGACAGGTGTCCTACCAGCCACTTGCCCTGACCCTTTGGCATATGCATATGGCCAAATATATTGACTGTTATAGTAAATGTTTTTGGTGCTCCAAAAATACTATAACATTATAGATCATTTATGGTATTTTGAGAGAACCCCTCAAACTTTTTAAAGTAGCAATATCATCAACAGTAAAGTATACAGATTTGCATATTTACCAGTTACTACGTGCAGTCACAATACATATATATATATATATACATACATACATATATGTATAATATTTACTTGAAATGTGGATAATATAATTATGATGAAAGACAATGTAGGACCTGACAAACACAAATTTCCGCGTGAAACTTCTTCAATCACCGTAACAAAGAGAAATCAAAAGCAAAACAGATGCATTTCCACAAAAAAAAAAAAATCACCATAATCACCTAGTATTGCAAGATTTGGAAAGTTATTTACTTATTAAAATTGTAATTTTATGCTGCTGATTTTATTAATAATGTATATAACTGACAATTTTTATTGGTTATGTACAGATTTGATAAGTATGAAAATATATTTTTAAGATACTGATTGGAGAAATTTAAAAAGATATCTTGTGATATTTAAATTGATACCATGAAGATAAAGAAAGATCTTCTTGATATGGGAATAATATTTAAAAATAATAAAAATCTAAATACAGCGTATCTAGATATTTTGAAGTGGAAAATAACTCTAATTGATATTATATAAAATAAAGACTTGAAGCAAGATGATTGGCCTTATGCAATTCACGTGTTGTCAATATTCGAAGCTTTAAGCAAAATGCAATTCTGCATAATTTAATCTTTTGGGAGAAGAATGTGAGTCTTTTAGGGAGATTGATTCAATTCTTCGGGATAAAGTTGATCTGTCATCTGAAGGAATTTCAACATTGAAGGGAACTCAATAGTATAGACTTAAAAGTCGAGGAGATCTCGCTGAATATTCACTAATTAATTAAGTTCAAGAACGACGTCATTTGTAAAGAAGGAGTCTTTATATTATGAATAAATCATATTATTGTAACTATAGATTTTGAATTAGTGAAGTGTTCATTGTATGTGGTGGTCTCGTGCATGTAAAGTACATTTGTATTTAAAATATATAAAAATCTCTTGTGTTGATTTTTTACTTTCTGTTGCAACAGTTACTCACATTGTTACAACAATCAAATCTAGGTTAATTAGTTAAAGTGAGTAACAACACTAAAACATGTCTTACAATTGGCATTAAAAGCTGGTCACTGGATATACATAGTGAGATTTTGGGAACTGATCTATTCAACGTGCAAAAATGGACCATCTTCATGAAAAATGATCAACCACTCAACCTCCATTGTGGGAATGAATGAATTACTCATACTAGAAGGTAAAGATGCAAGCCTTCATTAAATCTGTGGATGAATGGGCTATTATAATAGGTTGGAATCATGTTGTGATGACAAGTGAACAGAAAGAGGAGGTTCTTAAGCCAGAAGATCAATATAACAGTGAATATGATAAAGTTGCAAATTACAACTCAAAGGCCTTAAATGCAATTTTCAGTGCAATTGATGTTAACCATTCCAAATTGATTGCAACATATGAGAGTGCAGAGAAGGTTTGGAAAATTCTCCAAACTGCCTATGAAGGAACAACAACTGTGCAAATATCAAAACTCCAAATCTTGGTCTCAAGATTTGAGGATCTTAGAATAGAGGAAAATGAGACAATTGGCACTTTCAATGCAAAACTATATGACATAGCAAATAAAGCTCAAGCACTTGGCGAAAAGTATTCAGACTTTAAACTTGTGCGAAAAGTCTTAAGGTCCCTACTAGAATCATTAGCGTATAAGGTCACCGCCACTAAATAAGCCCGTGATATTAAAAAAATAAAACTGGATGAGTTGATAAACTCCTTACAAATATTTGAATTGAATTTCAATCACAACATGAGAGAAAAAGGAAAAAGTGTTGCTTTCTAAATTGAAGTTCCAAAATCAATATCTGAATCAAAGGACTACGATGATATGTCAGAATCTTGGGCTATTATGATAAAAAAAATTTGAGAAATTTTTCAAAATGATGAATGAAAACTCAAACAAGCCAAGGTCTAGTAAGCTTTTCAATTCATAAACAGATAAAACTATTTCTAATTCTTCTGATGACAGGAAAACTAAAAGGATTCAATGTTGTGAATGTAAAGGGTATGGACATATCCAACCAGAATGTGTCAATACCCTCAAACGAATGGGTAAGTCTTTGACTACTATCTAGAGTGATGAGGAATCTGAAGGAAGTTAGAAAAATGATGAGGAAGAATATGTGAGTGATCATATGGCTTTTAGCTCTAAGATGATCAAGAGTTATCATGAACATGTTGCAATGATTCAAAGGTATATTCTAACAGTTAAGTATAATGCAATGTGCTTGACTTCATCTATTGTAACTAGTGAGAATGTTGTGCAAAATTCAAATTCAAAAACTAACAGTGATGAGAATGAGCCCAGTATTGAGGAAATTCAGCAAACATATAACAAAATATTTCAAAAGTGGTTTGAGGTATGCAAAACTAACAAGTCACTTGAGGAACAAATTACTAATCAAGGAAAAGAAATTGATGAAAGTAGAAATACTTAAATTTACGAACCTTGATGCTGAAAAGGATAGAAAAATCTACAAAATTGAATAAAAGCTACTTCACACTCAAAAGATGATGAAACTTAATTCTGACAAGAAATATTTAGATAAAATTCTCTTTGTTGGGAAACCATATAGTGATCATCACGGTTTGGGATACACTGGTGAATCTTCAAATTCAAAAATAGTTTGGGTAAATGAAACAAAACTTCTTTAGTCCATCTTTGATAAAAGTAAAAAACCTATTTTTCAAAAACCTAAACTAAAAAGGTTTATTCTGATTTGTCATTTCTGTAATCATTGGACATATATAACCAAGATATTTTAAGTTTAGAAAGACTTTGAAAAATGATATACATTTTAGTTCATCTGCTTCTGCAATATTGCAATATAAATCTAAATTGTTGCAACAAACTCTTAAGATCAAAACTAACTTGAAAAATGAATTTCAAAGAAAAATCTAGATTAGAAAGGCAGATCATAGAGGTTTTGTTGAAGACATTTCTTTAAAAGCTTGTACTTATGATACTTGGTAATTTGGTAGCGGATGTTCCAAATATATGATAAGAGACAAGGAAAAATTGAAATGCTACTAAAGTGTGAAGAAGGACTTTTGAAGATGGTGAAAGGGGATATGTACTTGGAAAATGGGTACTCAATATTGAAGGACTGCCAAAACTCAAGAATGTACTCCATGTTGAAGGTTTGAAAACAAATCTAATCAACATCGTTAGCTTTGTGATCAAAATTTTTTCGTCAGGTTTTAATAAGAACAAATGTCAATTATTTGATGGTACTAATAGATGCATGTTAATTGGTTCTTGTTTGATGATAATTGTTATATGTTGCAATAACCCCAGGTATGTTACAACAAAAAAATTGATGAAACTGATTTATGGTACCAAAACTTAGGACACTTGAATTTCAAAATTTTGATTAAAATTATGAATATAGATATTGTGCTAGGAGTACCAAATTTGAATAAAAAGAATCCACGAGTGTGTGGTATACTTGAAAAATAAAAAAAGGGTACACACAAAGTGTTGCAATACATCAGTATATCACGTACTCATGAACTTCTCCATAATGCAGGTAGAAAGTTTAGGAGGAAAGAGGTATGTGTTTGTGTGTGTTGACGGATTTTCTAGATTTATGTAGGCAGATTTTATTAGGAAAAAGTCAGATGCCTTTCAAATGTTCAAAAAATTGTATAAAAAAATTAGTTAATGAAAAGAATAACAATATTAATAAGATAAGTAGAATTCAAAGCGATCGTGGTAAGGAGTTTAAAAATGTTGGGTTCACCAATTTTTGTGAAAAATGTGGAATTGTACAGGATTTTTTTGTTGCAAAAACACCACAACAGGCAACAACAGAGTCGAATGTTGCAACAAATGAAATTGAACATGAAATATAAAGCAGTAACTACACTGAAACAACACAAAAAGCTCCTTCAATTAGAGTTTAGAAAACCCATATCAAATTATTGGTTCGCTCACTGAAGGTATGCGAAAGGGACAAACTAAAGATAAGTTAAAAAAATATGATAAGGTGGGCGAACAAGGGACAAACTAAAGATAAGTTAAAAAAATATGATAAGGTGGGTGTGTTTTACCTCTTTAATTGAACCCAAAAATAAGAAAGAAATATTTGTTGAACAACTAAATGTTTTGAAAAGTTATTGACTTATTAAAATTGCAATATTATAGACATCAATTTTATTGATAATGTATTTAACAACTTTTATTGGTTATGTACATATTTGATAAGCATGAAAAAATATTTTCAAGATACTGATTGGAGATATTCAAAAAGATATCTTGTAGAATTTAGATTGACACCATGAAGATAAGAGAAGATCTTCTTGTTATGGGAATAATTTTTGAAAATCATGAAAGTCCAAATACAGTATATCTAGACAATTTGAAGTGGAGAATAACTCTAATTAATGCTATATAAAATAAAGACTTGAAACAAGAAGATTGGCTTTATGCAATTCACGTGTAGTTAAGATTCGAAGCTTTAAGCAAAGTGCAATTCCAAACAATTCACTCTTCGGGAGAAGAAAATAAGCTTTCGAGAGATTGGTTCAACTTTTTGGGAGAAGAATTTGAAAAATTTTGGGAGAAGGTCGGTCTATCATCTGAAGGGATTTCAGCATTCAAGGGAGTTCAATAGTACAGATTTAAAAGTCGAGTGGATTTCGCTGGATATTCACTAGTTGATTAAGTTTAAGAACGATGTCATTTGTAAAGAAGAAATTTGTATATTATGAATAAGTTCTATTATTGTAACTGTACAATCTGAATTAGTAAAATAGTCATTGCAGTTGGTGACTTCGTGCATATAGTTGTTGTTGTTGTTTGGCTAGATGTACAAATAAATGTTACATTTAGAAACACATCAAGAATATTATTACTATTATTATTATTTTTATTTTTGTTGTTGTTATTGTTCTTCTTCTTCTTTGGCTAGAGGTACAAATAGGCGTTATGTTGAGAAACACATCAAAAATATTATTAGTAGTATTAATATTGTTGTTTTTCTTCTTTTTCTTCTTTTGCTAAAGGTATAAATAGATGTTACATTGAGAAACACATCAAGAATATTATTATTCTTATTCTTATTATTGTTGTTGTTGATGATGATGATGAAGAAGAATAAAAAGATGAAAAAGAAGAAGAATGGTGAAAGCAATGACTGGGCCACTTGTGTACAATTCAAATTTTTGGGGGGTTACTTGCTAAGGGTTCAAATCTTTGGAGAGATTAATGTAAATATCAAAGTACATAGTAATTAAAGAATGAAGTTGAGTGCTGTCTCGATAGATGGAATTATTTATTCTAACTTTATATTGTATTATATATTTTATATAATATATCCATACATTATGTATATATAATTAATATTAAATATATATTTAAAAAATTTATATATTTAACACGTATTTATAACACTGATTAGAATGAGCTATCAAAGCCCACGCACACGTGCACATGATAGGCATTTGTAGCTGAGATGTCTCTTTCAAATAACGAAATCTGGGCCCTATCTTTATAAAATAGGTAATCTGACGTCAATGAAATACCAAGTGAATACGGAGCAATATGTTGTATCATATAAAATGGTGAAAATTATTCTTCCTCTATAATTAATTATATAATTAATGATGAACTTGCATGTGGTCTATTATAAATACGAAAAATAGAGTATTTAAATTTTTATACCAATATGTTGATAAATATAGTATTCAATATTTTAGAATGATAGGATGAGTTTGATTCAAAATTTTGGAGCAAAACTTCAAATTTGAACAGAAGAATTTAATTAGGGATTTTTGTTTTTTTGTTTCAAGTCATTTATTAAGTGTGAATTTGTATACAACATGTGATATTTACTAAAAAATACTTAGGTATAAAAAATTGATTAAGTACTTATTTATGTAACGTACAAATATTTTGATTATTTACCAATTTAATTATTTCATTATAAGTTAAAAAATGTTCTAGGTACTTAGAGAAAATAATATAATTGAAAAAGGAAAAAGAGAAATGCATTAGAAAGAGAAAGAGAAGCCGCCAGAAGAGGGAAAACTGAGAATAATGGAAGACATATCAACTTGTAAAATTAGATATCAAATTCGAATAAAAATTAATTTTGAGTTCCAAAAGAGGGGGCACTTATTGATGATTGCATTTTGTCGAGGTACATCTACTTACCTATTGTCTGTTTGTTTTCATTTAAAATGATATTTCTTAATTTTTTATTATTTAAAATTTTAAAAATACATTTATTTTATTTATTTTTATTAAAAAAATAATTTATTTTTAAATATATTTACATTTCACGTCATTTCAAATATACTAACATTGTATCTATTTTTATTCAAAAAATATCATAAAAGAAATATATTTTCACTTCTAAACTTATATAGTTCATGTAAAATCATACTTAATCCAAAAATATTTTTTATTTTATACAAAAATTTAATTAAAAATTATTTAACCTTGAAAAACCTGAAAACACAAAAATAAATTTAAAAATAAAACCAAACGAGCTCAATGTCTTTCAAGCAAACTCAAGATGTTTGAGACGTTGCACAAACACCCATTTCGTCACTCAAACTAGACATTCACAATTAAGATTGAGGGTAAATTAATCAATTTAGCTTCTTAGCCCCATCCTTTCCCCGCCTTACCGATGTGGACATGATCCAACGTTGCCTATATGTGGACATGAGGGTCCATTGACCAACACGGTTCAAAAACTCACCTCTCTTTCAAACATACAAACAAATAATATCTGGGCATCAAATTATTCACATGACAGTAAATCAAAGAAGACTCCACAAAATAATCCACTTAAAGCAAGATGATAAAAAAAATTAAAAAAAAATCCCTATAATGTTGTGCAAACTTTGATAACATCAGTAACTGCCTTCTTTAAGCTCCTAGGGAAAATTAGGCTTAAGGGAGTAGAAGTTTTTCGAATATACAAAGAGTATAATAATTTTTATATATTTAGAGAGAAAGGACTACTAAAGTTTATTATTCATTAAAATAACAACTTAAACAGAAAAAGCACTATAACTCGTCCTATTTAATGATAAGAGACTTTATATTGTATTGAAGGTAAAATTTGTGAAAATTTTGGAAGATGCGAGCTTAAGAAAATGTGAAAAATATTAATTATAAAAAAAATTATTAAATTTTTATATTTAAGAGATTGACAAAATAATATATCTAGTAAAAGATCAATTTTAGATACCCTTATATTTATATCGCACGACTTGTACCATTAAAATCTTTATATTCTATTAAATTTATTTCACCAGATTTTATTAAAAATAAATGCAACATGCAAAATACTCAATTTATCAAGTAATTGATGGATTTATAACAAAAACCTTTGACTAACATTTTATCTAAGAAAGTGAAAATCTTGTTTAATTATTGAAAATTTAAGAATTTAGAATAAATCATGTAGAGAACTAATATGTATATGAAACTATGGTCAATAAATAAAAATTCAAATAAAATTAATTCGTTATATTCAAATAGCACTACTTTGCTCTACCGTATCTCATAAAATATATAAAATACTGTATTAAATAATGATCATACACACGAAAGAAGAAATTATTAGCAAACAAACATTAATTTTACATAATAGTGCTTTACCTGTGAAATTAAAAAAACAAAAATAAACAATATTCTGTTTTGAATATTCCCTTTCTCTTCTTGAAACATAAAGGAGTAGGTTCGAATATTGTCTTAAAAAGAAATTTTATATTTAATCTAAAGAGTTGTACAAGTGGCATAAACAAAAATATGATGTTCAATATACACTTATCATTTTAACAAATAATAGACTTTAGAGTACTCTATTTGCAATTATTTCAAGAATAATCCCAAAATTGGAAGCAGTGAAAATAAATATAGGATCTAGCTCTTAGAAACACATGGATGCCATTAAATAAAACCAAATGAAATATACTATGCAAAGCAATACGTATGAAATAATTAGTTAAAATATTTAATTAAGTGAACCTAGATATTGTTTAAAGCTAAAAAAATATAGAAAAACCAAACTTAAAAAACAAAGAGAAAAAAATTAGGTATGTTGAACTCGTGCATCGTTCTCTGCAACTCTCTCCAACTCTCGAGTGTGGGCTTCAAAAGTAAAATATTTAACTAAGAAAAATTTCTATTTTCTTTAAACAAAGTGTTCTCATAATTTTCCTACTTTAAATTAAGGAAAATTATAAGAGAAAGTTCACACTTGGAAGAAAAATGTCTAATAGATGTTGGATAACCCCAAAGGTAGAAAAGTTTGGATTTTTACCCCCCACCCCCCCCCCCCCCCAAAAAAAAAAAAAAAAAAAAGAAAAAACACAAACCAACAACAAATAGCTACAACATATAGCTGCAACTATGTGCGCTGATGTTGGCCAACACGTGCCACCTATGCACGCTTGACGGACTGCTACTCTAAGTATCAAAATTATCTACCCGATCATATTTTTCTTGGAGCTTAGAGGTTCAAAGAAAACATGTTTCGTAGAAAGATTTGAAGAACAAGGTGAAAAAATGTAGAATTTTCTAGAATGTTACAAAATGATCTATATTCTTAGAAAACGCTAGAAGATTTTAGAAAGTTCAAGATTATTCTATAATTTTTCACACAAATGTAGAATATCGATAAATTTTATGGAGTATTCCAAAGTATTCTAGAAATATATGAAAGTATCTAGTGATGTATAAAAGTATGAAAATGTAATAGAGAAGTTTAAAAACATATAGAGGAGTAGAGAAGGTTCTAAAAATATTTTTGGAAGGCTATAGAAGGTCTTTCCTAACTGTTGGATGACTTTAATCTCCATTGTCAGTTTGAAGATATGGGAGGTATAAATACGAGATAGGTGCTCATTTGTAGTCAATGAAGTAGAGAATCAACTTTGAGTGCAAGTTAGCTTCCTAAGAACTCTCTTGTCTTAAACACTTTCTTGTAACCTCTTTGGCTCACAGAGTTAAGCCGCAAAGGGTGGGAAGCAAATAGGGCCCACGATTCGTTATTAAGGAAACAAGTCTATGATATGTGGTATCAGAGTCTGGTTGGGGTTAAGTGTTATGAAGATATCATGATGGAGGTTAAAGAAATTGTTTTTTGCATGACTGAAGAACGTGGGAAGGAGCTCGCACTGACATGGGCAAGAAAAAACTTGGCCAAAGTAAGACTTATAAGGTGGTTCTTGGGAATATGTTGTGGAGGAGATGGGCAAGCTTCTTAAGCGAGTTGAGCACAATGTTGAGACATTGGAGGACCATGTTCTCGATCAGCTAGACTCTCTTAAGGAGAATGTCTAAGCTTACCTTAATGCCGATACTTTACAAGAAGATAGATTTGCATTATTAGAGATAAAGATAATAAAGATAATGGATGTTATCCATCCACTTACAAGACTTGGTAGTTAGCTAGGGATAGTGTCAAGCCACCGCTTATAGGACTTAAGTTGTGCTTGGGATGGTGTGGAGCCACTGCTTACAGGACTTTATCGTTTGCATAGGATAGTCATCACTTACGAAACTTAGATTATTCTGTGGATGATGTGGAGCCATGACTTATAGGACTATATAATTATCCCGAGATGGCTTGGAGCCACCGCTTACGGGACTTTGATTGTGTAGGGGATAGTGTGGAGCCACAACTTACAGGACTTTGTAGTTTAGCAAGATAGCGTGGAGCCACTATTTATGGGGCTTTGTTTATGCCCAGGCCAGCATAGAGCCAATATTGTTGGGACTTTGTTTATGCCCGGGCTAGAGTAGAGCCAACCTTGCTAGTACTTATGTAATATCATATAGAGCGGTGTTCTCTGTGAGTGCATATTATAAGTGGGGAGTGATTCCTAGAGGCACAAGTTGAGATGCAGAGCTGGAGGGGCTATTCCCAAAGGCTAGTTGAGGTGGGCTAATTATAGAAGGTTGGTCAAGGCAAGCCAGTTGTAGGAGGCAATTGAGGTAGGCTAGCCACCGTTCGAGGTATGAGGATCATTTTGGTCTTTGCTTCTTATATTTCATCTTCTTACTCGCTATTTTAAGTAGGAGTGTGTTTGCTCAATAAGAGATGGGATGGAGAGTTGTTGGTCTGTCTCAACCTTGGCTAGATTTGGTGAGGTTGTTTGACATCTTTGCTTCTAATGCAACCCTTAGTGTATTAGCGTGGCATTTCCTTATTTGGGGTTTTGCTACAAGATGCTAGTGAGGAGCTATCTTCAATAAATCGTTACATATGTTTCCTTAAGCATTTACTATATTTCTATGAACAATTATGCAACCATCTTCAGATACTTCTTGCTGATGAAAAAATTGATATGAAAAGTGCATCGCTTGGTATTCCAGTCTGGTGATAGCTCTAGTGGAAAATTGGTTGATCCAAGTTGGTATGCACTTGACAAGTATCGTATAAAAGATTTTACGGTAGGCTATCTCAATCTGATCACATGGATCAATCTTGGCATAAAATCTATCCAGGTGCTCATAAGGGCCTTGAGTGCCATCGCACTCTAGTAGGTTGGATATCTTTATGCCTACTAGTATAGCTGTAGAAATTAGGCCTCGCCTTAGGAGCACCAGCACTAGTAGCAGTTACTCACCCGTGTGTTTCTTAGTCCGTGGTGGGATAAGATAAGGTGCTGCCAGGAGCCTTGTTCTTCTCCAGTATCACTTATTTTGTTCCTTGTCCAGGAAGAGTTTTCTCCACTAATTACTTCTTTTAGCATATCTCCATTAACTTTGTGTTCTCTGGAGGTTAATTGATCATGTGAACTAATAAGATGATGGAAGATGACACTTAACATGTTGAGCCTTCATGTATTATACAACAACTCTGGTGAGAGTGTCATCCTACATGGCTTGGAGCATTTCCTGGGTGAGTTAGAGTGCAAGTGCTCCTATTGGAGGTCTCTTGTCTGGGGACCGTTGAGTCGGACACTTTTAGGGCAAGAATGCTACTGGGGCGGACAATTCAAGGTCCATTAGGGCGGAAACTCCTAGCGGCTGCTGGGGCAGAGAGGGTACTCATAATATGTGTGATCATATAACCCATTGAATTCCTTGAAGTTTTGTCCACTAGAACATCTAACTTTCCCATTCAATTGGCTTAGTGCTCAAACTCTGTGAGCCAAGCTTCTCTTTTTCCCAAGTCTAGACTACTTGCCCAATCACTTGAGATGTCTAGTGTGGACGCTTCTAGTGGATTCTCTAAGAGCCATTAGTCGGGTGGTTGCACTTCTGATAGACTTTAAGGGCCGTTGGTTTGCTCCACTCTTGTTAGTCCTTTGTTCTTGATGAGAGTTCCTCAATTAGGAACATGTTAAATAAAAGGATTCTTGTTTGTAATATGAACAAATTATTAGAGTCCCTAAGAGTGTTTTGGAGAAATCCCTTCAATACTGAAGTCAACACTAGAACAATGACTGAATAAGATAGAATAAACAAATAGATTGCTTACCTTGTAATTGAGAATGATAGGGGTATTTAAACTTATTTAAGCGTCACATGTTGACATAATTTAGGCTTTGTGATCTGTATACATTGCTAGTATCTGATGTATTAAACATACAATACTAAGCAAGATAATACAAACAAGATGAATAACTTGAACTAATATTGTTTGGAATTCAAAAAATAGGATCAACTAAGGTTACATCATCCTGTAGAAAGAAAAGTTAAGTTCATCATGTATGAATATAACTTCAAAAAATACATAAGAAAGAACATGAAAATTATTCACCAATATGCGAAGTGAGAGGAATGGTTGAAACTCTCCTTGTCTCTAAGAATGACTTCCTTGTCTTCAAGAATGACTCTCTTTCTCTCAAGAATAGCTCTCTATGTCCATCAACACCTCCTTCTTTCCAAGTCTCTTACTTGACTTAAACCACTTGAGTCTAAATACCTCATTAGACTAAAGTCAAATGGTGCTTGGGTCAAGCTTAAAATTTGTCCATCATATATGTATACACACACACACACACACACACACCATAAGAAGGCTCTTTCTCTAAAAGAATAATCATTATAGGCGGAATGATAATAAATTTTATTGATATAGAAAGAAGTACCTTAGTCCTAGGCATGCAAACATATGTAGCATATGCATTATCAACTCAAGACATTATTAAAAGTGAGGATCAAGCAATAATAACAGCCAATCTGCATGCAATACAAGAGTGGGTAGCTGGCTAGAGTTTCCTTAGCACGATAGGAGCACCAAACTGCGGTTGAATAGTTAAAGCAACAACTGGGGCGTGCGTATAGGTTGGTGAAAGCTCAAAGGAGAATTCGCGCAGAAGCATTGCCAGAAATGTTTTGGTTTCCAACATTGAAAAGTTCATGCCAATGCAAATGCGAGGACCCCAACCGAAGGGCATGAACGCGGCCTCCCCATTAGCTGCTTTCAGCACTCCTTCGGCGAATCTATCGGGCCTGAATTCTCCAGCATCGTCACCCCAGATTTCAGTGCTTCGATGAAACATAATTATTGGAAATGTGACCAATGAGTCCTTTGGTATGGTGTATTCGTTTATCTTTGTATCTTCGTCAATCAATCTAGACAGTTCCATCACTGGTGGATATAAACGCAACACCTCATTTATAATCATTGTTACCTGTGGTGAACATGATAAATAATTAATGATACAAGAAATGCATAAAAAATATCACTATTAACAATTAATGACAAATATTACTCAGTTGTCACTAATTATCAATAATGATTGGGTAAGCATAATTATTTCTCTTCATTATTAAATTTGTAAAATATTTATATTACATATAAGCCGTGAAAATTTTAATATTATTAGTAATATGTTTTTTCTTTGTAGTGGTAAGCGACGAATGAAAACCTTATACTTACAATTTTGAGTTTTCCCAAGTCATCAGAAGTGATTTCACTCTTCTTGCCCAATACTTGAAAAAGCTCTTCTCTAGCACGAGCTTGCCAGTCTTGGTGAATTGAAAGCAAAATCATGGTCCAAGTCAAGAGATTAGAACTGGTCTCAAAACCTCCAAAGAAAAATATCCTGCATTCTCCAATGACATCTTCTATAATTTTCTGACGCTCACTTTCCTTTGTATATTTTCTGTCATACAATTCCTCCATGAATACATCCAATAAGTCCCGATTACCACTTGTTGCTGCTGCCTTTCTCTTTAGTCTATCATTAATCATAGAGGTAAATGCAACTCTTACGTATTTGTCGATCTCTTTGCCTCTTCGATTCGTTTGGGTTGGCAAGTACCTAAACAAAGCATTCACAATACCAATACAATAGACCATTTGAGAGGCTAACTAACAAAGTAATAATACCATAAAAGTCTCATTTTAGACTTGTTTCTTTTAGACCCACCATCAATAATTTCTCTTAATAATTATCATATCAAAATTAAATATTTAAAATGAACCTCATCACTACCATATTTACAAATTATTATATGCATAAATCATGAAAATAATGCCACTCAAAACATATAACTAATATAGTTTCATTTTTATCACATTTTTCCGAAGCAAAAAAAATAAAAATACACTCAAGCAAACAAATTCCAAGCATATATATTTTCTATCCCAATTCAATCATTTACATACCTTTTCAATAAGAAGAAAAGAAATAAAAAATTTGTTTGAGAAAGGGGTTGAATTTCCCATTTATATGTGGTAATTTTTATGCGCACATAATCTTTTTCTGCAAATTTTATTACATTTTTTATTATATTATATTAATTATTCATTATGTGTACAAACAATTAATGCAATGCAATAAAAAATATCATAAAATTTGCAATAAAAAATATCATAAAATTTGCAATAAAAAAATATTTTTTTATTTTTCTAGGTAAAAGTGAAAGATATTTGAAAGGAGTAAATTTGTCACACAGAAGTATTCTTGTCAACTTACCAGTGAATAGAGTGCTAATATATTATCTATAATGAAATTGAACACTTACTTTTCTCCGGGCAGTGTGAATATCTTAGAAGGTAGTCTTGCCAAAATTGCAAGCTCTCCCAGTTGGAGGAAAGTCCGTTTTATCTCTTCAGTATAGGTAGAACTAAACATTAATTGCGCAAGTATTGCACTTGTAAAGATTTCGAGATAAGGGAATACATCAACTACAAAGGATCCTCCTTTCTTTGATGCCATTTCTTTCCATTCATTTAGAGTGTCCTCACCGCACAATTGAATAGCAGGCACCATCGGCTATTATACTCATATGAAAAAAAAAAAAAATTGATATAGTAATATATATAGTAATAATAATAATAATAATAATAATAATAATAGTATAAACTCACCTTTAACTTGTCCATATTGAAAACGGGGTTGAGCCTTGATCTAGATTTGGCCCATTCTTCGCCCTCCAAATTAGCAAGGCCAGTGACTAGCAACTTAACTGTTTCGTTAGATATTTTAAAAGTGTTTAGATATAAACGATGTTTGTTCAACACATCTCTTGCAACACCAGGATCATTTATGAATATACGTGGTCTTGGCCCCGACCATGAGAATGAATAATTGCCTGTAATTAAGTTATCCTTCCTTTAATTAGTCGGACAAGTTATACATATAATTTGGTGGCAACCATTGCGAATCACTTGTGCTAATGCCAATGCGAAACAGAAAATTATATGTCTCAACCAGTATTATGCACCTTTAAGTGTACTATGTTTCGCTACATTGCATAACTGCATATAGATGATATATTTACGATAAAATAGTGATGTGGGTATAACAAATTACTAACAAAATTTAATGTACCATACAACTATAATACAGGAATTGTTGAATATATATAAATATGGACAGATATGCAATATTAGACCATACAATTTGTAAGATATACATTTATTGCTCTTACTTTCTTTACCCAACTTACTAAAATAAAATATATATTTCTTTTTCTAAAACTTCTGTCTTGATCAAAATAAAATCAGATTGTATTATGGATATTTTGATCAAATGAAGGAAAAAGAAACTAAGAACAAAGAAAAAAAAAAAAAAGAGTACCGTATTTCTGCATGGTGTAGAAAATGTTTGGCATGACACGAGGCACAATATCATCGTTTAAACCGATGGGTTTGGAGTAGGCTTTCTCGTACATGAAACTGGTCTCTTTTGAGTCCCCAAATAAAAACCTGTAAGAATTCCCTTTCATACCCTGCTTCCTAAGTAACCTCTCTATCTTTCTTGGTTTCAGCCAAACCCAGTTGAAGAATTGCCATGTCCACACCAGCAGAATGGAGAACAATGGAATTATGGCAAATTTCCACATTTTGTCTAGTTTCTATTGTTGAGGTTCTCCAACAGTCTCTTCTAATTATAGGAAATTGTAGTCTAGCCAAAAAAGGAATCCGACGTAACATGAGGAAAAAGATGGCCACAAACACATATATCAAGATTTTTCTTTTTTATTTTTTCGATAAGAATATCAGAATTTTTCTAGTTGACAATGACACAAAAATACTTTATATGTCTCAAGTTTATAATTCTTTTCTTTTAAACCGATTTTTTTTTCATAAATACTTCTTATTTATAATAGGGAAATTTAATAAAAATATTTAAAATTTATGTTTTTTCAACCTTCATTTTAAATTTTAAATATATTTAAAAATTGAAAACATAATATATTGGGATGAAGAGAGTAAGATTTACTCAAAAAAAAAAAAAACCTGTTTCTTTACTAGGCATAATTATTAATTGTTAAGAAAAGAATCTTTCAATCATTACATGCGTGTAACATATGGAGAAGAGATGGCCACAAAATATTACACAAATATCAAGTTTTTTCTAGTTGACAATTTTTATTTTTTTGGGAAATTTAACACTTTTAATTTCTCTTTAAAATGTCTTAAAATAAAATTTTATTTTTTGAAATGAGCTTTTCTTAATTATTCTCTCAATTAAAATAATAATTTAACATCAATTCAATGATACCACTGCTGAAAATGTCATTGCCAAAAAGTGAAAAAATAACATTTTCATTTATTCATAATAATAGATGTTCCCTTCGCTTGGTGACTTAAAGTGGGAATTGTATTTAGTTTCCATTAGTTTATTAATGACATTCGTATTTTTAGTAACTATACAATATATCTAAAGTCATATTAAAGTTTTGCTTTGTCAAAAGATTTCTAATCACCTCAAAAAAGTTGAGAACTAAATTTTATAGTATTACATATTATAGTGACATATTATTAAATTATTAAGGATGAATGTGCATACAACATGTGACATTTACTAAAAATGACTTAGGTAAAAGAACTCGTTTCATTATTTAACATTAAAATTATGCACGCATGTAGTAATAAAACATTTGCTCTTTTTCTAACTAAAAGAACTTTTGATTATATACATAATATTATTTTGTCATGGCATGCAGTTTATGCTCATCTATAATATTTTTTTTTTTCTGAAATTATACATGGGATTGATAGGCAGAAATCCCTTTATTTTTAAGTACTACACTTATAGTAAGTGTTGATCTTTTTTATTTTTTATATTTTGATATCGAGAGAGGCGGGAATTTTAGGTTTAGAGATGAGTTTGAGCCTTTTTTATGAACCATGACAAAAAGATATCTTCAATTATATTAAAGATAATTTTATTATTTATATAAAGAATGAAATCTTAAAATTTAATAAATTTATATAAAATTAAGATTATATAATTGAAATTAAAATAATGCGAAATTGATGGGGCGCAGCATCTGCCAGCCCCTTATGTATTATATATATATAAGTTGGTGGTACTGTGTCAACAGCTTTGCATGTGTATCCAAAAGTGGATAAAATAGTTGTGATGAAAGATAATTTAGTGCCTGAAAAACACAAAATTCCGCGTGAAACTTCTTCAATCACCTTAAAAAAAGAAAAGAAAAAAAAAAGAAATCAAAAGGAAAAGAGATGCATTTCCACAACGTAAATCTGCACATAAACACAAATTCCTTTTCTATTGTTTTCTTTTCTTTTTTTTTTCTTTTTTTTTTTTGTGGGCACATAGGAAATTATCTTTTGTACCCATGATTGGCATGTTTTCCAAGATGATAATATGGTGATAAAAACTAAAAAGGTTGTCTGAGTTTATTAGAACCAGGGTCAGAAGAATACTGCCACTGTTGCTTTGTACTGTTACATCCAGGCCTGAAACTTTAAAGCTTTCACAGACACAATTTTGGCCCAGGCCAGACCAACTTGCTCTCTAATAAAGCTAAAAGTTTTTCTTCAAAACTAGTTATTGATGTTTATATTGTTTATTCTCTATTAGGAATGTGAATTTTTTGTTTCTAAATTTGTTTAAAGAAAAGGAATATTTAGATTATTTACTTAAGAGTTACATATTTTCACAAGATGAAATGGTTTTTCTAACAAGTAACTCTTGCGAATTTTGTAAACACAAGTTCACGCTATCATTAATAAGTAATAAAGTAATGAATAAGTATCGTTTCCATGAAAACTGTTGAATTAATAAGTAATAAAATTATGTCAATTCTAATTTTATTTGAATAAACTCAAGAATAGATTTATGATTACAAGCTAAATCCAACTAAACTAAACTAATAATAAAAAGCATTTAAAGATGAATTTCAATAACTTAAAAATCTAAAGTTATGATTTCACCATAATTAGTTCGAATTGAATAATTTATTTCATCAATCTCAATTTATTTTTCAAGTGATAGTCGAGAATCGCTAAATTATTAACTAGCATCTTTCAATAT
This sequence comes from Paulownia fortunei, assembly GCA_019321725.1. Lineage (NCBI taxonomy): Eukaryota > Viridiplantae > Streptophyta > Magnoliopsida > Lamiales > Paulowniaceae > Paulownia > Paulownia fortunei. The sequence continues at coordinate 3,556,361 of CM033123.1, read as the reverse complement.
CTAACGAAAATATTATCAATTATTAACCCACTATATTCCAATGTGAATCATAACAATCAACAATTCATTAGGTTCTATGGATCTCTAACAAGACTACACAAATCATGCAAGTATATTTCTATCTTACATGTAATTTATAATTTTCAACACATAAAACTAGTTACATATATCACTTCCTAGGTTAATATGATTAGTAATTCATTCAATTAGTGGCCAAGTAATTGAAAGTATTAAGAACTATGTAGAAAACTCAACTTGAAAAATAAATCAAAAATTGAATTGATACAAATATTCAAAATATCTTAATTACATTACATCACAACCCTAAAAGAATAAATTAATTTATAATGATAAAAATGAAAGATAACTTAACAATATTTATAAACATAATTAATGAGAGAAAAAGGAAAATGAAATTAAGTTTAGAAGTAGGATGAGTTTCTTCTCTTGTAGATGTATTCTTCTCAACTCTTAAAAGAAATCTCTCATCTTCTTCTTCTCTTCTTCTTTCTTGGCTTGTTTTCTCTTCTCCCCCTCTTCCAACTGATTTGGAGGCTTTTTAGAATGTTAAAATCATATGGGGGATACCCTAAAAAGGAAGAAATGTTCATTTTAGCCTTATTTGTCTGTCAAGAAATGCCTAGGCGCTAATTTGCAGCGTTTAAGCACTGCATTTCAGTGAGGGCAGCACCTAGACACTGCACATTCTCTCCAAAACAGTCTCTGCAGTACCTAGGCGCTACACTTGATGTCCAGGATAAGTTTCTACAGTATTTGTAGCATTTTTCAACTGATTTTTCATCACTTTCAACACCAAACTAGTTTTTTGTGTTTTCATATGAATTGTAGCTCTATGTCGTAGATTTCTACATATTCATGAATTAGCTCAATATAACATCTGAAGTGGGAGTTATACCTAAAATACTAAGATGGGTCATACCAAAATATTTCAGTCCAGTGTTGAATATTGAACCCAGTTTTTCTCATTAAAAGCTAAGGAACTGAATTTCATGTAAACATAAAAGTTGTAGGAATGGATCAAGAATGAAGTCAATATGATATTGGAGTAGAGACTTATGATTAAAATACAAACACTGCCATTAGTAACAGCACCATGCGGGTTTTTTTAAAATTTCAACCAAATTTTTGTTTCTTTCAATTTTCTTCTCATTTGGGTATTACATATAAGATATCAAACTAAATACATAAAATGTAACATAAACACTCAAAATTAATCAAAAAGTTAAGCAAATGGTACTCAATTAATGGGTATAAAATCCACTCATTAAATACCCCCAAACTTAATATTTTGCTAGTTCTCGAGTAAAAGAAAGAAATAAAATAAGTGAAATAATAAGTGATAATTAAATCTACTAACCAAATGGACCTCAAAAGTCGTTGTGAGTTTATAACTCAAGAAAATCTCAAAATATCATCAAAATGCACGATTTTAACTCAAGTGTCAAATTCACCCATTTTTAAATCATTTGAGTGAATGTGTGTGTGTAGCCTCTTACACTTAACTTTTCGCTATTTAGATTGGTTTATGCAAACTCACAATAAAATTATTGATCTCTTATTTATGTATTTTAGAATTTCACTGGCTTGTTTTTCATGTCACTTTTCACTAATGTAGACTAACACAACATTAAAAATCATTAGGACTTTGAAAGCTTGTAACATGTAGCTAAGGTAATGGTAAGATAAAAGACAATATAGTGACTTAAATTACTCATAACACACAACTATTCTAGAACCTTGTTGATGAGTATTACCATATTTTCGTCTCACACCTTCAAGAACCTCATCTCTTGATTTGTCACAGCACTTTATTCATTAAACTCCCTTTATTATTATTTTTTTCACATTTTTTTTGAAGTGCTACATCCCCAAACTTCTTTGCTTTTATGAACAATGGGTGTTGCACACTTTTCTCATCTTTCTTTATAATTTTTTTTTGAGAGTTTTGTACAAATCGTGATCTCTCTTTTGCCAATTTTTTTAAACCACTTTCAATATTCAAAATAATATTACTAGAATAGCCATGAGTTGAGTGTGGGGTAATATATAAGATAAAAAAATTATTTCAATTATTTAGTTGAGGTTGATTTATAGGGTGACAAAGAAAATGACTCAATAGGCTCAATAAAGGACATTAAGAATTATGCATCATAAATATGATGGTTTGAAATACTTAAATAGTCCAAAAATAGCCTAAATCACTTCCCTAATATTATGTAGCCTGGAATTTCGCCTCAAATGACAATTAAACAAGTTCTAGAATTATATGAGATCACCAAAAAAAGTATCGAATTCATATAAAAAAATTCTAAGCATGCAGAAAATCCAAATGTTCAAGGCTATATGTTCAATATGCCAAAGGATTACAAAAATTGTAAAAATTGTCACAAGAGTCAAGCACAACATTCATCAATTTTCAAAAGTTATAAACAAACAAAATCAAATAAAGCATATACATCCACCCCAAAGCTTAGAACTAGCATTGTTCTCAATGTTAAATAAAGAAAGATAAGGTATAGAAGACTTCCCTGTATGGTGTTAGTTCGCATCAACTTCATCATCATCCTTTTCTAAAATAATGATGGATTTACATTCATCAGTTTGTGGCATATCACTCCTTATTTTACAAATCCTCCCCCATACTTGAGTTGAATCCTGAATTGAGAAACAAAAAAAATCATCAAACTAAAAAGAAAAAAAAATGAATGTTTAATCAACAAATTAAACCTACAAAACAAAAATAAAATAAAACATAAAACACTTGGGTTGTCTCCCAAGAAGAGCTTAATTTATAGTTTTCAGCCGGACTTTCTCTGAATCTCGTCACCTTGGGTCTGGTAAAATGATCATAGACTCATTGAGGCTCCTTCCACTATCCGTGTACCCTTTTAGTCATCGTCAACTCGCTCAGCGCACAAATTTCAAAGTTTCAATGTTATCTTTGGTTGAAAATCTACAAGAACAGACTCTTCAAAGCTCAAATTGTTGTTTTGCTTAAGTAGTTACTTGGATACATTCATCAACAATGTCTACTTGCAAACAACTATCAACTCCGGTTATGTGCTTCATAAGCTTAAAGATTTTAAATGTGACTTGTTTATCTTAAACTTTCAAGGTCTGTTGGCCAAGAATTATTGGAATATCTTGGTCTTCATCCATGTCAAGAACAATAAAGTCTGTCGGAAAGATGAACTTGTCAACTTTTATCCACATGTTTTCTATGATTCCCCTCAGATACTTGATGGACCTATCCGCCAATTGTAATGAGACAGTAGTAGGCTTAGCTTCTCCAAGCCCAAGTTTTCTAAAAACAAAGAGAGACATCAAATTAATACTTGCACCAAAATTGCATAAAGCTTTATCAATATACAAATTGTCAGTAGTGCAATAAATAGTAAAACTCCCTGGATCTTTCAACTTGGATGGTAATCTTTTTTGCAAAATGAAACAGCATTCCTCAGTGAGTGCCACCGTCTCATATTCCTCCAATTTTCATTTGTTGGAGATGATCTCCTTCTTAAATTTCACATAATTGGGCATTTGCTCCAAGGCATCTGCAAAATAAATATTAATTTGCAATTTCTTAAAAATATCCAAAAAATTAGAGAATTGCTTATCTACATTTTATTTCTGGAAACACTGAGGAAATGGGATAGAAAGTATATATGGGGGAGGGTTATCCGGAAACAACTTTGACTTAGGCTTCTCAACTTTCTTGCTTGGAGTTTCATTAGACTCCTCAACTGAACTCTCCATTACTGGCTTCTTTGGATAAATGACTTTTCTTTCAACTTCTAGAAACTCCTTACCACTACGAAGAGTAATGACATGCACATTTTTCTTGGGGTATGTCCCAGTGTTGCTAGAAAATGAACCTTGAAGCCTTGTGCTAAGCATAATTGCAATTTGACATATTTCAGCCTCCAAGTTCCTAATAGAGGCTTCTTGATTCTGAATCAAAGTCTCATGTTTCTGCAAAGTGACCTTCATTCTTGTCAAAAACTGATTTGTGCTTATAGTTAACTAGGCAAGTGCTTCTTCCAATGATACCTTGTTAGTTGACGATTATGATTGGGGTCGCAATTGAGATAGAAAATTAGATGGTGGATTCACTGCATTTTGACTGTTTCTCCATAAAAAATTTGGATGATTATGCCATCCCAAAATATATGAGTTGGAGAAAGGATTATTTTGCCTATTGAAGGTCCCAAATAGTTGCATATGGTCGGATTGTGATGGAGCAAATGGATTGTCTGCTTGACATTTAGTACTAGGATGATGACTATTACAAAAATTACATATCTCAATTGGTTTGGAAACCACAATGGTAGTGAAGGAACTAAGTTGCTAAGACAATGTAGCAACTTGAGCAGTGAGTGTAGTGAGGGCGTCAACTTCATGTACTCTAAATTCTTTCTTTGGAATACTTTTTTCAGAAGGTCATTGATAAGTATTTGCAACCATAGTTCCAAGTAAGTCGTAGGCCTCCTCATGCGTTTTTCCCATCAGAGCTCCACCAGCTACTACATCAACTAAAGTTCTAGTTGAACTACTCAAACCATTATAGAAAGTTTGTACTTGCAACCAATCTGGTAAACCATGATGTGGGCACCTCCTCAATAGATCCTTGTCCCTTTTCCAAGCCTCATGCAATGATTCCAAGTCATATTGAGCAAAGGTTATGATATCATTCCGCATCTTTGTTGTCTTAGCGGATGGGAAGAACTTAGTTAGAAATCTTTGAGCCCAGTGTTCTCAAGTAGTGATTGTCCCGGCAGGTAGAGAATTCATCCAAATTTTGGCGTTATCCTGAAGTGAAAATGGAAATAATCTCAATTTAATGACATCATTAGTAACGACATTATACTTGAACGTGTCACAAATTTCAAGAAAACTAGCTATATGTGCATTTGGATCATCATTGGCTAATCCACAGAATTGATTGGCCTGGATAATCTAAATAATAGTTGGTTTGGTCTACAAATTATTTGCTTGAATGACAAGGAGCCTGATTCACGAAAATATATCAACGATCATAGGCATAGCATAATCACATAGAGCCTTATTATTCTCTGCATTTCCCCTCACATCTGCCATGATGCTTTAAGGCTTGTTTAAGAGCTTTACTCTTCACCTTCAATCAATGCTTGAAAATTTAAAATGAAAAACGAAAGTAAAAGAAAAGAAAGAGAAAAAAATTAAAATTAAAATTAAAGTTATTTGGTATCAATATTAACAAAACAAAAACAGTCATCAGCAACGGTGCCAAAAACTTGTTGCGAATTTTGTGAATACAAGTGCATGTTATCGTTAATAAGTATTAAAGTGATGAATAAGTATCATTCTTATAAGGACTATTGAATTATTAAGTACCGAAATTATGTCAACTCTAATTTTATTTGAATAAACTCAAAAATAAGTTTATGATTACAAACAAAATCCAACTAAACTAAACTAATAATAAAAAAATATTTAAAAATAAAATTCAATAACTTAAAAGCCTAGGGTTATGATTTCACCATAATTAATTCAAATTGAATAATTTATCTCATTAATTTCAATTTATTTTTCAAGTGATAGTCGAGAATTCCAAAATTATCCACTATCTTCTCTCAATGTGTAACGAAAATATCATCAATTGCTAACCCACTATATTCCAATGTGAATCACAATAATCAACAATTTATTAGGTTCTATGGATCTCTAATAAGACTACACAAATCATGCAAGTATATTCCTATCTTACATACAATTAATAATTTTTTACACATAGAACTAGACACATATATCACCTCCTAGGTCAACATAATTAGCAATTTATTCAATTAGTGACCAAGTAATTAAAATCATTAAGAACCATGCAGAAAACTCAATTTGAAAAATAAATCAAGAATTAAATTGATACAAATATTCAAACATCTTAATTATATTACATCACAACCCTAAAAAAATAAATTAGTTTATAATGATAAAAATGAAAGATAATTTAACAATATTTATAAACATAATTAATGAGAAAAAGAGGAAAATGAAATTAAACTTAGAAGTATGATGAGTTTCTTTCCTTGTAAATGTCTTCTTCTCAACCCTTGGAAGAAATTTCTTCTCTTCTTTTTTCTTGGCTTGTTTTCTTCTCTCCCTCTCCCAACTGATTTAGAGGCTTTTTGGAATGTTAAAATATGATGGTAAATGCCCTAAAGAGGGAGAAATATTCATTTTAGCCTTTTTTGTCTGTTGCACCTAGGTGCTGATTGGCAGGGCCTAGGCGCTGCACATTCTGTCCAAAATAGTCTCTGCAGCATGCACCTAGGCACTACAGTGCCATGCCTAGGCGCTGTACTTGCTGTCTAGAATCAGTTTCTGCAGTAGTTATAGCCTTTTTCATCCAATTTTTCACCACTTTCAAGGCCAAACTAGCTTTTAATGTTTTCATATAAATTGTAGCTCTATGTGGTAGCATTTTATATCTTCATGAATCAGCTTAATATATCATTTGTGGAGGGACTTATGCCTAAAATACCAAAATGTGTCATATCAAAATATTTCAGTCCAGTGTTGAATATTAAACCCGATTTTTCTCATTGAAAGCCAAGTAACTGAATTTCATGATAAATATAAAAGTTGTAAAAATATAGTTTGGATTTTCAACGGATTAAGAATCAAGTCAATATAATATTGGAGTAGAAATTTATGATTGAAATACAAATATTACCATCAATAGCAGCACCATGCGAGTTTTTTTTAAATTTCAACCAAGTTTTTATTTCTTTCAATTTTCTTCTCATCTTGCCATTACGTATAAGATATCAAATTAAATGCATAAAACGTAATATAAACATTTAAAACTAATAAAAAAATTAAGTAAATAATAATTAATTAATGAATATAAAATCCACTTATCAGTAACAACCACATCAACTAAATATTATTCAAAATATTATGCAGAGGCTCCGTTGTTTGCTTCACTTCCCTATAACAAAAATTTATTAGCACTTTCCTTTTTAATAATGAAGAGCACCAACAAATATAAAAGAAAATCTCATCTCGCATTTATAACCAACCGTATATGATTTGATTATCGTATCAATTCGATGAGTACTATTAGTAATCATTATATATTTTTTAATTTAATTGCAAAACTCTAAATTATTTTATATATATTATGTAGTTAAAAATATAGCTAATCGATATAAATATAAAAGAAATAATAAAATTTATATAACAATGGATAGTAACAATTTTAAGTATAAAAAACAATGGGAGGAGGGAGATGGTGGATGTGTTGAAGAAAGAAGGATGATCAAAATTATTTTCTATCATTATTTTTTGTTAGAAAAATGAGTTTTTCCTAGTTACATGATATTTTTCCTTTGAAGTATTTCCTCCTTAGTATTTTCCCTAAGAGCATACTACCAAATTTATTCTCTCTAGCACTTTCTTATCTTTTCCTCCCCAAAATTTTTATACAAAAGAGGGGTAAGTATATATCTAAAAATATATATATATATATATATATATACAAGTGGTAAAATGCATATTCGACAAATAATTTCATACACTCCTTACTAAATCAATATAATACAAAGCATTTCTTTTTACATATCATATTTGTTCCAAATTATTGCTCGTATTTCTTTCATAGGACATCCCAAAATGAAATTTTAGTTTTTAAAATTAAAATTCTTTTTCTCAAAAATTCTCTTTTATTGAAAAGTTATGGTATGTGAGATTATTGACTCTCAATAAAAACATTGTATATGATCAAAGTGGACCCACACAAATACGACACAAAGTAATTTAGAAACAACTTATATCAAAATATTGAGAATTAATAAAACAGGTAATCTAACATCAATGTAATAACCAATGAATACGAAACTTATAAACCTTGGGTCAAAGGTACAAATAGATGTTACATTGATAAGCATCATAAGAATATACATATAATGATATTGTTATTATTATTGTTATTGTTATTATTGTAATAATTAAAGGGTGAAAGCAACAATTGGGGCGTTTGTGTAAAATTCAAACTTTTGGGAGTTTACTTGCTTACTTGTTAAGGACCAAATCGTAGGGAGATTAATGCAAATATCAAAGTAAATGGTAATTAAGAATTAAGTTAAATGTTGTGTTGGAACCTTTATTTCAATATGTTATTGTATTTTATATTTTATATAATATATTCATGTTATGTTATGTGTATATAATTAATATTAAATTTATATATAAAAAAATATTTTATATATTTAATATATATTTATAATACTTAATAGGAAATAAAATGTTAAATTTGAATATATCATTCAGACTCAATTATTAAAACCCAATACACATTGACAGGCATTTGTAGCTGAGATGTCTCTGTCTAGGCCCTGCTTTCTCTCCTCGTGGTGCACGCAAATTATAAAATATTTCCTACTGTACGTGACTACTCTTGATGTAGACCAAATTGTTGTATCATAAAATGGAATAATAAACTGATTGTTGCATATGTTCCACTATAAATACAAAAAATAGAATATTTTAATTATTATTCCAAAATGTTGGTAGTATTCAATATTTATAGAATGAAATAGGATCGGTTTGATTCAAAATTTTGGAGCAAAAATTTAAAGTTGTACTGTAAAAATTTGAATTTAATTGTGGATTAAAATTTTATTTGTAGGGTGTGTTTGAGTCATTAAATTATTAAGGGCGAATTTGTATGCAACATGTAATTTTTACTAAAAAATATTTAGGTGAAAAAAAAAACTAAATAGTTATTTATGTAATGTACAAATGTTTTTATTAGTTTACCAATTTATTTTACTTCATGACAATTTTTATTTTTTTATTTCTTATAATATTTAATGGCTTTTTTATATGAAATGACTATTCATTAAAATCCAAATATAACAATTGTTGGTAACATTAAAATCAAATTTATTGAAGTAATTTAACTACAATATTATTAAGTTTTAGAAAATAGTAAATTACAAATGAAGGAGAGAGGAAAGAAAAAAATAGAGGGAATAAATAATTATTAACAATTTTACCCCTCTAATTTTTGTTAAAAATTGTTATAGGATGCTTTGTACCAAAATAATATTGATTTGAGGATGCAAACTACACAATTTTTAATTTTAGTACGCAAAGTCGCAAATGAACCTAATTGGAGGGTGCAAGATGGCAATTAATATTTTTGTGGCCCCTCCACACTACCATAATTAACCTTAGGGATGATAAAGGGGTGGGTTGATCAAAATTAAATCCATTATACTAAGAAATTTTAGGATTCGAATTCAATAGATTAGACTCGTCATATCAATTTTATTATTTAAAAAAAATAATATATATATATATTAAAAGTAATATACTTAAACTTTTTGAAAATATATATTTTAAAAATATAACATAAATATACATTATAAATTTAAAAAAAAAAAATAAATTTAAAAAAAAAAAATTAAAGTCCATCTTAAATTCATTTAGTATATTACAAACTCATTTCAAATAGCACAAATGAAGACGAATTCGAGTTTGACACGCACAATAGTCATCACTACCAATCCTTTATTCTTGTCTCTCTCTTCTCTCTCCTGCTAGACAAACATTTTCTTGGGGAATTAGTAAGTAATATCTTAAATAGATTATTGAATTTAATAAATAATAATTTAAAAAAAAATGTATCCTTTCTCCACTCTGCATATCTCTATGAAATTGGTGCAATGTGTATCGGTGGTAAAATCTAAATTGATTGTTTTTTATTGTGTGCACTTATAAACTAGAGAAGTTTTGGTCTGTAAATTCTGAAAAAATATTACGTTATGTAAATTTGATGTAAATGCAAAACAAATTGATATAAAGACATGTCTCCTAGCAATAGTCTAGTTGACAACATAATACACCCTCCTTCCAAAACAAAAGCTCCTATTTGACTTTAATTGGAATTAAAATGAGAGTTGAAAAGATAAAAATCTTGTGTATATTTACAGCCCTCATAATGGTTGAAAATTATTAATATCACATCATTACTTTAACTAAAATGATAGTTTTGAAAAAAAATAATTTTTACATTATGATGAAATTATATTTTTGAAACATTCCCAAAAACTGAAAGTCATAATTTTAAAAAAAAATAGAGTGTGTGTTTATATATGTATATATATCAAACGTTGATGCAAAAAAATTAAGCACGTTATTATGGTAATGATTTTTGTGATAGCTTACAAACTTGTGCAAAATCGAGCTTTTTTTTTCTTTCTTCATTTATAGATATCATGCCTAACTACTTTAATAAAATTAAGTTTTAAGAGATAGTGATAAAAAGTACTATACAATAATCAATTTACTTATATTTAGGTTAAGAAATGATCAAGTTAATTGTGAATTAACTATGACTTATTTCTATAATTTTTTTATTTTTTGTTGGTTTGTGGAAATAATGCTGTTAATTAGATATTGCACATTAATCACCCACCAATCCAAGTGAAATGGACAAGAGAATTGACAAAGATGGAGACAGAAATTTTAATATCAATAAACGACATTGAATTTTTTTAAAAAAATAATGATCAAAAATATATTTTTAATCACATAAAAGGCAATCTTAATACTTTTAGGAGGGTAAAATTTTAAATTTTGATAAATTGATACATAAAATTTTTGTTTATATAAACTTGAAGAGGGACGGTTGCCCCTACTAACTTTCTTCCCTCTTCCCTCTTCCCTCCATCCCTAGTTGGTTGTTAAGCACTATGCATGACATAGTTCAAAATATGAAAATTTAAATAATTACTTATTTATGTAAGGTATAAATATTTTTATTACTTTACCAGATTACTTTTAATTCTTGACAAGTTACAAAATAAAAATATTTTAGGTAGTTATAGAAAAAAAAAATATGATTGAAAAAAGAAAGGAGAAATGCATTATAAAGAGAAACAAAAGACGCTAGAGAGGAGCGAAAATCGAGAATAATGGGACACATATCAACTTATGAAAGTAGATATCAAATTCTAATAAAGATTAATTTTGAATCCCAAAATAAGGAGCACTTATTGGTGATGACATTTTATCGAGGTTGGGTAATTTACACCTATTTACCCATCGTGTGTTTGTTTTAATTCTTAAATTGCATTTTTTTAATTTTTTTACTATTTAAAATTTTAAAAATATATTTATTTTATTCATTTTTATTATAAATATAACTTATTTTTAAATTTACTAATATTTTATATATTTTCATGCATATACTAAATATATTTTTAAATCTACTAACATTGCATATATTTTCCTGCAAAAAAACACCACAAAAAATAATTTTTTTATTTTTAAACATATATGTGAACGTAGATACATAATTAATCTAAATATTTTTATTTTTGTATGAAAATTTAGTAAAAATATTTTTAATTTAAAAAATTTAAAAACATGAAAATGAGTTTGAGAAAGAAATCAACGAGTTCAATGTCTTTCAAGTAAACTCAAGATGTTTGAAAGGTTGCACAAACAACCCTTTTGTCAACCAAACTAGTACATTGACAGTTAGTTTTGAGGGTAGATTAGTCAATTTTAATTTTCTTTGCCCCACCCTCCTCGGCCCATCCATATGGGAGGACCTCCGCCTCACTGCCTTCAAGGGTCAATCACAATCAATACATTTCAAAAGCTCACCTCTCTTCCAAACATACAATCAAACAAACAGGTGACAACACCACCTTTTTACGTACCAATAAATCAAAAAAGGCTCCACAAAAAGATTCATTGAAAGCAAGATGATAAAGAAAACATATGAACTGGTTTTCCAATTTCAACAGCCTGCAATGTTGTGCAAATTTCTGAATAACGTTTATAACTGCATTCTTTAAGGGAAAAGAAATTTTTAAAATAATAAAGAGTACCATAATTTTTATTTACTTAGAGAGAGGGGGCTTTTAAAGTTAATTATTTATTAAAATGATAACTTGAATAGGAAAAGTACATTAACTTCTACATATTTAAAGGTATGAGGCTACAAAAAATTGTGTTGCTTCTCAGGGGCAATTGTGAAAAAATTCGAAGATGTGAACTTAAGAAAATATGAAATTTTTAATTAAAAAACACATAAAGCTATACAGTAATCTTGTATATATGCTATAAAATTTATTGGGCCAATTTTTTTTTAAAGAATAAAGGGGTGATTGGTATGTAGGAAGAAAATTATGCAGAATGATGATGATAAATGAATCATATTAATATACATATTCAAATATTTGATATGTATAACAAATGAGAAATGAATAAAATCGTATTTTCTTACTTGCCTCCATTATCATGATTAATAAGTAGGAACGAAGGATAAGAATGAAACAAAATAATTTTAAAGACCAAATTATCCTTTATTAGAATTTTTTTATAATAAAATTATATTTAATATGTTGTGCATAAATGAGTTGTTATTATTTTAATCGGTGTTAAATAATATATATATATATATATACATAGAATATAGATAAAATTTTATATTAATTTATTTTTATAAAAAATAAAAAGTACAAATGGGTCTTAGAGAAAGTCTCAAATTTTAGTTTTTAGATTCAGATAGGATCTGAATACGATTTATTAAAATATTACATATATATTTACTATTTATTATGTATGTATTTATGTGATGTATATTTATATACACATATATAATATATATGCATGCTATGTATATACTAAAATATAAATATAATACTCTTACACTAATAACATAAAATTAATAAATAGTTTATGCTAATATATGTAAAAGTAATAAATTTGTTTGAAATTTTTTATTAATTAAAATATGAATAATTATTTTTTATATTAGTAACATTATCTTCTCATATATAGAAAATTATGGTGATATTATTTTTAAAAAATATTTTTTAATATTTTATAATAATAAGATAGGTCTAGCAGGTTTAACTCGATAGATCTCGAGTTCGGAATGGGTTCGTGTTCATATTTATAAAAATCTTGATAGGTCGGGTTTTGAATTTTATTCAATTCTTTTATTATATTTAAAAGAATAATTTTATTAAAAATAAATATAATTTTATTACTGACTGATTGAGAATATATAAACCCATGTGGAATGAAGATAATGATTAATTTATATTTTTGAAAATGAGAAATTCCTATAAGAATAGATATTTCTACAACTACATTATACCAATCATGTGAATAGAAATGAACTTGAAAATGCTCGTTCCATTCTCACTTCATTCCCATATACCAATCATGTCACAAATATATTATGCAAAATACTCAAGTTATCAAATAATTGATGGATTTGTTCTGATTTATTTTAACTAATGCTTCAATTATGAAAGTGAAAAAATCATATTTAATTACTAAATTATTGAAAATTTTGGAATGTATCATGTAGAAAACTATTATCTATATGAAGCTATTGTCAATAAATAAAGATCTAAATAAAACAGATTTATTAAAAATAATATCTAAACTGGAAGCAACCAACATATATATAAAGACTTAGCTCTTATAGGCACATGCATGCCATTAAAACTAAAAATTGAATCACATATACAAACCAATAAACATGAAATAACTATTTAATTATTTAATTGTATGAACCTAATTATTGTTTATAGCTCAAAAACTTCGAAAGAACCAATCTTAAAATAAAAAGAGAAATAAATTAAGACAGGTTGAACACGTGCACTAGAAAGGCTTATATGCAAACCTGTTATATATATATTAAAAAAAAAAAACCAATATATATAACACGTTATAGTCTTAGCTAATAATATCACTGACTATGAACTTAGTTAAACTAATATATAATTTGCGTAATCTGACTCCTTCAATAGAACAATACTTCCATTCAAATTACAATCATGGGGAATTATGAAATATGTCCATATCATGGTACCTGTTTGAAAATAAACACAACTTGCACTATTAAAATCAATTTCATAGAAGACTGCTCATTGATGATGATCCATCTAGAATTTTAAAAGAAGAATAAATTATTTTGGAAGAAATAAATAAATGTGAAAATAATAGATGCAGGTACCTTTCATCTTTTTGTGTAATGCTGGGCAGATGGGATAGATTTGTCTGTCCCGAGAAACAATAAAATAATGAATAAGTGGGGTTGGACAATGACACTCGGGGTTGAGGTCCTGAATTTGGGTATAATTATAATATTGGTGTTGATATTTATTTATTTATGAAAATTTTAATACATGACTACTAAATATGCTAATTTATTTAAAGAAGCCAAACAACGAATGACATGTTATTTATTGCATTATTGCAATAAAAACAAATAAAAATTTACTATAAAAGCATTTTGTATAAATTATAATTAAATACAATCATCACTTTTTGGGGTTTGGTGGATGTGAGATAATGGTTTTGGATTCTCCCCCACCCCCCAAAAATTATAATTTAATATAAGGATTCGATTTTAATTTTTTGTGGAGAGTAATTGCCGAATTTTTGTTCAAGAATCTTGATGAGCAAAAAAAGAACACACATTAAAGCAAAGAAAAATAAAATTAAAAAAAATATATAAAAATTTAAGTTTGTTCCATTGTTTAGGAAAAACAATGAGAAAAACAATCGGAGGAGGGTGATGATGGATGTGTTGAAGAAAGAAGGATGATCAAAAATGATTTTCTGTCATTTTTCTTATTTCTTTTGTTAGAAAATTGAGTTTTTCCTAATTAAGTATTCCTTAGCATTTTCCCTAAGAACAAACAATCAAAATTATTTTCTCTAGCACTTTCTTATTCTTTATATATATATATATATATAAGTGGTAAAATACATATTCCATAAATAATTTCAACACTCCTCTACTAAATCAATATAATATAAAGCATTGCTTTCTTCTTCTTTTTTTTCCCTCAAAAATCCTCTTATAATATTTGATCACTGGCTCTCAATAGAGACATTGTATATGATTAAAGTAGACCCATACAAGTCTTTCGGGACACAACTCAATTGGCGGAATAATTAACTTGAATTTGTTCCAGCAGTAGGGTGGAGCTTTAAATTCTAGTGGGAACCTGCAGATGCATTTCAGTATGTAGCAATCGATGGGCTGTTAGTGGGACACTGCGACTAAGGTGTCTCGAGCGATCACTGTTGTTAGATTGCTTATACGCAAAAATATACAGTTTTTGTTGAAAACTTAGATATTAGTTGATGCATATCCCACGATTTACCCCTTCTACGTGCTAGGGACAGGTATCTAATTCAATTTTTTGGGGGTTTACTTCATTACATATTAAGGGACCAAATCGTAAAATAGATTAATGTAAATATCAAAGTAAATGGTAATTAAAAATTAAGCTAAATTATTTCAATATGGGATTGTATTTTATATTTTATATAATTTATTCACGTTATGTGTATATAATTAATATTAAATTTATATATAAAAATATTTTATATATTTAATATATATTTATAATACTTAACAGGAAATAAAATGTTAAATTTGAATATATCATTCAGGCTCAATTATTAAAACCCCATACACATTGATAGGCATTGTAGCTGAGATGTCTCTATCTGACAAAGAAATCTAGGCCCTGCTTTATCTCCTCGTGGTGCACGCAAATTATAAAATATTTCCTACTCCCTATTGTACGTGACTACTCTTGATGTATACCAAATTGTTGTATCATAAAATGGAATGATAAACTGATTGTTGCATATGTTCTACTATAAATACAAAAAATAGAATATTTTAAATTTTATTCCAAAATGTTTGTAAATAGTATTCAACATCTACAGAATGAAATCGGATCAGTTTGATTCAAGATTTTGGAGCAAAACTTTAAAGTTGTACTGTAAAAATTTGAATTTATTTGTGGATTAAAATTTTATTTGTAGGGAAGTCATTAAATTATTAAGGGTGAATTTGTATACAACATGTAATTTTTACTAAAAATTATTTAGGTAAAAAAACAAAACTAAATAGTTATTTATGTAATGTACAAATGTGAAAATAGATATCAAATTGTAATAAAAAGAAATTTTGAGTCCCAAAAGAAGGTGGACTTATAGGTCATGGCATTTTATAGAGGTACATCTAGATATCTATTTTGTTTTTTTTTAATTGATATTTTTTTATTTTTTACTATTTAAAATTTCAAAAGTATATTTGTTTACTTATTTTTACTAAAAATATAATTTACTTTCAAACTTATTTATGTTTTAAGTCATTTTACACTCCTGCCAAATTGATTTTCAAATCTACTGATTTTCATGGAAAAAACACTACAAAACAAATATATTTTTTTTTCTAAATTTATATTGTCAATGTAGGAACATAACTAATTCAAAAATAATTTTATTTTTACATGAAAAGTTAGTGAAAATATTTACATGAAAAATTAGTGAAAATATTTTAAACTTTTAAAAATATAAAAATAAATTTGAAAATAAAGCTCAATGTCTTTCAAGTAAATTGGAGATGTTTGGAACGTTGTCACTCAAACAAACACCTTCACAGTTCACAGTTAGTTTTGAGGATAGATTAGTCAATTTACTTTCTTAGCCCCCACCCTCCTCCGCCATTTGGGAGGACCTCCGCCTCACCCATGTGGACTTCCAACGTTGCCTCCTTCAAGGGCCCATCAACCAATAAGTTTCAAAAACTCATCTCTCTTTCAAATATACAATCAAACAGTGGGCATAATTTTTTTTTCAAACATACAATCAAACAATATGTGGGCATCATCTTTTTACATGATAATAAATCAAATAAGACTCCACAAAAAGATCCACTGAAAGCAAGATGATAAAGAAAACGAGATGTGTGAAGTTTAGATTGTATTGAAGGGACAATTGCTGAAAAAATTGGAAAATGTGAGCTTAAAAAAATGTAAATATATTAATTATAAAACACTTATTAAATTTATATATTTAAGAGATTAAAGAAAAAATAATATATCTAGTAAAAGGCCAATTTTAGATACACTTATCTTTATTTTGCATGACTTGTACCATTAAAATCTTTATATTCTATTGTATTTCTTAGGCCAAATTTTATTAAAAATAAACGCAACAAAGCAAAAATTCTCAATTTATCAAGTAATTGATGGATTTATAACAAAAATCTTAAACTAACATTTTATTTACGAAAGTGAAAATCATGTTTAATTATTGAAAAATTTTAAAATTTAGATTGACTCACGTAGAAAACTATATATATATATATATATGAAACTATGATCTAATAATAAATTTGGACTACTATGTATTTTTTTTCTCTCACTCGCATACATCACGCCAATTGTCAAACATAAAAATTCAAGTTAATTTCTAAAAATGGAGTTTTTGGACATTAGTTGATTGGTTGATTTGCAATAGCACCGTAGTGCTAATTAATTTTAAAAAATAAAAAATAAGGTAATCAAAAAAATGAAATATATGAAATGTGCAATTACTTTTTAAATACTAAAAATTTAAAGTAAAGTAATTAGGATGAATTTATTAATATTATAGAATGTAATTCCAAAATTTTATCGTATGATAAAAATATTAAATCTTAAGGAAAGTTAGTATAACTTGGATAAATATAAGACATATTTTACTTCGTGATAAGTTAAAAGAATAAAAATATTTTAGGTAGTTAGAAAAATAATATGATTGAAAAAAAGAAAAAGAGAAATGCATTAGAAAGAGAAAGATAAGAAGCGAGAGAGGAGGGAAAACTGATAATAATATTGCACACATATCAACTTGTGAAAATAGATATCAAATTGGAATAAAAAGAAATTTTGAGCCCCAAAAGAAGGAGCACTTATTGGTCATGGCATTTTATTGAGGTAGATCTAGATATGTACTTTGTTTTTCTTTCTAAATGATATTTTTTTCTTTTACTATTTAAAATTTAAAAAGTATATCTATTTTACTCATTTTTATTAGAAATACAACCTATTTTCAAACATACTTACGTTTCAAGTCATTTCATGCACATACTAAATTGATTTTCAAAAATATTAATATTGCATGATTTTTCATATAGAAAACATCATAAAATAAATATATTTTCATTTTTAAATCTATATAGTAAGAATATTTTAAGTTTCCGAAAACATAAAAATGAGTTTAAAAATAAAACCAAACGAGATCAATGTCTTTCACGTAAACTCAAGACATTTGAAGCGTCCGTCGGTTAAACAAGCACGTTCACAATTAGTTTTGAGGGTAGATTAGTCAATTTAGTTTCTTAGCCCCCACCCTCCTCCGCCATTTGGGAGGACCTCCGCCTCGCCGATGTGGACATCCATTGTCGCCTCCTTCAAGGGCTCATCAACCAATAAGTTCAAAAACTTACCTTTCTTTCAAACATACAATAAAATAATACGTGGTCACCAAATAATTCGTCACCTTTTTACGTGACAATAAATCAAAAAAGACTCCACAAAAGATAAGCAAGATGATAAAGAAAACCTGTGAACTGGTTTTCTAATTTCAATAGCCTATAATTTATATTGGATTGAAGGGACAATTTCTAAAAGAATCGGAAGATGTGAGCTTAAGAAAATGTGAATATATTAAAAACACTTATTAAATTTACATATTTAAGAGATTAATGACAAAATAATATATCTAGTAAAAGGCCAATTTTAGATACACTTATATTTATATCGCATGACTTGTACCATTAAAATCTTTATATTCTATTATATTTCTTTGGGCAAATTTTATTAAAAATAAATGCAACATGTAAAATACTCAATTTGTCAAGTAATTGATGGATTTATAACAAAAATCTTTTAACTATTAGTTTTCTTTACGAAAGTGAAAATCATGTTTAATTATTAAAAAAAATAAAAAATTAGAATGAATCGTGTAGAAAACTGATATCTATATGAAACTATGATCAAATAATAAATTTGGCCTACTATGTATTTTTTTTCTCACTCGCATACATCATGCCAATTGTCAAACATAACAAATTCAAGTTAATTTCTAAAAATGGAGTTCTTGGACATAAGTGGTTGATTGGTTGATGATTGTATTAGCACCGTAGTGCTAATTAATTTTAATAAATAGAAAATAAGGTAATAGAAAAAATAAAATATATGAAATGTGTAATTTTTTTAAATACTAAAAAATTTAAGTAAAGTAATTTAGAATGAAATTATTAATATTATAGAATGTAATTCCCATATTTTAGGAAAATATTAAATCTTTAGGAAAGTTAGTATAACTTGGATAAATATAAGACGTATTTGTGTAAATATGAACAAACTCCAGAGCAGTTTTTGTAAATTTTGAAAAGCATCAAGCAGTTTAAAATTTGTCATTTAATAAAATAATAATGTCAGATGGTATAACAAACAACTGGGATTATATGTAATAAACAACCAAAATTTGGGGACGTAATGTAATTTTTGAAATCTTGGTAGTCAATTTGTATTTAGACCGAACCTCAAGTGAGGTTTATATAATTATTCCTAAGGGTAGTTTGGTCTGAAAAAATTATCAAATTCCTGAATCAATTAATGTGAGGGCAAAATTGAGTTTTTATTGATATTTTTTGGCTGATATCATCATTTTCTATATAAAAAAAAACTCCTGAATTTATTTGTTAGAGGTCAACAAACGTAGAGCATGTAGTTATCAACCTAAGGGGTGTAAAAGAAAGTCTAATTATCCCTTAATATTTTGTGTAAAGGAAAGTCTAATTATCCCTTAATATTTTGTTTATTATTATTAGGATGACAATTGAATTATTTGATAATTCTATGCTTATATAACAAATTTCTTAAGCAGTAAATAAAAATTGTCCCGGTTAATTTTAATTCTATCTGAAATATTTAAGTGGAAATGCAAAACAACAATTATCCTAGACCATTTAATAGTACAGTGACGTGCAAAACAATAATAACAATATGAGGGTTAATTACCCTTAAACATGGCATTGGTCACATTTACATCCTTAAAGTTAAAAAAATAACAAAAAATCCCGTGTCCATTTGAAAAAGAGTGGTGGCATTGACCAAAATTTTTAAGATAAAAATGTCTTCTCATTTACCCTCTTAAAGTATTCCTTGTCACAAACCCCTCTATAGAATGAGACTTTGAATTTTCATCTAATAATTTAATTAACAAAATGATTTTTATGGCTAGAAATGAATATAGTTCCACAAATTAAAAATCTTCATATTTTTCATGTCATTACTTCAATTATTGTACAACTTCATTTTACAAGTACATCTTACAAAATATTTAATTTCAAACAAGCTTAGCCAAACAAACTCTTTAATTCTGGGCAGCACATAATAAATATTCAGTGACAGCAAATAGAGTTCTAAAGAATGCCTAATGCAAATAATGACATGAAAACTCTTTTAGTTTTTGTGATGATCTTACTCTTGCTCGTCATACATTACCAAATTTGCCTACAAATTAAGATACTATTTTATATATCATTTTTATATACAATAACAAGGCTCTTTCTCTAGAATAATAATGATTATAGGCCGAACGATAATATATTTTAGGGTAACTTCTAAAAATTACCCTCGAGGCTATTTTGAAAAAAACTCATTTAAATTTATAAATTACAAATACCCTATTGACATTAGTTTCGATTTTACAAATTGCATCTATTGAGATATATTTGTAAAATAAAGACAAATTTCAAAAAAACATTTATAATGTTTAAAGGTGATATTTATAATTTTCAAAAATATTTGAAATTTTTTATAATTAGATTAAATCCCAATAGTAGTTTTGTAATTCGCCCTAAATTTTATTGATACAGAAAGAAGGCGTCATTCCTGGGCATGCAAACAAATGTTGCATATGCATTACTAATTCAAGACATTATTCAAAGTGATAATTTGACAATAATAATAATGCAAACAAATGTCCCATATGCATTACCAATTCAAGACATTATTCAAATTGATAATTTGACAATAATAATAATAGGTAATCGACATGCAATGCAAGGATGGGTAACCAGCTAGAGTTTCCTTAGCACGATAGGAGCACCAAACTGCGGTTGAATAGTGATAGCAACAACTGGGGCGTGTGCATAGGTTGGTGAAAGCTCAAAGGAGAATTCGCGCAGAAGCATTGCTAGAAATGTTTTGGATTCCAACATTGAAAAGTGCATGCCAATGCAAATGCGAGGACCCCAACCGAAGGGCAAGAATGCGGCCTCCCCATTAGCTGCTTTCAGTGCTCCTTCGGCGAATCTATCGGGTCTGAATTCTCCAGCGTCTTCACCCCAGATTTCAGTGCTTCGATGAAACATAAGTATTGGAAATGTGACCAGTGAGTCCTTTGGTATGGTGTATTCATTTATCTTTACATCTTCATCGATCAGCCTAGACAGTTCCATTATTGGTGGATATAAACGCAACACCTCATTTATAATCATTGTTACCTGTCGTAAATAATTTAAATAATTAGTAAAACAAAAATATATACAGGACAATTATCATTAAGTTGTCACAAATTATTTACAATGACAACTTAAGCATATATCTCGTCACTGTTAAATTTGTAAAAACTAGTATTAGATATATTTGGTGGCAACTTTAATATTTTTAGTAATATATTTTATTTTTTTGGTAGTGCTAAATGACAAATCAAAACCTTATACTTACAATTTTGAGTTTGCCCAAGTCATCAGAAGTGATTTCACTCTTGTTGCCCAATACTTGAAAAACCTCTTCTCTAGCACGAGCTTGCCAGTCTTGGTGAATTGAAAGCAAAATCATGGTCCAAGTCAAGAGATTAGAACTGGTCTCAAAACCTCCAAAGAAAAATATTCTGCATTCTCCAATAGCATCTTCTATAATTCTCTGACGCTCACTTTCCTTTGTAAATTTTCTGTCGTACAAATCCTCCAACAATACATCCAATAAGTCCTGATTACCACTTGGTGCTGCTGCGTTTCTCTTTAGTCTTTCGTTAATCATAGATGTAAATGTAACTCGTACGTATTTGTCGATCTCTTTGGCTCTCCGATTCGTTTGGGTTGGCAAGTACCTAAACAAGGCAATTAGATTTGAGTGGCTAACAAAGTAATAATCCCATAAAAGTCTCATTTTAGATTTGTCTTTTGGAGAAACTCTTAATATTTAATGTCAAATCATTATTAACAAAATTTAGAGCTTTGTTTGCGGCATTTCTGGGAAATTACTTTGGAGGAATGTATTTTGGATAAAAGAATTGAGGAATGCGTGGAGAATAATAATATATATGGATATTTTATTTTGTAAAAAATTGAATTTAATTGTGGATTAAAATTTTATTTTTAGGGTGTGTTTGAGTCATTCAATTATTAAGGGTGAATTTGTAAGCAACATGAAGTTTTTACTAAAGATTATTTAGGTAAAAAAAACAAAACTAAATAGTTATTATATAATGTACAAATGTTTTTATTAGTTTACCAATTTATTTTACCTCATGATAAGTTTAAAAAAAAAATTGGTCGTTAGAAAAATAATATGATTGAAAAAAAAAAAAAAGAGAAATGCATTAGAAAGAGAGATAAGACGCCGGAGAGGAGGGAAAACTGAGAATAATATATGGGACACATATCAAGTTGTGAAAATAGATATCAAATTGGAAGAAAAAGAAATTTGGAGTCCCAAAAGAAGGCGCACTTATTGGTGATTCCATTTTATCAAGGTACATCTAGATATCTATTTTGTTTTTCTTTTTAAATGATATTTTTTTAACTTTTACTATTTAAAATTACAAAAGTATATTTATTTTACTTATTTTTATTAAAAATACAATTGACTTTCAAACCTACTTATGTTTCCGGTCATTGCACGTACTTACCAAATTAATTTTCAAATATGCTAATATTATATATTTTTCATGTAGAAAACACCACAAAATAAATACATTTTCCTTTATAATTTTATATTGTCAATGTAGGAACATAACTAATTCAAAAATATTTTAAGCTTTAGAAAACATGAAAATGAGTTTGAAAATGAAACCAAACGAGCTCAATGTCTTTAAAGTAAAATTGAGATATTTGTAGTTAGTATGATCAAAACAAAAAGAGTGTGTTAAGATTTTTAAATCAGTTTGGATTTTTTTACTTTTTTCAAAGGAGTTTATAAGATTATAAAATCTTATTTTTTGGAGTTTACAAACTCATTTTCTAAAAAAATTGTCAAATATTTAAAGACATCTCATAAGCTTTCAAACATATTATATGATATTTTCAAAATTTTATAAACTCATCCAAACACTAAACATAAAGATTGTGAAACAATTCAACTTATGATTCCTCAAGTGTATGATAATGTTGTTTTAGAAGAACAAGAAAAAGAAAATTTTAAACAAGGCTCTAAAATTAGAAAAAAAATAAAAATTGGGGGGGTGGGGGTGGGGGTGTGGTGGCGCAGAAAAACCCATTTTTACTGTCATATTGCAGCGAGATGAGATGCTTAGTCTTATTGTAGCGAGATAAAGGTGTTATTAAAGCTCATGCTCATGTATGCAGAGCAATTTTTGCTCTTGTGTTCTTTTTTTACTTTTCTTCTCTTGATATAATAGGTTATATTGTCAATAAAAAGCAGAATAATAGGGAAAACATGGTCATTAACAACAAGAAAAAAAATAAAAAGATGTTTGAGAAAGTGGGCTGAATTTTCCTTTTATATGTGGTACTTTTTATGCTAGACCATGGTGAAAGCTATTTAAAAAGAGTAAATTCGTCTTTTAAAGTTGATAAAAATTCTATTTTATGCACTGAGAAGCATTCATGTCATTTTACTAAAATCAAAATGAATATGGAGTGCCAATATAAACATTCTATGATGAACTTGCATACTTACTTTTCTCCAGGCATAGTGAATATCTTGGAAGGTAGTTTTGCCAAATTTGCAAGCTCTCCCAATTGGTGGAAAGCCCGTTTTATCTCGTCAGTATAGGTAGAGCTAAACATTAATTGTGCTAATATTGCACTCGTGAAGATTTCGAACTCAGGGAATACATCAATTACACAGGACCCCCCTTTCTTTAATATCATCTTCTTCCATTCATTTAAAGTGTTCTCACCGCACAATTGAATTGCAGGCACCATCGGCTGTTATATTCGTATTTAATAAGAAAAAATCAAAACTTTTTTTTGATATAATGCTATACGCAATTGTGAATAATAATAATAATAATTTATAGGATGAATTATAAAAATTATCATAAAGTTTAACCTATTTAGAAAAAACTATCCTTCTAAAATTATAAATTATAAATATTTTCTTGAAATTTGTCTCTATTTTACAAATACCCCATCTCATTAAGTGCAATTTATAAATAGAGATACATATCAAGAGATATTTGTAATTAATAAATTTAGAGGAGTAGTTTCTATAAATAAACCAAACTTCAAGGATAATTTTCATAATTAATCCTAATACTAATAATTTATAAAGTAAAGTCACCTTTAACTTGTCCATATTGAAAACGGGGCTGAGCCTTGATCTGGTTTTGGCCCATTTTTCACCCTCCAAACTAGCAAGGCCACTGACTAGTAACTGAACTGTATGGCTGGATACTTTAAAAGTCTTTAGATATAAACGGTGTTTCTTCAACGCATGTCGTGCAACACCAACATCATTTATGAATATACGTGGTCTTGGCCCCGACCATGAGAATGAATAATTGCCTGTAGTTAAGTTATCCCCCCTTTAATTAGTTGGAAAAGTGATATATAAATAATTTGATGGCAATCTTTAGGAATCACTTGGTGCTAATGGCAATACGAAACTGAAAACTATACGTTGCAACCAATATTATGCACTTTTATGTTAGAGTGTACTATCTCTCTGCATTTAGATAGCATATTTACGACAAGGTATTGAGGTGGATATGAAAAATTATTAATGAAATTTTATATAACGTACAACTATAATACAAGAATTTTTGAATATATGAATATGGACAAATATGCAATATTATGCCATATAATTTAAATGATATCCCATCTGTCATAAATTCATTGCTCTTACTTTCTTTATCAAAACGACAATAATAAATTTTTATTTTCTAAAGTATAATTTTTTTTTTCAAAATACAGTCTTAACTTAAAGCAATGATTTAATTTGTCACTATTAACTTTTAATTACTATTTTTTGAGATAATACTGTAAAGATATAGATATTTTCAGTTTATTAACTTTTATTAAAGTCTTCGTAACCAATCAAATGGGAGCCTATTCTTGGGATTGAGGGGGTGCATAGTGTAACATCATTTTGCTAATTAAATCTTGCAACCAAACTAGAATTGTATAATCTTTTATTCAAAAGACTTGGGCCTGATTTTATCTTAATACGTGGCAACAGAAGATAGTCAATCATAAAGCCCAAGAAGACTAGCTAAGTTCCCATACAAACTGCAATACGAAGGGAGTGTTTGCAAATAATTCTTTCAAGCATTTTTGCTCCTTTAGCTTGAACAAAGTAAAGTTTGGGTGTTTGGAGATAACAAATTCTGCTGAGCAAGCCAAAAATAAAGTAAGATCGTATTATGGATATTTTGATCAAAGGGGAAGAATAAACTAAGAAGAAGGGGCAAAAAAGGAATACCGTATTTTTCCAAGGTGTGGAAAATGTTTGGCATGACACGAGGCACAATATCATCCTTTAAACTGATGGGTTTGGAATAGGCTTTCTCGTACATGAGGCCGGTCTCTTCTGAGTCCCCAAATAGAAACCTGTAAGAGTTCCCATTCATGCCCTGCTTCCTAAGTAGCCTCTCAATCTTCCTAGGTTTCAACCAAACCCAGTTGAAAAATTGCCATGTCCACACAAATAGAATGGAGAAAACTGGAATGATGGCAAATTTCCACATTTTTTATAGTTTCTTTTGTTGAGGTTTCCCCCAAAGTCCCTTCTATCTATAAATAGAATCGGTTGTAGAGATCAAGTAAGAAATCTTTCAGTGATTACATTCATGTGGGAAAAAAGATGGCCACAAAATGTTACACGTGTATCAAGACATTTCTAGTCGACAATGATTTAGTTTGTCCTACTATAAGATATTATTAATTAAAAATAAATTTATTTTCAAAGCTATTCTTTTAATTAAAATAATATTGTGATTTTATTATTCACATTTTGTCTAGTTTTTTTGTTGAGGTTTCTCCAAAAGTCCCTTTTATTTATAGGAAATTGGTGTCATGCATAAAAAGGAATCCTTTGTAACATGAGGAAAAAAAAACATGGCCACAAACACATTTCTGGGAATTGATTATGTGTATAAGATTTGCGAGGGCCATAGCTCAAAAGAGTAATTTTTGAACAGAATCAGGGAAGGAATCATTATCATGCACAAACACAACTATTATTTCTACCAGCAACGCTTAATTTCGTATTTTAGTTTCCATTTGTTTATTGATGACATTCATATTTTTAATAACTATATAATATATCAAAAATCATATTAGAGTTTTGCTTTGTTTTTAATAACATGCAAAAAAGTTGAGAACTAAATTCTATTCTAATGCATATTATAGTGATATATGATTAAATTATTAATGGTGAATGTGTATACAACATGTAATATTTACTAAAGATTACTAAGGTAAAAGAACTAGTTTCATTATTTTAACATTAAATTATGCACGCATGTAGTAATAAAACTTTTGCTGTTTTCCTAACAAAATGTATTCTTCTGGGCACCCGTGAATTTTATTTAATTTTTCAATGTAGGTTTACATAAGTAAAGAACAATTATATCATAAATTATCTAATTTAATAAAGTCGAATAAGTGATCAGTTAGTTGGATTCTAGAAATATCAATTATGTATAGACTTTGCAATATTAAGAGAATCAATAATATTCAAATTAGGATTGATGAGCTTCTAACTAACCTAATATATAAAAAATATTATAAAATTATGATTCTCAAGTCAAATCAATCATTTTGTTTTTCTCTCTCATCCCCGTCTTAAAGAGAGAACCTATGAATCACCTAAACAGATTTAGTTGTAAAAGATGTTGAGCCTATATGAATTCATGTATGCATAAATATGAATATAAGATACGTTTTCAATTTTATCATTCAATTTATTTTTTAATAATTTTACATGATAATCTTAAATTATATGATTATTAATTATATTACTGCTAAAGTCTAATACAATGATACGAGGATGGAAAACATGGAAGTCCCCCTCAATAAATACAACCTAGTTGGTACATAATAATACTATTTTCTTATGGCTTGCAGTCCATGCTCGAACATAAGGTTGCATGTGCACGTGTCCATAATTATTATTATCGGACATAAGAATGCGTGCACAAAATTTATAAATATAAAAAATTAATCAATTATTTATTTACGTAGTAGTATAAATATTTTTACTATTTTACCAATTAATTTTAATTCATGATAAGTTAAAAAAAAATTAAGTAGTTAGAGGATATAATATGATTGGAAAAAGAAAAAGATTAAAGAAATTAAGAAGACGCCAAGAGGAGAGAATATTAAGAATAACGAGACATACAAATTTATTGAATACAAAGTCAATTTTCACAAAAAAAGATAAGTGATAATATTTTATTGAGGTGGGTTACTATACTACGTACCTACAAGATTCTGTATCTTGTACGTAAACTTAATATATTTCACAAATATCTCTTTCGCTAGTCAGCATCAGAAATAGAGATAAGAGTTTTGCTAGAAAATTAAGAAACGTAAAAAGGTTTGCAAGAAATTAAAAGGTCTCATAGAAAAATCAAGAAAGGATGTTGATGTTGGCACTCTATAAAATGATACATGCACTTCATTAAACAATTGACAAATAATTGATAAGATTACCCTTGAGAGGATGTTGTCATATATTTTATATTAATTATATTAAACTATTGGTGTTGTCAAATTGTAGCACATATTATTAATAAAAACATGGATTGCATTCTGTCAAATACTAAAATAAACTAGTTGGTATATAATACTATTTTCTCGTGTCATGCTGTACATGCTCTGATATAAATGTGCACATATGCATCTGCATACATTTTATATATAAAAATTTAAACAATTGTCTATTTATTTAATGGTATAAATATTTTTATAGTTTTACCAATTTATTTTAATTCATAATAAGTTAATTTTTTTTTTTGTATAGTTAGAGAATAAAATATGCTTGAAAAAAGAAAAAATGAGAAATGCATTATAAAGAGATGGAGAAAACAAGAAGAGACGAAAGAAGATTGATAATAATGGGACACTTGTAAACTTGTCGAATACAATGTTACTTTTAGTTAGTCTAAAAATGCGGCTCACTTATTGGTGATGATATATTTTTGAGGTGGGGAACTTTACATCTACTTGCCCACTATTTCACATCTTGCACGTAAATTTTTTGAAAAATATAAAGTAAAATAGAACTTATAAAGTTTGTTATCATTAAGATGACAACATGAATAGAGAAAGCACAATAACTTGTGCACATTATTTCCTTAATACCTTATTCAATTGACTGAAATATTTCTTTAAATATCAATTTTATTTTATTCATATATTTTAAAGTAAATTAATGACTAACGAATAGATAATGCATGCTTTTTTTTTATTAAACTAACATTTATTTTCAAAGCTATTCTTTTAATTAAAATAATATTGTGATTCTATTATTCACAATTTGTCAAGTTTTTTTGTTGAGGTTTCTCCAAAAGTCCCTTTTATTTATAGGAAATTGGAGCCATGCATAAAAAGGAATCCTTTGTAACATGAGGCAAAAAAATGGCCACAAACACATTTCATGGAATTGATTGTGTGTAAGATTCGCAAGTGCCATAGCTCAAGCGAGTACTTTTTGAACACAATCAAGGAAGGAATCATTATCAAGCACAAACACAACTATTATTTCTGCCAGCAATGCTTAATTTCGTATTTTAGTTTCCATTTGTTTATTAATGACATTCATATTTTTAATAACTATATAATATATCTAAAATCATGTTAGAGTTTTGTTGTTTGTAAACATGAAAAGAAGTTGAGAACTAAATTTTATTCTACTGCATATTATAGTGATATATGATTAAATTATTAATGGTGAATGTGTATACAACATGTAATATTTACTAAATATTACCAACGTAAAAGAACTCGTTACATTATTTTAACATTAAATTATGCACGCATGTAATAATAAACCTTTTGCTGTTTTTCTAACAAAATGTATTCTTCTGGGCACTGTTGAATTTTATTTAATTTCTTAATATGAGCTCACATATGTAAATAACAAATATATATTATATATTATCTAATTTAATAGAGTCGAATAAGTGATTTATCAGTTAGGTTCTAGAAATATCAATTAGGTATGGAATTTGTAATGTGTAAAGATTCAGTACTAGTTAAATTAGGGTTGATGAGTTTCTAATTGACCTACTATTTAAAGTATTATAGGGTTATGATATCCTATAATATTTAAAGTATTGGTTTTCTTTTCTCTTTCATCTCTGTCTTAGAAAGATAACTTATGGAGCACTTAAGGAGATTTGATTGTGAAAGACGCTAACAAGTGGTACTAGGGCAGGTCATGTTAGATTATCAAATATTTAGATGAGTTAAATGGTAAATGAATAGTATTTGCTGCAATAAATTCTCCATCTATTTAGAAAGGATTTCAACATAAGCAATTAACGTAGTAATCGCATCTTATCGATTAATGCCAAAGGCCTGAGTTGTTGGCCAATAATATGAATTACATGTCATTTCATCTACCACTTTATGCTTATATCACACACAAAAAAATATCTACGATTATAAAAAATGGCACACTCAAACGATAAAAGAAAAATAAAAATAAGAAAAAACTATATACAAGAAAATTCAAATTAAAATTAGAGTTATTTGGTATTGATATTAACAAAACAAAATAATCCCTGTCAATGGCGGCAAAAACTTATTGCGGATTTTACGAATGCAAGTGCATGTTATCATTAACAAGTAATAAAGTAATGAGTAGAGTATTGTTCCCACGAGAATTGTTGAATTATTAAGTATCGAAATTATATTAACTTTAATTTTATTTGAATAAATGCAAGAATGTATTGATGATTACAAACTAAATTAAGTGAGTTTTTATAATTACACACTAAGTCTAACTAAACTAAACTAATAATAAAAAACAATTAAAGATGAATTTTAATAACTAAAAAGTCTGGGTTATGATTTTACCATAATTAGTTCGAATTGAATAATTTATCTCATCAATCTCAATTTATTTTCCAAGTGATAGTTGAGAATTCCTAAATTATCCACTAGCCTCTCCCAAGGTCTAATGAAAATATCATCAATTGCTAACCTAGTATATTCTATATGAATTACAAAATCAACAATTCATTAGATTTTGTGGATATCAAACAAGACTATACAAATTAGATAAGTATATTCCTATCTCACATATAATTTATGATTTTCTACATATAAAACTAGATACATATATCACATCTCGGGTCAATATGATTAGCAAATCATTCAATTAGTGGTCAAATAATTGAAAACATTAAGAATAATGTAGAAAACTCAACTTGAAAATTAAATTAAGAATTGAATTGATAGAAATATTCAAAACATCATAATTTGATTATATCTTAACCTTAGAAAAAGAAATTAGTTTATAATGGTAAAAATGAATGATAACTTAACAATATTCATAAATATAATCAAAGAAAGAAAGAGGAAAATAGAATAGAACTTGGAGGAGGATGAATTTCTTCCCTTATAGATGTCTTTTTCTCAAATTTTAAAAGAAATATCTCATTTTATTCATTGTTCTTCTTCTTTTCTTCTTTTCTTTCTTTTCTTGGCTTGTTCTATATTCTCTCCCCTCTCTCTAACTGATTTTTTTTTCTTGGAGGTTTTTTGGAATGTTAAAAATCAGATAGGAGATGCTCTAAAGAGGGCAAATGTCTATTTTAGCCTTATTTGTCCGCTTGGCAGCACCAGTGCCTAGGCGCTGCATATTCTGTTTTCGGCACCTAAGTGCCCTATTTTGGTGCCTAGGTGCCATGCTCTCTATTTTTTTTGGCGCCTAGGCTACGTTGCTGCAGTTTTTCTCCTTTACTTCAGTGTTTGACAGTATTTTGCCATTTTCAACTCATTTTTGACCTCATTCTAGGATGAATGAGCTTTTAGTTCTTCTAATGTATTATAGCCCTATGTATTAGCTTTCGATATCAATTTAAATCAACTCGATATGAAATCTTTGGAAAGAGTTATGCCTATAATATCAAGATGTATTATACTAGAAAGTTTTAGTCAAGTGTAGACTTTTTAACCCAACTTTTCTTATTGAAATCAAATGAACTAGATTTTATGGTAAACATAAAAGTTATAGATATATCTCTTATATTTTCAATGGTTTAAGAATCAGGTAAATATGATATCGGAACAAAGAGTTATGATGGAAATACGAACACTGTCGTCAATAATACCATGTAATGGGTTATTTTAAATTTTAACCAAGTTTTATGTTTCTTTCCATTTTCTTCTCATTTTATCATTACCTACAAAATTTCAAACTAAAGGTATATAAAGTAACATAAATACTTGAAATTAAACTAAATGTAAATCAAAGGCATATGTATTAGTATAAAACCAACTCAACAAATACCCCCAAACTTAAACATTTGCCTGTCCTCAAAGTAAAATAACAAGTGATAGTGAAACCTACTAACCAAATGGGTCTCAAGACTTCTTGTGAATTTATAACTTAAAGAAATTTCAAAATATCATCAAAATGTATGATTTCAAAATAAGTGTGAAATTCACCCATCTTTAAATCCTTTGAGTGTGTGTGTGTCTAGCCTCTTACATCTAACTCTTCGCCACTTGGATTGGTTTATGCAAACTCACAACCAAATTATTGATCTCTTATTTATGTTTTTAGAATTCCATAGACTTGTTTTTCCTGTCACTCTCCACTAATGTAGACTAACACAACATCGATGATCATTAGAACTTCAAAATCTTGTAATATGTGGGTAGGTTAATGGTAGGATAAAAGACAATATAGTAACTCAAATTACTCATAGCACACAACTATTCTAATACCTTGTTGATGAGTACCACTACATCTTCGTCTCATACCTTCATGAACCTTTATTCTTTTGATTTGTCACACCACTTTATTCACTATACACCCTTTGTTTTTTTTTTTTTTTCATATTTTTTTTGAAGTGCTACATTCCCAAACTTTATTTATTTTTATGAACAATGGTTGTTGCATTCTTTTCTCATTTTTCTTTATAATTTTTTTTTGAGAGTTTTGTAAAAATCATTATCTCTCTTTTGCTAATTTTTTATTATTTATAAACCACTTTCAATGCTCAAAATGATATTACTAGAATATCCATAAGTGGAGTGCGGGGTAATATAAAAGATAAAAAAAATATTTCAATTATTTAGTTGAAGTTGATTTGTAGAGTGACAAAGAAAATGACTGAACAAGACACTAGGGATTATGCATCATAAACAAGATGACTTGAAAGGCTCAAACGGTCTAAAAATGGCCTAAATAACTCACCTAATGTTATGAAACCTAAGATTTTACCTCAAGTGACAATCAAACAAGTTATAGAATTATATGATATCACAAAAAAAGAAAATATCGAATTCACATAAACTTTTTCTAAGCATGCAGAAAATCTAAATGTTCAAGGTTATGTGCTCAATATGCCAAAGGATTACAAGAAAGGTAAAAATTGCCACAAGAGTCAAACCCATACATAAGCACACAATTCATCAATTTTCAAAAGCTATAAACAAACAAAACCAAACGAAGCACATACATCCACCCCCAAACATAGAACTAACATTCTCCTCAATATTAAATAAAACAATATATGGCATAGAAGAAGACTCCCCTGAATGAGGATAGTGTTAATTCTCATCAACTTCATTATCATCCTTTTAAAGAACATTGATAAATGTGCATTCATTAGTTTGTGACATATCACTCTTTATTTTACAAATTCTCCCCCAAACTTGAGTTGTATCCTGAAATAAAAACAAACAAAAATTCATCAAACTAAAAGAAAAAATGAATATTAAACAACTAAATAAGAAAAATAAAAACACTTGAGTTGTCTCCCAAAAAATGTTTAATTTATAATATTCAATTGGATTTCTTCTTTGCTCAACCGGGGTCCAAGAATAAGTGTTTCACATGTCATGCCTTTGTATGCTCCAGAAATATAGGTGATCCAAAAAATAAGCATAGTGAGCATAATCCGACATGGGATCAAGTGAAATATGTTGAGTAGATTCCTGATACCTCTTGTTCATCCTTTATCAGTTTTTCAATCCACAAGACAGTTTTAATCTCTTCATCACTTAGCAAACTAACATCATAATGCTTTTCTCCCACTCCATTTGCCTCGGGTGTGTAAGGCAAATTGTTTTGATGTCTTGTTGGAAACAAGTTATCCATCTCACAATTTTGGATCTCCGAGTTTTGAAGTTGTGATGATGGATTTTGGACATTAGTTGTAGATTCCAACATGAATTGGCTCTGAGTATTTATTAATCAAGCCATTGCTTCATCAAGAAAAATCCTCTCTGGTGATGGATTACTAAGTTCAGTTCGCAATAAGATTTAATCGGTAGTAGTTCGAATTGAGCTAATGCTTCTTCAAGGCTTCACTTCTTCTCTAATAGTGGGTAACTAGGTGCATGCCATATTATATTCTCATCATTTCTCTATTAAACATTAGAATGATTTGGCCATTCTTGATAGATGTTGGAGAAAGGAAAATTTTGCAATTGGTTTTAATTCCACCCATATTGAGCATGCTCAACAAATTACATGTCTTGAAAACCGCCATATGACTCACATGCCTTGAATTGTGAATGAATAGTTTTTTGCTGCAACAAATTTCTCCACTTATTAAGAAAGGATTTCAACATGAACAGTCAACGTAGCAATGACATCTTCTCGATTAATCCCAAAGGCCTGAGTTGTTGGCCAATAGGATGAATTACATGTTATCTCATCTACCACTTTATGCTCATATCACACACACAAAATAATACATGCAATTATAAACAAGGGCACACTCAAACGATAAAAAAAAATTAAAAATATATATATATATATACAAGAAAAATAATTACAATTAGAGTTACTTGGTATCGATATGAACAAAACAAAACAATCCCCGTCAATGGTGCCAAAAACTTCTTGCGAATTTTACGAATGCAAGTGCATGTTATCATTAACAAGTAATAAAGTGATGAGTAGAGTATCGTTCTCACAAGAATTGTTGAATTATTAAGTATCGAAATTATATTAACTCTAATTTTATTTGAATAAACGCAAGAATGTGTTGATGATTACAAACTAAAGTAAGTGAATTTTTATGATTACACACTAAGTCTAACTAAACTAAACTAATAATAAAAAGCAATTAAAGGTGAATTTTAATAACTAAAAATACCAGGGTTATGATTTCACCATAATTAGTTCGAATTGAATAATTTATCTCATCAATCTCAATTTATTTCTCAAGTGATAGTCGAGAATCCCTAAATTATCCACTAGCCTCTCTCAAGGTCTAATAAAAATATCATCAAATGATAAACTAGTATATTTTTGTGTGAATTATAATAGCCAACAATTCATTAGGTTTTATGGATCTCAAACAAGACTGCTCAAATCATGTAAGTATATTCCTATCTCACATGTAATTTATGATTTTCTACACATAGAACTAGACACATATATTACCTTCAGGGTCAATATGATTAGCAAATTATTCAATTAGTGGCCAAGTAATTGAAAGTATTAAGAACAATGTAGAAAATTCAACTTGAAAATTAAATCAAGAATTGAATTGATAGAAATATCCAAAACATCATAATTTGATTATATCACAACCTTAAAAAAATAAATTAGTTTATAATGTTAAAATGAATGATAACTTAACAATAATCATAAACATAATCAAAGAAAGAAAGAGAAAATAAAATAAAATTTGGAAAAGAATGAGTTTCTTCCCTTGTCAATGTCTTCTTCTCAAATTTTGGAAGAAATCTCTCATCTTCTTCTTCTATTCTTTTCTTTCTTTTCTTGGCTTGTTCTCTCTTCTTTCCCCTCTCTATAATTGATTTTTTTTCTTGGAGGCTTTTGGAATGTAAAAAATCATATGGGAGATGCCCTAAAGAGGGCAAATGTTCATTTTAGCCTTATTTGTCCGTCTAGTAACACCTAGGCGCTGACTAGTGGCGCTTAGACACTGCACATTCTATTTTTAGCATCTAAGCGCCTTGTTTTGGTACCTAGGTACCGTGCTCTATGTTTTGTTTGGCGCCTAGGTGCCGTTGCTGCAGTTTTTCTCCTCCACTTTAGTGTTTTGATAATGTTTCTTTCTTTTCAACTCATTTTTGGCCTCTTTCTAAAATAAATTGATGTTTTGTGTCTTCTAATACATTGTATCTCTGTGTCTCAGATTTCCATAATAACTTGAATTAATTCGATATGAAATCTGTGGAAAGAGTTATGCTCATAATATCAAAATATATCATACTAGAAATTTATAGTCAAGTACAGACTTTTTAAGCCAAATTTTCTCATTGAAATCGAATGAACTAGATTTTATGATAAACATAATCCATTGGTTCAAGAATTAAGTAAAATGATATCAGAGCAAGGAGTGATGATGGAAATATGAACGTTGCCGTCAATAGTACCATACAATGGATTTTTCTAAATTTAAACCAACTTTTATATTTTTTTCCATTTTCTTCTTCTTTTCTATTACCTACAAAATTTTAAATTAAATGTCTATAAAGGACATAAATGCTTGAAAATAAACTAAATATTAATTAAAAGGCATACATATTATTAGTATAAAACCAACTCAACACTACTCACGGCCATACCACCCCAAGACACTACCACTATCATTTTACCCGAACAATCCACCACTGCCATTATCAACCCATCATCATCATCAACCGTCAATATAAAGAACAACCCAAAATAGCCCCAACACCCAGAATGAAAAAAAAAACACAAACAAATAAAAAAACGTAGTCCATAAGGTTTTTCCATTGCTGCTTTGGTTGGCGCATGGTGGAGGTGGGCCTGGGCGACGATTGCTGGGGCTATGGACAACATTCGAAAAAATAGAAGAAGGTGGTTGTGGTTTTGGGGTGAAGGAAAAGGAAAGAATTCTAAGGCTTTGTTGAAGAAGATTGGTGTTTTTTGAGCACTACCATTTGGCCCTTATTTTGATGTATAGACTGAATGTGATAATTTGACTTGGGCCTTATTTATGGGCTCAAATTACTATGGTTGGATTTTTTGTTAAATCTGATTTTTGATTTTATTTATTTATTTATTTATTTTTGGACTTTAAATTCAAATAAAGTTGGAATTTAGCCTATTTGGTTTTCTCGGCTTTAAATTCAAATAATGTTGGAGTTTGAGTTTATGATTTGGACTCATTTTATTGGGTCATAAAGCAGATAGGACTTACTCCAATCCCCTATATTAGATTTGAGTCCAAATTGGTTTGAAGTCTGATCCGGATAAAATGCGACACAAATTTAGTTATAATCTTGATAAATTAAATAATAATTTTTATTATTTATTTTGATTAGCAAATCCTATCTTATATTTTCAGATAAATTGAAATAATATATCGTCAAAGTAAATTTTTTTATTTAAATTAATTTTTTGATATATTAGATATCAAGTATAAGATTTGCATTATGTTTATATCTATGCGGATAATAATCAGCCTAAATGAATGTTATTATTTGTCAGATGTTAGACATGTGAGGTAAATTTGGGATTATATTTAATTTCTACTTATCTGATATTTCAAAATAATTTAATTGAAAGAATACGTTGCCAAAGTAACCCTATTGTATAGATTTATTTAATTTGGGAAATTAAGATGTGTATGTTCGTTATTTATATGAATAATGAATGGCCCAAAGGAAGGTTATTATTTGGCCAAATAACAGGCATACCTGTGGTAATAAATATGTGATGATTATTAAGTTTTTTTCCATATTAGCAACAATTGACCCAAAGGAAGATTAATATTTGACAGGATTAATTGTCAGTATTTAATTACCATATGTAGAGTACCAGTTATAGCTGATGTTTCTGTTGAACAACTAAACATCAGTGTTGTGCTGGTTATCTCATGATAGGGCAAGCTATTATTCAATTATGTCATGCATATATATGATTTTTTTTGTAATTATATTATTACATGAATATTATTTATGAGCATGTATTTATTTTTGTTCTCTAAATTACGTTTTTGCTTATATTTCTATAAGATCTACCAATATTAATTTTATTTGTACTTAGAAGCACAAACTTCAAGAATTTAAAAGAGAACATTTGATTGTTCTAGGTGAATAGATCTTGACCTTGCACTTCAAATATGACGATCTCCTACTCTCATTAATGAAAGCTCCCCTAAGGCTATAAGAACTTTGAAAAGTGGAGTCGTTCTAACTATATGAGTCTTGTATCATAAAGTGCACCATTCCAAAAAACCTTTAGGGGCACTATGACCGAGGATAATAGTATTAAGAAGTTTCTTAAAGATTTTAAAAAAACATTTTGTTAAAAAATAAAAAGATTGAAACAAATACCTTTTGGGCTAATCTTATTACAATAAGGTATAAAGAAAAAAAAAAGAAACATAAGAGAGTATATTATGAAAATATATAATCTCGCTTCCAAACTAAAGACACTAAAGTTAGATTTGTTTGAGAACTTGCTCATGCATATGGTTTTATTTCTTTTCCTGCACAATATGGTCAATTTAAAATAAGTAACAACAACACCCTATAGGACAAATGGACTTTTAATGATTTCATATCTTATTGTGTAAGAAGAAGAAATGTTTGAGCAAGAAAAGACTATATAAGTTCTCACTTAGAAACTACCCCTCAAGATAAAAAGAAATAATCTGCAATTGGGAAACCATAACATAAATTGCAAAAGAAATAGGATTAGGAATTTACCTGCTACTTCTGCAAGAAGGGCAATCACATAAAGAAGAAATGTACCAAGTACGCTAATATACTTCTCACTTTGGTTCATTTTGAAATTAAAATAGTTTTTGTACCTAGAGAACTTGGTGGGTAGAGTTTGGTACTACTACTCACATAAGTGTGTCTATGTAGGGTTGTCTATTGAGCTAAAAACTAAGTGATACTGAAAGATGCATCTATGTGGGATATTGCAAAACAGTTACAATTGAGGCTATATGGATTTTAAGGTTATCATTAATTATTTTATGAATTTGGAAAAGATGTAAGTATCATCATTTTAATAGAGTATAATTTCTATTTTCACTTTGAACAAATTCAGTTATTCTTGTTCATTTGAAGATAACAATTTAGTCTTTTTAAAGATTCAAATCTTATTGATACTAGTTTTTTATCGTTGATGATAACCTATATTTTTGATACAATTGCCTCGTCTAATGAAACCTTATATACCAGTTCATATTGTACAAAACACATGAAACATAAATCCTAAGGACATGGTAAGAAGTATGATTAGTCATTCTGCTTTACCGAAAAATCTTGGGAGAAGCACTAAGGACTGCACCTTACATTATTAATAGGGTTGCAATCACAGTGGTAGCTAAAATTTCTTATGGGCTATGGATATGTAAGAATCCTAGTATTAGATATTTGCATATTTGGGGTTGTCCAACTAAGATAAAACCTTTAGACCAAATGAAAGCAGAGTGGACTTAGGGTCTTTAAGCTGTCATTTTGTTGGGCACTCCAAATTCTCAAGGGATTATAAGTTTTATGATCCCTTGACTAGGTTATTTTGAAATGGAAAATATGAAGTTTATTGGGGAAGTTAAGTTTGGGAGAGAGAAAATTAGGGACATTATCTTTGAAGAGGATCTCCATTTCCAAATTAAGAATTTGTTTCTAAAGAGCAAACTCAACAACCTTAAGACAAGATACTATGAAATATGAGATGAAATTCATGAAAGACAGTGACATTTGGGATCTCATCAAATTACCTAAAGGTGCGGAACCAATTGATTGCAAATGAATATTTAAGACCAAGAGATTTATAGGCAATATTGAGAGATATAAGGTTCCTTTAATTGCCAAGTGTTTCACTTAAAAAGAAGGTCATAAAAGAGACTTTCTCTCCGATTTATTGAAAATTCTCTTTTAGGACCATAATGGCATTTGTGGCTCATTTTAATTTAAAATTATATCAGATGGATATAAAAACTAATTTCTAAATAACGACATTGACGAAATAATATATATGGTACAACCAGAAAACTTTGTATCTAAAGATCCGAAGAAAAATGATCTACAAACTTAAGAAATCTATCTATGGTCTCAACCAGACTTTCCATCAATGGTATTATAATTTCATTAAGTTGTGATCTCATTTCAGTTTGAGGTAATAAGTTGACAATTGTATATATCATAGGTTCAGTGGGAAATAATCCCAAAGCCAAGATAGACAAGTTAAGTCGTGTTGGGAATTTTATATGAACTTAAGTTTACGTTATCGTTAACAAGCAATAAAGTGATGAATAAGTATATTTCCCACGAAGATTATTGAATTATTAAGTACCGAAATTATATTAACTCTAATTTTATTTGAATAAATGCAAGAATGTGTTGATGATTATAAACTAAATTTCACTAGACTAAACTAATAATAAAAAGCAATTAAAGATGAAATTCAATAACTTAAAAGTCTAGGGTTATGATTTCATCATAATTAATGCGAATTAAGTCGAGAATCCCTAAATTATCCACTAGCCTCTCCAAGGTCTAATGAAAATATCATCAATTGCTAACCCACCATATTCCTATGTGAATTATAACAATCAATAATTCATTAGGTTCTATGAATCTCACACATGACTAAATAAACCATGTAAGTATATTCCTATCTCATATGCAATTTATGATTTTCTACACATAGAACTAGACACATATATCACCTCTCGGATCAATATGATTAAAAAATCATACAATTAGTGGTCAAGTAATTGAAATCATTAAGAATAATGTAAAAAACTCAACTTGAAAATTAAATCAAGAATTGAATTGATACAAATATTCAAAATATCATATTTAGATTACATTACAATTGTAGAAAAATAAATTAGTTCATAATGGTAAAAATGAAAGATAACTCAATAATATCCATGAACATAATTAAAAAAAAAAAAA
This sequence comes from Paulownia fortunei, assembly GCA_019321725.1. Taxonomy (NCBI): domain Eukaryota; kingdom Viridiplantae; phylum Streptophyta; class Magnoliopsida; order Lamiales; family Paulowniaceae; genus Paulownia; species Paulownia fortunei. The sequence continues at coordinate 3,516,157 of CM033123.1, read as the reverse complement.
TGAAACTTGAAAGATGATGAATTTTTTCCCTTGTAGATGTCTTTTTCACAAATCATGGAAGAAATCTCTCATCTTCTCTCTTCTTTTTCTTCTTTTCTTTTCTTTCTTTTCTTGTCTTGTTCTCTCTTCTCTCCCCCTCTCTATCTTATTTCTCCTCTTGGAAGCTTTTGGAATCCTTAAAATTGGATGTGAGATGCCCTAAAGAGCGCAAAAATCCCATTGTGACCCTACTTTTCCGCTTTTCAGTGCCTAGGGACTGACTGGTGGTGCCTAGGTGCCGTGCTATTTGTTTTTGGTGCCTAAGTGCCCTGTTTTGTTGCCTAGGCACCATGCTCTCTATTTTCTTTGGCGCCTAGGTGCTATTGCTCCAGTTTTTTCTTATCCACTTCAGTGTTTTTGACAACATTATGCTTTTTTGTCTAGTTTTTGACATCTTTCTAGAATGAATTAGCTTTTGGTATATTCTAATGAATTGTATTTCTGTGTTTTAGATTTTTGTAGCCATATGAATCAACTTGATATGACATAGTGAGAAAAAGTTATGGCCATAATACAAAGATATGTCATTCTAGAAAGTTTCAGTCAAGTATAGACTATTTAACCCAATATTTCTCATTGAAATAGAATGATCTGGATATTTAATTGAACTTATAGATCTATCTCTTATCTTTTCAATGGTTCAAGAATCAAATTAAAATGATATCGGAATAAAGAGTTATGATAAAAATTATGTTTCTTTCTATTGTCTTCTCCTTTTACCATTACCTATAAAATTTCAAATTAAATGCATATAAAGTAACATAAATACTTGAAAATAAACCAAATGTTAATCAAAAGACATACGCATTATTAGTATAAAACCAACTCAACAAGTCTCATTTAGTGCCCCAACAATGAGTTTAAAGTTAAAAGATACAAAAAATTCCTTTTGTGTCATCTAGAAGAAGCCTTTTGTATGCTCAAGCGTGTACACATATGGAGATAACGTACATAGCAGAAATATTAGGTAGATAATAAGTAACCCTAGAATGGATCATTTGGAAAGCAGCCAAAAGGAGTTATGTGGTGTTTATAGAGAATGAAAGACTACATGCTCATTTACCGAAAATCAATTTATTTAGGAGATCATTGGGTATTTTGTATTATAGGATGTCAATACAGTAAGAGATCCAATTCGGGCTATGTTTAATTGCTAGCTAGATGAGATATTTCCTAGAAAAGTGCTTGACAAACAAGAAAAATAGTACAAATTAAATTTTATTGAATTAAATAGATAAAGTGGTTACAATCTCTATAATTCCTCTGATTCTTCTTTTCAAGAACAATATCTTTTGGAATTTGAACTTTTGAAGGTGCAATCGCCAATTTGATCTCCTCTGAACTGGATTTCATCTTTCAATAATGTTAATTCGAAGGCTTAGCACCTTAATCTCAAATTAAAACATTAGAACTTCAAGAATGTCGACTTCTTGGATTTGAATATTTGTTGATGGATCGACTCTTCGATCTCCTTCAATGTGGATTTAATCAACAATAACGTTAATTCGAGGGTTTAACAACTTAATCCCGAATTAAAATGCTATTGTTTGAACGAACTCCGCGATGAACGTCTTGGTTTTCGCCTTGAACACCGTGGATCTCTTTGAATTGAGAGAATTTCCTCCAACACCTTTCTTACTTGGATCTCTTCTTCACAACTTATGTTGTTCTTTCTTGTGAATGACCCCTATTTGTACTTGTAGGATATGAGTTATTGGATAAGTCATTTGATGAAATAATACGATTTGATTGGTCATTCATGATTTGATTGACATCTATCACTTGATCACAAGATTTGATATAATCTTGATTATCAAGAATTGAAATTTGACACTTGGCGATATTTAATTGGCCAACAAAATATATATTATAATATTAATTAATTAACTATTTAATTTAGGAATTAAATTTGATTAAATTCTCAATATAAATAGAAATATATAAAATTCATATTTAATACATATTATTTTATACGCGTCGCCATTTAATTGACACAAATTTAATTTGTCTACAAATGCTCTCTCGAGACTTTTTCACGAACAATATGTCTTAGAGTGAATAAGTCACGATAATTGCTGAATTTTTATTTTTATTTTTATTTGTAATGGGCCTTGCAAAAAAAAAATTATATGTAAACTTTTGATTTTGAACAAATGAACAAATGAATAGTACATTATGGGTTAACTTTCAATTTGATTTTATTAACCCAAATTCTTATCATTTTTCAATTTTGCCCAAACCAATTTTCATAAGCCATTTGAAATCAAAAAGTGAAGATATATCTTCAAACTTTTCTTTCATTTAACTTTCTTTATCCACATGTGCACAACTATAGACAACCAATTTAAGTGTTGCATTGGTCAGCAACATGAGAATAGAATTGCACATACACTTATAACGCCAGCACTTCGGCAGCTTCGGAACTTCTTCTTTGTTTGCTTCTTTTTTTTGTGTGTCTTTTGCTTGGTATTTTCCAAAACAAACATGGCCCCACACTGTCCATGGTGTATATGGACTTTGAACATGTGATAGACACCAAATTAGCACCTGATGAGCTTACGATCAGTTTGCAGAGAAGAAGAATTCTTTGTCTTGCTAATCATGATTCCTGATTTGAATTAAATTCTATCACTTCCTAAGTAATTGGATAATAGAAGAACTCTAATTCAAATGTCAATTAGGTGCTATAAAGGCATGCTTTGTTGATCTTTTTCTTCATCAACTTCTCAAACGAACAGAAATTTGCAGCATTGCTTTCTGGTTTTCTTTTTATTGCTTTATCTTTGTTCATGTGATTTTCTTCACTGCGAATCGTCGAACGAGTAAGAATCTTATATATTGTTTTTTTTTTCTTTTTTTTTTTCAGCATGCCATGTGTTTGGTAAATTATCTCAAAGTGAAGTATATACATTCACACATCCGTGCCTTTTGAATTAGCACTTCTTTCTCTATTTTTGTTTGTTTCAATTATTGTATCCATCACCGCCTACTATCAGATAGCTTTAGATAAATAATTAAATTCATGTTCACCACTGATAAGCATATGTTTTACAATTCCACACCAGATACTAAAAACACCAAAATATGAACTTAATCTGGTTTCAAAATGTCATTCTCCATCAACCAAAGTTGCATTTGCTTCATAGACACTCCAGGGTTGCATTTGATTCTGTTCTCTCCCTTTTTGTTAAATTCACTAGTTAAAGTATAGAGGAATAATTTCGTCTATCAGAAACGTGAATCCAAGCCATCAATTTTATGCATCAAAGCTGATTTTTTTTTATAACCACTTTCTTTTGTTTCTATTTTTCTCTTTGATAGCTTTTGCAATGGTTTATTTCAAATATACTTTCTCTTCTTTCCGGGTGCAGTATTTGGTGATTCTTGATAATGAAAGTCAACCCATGGAGAATGACATAATTTTGGCGGTTCATTCTCCCCTTGTCGATCGATACACGAAGCCATGGCCAAAATTGACGAATCTACTTTACTTGGCGGAATGGTCTCAGGAGATCCCATTGAGCAAGAATTCCAAGGTGTGGGCTTTGCAAACAACTCACCATCAGCCATCGAATAAGCCAACTCCATTACCAACATTGGGTCATCATATCATTGAAGGCAAAGCCAAGTAGGGAGATGCCATTCAGTTCACTGGTGAATTCCACTACATCAAGGGCTACTGGGAGTAGACCGAAGACATCCTCAGTCGGTGCAAGCACAAGCTTCTTGCGGCGTGAATATATGACTCAGTATATGCTTTGTTGTTCACGTATGATCACAATTCTGATATAATCAAGGCTTTTTGCGAGGCGTGGTGTCCACTCACCAACACCTTATTGACTTTACTTGGAGAATTGTCCATATCACTATGGGATTTGCACACTCTCGCGGGCCTTCCTATGACTGGATCTCTATATGACGAAGTCGTCCCCAGTGTCAAGGAGCTCATTGGTGTCGATGAGGGAGACAGTAGAATTGTCCCTCGCTCGTGCAAGCATCTAATCCATGCTTATCATTTGCTTCAAGGGAATGCCAATGGAGATCAATCTTTTCAAGTATCCATCGATAAGTGGGTTAGATTTTGGTTCAAGAAGGCTACTAAATATCCACTTCCTCCTCCACGAAGAGAAAAGAAGGTGAATCGTTTCAAATCAACCCACAATCCACTTGATGATTTTGACATACACGAAGAATGGTGTCCATCAGAGATGGCCTTATTTTCAAAGCTTGGCGTAAAAGAGAGTTCAAGAGATGAGACATATTTGGTGGCATATTTAGCTTGTTGGCTTTGTGCATTTGTCCTTCCCAATGATGACATCAATTCAATATGCCCCAATACCTTCAAAATGGCGAGCATTATGGCAAGTGGACAGAGGGTGAGCCTTGCTATCCCAGTTTTAGCAAGTATCTACAAGGGCCTAAACAAGGTCGTAAATTCTCCAAGACCATCTCGTATATATTCAATATTCCCCATTCACTTTGTCTATAGTTGGTTGGCGTACTACTTCAAGACTCATTACCGTATTTGGCAAGGAGTACACAACCCCAAAATGGTGATCTTTTCTGGTGAAGGTGGCGCAAAGTACTATGATTCCAAAAAAGCCCGCAAGCGAATCCATAAAGGAGACTTTGTTTCTTAGACTTGCACTATGATTATCAAGAGCAAAGATTTCTTATATATTGACAATGGGAATGCAGAGGAGTTTGAGCAAAATTACTTCATTGCCATTCGTTCGAACTATCTTTGTTTGAGGCAAGGTGAACACTTTATTATCGAACCCTACAGTCCCCATCGATTTAGTCGCCAATTTAGATTCTATCAAGTAGTATCGGGAACTCTCACACGAGACATCCGCAAAGATTCTTTGGAAGAAAGAGTTCATTATTGCGCTTATGCACTCTGTTCAGACCTATGTCAAAGGTTTGTCTTCCATGTATGCCCCCAAATACAAAGAAATTCTCTTCTAAAGATTACAAGACATGGTGGACCAACATCCATGGAGGTTATTTTGAGAAAAATATTGTGAGTTTAATTAACGTGAAACCAACTAAAGCTTCTCTCGAATACAAAGAACATGACAAAGAAGATGGTCCTCTTGATGGAAATGCTCAAAATTCCACACATGTATCAATCACTTATTCTCCTTACATATGTGATACCCAAGCCATTGAGCCTCTTGAAGCTAGCAAGAGAAAGAATGCCCCTCCCTATTCGGAGAAAAGTGGCAGTAGTAATGCGGACCGTCATTGGAAGAGACTTAAAAAGAACCCCAAGTCTTCGGAGGCAAGGGACGTCGATATTGGTGATGTTGCAAGTTATCCACTAGAAACAGAGAACTTCGTTGAAGGGGTAATTTCCAAACTTCTTCATCTCTTTATTTTTTTTATTTTTTTTATTTATTTATAACTCTTTTCTAACTTAAAACATGTGATGTTTCAGTTGGAGAAAGAACTACTCAGTATTGATAATGGTGAAGGATCACGAGTTAGCCAAGGATCGATTAGAGTGCCCAACTTGTCAACCACAATTCTTCCAATTGATGGGGAAACACTTAACTCCACTAGGGCTAAACAGACACCTCATTGTGTTGCGTTTTTAGTATTTGAAGGTAAAAAATTCATACTTAATCACCAAAAGGAGTATCTTCAAAGGCTATGGAACGATCTCCGTGAGAGGATAGCAAATACTTGAATCGACTCTCTTTCATTCATCAAAGATGATGTTGCATTTGTGTTTGAGTCCATGAAAAGATTTACCAATTTTGATATCTATCATGTGGAAGAACCATTGAAAGAATTTTTTGCCAAGGCCACTACTTATGACGAGACAAGGTTAGCATCTTCTGAACAGACATCCAAAGAACTTTTTGTGCAGCAATTAAGTAAAGCCAAAGATCGTCTCCACGAAGCCAAGACTAGAGAAAGCAAAGAGGTTAATCAAATCCAATCTACCAAGGAGGAGTTGAAGCGCATCAAGAAGAAGCCTAATGATTTAAAGGGACGAAAGAAACATTTGTATGCATCATTGAAACGCCAACAACAACTTTTCCAGAGTGCCCAAACTGAAGTTCGTGAGATTGAAGAGGAGATTGTTGCAATCAAAAGTACTTCTCCATTAAGTGATGAAGCAGTTGAAAAATTGAAGTCTTCAATGGTACGTCTCGAGACTGCCAAAGAAGAGCTGAAAAATTTAAAACCCTTTGCTTAGTGTTTATCTAGGACATTTTTCTTTCTTTTTGCTTCATGTAACGAACATCATTTTTTTTTAGATTACATAATAAAATTATTTTTTTTCTATCTTGCAATCCTCCAAGTGCATTCATATTCATCAAAATTGACAAAGCCCTCCCCCCCTCCCTCCTTTTTTTTTTATCTCAAACTACTATCCTATATGAAGAGAAAATATAATTAGTCATGACTGAACTTAAAAAATATTTAAGCTGCTTACGTACCCAACAAATGGATCAAGTCATAACATAGTTCAAAAACACTCCTTTTTATTATTTAATAGAGGGTCGTACATATTTTATACTCATACAGGCCAAGAGTATCTATTGCTTAACCACCCTAGAGTAGGTGGGGTATTTAACATTTTAACCACATAAAATACCTTTAGTGGGGTAAATTAACAGTTTAACCACATGTATTCAATTTTGGTGGGTACCATTCACAGTTTATGCTCATACGGGTCAGGAGTAACATGCAGTTTAGGCTCATGCGTCAAGGAGCATTCTTCTAACTTTACGCGTAGTAGCGTTTTAAAAACTTCCATTTATCGGGCTATTTCTTAAGCCATCTTCAGCAACTAACTTGTAAGCACCATTTGTGTAGACCTCTTTAACAACATAAGGACCATCCTATTTTGATGTGAATTTATTTCCAGTCCGATGAATGGTAATGATGGGCCTTCTCACAGCAAGTACCAAATCGCCAACTTGGAAAGAGCGTGACCGCTCTTTCTTATTAAATGCCTTAGTAGGAGAGCTTGATAGCATTTAAGTCTTTGCTGTGCTTCCAACCTTTTCTCATCAAGAGTCTCTAACTCTTCGAGGCGTAGGCGTGCATTTTCTTCTTTAGTTAGTCCTTCTTGAACAGCTATCCTCAACGATGGAATTTGTTGCTCAAGAGGAACTATAGCTTCAACACTGTACACCAGTGCGTAAGGAGTCGCTTGAGTAGGTATTCTAAAAGTGGTTATGTACATCCATAAAGCTTCTCCGATTCTTTCGTGCCAATTTCGCTTTGACTTTGCAATTACTTTCTTCAATAAAGTGCACAAAATCTTGTTGAATGCTTCAACGAGTCCATTAGCAGCGGCATAATACATGGAAGATTTTCTTTGTTTGAAACTAAACTTTTGACAAAGCTTATCTATCAAATTATTGCAAAAGGGCTTTCCATTATCTGTAATTATATATCTAGGAATCCCATAGCGATAAATAATATTAATATGGATAAAGTCAGCAACATTTTCTTTTTTTACCTCTTTGAGAGGTATTGCTTCAACCCACTTAGAAAAGTAGTCCGTTGTAGCCAAAATGTATAAATGTTCGTCGGAAGACTTTGTCATAGGTCCAACCACATCTAAGCCCCAACATCAAACAACCATGAAGCAACAGTAGGGTGTAACAGCTCAGGCGGTTGATGAATAAGATTTGCATGAAATTGACAAGCTTGACATCTTTGTGTGTAATCCATATAATTTTTTACCATTGTCGGCCAATAGTAACCCATCTTTTTTATTCGAAAGTGCAACTTTGGGCCTGATTGATGAGCACCACAAATCCCAGAATGAGCTTCTTCTATAGCTTGGATGGCTTCATCATCACCCAAACATTGCAAGAAAACTCCATCAAATGAGCGTTTATAAAGTGTGCTTTTATAATGAATGAAGTGAGCCGCACGACATCGAATATCAACTCTTTGACGTGGATCATTAGGTAGCTTCTCATACTTCAAATAATCTATAAGTGGTTGACGTCAATCTTCTTTCTCGACTTCAAATACTTCGACAACATAATTTTCTTCATCTTCATCGCAATTCTCGTCCTCGAAGATTGGTTGTACAACCCAACTTCTGCATATTGGTACATAAGCTTCACCTTCAGGCATGGCAAGTATAGAAGCGAGATTTGCTAAAGTATCAGCTTGCTTATTATCTGTCATTGGTATATGTTCAATAACTACATCTCTCATCCATCCAATAAGCCTTCTAGCATAATTGAAATATGGAAGTAGCTCAGGTTTCTTGACTTTATACAATCCAAGCAATTGATTGACCACCAATTTAGAATCTCCATACACTTTCAGATGTAATTGTTTTATATCAACAGCCATTTCCAATCCAAGGATAAGAGCTTGATATTCAACAACATTATTGGAGCAATTTTGGATTAAGGTGAATGAGTAAGGCAACACTTCTCTATCAGATATAATGAATATGACTCTTGCACCGGCTCTCTTTTTATGAGGAGTTCCATCAAAGTACATCTTCCAGGGATGAGTAATTTCAATTATGAGAACATCTTCGTCTGGTAAGTCATCAGATAGCTCCCACTCAGCAAGAATAGGATGATCGGCCAAGAAGTCTGTCAAAACTTGTCCTTTCATAGCATTTTAAAGAATATATATGATCTCAAATTGTTGCAATTGAAGGTACCACCTTGCAAGTCTATCAGAAAGAACTGGCCTTGTCATAACATATTTCAGTGGATTTGTTTTTGAGATAAGACGGATGGTATGAGCCTGAAAGTAGTGTTTCAATTTTTGGATTGTAAAGATAAGGGCCAAACATATCTTTTCAATTGGTGAGTAGTTCAACTCGTTTGGCGTCATCATCCTACTTAAATAGTACAAGGCACTCTCTTTTCCATCATTATTCTCTTGCGCTAATAAAGCCCCAACGGAACGTTCTTGAGCAGCAATATAAAAAATCAATGGGCGTCGAGGCATTGGTGCAACCAACACGGGGGGTTTCATCAATTAGGTCTTTATACTTTCAAAAGCATTTCTATAAGACTTATTCCATTCAAATGGAATACCTTTCTTTATAAGCCAGCTGAATGGCTAGCATCAATCGACTAGGTTTGAAATGAACCTTCGAAGATAAGCCAATTTTTCTTGCAAACTTTTAAGTTCGTGAATGTCTTGAGGTTCAGGCATCTTTAGAATCGCATCAACATTTGCTTGCTTAATTCTATCCCTCGATGGCAAATGATGAACCCGAAAAATTTTCCAGACCTAACACCAAATAAGCATTTCAGTAGATTTATCTTCAGTTGATATCTTCTCAATCGTTCCAAGACTTTTCTCAAATCTAGAAGATGATCTTCTCATTTTTTGGACTTTATAACCACATCATCAACATAGCACTCAATATTTTTATGGAGCATATCATTGAAGATTTTCTGCATAGCCCTTTGATATGTAGCGCTGGCATTTTTTAATCCAAACGGCATCACCTTATAGCAATATATACCTTTTGGAGTGCGAAATGCCGTTAACTCATCATCTTTTGGGGCCATACATATTTGGTTATACCCAAATGATCCATCCATGAAAGATAACGCTTCATGGCTAGTAGTAGCATCAATCAGGAGCTCAGTAATGGGCAACAAAAAGTCATCTTTAGGACATGCGTCATTCAAATATCTGAAATCGACACAAACTCTAATTTGACCATTCTTCTTTCTCATAGGGACAATGCTTGAGATCCATGTAGGATACTTAACTTCCGAATAAACCCGACTTCGATGAGTTTATTCACTTCAGCCTCAATCAAATGGACCAACTCAGGTCAAAATTGACGTTGAGCTTGTTTAACAGGACGAGCTCCTTTCTTAACAGATAGGTGATGGACTGCTACTTTTGGATCCAATCTAGACATCTCTTTGTACGACCATGCGAATACATCTTTGAACTTATGAAGTAGTTTGAGATATGCTCTTTCTTCATCAATGGCTAACAAAGCGCTAATATAGATTGGTCGGGGACTATCGACATCGCCCAAATTAATCTCTTTTAGCTCATCAACAGTATCTTTAATGCCTTCTTCAAGTTCAAGAGGAGCAACTTCAGCATCTTCCTCTTCCATTTCTTCACTTAAAGTGATGTGATAAGATGAAGCCACACTTTTCCTATCATCTTCGTCATCTTGAGTTTGTGTGAAAATAATAGTTTGCAACTTAACTTTCAGCACTTTTTCACACGATATGAGCAAAGTAGTGCATCGTCTCATACGAGATAGAATTAGACTTCGAAGTTTTTGGGTGGTTTGCGGTCTACTGACCCTTTTCAGATGCTTTGATGTCTCAAAGATAACCAATATTTGATGGTTGACACTTTTACTCCCCAACTTTTTGAGTGGGCCAAGTCTATCAAAGACAGATATTCATTTTATTTTCTTTCCATTATTATCAAAAACATCATCTGTCGATGAAAATTCTCCTTTAGACACATGATTGGTGTTAGCTCTTTTGATGGCAATGCGGATGGGATTTTGTGGTACAAACCCAATACCAGTTCGAGTAATTTGAACAACATGCCCACTTTCTTTCAGCAACTTTTGGGTAGCTGTAAGTCCATGAACTTGTTTGCCAATGGTTTCAGGAAGGAGTTTACCCAAGACGAAACTTTCTTTTGGGTTGTATCCAACTTTAACAAGAAGTTTATAAGCTTTCGGATCAAAGCATTTTGTATTTTGGATTCCTATACATACCCCATGTTCTGTCTCAGCTCCTTAAGTTGGGTGAACAAACCCTTCAAGTAGCTGAGAAGACAATTTCTCTGCATCGAGCTTTGTCAGAGGAAACACCAATTCTTTCAAAAGCCCAACCTCAATGGGAGACGATCTTTCTTTTACGTGATCTCTATGAGTTGGGAAAGTGTTTTTGGTTTTACTCCCTTCTTGGCTTCATACCTTTCTTTGGACCTTTGAGGCTCTTGGATGGGTGGCCCTTCAACTCCACTTGCAGCCATACTCAACTCCATATTATGGGCTCGAGTAGCCAACTCTTCAAACGTCCTTGGTTGGATTCCTTGCAGGATATACCAAAGGCCCCAATGTATTCCTTGGATGCACATCTCAATAGCTGAAGCCTTTAACAGTCGATCTTTACAATTGAGGCTTAAGTTTCTCCAACAATTGATATAGTCGATAACAGGCTCTTCTTTCCACTGACGTGAATTCGTGAGTTCAATCATGCTAATCGTACATCAAGTACTATAAAAGCGGTTGAGAAACTCTTATTCCAACTGTTTTCAACTATCGATTAAGTTTGCCTCCAAGTCAGTATACCAATCAAATACATTTTCTTTCAATGAGCGAATAAATTATTTCACTAAGTAATCTCCATATGTTCCAGCATTATTACATGTCTCAATAAAATGGGTCACATGCTGCTTCGGGTTGCCCTTGCCATCAAATTACTGAAATTTTGAAAGTTGGTAGCCAACTGTCATCTTCAAATTATTGATCCTTTGAGTGTATGGTTTGGCATAAGTCAAGGAGAACTTAGAACTCCCATCGAATTTATCTTTGATAGTTCCCATGATAAACTCCTTTAATTGGTCAACTGAAATCAGCCCATCAGATGAAACTTGAAATTCTTGAGTTGAAGGCTTTTTCTTTTCACTTGATTATTGCTTTGTGGACGTTTCAACTTCATCATGAACCTCAACTTGTTTGCCCATCACGAGGCTAACATCAACATTGTCTACTTTGTTCATCAATTTTGTGATTTGAGAGTCTTGCTCTTGAACATGTTTAGTGAGTCCCTCAATGGCTTTCGTCAAACTTGCAATTTGCTCCTCGAGAGTTGTAGCATTTATCACCATGACAGGCGCTATGTTTGAGGTAAATGAGTGGCTTGATGCTAAGCGAGGGGTGGATGATGTAGATTCATCCTTCAGGTCTCCATCATCTTCATTTGTATTGGCAAGATGTGGCAAATCCTTCTCAGCAGTTTCGAGCAAATGAGTTATCTCGGAAGATGATAGCAACTTTTTCAACATACATCGTGTGACGACACTAATACTTCTGCCTGCAGCATTCGAAGAATTTGAAGTAGTAATTTTCACTACTGCGACCTTGCGAGTGGTCATTATGATATTTCAAACTTCTAAAGAAAAGAGATGAGAGGTAAAGATCGTCCCACTGGGCGTGCCAGAAATTTGTAACACAAATTTCTTTGTCTGTAAAATTAACAAACAAGAAAAATAGTACAAATTGAATTTTATTGAATTAAATAGATAAAGTGGTTACAATCTCTATAATTCCTCTGATTCTTCTCTTCAAGAACAATATCTATTGGAATTTGAACTTTTGAAAGTGCAATCGCCAATTTGATCTCTTCCAAACTGGATTTTGTCTTTCAATAACGTTAATTCGAAGGTTTAGCACCTTAATCTCAAATTAAAATGTTAGAACTTCAAGAATGTCGATTTTTTATATTTGAATATTTATTGATGGATCAACTCTTCGATCTCCTTCAATGTGGATTTAATCAACAATAACGTTAATTCGAGGGGTTAACAACTTAATCCTGAATTAAAATGTTATTGTTTGAACGAACTCCGCGATGAATGCCTTAGTTTTTGCCTTGAACACCGTGAATCTCCTTGAATTTGATCGCCTTGGTTGAGAGAATTTCCTCCAACACCTTTCTTGTTTGGATCTCTTCTTCACAACTTATGTTGTTGTTTCTTGTGAATGACCCCTATTTATACTTGTAGGATATGAGTTATTGGATAAGTCATTTGATGAAATAACACGATTTGATTGGTCATTCATGATTTGATTGACATCTATCACTTGATCGCAAGATTTGATACAATCTTGATTATCAAGAATTGAAATTTGACACTTGGCGATATTTAATTGTCCAACAAAAATATATTATAATATTAATTAATTAACTATTTAATTTAGGAATTAAATTTGATTAAATTCTCAATATAAATAGAAATATATAAAATTAATATTTAATACATATTATTTTATACGCATCGCCATTTAATTGACACAAATTTAATTTATCTACAGTGCTAAGTAGACATTTATACCTCATTCCACTGTGGCAGTCGAGTTCATTGTCTGTTATGAGGCATTTTATCCTAGGATATGGCTACAAAACTTTGTTATTGGGTTGTGTTTTGTGGATGGAATTGAAGCACCACTAAAAATATATAGTGGCAATAAATCGACCTTACCATATTTCAATGACAACATAAGCTCTTTGATGTTGAGGCACATAAACATTAAGTTTCTTGTTGTTAAATAAAGAAAGTATTCAGAGTTTTCAAGTGTCTATAGAACATATTCGGATGAATTCCATGATTGAAAATCTATTCGCCAAAGGTTTATCGCCTAAGGTGTTTTATAAGCACACTGATCATACGAGTATTTTGTTATTTGATGATGTGCATGTTCAGTAGAAGTTTGTATTTTAATGTTCCTTTGGTTTAAACACATTTCAGGCTTTATTTTCTTCAAAATAAAGAATATGGTTTATTTTCCCTATGAATTATTTACAGTTTAACATATTCTCATAAAGAATAAAGTAGGACCAATTGAAATTAGGCATGTTTAAGATCATATTGCATGTAATTTTCATGCTACACTCGATCTATGTTATTGAATATATTGGTATGGTAACCATTGATATGGGTCTAGTTACGAATAAATATAACAAATGCCACTTTGATCCTATACTAATATATGACATAGACCAAATTGTAACTGAGCAGGTATTTCAAGGATAGATAGTATTTTCAGTGTGCACTCAACATTTTATAATATAGTTGTCCCCGAAAACATATGTAGCCTAAGTGGGAGATTTTTCAGTTTTATTTAATTTCTCAATGTTGGCTTACATATGTAAATAATAATTATATTATAAGTTATCTAATTTAATAAAGTCAAATAAGTGATCATCAGTTGGGATCTAAAAAAATCAATTAAGTATGGATTTTGTAATGTTTAGATACTCAGTACTAGTCAAATTAGAATTGATGGGTTTGTAATTGACCTAATATATAAAACATATTATAAGATTGCAATCCTTAAGTCAAGTCAATCATTTTGCTCTTCTCCTCCATTCCTTTTTTAGATAGAGAACCTATGAAACACCTAAAGAGATTTGGTTATGGAAATCGCTAACTCAATATGAATGTATGCGTCATATGAATTTAAGGTATGCTTCTGATTTAATTATTTAATTTATTTATTGATAATTTTATATGATGATCTCGAGTTATGATTGATAATCATGTTTGTGTTAAAGTCTAATAGACACATGATACGAGGGATGGAAAACATGGAAGTCCCGCTGAGGAAATATAACCGAGTTAGTACAAAATACTATTTTCATGGCATGCTGTCCATGCTCGGACATAAGCTGCATGTGCACGTCCAAAATTATTATTATAGGATATAATGATGCATGTACAAATTTTATAAATATAGAAAATTAAACAATTATTTATTTACCTAACAGTATAAATATTTTTACTATTTTACCAGTTAATTTTAATTCATGATAAGTTAAAAAAAACATTTAAGTAGTTAGAGGATATATGATTGGAAAAAGAAAAAAGAGAAATGCATTTAAAGAGATTAAGAAGACGCCAAGAGACGAGAGAAGATTGAGAATAATGAGACACATATCAACTTATTGAATACAAAGCTTTAATTAGTCCCAAAAGAAGATCACTTATTGGTGATAACATTTTATTGAGATGGGGTACTTTACTATTGCACAAACATGTCTTTCAGCAGTCATCATCAGAAATAAAGATAAGAGTTTTGCTAGAAAATTAAGAAAAGTAAAAAGCTTCTTAAGAAATTAATAGGTCCCCTAGAAAAATTAAGAAAGGGTGTTGATGTTGGCACTCTATAAAGTGATACATAGCACTTCACTTCGACTATATCAATAAACAATTGACAAAATATATGATAAAATTGCCCTTGAGAGGATGTTGTCATATATTTTTATATTAAATATATCCTCCAATTATCTTAATACAAATTGTAGCACAAATATTTAATAAAAATACTTGTTCTTCTTCAACTTACGATGGATTGCACTCTGTCAAATACTAAAGTTTTCCTTAAATATTGAGAAACGTGGAAGTCCCGTTCTATAAATAGAAACTAGTTGGTACATATTACTATTTTCTCATGGCATGCGGTCCATGCTCTGCTATAAATGTGCACGTATGCATGTGGATACGTTTTATATATAAAAAGTAAATTAATTATTTATTTATGTAATAGTATAAATATTTTTATAGTTTTACAAATTTATTTTAATTCATAATAAGTTAAAAAATATATTTTTTGGGTAGTTAGAGAATAAAATATGATTGAAAAAAGAAAAAGAAATATGTATTAGAAAGAGATCGAGAAAACAACAAGAGACGAGATAAGATTGAGAATAGTAAAACATATTTAAACTTGTTGAATGCAACGTTAATATTAGTTAGTCCCAAAATGCGGCTCAATTATTCGTGATGGTATATTATTGAGGTGGAATACTTCAAGGTCATCAACAAATACGTGTCAAAAATATATTATTTCTTATGGCATGAGTTTATTTATCCAACATCACTCATTTGATATATTGAGATTCATTGAGTATAGCATTGAAAAATTCCTACAATCCAATCAAATATGTGGGCTCCAAATAATTCATCACCTTTCCACGTGACAATAAGTCAAAAAAGACTCCACAAAGAGATCCATTGAAAAGCGTATACTGTTGTGCAAACTTTTGATAACATCAATTGCTGTCTACTTTGGATAGAAGGATTCAAATCAAGAGGGAGTATTTGGAAATTAATTTGAAATGTGGATTGTAAATCTATTATAATAATTTTAAAAAATCATAAAAAGAGAATTAAATTTTTTTAAATTTAATATAACATTTAATTATTCAAACAAGCATAAAGAATTTCAAATTCTTACTCTAAATCCATCAATTCAAACAATTCTAAAGAAAATTAGACTTAAGTGAAAGTAAATTAATGACTAACAAATTGATAATGTATGATTTTATTTTTATTAAACTAATGGTAAACAAGATACTAAAATTATAACTCTATAAGTGTTGATTAAGTTCTAGACTTTTGCCAAGCAAATCATCCAACTTTATGAGATGATAATATTCCCATTTACACACTTTAATTATGAAGTTTTTGTCTTATTTTTGATTGTAAACAAATCATTTGTTAAATTTATGTTTCATTTCTAATAAGTATTACAATTTCTATTCTGTATTTTACTTTACAATTTTCTCAATCTGAGAGGATAAAGCCAAGGTGATTTATTTCTACGACTTAATATTAACTTGATATTAAGAGTATTTCTTTTACTTATTTTTTCTTGGTAAATAAATCTTGTTTTGAAATTTTCCACATGTTATTTCAAGATGGCCATCAGTGTGGTTCCCTTCAGGACATATCCTCTTCACCCAAACGTCAAAGTCCCTGATTGAACGAATCGAAACCCTTTGGCGGTGTCAACACAATTATTTTACTTATCCAAGTAATCTTTATGTATTTGTGGCCATCTTTTTCTTAGGTTACACATGATGCATTTATTGCAAGATTCCAACTTTCTATCAATAAAAGGGACCTTGGGAGAAACCTCAACAAAAGAAACTAGACAAAAATGTGGAAATTTGCCATCATTCCAGTGTTCTCCATTCTGCTTGTGTGGACATGGCAATTCTTCAACTGGGTTTGGCTGAAACCAAGGAAGATTGAGAGGCTATTTAGAAAGCAGGGCATGAGAGGGAACTCTTACAAGTTTCTATTTGGAGACTCGAAAGAGACCAACCTCATGTATGAGAAAGCCTACTCCAAACCTATTGGTCTCAACGACGACATTCTGCCTCGTGTCATGCCAAACATTCTCGAGACCATAAAGAAATACGGTATTTCTTTCTAAAAAATCGCATCTAAGTTAACACCGCTTAGAAATATTCAGCACAAGAATGTTATGATAGTTGTAATTTACTCATGGCTCAATGATTCTTGTCGCCATTTAAGATTTATGACTAATTTCAGCGGGGCCAAGTACTTGCAGGAAATTATTCATTCATGTGGTCGGGGCCAAGACCACGGGTGTTCATACTGGAAACTGATGTTATTAGAGAGGTGTTGAGCGATAAACGTAAGTATCATAAGTCTTTTAAAGCATCTAATTCATTAGCTAAGATGCTGGTTACCGGCCTTGCTGTTAAGGAGGGTGAAGAATGGACTAAATCCAGATTGAGGTTGACTCCTGCTTTTCATTTGGACAAGTTAAAGGTGAGTTTTTATCATAATTGAGCAACTAAAATATTCAAGATTGTTTTAGCAAAGTAATTCAAATATTTTTTTTTTTATAAATATTCAAGATTCTTTCTTAAAACTTTAGTATTGAGCTATAAGTCTTGACATTTTAATTTTGTGTTGTTTATAATAGCCAATGGTGCCTAAAATTCAAGTGTGCTGCCAGAACACTCTAAACGAATGGAACGAGATGACCTCAAAGGATGGGGGTTCGTGTGTTATTGATTTGTTACCTTATCTCAAAGTCTTTACTAGTACGGTATTGACGCAATTAATGTTTAGCTCTACCTATACTGAGCAGTTAAAAAAGACTTTCTTCCAACTCTCCGAGCTGGGACAATTGGGAAAACAAGTTACTAATATATTTACTCTACCCGGAGAAAAGTAAGTATTTGGCTTGAGTATATATGCACCGAAAATATACTGCTCTTGTTATTTCAAAATTATAGCTCTTTGAGTACATTAGAATAATCAGTTTTTTACTACAATATATGTTAATGCACTTAGAAAATTAGTCATATTTTTGGGACAAAGGTAACAGTTTCTGAAACAGATTTTTCTAAGATTCTTAAAGTGTATCATTTATACATAGGGATGGAACTAGAATTTTTTAGTCTTGAGAGGGTGAAATAGATGTTTGGCTTACAAAAGAGAGACAATTTAGGAACTTGAACGGGGCGAAATTTTGAATTTCATTTAATGAGCTTATAAAACTTGATATTATCTACGAGTAATGAAGGGGAGGTGACCCCAAGTCCAGCCCCTACTTGCTTTGGAAAATACTTACCTGCACGCACCGAGTGTCCCACAACAAATAATTAGAATTATATTACATCAACACAATGCAAATTTTATTATTAACTTAACATGATCCTTACCTTCTAATATGAAAACAATCGTATTTGGAGTTTCTCCAAGTCTGTTACTATTGATGTTTTAGAAGCAATAGAAAAAAAACAAGTGGATAAACCTTAAAATAAAATAAGTATTATCAACTCAATTAGTTTAAAGTTATTCTTCACAAAACAGACAAACGATCGAATTTTTTTTCAAAATAATCTGACATTTATGAAAAGTTTCTCCAAGGAGTTTTATCAGAGGATTACTTTGTTACTCCTCTCAAATTTGAATTCATTCTTCCTATTTGCTTTTGTTTAGGTACTTTCCAACTAAAAAAAATCGAAGAGCTACAGAAATTGACAAATACGTACGAGCCTCATTTACCTCCATGATTAATGAAAGACTAGAAAAGAGAAAGGCAGGAGCAGACAGTGGTGGTAATCAGGACTTATTGGATATATTCATGGAGGAATTGTACGACCGAAAAACTACCAAGGATAGTGACCGTCAGATAATTATTGAAGATGTTATAGGAGAATGCAAGATATTTTTCTTTGGAGGTTTTGAGACCAGTTCTAATCTCTTGACTTGGACCATGATTACGCTTTCATTTCATCAAAACTGGCAAGATCGTGCTAGAGAAGAGGTAGTGCAAGTATTGGGAAACAAGAATGAAATCACTTCTGATGACATGGGGAAGCTCAAAATCGTAAGTACTTTGCAAACTTTGACATTGTTCATCAAGTTCTATTCATGTCAATGAATTATTTTATTTCACTACACAGTTAACAATGATTTTGTACGAGATGCTGCGTTTATACCCACCAGGTGCGGAAATCTCCAGAGTTGTTGAAGAAGAAACAAAGTTAGGGGAATACACAATACCAAAAAACACATTATTAACATGTCCAGTACTTTTATTGCATCGGAGCACTGAAATATGGGGTGAAGACGCAAGTCTATTCAATCCCGAAAGGTTTGCAGTGGGTGTGGTGAAAGCAACTAAAGGCGAGACTGCATATATGCCCTTCGGTTGGGGTCCTCGTATCTGCATTGGTCAGAATTTTGCTTTACTGGAGATGAAAACATTCCTGGCAATGCTCCTCCGCAACTTCTCCTTTGAACTTTCTCCAACCTATGTGCACGCCCCATACGTTGATTTCACCATTCATCCGCAGTATGGTGCTCCTCTCCTGCTAAGGAAAATCTAGCCACATGTTTATTATCAGCATTGAATCATCTTATTCTTCTCGCAGTTATGTCTTGACATAAATGCATACGCTACGCTTGTTTGTGTGTCGACTATTATGGTTTGGTCATCTTGTTCTTTTCCCAGTTGTGTGTCCTGAAATAAGGCATATATGCTACATTTGTTTGAATGTCTGGGAATGTCTTCTTTCGATATCAATAAAATTGTTGTTCCTATGATGAGGAACTCTAGAGCATTCTTAGGTTCGAAAGAACCAATTTACACACTTTGATTCATGATAAATCAATAAAGTACAAAAATCAAACCAGCCTAGCACCGCATTAACCCGTTAAAAAAGTGGATTGTTCAAGTTCAGATCCTAACCTGAAGTGGTCGCTAGGCTGAATAATTTTCTTTTTTCTAGTAGACCCAACTCAACTCACTAGTCGAAATCTAGTGGGTTGGTTCCAAAACTGGACGGTTATATGAGTTGGACTTACGAGTTGTCTATGGGCTGACCCAATTGACTTTTTTTTATGATTTGTTTTTTATGATTTTTGATGATTTTTTAAATTGAATTTTTGTTTAGTTTAGTATATTAAATAGTATTATATTTTGTTAGTAATATACTTACTTTCTAATTTTATATTTTATTTTGATAAAAAAAAATTAGTTTTATACTAAGTAGTATTATAATTTTTTTAGTAATGTACTTACTTTCTAACTTTATATTTTATTTTGATAATTCTTTTTAGTTTAGTATAGAAAGTAGTATTATATTTTTTTAGTAATATACTTACTTTCTAACTTTATATTTTACTTGGGTGAATTATTTTTTAATTTATTATATTAAGTAGTACTATATTTTTTTAGTAATATACTTACTTTATAACTTTATATTTTATTTTGATATTTTTTTTTAGTTTAGTATACTAAATAATATTATATTTTTTTAGTAATATACTTTCTAACTTTATATTTTATTTTAATATTTTTTTATTTAGTATACTAAGTAATATTATATTTTTTTAGTAATATACTTACTTTCTAATTTTATATTTTATTTTGATGAATTATTTTTTAATTTAGTATACTAACTAGTATTATATTTTTTTAGTAATATACTTACTTTCTAATTTTATATTTTATTTTGATGAATTATTTTTTAATTTAGTATACTAACTAGTATTATATTTTTTTAGTAATATACTTACTTTCTAACTTTATATTTTATTTTGATGATTTTTTTTAGTTTAGTATATTAAGTGGTATTAAATTTTTTAGTAATATATTTACTTTCTAATTGTGATGATTTTTTGAGTTTAGTATACTGAGTATTATTATATTTTTTTAGTGTTATACTTACCTTCCAACTTTGTATTTTATTTTGATGAAATAATTTTTGTTTAATATACTTAGAACTATTTTCATGACTTATTTATTTTATTATACTTAATATTATTTTATTTTATTATTAATAAACTTAGAAAAGTTTATTATACTAACTATTATATTATTCAAAATTTATGTTCTTATTTTATGAATTATCCTAAATATGAATTATCTTTATATTAACTAGTGTATAATTTTTTTAGTTAATTGTCTAAGTGTATCATCCTAAATTTTGATATTGATTTTTAATTGATTATTATCCTAAATTTATTTTATTCAGGACGTTGTAATATATATATGGTTCAAACAAATCAACAAAATTAAAAAGGGTTCAGTGGCTTGATCTTTATTTTTCTTTCAATGGTAATGAGTTCGAATCTCTTAAATCACAAAAATGAATTTTTGAAAAAAAACATTAATAATATATGATATAATTATAAATAATATATAAAATATTAAATAACCCATGACGGACGTGGACCAATCTTCAACCTAAATCAATTTTAAAGTGGCTTGGGTTTAAACGGATTAATTCAAAGATTATGCTGAATTATTTCATATTCTATTTTTTTTATCTTCAATTATTCATTTTGCAATTCTATATTCTTTAAAATTTCAAATTGAGCATTTTTTTTTTAAATTTTATTATAATTAGAATATTTGATAATTTAAATTTTAGGTAATATTTTTTTAAAATTTAAGTTAAAAAATTAATAATATTTTTTTCAAATTTAAGTTAAAAAATTTTCATTCAAATTTAAATTTAAAACTTTTTTTTTTTGCTTTTAAAAAGTTGTAATTTCATATAATTAATAGTTAGTTAAAAAATAACAATTTTTAAAAAGTAACAATTTTTCAAAATATAAATAATAATAAAAATTCAAGGATCGGAATCGGACTCGGAAATAAAATTGCCCCGCCGATTCTAGGACCCGGACCATAATCGACCTTATCAGTTATGATTAAAGGTTAAAAAATGTCGATACTTGGAACCGATGATTCTAAAATTGTGGTCAAGTTTACTTAATAGACTACTTTTTGCTTTGCTTAGATAAATTTTTCAAAAAAATAGTATAAGCCAAGCAGTGTATGTTACGCTTTTTACTACTAAGATAAGTTTGCCTTGAAAATCTATCAGCCTATTCAATTTGATAGACGATTAGTTTCAGAGGTGACTACGGAGTGAGTTGGAATCGGACCCGTCCGTAATCAGCCCATGGTCAATGGGTTCAAACTCATTGACTATGAGTTGAGGGGTCAAATCTGTAACAAGTATGTGGGTTTACAGGTCGGTTATAAATTGGGGTAAACCAACACGCCGAAACGTCGGGTTTTCATTTTTATTTTTTTTTGCATTTTTTCCTATAAAAACTCATTCCCCTCTTCATTTTTTTTTTCACACTTTTACATTCTCAACTCTCAATTCTTTAATTTTCTATTCTAAATTATCCATTCTTCACTTATTTATTCTATATTCTATACTATTTAATTATTTTATTAAATTTTTTTTCATATTTTATTTTCTTTATTTTTAATTATTTATTTTTTAATTCTATATTATTTAAAACTTCAAGTTGAGCATCTTTTTTTTGGTTAACTTTTTTAGTTTATTATAAGTAGAATATTTGATAATTTAAATTTTAAGTAATAATTTTTTTTAAATTTAAATTAATTTTTTTTCATTAAGTTCAAAATTAATAATATTTTTTTTAAATTTAAGTTTAGGACTTCAAGCCCTCTTTTTATTTTTAAAAAATTGTAATTTTATACAATTAATAATTAATTAAAAAATAATAATTTTTCAAAATATAAATTAAAATTAAAAAAAATAAAATTCAAGGATCTGAATTAGAGTCAAAACCATCGATTAATCAGACTCGAAAACAAAACAAACCTTTTAGTTACTGTTAAGGGTCGAGAAATCATGGTTGGGTCTAATTATATGGTTATCCCTGAAGGTAGTTTGTTCTTAAAAAAATTGTCAAATTCCTGAATCAATTAACGTGAGCGCAAAATTAAACTTTTATGGTGTTTGTCCTGATGTCATCATTTCCCATAAAAAGATTCAAACAGCTGAGTCTGTCTGATAGAGGGCAACAAACATTAAAGATACTAGATGTAGTTATCCAAACCCGATAAGGTGTCAAGCCTTTCGCATTTATATATTCTTAAAGTATGCTTTGTCACAGACACATCTGTATAATCTACTGATTGTGAACTTTTATCTATTAATTTAATAAAAATATAAACTAAAACATACATTTTTTTAAAAATTAAAAATGTGTAGAAGCTCAATAAATTCACAATTATCGTATTTTCATGCCATTACTCCAACTATTTTACAAATATATTTTACCGGGTAATTAGACAATAAATTCAAATAACATCTTATGAAATATTTCAAACAAGCTTAACTATAAATTCAAATAACATCTTATAAAATATTACAAACAAGCTTACCCAAACACCCTCTTAATTTAGATCATTTATATATACCATAAGAAGGCTCTTTCTCTAGTAAATTATATTGATATAAAAGGAAGAACGTCATTCCTGAATCCTGGGCATGCATGCAAACAAACGTTTCATATGCATTACCAATTCAAGACATTATTCAAAGTGATAATTTGATAATAATAATAATAGGTAATCGACATGCAATGCAAGGATGGGTAACCAGCTAGAGTTTCTTTAGCACGATAGGCGCACCAAACTGCGGATGACTAGTGAAAGCAACAACTGGGGCGTGCGTATAGGTTGGTGAAAGCTCAAAGGAGAACTCGCGCAGAAGCATTGCCAGAAATATTTTCGATTCCAACATTGAAAAGTTCATTCCAATGCAGATGCGAGGACCCCAACCGAAGGGCATGAACGCAGCCTCCCCATTAGCTGCTTTCACCAACCTATCGGGCCTGAATTCTCCATGATCTTCACCCCAGATTTCAGTGCTTCGATGGAACATAAGTATTGGAAAAGTGACCAGTGAGTCCTTTGGTATGATGTATTCATTTATCTTTGTATCTTCTTCAACCAACCTTGACAGTTCCATTACTGGTGGGTATAAACGGAACGTCTCGTTTATAATCATGGTTACCTGCGCATGAAAGTAATCGAATATCAATTCACATTATGAACAATTAGGGACACTAGAACTGCATATAAATGTTGTCTCACTTTACAAACAATATTATTGAGTTGTTACAATGCTAACAGCATAAAGCATATTTCTCATCTCTATTAAATTTATAAAAATCACTATTGCAAATAAGTAGCGACAACTTTAATATTGTTAGTAATATTATTTCTTTTTGTAGTGGTCATATACGAATCAAAGCATCATACATACAATTTTGAGCTTGTTCAAGTCATCAGAAGTGATATCTTTCTTGTTGCCCAATGCTTGAAAAACCTCTTCTCTAGCACGAGCTTGCCAGTCTTGGTGAATTGAAAGCATAACTATGGTCCAAGTCAAGATATTAGAACTGGTCTCAAAACCTCCAAAGAAAAATATCTTGCATTCTCCAATGGCATCTTCTACAACTTTCTGACGCTCACTTTCCTTTGTAATTTTTCCTTCGTACAAATCCTCCAAGAATACATCTAATAAGTCCTGATTACCACTTGGCGCCACCGCCTTTCTCTTTAGTCTATCATTAATCATAGAGGTAAATGTAGCTCGCACGTATTTGTCGATCTCTTTGCCTCTCCGATTCATTTGGGTTGGCAAGTACCTTCAAAAACAAAGCATTTATAATACCAATACAATAGACAATTTAATTCGCATTCTCTATTATAATTGATATTTTATCTTATATTGCAATATTATCAATGTAAGCCATGAATACAACTTATATTGTATATTAATTATGTCATCAATACACTGAAAGTGCATTTAAGATGCTAAATAAGTGATAATCCCATAAAAGTCTCATTTTAGATTTGTCTGTTGGAGAAACAATTCAACTTGTGATTCCTCAAGTGTATGACAATGTTGTTTTAGAATAAAGAAAATATTTAACTAGGCCTATAAAATTAGAAAAAGATGGGGACCTTTGCTTCCTCTTTTGCCTATTTTTTTTTTATTTCACCTTGTTCAAATATTTCCTACACATTTGCTATTATTTGTACACTTTTTATGTTAAAACAATTAACTAGTCACAATGGAGTAAAGGAGCATCAGAAATGATTTACAGAGGGTGTCTAGATGAACTTAGAAGCTCCTTAAAATAATGTTTAAGAGTTTATAACATGTAAAATATTTGGTAAAATATTTAGGAAATGAGCTTATAAAATCCAAAATTAAGATGTTAGAATCTTATAAGCTTTTTTTTTTTAAAAAAAAGTAAGGAATTCTTAACTTATTTTTTAGATCTTAATAAGCTCTTTTAGTCTGAACGATATTAATTACAAAATTATCACATTAACAACTCATAAACTATATGATATCATTTTGTTCGAACGCTTTAAGATTTTATTTTTGTAATAAGATCTAATATGTTATAACTCTACAAATATCTTACAAAATATAAAATTTTATAAAAAAATTAAATAATTTTAGCTAAACACCCTCTTATAACTGTAGAATCTATGTACGTAATTTGTACATCCGTAGAGTGGGATCTTATCTTACTGCAGCGAGATAAAGAATGTGTTCTCAAAGTTCATGTTCATGCATGCAGAGCATTTTTAGCTTGTGTATTCTTTTTTCTTTCTTTTCTTGATATAATATGTTGTATTATCAATAAAAACCAGAATAATAGAGAAATTTGATCATAGCCAATAAAAAGAAAATACATAAAAAGATGTTTCAGAAAAGGGTTGAATTCTCCAGGTATTATCTTGGAAGGTAGTGCTGCCAATATTGCAAGCTCTGCTAATTGGAGGAAAGTTCATTTTATCTCTTCAGTATATGTGGAACTAAACATCAATTGCGCCATTATTGCACTTGTGAAGATTTCGAGATGACTGAACACATCAAGCACGCACGAGCCTCCTTTCTGTGATGCCATCTCCTTCCACTCATTCAAAGTTTCATCACCGCACAATTGAATTGCAGGCACCATCGACTATTATACCCGTATTTAAAAAAAATAAAATTGTTCATTGATGTAATGATACATGTAATTGCGATAAATAATAATTAGGGTTAATTATAAAAACCTTTATAGAGGTTTGATGTATTTACAGATACTATCCTTTTAAGTTTATAAAACAAATATCTCATTAAAATTTGTCTATAGTTTACAATTACCTCATTTTAACAGGTACAATTTAAAAAATGAAGACAAATATCAAATGGATATTTGTGATTTATAAACTTATATGAATTATTTTCTGTAAATAGAGTAAACATCAAGGGTAATTTTTATAATTAACTCTAATAAAAATAATAATTTATAATATAAAGTCACCTTTAACTTGTCCATGTGGAAAACAGGGTTGAGCCTTGATCTGGATTTGGTCCATTATTCACCCTCCAAATTAGCAAGGCCGGTGACTAGCAACTTAACTATTTGATTAGATATTCTAAAAGTCTTTAGATACAAACGATTTTTGTTCAACACCTCTTGCAACACCAGGATCATTTATGAATATACGTGGTCTTGGCCCCGACCATGAAAATGAATAATTGCTTGTAATTAAGTTATCCTCCCTCTGGTTAGTTGGACAAAGTGATATATAATTTGCTGGTAACTATTGTGAATCACTTTATTTGTTGCGCCGAAATGTTTGAGTGTACTATGTTGCATGAATGTAAACATCGTGACATATATCGACCACATATTGATATGGATATGACAAATTACTAACAAGATTTAATATAACACACAACTATAATACAACAATAAAAATATACAAACGAATATACTATATTACATCATATAATTTTAAAAGCACTTCATCTGTCATAAATGTATTGTTGTGATTTCCTTAATCGGGTGTATTAAAGTAAGACTTTATTTTTTAAATATAATTTTTTTCAAAGCTAATTTCTAACTCAAAGTAATGATTTGTCTTTTCACTAGTTCACCAGTAAATAATTGAATGAAAACTCCAACAAAGCAAAAACTCATTTTCAATCCAACCTTTGGGTATCAATATATAATTGATCAAATCGGTTCTATCCCTCATGCAATGGGGGGAAAATGAGTTTATGTCTTGGCCCTATCCCTCATGCAATGGGGGGAAAATGAGTTTATGTCTTGGCCCGTCAGGTTCTCCAAGTGAGTTTAGCAGGGAGAGGACAATAATAGCCTTTCTCGCATAATCTAATCCATCATAACAAAAAAACTAGCTTCGGACTTATGTATCCATGCTAGAAATGAAATCTTTAAAAAATGATAACTTTCACTTCTTACTTTTGAAAATAATACTGAAAAAATATATTGAATTTTCGCTACATAAATTTTTATCTAAATTTCATGGGAGTGTGGAAATACCGTATTTCTGCAAGGTGTGGAAGATGTTTGGCATGACACGAGGCACGATATCATCGTTAAAACCAATGGGTTTGGAATAGGCTTTCTCGTACATGAGGCTGGTCTCTTGAGTCCCCAAATAGAAACCTGTAAGAGTTGCCTTTCATACCCTGCTTCCTAAGTAACCTCTCGATCTTCCTTGGTTTCAGCCAAACCCAGTTGAAGAATTGCCATGTCCGCACCAGCAAAATGGAGAACACTGGAATGAAGGCAAATTTCCAAATGTTGTCTAGTTTCTTTTGTTGAGGTTTCTCCAAAAGTTCCTTCTATTTATAGGAAATTAGAGTCTTGTAATAAAAGCAACAACAAATATATCATGATTTTTCTAGCTGACAATGATACAAATTTTTTTTTTTCTAAAAATTATAATTCATCTTTTAAAATGATTTTTTTTTTTTTTGATAAATACCTCTTACTGAAAATAGTACGTGACACTACTTACTTCAATTTACAATTTTTTAGGGGCAATTTTATAAAAATATTCAAAACTATTATTATTATTATTATTTTGTATTTCAGCTAGGACTTTGAATATATTTAGTTAAATTGAATAGATAATATATTGGGACGAAGAGAGTACGATTTTCTCAAAAAAAAAAAAAAAAACTATTTCCTAACAAGGCATAATTATTAATTATTAAGAAAAGAATGTTTCAATCATTACATTCATGTAACATATGGAGAAAAGATGGCCACAAAAAGCACAAATATATATCAAGAATTTTCTAGTTGACAATTACTTTTAAGGAGTCTAATACAAAATACATAAACTTAGATTTTTATTTCTATAAATTTTTTTTGGATGATACCACTACTAAAAATGCTATTGCCAGAAAGTGAAAACATAACATTTTCATTTATTTATAAAAATAGACGTTCTTTTTGAAGCGAAATCCAGTCAATTGACATTTGTTTTTATTGAAAGAAATAATCAATACGAAAAGTTCATTTCTAAGCTTTTCCCTTATCTTGGTGACTCAATAGTGGTGGGACTTTGTATTTTAGTTTTCATTTGTTTATTAGTGGCATTCTTATTTTTAGTAACTATATAATGTATCTAAAATCATATTAGAGTTTTGCTTTGTTAAAAGATTTTTAATCACCTGAAAAAAGTTGAGAACTAATTTTTATTCTACTACATATTATAGTTGTGTATAATTAAATCATTAAGGGTGAAAGTGTATACAACATGTAATATTTACTAAACATTACTTAGGTAAAAGAAATCGTTTCATTATTTTAACATTAAAATTATGCACACATGTAGTAATAAACCTTTTGCTGTTTTTCCAACAAAAAGTACTTCTCTGGGCACATCAATAACGTTGGTATACTCAATATTATTTTGTCATGGCATGTGGTCCATGCTATGTCCATTAATTATTATTAGATTTTTTTACTATTACCATGATTATTAGAGTTTTTCTTTTTTTTCAGAAAAAGTCTAGACGGTGGTTGGCATAAATCATTTCATCTTTATTAATAATATTAAAAATGAATTACAAGTGGATTTTTCAAAAAAGTACTTACTCTCTTTACAACTGCCGCAAAATAAATAAGAAGTATTATTCCCTTACAAATTTGAAAAACATAAATTATGAGTACTACTCCCTTACAATGATCAAATATCATAAGTTCAAATAAATCAAAAAACAACCTAAAACTAATATCCCATAAGGAGAAAACAGAAAAATCACTGAGTCCATATGAAACGTCCGCCAAAAAGCCAAGAAAAGGCAAAGCAAGAAATAACTTGGCACTAACCTGCAGCCAACAAATGAGCATGACGAATATATCAAGATAAGTAAGTTCAAGCATAAATACATGAAACACCATAAGATAGTTGGAGTCTGTCAAGGAAGATGATCCCTTTTAGGTGTTTTGCCAACTTTGTTGGTAACCATGTGCGTGATTCTTCCATGATACAAGCATGGTTAGCTAGGAAATCCGCTGTCTGGTTCCCTTTCCTAAAAATATGTGAAAACTGTAGCTCTATTGTTTTCATGAGGAATTTGATTTTGGAATGAAGAACTTGAATTTTCTAGTGTCTTGGGAAACGTTGGTGGAGAAAGAGAAGAATAACTTGTGCATCAAGTTCTACCCAAATCTTACAAATTCCTCTTTTGTAGCATTGATTAATGCCCTGGGTAACTGCAAAAAGTTCAGCAAATTTGTTTGATGTGGCACCCAAGGATTCAAAGAAGGCAAAGATAGATTTTTCTTTCTGCATCATGGACGATCCCACCAGCTTCACAATACCAGGATTACCTTTGTTGCCCCTATTAGTGTTTAGTTTGAACTATCCAGATAAAGGTCTTTGCCAACGAACTTGGAAAACTGATATTTTGTGACTTGGTGGGACATGGAATCCCTGTTGAGCTGCAATATGTGAATCACCTTTCCAGGAATATTTGTCAAGGAGACCACCCGTTTGAGCGAAATGAAGATGATCAAACACTTTAGATATTATTTTTTGGTGATTAAATAGGATTCATATATAATTAGAATCATTCCGAGAAGTCCATAGAAACCATAAGATAACATGGGATGATGGATCTAGCATGAATCTTGCTTCCCAAAGATGAGGTTAGACGTTAATGTTGAATCATTAGCCGAACACTAAGTATTAAGAGGATAATTTTGAAAAATATTTCCTTCACGTGGCATTAGCTTACCGCCTTTGAATGAAAAGATGCGAAGAGATCTCAAAATTAGCCTTACAATATTAAAATATTGAAGGCATTTTGAAACCTTTACAGACCATACGATCATCTAAAGGAATCCAATATTGGAGGAGACGTGAGAAGAAGACAGACATAGTTGGTGTTAAAACTTGATTCCAAATTACCTTCATGAGTTGTTGATAGCTAAGTCAATTTGTGCACTAGGAAGTCAAGTAGGTTATCAATGAGCTTGTCAATATTCCATTTCCCATAGATCCAAAAATGTTGTACTTGCTCCATACACTTGACCTCACTCCTATAAATTGGCGAATAGGGGAATCCCCAATCCTAGCGTTATTATTTGATGTAGAGACAACTTTATTATTTATATGAGGGGCAGAAATTTAGGTTTACAGACGAATTTAGTTTTTCCTTACAAACAATGGTAAAAAAAATATCTTCAATTATATTAAAGACAACTTTATTATTTATATGAGGGGCAAAATCTTAAAATGAATAAATTTATATATAATTTATTATAAAATTAAAATTATGTAATTAAATTTAAGATTATATGAAATTGATGGGCACAATCGTGCCAGCCATTTGTATATTATATATATATATACACACACACACATTGTAAATAGAATCATGATTGACATGTTTTCTGTTGTGAAAATTTGTAAACGTAAGTGCACGTTATCGTTAATAAGTAATAAAGTGATGAATAGAATATAGTTCTCATGATGACTATTGAATTATTAAGTATCAAAATTATATTAACTCTAATTTTATTTGAATAAATGCAAGTATGTATTGATGATTACAAACTAAATTTTACTAAATTAAACTAATAATAAAAAGTAATTAAATATGAAATTCAATAACTAAAAGTCTAGGGTTATGATTTCACCGTAATTACTCCGTATTGAATAATTTATCTTATCAACCTCAATTTATTTTTCAAATGATAGTAGAGAATTCCTAAATTATCCACTAGTTTTTTCCAAAATCTAATGAAAATATTATCAATTATTAATCCACTATATTCCTATGTGAATTATAACAATCAATAATTCATTAGGTTCTATGAATCTCACATAACTATGCAAATCATGTAAATATATTCATATGTCACATGCAATTTATGATTTTTTACACATAAAATTAGACACATATATCACCTCTCGGGTCAATATGATTAACAAATCATTCAATTAGTGGCCAAGTAATTAAAAGTATTAAGAACAATGTAGAAAACTCAACTTAAAGATAAATTGGAAATTGAATTGATACAAATATTCAAAATATCATAATTAAATTACATCACAACACTAGAAAAATAAATTAATTCATGATGAAAATAAAATACAAATTAACAACATTCATACACATAATGAAAGAAAGAAAGAGGACAATGAAACGAATCTAGAAAGGAGATGAATTTCTTCCCTTATTGATATCTTCTTCATAAATCATGAAAGAATTCTCCTCTTTTTTTTCTCTTCTTCTCCTCTCCGTCTTATTTCTTGGCTTGTTTTCACTCTTCTTCTCCTCTCTTCCTCTCTTTCTCTACAAAAAAATCTGATTTAGAGGCTATTGGAATACTTAAACTTTATGAGAGACATACTAAAGATGGCAAAAATACCATTTTGCCCTTATTTTCTTGATTGTCAGCGCCTAGGCACCGATAGCGCTGCCTATTCTGTCCAAGACAGTGCCTACAGCACCTAGGCGCTGCACTAATTGCCCAAAATCTATGTTTGCAGCGCCTATAGCCTCTTTCAACCGATATCTCGCCATTTTCAAAGCCAAATTGGCTTTTGTTGTCTTCATATAAATTGTAGAACTATATCTTCGCTTTTTATATCTTTATGAAGAAGCTCAATTAACATTTGTGAAAGAAGTTATGCCTAACATATCAAAATGTGTCATACCAGAAATTTTTAATCAAGTGCATACTATTTAACCAAATTTTTTTCATTGAAATAGAAAAAACTGAATTTCATAGTAAACATAAAAATTATAGATCTATCTCTTGTCTTTTTAATGATTTATGAAACAAGTCAAAATAACATTGGAGCAAAACATTATAATTAAAATACGAACATTGCCCTCAATAGAACTAAAAAACAAATTATTCTAAATTTTAATTAAGTTTTATGTTTTTTTTTCATTTTTTTCTCATTTTGCTATTACCTATAAAATTTCAAACTAAATACATAAAAAAAATATAAATATTAAAAAATTAAATAAATAATAATTAATTAATAAATATAAAATCCACTTATCATTTTCCAATAAGTTAATTTAGTGAGCAAAAGGTTGTCTGAGTTTATGAGGACCGGCGTCTGAAGAATACTGCTTCTGTTGCTTTGTACTGTTACACCAAAGTTGACATCCAGGCCTCATATTTTTTTAGAGGTCAAATCTTTCACAGATATAACTTTGGCCCAAGCTAGACCAACTTGCTTCTAATAAAGCTAAAAGTTTTTTTTTTTTAATTGATGCTGATGTTTATATTTTTAAATCTTTATTAGGAATTTGATATAATTTTTTTTCCCTTTGTTTGAAGAAAATAACAATTTAGATAATTTACTTAACAGCAACATCAACTAAATATTGTTTCCAAATATTACGCAAAGGCTCCGTTTGCGTCAATTCCCTGTAGCGAAAATTTGTTCGCGCTCTCCTTTTTAATAATGAATAGTGCCCACAAGTGTGTAAGAAAACCTTATTTCACATTTACAGTAAACCATATATTATCTTAGTAATCCTCTCAAGTCAACGAGTAATAAATATATGCTTTGATTTATACATATTCGTAAATACGAATGAACATTAATCAACACAACAATTTCTTACTCTTCATACATATGAAATCTCCCGAGTCCGAATCATAAGTAATTATGATTTATTTGGTTGGTATTGATTGACAACTTGTTATCTTGCATAAAATTTAATTGATTTTATTAATTTATCTTATATGAATTAATTGTCTTGTTTATCTTGCGCAGATTTGATTGGATAGAAAAATTTGAAGATTTTATTTCCAAAGATTAGTTGAGATATTTTACTGCTAACTAAAGGATTTTGACATATTTTGAATTATTTTACGCAATGTATCTGAACACTTTTGAAATGAAAATTCAAACTTAATTGTTATTGCATCTAAACCACATGTTTTGTTAAACTGCCCACAAGAACCAATGATTACACATGCCTTTAGAGAAAAAAGTGCACGACTTTCAAGCTTTGAGATTGATCTCATTTTTATTCACACTTCGGGAGAAGAGGGTGAGCCTTTCGAAAGATTGCCCAATTCTTCGGGACAAGGTTTGTCTACTGTCTGAAGGAATTTCAACGTTGAAGGGTGTTCAACAGTGCATATTTAAAAGTTGAGGGAATCTCGTTGAAGCTTCACTAATTAATTTTTTCAAAAACGATATCATTAGTAAAAAGAGAGTTTTTAAATTTTGAATAAGTCCTATTATTATAATTGTAATCTGAATTAGTAAAATATTCATTGCAGGTGATGACCTCATACATGTAAAGTACATTTGTACTTAAAGCACGTAAAACTTTCATGTGTCATTTACTTGTTGCAATAAATTATTTAATTGTTACAACAATTAAATATGATTAACAAGTAAAGTTGGTAATAGGTCTTAAATAAATCTAAGAATTGGCATCAAGAGTTGGGAACTAGATATATTTAATGAGATTTTGGGAACTAATCTATTTAACACTCAGGAATTGACCATCTTCGTGAAGGAGTATCAACTATTCGACGTCCACTATTGGAATGATCAAATTACTCATACTAGAAGGCAAAAATACGAGTCTTCATTAAATCTGAACGGGCGTGGCATGCTGTTATAACAGGCTGCAAACATTATGTGATGACAAATTAATAGAAATATGAGGTTTTTAAGCCGGAAGATCAATAGAACATTGAGTAGGAGAAAACTGCAAATTAAAACTCAAAGGCTCTAGATGCAATTTTCAGTGTGGTTGATATCAATCAATTCAAATTAAATGCAACTTGTGAGAGTGCAAAAGAAGCTGGGAAATTATCCAAACTACCTATGAAGGAATTGCAATAGTGCGAATATGAAAACTTCAAAGTTTGGCCACAAGATTTGAAGATCTCTAAATGGAGGAGAGTAAGACAATTGAACCTTCAATGCAAAGCTATGTGATATAGCAAATGAAGCCCAAGCATTTAGCAAAAAATATTTAGATTTTAAACTTGTGTGAAAAACTTTAAGGTCACTACTGAAAAGATTTACGTATAAGGTCACCGACATTAAAGAAGCTTGTATATTGAAAACATGAAACTGGATAAGTTGATGGGCTCTTTACAAGACATTTGAAGTAAATCTCAATCACAATAGGGAAGACAAAAGAAGAAGAAAATGATTTTCAAGCTTAAGTTCCAAAATCAACATTAGAACCAGAAGATGATAATGATATATCAGACTCTATGGCTCTTGTGATAAAGAATTATGGGAAGTTCCACAAAATGATGGATAAAAACTCAAACAATGCAAAGTCTGGTAAGTCTTTCAATTCACAAAAGGATAAAACTGATTTTAATTATTCTAATGATAGGAAAAATAGAAGGATTCAATATCGTTAATGTGAAGGGTTTTAACATATCCAAGCAAAATGTGTCAATACTCTCAAACAGATGAGCAAGTCCCTAACTACTACTTGGAGTGATGAGGAATCTAAAGAAAGTCTGGAAAATGATCATATGGCATTCAACTCTAGGATGATCAACAATCAACATAAACATGTTGCAATAATTTAAAGGTATGTTCCAACAGTTAAGTATAACGCAACATGTCTGGCTTCATCTACCGTTATAGGTGAGAATGATGTATATAATTTAGATTCAAAAACTTATAGTGATGAGAATGAGCTCAGCATCAAGGATATTAAGCAAATGTACAAAAAATATTTCAAAAGTGGCTTGAGATATACAACATCAACAAGTCATTTGATGAACAAATTATTGTACTAAACAAGAAAAAAGAGTTGATGAAAGTATAAATATTTGAATTTATGAACCTTATTGCAAAAAAGGACAAAAAAATTCAAAAAAAATTAGCAAAATTTTTTTCATACTCAAATGATTATAAAGCTCGACTCTAGTAAGAAAAAACTTGATGAAATACTTTTCATTGGTAAATCATGCAGTGATCATCACATATTGGGATACATTGGCGAGTCTTCAACTTCAAAAATTATTTTTGTAAAGAAAACAAAATCTATTTAGTTCATCTTTGATAAAAGCAAAAAACTTATTTTTCAAAAGCCAAAGCCAAAAAGGTTTATTCTTATTTGTCATTTATGTAATCTGCTTGGACATATCTGACTAAAATATTTTAAGTTTAAAAAGGTTTTAAGGAATGGTATGCATTTTGTTCCACCTGCTTCCATAATGTTGCAACATAAATTTAAAGTGTTGCAACAAACTCGTAAGATCAAGGTTGACTTGAAAAAACGAATCTTAGAATTTAGATTAGAAAGTTAGATCTTACATGTTTTGTTACAGATATTTTTTTAAAAGCCTGTATTAATGACACTTGGTATTGATAGTAGATGTTTCAAATATATGACAGGTGACAAGGAAAAATTGAAAGACTATCAAAGTGTGAATGAATGATATGTTATGTTTAGTGATCGTGAAAACAGATGTGTGCTTGGAAAAAGAGTACTCAATGTTGAAGGACCACCAAAACTCAAGAATATGCTCTATATAGAAGGTTTGAAGGCAAATTTGATCAACATTAACCAACTTTGTGATTAGAATCTCTTTGTCAGGTTTAATAAAGACAAATGACAAGTATTTGACAAAACTAACATATGTGTGTTAATTAATTCTCGTTCATCTGATAAATCTTATATATTGCAACAACTTCAGGTATTTTACAACATAAAAGTTGATTAAACTGATTTATGGCATGAAAAATTAGAGCATTTACATTTTAAAATTTTGACTAAGATTGTGAATACAAGAGTTGTGCTAGGAGTACCAAAGTTGAACAAAAAGAATCCATGAGTGTGTAGTGCATCTCAGCTTGGAAAACAAAAGAAAGTTAACAAAAATATGGTAAAGTATGTGTGTTTCACCTTTTGAACCTAAAAATAAGAAAAAAATATTTGTTGAGCAACCAAAAGGTTTGGAGGGTCCACATATTTCTAATCATATTTTTTGTGACAATTTCAAAATACATTAATATTTTTAAAATTTCTATTCAACACTCAAGAATGAAGCATTTGAATATTTCTCATCATTTCATTAAGGATTTAGTTGAAAAGAAAACTATAGTGATTGACTATATTGTGACAGAGAAATAACTTGCTGACATATTTACCAAACTTCTAAATGGACTTTATTTTGATTCCTTGAGAAAATCTCTAGGAATTTATGTGATCTAATTGTATGAACATTCAAAAGAAAATGGATTTTGTTGCAACCATATTGGTTGTATCATTATCTATACATGTTGCAATAATTCAATAGTTGTTAGAATATATTTTGCATAACATGATAGGAACTACATTAGGCATTCTGCATTTGTTCAATATGTGTTTTAAATTGTCAAATTTTGAAATCTTGGTTTGTTGAATCTCATTAGAACATAACTATTTTTTAAGATTTTGACAAATATTTTATCAAAAGCTCCCAATATTATGCTTATTTGGAGGCATTTGACATAAAAGGCTACTTATATAATGGTATGGAGCTAACCATATAAAAATATATCCTATATCTTTTCTTTTTTTTTTCAAATGCTAACTATAACATAAATTTCGTTGTGTGCAAAAATTATAAATAAGAAAAATAGTACAAATATTTTTTTATTAAATTTGTTGAAAATATGTGGATTCAATCTTCATTGATCATCTGATTCTTTTTTTGAAGAACGTTGACTTTGTGGATTTGGTAACTTTTTGATGGAATCGACCATGCAATCTCCTCCAACGTTGACTTGATCTTCAATAATATTAATTTAAGGATTTAACAACTTAATCTTGAATTAAACATCATAATTTGATAAGCTCTGTGACGAAGACATTGATTTTCGTCTTAAACACTGTAGATCTCCTTGAATTTGATGGACTTGAGTTGAGAGAACTTCATCTAACACCTTTATTTATTGGACTTTTTCTTCTTCTTAACTTGTGTTTAACTTCTCGAAAATAACCCCTATTTATACTTGTAGAATGAGGGTTCTTGCCATTTTAATTTGATGACATGGAATGATTTGATTGGTTTTTTATGATCTGATATATATTTATTATTTTAATCATAAGATGTGATTTGAATTAACATAATATTGGTATTCATTTCTATAATTTGTAATATACAATCTTTATTACCAAAATATCATAATTTGACAAATGATAATATTTAATTTTATCAATAAAATATTTTATTTAATTTTTGGAATTTAATGATAATTTCAAAATAAAATTGATAAGTTCAAATTTATTACACATGTCAATGTATAATTGGTTGCAAATTTTTCATATCTACAAATATTCTTTCGAGACTTGTTCACATGCATCCAGTAGAGGTGAAAAGTAAATAAGTCTCAAAATTTTTGAATTAATTTAAACTTGTGAATAAGTATGCATTGATAATATCATTGTATACACTTGACATGTATTGATAACATTGAAATAAAAGATGAAATATTAAATACAAATTGGTGCATAATACTATTTTAGGGGTGGGCAATCGAATTCAAATTTTCGATTCCCAACCCGACACAATTGGCTAATAACCAATCAAATTGATTTTCTTTTTTCTTAATTTTTTCTAAAGAAAATAAATTAGGTAGCAAGTACCCGACCCAAAAAAATCGGGTAATTAGATTGGGTATGAAATTAGGTATCAACAATTTAGAAAAAAAAAAACTTTTAAGTTTTAATTTAAGATCTCGAACGTAAACTAGGCAATGCTTCTTTCTTCATTTTATATTATACACACTACACAGCACACTACACAACAGCATTTCATCTTTCTATTCCCTTTCCCCTTTCTAACTCTCAAATAGAAGAAGAAAAGAGAATGATTGAACAATAAGAAGATGTGGTAGAACAAAAAAGAAAGAGAGAGGGAGAAGGCCAATGGGAGACTGTTGTGATTGAACAAAAAGAAGAAAACGGAAGAAAAAGAGGAGGGAAAAAAAAAAAGTAAAGAAGACGGATGGAGGGTTTCTTCTCATTTCTTTCTTCATTTCATTTCAATCTCATTTCCATTTTCATTTATGTTTTCCTTTTCTCATTTCCTTTTCTTTCATTTTCTGATTTTCATTTCACAATTTCATCTTCATTTTCATTTCATTTTCGGTCTCTTTCCCCCAACTCATGTCAATTAAAAAAATTTTAAAAAATACTTGATACCCAATAGCTCGCGTACCTGACTTGTTCGAGTACCTCGACTATAAGTCAGGATAAGGCAGCAAAGTTTGCTATCTGAAAATAAGAGTATCCAACCTGATCTATCTTAACCAAAATATCCAACTTAATGCTCACCTCTAATACTATTTTCTCATGCCATGTGGTCTATGCTCTCACATAAGTTTGCATGTGCACATGTCCCGATTAACCATGATTCGATACATGTGCATAATTTGTATACTGATTTGAAAAAGTAATATACATGAGTTCAAGTCGGATTTATTTTAATCTTGAATACTTTAATTCAACAAAACCTATAAAATTCGATTAGACTTGATGGGGTGACCCCATCTGAAATTTTACGATACTTAAGTCGTGATTTTGTAAATAACAAGCTAGCAAAGTGAATATATAGAAAGCCAAATTTTCTTCTAATAATTAAGTAAAGAGGTATTTATAATGAATATCCACATGACTCGTACATCACGGGGTACAGATTTTACAATCCTATCGGTCCAAGGATCTTGTCCAACTCCTAGATCGACAGTTTCCGCGAAAAAAAAAATGCAGATGCTAGATTGTGTGGTGATTTTGGAAAGTTAATAGGGATGGGTATCTTGTCATAACAAATACAAAAATTTAAACAATTACGTGTTAAAGATAACCTATGAAGTGGTTAACCAATTTTACTTTTGACAACATCAATGACTAACTGTTTTGGATGGAAGGAGTTTCATTTAATTGGAGACTCTGGAAAAATAATTTTAAATGATTTTGAATTTCAAATTTATTATAATAATTTAAAAATAAAATAATATAAGAGTTTAATGATTTAAACTATTGTCACATGAAATTATTCAAACAAATTCGATAAATATAAATTTTTTAATTCCAAATCCATCAATTTAAACAATCCGACAGAAAAATAGGCTTAAGTGAGTATAAAATTTAAAAATTATAGAACACAATATGTTAATGTCTAAGTGTTGGCATTTATGAAAATTGTAAATTTGCACAATAGACAGGTATTGCATGAGGTGTTGCAATGCTGATGTTACAGTATTTAATTAATTAATTATTTAAATTAATTATATTTAATTTGTGCAAGATTCTATAATTCAAGAATATTTGAGATACTAATTTTTAAGTATGTTGTGAAATCAAATTAAAAGATATGCTTGAATTGGTTTGATAAGGAAAGTGAAGATCTTGAAGGATCTTTAATATAAGACAACAAATTAAGATAATAATTTATTCTTGATATGCAATTATCAACATCCAATTTAGGTGATTCCGATTGAAATTAACGTGTTGCATATAAGCAAGTCTCTAGTTTGAAGAAACGGTGTGGGTGAACATTATTCTGTCACTAGTGATTCAAGATTGAGGCGAGTCAGAGGGGATCCAACAGTATTAATTAAAATCGAGAAGAGCTCGCAAAAATAACTAATTAGTTGAATGCAATGAATGGTATTTGATAAGGAGTTTTTAAATTGATTTAATTCAATATATTGTATTATATAAAATTGATACTATTTAGTGGATTATTTCTATTTTGGGTGTGCCATCGTGCATGTATCATACATTATATCTGAAACCCGTTAAAAAATCTTATATATACTTTATATTTTTACTTGTATTTCAACATGATGTTTCAACGTTGTTAACAATACTAATCAATTTGATGTTACAACACTTCACATAACACTAAGGATTTAAGTTGAATTTGCCAAAAATGGACAACAAATTATGACAATTGATATCAGAGCGAGATGTGATGGGTTCGAGTCACCCAGGTTGGTGTTAGGGGGTAATTATTAGTATTTATTGTCAGTACCATCATTTACTCGGGAGAACGTAACTAGTCGAGGACTAATCAACCCGACCCATGGCGCTAATGGGGGCGCAACCATCTCATATGTTGCTTAGTACGATACTTTGTGCTGCCAAGAGTTTAAGGAAATGAAGATATACATCTGCTAATAATTATAGATTTTGGCTTAGTTAAAAAACGTTTGATCCCAATACAATATATTTTTTATTTAGAGAGAGGACTTTTAAAATAATAATCATTAAAATGACAACTGTATAGAGAAAGCACAATAAATTTGGCAGGTTATTTCCTTAATACCTTATTCAATTAACTAAAATATTCCTTTAGTTCTTATTGTTGTTTTATTTATATATTTGAAAGTAAATTAATTACTAACGAATTGATAATGTACGATTTTTCTTTGATTAAACTAATGCTAAAGAAGATACTAAAAAATTAACTCTAAAAATGTCGATTAAATTCTAGACTTCTACCAAGCAAATCATCTAATGTAATGATATGATAATATTCTCATTTACACACTTTAAATATCAATTTTTTGTCTTATATTTGATTGTAAACGGATCATTTGTTAATTTTATGCTTCATTTCTTGAATAATTATTACCATTTCCATTATATATTTTACTTTACAATTTTCTCAATCTGAGAGTATAAAGCCAAGGCGATTTATTTTTATTACTTAATTTTAATTTGATATTCAAAGTATTTCTTTTACTTATTTTGTCTTGTTAAATAAATCTTGTTTTGAAATTTTTCACAAATGACATTTTAACTCTCAAGAGGGCCATCGGTGCGGGTTCTCCTCAAGACATACCCTCTTCATTCAAGATTAAAATCCTGATTAGAAACTCTTTGACAGTGCATGGAATACTAAAGAATTGGAGAACTTATTCTAGGAAATGGAAACTTACTTCTAGACTACACATGTCCCAAACATGAAGAAAGTCTTCATCTCTAGCATGTATATCGTTGGTGATGCAAAATTAGGATAGCATACACGTCTTTTCAAACAACGCCAGTACTAATTGGTTTGCCCCACTCAATTCTATGTATGGTATCACTTTGCCCCTTTTAGAAAGTAAATAACATAATTTGCCCCCTCAACCTATAAAAATACACTTATCCTCTTCAACTAAAAAATATTTTTTTATTCAACTTTACCACTTTTTTTCATAATATCTGGAATGCTG
Source organism: Paulownia fortunei (assembly GCA_019321725.1). NCBI lineage: Eukaryota > Viridiplantae > Streptophyta > Magnoliopsida > Lamiales > Paulowniaceae > Paulownia > Paulownia fortunei. The sequence continues at coordinate 3,474,771 of CM033123.1, read as the reverse complement.
AAGTTTTAAAATTATTTTTTGAACTTAATAATGTAAAATAATTAATTTAAATGAGACCAATTATAAAATGAATGTAAAAGTTTATACTTAGATAACTATTTAGAAGTTACTATTATTCAACAAATTAAATTTGTTATTAATTGGTATAATGGTGATTAAATAATGAATTTAAATTAAAATGGGATTTATAATCAAAAGCATTATATTTTCTAGGATAGATAATGACGTACATTATTGAACCTCATAATTTAAACATTGATCTCATTTTTTTTTCAGAGTTAAGCTTTTTAAAAAATGACTATCGCTAGATCTTACCAAAATTGTATGTTTATTTTAAACATACAAAAAATTTATCTATAATCTTTATTCTAGTAAATATGGGTTAGGATTTAATTTTGATCTCTTACTTATGTTAAAAAATAATGCATTCAAAAACTATTTTTGTGTTCATGTTAATATCAACATGTACTGTTTATGTTATTAAAGATGGTAAATTTTAATTTGACCTCATTTTTATTTTTCTAAATTTTCAAAAAATTATTCTCGTACATAAGAGTTACTCAATATTATTTATAATTTCAAAGATGACATTAGATTTAAATTTGGTCCCTCACTTCTTTTGCAAAAGCATATGTTTTGTTATTTATATATAAAATTACATAGTTTCAAAATATTCAAATGAAAAGTTCAAATTTACGCGTCGTTGAGTTGAGTCACCAACTTTGCTGAGCCAAGTCTTGTCGGTGACCAAACACCAGCGTTTCAATATTTAACCTCTAAAGCGCAGGATTATGTGTAAGATTTGCGAGTGGCAAAACTCAAAACTACATAGATAAGTGAATGAAATCTGATATCAGAAATATCTTTAGTTTTTTGCTGTAGCGAAATCTATAAACCTATAACAAACTTAACTCACCACCTTAGAGAAAACTCGTTAAGTAAAGGGGATCACATATCTGATAACATCTGAAAGATAACATGATCAAATGATAGGCTAATAAAAAAAATACAAAAATTGATCAATTTCCCTTTTGATTGATAATGTGATATTATTGGCTTTCAATTAATTTTGAGGGTAATTTTATAAAAATATTTCAAAATATTTATTTTGTGAATTTTCGTATAGAATTTTGTATTAAGTAAAACTGAGTACATCTCATTTTTTTAAACATTCTGAAATAAAATTTTGTTTTTTAAAAATAAACTTTTTTAAAATCATCTAAATATGTAATATTTCTAATTCTCAATTACTATTTTTACAAATAATAATATTAAAATTCATACACTTATATTTTGTTTATATAAATTCTTTTAACGAAACCACAACAAAAAATGCCATTGTCACAAACTAATAAAGGTAATATACTTATTTATTTATAAAAAGAGACGTTCTTTTTTAAGTTAAGAACGAGGCTATTAAAAAATAATACTCAATACAAAAAGTTCCTTTCAAATGACTTAATATTAATAGTAAGAATTCGATTTACCAACTCATCCGAGGTTTTTTCATCCTATTAAATGAACTTAATTAATCTCTATTTAAAGAAATACCATATTTCTTTATTATGCATAGTTATTCTGAGTCTCTGACCGATGTGCATGCAGGCTGACACCACCCCCGCCCCATTTCTGATTACATCTCTAATCTGCTCTAATATATCTGTCAGCAATGCTTAATTTCGAATTTTAGTTTCCATTTGTTTATTAATGACAATATGTCTAAAACCATATTAGAGTTTTGCTTTGTTAAAAAGATTTGTAATAACATGGAAAAAGTTGAGAACTAAAGTTTATTTTACTGCATATTATAGTGATGTATGATTAAATTATTAAGGGTGAATGTGTATACAAACATGTAATATTTACTAAAACTTACTTAGCTAAAATAACTCGTTTCATTATTTTAACATTAAAATTATGCAGGAATGTAGGAGTAAAACTTTTGCTGTTTTTCTAACAAAATGTTTTCTTGATATAAGGTTGCATGTGCATATGTCCATAGTTATTATTATTTGATGTTAAGCATGTACATAATTTATAAATACAGAAATTTAAACAATTATTTATTTATGAAATAGTATAAATGTTTTTTTTACTTAACCGGTTAATTTTAATTCATGATAAGTTACAATATATATATATATATATATATTTAGGTAGTTAGAGAATATAATATGATTGAAAAAAGAAAAAGAGAAATATATTAGAAAGAGATTGGAAAGACACCAAGAGAGGAGAGAAGAATGAAAATAATGAGACACATGTAAATTTATAGAATACAAAATCAATTTTAATTAATACCAAAAGAAGGCTCACTTATTGATGATGGCATTTTATTGAGGTGGGGTAGATTACCACGTACCTGTTAGATTTCATATCTTGTACGTAAACTTAAAATATTGCACAAACATCTCTTTCTCAAGTCATCATAAAAAATAGAGATAAATCATCAAAAATAGAAATAAGAGGTTCGTTAGAAAATTAACAAAAATAAAAAACTTTGTCGGTAATTGAAAGATGTCCTAAGAAAAATCAAGAAAGAGAGTTGATGTTGGCACTTCACAAAGTGATACATGTATTCCACTTTGACTTTATCCTTAGAAAACCGACAAAATAATTGATAAGATTGCCCTTAATATGATGTTGTCATATATTTTTATATTAAATATATCCTTCAATTATCTTAATCCAAGTTGTAGCGCAAATATTGAATAATAATACTCATTCTTCAACTGACGCTGGATTGCATTTTTGCAAATACTAAGATCTTCCTTAAAATTTACCTTTTTTTTTCTTTTTTAACTTACTTAATTCCTTATTGAATTGACTATGATATTCCTTTAAATCTCATTTTTATTTTGTTTATACATTTGAAAGTAAATTAATGACTAACGAATTGATAATGTAAGACTTTTCTTGGATTAAACTAATTATACCAGATACTAATAATGTAACTCTAAAAGTGTCAATTAAGATCTAGATTTTTACCAAATTGTAACACAAATTTTCGTTGTTTTTAAAAATTACAAACAATAAAAATAGCACAAATAAAATTTTATTGAATTTAATTAATAAATGTAGATACAATCTCTATTTCACTCATTTTTTCAAGAACAAGAACTTGACTTTGTAGATTTAGTAACTTTTTAATAGAATCCACCCTCCAATATTGATTTAATTTCTAATAATATTAATTTAATAATTTAATAACTTAATTTCGAATTAAACACTATAATTTTGATGGTATTCACAATAAACACCTTGTTTTCTTCTTGAACATCGTACATCTTCTTGAATATGATGGATTTTGGTTAAAAGAACTCCAATAACTTTATTGCTTAAACTTTTTCTTCTTCTCAACTTGTATTTTTAATTTCTTGAAAATGACTCTATTTATACTTATAGAACGAAGGCTCTTGCCATTTTTACTTGATGACATGAGAGAATTTGATTGATTTTTCATAATTTGATAAACATTTACTATTTTAATCACAAAATATATTTTGATTACCAAAATATTGATATTCACTTCCATAATCTTCAAGATATAATATTTATTGTCAAAATATAATATTTTGACATATAGTAATATTTAACTCTATTAATTAAATATTTTTTTTAATTTTATTAGTCAATAATATTCTAAAATAAATAAAAAAGGAGAAAGTATCTTTAAAATAAATCATTATAAAAACTATCAAAGAGCGAAAAAACAAAAGTAAAAGAAAGAGGTTAAAAATGGGGGTATTAGCATATTTCGTAAAGAAGCTGAATCATCAATCTTGTATTTCAGATTAGCCATGTACTCGTTGAAGTTTTATATTTTTGTTAATGCTGAAAATTGCAATCTTTATTTAATCTTGGTTATCCTCTTCAAAATGGCAACACCTACAAAATAAGCGAAGTGATAAAAAGTTAAAAAAAAAAAAAAAAAAAAAGGAGGGGAAGAAATTCCAAGCATAATTTGCAGAAGCGAAAAAGAAGAAACGAGATAAAGGGGAAGACGGGTTGGAAGATAACATGGGAACGATTAAGTGGGGCACGTGCACTTCACAAATTATTTAAACAAAAAAAAAAAAAAAATGAAAGGAATAAGGAAATTGCTGTAAAAGAAGAGAAGCAGACTTTGTTCATAAGGTGAAGACTCTGTTTCATAAGTTGTTGTTCATGATCCTATGTTTTTGGAGCACATGCACCAACTAAAGTCGGTCTACCGACAACGTGGTGATGATGTGTTTGGAATTTTTTGCTTAGAATATTACCAAACTCTAAATAGAAAAGGTAGGCTCAAAATTAGAAGTGTGTGCTGGGCTTTATAATTATGTGCTGCTCTTCAAGCGCTCATGTGTTTGTTAATACAACAAGTGAGCACGTGATTCTTCAAATTGAAAGTTTCAAAAACAATGCATATTGGTCATAAGTTCAATTTTTCGTTTCATTTTGAAGCCCAAAAGTTCATATGAATTTTTGCAATGTTCAATTAAAAAAATAACCGCTGTGAACAAGTATCGAGAGAGTATTTTTAAACAAAATAAATTTGTGTTAATTTAATAGCACGTGTAAAATAATATATCAAATATTAATTTTATATTTTTAAAATTTAATCAAATTTAATTCTTAAACTAAATAGTTAATTAATTGATATTATAATATATATTTTATTGATCAATTAAATTTTGTCAAGTGTCAAATTTTAATTATTGACAATCAAGATTATATAAAATATTGTGATTAAAGAAATATATATCAATTAACTCACGAAGGATCTACAAATTATTTCAATTCATCAAATGGTTTATCCAAAAGCCCATATATTTCAAGTATAAATTTTGGTCATTTTCAAGTTGTCAAATTCAAAATGAATGTTCGTGACGTTTAATTCGAAATTAAAATATTAAATTTTTGAATTAATATTATTTAAATGACAAAATCAAGATCGGAAATCAATTCATCCATTCCACCTCTCAATGTTTAAATTCTGAAAATTTTTGTACTTGAAAAAAATAATCAGATGAATCATAGAGATTGTAATCATTTTTTTCATTATATTAAAAAAATTTATTTGTACTAGTTTTTTTTATTTGTTAATTTTTACGGATAACGAAATTTATGTTACACTATTATTTTTGGAGCTATGCTTGACAAGTAGAAAATATCTAAAATTACTTACTGAATATAAAACTCTCAGTTACTAATATTTTTATTTCAAATACTTATTTTCTAGGGGCTGGGCAAGCTAGAGATAGAATGTGTTTGAGGCTAGAGGTGATTGATAGACATTGTAGTTCTAGTTTCATTTCTATTGTTTTTAATTATACTAGTTTGGAGACTTTGATTATTATGGACGCCATTATGTCTCTTTATCTTGAATCAATTGTGGGAATATTTCTTAGATACTATGAGCCTTCAACATTTTATTTAGATTTATTAAAGATTTTTAGACTCCTATATTGTTATTCTACATTTTAAAATCTGAAGTTGGTGGCTTTGTGTCATTATTGTCTCGAACTGTGGAGGTTAGGCTAGATCAAGGTGAAAGCTAATTAAAAGGAGTAAATTCGTTTTTTAGAATTGATAATTCTATTTTATACACATTCTTGTCAGCTTACTTAAGTCCAGTGCCGATATAAACTAATTATGATGACGTTGAACACTTAATACAGTAGAAGGTGGTCTTGCCAAAATTGTAAGCTCTCCCAATCGGATGAATGTTTGATGAAATTCTCTTGTATCTCTTCAGTGTAGATATTGCTAGTTAATAATTATGTTTGTAAATATTTTGAGATGAAGGAACATATTAACTATATGGACAATTCTTCTTTTTATGTCATCGCCTTCTATTCATTTGAAATTAAATCGATAGTGATCTCAACGAGTCTGATGGAAGGTCTACATTATTAATGTAGACACATCAACTAACGTACTGGTTCTCACAGCATAGTTGAATCATCGGCACCATCAATTATTATAATCATGTTTCAAAAAATTTTAAACTTTTTTTTTTATGTAATAACATCAATAATTGTGAAAAAATATAATTATGATATACAGTCAGCTTTAACTTCCTAAGTAAACTCTTAATCTTCTTCCTTGGTTTCAGCCAAGCCCAATTGAAGAATTGCCATGTTCACACAAATAGAATGGAGAACACTGGAATGATGGCAAAATTTACTCATTTTGTCTAGTTTCTTTTGTTGAGGTTCCCCAGAAGCTCCTTTTTATTTATAGAAAATTGGAATCTTGCAATGAATGCATCCTACATAACATGAGGAAAAAAAGTACTCATATATCAAGATTTTTCTAGTTGACAATGATTTAGAAATGCTTTATTTGTCTTAATTTTTATAATTTTTTTAGTTGACAATGTTTTAAGAATATATTTTGTGTCTCCCAAACTCACCATCTCATTTCTTATATTAAAATGTTCTAAAATAAGAATTTATTTTTAAAATATATAATTTTTTAAATATAACCTCTGACACCATTAATTTTTAATTAATAATTTTAAAGACAATAATACAGAAATAAATAAATTTATATTTCTATTGATATAAATTCTTATTGGATGAAACTACAATTCAGAATGCCATTGTCAAAAATTGACAAGTTAACATTTTCATTTATTCATCAAAAGAGTCGTCCCTTTTGAAATCAAGCCCAGCCAAGTCCATTGAGATCTGTATTTGATTGTATGAATTACTCAACACGAAAGGTTCCTTTCGAGCTTTCCTCTTGGCTTGGCCCAAAAAAGGAAAACTCAATGCGAAAGGTCCCGTTCAAGCTTTTCTCTTGGCTCGGAAACTCAACAGTGGAGATTTATTTTTTTTTTTTTTTCAGCCAATGGAATGAAATTAATCAAACTCTATTCCAAGATAAGATATCTAAGTAGAAAGTTTGCTTTATGGGATGAAAGGCGTATAATTTTCTAAAAGAATACCCTCTTCTTTATTAGGCTAGCAAATAATATCATACTTATATCTAAAAAAGCAATTGAAATGGCTCTTCCCCTAATTATTTTTCGTATTTCAGTTTTTATTTGTTTATTAATGAAATTCATATTCTTAGTAATTATACAGTATATCTAAAATCATATTAGAGTTTTGCTTTGTTAAAAGATTTGTAATAACATGAAAAAAGTGGAGAACTAAATTTTATTCTACTGCATATTATAGTGATATATGATTAAATTACTAAGGCCGAATCTGTATACAACATGTAATTTACTGAAAATTACTTAGGTAAAATACTCCTTTCATTATCTTAACGTTAAAATTATGCAGGCATGTAAAAATAAAGCTTCTCTGTTTTTCTAATAAGATGTACGTGTCCATTTGTTTTCATTTAAAAAGAGATTTTTTTAATATTTAAAATTCTAAAAATATGTTGATTTTATCTATTTTATAAAAAATACAACTTATTTTTATTTTCAGTCCTACCAACATTTATTGGCTTTTCATATACATGCCAAAACTCATTATCAAACCTACTAGCATTTTATATTTTTTTTGTGTGCAGAAAATACTTTAAAATAAATATATTTGTATTTTTAAATTTATGTAGTACATAATTAATTCAAGTATATTTTTAATTTTATATAAAAAAAATTATATTTTTATACAAAAAATTAATAAAAATAATTTCAATTCTAAATTACTAAAAATATAAAATTTGAGGTCTAAAAATGAAACCATAATACAAGGCACATGATACGATGGATGGAACTCATTGAAGTCCCGTTATATAAATACAAACTCGTCCTTAAATATTATTTTGTCAATGGCATGCGGTCCATGCTTTGACACAAAGCTGCAATTCTACAGTTATTATTATTGGATGTTGAGCACTCTATGCAGGTCCATAGTTTTTAAATATAAAATTTGAATAATAATTTTATTTATGTATTATTATTTTTTATTATTTTACCAGTTTGTTTTCATTCATGATAAATTAAAAAATAATAATAATAATATTTAGATAGTTAGAGAATATATAACGTGGTTGGGAAGAAAAAAAGAAAAAAGAGAAATGCATTAGAAAGAGAATGAGAATATGTGGAGATAGGAGAAAAAATTGAGAATATTAATCTATATATCAACTTATGAAATAATATATCAAATTCGAATACAAATTAAATTTGAGTCCCAAAAGATGGCACATTTATTGGTGATAGCATTTTATTGAGGTCGGGTAATTTACATCTATGTACCCACCAGATTCAAGTGAACTCCATGGTCAAAATTTGAAATTTGAAAAATTATTCGTTAACTTTTAAAATTTATAAATTTAAATATTATTTGGGATAATTTGAAAATTTTGAATAAAATATTATCTACATAAAAAAATTCTTCATTAAAGTTTATGATTAACTTGATAATATATTGACACAAAATTTTTAATATTTTATAAAAATAATATAATTATACAAGAAAATTGTCAATAAAAATTATTTTATTTAGTATTCTTATATCTTTTAATTACAAAAAATAGAAAAAAAAACTTAATATAATATAATTTTATTAAAATAAATATAAAATTCAAAAATAAATATAAAAAATTCAAGATATTTTGTTGTGTTACTTTTATGAAAGATATGTACAGAATTTCGTGTTATGAAAATATTATATTTTATTTAAATTATTTTTAAAAATTAAAAGAAAATTGTTACTATGAACTCAAGATGTTGCACAACGACCCACCCTTTTTGTCAGTCAAAATAGCACGTTGATAATTGGTTTTGAGGGTAAAGTAGTCAGTTTTGTTTCTTTGCCCCCACCGATGTGGACATCCAACGTTACCTTCTTTTCAGACGTACAATGAAACGACATGTGAGAATCAAATAATTCTTTACCTTTTCACGTACCAACAAAACCTAAGTAGACTCTACAGAAACATCCACTGACAGCTCACCAAAACCTATGAACTGCATTTTTTAAGCTCCTACAGAAAAAAATTAGGCTTAAGGGCCTAGAAATCTTAAAAATTAAAAAGAGTATTATAAATTTTATATATAAAATAAAAAGAGTATTTTAAATATACTATGCAAAGCAATAAACATGAAATAACTAATTAAATTAGTTAAACCTAATTATTGTTTAAAGATTAAAAACATAGAAAAACCAACCGAAAAAGGAACAAAACAAAAGTAAATTAGTCTAGGTTGAACTCGTGCACCACAAAATCTTCTCTGCAACCCTCTCCAACTTCAAAATATGGGCTGCAAAACTAAAATAATTAATTAAGAAAAAAAAATATTTTTCTTCAAGCAAAGTCTTCTAAAAAATTCTCCTATTCAAATTGGGAAAAATTATAAGAAAATTCCTTAATTAGAAAAAACCATGTAATATAAGATAATTCAAAATGTAAAAACTTTTGATTTTTCTTACTAAATACGACATTACCAATAGCTGTCACTACGCGTACTGACACCAACCAACGCATGCTACTTGCAAGTTTCATAACTTGTGGCTTACTCTCTAGCAGTTGGCATGTGCACTATGCGCATGCTGCTATCAATGACTATAAAAAATAAAAATAAAAAAATTCTACACCTTAACATGATTATTAAAAATTTAAAATTATTAAAAAGATAATAATTCAGCTGCACAAAATTATAATATTTAATCCTAAATTAAAAATATAAATATTCAAAGCATTTAAATTCGTAGATAATAGACAATGATGTATTTAAAAAAAAATGTGAAACCTGAGAAAATCCATAGTGAAAGAGAGATGTCAGGACTGAAAATGGAGGGCAAAAACAGGTCATTTAAGCATGAATTTGTTGGGGGTTCACTTGCAAAGGAACCAAACTTGGGGGAGGTTGATGTAAATTTAAAAATAAATGGTAATCTTAGTGCTGCCCCTTTTCAATTCTGAAAACCCAAGTCCCTGTCAATTCGTACACATTACTAGGCATTTGTACCCGAGATGTCTGTCTGACAAAGAAATCTCGGCCCTACTTTAGCTCCAAGTGTTGCACGCTGTACGAGAATTTTTTGGATGACCAAGTGAACTACACTTTGTAAGTATAAAAAATTATTCTACTATAAAAAAAAAATTGATGAGAAGAGGAATTAATGCATTTGGGTCCACTGCAAAATTGACCTTGTAGTTGTAAGTATAAGGGCAAAATATACAAGATTTCTTTAAATTTCCTATATGGTCTCAAATATCCTTAGATTTATAAATTTAATATTTACTCCATGAACTTACAATTTTAATATTTATCCATTAATTAATTTTTTGAATAAAATTGACCTCAATACAATGAACTTATAAAGTTTTCGTATATTTTAAATATATTACACCTCAAATTTAATTTTAAATTATTTCAAATATTTTAGATTAGATTTTTTGAAAAAAAGTAATTAGTAGTTTAAGTGATTGAAATTTAAAAAAACTAAAATAATAAACTAGTATAATAAACACACAAAAAATATTAAACATGAAAATATTGTTTTGATTATTTAAATTTAAATAAGGTATTAATTCTTTAATTTAAATGAATTTTGAGCTCTTTTGGATAAAGATGAATAAAAATAATTTATGTATCTTTATTTAAAATGATCTAAAATTTATTGAAATATATCTTTATCTAGTTTAAGCTATATAAATATATATGTATCTAAATATCAACAGAGATATACTTATTCATTTTTATCCAAAAAAATTAAAATTAATTTAGATTAAATAGTTAATACTTATTTTTAATTAAAATAATCAAAATGAATTTTTTATGTTTAATATTTTTTGTGTATTTATTATACTCTTTTATTGCTTTAGTTTTTTTAAAATTTGAATTACTTAAGTTACTAATTATTATTTATTTTTTGAGAAGTTATAATTTAAAAATAAATTTTTTATAATAAGAAAAAATTTGAAATTAAATTTGGGGTGAAAAATATTTAAAATATACTAAAACCTATATAAAATCATTAAATTGAGGACAATTTTATCCAAACATTTTATTTGGGAGGGAGAAGGCCAAATGTTATATTTGTTAATTTAGGGGGAGTGTTTATGACCATAGATGAAGTTCAGGGGAGTTATGTATTTTGTCCAAGGGATAAATGCTATATTTATAAGTTCGAAGGGTATTTGCGACTATATGTAAAGTTCAAGAAGATTTAATGTATTTTGCTCTAATTAAGTACACAGTATTACATTCTATTTTTCAGTTTAACAAATAGTATTCAATATTTTTAGAATGATAGTCTCTGTTTTGATTCAAATTTTTGAAGCAAAAGGATTTGAATTTCATTGTGGATTAAAAAAATTATTTTTAGGACGTGTTTCGAATCATTAAATATTAGAAACATCTCAAAAAAATTTTAATCTTAAAATAAAAACATGCAGAATAATTATAAAATATGAAAGAGATTAGATTGCTCCATATCCATCATAGCATTATATTATCTCAATCAACATGCTAATAAGTTTTGAATATTATAGTTGGTATACTTGAAAGTTATTATGTGCGATGGGAAAACTATTGCATGCAACTAGATAATATTGTAGCAATTAACATCAACTATATACAATAGATGCATCAATTAAATTGATACATTTATAATACTACTAGACTCTGAAGTAACATTATGTAATGCCCTGATTCTTTCTTAAGAATGTCAATTTTCATTGAGGATGTTGTGAATTTTTTTAACCTTTAATGGGTATTTGAACTATTACAATTCTTGGGTCATTTAGTACTTCGAAAAAGATTGATGATCATAGCAAAGTAGGACTTAGCTTATCCTAAAAGTTTGAAGAATTTCATCTTGACCTAAGGTATAAGTATATCACTCAAGTTGATTAGGAATTCTTTTAACTCCATAACTATAAAATAGAACAAGTGCTGCATCAACTTCAGAAAATTGACAAGGTGAAAACAAAGAAAATCTGATTAGGACTAAGGTTAGTGTCTGAAACGTTTGAACATATTAATACCTGTTTAGCTTTAGCTTAGTGGGGTAATTTTCTTTTAGTATTTACAGCCATGGGCTATTATAGGGTATGTGTGTATGTATATATATGCTTGTGTGAATAAAATATTATTACTAGTAGGAAGTCATTTTTAAGAAAAAATTATAATTTGGATCTTGTATGTTGATCTACTTATGTTTTTAGTTCTTCGTTTAAAGAAAGTACCAATTTTAAGACAATAGCTTCAAGAAATTGGCAATTTTAGAATATTTTTGGCCGAATATTTCTAATTTGGCAGAAATTACCAACTTAGACTTAAATTTGGGAATTTCTGCATTTTGAAGGAAAAACCGACTGAATGCCAACTCGACAGTTGGGCAGGAAAACTAAAGTACTCATGCATGGCACATGACTCTAAAATCAACTAAAACATCGTTTTTAAGCATTTTCCTCCAAAACCTTGCCCTAAATCCCAATAATGGAACCCCGAATTCCCTACTAATCCCAAACCTCAAATCTTCAATCGTAACCAGAAATCAGTGAAAAACCCTAAAAGGAATGACAAAAATTCACGAAAATAATGAAGATTATAGAGCCGGGGAAATTCTTTTTGCCAATCAAAATATGGTTCCATTTTTTAAGCATTTTTTTAAAAAAGTCTATACTAATATAGATTAGATGCACTTTTATTCCAAAATGCTTCCAAACATTCACAATACTATTCTATTATATTGAAGAAATATTGACTACAATAAATATTATTGCACTAAGAAAATTAGTCAAATTGACTCGTCAACCGTACCAATAGATACACACATCCAGGGATAGTGGTACTAACAAAAGTTCTGAAGCAGATTCTCTTAAGAATCACGAAGTGTATCATTTATAGATGGATTTTGAGTTGATGTTTGAATATGGGGGCAGAAATACTTGTTTTATTTTAAGGTCTGTGTACTTGTTTTTTTCTACTGCTTCCAAAACATCAATAGTAATAGAGATCAAACTATGAGAAATTCTGTGCTTCAGATTAAATAGCAAGATCATGTCAACTCAGTAGTAAAATTTTTACATTGTATCAACGTGGCGTGATTGATATATGTTGTGGAACACTCGATGCAAGTAAGTATTTCCCTAAAGCGGGTAGAGAGGCTGGACGGATCGCCTGACTCGTCCCCCCTTGATTACTTGTAAATAACATCAAGTTTCTTACATTTATTAAATGAAATTCCTAATTTTCCCCATTCAAATTCCTAATTTGTCTCTTCTTGTGCCTCAGTTTGAAGTTACTTTTCATACAATAGACGAACGCCCAATAATTGTCAAAATAAAGAGACTTTTATCGGATCCTCTCAAAATTTGAATTCATTTCTTGATATTTGCTTTTGTTTAGGTACTTTCCAACTAAAAATAAAATAAAATCGAAGAGCCAAAGAAATTGACAAATTCGTACGAAGTCTCATTTACCTCCATGATTAATGAAAGACAAGAAAAGAGAGGCAGGAGCAGACAGAGGTGGTAATCAGGACTTATTGGATATAGTCATGGAGGAATTGTACGACGGATTAACTTCAAAGGATAGAGATCGTCAGAGAATTATCGAAGATGTCATTGGACAATACAAGATAATTTTCTTCGTCTTCTCCAGGCATAGTGAATATATTGGAAGGTAGTCTTGCCAAGATTCTAAACTCTCCCAATTGGATGAAAGTTGGATAAAAGTATGTTTTATCTCTTTAGTATAAATACAGATATAATTAATTGCACTTGTGAAGATTTTAGACATGAGGTAACACATTAACCATACTTGAATCCTTTCTTTGGTGACATCTCTTTCCATTCATTGAAAGTGTCCTCATCATACAATTGAATCGCAGGCTATTATAGTCGTACTAAAAAAAAATCGAAACCTTTTTTTGATGTAATAATATCTAAAATTGTGAGAAAAAATAGTTATAAAGTCACCATTAACTTGTCCTTATTGGATTTTATTCATTCTTCACCCTCCAAATTAGCAATGTCGATGACTAGTAACTCTGGTTGGTTAGATATTTTTCGATATAAATGGCATTTATTCAACACATCTCTTGCAACATCGAGATCATTTATAAATATACAGTCTTGACACCGACTATGAGAACAAATAATTGTCTGTAATTAAGTTATCCTCCCGTTAATTAATCTACCAAGTGATATATATATATATATATATATATATATAATTTGGTGACAACCATTATGATTCATGTGACACTAATGATAATATGAAGCAGAAAATTATATGTTGCGTCGACTACTATGCATCCTTATGTTTAAGTGTACCATTTTAAACTTTTTATCATTCCTTTTTTATAAAGTAATATTCTAGACCATTTAATTGAAAGTCCATAAGTGAGCCAGAATCCAATATTGGGCATGAAAAGATTAAAAATTTCAATTTTTGGGAGTCTAGAGTTTTGCTCTACTTTTACCATAATCCAACTAGAAAGTGTCAAATTATCTTGAATTGATTACAATAATCAAGCAACACAATCATTGTTGTCGTTAGAAATATAGTTGTCATTCCCCATATATATGATCAGCAATAATTAAAATTGAACCAGGACTAAGTTATGCAGAGGATAGTAGTTTTCGGCCTGCAGAGGCCTGGTTTGTCTCTTTCTCATTGATCAATTCATTCTATACATATTTATGTATATGAATATATATGTATTTGTGTTCTGTGTGTTTTAATAGTCGTAGTTCATTTAATGTAAATTAGTTTGTCCTTATGAGAAAGATATGTTGTTTTCATTTATGCAAGGCAATGGAACTTAATAATGCTAAGTTATAAAATTAAATTTTGAAGGTGATTTATCTTTGGTGCTATTTTATTGGAAATGAACGAAGTAATTTCACATTATACATTCTTCATAAAAATTACAAAATTAATGGGCATTTTGGGCAATTGCTTAGGAAAAAAAGATCAAATCGAAGTATGGATATCAGTTTGTAGAGTGCGAATTCATTTCCCCTCTTTTAAGTAATAAGTGGTTGAATTACAATTTGTTGCCCTCAATTATATGCATGGGTGTTACTTTGGCCCCTTCAGACCATACAATTTGCCCCCTCAAACTATAAAAATATACAGTTGTTCTCTTCAACTAAAAAAATATATAATTTGTTTTTCAATTTTATCTATTTTTCCAAAAAGTTCAAAAAAATATTAAATTGTAGTTTGAACTTGTTAGTATAAAGTAATTAATTTAAATGAGACCAATTATAAAATAAAGGTTCAACATTATACTTAGATTACTATATGAAAAAAACTACTTCTACTTAATAAATTAATTTATCTTAATTATTATAAACAATGATTAAATAAAGAACATAACTCAAATGGAATTTGTAATCAAATGCCTTATTTTTTCTAAGACATATAATAATATACATTATTAGACCTCATAATTTAAATTTTGACGTCATATTTTTTAGGAGTTGAGCTTTTTAAAAGATGACCAATGTTTAATCTTACCAAAATTGTAAGTTTATTTTAAATATATAAAAGTTAACCTATACTTATTGTTAAAAAGTATTAAACATTTATAAAAAAAAAAAAATTATGCCCAATACTATTTCCTTGACATATGGGGCGTTTGTGTCAAATTTAAATTTTTGGGGGTTCACTTGCTAAGGCACCAAATCTTAGGCGAGATTGATGTAAATTTCAAAGTAAATGGTAATTAAGCTCACTTGATGAAGCTAAGTGCTGCCCCTTTTCAATCAACAATGTCCAATCCCCCCTCAATGGATAGTGATGGGATACGACCTAAGAATGAAAGGCTGGAAAAAGAAGTTTAAGAAGCCTATTAGGATGGCATGGTTATATTGATTCTCTAATCTAAATAGTTCATGCATTGAATTACATTTCATAATAATTCTCTATCAAAGCATTATAAATATCTTATTTTTTCATTATTTTAAAATAGACAGATCATTTAACTATAATTTTTAATTCTCTACTTTCGAATTATTTATTTTATTTTATTTTTATTTAAACATCAAATAATTTTCAACAAGACAATTCAAATACTCTAATATTATATATAATTGGCACATGGAACATTGGACATAAATTTGAGGAATCAAATTGGTATTTGTAGCTGGCATGTCTCAATCTGACAAAGAAACCTTGTGCAAATTATAATGATTTCCTACTCTATGTTCTACCTTGTATGCGAGATTTTGGGATGACCATGTGAACTACTCTTGGTCAATCCGAAATTGTTGTACTATAAAACCATGTGAACTACTGTTGGTGAATCCAAAATTATTGTACTATAGGATTTGTTTGTCAGATATAATAAGGCGATAGACGTGTATACTCACTCAATTTTTTATTTCTTTGAAATAACAAAACTCACGAAAAAACTGTGGTTGATGTGCATTCAAGATCCAAAATTGATTATATAGATATATATTATATATAATTATATTTATATCAAAGTATTAATATTAAATATATATATCTTATATATAAAATACTTATTATTATAATATAATGTATATCATATTAGTAATATAAATATTAACAATATATTATTGATAAAATTATTAATAATAATATACATATAAAAATATATAAAAATATTAATTTATATTTAAAATTTAAATAATATTAATATATGTATTAATATGTTTATAATATTAACAATAATTTTATATCATAAATAATATATATATATATATATGATTACAATATAAATAATATTTATACTTCTGTTATAAATACTATCTATTTATATTTGTAAATGTAAATATTTTATTTATATAAATAATATAAATATGTCTATTTAATTATGATATATGTAAACATATGAATACTATTATCAGTTAATACATATATATAATATTAGTAATATCAACATCAATATTATATATTAGTAATGATATATATTTATAATATACATATAAATGTATATATTATTGTAGATCAATGAGAATATTTATGTAAATGATACAAATAATATACACTTATAAATATAAAAAAAAATAATACTAATAATATATACTAATGTGTTTACAATATTAATATTAGTATTATACCGTAAATAATTATAATTATTTTAGAATATAAATAATATAAATATTTTATTTACATAAATATATAAATATTTATAAAAATACACATAAACATATAAAAATATAGTTATATGTTTATGTTTATAAATATATATTAATATATATTTATATAAAGATCCAAGATACTTTTGACTTTATATAATATGTCCTACTCTATGAATTTTGCAACCAAACATGTTATTCATTGTAACAAAGGATATCAAACACGGTAAATAACCTACCAAATAATACATAAAGAAGTTTTTGACACATACCATATCGCATAACTCAAGTATCATATTGCATGTGGTATATTGTAAAATTTGTGAATAGAAGTTTACGTTAGCATGGACAAATAATAAAGTGGATAAGTGATGTATCGTTCCCACTGGAACTATTAAATAATTAAATACCAAAATGGGTTAACTCTATTTTTATTTGAACAATCATAATGGAGTGATAATTAATACAAACTAATAAACTTAATACAAATCTAATCAACAAAAGTAAATTAAAATTAACTTTTATAATTTAAAGACCTAAGGTTGTGATTCACAACAATTATTACGAATTGAATACTCAATCGCATCAATTTCAAATATTTTTTAATTGATAATTGAGAATCTCTCAATTATTTAATAACATCTCCTCAGGTCTAACGAAAATTTTACTAATTGCTAATATACTATATTCCTATATGAATAAATAATGAATAAATTATTGGGTTCTATGCATCTCAATCAAACACTACACAAATTATGCAAGTATATTTTTATCTTACATGTAATTTGTGATTTTCTACATATAGAATTAAATACATATATCACCTCAATATAATTAGCAAATCATTCAATTAGTGGTCAACTAATAGAAAGTATTAAAAATCATGTAGCAAACTCAACTAGATCAAATAAAATTTAATTAAATTGAAAGAGAAATTCAAATCATCATAGTTAAGTTACATCAAAACCTTAAATTAGAAACTTATACCCCTAATCATATTTATCAAATTCATAGTCAAATTTAAATTCATGACAAAAGGCAAGAGAAAAGGAGAAGCAAAGAAAAACTCTAGAATCTCCAAGAAAAAATCCAAATTTTTAATCTTGAAGCCCTTCCTCTCTTTCCCTCTTGCTTTTCCTGGTGTTTTTGGGCCAAAATTGTCTTTTATAGTCCTCTTAAAAAAAGCCTCAAAATCTGATTTAAAAGTCATGTTTAAAAATTTTCGCAAATTGAGACTGCAGCTCTAAACTATCTGTCCTTTTTTCTATGAATTAGCACCACGACTCTAGAAAATGGAGTCGCGGCCCAAAGTGGTCTGCCCTTTTTTGTAACATTGGTCATTTTTTACATCAGGGTTTTGAAAATTTGAGGAAAAATATATAAAATCGATACAAAATGCTTGAAAACAAACAATCTATTAAGTAAAAGGATACTAAATAGTTGGTATAAAACAAACTTATCATAGTTCTTTGTAAAATGGCTTTGTACGTACAAGTAGCATATTTTAATTTTTATTTTAGATTATTCATAAATACATCCAATATTTTAGAATAATCAGCTATGTTTGATTTAAAATTTTGCAGTACAAATCAAAAAATAAAAAGCGAGAATTTGAATTTAATTGTACATTAAGATTATATTTTTAGGATGTGTTTCGAGTCATTAAATGTTAAAAACTTTTCTGAAACATAATAGAAAAGTGTAAAATTAAAAAAAAAAACATGCAGAATAATTATAATATATATATAAAGAGATTAGTTCACCCACTTTGAGCATATATCCATCATAATCTTCTATTATTCTCAACAAACATGCTAATAGTTTTCGAGTATTATAATTGCAATATTCATAAGTTATTATGTGAGGTAGGATACTTATTGCAACTAGACAATATTGTAGCAATTAACATCAACTATTTATTATAAATGCCTCAATTAAATTGATACATATATAATACAACGAGACTTTGGAGTAACATTGTGTAATGCCCCGATTCTTTCTTAAGAAGGCCAATTTTCATTAATAGGTTTGTATCAAGTAAATTTATTTTATTAAGGATATTAAAAAAAATAAAAGTTTTAATGGGTATTTCAGCTATTACAATTCTTGGGTTATTAGATCTTTGAAAAGGATTGATGGTCATAATAAAATAAGACTCTAATAGCTTATCCCCAAAAGTTGGAGGAATTTGATCTTCATCTAAGGTATAAAGACCTCACTTAAGTTGATTTGGAATTCTTTTAGCTCCACTAGAAAAGATTTATAGTGAACATGTACAACGGCATCTTGAGAAATTTGGCAAAGGAGAAAACACGAGAAATTTGATCGGTTAAGGTTAGTGTCGATAGTAAAACGTTTGAACATAATAATACCTATTGAGCTTTAAATTAGTAAGACAATTTCCTTTTAGCCTTTAAAGCCATGGGTTATTGTTGGGTGTGTGTGTGTATATATATATATGTATGTTTGAATGAAATATTATTAGTGGTAAGAAGTGAATTTTAAATAGAACTTATCATATGTGGGTGTTTGTCTTCACAAAACTTAAAGTGGAAACAACTAGTTCTTCTTTTTTGAAATTGAATCATATTAATACATGAACGGGAAGGATGCAATTGTAGATTGAGTAGCAAACTTTACACCGTAAAATTGTGTAGTCTTTTGTCCCGGATTTTTGGGCTATAAAAAATAGCAACATGAATTCATATTGTTAAACATTGGTCATTATTGTTAAAAAATTCATTTAATTTTTTAATGTGGTATATATATATATATAATGATAATTATATTATGAACTATCTAATTTAATAGAATCAAATAAATGATCTATATGTTAGCTCTAGAAATATCGAGCTATGAATTTTGTAATGTGCAGAAATATCGAGCTATGAATTTTGTAATGTGCAGATTTATTCGTGAAATGGTTCAGAGTTACAACAGCATTTATCTTGATTATCAGATGCAATTTAATTACTTTGGATCTCAATCACCTATTTAGAAGTCTGATCTTGCAGGAGATGATAGGACTTCAATGATTAAGTCTGATAACATATGAATTTGGGAGTAATGAAGTTTAGTTATATTTTCAAGAGTAACCTGTCGAAGATTTTATATTTGCAAATGAACAATAGTGAAAGAAATTTATTATATACGTATGCAATAGAAATCCTCGATAATTTGATAGCATTATTGTGGCTTAGTTGTATAGTACAATAGCTTCTATAGTTCATTTAACCCCATTATCTTTATTTACAGTGAGGTCACTTAAGGTGAAACTATAGAAGTTTACGAGATATTATAAGATTTGAGCAAATTAAGATAAGTTACTTTTATTTTCTTTGAAATATTAAAATATATCCTATGTGTGTTGTTTTAAGATTTTTAATTCATTAGTTCATTGCCATGAAGTATATTATTTTTTGTGAAAGTCTTGTTTTTAAAAGATAATGGGTTCTTTTTTAATAATAGGTTCAAGTAAATAAAAAAAAAAATGACTATTGATTTGTGCAAAATGTGTTTTTTAATACTTTGTGTTATTACATAGAGTTATATATTTTATTTTGAACTCTTAGTTGTACTTATAATTTGTTTTGAACCCCTTATTGGGATTATTGACTTATAAATTAGTTACAACTATTTTATTGACACCTACCAGTATAATAACTAAAATATTGATTGTTTCATTGATCATAGATACTCATTTAGCTGACCTCCCTGTTAGGAGATATAATAGTGGTCATAGTGTATTAACTGTGGGCTAAATAAATTATTTTTTTCTTCAATTTGGACAAATTAAAAATGTTAAATAACAAATTAAAACAATTAAATTTCATATTAATATTTTTTGATCATTCAATATTATTTGGTATTGCACATAGTATCGTAATAGTTTTGGAGTTATGTTTGATTCTGTGAAAAATGTCTAGAATTAATTATTTAGTATGCAACTCATCACTTGTCAATTTTATTTCAGATAATTAATTGGCTTTTAGAGCTAAGAAAATTCCATTCGAAGTTTTATTCGAGCATAAGGAGTATAATTTTATAAATTATTAGAGTTTATCTGCTTTCATTGATTAATTTCTCACACTTTTGAAAATTTATTTATGGAAACTTGTTGATAATGAATTTTTATTGAATATTTTATTATGGAATTTTAGATGCTATGTGCTTATAAAGAGCTTATTGAAAATTTTGCGCTTTTATTAAGATTTTGAAATAAATACATGCAACGTTTGATATTTGAGGGTTTCGTGTGGTCGCAGCATGCCGTGATGGCATGCACACTGTATCGTATTCAATTTTTGGGGCGTGACACATTATGAGTTATCATTAAATAAAATATTTATAATGATGTGTGACATCAAGAATTTATATGTATATGATTAGAAATAGAGAGTAAGAGTTTCGCTATAAAATTAGAAAAAACAAAAAGTTTCGTAAGAGACTGAATGCTTTCTTAAAAAATTAAGAAAATTGATATAACACTCCACACACTTAGACAATTGGTGAGATTTGCCCATGACAGTATGTTGTTATATGTTTTTACAAAAAATATAACGTTCAATTGTCTTAATCTCAATTGTAGTGGAAATACCGAATCAAAATACTTACTCTTGCACTTATGTCGGATTTCGATTATTCAAATATAAAATGCTTCCTTAATTTTACCCGTTATAGATATTTTTATGTCCTTAATACCTTAATCAATTAACTAAAATATTCCTTTAAATCTCATTTTTATTTTATTTAAATAATTGAAAATAAATTAATGAATAATGAATTGATAATATATGATTTCCCTTTGATAAATTTAATGTTAAATAAGATATTATATCTCGAAAAGTATCGATTAAGTTCTAGAATTTTACCAAGCAAATTATTTTATATTAAGAGATGATATTATTCTCATTTACACACTTTAAATATAAAGTTTTTGTCTTATGTTTGATTGTAAACATATCATTCGTTGATTTTATTTTTTATTTTTAAACATATTATTTTAATTTTCTCAATTTGAGAGTATAAAGCCAAAATGATTTATTTTTATGACTTAATTTTAATTTGACATTAAGAGTGTTTCTTTTACTTATTTTTTCTTGTTATATAAATGTGGACATGACATGTTAATTCTTAATAGGGCCATTACTGAGGGCTCCCGGAGGAGGATAGATGCTCTTGGTCAAGGTTAAAAATAAAATCTTTTAACCGAATCATTTGGTAGTGCACGGAATTTCAATGAGTTAGAGAACTTCTTTTCGGACATTGAAGCATACTTTCAAGTTGTACATGTCCTAGATATAGATAAAGTCTCCATCACCAACATGTATTTGGTGTTGAGAAATTATGATGGCGTACACGTTTTTCACGTAACACCAGTGCTAATCGATTTAACACGCCCTTCCCCCTCCCCCCAATTATTTGCATAGTATCAGTTTGCCCCTTTCAAACCATAAAAGAATACAATATACTCCTCAAACTATTACACTTATCCGCTTCAATTAAAAAATACATTTTAGTCTTTTTTTCTAAATATTTGGAATATTGAAATTTTAAAATTGTAGTTTGAACTTAATAATATAAATCAATCAATTTAAAAAGACCGATTATAAAATTAAGGTTTAGTTTTATACTGAGATCACTATATTAAAAAATTATTTCTATTTAGTAAATTTATTTTATTCTTAATTAGTATAAATAGTGATTAAATAATGAATATGAATTCAAATGGGATTTATAATCAAATGTGTTATATTTTCTAAGATAGATAATAAAATACATTACTGAACCTCATAATTTAAATTTCGTTCTCATATTTGTTTTTAGAGTTGAGCTTTTTAAAAGATGATTATCGCTTAATCTTATCGAAATTGTATATTTACTTTAAAAATATAGAAATTTAACCTATACCTTTTATGTTGGTAAATATGGGTTGGAATTTAATTTTCATCTTATACTTATTTTTACCAAATAATCATTCAAAAACTATTTTTTTCTCTTATTAAAATTACCATATACTTTTTATGTTATTAAAGATGATAAAGTTTAATTTGGTCTCACTTTTATTTTTTCTAAATTTTCGTTATAAATTGTCTTTTTAATTTTTGGAAAATTATTAAGTTAATCAATATATTTATAATTTCGAAGGTGACATTAAATTTTGAATTTGGTCCCTTTCTTCTTTTTTAAGACTATATATCTTACTATTTAATGTATAAAATATACATATTTACAAGTTATTAAGACAAAATTTATAGGACTATAACAAACTTAACTCACCACCATAGAGAAACCTAGTAAGCAAAGGGGATCAATCATACATCTGATAAAGAGAGTATATGATTTTCTAGGAGATTACCCAACTTCTTTACTAGGATAATTATTGAGAAAAGAACCTTTCAATCAGTGCATTCATGCATGTACCATGTGGAAAAAGAGATGGCCACATGAAGTTACACAAATATCCGGATTTTTATCGTTGACAATAATTTAGAAAGATATATTTTGTGTCTCAAATTTATTACACAAATAACTTGAACTTAATTATAGTCGCATTTTTTTTTACATCAAATTTAAATTTATTGTTTTGACATAATTGCCTTAATATTAAATTTATATAATTTTTAGTGTATTTTGAATATTTATATCCTAAATTTAATTTTAGATTCTTTATTAATTACAAAAAAAAAAATTAAATTATGTTTTTTTGAAAAGTAATTAGTAATTTAAGTAATTCAAATTTTAAAAAACTGTAGTGATGAATGAGTACTAATAATACACAAAAATATTAAACATAAAAATTATTTTGATTATTTAAATTTAAAATAATATATTAACTATTTAATCTAAATAAATTTTAAACTCTTTTGGATAAAGATGAATAAGTATATTTTTGTACATTTAATTTGTATATATATAAATATTTTTAATTATTGATAATTTATATTTTTACTATAATGATATCTGTAAAGTTTTTCTATGAAAGAAAAAACAATACATTTTTTTTTTTTGGTAATGTTTAAATATTTTTAACAATTTGTGGCTCGAATAACAAGATTTAATGACCAAAAATTCACAATAGAACTAATTGGATATGTTTTCAACTTATTTCATGAATCATATCGAGTATTCATTAAAGGAGGTGATTTACTAACGCTATGTTTTGGACAACAAATTATTTCCAAAAAAAAGAGAAAAATAAAAGGTGAAGCATAATATATATATATATATGTATGTATTTCTGAATTAAGTTTATAAAAATATACTTATTCATCTTTATCTAAAAGAGTTAAAAAATTATTTAGATGAAATAGAACTTTGTTTTGAATTCAAATAATCAAGATAATTTTTTTATATTTTACATTTTTGTGTATTTATTATACTTAATTATTACTTTAGTTTTTTAAAATTTAAATTACTTAAGTCACAAATTATTTAAAAAAAACATAATTTAAAATATTCTTCTAATTAATAAAAATTTAAAAATCAAAATTAGGGTATAAATATTCAAAATATACTAAAAACTATATAAATGTATTTTATTAAGAGCAATTTTATCCAAATATTAAATTCAAATTTGATTCAAGGGAATAAATATTACCTTAACGGGGGGTAGAATGACCTAAAATGAAGTTCATGATGTGTTATTTTGCCCTTTCATTTAAATGTTTTAAAATAAAACTTTACTTTTAATTTTTTTTTAAAAAATATTTTCTCAATGACACAATTATCTGTCGACTATTATTTCTAAAAATAATAATATAAAACTACATAAATTTATATTTTTATTTTTTATTTATATAATTTATTTTCAGATGAAATCACAGCAAAAACATATCATTGTCCAAATGACAAAGGTAACATGTTCATATATTCATCGAAAGAGACCCAAGCTCAGCCAATGAAAAAAACATGCAATACAAAAAAGGTTCTTTCAAGCTATCCTCTTAGGTTGCCGACTCAGTAGTTGGGACTCCACTTTCCAACTGAGAGTTTTTTCACGTGTGTAATGAACTTAATCAATGCCTATCAAAGATTAGATACCTAAGTATAAAAAGTTTATTTTAGCAATATTATTTAAAAGTGATCATTTGGGATGAAAGAATTGTGGGGTTTCATTTAATTTTTAATGTGGTATATATATATAAATGATAATTATATTATGAACTATCTAATTTAATAGAATCAAATAAATGATCTATATGTTAGCTCTAGAAATATCGAGCTATGAATTTTGTAATGTGCAGATTTATTCATGCAATGGTTCAGAGTTACAACAGCAAATATCTTGATTATCAGATGCAATTTGATTGCACTGGATCTCAATCACATATTTAGAAGTCTGATCTTGCAGGAGATGATAGGACTTCAATGGCTAAGTCTGATAAGATATGAATTTGGAAGTAGTAAAGCTTAGTTATATTTTCAAGAGTAAATGGTTGAGGCTTTATATTAATAAATGAATTGTGGTGAAAGGAATTATACACGTTTGCAATAGAGAGGTCCTGCGATTAAGTTGATAGCGCTATTGTGGCTTAGTTGTATAATACAATGGCTTCCATAATTAATTTAACCCCATTATCTTTATATATAGATTATAGTGAGGTCACTTAAGGTGAAACTATAGAAGTTGACGAGATATTATAAGATTTGAGCAAATTGAGATAAGTTAATTCTTGGCATTTTACTTTTATTTTCTTTAACATATTAAAATATATCCTATATATGTTGTTTTAAGATTTTTAATTCATTAGCTCATTGTTATGAGGTATATTATTTTTTGTGAAAGTCTACTTTTAGAAGATAATGGGTTCTTTTCTAATAACAGGGTCAAGTAAATAAAAAAATTGACTATTGATTTATGCGAAATGTGTTTTTGAATACTTTATGTTATTACATGGAGTTATATGTATTATTTTGAGTTTTTAGATGTGTTTATAATTTGTTTTGAATCCCTTCCGTGAGATTATTGGCTTATAAATTAGTTCCAATTATTATATTGGCCACTAGCAGTATAATAGTTAAAATATTGATTGTTTCATTGATCATAGATACCCATTTAGCCGACCTCCCTACTAGAAAATATAATAGTGGTCATAGTATATTATCTGCAGGCTAAATAAATTATTTTTTTTTTAATTTGGACAAATTAAAAATATTAAATAACAAATTAAAATAATTAAATTTCATATTAATACTTTTTGATCATTCAATATTGTTTGGTATTGCATATAGTATTGTACTAGTTTTGGAGTTATGTTTGATTCTGTGGAAAATGTCTAGAATTAATTATTTAATATGCAACTCATCACTTGCTAATTTTATTTCAGATAATTAATTGGCTTTTAGAGCTAAGAAAATCCCATTCAAAGTTTTATTCGAGCATAAGGAGTATAATTTCATAAATTATTAGAGTTTATTTGCTTTCATTGATTAATTTCTCACACTTTTGAAAATTTATTTATGTAAACTTGTTGATAATGAATTTTTATTGAATATTTTATTATGGAATTTTAGATGCTATGTGCTTATAAAGAGCTTATTGAAAAATTTGCGCTTTCATTAAGATTTTGAAATAAATACATGCAACGTTTGATATTTGAGGATTTCGTGTGATCGCAGCATGCCGTGATGGCATGCACACTGTATCGTATTCAATTTTTGGGGCGTGAACACATTATGAGTTATCATTAAATAAAATATTTATAATGATGTGTGACATCAAGAATTTATATATATATGATTAGAAATAGAGAGTAAGAGTTTCGCTATAAAATTAGAAAAAACAAAAAGTTTCGTAAGAGACTGAATGCTTTCTTAAAAAATTAAGAAAGTTGATATAACACCCCACACACTTAGACAATTGATGAGATTTGCCCATGACAGTATGTTGTTATATGTTTTTACAAAAAATATACCCTTCAATTGTCTTAATCTCAATTGTAGTGGAAATACCGAATCCTACTTATTCTTGCACTTACGTCGGATCACGATTATTCAAATATAAAATTCTTCCTTAATTTTACCCCAAATATATTTTTTATGTCCTTAATACCTTAATCAATTAACTAAAATATTCAATTAAATCTCATTTTTATTTTATTTAAATAATTGAAAATAAATTAATGAGTAATGAATTGATAATGTATGATTTCCCTTTGATAAATTTAATATTAAACAAGATATTATATCTCTAAAAGTGTCGATTAAGTTCTAGAATTTTACCAAACAAATTATTTAATATTAAGAGATGATAATATTCTCATTTACACACTTTAAATATAAAGTTTTTGTCGTATGTTTTATTGTAAACATGTCATTGGTTGATTTTATTTTTCATTTTTAAACATATTATTTTAATTTTCTCCAAGAATGATATATTTTTATGACTTAATTTTAATTTGACATTAAGAGTGTTTCTTTTACTTATTTTTTCTTATTAAATAAATACGGACATGACATGTTAATTCTCAATAGGGCCATTAGTGAGGGCTCCCGGGGGACACATGCTCTTGGTCAAGATTAAAAATTAAAATCTTTTAATCGAATCACTTGGTAGTGCGCGAATTTCAAAAAGTTAGAGAACTTCTTATCGGACATGGAAGCATACTTTCAAGTTGCACATGCCCTAGAGACATGCCCTAGACACAGATAAGGTCTCCATCACAAATATATATTTTACGATGATGACAAATTATGATGGCGTATACGTTTTTCACGGAACAGCAGTGCTAATCGATTTAACCCAACTCCCATCCAACACCCCCCCCCCCCACCCCACCCCAATTTGCATGGTATCAGTTTGCCCCTTTCAAACCATAAAAGAATACAATATGCCCCTCAAACTATAAAAATACACTTATCCACTTCAACTAAAAAAATATAATTTTTTTTTTTACACTTTACCCTTTTTTTTCTAGATATTTGAAATATTAAAATTTTAAAATTGTAGTTTAAACTTAATAATATAAATCAATCAATTTAAAAAGGCCGATTATAAAATAAAGGTTTAGTTTTATACTTAGATCACTATATTAAAAAATTATTTCTATTTAGTAAATTCATTTTATTCTTAATTAGTATAAATAGTGATTAAATAATGAATATGAATTCAAAAGGGATTTATAATCAAATGTGTTATATTTTCTAAGATAGATAATAAAATACATTACTGAACCCCATAATTTAAATTTCCATCTCATATATATTTTTTAAGAGTTGAGCTTTTTAAAAGATGTTTATTGCTTAATCTTGTCGAAATTGTATATTTACTTTAAAAATATAAAAAATTAACCTATACTTATTATTTTGGTAAATATGGGTTGGAATTTAACTTTCATTTTATACTTATTTTTACAAAATAATCATTCAAAAACTATTTTTTTCTCATATTAAAATTATCATATACTCTTTATGTTATTAAAGATGATAAAGTTTAATTTGGTCTTACTTTTATTTTTTCTAAATTTTCATTATAAATTGTCCTTTTAATTTTTGGAAAATTATTAAGTTAATCAATATATTTATAATTTCGAAGGTGACATTTAAATTTTGAATTTAGTCCCTTTCTTCTTTTTTAAAACTATATATCTTACTATTTAATGTATAAAATATACATATTTACAAGTTATAAAGACGAAATTTATAGAACTATAACAAACTTAACTCACCACTATAGAGAAACCTGTTAAGCAAAGGGGATCGATCATACATCTGATAATATTTGAAAGATAACATGAACAAATGATAGATTAATATATAGCGCAAAAATGAATTAATGAAGTGATATTATGGACTTTCAATTATTTTAAGGATAATTTTATAAAAATATTCAAATTTTTGGTCATTTTAATTTTCATCTAAAAAACTGGATACAAGAAATTGGGATAAAGAGAGTATATGATTTTCAAGAAGATTACCCTACTTCTTTACTGGGATAATTATTGAGAAAAGAACCTTTCAATCAGTACATTCATGCATGTAACATGTGGAAAAAAAGATGGCCACAAGAAGTTACACAAATATCGGGATTTTTATAGTTGACAATAATTTAGAAAGATATATTTTGTGTCTCAAATTTATTATCTCATGGGCAAAATACAAGAGCAGTACTTGAACTTAATTATACATCACATTTAAATTTATTGTTTTGACATAATTGCCTTAATATTAAATTTATATAGTTTTTAGTGTATTTTGAATATTTATATCCTAAATTTTATTTTAGATTCTTTATTAATTACAAAAAACTATTTTAAATTATATTTTTTTAAAAGTAATTAGTAGTTTAAGTAATTCAAATTTTAAAAAAACTGTAGTAATGAATGAGTAATAATAATACACAAAAATATTAAACATAAAAATTAATTTAATTATTTAAATTTAAAATAATGTATTAACTATTTAATCTAAATAAATTTTAAACTCTTTTGGATAAAGATGAATAAGTATATTTTTGTACATTTAATTTGTATATATATAAATATTTTTAATTATTGATAATTTATATTTTTACTATAATGATATCTGTAAAGTTTTTCTATGAAAGAAAAAACAGTACATTTTTTTTGGTAATATTTAAATATTTTTAGCAATCTTTGGCTTGAATAACAAGATTTAATGTCCAAAAGATCATAATAGAACTAATTGGATATCTTTTCAACTTATTTCATGAATCATATTGAGTATTCATTAAAGGAGGTGATTTACTAACGCTATGTTTTGGACAAAAAATTATGTCCAAGAAAAAAGAGAAAAATAAAAAGAGGCGCATAATATATATTTATATATATGTATATATGTATTATATCTGAATTAAGTTTAAAAAAATATACTTATTCATCTTTATCTAAAAGAGATAAAAAAATAATTTAGATTAAATAGTTAATACTTTGTTTTGAATTCAAATAATCAAAATATTTTTTTATATTTTATATTTTTGTGTATTTATTATACTTAATTATTACTTTAATTTTTTAAAATTGAATTATTTAAGTCACAAATTATTTAAAAAAATATAATTTAAAATATTCTTCTAATTAATAAAAAAATTTAAAATAAAAATTAAGGTATAAATATTCAATATATACTAAAAATTATATAAATGCATTTTATTAAAAATAATTTTATTAAATATTAAATTCAAATTTGATTCAAGGGAGTAAATATTATCTTAACAAGTTCAAGGGGGTAAATATGACCTAAAATGAAGTTCAAGATGTGTTATTTTGCCCTTTCTTTTAAATATTTTATAATAAAATTTTACTTTTAATTTCTTTTTTAAAATTATTCTCTCAATATGTGACACAATTATCTCTCGATTATTACTTTTAAAAATAATAATATAAAACTGCATGAACTTTTATTTTTATTTTTTATTTATATAATTTCTTTTCAGATGAAACCACAGCAAGAAAATATCATTGTCCAAAGGTAACATGTTCATATATTCATCGAAAGAGACCCAAGCTCAGACAATGAAAAAAACACGCAATACAAAAAAGGCTCTTTCAAGCTATCCTCTTAGGTTGGCGACTCAGTAGTTGCGACTCCACTTTCGAACGGAGAGTTTTTTCATGTGTGTAATGAACTTAATCAATGCCTATTAAAGATTAGATATCTAAATATAAAAAGTTAGTTTTAGTAATGTTATTAAAAAGTGATTATTTGGAATGAAAGAATTTTTGGGTTTTATTTGATTTTTTAACGTGGGCTATATATATATATATATAAATGATAATTGTATTATGAATTATTTAATTTAATAAAATTAAATAAATAATTTATCCATTAGCTCTAAAAATATAGATTAGTTATGAATTTTGTAATGTGCAGAAAAACAATACTAATTAAATTAGGATTGATGTTCTTTTAGTTGACTTAGTATATAATAAATATTATAATGTTATGATTGTCAAATTAAATTAATCATTTTGTTCTTCTCTTCTATCCTCATCTTAGAGAGAACTTTTGAAATATCTTAAGAGATTTAGCTATAGAAGATGCTAGTCCTCATCATTATGCATTCATGTATCATCATTATAGATTAAGGTACGCTTTTAATTTAGTATTTAGTTCTTTTTTTATAAGTAATACGTAATATTGAATTATATAATTATTAATTATATTTCTATTAAAGTTGAACAAGAATACCCTATTTCCCTAATTATTTTAATATCTGTCAGCAATGCTTAATTTCGTATTTTATTTTCCATTTGTTTATTAATGACATTAATATTTTTAGTAACAAAACTTATGATTTTTTATAACAAAATGTTTTCTTAATTGAAGTCCCGTTCTATAAGGACAAAGTCGTTGGTTTGTACAGACATTTTGTAATGGCATGCGGTCCAGCTCTGACACAAGGCTATAATTTTTAGAGCTAACGGATAAAAAATAACCCGAAGACTCCACAAAAAGATTCATTGAAAGCAAGATGATAAAAAAAAAAAAAAAGCTTTAAAATTTTCCTGTTCTATTATTTATATTTTATATTTTATATTTAATGAGATAAATTATGTTCAAATAATTAATAATATATATTTATCTTATAAATATATATTATACATTCAAATAATAAAATATATGAAAAATAAAATATAAGATTTGAAGCCAGAAAAGCTTTGAATTTCAACGGGCTATAATATTGTGCAAACTTCTGATAATTTCGATAACTGCCTTCTTTAAACTCTTAGGAAAATTAGGCTTAAGGGAATAGAAACTTTTAAAAAATGCAAACTGTATAATAATTTTTATATATTTAGAGAGAAGGGATTTTTAAAATTTACTATTCATTAAAAATGAAAACTTGAATAGAAAAACCACAATAACTTTTACATATTTAAATATAAGATACTTCTAAAATTTATATTGTATTGAGGAGACAATTGTGGAAAATTGGAAGATGTGAGCTTAAGAAAATATAAAAAATTTAACTTTTAAAACACATATCAAATTTATATATTCAAGAGATTGACAAAATAATATATCTAATAGAATGCCAATTTTAGATACACTTTTATATATTCAAGAGATTAAATTCTAGTATTACATATTCTATTTAATTTATTCTGCCAAATTTTATTAAAAATAATTGAAATGTGCAAAATACTCAACTTTTCAGGTAATTGATGGGTTTATACCAAAAATCTTTAACTAATATTTTATTTATGAAAGTGAAAATCATGTCTAACTCTTAAAAATTTAAAATTTATGAATGGATCATGTGGAAAACTACTATTTATTTGAAACTTTGGTCAATAAATAAAACTCTAAATACAACGAATTGGCTATATTCAAATAGCAATAGTTTGCTCTACAGTATCTCATAAAATATATAAATACTGCATTAAATATTGATTATACACAAGAAAGAAGAAATTATTACCAAATAAACATTATCGTTAAATTTTGTAAATTTTACATAATAGTGCTTTACCTGTGAAAATAAACAATATTCTGATTTTTATTTTTCTTTTCTTTTTTCTTTTCTCTTTTCTTATCTTGAAACATAAAGGAGTACATTTGGATTTTGTATTAAAAAGAAATTTTAAAATTTGATCTAGAGAGTTATTGGAAGCAATGAAAATAAATATAAGGATGTAGGTGTTATAGGGACATGCATGACATTAAAAATAAATAAATAAAATATACTATTCAAAGCAATAAAAATGAAACAAATAGTTAAAATATTTAATTATACCTAATTATTGTTTAAAGCTCAAAACTTTAGAAAACCCAAACTTTAAAAACAAAGAAAAATAAATTAAGTCAGGTTGAACTCGTGCACTGCAGAGGCATCTCGGCAAACCCTCTCCAACTCTGGGAGTATGGGCTCCAAAAATAAAATATTATAAAATATATTATAATACATAATATAATTGTACATACAATGACAATCGTTGCATATATGTCTATGATTTTGTCTTAAAACATTTCAAATCAAGAATTATTGAAATGTAATATCGATAAATTTAGTAAAACTTGTGCACATGATGAAGATTTGTAAGGAGAATACCTCATTTTATGGGCATCGATGTTGTAACATTAATTCATGTATGTTGATACTTGTTAGGAAAAAAGTATACTAAACAACTCCACCTGAAAATTCATAATTGAAAACAATATTATCGAATATGGAATTTTTTCGTTATGATAGTACAAGAATTAGTCATTCAACGCGATGCATCATAGTAATCTTATACATGGACTATTGTACTTTGATTTATTCTCCAATTATTGGATAATCTCAAAGAAAATATTTTGGGTGTAATATAATTATATATGAAGGTTAATAAGTGGCCTAAAAAGAATTCATTAAAAAATTTACTACTTCACTTATATCTAAATTTGGCGTATTACTAGATTAACTATGATTTGTAGGTTTTTAGAATTAAAGACTTAGTTTAGAAGGAATTAATTAATCAAAATAATATTTATTTATTATTTAGTCATAAGAGTAGTGATCTCATTATTAATTTATTGATAAATCTAACAGGTCACACATTATTTGAACAATTTTATTTATTGCCATTAGAATTAATTCAATTATTGGATTAAGTAAAATAATTAATTTATTGATCTTAAATTAATTTAAGTATTATATTAATTTTATATTAAGTAATTAGACATAATTAGATTGAGGAGTCCAAATGAAATAAATGATTCATTGATTGGATGGATTAATTATATGGACTTTAAATAATTTGGATTAAAATTACTTTAATTAATTATTTTAATTAAATTAATTGATTAATTAGGTGTAGGTCTATTAGTCTATTAGTTGTGAGCGTTTTAAAAAATTAAAATGCAATTAAAAATTAGATTATGAATCTAACTCCTAATGGTGAAAAAAAAAAAGGGGATATCCTTATAAGATAATGACTCTATTCAAAAGAAATTGAATAGGAAAATGATAAATATTCCATTTGGTGGGATTAGGATTTCTAAAATGATTAAAAAAATAGATTAAAAATGAGAAATTAAAAAATTAAAATTTATTATAATATAAAATTATTCGAACAAGTTCTATAAATTTATTATTATGAATTTGAAAAACTTAATTATAAACCCATACAAACAAAATCTAGAGAAAATTAGGCTTAAGGGAGTAGAAATTTTTAAAATTATAAAGTACAATAACTTTTATTTATTTAGAGAGAAAGGACTTCAAAATTTTATTATTCATTAAAATGACAACTTGCATAGAAAAAACACAATAACTTATTATATTATTATTTTATATTACGTAATAAAAAATATAACTAATTTTTATTAGATCGATTGGTCTAGCAATTGAATTGGTCTGATCGTTGAACCACTGACCGACAGCAAAACCGATTTTGTCATCGATCTAGTTTTGAAAATATTGTGTATTATTACATACATGTATTTGTTTATATATACAAATACATTAATAAAATATTATTATATATAATAAAAAACATATATACACTTGCAGGTATCTGTAAAAAAAAATATTTATAATTAAATATTGCTATGAATTTTTATTGTTATACTTAATTTTTATGTATATAATACATACAATTAATTTAATTTAATTTATTTGACCAAATTCCATAAAATAAATCACTATTTCAAAATACAAGAACAATTTAGATTTCTATACACAAAAAAAGTAAATTGGACCTGCTTT
The DNA here is from genome assembly GCA_019321725.1 of Paulownia fortunei. Lineage (NCBI taxonomy): Eukaryota > Viridiplantae > Streptophyta > Magnoliopsida > Lamiales > Paulowniaceae > Paulownia > Paulownia fortunei. Next base: position 3,440,096 of record CM033123.1, on the reverse strand, counting down.
TGCAACTTTTTTCACCGAGCACTATTTTTTTAACTTATTCCTACTTTTGTATAACAACTTTGCAAATACTCTCAACTCTCTTGCTTTTCAATTACTTTTCTACTTTTTTTCTAAATTTTAACACTTCTCAGTAATTATTTTGAATGAGCGATAAAAAAAATATTCATTCTCTATAATCACATAGTAACTAGTAAACTAATTGTATTGCATTTGGTCCATTATAAAATAATTATATAAGTATATATTTTAATTTTTGTTTTAGAATATTCATAAATAGTATTCAATACTTTAGAATGACAGGATTGGTTGGATTTAAAAATTTGGAACAAAAATTCAAATTTGAAGAGTGAGAATTTGAATTTAACCGTCGAATACTATTTTACTTTTAGGGTTTGTATCGAGTCAATAAATATTAAAAAAAAATCAACAATATTCTCTTTTGGAAACATAATAACAAACTTAAAAAAAAAAATACACAAAACATTATAAAAGTTTAAAAAAAAAGAGAGATAGATTGCTCACGCGATTTGAGTATATTCATCATAACTTTATATTGTTTTAACCAACATTCTAATTTATTTTCGAGTGTAGTATCCTAATTGCAACCAGATAATACTATAACTATAAACATTAACTATATACTATAAAAAAAAAAAACTATATACTATAATTGTCTCAATTAAATTGATAAATATATGATACTACTAGACTTTAGAGTAACTTTATCAGTTATCATTAAATAAAATATTGGTAATAGTATGTGACATTAAGAATTCATATGTACTTCATCAGAAATAAAGATAAAAGTTTCGTTAGAAACTTAAGAAAAGTAAAAAGCTTTGTAGGAAATTGAAAGATTTTGTATAAGAAAGATAGTTGGTATTGGCACTCCAGAAAGTGATACTTATACTCCACTTTGATTTTATCCTTAGATAATTAACAAAACAATTGCAAGTGCCGATAAGAGGATGTTATTTTATGTTTTTCTATAAATATACTCTTCAATTATTTTAAACCAAATTGTGGTGTAAATATTGAATGAAAATAATTGTTCTTTACGGTGGATTGCAATCTGTTAAATACTAAAGTCCTCCTTTAATTTTACCTTTTTTTCCTTTTTAATTTTTCAATACCTTAATCAATGGATTAAAGTATTCTTTTACATCTGATGCTTGTTGATATTTCTAACCAAATGATAATGTATGATTTCTCTTTGATAAATCTAATGTTAAATAAGATATTAAATTTTAACTCAAAAAATGATTAATAAGAAGCAAATCACCTAATATTAAAAGATGACAATCTTCTTATTTACACACATTAAATTTGAAAAAAATTCGCTTTCCATTTGATGGTAAACATATCATTTGTTAATTTTATTTTCTATTTCTAGAATAAATCAATATAATTTCTATTCTGTATTTTATTTTTTAATTTTCTGAATCTGACATATAAAGCCATGTGATTTAATTTTAACTTGAAGTTAAGAGTATTTCTTTTACTTATTGTTTCTTGTTAAATAAATCTTGTTTTGAAAATTTTGACAAATGATATGTTAACTCTCAAGAGGGCCCCTAAGGATAATCCCTCTTCGTGTAAGGTTAAAGTCCTTGAATTGAAGTCATATCACGACGTGCAAAGTGCTAAAGAGTTGGATAACTTTTTTTGAGATACGGAAACGTACTTTCAGACTGCATATGTCCTAAATTTGAAAAAGATATCCACCAACAACATGTATCTCATCGGTGACTAAATTATGGTGGAATACACGTTTAAAAGACGATGTGTCAGTGTTAATCGGTTTGGTCACCCTTAATTTTATGCATGATACCACTTTGCCCCTTTCAAATCATAAAAGACCACAATTTGCCTCCTCAAACTATAAAAATATACTTATCCTCTTCAACTAAAAAATATTTTTTTTAAAGTGTATACTTTTTTTCAAAATATTTAAAAAAATTAAGTTTTAAAATTATAGTTTGAACTTAATAATAGAAGTAATTAATTTAAATGAGACCAATTATAAATGAAGTTTAATTTTCCGCTTAGATTACCATACCAAAACTTATTACTATTTAATAAATTAATTTTACTCCTAGATATTATAAATAGTGATTAAATAATGAATATAAATTCAAATGGGGTTTATAATCAAATGCATTATTTTTTTCTAAAATAGATAATGATATACATTATTGAACCTCATAATTTTTTCAGAGTTGAGCTTTTTAAAAGAATACCATTGCTTACCAAAATTGTATGTTTATTTTAAACATATAAAAAATTAACCTATACTCTTTGTGTTAGAATATATACGTTAGAATTTTATTTTGATCTCTTATTTATTTTAAAAGATAATGCATTATAAACTTATTCTTTTCCTCATATTAACATTTACATATACTCTTTATGTTATTAAAGATGGTGAAGTTTAATTTGGCCTCACTTTTATTTTTTAAAAAATATTCTCATACACATTCAGGGAATTGATTATGTGTAAGATTTGTGAGTGCCATAGCTCAAGCGAGTAATTTTTTAGCAGAATCAAGGATAAAGAAGGAGGATATTAACTGATTCACCAAATTCCCTTTTATGTAACACGAATCCATGATCAATTAAATTATAGACGTAAAGTAATTAACATTAGACTACCTTGTCTCATAAAAAACATGAAGCAAAAAGGACAATTTTATTGATATGTAAAACAAATCAATCCTCTTAAGCCTCACCTTCATAATTTTTGTTTAAACCACATGTAATATTGACTATCTTCAATGTGGTAGAGTGTAACAAAGAATGTTTAGCTGAAAGATTAAAAAATAAAAACAAAAAATGCACATTTATTAATTACAAGTTTCACATTATTCATTAAAAAGGGAACCGAATAACTTATGTAGCAAAATTCGAAAAAGTTTTTCCTTGGCAATATTTAGCAAATATGACCAAGATCAAGACTTGAACGCTTATTGATACTCACAAATCATAACTTGTCTTTCAGTAGCAAGATCCATCCGACAATTAAAAGAATAATAAGACAAATTGTTTCAATAATAATAAGGCAAATAGACAATCAAGGCAATCAACAGAAGATGCAAAAGTCTCTTTAGTTTTTGCTATAGCAAAATGCATAGAACCATAACAAACTACCTCACCAACTTTGAGAAAACTACCTCACCATCTTAGCCGAGAAAAGGTTAAACAAAAAAAATAGCCAATTTTTAAATTCCAGAATAATATAAAATATATAAAAGAATAAGTTTTTATTAAGTCAAAACACATAAAAAGAAAAAAGAAAAAATGGGACACTGGAAGTATAACACAATAATTTTATTTGCCCACGTCATTGACAACGAAATAAAAATTGGCAAGCGTTTTTTGTGGCCATGAATTTTCCTCATGTTACATGAGATGCATTTAGTGCAAGATTCTTTACCTAACGTACGTGTACAACTACTTTTCTTAGTCTATAAATAGAAGGGACATTTGTAGAAACATGAACAGAAGAAGCTAGAAAAAAAAAATGTGGAAATTTGTCATCATTCCAGTGTTCTCCATTCTACTGGTGTGGACATGGCAATTTTTCATTTGGGTTTGGCTGAAACCAAGGAAGATTGAGAGGTTATTTAGAAAGCAGGGCATGAAGGGGCACTCTTACAAGTTTTTATTTGGAGACTCGAGAGAGGCCGACCTCATGTATGATAAAGCCTATTCCAAACCCATTGGTCTTAACGACGACATTGTACCTCGTGTCATGCCAAACATTCTTGACACCATAAAGAAATACGGTATATCTCTTCTAAAAAATCACATCTAAGTTTTTTGCATTGATGGATGTGGAATCCAAGATCATTTAATTAGCAAAATGGTGCTACACTCTAATTTCATGTTACATATTTTTTGAAGTTATATGCTGCGTATTATTTATATAATATTTGTACCCTAATTATTTCATATACTATATACTACATTTTATCATATTTATGTCATTATATTTGCACATCGTAGCCAAATATGGTGCACTGAATGCAGTTCAAATTTTTTGTTGCACTATTTTATTGTGAATCAAATACACTTAGTGTATATATGTAAAATGAAATATATGATAATTTATAAATTGAGATAGAGGATCTAAAATGCATCATAATATTTGTGTCATATATTGCATAAATGCTGATTTAGCGCATGTTATGATAGTTGTAATTCACTCATGGCTCAATGATTCTTGTCAGCATTTAACATTTGTGATCATTTCAACGGGACCAAGTACTTGCAAGAAAATATGGACGCTCCCCAGAGGGGCTAGAATGCTAGAGCCGCTCTCTTCAATTCTATAAAATTTTAAAATAATATGATTTTTATTTGTAAATTTTTAAAAAAATTTAATTTATCCCCCAAAAAATTAATAATATTTTTTTTCTATTATTTTTGAGAAAAAATTAAATCTCACTCCCAATCTGAATTTCCTTACTCCTTCCTGCAGGAAATTATTCATTCATGTGGTTAGGGCCAAGACCACGGGTGTTCTTACTGGACCCTGATGTTATTAGAGAGGTGTTGGGCAAATACCGTAAGTATCATAAGTCTTTCAAAATAATAAATCCAATAGCTAAGATGCTGGTTACCGGCATTGTTAGCATGGAGGGTGAAGAATGGACCAAATCCAGATTGAAGCTGAACCCCTCTTTTCATTTAGACAAGTTAAAGGTGAGTTTTCCATCATTATTGAGCTATTAAAATGTTCAAGATTGTTGTAACAAAGTAATCCAAGATTTACTTTTTAAAAGGGGGCCAGCTCTCCCAATTCATACTTCGTGGATATGCATAAAGATGAATGGTTTAAATTTTTTGAGCTTGTTTGGTTTTATTTTTAAACTCATTTTCTATATTTTTAGGATCAATAATATTTTTATTAAGTTTTTATATTAATATATATATATATTTGGTCAGGTTAAGTAACTATTTTGATTATGTAGGTCTCGAAATAAAAATATGATTGTTTTTAATATATTTTCTACATGACAGACTAAAGAAACATTAAATATTATTAGATTAGAAAATAAGTTTTGATTTGTGCATTTGAATAGACGTGAAATTTTATTAGGCTTAAAAATAAATTTTAAAAATAAAAAAATAAAAACAAATGTATTTTTGAAATTTTAAGTAATAAAAAAATAGAAAATATACCATTTGAACTATGAATCATTGACAATCTATTTTCTGTGTTGTTTATAATAGCCAATGGTGCCTACGATTCAACTGTGTTGCGAGGACACTCTAAAGGAATGGAAAGAGATGACATCAAAGGGTGGGGGGTCCTGTGTCATTGATGTATTCCCTTATCTGGAAGTCTATACCAGTTCGGTATTGGCACAATTGATGTTTAGCTCTACCTATACTGAAGAGATAAAACGAACTTTCTTCCAACTCTCAGAGTTAGAAAATTTGGGAAAACTAGCTACTAATATATTCACTTTACCCGGAGAAAAGTAAGTATTCAACTTGAGTATATATGCTCCCAAGCTCCCTTTATTATATACTATAAAGTCAAATTGTTCAATTTTTTAAATAATGTACAATATCAATTGTTTTCATATATTAATATTTGGTGTATTTCATTATATCATTCAATTAGATTAAAAAAATATTTACTATAGTATATACTATTGTTTTAAAAAATTAGTCAAGTTGACTCGTCAACTATACTAATGATACATAATTTCACGACAAAACTACTAAGGCGCTGTTTAGGTGAACATATAAGCTTCTTAAAATATTTTATAAGATATTTGAAAGCTTATAAAATATTCTAATTTATTTGGTAATTTTTTTTATTTAGAAAATGACCTTATAAATTATCAAAATAAGACCTTAGAATTTTATAACCTCCTTTAAAAAAATAAAGAAATCCTAATATATTTTTAAAATATTAACAAACTTCTTTAATTTTAATTATATTAATTACAAAATTATCATTACTACTATTTTATTAGCTCCATCATCAAATTAAAAATTTATTTTTAAACTAAGATCTAATATTTTTATTGATTTGAAAATATTTTATAAGATATAAAAATTTATAATATCTTTTAAATAAATTTAGCTGAACACCCTCTTAAATAGTACTAACTAACGTTGTGAAACAAGTTTTTTCTAAAATTCTCAGCCATTGTATAAAATAATAAAAGAAAAGCAAAGAGAAAAATAAAACAAGTGTTTCTGCCCCATCTTCAAACTGTCAACTCAAATAGATTTAAAAAAATAATTAAACATTTATGAAAAGTTTCTCCAAAGACTGTTTTATCAGAGGACTAAATGTGGTGTTGTATGCTTTTGTTTAGGTACTTTCCAACCAAAAAAAATCGAAGAGCCAAAGAAATTGACAACTTCGTACGAGCCTCATTTACCTCCATGATTAATGAAAGACTAAAAAAGAGAAAGGCAAGAGGAGCAGACAGTGGTGGTAATCATGACTTATTGGATATATTCATGGAGGAATTGTACGACGGAAAAACTACAAAGGATAGAAATCGTCAGAGAATTATTGAGGATGTAATTGGACAATGCAAGATATTTTTCTTCGCAGGTTTTGGGACCAGTTCTAATCTGCTGTGTTGGACCATGATTATGCTTTCAGTTCACCAAGACTGGCAAGATCGTGCTAGAGAAGAGGTTGTGCAAGTATTGGGAAACAAGAATGAAATCACTTCTGATGATATGGGCAAGCTCAAAATCGTAAGTATTTTGAAAACATTTGACATTGTTCATCGAGTTCTATTCATGTCAATGAAATCTTTATTTTTATTTTTTTTCTTATTTCACTATAGGTAACAATGATTTTGTACGAGATGCTGCGTTTGTACCCATCAGGCATGGAATTCTCAAGAGTTGTTGAAGAAGAAACAAAGTTAGGGGAATACACAATACCAAAAGACACACTAGTAACATGTCCAATACTTATTCTGAATCGGAGCACTGAAATATGGGGTGAAGACGCAGGAGAATTCAACCCTGAAAGGTTTGCGGAAGGAGTGGTGAAAGCAACTAAAGGGCAGACCGCATATATGCCCTTCGGTTGGGGTCCTCGGATCTGCATTGCTCAGAATTTTGCTTTATTGGAGACGAAGACATTCCTGGCAATGCTCCTCCGCAACTTCTCCTTTGAGCTTTCCCCAACCTATGCCCACGCCCCATACGTTGATTTCACCATTCATCCACAGTATGGTGCTCCTCTCGTGCTAAGGAAAATCTACCCACATGTTGATTATCAGCACTGAATCATCTTATTCTTCTCCCAGTTGTGTGTCTTGAAAATAAAGCATATGCTACATTTGTTGTGTGTCTGGGAATGTCTTCTTTGTGTATCACTAAAATTGGTGTTCCTATGATGAGGATTATTGGATCCTTCTTATTGTTGTAAAGAACCAATTTATCCACTTTGATTCATGATAAATCAATAGAGCATCAAAATCTTGGTAAAAATTATCCATAGTTCCATAATTTAGAGGCGAATTCTTGAAATGTATAAGCAAGAGTTAGATCAATCACAAAGACTAAAGAGCTTATAAGTTATTATTTAGACAAGACATTTTATAAAATATGAATTCGCTCAAAAACTTATTACTGTGGTTGAATATTCATTATCACACTGGCAAAATAGATTGAAAAAGAAGTGCACACACAAGGAACATCACTCGTACTACCTTGCAAGTTGCAAAGATGGGAAAGTTTGCTTTGTTTCTCTTCAAACTGTTAAATGAGAGACCAAAAAGGACAATAAAAACATTTCCTAGGTTTTGACATTTTACATCCACTCATCTATACTAATTTGAATTCTTAACAAAGACCTTAGTTCTTTCATTACTTGGTTAAAGATTCCAATAAACATAATTAAAAGACTAAAGTACCTGCCTTCGCGGTAGGTGACTGAATGCCTTCAATTTTCCATTTTCAATCTATAAGTATGAATACAAAAGAGGTTATATTTATTTTACCTCTTGTAATTAGGTATTAATCACCCTTCTACTGATAAAATTTTTAAATACCTCTTAAACTAAACTAATGAATATTGATGAACAAAATTGACCTTGATTACAAATTTTATTCAAATCTAACTTTATTAAATCAATTATATTTGAATTATATAAATAGCAAAATATGATTTCAGAATATAAATTAAACTTAAATTGTATTATGTGAATTTATATAACTACCATCATATATATATATATATATATATATAATGCTTTAAACGGCATCTCATAGAATTTTTTTTTAACTAAAATTTCTTAAATTTCTAATTTGATTGTAATTTTACAAATAAAGCTACACATTGAAAATAAAATAATTAATATGCATACCTTATTTAGATATTAGAATTATTTATACCACTAAATGGTATCAAGTAATATACCTCAAAGATTAATATTACATCCATAAATTAATCGTGAATTAACTCTAAATTACATATAAATTAATATTTTAAACTAAATTGTATAAATGCGTATGGATTAATATATATATTGATTTTCAAAGAGTTAATCAGTATCTATGATCTACTTGTACACGTAAGGCTAACATTCATTGCCATAGTCTAAAATAAAATATCTTGTTATTCACTGCCATTCTATTATAGCTCACAACCCTTTTAAGAAGGTGCTACGAGCTTCAAGGTGAAACAGATCCCCCCACCCTTCCACCCCTCCATCTAGACCTGACCACGGTTCAAAAATTACCGATTACGGTTCGGAATCGTCGGTTCCACGATTCAAGAAAATTCTGATCCTTAACCTTAACCGCCAAGGCCAATTACGGTCCAAATTCTGGAATCGCCGGTTTCGATTCCGGTTACGGTTCCGGTTCCGACCCTTATATTTTATTTTATTTTATTTTTAAAAATTTTTTTGAACTTAAATTTGTAAAAAATATTGTTACTTTTTAAACTTAATAAAAAAAATTAACTTAAATTTGAAAAAAAAAACTAAAATTTAAGCATATGATCCAAAACAAAAGTGACTAAATTAATTTATGAAATTTCTAAAAAATAATTTTTTCATTTACACTGTATTGATAAAACACAATTTACTAAATTTTAATTTTTGGAATTAATATTATTATATAAAATCAATTAAGTATTATAATAATTTAATAATATTAAATGAAAAGTTGGGGAATAAACAATAGATATTGTAAAGTAACATTATTAAATATTTTTAGAAAATTATAAATTTACTTATTATTAAGATAATTGTAAAGTAGTATCATTAGATAATTTCCAAAACTTTACTTATTATTAAGATGAAATGTTGAATGCTTAAATATAGGACTTGATTTGTAATTTATTAAAACTAATTAATTAAATTTAAAGAATGACACAACACCAATTATATTGATTTTCAAAAATAAAACAAGCAATTTGAGGGGAAAAAAAATGAAAAAACAAATCATGAGTATTATTTATACACTTATTCAAAATTATAAACATATGATCCATTAGCTCACTTGGTTAGAATGTTCTATTAATAGTTTGGAGGTCACAAGTTCAAAACTTATATATTACACTTTTACACACTATTGTGAAATTTAAAAAAAAAATAAAAAATAAAATAATCGGCCCGTGGGTTCACGGACTGGTCAACGGGTTCTGGCTCGTTGACCACGATCCGGGTCCAGGTCCAGTTCGGACCCGGCCCGTGGTCGGGTCAGCCTCCACCCCCTCTTTCATGGGTATCTATTATTTATTGTATTTATTGGTGAGAACTATTTTTTGTAGTCCCCCCAATATATGGCAGTTGCCAGTTTGATTCAAACTACTCAAAAATTTTAATTTTATTCTTATATATCATCATTTTATTGCCATTTTGTTAACTTTTTAATAGAAAATAGCATATGCCACTATTAAGTCACCCGTTTTGGTGGAGAATTTTGTCCAGTTTCTATTTGAGAGGGAAATATGCTGTCAGGCTGTATCAAACTCATTTTTCATATTTTATCATTTGCTGATAATTGAGTGAAAAAATATGCATCCTGCATACTTAATTTTGCACGTTTTCAAATTTTGTATGATCATTCAATTCATTCTTGGCACGTCTTAAGGCATAATTCATGTGTGTTGTACATCACAGTGAATAGGATAAGTATGAAAGCTTGGTTGATTTATTGTGTCATAATATGGTTCTTATCCAGGTTTTATTTTCAAATAATTCCTTAATAAATGAGAAAACGTGTGAAAATGTGAGGAGTGGAGTCTACCAGGGGGCAAAATTCCTTTTGGGAGTTTTTATTGCCTGAATTACCCTGAGGAAATGGATTGAAGAGTATTTACTGGGAATTTTGCTTTTCCTACCAGCAGCCAAACTCTCATTTCTCATCTCAAGTCATTTTACATCCATCGGCATCTTTCGCTGTATTTCTTCTCTCTTTGTTTGTTTTGTGATTGTTTCCTTATACTCCACCATGGTTAAAACATGAGAAGAAACATGACTTGAGAAAACTTTAGAAAGAAGTTGCAATCGCTCCAGTTCTAGGGACCACTGTTCCACACCCCTGCTGCCTTATTTGTTGAAACCATTCAAGTTGTCGCATTTCCTGCTTTGAATGACACATTGACACTTTATGATTAAAAAGGAAAGTGGTTGTAATGGTTTTTGTCGATTTGTTTGATTTGCATATGACTGACTTACACATGCTAATTTGGTTTTATATTTTTTATTTGAGACCAAAAACTTAGGGAGAGTTTACGTTTCATAGAATGTTTGATTTTAGCTCTATTCTAGTTTTTGATTGATAATATCAGTAGGGGTAGTAAACTAACAATATGTTTTACTTAATGTTCGAATATTGATTCTAACACTGTTTGATGGGAATTAATTGTTTGATCCATTGATCATATATTAACATGGTTGATGCTTATGATGATGCTTAAGTTCTGATTCTCTTTTTTGTGGACCTGTTTTTATTCAAAAAGGGGGAGTAATGATGTTTCTGTTTGCAAGTTTAAACAGTGATTTTGATATCATGGTTTTCGATGCACAATGGTAGAAGTTATTAAGTTTTGCAAACAGGGGAGTTTTGATTCTGCATAGATGTTTTTATATCTTGCTAAAAAAAATTCTAACTCTTTGAGGCATTGTTGATATTCATGTTTTAACGTTGGAATTTTAGCAATGATCACTGTATTTATTCAACATGCAAAGTAAGTGGTTAGGAAGCTTCCCGAATTGTTGACAAAAATGAGGAGTGATTTGATTTTTGATGATTTTGCGATTTTGGATGTTTTTGTTTTTGGGCCCTCAAGTTCTATTTACTTTGGCTATTTTCAGTCAAAAAGGAGAATAGAAGTTTATGTTAATGATGGAGCCATGAAAGAAGGTGAGTTTGTTTTATAAGAATGGAGGTGAGCTGAGCTGATATTTCTTTTTTTGTTGTTGTTGATTTTGATGTTCTTGAAAATAATTTTATTTTCCATGTCTTGTTTTGAGCTTTGCTGTTCGCTTTGCTTTGTGTCTGACTACTTGATGACAGGGGAAGTTTGTTTTTTCACCTTACTTAGATTGCTTTGATATGTTAATCCATCATATATCTTGTCATTGCTCATGTTTAAACATGTGCAGGTTATTAGCTTGATGACGATCATGCTTTGTTGTTTGTAGTATGATTGTGTTTTACATGTGGATTAACTTTAAAATTTCGCATCCCAAGTGTTTGGACCAAAAATTTAAAAGTGAAAGATTGTTGAGTATTATACAAAGAAAAGGAGTCTATTTAGGGAAGTACGTAAGTTTAAATAAATCTTGAGCTTATTTGAAAAACTTGTATTACAAGTAAGGGATCTTTGTCTTCATTATGTGGGCTGCATTACACGATCATCGAGCAAGAAATATTCTGCAACTCTTTATTCTCCAAGGTAAATACTAGTTCCATTAACTAAGGTCTTGAAATTCAGGCCAGCCATGGAGATAAGGATCTTGTTGCAAATCATATTGCAACGTCGTGTTTGACGTCTTTTGGAAGAAGGAAGTAAGTGTTTGAGGAGAAAGCGTTTCTGTTTGACGGAGTCCAATATTGAAGAGGCCTTCAACAAAGCAATTTAAAATTAAGTAGATCGCGCAATAAGTCCAAATAAAGACATCAATTTAATATTGTATTATATAAAACTCTTTTAATAGTAAATTATTTTCTCTGGACATGGCCTCATAAAATAGGGTATTCTGATATTAACATTACGTTAAAAATTATTTTATCAATTTTTACTTTTTCACTGCGTATTATAACTTTAGTTATAACATTAACTGAAACATACGAATCTGCTTAATTAGTTAAACATCTGTAATAATTAAGGCAACATATTCTAGCAATAATTCTTGTATTCAAAGTTATATTATATGAGGCAGAATACCTATTACAACTGGATAATAATGTAGTGTAGCAATTAACACTAACTATATACTATACATGCATCACTTAGATTGACACATATATAATACTACTAGACTTTAAAGTAATACTATTAGTTATCATTGAACTAATTTGCATTTTAGACAATTGCTCAGTAAAAAGAGTTTTACTAAATTGGAGTGTTGATATCAATTTGTAGAGTGTGCGTGTCATTATCCCTCTCTATTAAGAAGTGTTTGCAAAAATTTGTGTTTTTGAAGAAGTGATAAAATTTGGAGAAAGTTAAAAAATGAGAGAGAAGTAAAAATAGTGTGTGTTTGCAAGAAAAGTAGTGATGTGTAAAAAAAAAAAAAAAAAAGTGGGAAAGTTGGGTAAGAAAAGTACTTCAACAATCAACTTAATTGTAAAATGAAAACACGTGTTGCTTAAATTTTAACATTAACTTAAATTAACGTTTCTTCTTGTTTATGATATGTGAATGAATTTTTGGGCAATTGCATTATGCACCCTCAAAACATACCCATTTGCACATTGCACCCATAAATCATAAAAATGGCACTTTTCACCCTTGAAACATATTACTATTGGCAGATTGCACACTACATGTATTTTCGGCAGAAAATTCATCAAAAAAAATAGTTTTTTTCCAATTTATGAAGGATAGATTCATCCATCCTTTTACACTTGTTACAATTTTTACCACCCAATAACAAATTTGATTCCGAGGTAAAAAAAGTCACCAAGATAAATGAAAACTCGTCAACTTGAGTAGAAGTAACTTTTTTAATAATGAAAAATTAAATTTTATTTAAATAACCTCATGTAATATCTTTAAATTTATAAAATCTTGTAAAATTGAGAGTGCTTTTAATTTACTTTTTTTTCTGTCAACTTGCCTTCTTTCAAAAAACAAAATTTTGTTTTCTGCACCCAAATCGAGATAAAGAAAAATACTGCACATGCACATGCATATGGTGGCGAAATCATTGACAGTAATTGTGCTTATGCTATATTTTAAAGTGCTGGTGACAGTCTGCCACTCAATCATGACCACTCCACCATGGTTAAAACATGAGAAGAAACATGACCTGAGAAAGAAGTTGCAGTCGTTTCAGTTCTAGGGATCACCGTTCCACACCCCTGCTGCCTTATTTGTTGAAACCATTCAAGTTGTCGCAACTCATCAACATTAGAAGCAATATTATTTGAGACAGTGATATTAATTTTCGCGAGCAATACTCTATATTTTTAAAATAAAATATTTTAAATAATATTTGATGAATATTATTTTATTTTAATAAATATTTATAATATTTAAATATTATCTAAAAATAATTGATTGTCCGAGCTTTTTCTTGGCTTCCTCCCAGCTATATCTAAAGTTTGATCAAGTTTGGGTGATGAAGTTTAATCGGATAATAAAATTTCACGAACCCACTCACTCCCCTTGGTGTTGAGCACCACTCGAATTCTACTTTTTTAATATACAAATGGAGGCTTTGCTGCTGTAAGAGTGCTCTCGTCAATCTATTTATTATAGACGAAAAAAATTCATCAGTTCCTTCCTATATATAGGTGACTTAGATGAAATGACGTTGGTTGCCTTAATTTGTTTGTTTTTTCTTTCTTTTTGTTTTTTTCTTTTTTCAATGCTATGAGCTGACAGATTTGCTCCTAAAAAATGTGCAAAATTATTTTTTCGTGGAATTTTCAATCGGAAATACAAATAGTGAGGTGTTTCAAGAGTGAAAAGTGCTATTTTAGCAATTTAAGGGTGTTGTTATATGTCAAATAGATATGTTTTGAGGGTGCATAGTGCAAATTACCCTGAATTTCTTCTCTTTTTCATCCCTGAAACCACAAATAAATGACCTTTGCACCTTTTCCTCTTCATTTCCTCCTTTTCATCCTCATTTTCACAATCTTCATTTTCATCCCTGAATTCCCACTGACCTTTCCTCATTTCGACTTCCTTTTCACCATCCTTTACAATTTTGCACCTTTTTTACAGCTGCTGTTGTCCTAGGAGCTTGAAGTTGGCAAATTATAAAATACTCCTCGCTAGAACATGGAGACTGAGGGTAGTGATTTGATGAAAAAAACACTAACAAAAATCTGAAAGAAACTTCTCACAAAACAGGGAAATAAAAAATATACTTAATTTTTGAATATATGATGGTGTTGTACCATGATTTGGAACTGTATTTGGGAGGCATGTTTGAGTTTTTGTGGGGAAAATTGGGGGAATCGATTTTGAAAGAAGAAAAGCCCTTTGAATTTCTTATTCCACTTTTCATATTTCATTTGTATTTTATTATTTGAATTAGTAATAAGTGTTTGTGTTTATGAGATAAATAACATTCAAATAATTTATAATATATTTTCATCTGGTAAATATGTATCATACATTCAAAAAAAAAATAAGAAAAATGAATAAAAAATTTAAAATTCCAAAAAATATATGATGGTGTTGTACCATAATTTGGGAACTGTATTTGGAAGGATGTTTTGAGTTTTTTGGGGGAGAATTGGGGGAGTCGATTTTGAAAGAGGAGAAACCCTTTGAATTTCTTATGTGATTTTTATATTTTATTTGTATTTTATTATTTAAATTTGTGATACATGTTTATAAAATAAATTATATTTAAATAATTTATAATATATTTTTATTTCACATGTCATATATTTTAAAAATAGAATAAAAAAAAAGTGGAACAAAAAATTTAGAATCCACAAAAATATGAGGTAATTTGAGGCTATGTAAATTTTTTGGAGGGTAAAAACGTCCAAAGCTGCGTTGAAATATTTAAAGATATATCCAGAAGCACCCGCACCCACGAGAAGCTGGGTTGGGTGCTTCTGGATTGTAACTTTTTCTTTTTCTAAAACTTTCTCATTTAACTTAAATTCAGTTTGAGGCTGATAATCAATTTAAAATAGTGTTTACAAACACTTCCTAAGTATGAAGTAGATTGAATTATAATTTTCCCCCCAATTATATTATTACTTTGCGCTCTTCAAAACCATAAAGTGTATGATTTGTTTCATCAAACTAAAAAATTACACTTGTCCTCTCCAACTGAAAATAATATAATTTTTTCCTCAATATTTGGAAAAATATTGAACTTTTAAAATTATAGTTTGAACTTAATATTATAAAATAATTAATTTAAAGAGGTCAATTATAAAATGACGGTTTCATTATAAAAACATTACTTCTTTTTAATAAGTTAATTTTATACTTAGTTATTATAAATAGTGGTTAAACAATGAATGTAAATCCACATGGGATTTATGATTAAATGCAATATTTTTTCAAAGATAGATAATAACACATTATTCAACCTCATAATTTAAATTTCAATCTCATATTTATTTCAAAGTGGAGCCTTTTAAAAGATGAGCGATCACTTATTTTACCAAAATTGTATCCTTATTTAAATATATAAAAAGTTAACCTATACTCTTTAATTTAGTAAATAAGGGATAGAATTTAATTTTGACCTCTTAATTATTTTTAAAAAAAAATCATTCAAAAACTATTTTTTCTCATATTAAAATAATAATTACTCTTTATATTATTAAAGATGGTAAAGTTTTGGTCTCACTTTATTTTTTTTTTAAATTTTTGTATAAAATAACCATTTATACATAAAATTAATTAATATTATTTATAATTTTGAAGACGACATTAAATTGAAGAATGATCCCTCATTTTCTTTTTTTTTTTTACCTATATCTTACTATTTATGCATAAAATTGGCATGTTGACAAATTATTCAAATGAAAAGTTCAAACTTTACAAGCATTCTAATAAAACCTATTAGACATAACATTGACTATCTTCAAATTCCTATGAGTGTAACAAAGAAAATTTAGCTAAAAGATCAAAAAATAAAAACAAAAATGCACATTTATTAATCAAAGATTTTGCTTGGGAAAATATGACATCAAACCTACACATTAGTCTTTAACTAGTCACAATATAGTAAGATTTGGTACATAATGACCAGATGCATGGCTGAAAGAAGTTCTTTAAAGTGTGAAGAATTGTTCACCTTATTCATTAAAAAGTACCAAATTGCTCAAGCACAAAATTCAACACATTTTTCCTTGGCATTATTTAGCAAATATGACCAAGTTCAAGACTTGAACCCTTATTTATACTCGCAAATCAGGTTCTGCCGGTTCCCACTGACAATTAACAGCATCAGACACAAATTATCTCAATGATAACAAAGGCAAATAATGCGACACTTGTACAAATAAGTGAATGAATTCTGATATCAGAAAATCAAGAAAATACAGTAGAAGAGGTAACAGCTTCTTTAGTTATGGTGTAATCTATATAACTATAACAAACTTAATTCACCATCTTAGAGAAAAAAACTATTTAGCAAAGGGGATCACACATCTGATAATATACAAAATATACCATGATTAAATGATAGATTAATATAAAATGCAAAAAATTGCCAATTTTACTTTATCTTAGCCAAGAACGGTTAAAAAAATTGCCAATTTCAACTTCCAGAATATCCCGTAAGAATACTAGTGTGATAACATAAATGTTGAGTGCACATTGAAAGTTGATGAAAAATCAGATACAAACGAATGATTTATCATGAAGAGCGAGAAGCAGATAATTTAAGGCATTCACTCTGACATCTTCGGAGGCAAACATCGTTCCAGTTAGGTACTTGATGTTGGTTGACACACACAGTTCGGGCACAGGCATCAGCACAAGCATCAAGTTCAGAAACACCACATACTGTAACGCATGTATCTGGGATTGGATCCTTGGAGAATGCTCCCACTTTCTTCAACATTCTCTTTGATGTACAAACTCTCTCGCACACAAAAATATCATCAGCACTCTTCTCCCTGCCCCAGCCACTTTTAAGTCTTTGCTCCTCAGCATGCCTTGCTTTTATTCTGTAGGCTTGACCAGCAATGAAAACTGGAACAGCAGCCCCCAGCAGGGTCCACCATGCATCAACCATTGCTGTACCTACAAAGGCCCAGAAAATAAAAAAACCGTAGAGCCTTCCCTATTCAAGAGAGAGAGAGAAAGAGCGGGAACAGAAACCACAAAGAAGACAAGATACACTTCCATACTTGCCAGACATACAGATATGAACTAATCCACCATTCCAAAAATAATTGTCACATTGTGTTTTTTGTAAGCTATGCAAGAAATATTCCAAATGTTATAGCAAGTCATAGACCTAATTAAAATGCAGGGGTTTTTGGACACCATGCTTGGGCTGCTCTGTAGAGTACCACTAGCCCAATATATGCATCATCTTAATGATGAATTGCAAAAAATGGATCACTACGCCGATAGTTCACCTTTCAGTGAACGTGGTGATTATAAAAGGCTCCTTTTAACCATGATGTAAACTGTCTAAAACAGCTGAATCTAATGACAAGACTCACTCCAAGAGAACAAGAGAAAAGAATTAGCAGCTGTTACCCAAATCTACTCTGAAAATAATTTGGTAATGATATTGTATAGACATCCCTTAAATGTAACCAAAATCAGTATCTCTTAATTCAAAATGAAAACTTTAATTGGAGGCCTCATACATAGCAGGCCATGATCAGAAAAATGAATGTCGAGCACTATTCAAATTCCTACCATCTCTGCTGAGTTGCTAGAGTTAGGATATCAGCAGCGCTTATCCCTTTTCCCTTTCAAGGTTTACAGTTTGATTTTAGCAGAGTAACAAACAGTAGCATGTAACAGAAGTCTTAGAAATGGAATTAGGATAACTTCCGTTCAAATTCCCATAGATTTTTCATCATTTCTGTTTACATAAATCTGATTCTATGGATCAAAATGCAACATACTAAACATAATTCTTTCAGAATTCAGATTGCAATGAAGAGGATTACGAGAGTAGTACTAATTAATGAACAATATAGAAAATTCGACTCTCATCTACAGCTTCTTTAACCTCATCTAGTTCTTCTCTAATCCTTGTCACCTCTAATCTCAGACACTTTCAGAATTTAGCTGTTCTTCATAAAATTATATCCCTAAATGATTCAGATGATCATGGTCCAGTAAATGGCAAAACAGACAAACAAAAATACAGAAAGTTGTAGGCGAGGAAACAAGAAAAAACAAAAACACACAAAATGGGAAAGATCATACAACGAGACACGACGTCGTTGGACGTTCCGCTGCAGGTGGAGTGAACGATGATTTCAAACCTGAAATGGAGTGTATTCAACGAGTATCGAAACAAACTAGAAGTAATAAAAAATATTTTTTTCAAAAAAATTAAAAATTAAAGAAAGAGATAAACCCTACCGCTGAAAACTGGGGGGAAAAGCTGAGCGCCAAATGAAGGTGCAGGGAGAGGAGAGTGGGAGAGTAGACTATTCATATTGGATATAGATTGGGCCTTTAACTGCCCATTAAAGTAGGCCCAATTTAATTTTGTGTCGTAAGTGGACTTTCACAAAATAATCAGACCTAGGCAAATCCAACCCAAATACGGAGACATTGTGAAAACCCGCAAAAGGGCATTTCGAGCCCGTTATGTTTTATTTTCAAACTTTTTTTTATATTTTAATACTTTTAAGATTGAAAATATTTTTACTAAATTTTTCTGTAAAAATAAAAATATATTTATTTTATAGTATTTTTTGTATGAAAAATATAAAATATTAGTAGGTTAAAAAATGAGTTTTGATAGGTGTGTGAAAAAATGTAAAATATTAGTGAATTTGAAAAATAAAAATAAGTTATATTTTAATAAAAATAAATATATTTTTAAATTTTTGAATAATAAAAAATAACTTATTCAAAATATACCCTTTAAAATTTAAAACAAACGGTCCTTCAACTTGAAAAGGTTAGAGTGTGGTTGCTTGACCTTTTATTTTAAAAAAATTATTCTAAAGAGAATAATGAGAAAAAGTCATTTTTTAGAAAGGATAATGAGTTTTAAGATTGTGTTTGAACGTGAGATGAACGAAATTATTATAGTTGATGTGATTCTTTTTTTTTTTGAAAATATATTGAAATATGAAATATTTTTTGAAAATAGTATGTAGATGAAAAATAAAAATGTAATGATTAGATTAAGATTTTTATCAAAAATGTTTGGATGTGAAAATATATTTTGAAAGTAAAAAAATATATTCTGATTTTTTTTTCAAAAAGAAAAAAGAAAAAACTCACAACCAAATAATATCTTAAAAAAAAAACATACATGGAAGTCTTTCAAAAAATTTAACAAGCAAGGACAACCTTTTTCTCCAGTGGCATAAAAGTTAATATACGTCGTATTGATTTACCAATAAATAATGGGGAATAAAAGTTTTCTTTTTTTTTCTTTTTCAGTGGTGAATAAAATATTGCACAAGCAGTTAGTAGTTGCTCTTCTTCTGTTAGCCCATCTGTGCACTGTGCTGGAGAGTAACAATGATTTATGTTAGAAAGGAATACAATTGTATGAGAAGAAAATGTATGTTTTAACATTAATCCTCCTATCTATTACCTATATACAAAAATCCATTCTTGTCTGCTGATCTTAATTACAAAAGAAATCCTAAGACCTAAAATCCCATCATACATGCTACTGAGAATATATGCAGATCAGGTCATATCTTTCAATAATTTGTATAAATAGGTATATAAAAACATCACTAATTAAGTACAATTAATAATTCTGAATTAAAATTATAAAGAATTACTATCTAAATGTAACAAAACCCATGCACTCAAACCCAAAACTTTTTATTAATTGCAAAGTTTTTGATTTTACCATTATGTATGATGTGGAGGGGATTCTTACGTGCATATACAACGAATTTCTTTCTCTACGAGAGCGCCTTTTAAAAATAGTGAAGTTGAGCGGACAATATCTTGTAAGGAATGTTTGCTTATTCCATGCCACATCAATATACATTTTAATCACTTGAATAATTTGTCCAAAATGTTTCCGAAGGAAGGGGTCAAAGAGCTTGAACAAGCGAGGAAGGACACCAGCATGGACTTCCAACACTTTTTTTCAGCCAATGACAGATAATATTGATGTTGGTCGATATGATGTCTAATTGTGTACGCGCTTGTGTCTTAAGACATGAGTTCAGCCTTATCACAGATCAGAATGATGTGAAGTACTTCCTTTCACAGCGTTTTTGCAAGATAAGGATGCAAGCTTTTTTCTTTCAGTAGAGCGAAAGTTGGATAGGCACCGTGCATTGTGTATGGAGTACGGACAAAGAATTTTGAATGTTGTTCTTGACATAGTGAGATTTAACGTTTTGGACTTCTCCACTTCTCAGAAACCTGGTAAATATGGCCTTGCTTTACGCAGTCTCCACTTCTCTTATTTTCCTTGAGTTATTTCTGTGTCCAGTTTGCTGGAGCTATGCTTCATGTTCTAAAGAATGCCTTGTCTCAACAATGATGAGATATTTCCATTATTGTATGTGATGTATTCCTGCTCATTATGAAGGGAAAGGCGACCCTGGTTATCCTCCTTGGCACGTTTGGAAGCAGAGAGGGAACAGAGCCTTCTATCTGATGCTGATCAGCCGATGCCCTTCTTTTCTTCCCCAAGTAACTTCCTATCACATTAGGAGTCGAGCTTCAATAAACAAAGTCTAGTGAAGCTCTTTCTGATAAAATGCAAATTTATGTAGTAAGTTGTCAGATTATAATGGTTATGAGTGCAATATCAATTTGTTAAAAGTTGGGCAATGTCAAAGACTCAGAAAAGCAAGAGATGTATCTCCATGCAACTAAATCAGTCCATTAAAGCAGAATTCATTTACAAAGTTACATGTCATGCTCCTTTCAGAAAGAGCAGAATTCTCTCCTAACCTCTTAAGGAACACATTCTAACTTCTGTATAAAACTCACCCCCTGCTAAGATTTCATCCAGATTACCCCTTCTTTCTCACATTTATCTCTTGCTCAATCATCATAACAGTCCAAAACCGTTAAATCCGTTATCACAAGTCAAGAGACATCCACATGCCAATTGTAAGACCACGAATTTCTCAGGAATAATGGTCCCCGAACCAGAAAAACTCATCCCACCATAGGCATCGGCCTGCAAATTTTTTACATCTGTGGATCACAGGACCGTTGAACTCAATGTTGCAGAAGATTTTACTAAACAAGAAACCTCATTGTGCCATGAGAGTACAATATCACCAAGCCCTGATTTCAGTTCCTCCCACTGCAACTCCCCAAACTCGATCCCACCATCAACTAACTTCAACTCCACCAACCACAACTCCATTGCCACTTCCCAAATCTCCACCACCAAAACTACCCTCCCCTTCACCAACCTAATTCCCCCACCCTTCGCTCTTTCTAATCTGTAACCCAGTCCCTCCCCAGCCTTGAGCACCTTCTCCTCAATCTCCACCACCTGCATGCCACAAGTAAACCTCATCTCTTTGCTATTCACCTCCGCCTCAAAAAGCCCAGATAAATTCAGCCCAGAAGACATTGAAATTATGTCAAAAGCATTAACTCTAGGCAAATACTTAAACTCCTTTTGCTCAAGAAACTCGGATCCCAGCTTTTGCTCAGCCTGTGAGCTCAAATTTTCTTGCGAAAATGACTTTTTGAACCAAGAAAGTTTAATCAACTCCTCAAGACTCAGTCTTGTGTTAGGATTTGGATCCATGAGTCTGTATATCACAATCTTTGCCGGCTTTGAAACCCAATCTGGAAAGTCATATGCGCGGCGGTGCATTGCACGGTACATGTTCGATAAATTGCTATCATCAAAAGGAAGGCAGCCCACTAAAAAGACATACAAAAGAACTCCACATGACCAAGCATCCGCCTTTTCGCCATCATACCCTTTACGATAAACTACTTCCGGCGCAGTGTATGCTGGTGTGCCGCACGCCGTGTAAATTAGCCCATCTTTTTTCTGTTCTGAAAGCGCAGAAAGGCCAAAATCCGTAATTTTTAACAACCCGTTCTGATCAAGAAGAAGATTCTGCGGCTTGATGTCACGGTGGAAGACTCCGTTTTGGTGGCAGAAGCGGAGGGCGGAAACTACTTGCTGAAAGTATTTGCGAGCGGTGGGCTCGGAGAAGCGGCGACAGCGGTTGAGTTTGGCGAAGAGCTCGCCGCCTTGGGCGAGTTCCATGACGAGGTAGATTTTGGATTTAGTGGCCATGACTTCGTGGAGTTTCAGGATGTTGGGATGGTGGTGAAGGCGGCGCATGGCGGAGACTTCGCGGAGTATGCGGGGCTCCATGTCGGCATCCACAGTGGCTGCCTTGTCGATGACTTTGATGGCAACGTCAGTATCGCTGTTTTCAAGTAAGCGGCCGAGATATACTTTTGCGAAGCTGCCGCGGCCAAGGAGGCGGCCAAGTTGGTATTTTTCGAGGATGATTGAGCCGCTTCCACCGCCGGCACTCGTGGTTCTTCTGATTTTGATGGCGGAAGGTGGTGGTAGTGGGGGGTTGGGGCCCATTTTGGTGGGTGGGTGGGTGGATGGGTGCTGGGCGCTCAATAGAGGCTGCACGGACGAGGCGGTTTTTATGTGTTGTGTTGCATTTGGTTTTATAATAAGAGGTAGGTAGTATAGCTTGTACATGGCGGCAACCTATCTTTATTTGGGACTTTAGCAGGTTGTTAGGGTTTGGATTTTTATCCCAATTTTGACATTAAATTTGATAGTTTAAACTCAAATTATATTTTGAAATGGCATAATATATCAAAATTAAAATCTTATTATTACCATAAAATTACACTCTTAGTGACAGAAAATTTGAGTTGATACAAAATTTCACATTATAATTGAAAAAGTAAAAAAAAATTGTGTAAATATAGTTATTTGGAGATTACATAGTTCTAAAAACAAAAAAATATTATTTTAAAATATTTCAAAACATTCGACAATTTATTTTAATACGATCGATAAATTCCCATCATACCTTTCAAACAATTACAATTTCTTGTTATAGTATTATTTTTGTTAGAATCTCTTCTTGAATAACCAATTCCCCAAAAGTTCGTCAAACCTACCATAAAATTTAATTGATTTTCTTTAGTTTTTGCACAATTTTTTCTTAGCTGTTTGTTTGTTTATAGGAATAGGATTTATTAGCCGCTGGGCTGAAGGTCAGTGTTTGTTGTACTTTAATTATGTTCAACAGTATATGAGGAATTAAAAGCTGATGAGAGTATCTTTTGCTATAAATAATATGGAGAGGTAATAATTGGCCAGTATATAAAAAATTGGTAATATTAGTTGTCAGTGCTTGTAGTCTTGTTTGTATTAAGTAGTGTTTATTAAATTAATCCCTAAAGTCCACTAATCCCTCTGATGCGGGTTGTAATTAAACTTTCTCAATTATTGCACATTAGCACTGTGTTTCATTTTAATTTAGTGTTAGATATTTGTATTTCACTTTATAGAAATGTATATTTAAAAAATATTTTGTATATTTAATATGTATTTATAGAATGCATTTGTGAGATACATGAACTTTTTTTCGGAAGCGTTCAAAGTTAAGATGTGTTTAAAAAATAAACTTTTTTTATAATTATCTTTTATTAAAGTAACATTGTGATATTAATAAAAAAATTATACGCACTTTTATATCGTTTCATTCCTATTTAAAACTCCATACTGAATCATACTGCATTTAACTTATGTATGAAATATTTAGGAAAACACAAAAATCCCAGTTAACATCAATTAGGACATTCATGTCTCCACCTTTAATTAGGGATAATATTTTCTAAGTAACCCACTAAGAAGAAGTTGATTGCAGATGGGATTATGCAAAGTAGCCTTAATTAATTACATTGATTAACCAGTTAGTCTTTACATGGGATCTCAATATATTTTAGCGGCCACTCATATTTATGCAAAGTATCCTTAATTAATTACATTGATTAACCAGCTCGTCTTTACATGGGATCTCTGTATATATTTTAGCAGCCACTCATATTTATGCAACTTGTTTCATGGTCAAATGGCTTAGCTGTCGTAGAGAAAGGCAAATCAAAGCCCCCCTCTATGTTTGCTTTCTCTGAACCTTCACAAGATTGATGCCCCCCACGCCTTTCTTGCATGGTCGAGCCTCGAACTTCACTGGCAACTTCTTGGATTTGGTGAAGATGGTGAAACTCTGATGATAATAAAAAATAAAATTTAGTATTATTTTCAAAATTATTGTTTGATAATTAGTATTATTATATCATTACATTAATTTAAAGAATAATCTTTGAAAGAAATAATTCATTAGGAATTCGAGTATTATTTTAGGATGTTCAAAACTTAAAAATAATATATAAATTTGGAGAAAATTAAGTAATAATTTGTGTAACTCCAAGTGAAATTCTACACAATTTTTTGGTTTCATACATGCATCTAAATTCATTAAACCAAGATTTAAGTTACTGCCGTTATAATACACGTAAACAATAATTAAAATTGCCTTGCATGCTATTAATACAATGTAATTCAATATCGATTATCGTCATATATATATACACTTTATACGTAAAATTTTATACGTGACAAATAGTACAGAAAAATTTATAATAGAAAATCATATCTGAAATTATGAGATTACTTCCACTCAATAATACCTAAAAAGATTTTGTCCACCAAAAAAGTGTTTAGGGAAGTAATCATTTCTATTTACAAATTGTACCTTAAAAAACTTTATTTACACACTAGCCTACAATATATATATATATATGTTCCATTAGCCTACAAAAATAAATCACAAAGAACATGCTAAATTTCATTAATTTATCCTGTATGAATTCCCGCTTATTTTAATTATCCATTAACGTCAATCATTCATAGATTTGGAGCTATTTACAACTATTAAATTACAGAAAAATCAATATCGAGCAACTCAATCAAATTTACGACAAACTATCAGGATGATAGCTTCACAATCCATTAATTATAAGTTTTCAAGAGATACATCAATGAAGCTATATATAAGTAATCACAACCCTACTTCCTATTTCTTTCCTCTTTTACAATTTTCTCGAACATGCAAAAATTTCCAAGTGTGCCTATCAAATTTAGTGCACCCTAGATTAGGACACACTCCTTATACAATTTATTGTGATGGGTTGCTAGCCATTGAGCCATCAATTTGTAAGGTCCACTGGCTTGTCCTAATACACACGTTAGTATGTGTCCTGTTCCGGTGGCTCAGACCACCCCCACGTGGCTGGACCGGTGAACCATGTTATTATTAGAAAAGGTCCACCGTTATAGTTAATATACGAGTGCAAAATATTTTAAAGGATTAAATGTAACATACTCGATTTATTTTTTTTAAAATGTGTTCAATCTAGTGTATAATAACACTAATATAAAATTATATTCATAAAATTTATTAAACATGCATTAATCTTTAAGTTATTAAAAATATTGATAATTCAAACTAGTTAATTACGAGTTCGAGTCAATCGAAACAAATTAAAAAATTAACTAATATTCTTCTTTAAAAGAAAAAGACAAAAAAAGTAATGTTGACCTACACAAGCCGTCCACATTGAATAATTGAGGGGTGGAGAGCTCAAGTAGACACAAAGAAACAAGGTAGCCAATTTTTTTTTTATTATTTTAAACCTAAATCAATACATATCTAATACTGTTCTATGTCGATTTTTTTATAAAGTTTATTTTGATAATTGTCCTATGACATTATTTCAACCTATTTTGAGTTTGAATGAAAAAATCATACAATATTAAGCCATGAAAACAATACTCACTCTAAATTGTCATTTAATCGTAGATTAATTTAAAATCAGCTTGCTCGATTTGATAGATTTGATTGTAATCCCTACACCGCTAATCCTTATAATTGCTTTGAAAGTTTTAATTCTTTTTTATTGTAAAAAAATATACTTCTATAAACAATACTTTAAAAAAATTGAGTTCGAATTTTACTTATTTATCGATATTTATTCACTTTAATAGTAGTTCATAACATGTAGGTAATTGTTAAGGTAGATTATTGATTGTTGATTAATTTGTAATAATTGATATTCCCCTATGTAACTAATTTACTAAAAAAAATAATGATAATAATTGCTACGAAAGTCTTTTTTTTTTATTATTTTTGGCTTTATCAATTTTTGATATAGTTGAATTTTATCAATGACATTAGTCCTATATATATATATATATTTCTGAACTCATCGCCTATCTTCCAATATAAGACAACTAGATAGAGACGAACTTATAATTTTTCTCATAACCAATCACTTCTCTTTATATATAGTTTATTACATAAGTAACAACCACTAATCTACTCTATGATTAGATCACAAAAATTACATGACATCCATGATTTAGTTGGTAATTAAACATTAGTTTAAGGAAAAAAATGTTAATTATTTAATGAAAGATTATAGGCCGTCCTGTTGAACAACTGAAATTATAAAAAAAAGGGATCAACTGATGGATGTGGACTAGCCAATTGTCCCAATCACAACAGAGGATTAGATCTTCATGTCCTCTTCAATTTCCCAAGTGTAGAGCATCTTAGAATATTTTATAAATATTTTGTTTAATGGGAAATTTATTGTAGAGTTGAACTGCATTGCAGCAACCACTTCTAGACAGAGACTTAAATTTAAAAACACACTATAATATGTATATATTAGCGACCAAATATTAAATAATAATATCAAAATTCTTATTAATAATAATTATTATTTTATTACAATTACGGCTCACACAAGTTTAATAGTGATAAAAACTAATAAAAGTATTTAAGTTGTTATGATTAATAATTAATGAAAATCTTCAATATTTAAATTGTAAATATCAATAATTAATAACACATATATAATAACAAAATAATAATAAAAATTAATAATATAACATATGACAAAAATTTTATTGTCACTGTATATTTATCATTAATTTACAACAATAACTTAAATACAATTATTGTCATTATTGAATAGGTGAAATCATTGTTGTGATAATATAAAAATTATTATCACTTAATATATACATAGGACAACTGTTATATTGTCACATAAAATTTTATTACCAATATAATTTATTTTTTTTGAAACTTGCATTTAATGAGAAAAATAGGGGTCACATATGGCTCAGATTTTAATTAGGATTTCTTTGGTTTCAGCCCCAAATTCGATTAGCATCAATAACTCTATATAAGTTGGAAATGGCAATTATAATATTTTAACTAGATCTGGATCTGGTATATGTCCCAAAATACGATCCAACATTTTTAAAGAATCATATGAAACGTAAACTTTAATTGTAATTTTATGTTAACCAAGATATAAATTCAGAAATAATGCATTAAAGTTCATTAACTATTTGGAGAAAACTAATTTAATTGCGACCTTTAATAATTAAAAAATAGTAGTGGACAGATAATCTATTAAGATTCGTTATGTAAATAAAATATATTTATGAATTTTTTATATTATGATGTATTCTAAATTATATGATTTGTTAAACTATTTAATATTGGCAAAGTAAATTTTTAAAAATATTAACTAAACTATTCAGCATTTCATAAAAAATAATCGAATAAACTACTGAACATCACCAACTGAATATTTAATAATAGACAAGTACAGTACAAAATTTATTAAATTTTATCAAATGCATGCAATATTGAATATCCATCATTTATATCCAGATATCTATATTAGAATTTCAAATGTAAATTAGGATCATTATAGAAACATATCCCAATTAAAAACTAAAAAAAAAAAAAAGAGTTAATGGATGTCTTTCTTTATCTGATTAGAAAACAAAAGATTTTCATTTTCATTTTCTCTATAGGCGAAAATGTGTTTACTTTTAATATTTATGAGAAATGGTATTTTCATTCCTTTCATAATACTAATTATTCATTAATATATTTAAATAATCTTATACTTCATTATACTCCACTAATTATAACAAAATAATATTGATAAAATATTTATAATTGAAAATATACATCATATTAATTTTTTTGAAAAAACATCCAAATATATTTTCTTTCTCTATATATTTCTTAATCTCATTATCAAAATACATTATTTCAAAATAATCTTTCAAGAATGACCGAAAATGAAACCAAAAACAGCGATAACTTATCAAATTATTATTATAATTATTTGTAGTAAACAATGGGTATATTTGACAGAAGCCAACTATAGTACTTGGAACTATTAGTTTACCTTCACTAAAAAAAAAACTATGATGAGGTGAAAACTGCCAAATTTGAGATGGTATAACAAATACCAAGTTGCTAATTGGCATATTTTATTTGAAAAAAAAATATTGTGACCTTGTCATTTCTAAATAATAATAAAAAATAGGAAAGAAAATGTTTATTCTATCCACTTGGACCAATGGAAAGATATTTTCGAATGTCACAAGAGGCAGCGTGCACTATTAAACGAGCATTAGATTTCCATATCACTTTCATGTCCATAGTTAATTGCAATTACTATTATAAAACCAGCATGATTAACTATGTTTAGTTTTATATTGAACGGCTAATGGTTCTTGTTGAATCTTACAATGTCGCTGAGATATTTGGCATGATTCGACCTAATCGCACCAATTATTGTAATTTATTGAATTATTAACGTTGGGTTAGATCCCACCTATGGGATAGAGAAGTAGTAATTTGGATTTTTTGTCCTCCAAAATTTTAATCACTTGATATGATTGCAATTAATCAATAATACTAATTTGGGTCAAATTTGCATCTCATTCGTCGAGACAAAGATGATTTTGATATGATAATCTTATTAGATCTATAACCCTAGATTTGATATCTTTTTAATACTTAAGTTAATAAATAAAATTTAGAAATTATTCCGAACAAGTATAAACAAAAATCTAAAATGCCAATTATTTTTGACAAAATCTGTCAAAAATATTTATAATAAATGGGATCAAGTACTCTAGGGGATATATGTCAATATAGGAGTTCTTATATTGATTTTAGGGATGGCAATGGGCCGAATTTAAATCCGTCTTGTTTGGAGAGGATTCAAACCCGACTAAACGAATTTGGAATGGGTAATGGGTTTTGATTTTTTAAACTCGGTTGAGATTGGGGCGGGTAATAAGTCCTATTGGACTCGCCCTATATTTTATTTAATATGTATTATTAGAATTTATAATATTAATAAAATGAAAAAGTAGTATTGAATTTTTCTTTTGTTTGATTAGGAATTGTAAATAGATGTTGGTGACCTATATTTATTATATTTTTTTTTTCAAAATATATTATAAAATAAATTTTAAAAGTGTAGTAATTGATATTATAAAATAATTTAAAAATTTTGAAAATGGGTTGGCAGGTCCAAACGAGTTGGACCCGTCGGATTTTATGTCCGGGATGGGTCTTCAATTCAAACGGGGCGAGGCGGGCCTCGAGTTTGACCAAACTCATCCCAAACCCGCCTTATTGTCATCCTTAATTGATTTTGAAGAACTACAACTGAGGTTTTAATTTGAAACCCGACCTCTGCTAGATCCACATAAAAAATTTAAAACTTAATTGAATTAAATTCAAATAAAAAATTATAAATCGTGACCAAATTCAAAAACGTTTATGATATATGATGGGTCTTTTGAAATTGTTATCCAATAGTTAATTATCAAAATTTGCAAAGGTTTCATATACAATAATTTTAATGAGTACAAAAAGGCGTATGGGAAAAAGAGTGTCCACTCACCACTTTAGTAGAGCGGCTCTTCTAGCACATGAAAGGATACCATGCAAGGGGACAATCTTTAATACGTAATTTTAGTAGATTCTTAGGATCTTCGAGATTGTGATTTGATTTCTAAGTTCTCTTCACAATAACATAAGTTGTAAGCATTTGAAAATGTTGTGGAAATTTCTCTTACAAACCTTCAAAATCTCACTAAAATCTCCTTATTGACTTGGGTTTTTTCCCTTGATAATCCCATATATTTTTGACATTGTAAAAATTTAAAACGGTTATATTTGACATGTTCTGTTTTTACACTTTTTTTTTGTATAAATAAACAAAATTCTTTTATTTTGATTGAAAAAAAAAAGTCAAATGAATTTGTAAGTAGCACAAAATGATACTTATTTAGGACAAACGGAGTTTAAAATTAAAATCAACAATATTGTCCGTTACATTATAAACTTAATTTTAAATGTAAACAAATCAAATAATTCTCTATTTATTTTTTCAGTCCAACTAACTTAATACTTAATCTGTTCTTGAATCTCAATTAAAATCTGTTTTTATCAACTGTTTTTGCAAGAAAATAGTCCTGGTCACTCTTGTGTTGAGACTTGTGGAAGATGCTGACTGAATTCGATCACATTTTTATATACGTAAATCAATATTGCAGCGGACCCAATTGGGCTACAATTTTTTCCAAACCCAAACGATTTTACATTTATGATTATAAAGCAACTTGGGCCAGCCCATCTTCTAGATCCACCATCAGCCCATATATTAAATAGTGCTATCCTAATTCATTTTGAATCTGATCCATTTACAATACAGCATCATTTTATGACGTATTAAGGATTCGTATCGTGTTATAAATAAATATTAAAATAGATTTGAATTGACGTTGTTCATGATCTAATTCCAAAATCAAATTCAATATAATTAACAAAGGAATTAACAGTTTTGAATTTTTCAAAATTTATGCTTGATATTTCATCTCATATTATAATTTATAAATGTATGTCAAATATATTTTAAAAAATATTTACATATTTAATATTATTAAAAATATAAAATAAAATATTAAATATTAAATTAAAATAAAAAATTAATTCTCATGTTGAAGTTCAAATAAAAAAACATACCCTTCTCAAATATGCAAGAGTGACTAATGGACTAATCATCATTGTGCCAGGAGGAACTCGCAACCTTTGCCTCTCAAACTTTATTTTTAAGTGTAATATTATAAAAAATAATCTAAATATTCACCTTTTCAAGTTTTGTATAAAATTATGTGTTTGCAATCCTATTTTGTTAAATAGGACAAAAAATATATATGACTACTAATACATATGAATATGTTATAAATTATTATTTGAATTTAGCGCAAAAAATCGGACTAATAATAATGAAATAGAATATATACAAATTCTTATACTTTAGGTAAAATACGAACATACAAATATTAATTTTGATATTATCTTTTCAGGTTTAAGTAAATACTATAAATATAAATCTCTGTTAAAATAGTATTACTATTCTCCAAGTAGTATATCAAATAAACATAGTAATCTCATATAATTACCGTACATGGTGTATATATTATTTTTCAATTATTATTATTTTATTATTATGGATGTATATGTATACCTTAAACCCCCCACGTATCTCAATTCTCAACCCTTTCTTTCTTCCAATTCCACATGTTTTGCATACTGCCCTTCTCAAGCTCACTAAAATCAGTACTATCAGAACCAAAAAATGTGAAAGAAGGAGAATAAAAATGTCGTCTTTGGCGGACATCAACGGGATTTTAGAGATTTCCAAATTTTCGCGGGGTACGTCACCGTTCCGATTGGGCTTACGTATTTCTTCCCCAACAGCACCAAGAACTTCCAGAATGTGATGGCGAATGTAAGAATATATTTTTGTCTGCATAATTTTTTATTTTTTAATTTATAATTTTTTTAAAGTAAATCTAACAAGAATAATTTATTTTTTGGGTGAAAATTATTGTGGGCGAATTTCAGACTAAATGTTTATGGTGACCATGTAAATTGAGCTTTTTTTAGCTTCATTTTGTGATTAATAGCATGTTTCGTATCAATTTCTTTGGGTAAATTGGTAAAGAACTGTGTTGAATTATTTTCCTGGCTTGGTTGAGGGTGGGAGTTAATTGGAAAAGGGACTCTTTGATTTGCTGAAATTGATTGAGGACACACACTTTTGTAGTAAATTAAAATTTTCCGTTGGAACCGTTTTCGAGCTTCATTTGTGATTGAAAGTTAACTGAATCAATTAAACCTTTTCTTTTTATTTTTACTTTATGAAGAAAATAATGATGCTGCTATTATGTGGATGATGCTAGGAAAATTGCATGCCCTTCCAGTTTAAGACAATAGAGGAAGAAATAGAGCCCCTTCTGTTTGATTTCATTTCGAGTATTATTTTCTCATTCTTTGCTACTTTAATGATAACCAGTGACGGAGGGGAAGGGGTGGGGGTGGGGGTGGGGGTGGGGGTGGGGGTGGGGGGGTGTCTGCATTGGTCCAAATACTGTCTTTGAACTGGCTTGCACTAAACTTGTGAGTAGTTCAGCTTGCATAAATTCAAGTAAGCTTTCCAGAAATATTGCATTTCCATCACTACCTCGTGAATTTTAAAAATTTACACTCTTAACAGTCAGTAGTCAGGACTGGTATTCGGCTTTGTGGTGTTATTTTGAATTGCAAATGGGTACAGAAACATGGTTTGAAATGTAAAAATTTAAGAATCTGTACACATGCTATATATATCATTTCCATATGCTTTCTAAAGCACTTCCCTGATTAATTATGAAGCATCATATATCTTGTGCACCCCCCTGAGGGGCCACGGCCCCCATAATTCCAAGAACTGAGGGAGATGGCACGTGAATTAGGTCACAATTGAGACAGGAAGTGATGAATCTCTGGGCCTGTAAGTAATGAATGCATCTTTGGGCTGTAGCTATTGTGGCCCAAAAAGGTTTCTGGAAAACTAATCTCACGACAACATGCATGTTTGGTCTAATAATTATGTGCACAGTGATGTGTAAATTTTGTTGTGAGATTGGCATCTTGCCATCTTTCTTTAAGATTAATGAAATGAAAAGTTGCAGTCATCTGTAGTCTACATGGCTTTTTGTTTTTTGTAATCAAAACATTCACTATGGAAAACGGATGTTCTTTGAACATCTAAGCTTGATAACATCCTGAAAAAAAGTTATCTGATGTGTAAAAAAAAATGGAATTCTGATAAAAGGCCTCTGTCCCTTTAGATTGTTCATTTACTGGTTGAGAATTAGTTCATATCCCACGAAAAAACTGTGGTTGAGAGATGAAAATAGTTTGTCTATTGATGGTTCTTTATGCATAGCGTGCAGTTCTAGCAATCCCCATGTACCACTTGCTCTAAAATCTACTTTTTATTAGTAAACTTTGTCTATTGTACTTTAGTTATGTCATTGTTGATTTTGAAGTGTTGATAAAAATACACCCTTTTGAGTTTGTTTAACACCATACAGTTGCTTGAATTGAAGTCCGCTTACATGCCTCAAAATCTGTTGCTTCATGAGGTTTAATAACCACCTTTTTTGAACTAATCAATCATCAATCACTTTGTTGATTTGTGATCCTAACAATTTTTAATTAGAATTGAGGAAATTTCTGTGGTGGACTCTCCATTACAGTTTTGTCTGTGCAAGAATGTGTCAGGCATAAGGTCGGGTTATCAACATTAACATGCTAGAGTGCTAGGTGCAAGGGACAAACATGGAGCTCTCCATAGATTAGGTTTAAACCATGATGCCTTATGAGGTCTAAAGTATCTTTCTTTATTTACAATGTGTTGATGTTCCATTGATTCCTGAATCAAATTGGATAAACTGGTTCTGAAACCTAAGAAGGCTCGTCTTTCAAAGATTTCAAAACAAATATTCATTATAAGTGTAGTTTTATTAAGATTATGAAAAAAAGACAGATCATCAACATGAACCAAGGCACTTATTATGCATACATTCATCTAGTAGAAGTATTTTACACACACAACATGCGATGTAGTGTATGCATTCTAGAGATAACTAACAAAATATTGAGAAAGTGATTCGACATGCAAGTCTAGAGTTTACGTAGCACGAGAGGAGCACCGTATTGTGGTTGCATGTTTAGAGAAACCAAAGGTCCGTGTGCGTAGGTTGGTGAAAGCTCAAAGGAGAACTTCCGCAGGAACAATGTAACAAATACTTTGGTTTCCCATACTGCCAAGTTAGCCCCAATACAATTACGGACACCCCAGCCGAAGGGAATGAATGCGGCATGACCATTGGCTGCTTTTAGTACTCCTTCGGCAAACCTTTCAGGTTTGAACTCTAAAACGTCGTTGCCCCAAATTCTAGGGTTTCGATGAAGTAGAATTACTGGCAGCATTACCATTGCACCCTTTGGCAAGCAGAATTCTCCCAAGGCTGTTTCTTCTTCAACTACTCTAGTGACTTCAACTGATGGTGGATACAAACGCAACACCTCGTGTACAATCATATTTAGCTGCAGTAAAATAGAAAAGTAGCCGACATTAGTAGTGCATGGGGGGCAATGTTGTTAGAATGACTAAAATACCCTTTCCGGAAAAACCACATTGTCATCTTTGTGTGTGCATTCTAGGTGGATGGTGAATGTCAAAACCTTATACTTACAATTTTTAGCTGTCCCAAGTCATCAGCATTGATCTTATTCTTGTTTCCCAAGACTTGGAAAATCTCTTCTCTAGCACGATCTTGCCAGTCTTGGTGAACGGCAAGCATAATTATGGTCCAAGCAACGAGATTAGAAGTGGTCTCATAACCAGCCACGAAAAATAGCTTGCATTGTTGAATGATCTCATGAACGACCATCGCATGAGCTTTACTGTCTTTTATGTCTACTTCGTTTAATTCATCCAAGAACAGATCAAATAAGTCGGGTTCACCATTGATTTCTCCCGTCTGTCTCTTCTTTAATCTTTCGTGCATCATATTGGTAAATGTGGCTGTTAATTCGTTCTCAATTGCATTAGCCCTCCTATATTTCTTGGTTGGCAAGTACCTAAACAATGAAACACCGCAGGCAAATTTGAGAGGCATACAAATTACCAACCCTTAAATGTCTCATTTCTGATCTGTTTGTTTTGCCGAAAATCTTGATCATGCCAATTTAATTTTCATAAATTATATGTGTTCTCTAGGAATATCACACACACACACACACACATGTATACATATATGTATATATATACACTGAAGTTTTTTACTTACTGCTCTCCAGGAATGCTGAAAGGCTGAGCCTGGTTGGCAAGAAGTGTGAGCTCAGAGATGATATTGAAAGTCCTTTTCACTAATCCATCGAAGGGAGTGCTGAATAATGTATATGATACTACAGAACCAGTATAGTCTGGAAGATAAGGGAACACATCAACCATACCCGGGGACCCATCCTTTGGGACCATGTTGCTCCATTCATCTAGAATATCCTCACACTGCTTTTGCATTGTAGCTACCATGTCCTGTCATACACAATCATACAACAATTAGAATTTCAAGAATTTGTTGTAATTGTTCTCTGTCCATTCCAATTTGGAACATCGGCCTATCTTTACTGCACTAAGCATTTAATTAACAAAAAATTCACAGAAGCTTTGAAGTTATCCATAATTCCAGAAACAATAATTATGTAATCAGGTATCTGCCCATGGTTCCTCTCCCAAGGGGGTTCGGTTGCCCACGTTTTTTTATTAATTTTTATTATTCTTTTTTGTTTTTAAATGTTTCGATGTTCCTGGATGAATTGCGTGCAAAATACAGTTTATTCATTGTCATTGAATTAAAGAAAAGTAGATGAAAATCAGTCACCCTTATGATCCTGTACCTTAACATCCACTGTAAAATGATCGATTTTTAAGGACCTCAAATATGAGAAATATGGGATCTAATAGAGAAATTTGCGGAGTCAAGCCAAGGCCAAACTTGTCTAATTGTATATATATTTTGCTCTTTTGAAGCTATTCAAGTAAACGTGTATATGTGTAGAACCTCGTCAAAATGGTTTTTTACCAAGAAATTCATAATATTTGAGTTTTTAAAATTTAATATTTATGATTGTCTATGACTTCATCAAGAATATTAAGATAGTTGAAACCCTATATTTAAATTTATCTGAACGAGATAATTTCCAATCTTTATTATTATTCTTTTTTTAAAAAAATGATTTCTATTACTTATCACAATTGTCCCCTTCTGTTGGTGAAAGCAATAAAATAAGTCATCAAAACTTGAGTCACATATAACAAATAAAAAGGAAATTATAAAATTTATCCAAATCACGATTATTAACTCAATCCCTTTTCTAAATATTATCAAACAAGATAACAAAACTATGAATATCAATTTTTAATTATCTTAATAATCAACGTAAAATAAAGTAGGACTGTAACTACTTCATTTGTACTGCAATTTGGGATGCCAAATTCTTAAATTATTGTGTTGTGAAATAATCTTGAATGTCTAAGACTCACCTTCAGCTTGTCCAAATGAAAAAGGGGGTTCAGCTTCTTTCTGTTTTTGCTCCATTTTTCACCCTCAAATCGAATAAGTCCCCCTATTAGCCTTCTGAATATCGGATTAGATATCTTGAAAGACTTCTGAAATGAAGTGTGTTTGTTCATTACAACTTTCATCAACTCAGCATCCATTATGAACACCAGTGGTCTTGGCCCCACCCACATGAACGAATTTTCACCTATAAGAGTAAGTCGTGCAGCTTGTGAGAAAGATAAGACATATAGAATTTATTATTCAGATAGTTAATAATATTTTTTTGATAAAAATACTAAGAAAAATTATGCGTGTGAAAAAACTTAATTAGATTATTAATTAACAAAAGATACCGTATGTCTTTATCGTCTTGGAAATGAAGGGCATGACACGAGGCCCGATATCGTCGTCGATGCCGATAGGTTTGGAGTAGGATTCTTTGTACATGATGGCTGTCTCTTTGGCATCTCCAAACAAAAACCTGTAAGAATTGCCTTTCAAGCCTTGCTTCCTGAGGATCTTCTCCATTCTCTTGGGTTGGACCCAAACCCAATTGAAGAATCTCCATGCTGTCGCAACAAGAATTGTGAACACTGAAATGATCAAAATGGAACCCCACATTCTTGTTACTCTTCACTTGTGATGAATGGAGCACAAACACCTGAGTCCTATTTAAAGGAACTTGGTGGTAGTGATTGTAAAATATCACTCCCACCTATCGCCATCACCACATCAATCAGCCAATCATGTTTAAATTGCATGTTTCTAATTAATACTCCTCCTCCTAGATTTATGATGTTATTTTAATTCGGCACGAAAGTTAAGATAAAAACTAAATATATAAAATTTTATATGTTCTTACACTATTAATTCTATAGGTAGCATTATATTACTATTTTAATTAATTTTGAAAAAAAATATTTTAAGAAATTAAGAGGTCATTCCAAAAAGACAATGGAAGCGATAAATTTTGGATAATGGGAGTATTATTTTCTTGCAAAATTAAATGATATGTTGGAAGTGTTAATTAATCAACTCGATTATTTTATAAATATAATGTCCAATAATTTAATTGAATATTTAAAAAAAAATCAATGGTAATGAACAACATAATAAATTATTATGAGTTGGAAGTAATTTTATATTATCAAAATTATCTGATAACTAATATAATAAGTTTATTAAAAAGTAAAATATTTTAACTTTATATTGTAGCTCATTCAATATGTAAATGTGAACAGATAAAGTAAAAATATTGCATATGCTGCCATTTAGAGTTATTATTGAAGACCGATCGAGCCCCTATCACTTGATAATAATCAGACAGAGACAAAAATTATTCATTTACAAGTTTGCTAAACGTCTAGGTGAGATGTCAGGGTCAAAATTCATTTCTGACAAGTAATGAATTGACAACCACCACTTTACAACACGCGAAGCATGCAAACTAACATAAATACTCTTCATTAACGGTTTTTTTTTTTTTTTCTAATTCTTCATTAATGCTTTCATTTTTTTTTTTATTCTTCATTAACGATTTTTTGTTTAATTTTTTTTAATTTATGCCTACATCTCATTCTCTATCACTAGGGGTCGAACTCCTAACTTCTTATACAAAGGTAGGAGGCGGTACAATCAAACCAAATGATTAATGATTATATTTTTAATTAACGTTGTTTTCCAAATTTATAATTCTTATTTCGTTTTAAAATGTGTTAAGATAATGTCTCATCTTTCATTGAGAGACAATTGGTATACAAGAATAGAATTAAGAAACAATATAATGAGTTTATGAATAGAATGATAAATGAAAAGAATAATATGAGTATTTTTTTTCTTGTCTTTGGTATCTACAAAGAATAGGAAAGGAATGGAATAATCAATACATGATTGATTTCAATTTCATGATTGTTAAATAGAGATGAATTATAAAAATTAAATGAAATTACTTTTAATGACTACATTACTCTTTAATAAAAAAATTCAAATTCAAATTATTTTTTTATTATGGTGTTTTTTATATATTACTTTGCAAATTTTAGTTGAAATTGGATATTGTTAAATTCAATTCTATAGTAGTAGTATTTTCAAAAAATATATGACAATTAACTTGTCTACTTAAGGGTAGCATTATTCACAGATCGATGAACCGACTTAACTAAGTTGAACCAAAACTAAAAATTTGATACATGTCAAATCGGAAAATTAAGTTAACTATTTGGCTTTTATCTTTATAAAAAATTGGTATTTGATTTTTTATTTTGATTTTTTATTTTTGTTTATCAAATGTACCCAATACCAAATTATAATTTTTAAATATTCTTATAAATATTTTTAATATAATAATATTATATTTATTAATATTTTTATACTAATTTTTATTTTTTGACTCAACAAAACAATAAATAAGAAATACGATTAAGATTTATTTATTTTATTATTTTTAGTTTTTTAAAAAAACCTCAATTTAATCAAATTATTGAATTAAAAAATAAAAAAAAAACAATAATAATTGAACCGATTAATTTAATTTTGTATTAGGTATAACATTTTGTGTAGGTTT
Organism: Paulownia fortunei; assembly: GCA_019321725.1. Lineage (NCBI taxonomy): Eukaryota > Viridiplantae > Streptophyta > Magnoliopsida > Lamiales > Paulowniaceae > Paulownia > Paulownia fortunei. The sequence continues at coordinate 3,400,874 of CM033123.1, read as the reverse complement.
AAATTTAGTATGATAATTTTATCAAAATTAGACATAAATGAGGATAATTTTATCCAAAATATATATAAGTTCATTTTTCAATGGTTGAGTGAGATAAAATCGTAGAGAGATGAGGGGAGGGAATGAGTAATTCTATAGTTTTGGGAAGAGGTATTCCTAGAGAATAGGAATTCCAAATACTAAAATATGTCAATCATGTATTTTAGCATGGATTTAGAAATGACAATTCAATCATTACTCAATTTCTACGTATCAATCATGTCATAAATAATGAATTTATAAATACTACTTTACAAAGCAAAAATATAAATATACTAGTTAAAAAAATTATTCTTTGAATTCTAATATTTGCTATGTTGTGCATGCAAAAAATGTACTCCAAATTATTTTTAAAGAAGTTGGTGGGTGAAACTTAAAGTAAGTGTTTTGTTCAACATGTCAAGCTTGTAAATTATCACTAGAAAATATAATGAAGATTTCAAGTTGACTTAGGAAAAAAGGTAAAATTCATCTTTAAATTTAGTTTAAATAGACATTTGATCATTTAAATTAATACAAATTAACTTTTTAAAATTAGTATATTTAGTCAGATTTTTGTCTGAAAGTTTAATTTTGGTTAGTAATTATTGACATAGCATGAAAGACCACCGAAACTTGCTACATGCACTCCAATTTGAGTATTTATGAATTTGGAGGAGAAATTACATGATGTAGCAATTATGTGGAGAAAATGAGATAAAATAAATAAAATTGGTGGAATTTCCCTTGCCAAGTAAAAAATAATTTTAAGAAATATAAAATCATTTAAAAGATTTACAAAAAACAAATAAAAAACATGTTAATAAAATTTTATATTTAAAAAAATTGAAAAAATATACAAATTCGACAATAAGCAAAATATAAATTAGTTTACATATTAACTTTAAATAATTTCTTAATTTTAAAAATATAAATAAATTATAAAATTACAGAAATAAAGAAATAAACATATCAATAAAATTAGTTAGAAAAAATTTGAATTTCAATAATAAAAAATAAAAAATAATTTATATAGTATATTCAAGTAATTTTTTAATTACCAAAAGTACAAAATAAAGAAAAATATATAGAAAATAATTTTCATAATATATCTTTTTCTTTTATTCTTTTTTCTTAATTTACAGGAAAAAAAATTTAAAATTTTAATTTTTATTATAATATGAAGAAGAAAGAGAAGAAGAGAGATGGGTGGCGAGGTTGGGGGGTGGTAGGCTGGGGTCGCAGAGGTGAGTCGGTGATGGTGGCAAAGTGGGTGGTGGTGGATGGAAAAGAAAGAAGATGGATGCGAAAAGAAAGAAAAATATTTTTAAAAATAATTTTCTTGAGATTTTACAACGGAAAAAGAATAAATATAAAATAAATTATTATTTAATTTTTATGTCCACTTGAGATTTCCACCCAATTTTGTTTATTTTGCTCCATTTGTCCACATAATTATCACATCAGATAATTTTTCTTCCAATTTAAAAAATCCGCAAAATATAGTCCATGTCCGGCATATTTTAGTGGTATTTTATATTATGTTAGAAATTATTGATTAAAAATAAATTTTCTAGCAAAAATCGAATTAAATGTACTATTTATAAAAAATTAGTGTTCTAAAATTATATCATACTAATTTAAATGATCACATATCTATTCAAACCAATTTAAAAACCCAAACATGCTCGAACACAATGGGTTTGTTTGGTTCTATTTTTTTTATTAACATTTTCCGTCTCTCATAAGAAAAACGAGTTTGAAGATTGCTATTTTGGGAAAACACACTTTTATTCTTTTAAATTATTTATTAATTATTATTTTAATTAAATAATTATATATTCATTAACTGTACTAAAACATAATTAGTAAGACATTTACAGTGGTCTCACGAATGAATAATGATAATAAATAATATTATTAAAATATTTATAATAAAAAATATATTTTATTAATTTTTTTAAAACATATTTTTATTGTGTACATATTTTTCTATCCACTAATCAAAATACAATTTTTTAAAATATTTTTCAAAAATGCTGTAAACAACACCAAACAAAGCAAATAATTTTCAAGATATAAGAATTTTTTTTGTGATAATTTTATGATGGTTTCGGACAAGATAGCCACACATTTTTGTGGGACCCACGTTGGCTCCACGTGATGGTAAAGTATCAACCACGTGTAGAAAAGAGCAACAGCCAATGAGAGGCAAACAAGGAATATTTTGTCGGGAATCTAATCAATTTTCCTTTTTCATAAAGCAAATGTGAGTTTGGAAGAATTGACGTTAATGACAAAAAATACTAGTCCATTTCGGCACCTCAACAATCTGTTATTTTGTGGAAAGAAAAAGACAACTTACATGCATTAAGTTACTGCAGTAACATTATTAATTTAATATTATATTTCATATTAACTTTTATAAGTATTCAGTGTATATATTCATTTCAAATATATATATTAAAAAAATATTTTATGTATCAATATGTATTAATAAGATACAATACACGATATAATATAAAATTAAAATAAATAATTCGAAGTAATGAGTTGGGGGTAAAAAACAAAATACTGCAGTAACTGTTAGCACTTTAAATTTTTTATTTTAATTTTTTATTTTATTTTACATTTAATTTTATAAGTAAATATATATACTCATTTCAAACATTTAACATGAGATAACTATAAAATTAAAATAAAATATTCAAAATGATGAGTTGGTGGCCATAATACAAATGGAAACAGGATCTTAGCAGTTGCAAATAATTAACAAATCATGCATGACTGACAAACAGGATAAGGTTGGTATTACGAGATTTTAAAGTTGATTACTTTATTTGATTTAATGCATTCAATTTAATTAAATGTCTATTTTGAAGATGATGACTTGTAATAAAATTTTAAATTCAGTATAATTATTAATTTTTATTAAATGATTTGTTTCATTTATGAGTTGAGATGAAATAATCATATCTTCTCATCTAATATATATATAGAATATATTTTGATCATAATATTCATAATTTTAAACTATATGTTATAATTTAAACTTAAAGTAATAAATGAGAATTTTAATTAAATATAAATTAGTTAAATGCATAATATTCCACATAATTATCCATTAAAGTAAACATCTTATAAGAATTTTAATTAATATATTATTTAAATAATCATATAAAGTACACGTAAAATTTATTGAATAATTTAATTTTAATCCAACATCTCATTATATTTTTCATCAATTATTTACCATCTCAACCACGAAAGTAAATAATTTTCAATGAATAAGTAATTAGGTTAGGTTTAAAATAGTGTACTTAAGTTCAAATAGGTTAAATAATTTGAATACAATCAATTGACAATATCAAACTAAATAATAGAAGATAATGCAATATAACTAAGTGTGCCGCTAGTGGATATTGAATTGAAAAAATATAATTAATTCTCTCATAAAGTGCTTTTACATTAATAGATATATAAAAAAATAAATTTGATATTGCGTGAGGTAATAGCAACAATTTTATGGAGTTGTGGATTCACTTTAAAAAGTTATGTATGTAACAGATTTTTTGCAATACATCTTACCAAACTAAAATACTTGATAAATTAAAAATATTTATCAAAATAATTCTAATTATGTTGTGACATAATAATTCCGCATCTATTTTTAGATACTTCCAACTTTCCAGAAAGTAGAAACAAAAGCTCTGAATAGACCTTTTTCAAGAGACTAACTTTTTGTGCAAACGGTTATGGTCTCAAACAACCAAAATACCAGAGCCACATGTATAGTGTAATACATTTGCAATCATGCAATATAAATGGACCACATGTAAGTTATTGTGATATTAGTTCAAAAAAAGTTATGTTATTCATAGTAGTATCTAATTTTGTATGTCGAATAATAATATTAAAAAGTGAAATACTAAGAAAATAAATCCAAAATTTACAACCTTATGAAAAAGTGAAATATTAAGAAAATAAATTCAAAATTCACGACCATCTCAAATCATATAAGAAGGATGAAGAATGCAAAGAACCGTAGAAACAACAGACATAATACAATTGGATAAGATATAATTGTACAATTATGGTGACAAACGAGATTTGTTAACTGTTAGATATACATAAAATTATATTTTAAAATAAAATATTAATATCAGTATGTAAATTACACATGCATAATTTTATTTAAATATTGGTAAAATATGTACCATTTAATAAGTCAGACAAGTTATGGAGCATAGGCCTCGAGATGTAAATGAAGCATGGTTAAAATATTGATAATTGTTGTTCCATATTGATCATGTTACATTAGGATGTTAATGAAATATAGGATGCTCAAATCATTTTAAAAAAAATAATAAATTTATAGAAAAATACAAATAACATAAATCATTACTCATTAATCCAAAGTAAAAAGATTTAAAATAAAATTAAACAAAACATTATTGTCAAACTTAAATTTATAATAGAAAATAATACACTACTAACAACACCAAACACACATTCGTTTTACAAATAATATATAATACATGAAATAAATCATATTATAAAAGATCTCCAACAAAGAATTGTAAATTACATTACATTACCAGATACACAATTTACGATAACGTGATATTATCGTGTATTATAGCCTAATATATCTTACTATAAACGATAATATCATGGTATTAACGACATAATTTGATGTTATATTATCAAATACTACTGACAATATATATAAACTCGAAAAATAATGAAATTACTTGAATATTCTCAAATCAACAATGACCAATTCAAACAGGTGATATTATCAAATATTAGCGGATTATTTTAAACTATGAAATGAAGTCCTCGAGAGATATAAAGTAGCATTTTTAGATACAACCAAGTGAGAATTATTTAAGTAAAAGTTTCAAACTTATACTCATTCAGTTAAGAAATATCATATTATGTCATCCTTCTATCAAATGGAATTTTCATGCGATTTCTTGCTTCATATTGAAAACCTCTCTACTAGATATATATCAAATATATAGTGATTTAAAATTTTTGTATTAAGTTTTGTAATATGTGATACAATGAAGTCTTTAGATATAGGTATAGGTACAAGATTACTTAAATTAATTTCGAATCTACCACTAAAATACCAACAATACTGTATAATTTGAAGTATCCACATCACATCCTAAACACTTTTTGTTGGCCACTTTTAAAAGTCTCTGTTGTAATTTGATTATAATATGAAAATAAATTAATTAAAGCTCGTATTGTTAATGAGTGGCTACAATTTAATGGTTATGTTTTTTTTTTTTTTAGAATTGTGTTTTTTCCTAACAAATATGATTTTTGATTGAAGAATATATATATATATATATTTTATGAGACAACAAGTTGGTTTCAGAACACTTATTTAAAATTCCATACAAACATCAAGTGTAATGCCATAAAGAATTCTAATTCATTCCAAAACTCACTCTTATATTTTTTAATAAAATATATTTTTGAGAAATTTGTGAAGGGAGGCCTTTAAAATTTCTGTTCGAAGGTCTTGGATTTTTTTATCAGATCCTATAATAGTTTGTGATATAACCTGATAAACTAATTATGGGAATGTGCTCTTTATTTTAAAGTTTTGGATGAACTTAGAATAAGCATATTCAATTCATCCAAAAATTAAACTATAGGTTAGGTGGGATTCTTTATATTTAATACTTAAATTCAAAAAAAATAATAATTAATAATAAATAAGTTTGGATATAAGTCATTCTTATAAATTATCTTAAGAGATAGAATGCTCAATCTACATATATATATATATAGACGGTAACAACCCAATAATTTGGCAATATAAGACAAATTCAACTTTAACACCCGTGCTCATACCTTGCATATCATATAAGTGGGTTGGGTTCAATCCAACCATCATTTGTAAACCTAATACTTTGAACTATAATAAATAAATTGAATAAAAATTATTCAAAAAACTAGCTTAAGAGAATATTCAATCCATATATATACTATCACACTCCAATAACATTTGACATCATAAAATAAATTCAATTTCTAACATCGGACACGTCCAAAACCTACTCGAGGAATGTGGTAACCCTTATCAATTAAAAAGATATTATTCTAGCGCACGAGGTGCATGCAAATTATAAAAAAAGTGGACGGCTCAAGTCAACAATTCAGGTTACATTAATTGGGGTATGAATTAGTAATATACTATTTTGTTATTTACTAGAACGAATTGCCTTTTTCTTCATACCACATATGCTTTATCTGGAATCTGCCATTTTTTCTCATTTTGTGGGATGTGGCCCTGCACCAAACTATCAAATCTTACAAGAAATTCTTAACTTTTAGTGTCATAGCAAATTATTCAGTGACAGTAATCCATATGCTTGCTCTCTATCAAGTGTGGTTTCCTTTTGGAGAGAACTTAATTGATGAAAATACATTCTATATATATATATACATATATATATATATTCAAAAAATGATATATGTTCTTCAAAAAATATTTTTAATTAATCAATTTAATTACTGTATATGAGTGCAAGATGAGATGCGCGGACTTAATTATAAGTTAGTGTGTCAGATTGATTGAAACTTGAGTTCTTTTTAATCGAACTTTATCTGAAGTATTTTTGTTCAAAATCTTCGTGAGTTAGCTCAAGATTTTGTTTTATATTTTAAATTATTTGACTTTTATTGATAATAATAGTGGTAATAATACTATAACTATTTTAAATAATGATGCCAATGGTAGTAATAATTTTATTTAGTGATAATTTTTCTGAAATTATTATAAATTCATACAGTATAGTATAATAAAAATAAAAATAAATAAATTATGGTTTAATTAATATGATAATGTTAAGTTAGCAATAATAATGATGACATTATAATAATAATCATGATAATAATGGAAATTATAATATTGATGATTATGATTCAAATACTATATATTTGTGTTTTTTCTTTTTTTTGAAGAAGTGGGTTGGAGCACAAATTTTTTAAAACGAGCTCGAGTTTGAAACTCTTCAAAATCTCATTTTATCTATGATGAATCAGTGAAGATGCACTAAATGGATTGAATCAAGAGTTGGTGGCCAAGATATGTTTGCATAACCCAATTTTATGCATTTCATAGTAACAAACATTAGGTTTTTACTATGATCATGAGTTTGAGCTACGAGGAAAAGAGTTAGAAAGAAAGTTAGTCATTATCCTTCTTATTGGACTTTCTTAAGAATTTGTTGGTGTGGGTGCCAAAGCTAAGATTTGGCATTTTGTATCCTATTTTTTCATTTGTATTTTATTATGTATTATAATTTATTGATATATGCTAAGTATATGTGATCGTTTATTTATGACATGACGTGACGTGAAATAAAAGAAGAAATATCAAATTTGTAATTGAGGATATAAACTCAGCCTAGGTATCTACCAAATTTTCGGTGACGTTGCCAAAATAGTTTTTGGGCTTTAACAATTAACTTCTTAATGGGCCAATTGTTACGTTAGATATATCCATTGAGTAAGCCAATCCACCAATTATTTGTATGAGCTCATTTATCGTATTAATGGCCCAAGATTTATTTTTGGTCCATTGTTTAACTGAACCATTAATTGATTTCCCATCACCACTTGCTACCATGGATAAACTTTACTCTCTGGCATGTGATCTTTAGGGATGGTAATGGGTGAGGTCTAAGGTAGGTTTGTATGGATTCAAAATCTGCCTTAAACCCAAAAACTCAACCGGCTATAAAAATATTAAAAATTATATTTTTTAAAAATAGTATAATTTTTTTTTAAAGAATCTCATATAAATATATATTATAAGTTTTTTGAAAATTAAAAAAAAAAAAATCGGGTTTGAGTCAAGTTGAGTTTCAAAATAGAAAACTCAGAATCCGATCCAAACACGTTTATATTATTAAAATCCACTCCAAACAGAACGAGTCTGGAGCGGATTGAATCTAACTTATTGTCATCCCTACATCTCAACAAGGAAAGGCATTGTCAGCAGCAAGTTGAAGCCAATATCACCCATATCCAAGAACCTCATTGCCTAACATTTACTAGTACAATATAAGTTCAAAATTTACTGGTACAAAAATAGTTTCAAAAAAGTATTATTTATATAGCCCAAATAATTTATGGGCTTTGACAACATTCCATGGCCTAATTTCTATTATAGATCCATTGAGTAAGCCCATGCACTAATTATTCAAATGCCCTTCATTTATCGGGCCAACGGGCCAGATCCTAACATTTGTGAGCGAGCAAGCTGCCAAAGTTTGGAGGCTCTCGAATTATATATATATTTTTTTTTATAATTCATATGTCCACATTTGACTTGACTAATTTTAAAGTGAATGGTTTTGTCCTTGATTCATATTAAGATTTGGATGAATCATTTTCGACTTCGTCAGATCAAATGTGTATTGAGTGAACTTGAGGATGAGAGCCCTCAATGTAATTAAACTTTGAAGAGAATATCATAGAGTGTAGATGGAAATTCATGGTATGGTCCATATAAAAATAATAAGATGCAACTATTCAGGCCATGATTCCTTTGTCTATTTACTCTACAGCATTATAAATTCATGCCCAGATCTCAGTATTTTTATTATAGGATTTTTACTGAGGAAAATAATAAATTAATGAAGCAGAAAATTGTATCATTTGAACATAAATAAATATATATTTTTTAAATAAAATCTCAAAATACATATATCCGGACATGCATGCCCTTTTCAAAGTAATTATTTTTATCAAAATAATTCCTAAGTCTGGGGTCAGCTGCAATTTAGATTAAGGATCAGCAATTTGAAGTTTGATAGGGAGTCTGATTGACAAATGAGAAGTAAGTGAAATGTTGAGAAATACCATCCTCCTGTACGAAGCTGAATTAAGAATAAATCTTCAAAATATGTAAATGCAATGATAATAGCAACTCAGAAAATTATAAAACTTGATGAAAAAATATCCTATTACATGACCAAACAAGTGGTAGAATATTAAGTTCAAAAGACAACTATCAAAATAATAAAAATTCGTGAAAATAGTTGGGAAAAAATTCCAGACAAAGCTCAAAATAGTGGAATTTAAGGGTGGAAGCAAAGACAGGCGCATACATTTATGAATCATCTCTTATTTCTTCTTAAATCAAAAGTTAGGTCGTTTTAATTTTGTTGGTCCATGCATGTATTAGTTATTTTTGTTTATCAGTCCAAATTCCGACAAAACGTATCTATATTTTATTCTATATCATGTTCTAACGTCTTGAATAATTAATGCCATATATAACATAATGACCAACACGGATTTTTATTCAATAAATACATTATATAAGAATATGAATTTATTTAGGTTCGAAAAATAATAGCCAGTCATATATTAATTTGGTAAGCATGTATCAATTGTTAAGGACTTCAATGGCCTTCAGCTGCACAAATGCCTCTTAGCATTTTATGAATTATTGACTGCCTTGAATGTATAAATCTCTTACCAAAGCTATAACAAATTAAAAATACCATGTTTTTTTTTATGTATCTCGTTTCAGGTGGTTGACTAGTTTTTGCTTATACCCCACCTTTCAGTTTTAGAAATATTGGCACTTAAAACATTGTAATTTCTGACTTTTTCATTCATTCACAACTTTAATAATAATCAATACATAAGAACCAGAGACCGTACTTTATTTAAATTTTGTCCAATACCTTAACCCCATTCACATCAATTTGCTCTTTGTTTGATATTGTATTTTTTTTCTTTCTTTTTTCAGAGAATACATTTTGTGAGGATGTGATTTAGAAGAATACATTAGAAAATACATGTATTATGAGAAAAATATATTAAAAAATGCAATATATGTTTAAAACTAAAAAATAATTAAAAATAAAAATGTGCCCAACAACAGTAATAATACTGTTTTATGAAAAGATATGTCCAATCCTAAAAAACATACACTATACTACTGTTTTATGAAAGATGTGTCTAATCCTAAAAAACATATATACTATACTACTGTTTTATGAAAAGATGTGTCCAAATCCCAATTGTTTGAACAAGGTTAGAAATTCTCTAAGGCTATGTTAAGGGGTATGTTTCTTGTAAGTTGCAAAAAGAATTAATTGATTTAAAATGTTAAGCATAATTCTTCAAGCAAAAAAATGACCCAACAAAGCAACTCACATCAACTTCCATACTTTGTTGACCTAGCCTCAGGTAGGTGAATATTAATTCAAGTCATTTGTGATGCAGTTGTAAATTGCAGGTCAAAATGATTTGTTCTAAAAATGGGATGATATATTTACAATAATATAATAATTAGATAATGTAGTAGTGTTGATATATAATGAGTCTCTAAAAATAATTTTATTTTGAGGAAAGGAAAAATTAAATGCAAAACGAAAATTATTTTGGAGGAATGATGATAAGTGCATATTTTGACATATTTTTATATCAAATCCTTTATACTTTTCTTACTTTATTCTTGTTAATATTCTTGTTTTATTAATGTTTTGTGTTAGGGAATAAATGGAATCATGTTTTCAGACTTGTGCAGTTTTTGTAATTTGAGCATAACTTCATGATCAAAAGCTCTATGGACCTGAAGATTGTTTCATTTGAAAGCCAAGAGATAGAGGTACAACTTTTATGTTGGAGGCTCAGCCCAATTCAGTCTTGATGATAGCAGAAAATTCATCCAAGTAATTACACAAAATGGATCACCAAAATTCAATCAGAGTTCAGCCCAGTATTGACTTATTTTATCAATTCGGTTATATATCTTGAGCCCAAATTTATTTTGGTCTGAAATTCGGATATGTTATACCCAAGAGGTAAATAAACAAGTTTGCTGAAGACAAGATGGTGTGAAAATGTGTTGAAATGGTAAAACCATAGGCTGCAAGTTGCTGCTGATGTTACAGGGCGGCTCTTGGACATGACTCGGTAATTTGACCATATCTCCTTTATCCGATCGCCAAATTTGACAAAAGATATATGAAAATATATCAGCGTTGAAAGATCTACAATTTTTATTCTTTACGTATCTTCAAACTCTGGCTGTATCTGACCGAAAAATGTAATTCAATTCAGTGGTTGAGAAATTTGTGTAACAACTTACCAACTTTTGGCAACTAGCATACCACTTGATTAACCCTCCATTATTTGTTTGGCCTCTAGCTTACTCCAAGTACTATAAATAGGCCATGTATTCAGCTTGTAACAGGAGGGGGGTAGAGGGTTTCTTTAGGCTAAGTTATCTAGTTTGTATGTTTTCTAGTATTGTAAGTTTTCTAGTAGTAATAGAAATGCATTCTCTAGTTTCTCTTATATTTTTAGTCTTTGTTACTTTTATTATGTCTTTCTAAATTTTATTTTCCTGAGGAAAAAGGGTGAATCTCTTGATGGAGGAAGATAAATGGTTATAAGGGTAGAAATTGTTTAAGTATGTTGTATTATTATTATTATTTTTGATCTAAACCCTACTTATTTTTGTGGTGATTCTTGATTTATGTATCTCCAATGGCACAACAAATACTTGGTTCATTTAGCTTATTGTACGGTTTTACCCCACCGACTGCTAATGTGAAACCTTGATTTGTTGTTGACGAAAGAGTATATAAATGCTTGATCCATAAATAAGTGTTGGCGTTAAGAGATAATTTGCAATAGTAAGACAATATCATGATTATCTTATTGCATGAGTTACTTGATAATATCTTCCCATTGGAACCTTCATTATGTATGGATTCCAATTGTAGCAATTAATAGAGGTAAAAAGAATAAATAACCATTTATCTATCCAAACTCAAGAGTGGATCCCTAATCCTCAGTACTTTTATTACTTCGGTTTTTTCTTTAGCTACATCATACATTAATTGTTCATATATTTTTGATTCACATAAACTCCATCTTTTTATAAATATAAACTTGAATTCTTCAAACAACTTCCCTGTGGATCGACCTCGGACTCACGAGAAATTTATTACTTACTACAACCTGCACTTGGGTTTGCAACCTTAAAGTTGTAGCAAGTTTTTGGCGCCGTTGCCGGGGAAGGCAAGGTAAGTATTCAAGTTTGTTAATATTTTTCCTTTGTAAATATAGTTTGTTTATTTTCTTTATGGATATATGGTTATATGGTATCGTAGTCATAATTCTCGACGTTTAGTAAGAAATAATTCCGAAACTTTGTTTGGAAATTTGTTTGAATCATCTCCACACACTTCCACCATGGCTGAAAATGAAAGTGTCCAGGATGAAAATGAGAATCAACAGGTGCGTACCATGCGTTATTACTTGCAACCTCCTCAAATTCTTCTCCTTCTTGTTTCATTTTTCATCTAAATGCAAATAATTTTCGATTCAAGTCAGGTATGATCCCTTTACTTCCTAATTTCCATGGTTTAGACTCTGAAAGTCCTTACTTGCATTTAAAAGAATTTGATGAAGTATGTGCCACTTTTGATGATCAAACTTGCACAAATGAGATTGTTAAGCTCAAATTATTTCTTTTCTCTTTAAAAGATAAAGCAAAAAATTGGCTTAATTCTTTAAAACCTAGGTCAATTGGTACTTGGCAAGAAATGCAAGCTGAATTCTTGAAAAAATTCTTTCCAACTCATAAAACTAATGCTTTGAAAAGACAAATTCAAAATTTTTCTCAAAATTCGAATGAAGTTTTCTTTCAATGTTGGGAAAGATTTAAAGATTTGTTGAATTCATGCCCACATCATGGTTTTGAAAAATGGCGCTTAATTAGTTTCTTTTATGAAGGTTTAACTCCTGAAACAAAACAATTTGTTGAAACAATGTGTAATGGTGAGTTTCTTGAAGGAACCTGATGAAGCCCTAGAATACCTAGATCATTTGGCAGAAAACTCTCAATCATGGCATAGTGTTAATTCTTCCGAAGGTTCTATTAGATCTAATCTTGCTAATAGTAATAAAGGAAAATATTACCTTAGTCAAGAAGATGATCTAAATGCTAGACTTGCTAGTTTAACAAGAAAAGTTGAAGCCATGGAACTTAAGAAAGTAAAGGAAATCAAATCTGTGCAAGAGGAAGAAGGTTGTAGCAATTGTGAACTTTTGGGGCACTCCACCAATGAATGTCCAAACCTTCCAGTACAAGCAAATTTTATGAACACATTCAAAAAGCCTTTTCATTCTCCATATTCTGAAACTTACAATCCACAATGGAGAAATCATCCCAATTTCAGTTGGCGAGATGATAACCGTGCCCAACCACCGCATTCACAAAAACCACAAAACTTTCATTCTTATCCACCTCCACATACAAAATCCATTGAGGAGACTTTGCAAGCATTTATGCATGAACAAACATACATCAATAATCAGACTTCACAAGCTATCAATGAGATCAGAAGCACACTTTCAACACTGACAACTTCTTTGCGTACTCATGAAAAAGGTAAATTTCTTGCTCAACCTCAACCTAATCCTTCTACTCAGTGTCATGTTTCTTCTTCAGGTGAAAATGCAGTCAAGGAGGCTAATTCAGTTACAACTCTTCGGAATGGAAAAGTTGTTGACAAGACTATTCATCCCAAGGAGAAAGTTTCTAATCCACCTCCAGAAATGAAAAATGAAAATAGTCTTGACGATAAAGGTAAGTTTGAAGAAGGTAAGCGTAAAAATGAAGAAAAAAAAAATATTTACCTCCAGCACCCTTTCCTCAAAAATTGCAAGCAACTCAGAAATTGAACTCAAATGCTGAAATTTTTGAAATTTTTAAACAAGTCAAGATTAATATTCCATTATTGGATGCAATCAAGCAAGTTCCACCTTATGCCAAATTTTTGAAAGATTTGTGTACAATCAAAAGAAAACATCATATACAAAAGAAGGCATTTTTAACTGAAAGTGTTAGTTCAATCATTCAACAATTCACTCCACCCAAGTACAAAGATCCAGGTTGTCCAACCATTTCATGTATCAAAGGAAACACTAGAATAGAGCGTGCTTTGCTTGATCTTGGTGCTAGTGTAAATCTTCTACCTTTCTCAGTTTATGAACAGTTAGGTTTGGGAGAACTTAAAACAACTTCTGTTGTACTCCAATTAGCTGACCGTTCGATTAAAGTTCCAAAGGGAATAGTAGAAGATGTGTTGGTACAAATTGATAAGTTTTACTTTCCAGTTGATTTCATTGTTTTGGACACAGAGCCTGTTGCACAAACACATACACAAATTCCTATCATTTTGGGTCGTCCTTTTCTTGCAACTTCAAATGCTTTGATCAATTGTAGAAATGGTATTTTGAAGTTATCATTTGGAAATATGACTTTGGAACTAAATGTGTTTAATGTTTGTATGCAATCTGCAGAAGATGTCGAAGTACATGAAGTGGATTCAATTGAAGAACTTGTTCATGAATACTTTACTACTACTAACTCTTCAGATTCTTTGGAGACTTGTTTTGAAAGTGAAAGTATTTATAAAAAGGAACACACTAATACTATCTCTGAATTTTTGCAGGTACAAGAAAAATATTTTTGGAAGCCAAGGTTCGAAGAACTTTCATCATCAACAGTAAAATCTATTCCATCAAGTATTAAAACTCCCGTGGTTGAATTGAAACCTTTGCCAGTTAATTTGAAATACTCTTTCTTGGGTGAGAATGAAACTTTTCTAGTAATAATTTCTTCCAAACTCGATGCATATCAAGAAGGTAAGTTGATCGAAACTCTGAAAATGCATAAGAATGCTTTAGGATGGACCATTGCTGATATTAAAGGTATTAATCCTTTCATTTGCACACATAACATCTATCTAGAGGAAAAATGCTAAACCATCTAGAGAAATGCAACGAAGGCTAAATCCTAATATGAAAGAAGTAGTAAGAAATGAAGTCATTAAACTCTTAGATAATGGAATCATTTATTCTATTTCTGATAGCAAATGGGTAAGTCCGACTCAAGTTGTACCTAAGAAATCTGGAGTTACTGTAGTCAAGAATGAGAATGATGAATTAATTCCAACTAGGACTGTTACTGGTTGGCGAATGTGCATTGACTATAGAAAACTCAATTCAGTCACTAGAAAAGATCATTTTCCATTACCTTTCATGGATCAAATTTTAGAAAGAGTTGCAGGACACGAATTTTATTGCTTTTTAGATGGATATTCTGGATATAACCAAATTACAATTGCACTTGAAGATCAAGAGAAAACAACTTTTACATGTCCTTTTGGTACTTTTGCATATCGAAGGATGCCTTTTGGATTATGTAATGCACCAGCTACATTCCAACGATGCATGCTTAGTATTTTTAGAGACATGGTTGAATGTTTTCTTGAAGTCTTCATGGATGATTTTTCTGTTTTTGGTAATTCATTTGATGATTGCTTATCTATTTAGAAAAGTTTTGATCAGGTGTGAAGAAAAGAATCTTGTGCTCAATTGGAGAAATGTCACTTCATGGTAACAACTGGTATTGTTCTTGGACACATTATATCATCAGAAGGTATTGAGGTTGATAAATCTAAAATTGAGTTAATTGCCAATTTGCCAACACCAAAGACTGTGAAGGAGATTAGATCATTTTTAGGACATGCTGATTTTTATAGAAGATTTATCAAAGATTTTAGTATAATAATATCTAAACCTTTGTGTAATCTTCTAACAAAGACACTATTTTTGAATGGACTGAAAACTGTGAAAATGCTTTTGTTAAGCTTAAAAGCATGCTTACGTCTGCTCCAATCATGCAGCCTCCAGATTGGACTTTACCTTTTGAAATAATGTGTGATATGTGAGTGATTATGCTGTTGGAGCTGTCTTGGGACAAAGAAAGAGAAAAAACCATATGTTATTTACTATGCAAGTAAAACTTTAAATGGTGCTCAATTGAATTATACAACAACTGAAAAAGAATTAGCTATGTTTTTGCATTGGATAAATTTCGATCTTATCTTGTTGGCTCACCAATTGTTGTTTTCAGTGATCATGCAGCTTTGAAATATCTTTTGTCAAAAAAAGATGCTAAACCAAGACTGATTAGGTGGATTCTCTTACTCCAAGGAAATTTACTACTATTGATAAAAAAAGAGATGTAGGAGTGAGAATGTTAGTAGATTTGTCATGTTGTCGAACACTTGATTTTTGTTGATGAACAATTATTTAACCATTACTATTTTATGACTACATTTGACATTGTTAACTTCATTGAAGAAAGCATCAAATTGGAAACATCTTTTGAAGATAAAAAAAAAGTTTTTTGATTGGGTTAAAAATATTTTATTAGGATGATGTCCATCAAATATCTCGGATCAAATCTTTCGAAGTGATGTGTGACTAAGTCAAATGAGATAGTGTAATATTGTCAAATTTGTCATTCAGAAAGCATGTGGGTGGTCAATTTTGCAATGTAAAGAAACTACTATTGCAAAAATACTTGCAATGTGGATTTTATTGGCCAAAGTCTTTAAAATATGTCACAATTTCTGCAAAAGTTGTGAAAATTGTCAAAAGTTAGGGTCCCTTTCAAAGAGAAATATATGTGATGCCCCACCACTATGTAGTGATTGAAATCTTTGACTGTTGGGTATTGATTTGATTTTATGGGGCCATTTCCATTATCATTTGGTTTTCTTTACATATTGGTTGCATAGATAGATTATGTTTCAAATGGATCGAGGCAATTCCTTGTCGAACAATGATCACAAAATAGTGATAAAATTTTTGAAAGAAAATTGAATTTTAAGTATTTTGGAATTATCAGTATCTATTAAAAATTTTTGTAACAAAGTTTTCAGAACTTTAATGAAGAATATGGAATCATACTAATTAACAACACTTATCATCCATCATACATGCACAAATGGACAAGTTGAACTTGCAAATAGGAGAGTTAAAACAAATTTTGGAGAAAACAGTTAACCCAAACAGTATAACCCAAACGTAAAGATTGTCTCTTAGACTTACCGATACACTTTGGGCATATAGAACTGCTTTCAAAACATCATTAGGCATGTCTCCTTATAGATAGTTTATGGAAAACCTTGTCATTTACCTGTTGAACTTGAACATAAAGCTTATTGGGCAATCAAAATGTTTAACTTCAACCTTGATGAAGCTTCAAAATTGCGCAAATTGCAAATCAATGAACTTGAAGAACTGAGAAATGATGCATATGAGAATTCTAAAATTTATAAAGCAAGAATCAAAGATTTTCATGATAATAAAATTTCAAGAAAAATATTTGAGGTTGGTTAAAAGGTTTTGCTTTATAATTCTCGATTGCATTTGTTTCCTGGAAAATTGAGATCAAGGTGGAGTGGTCCTTTTGTTGTAAAAAAAGTATATCCTTATGGGGCGATTGACATTGAGAATCCTAGAAATGGTAACATATTCAAAGTAAATGGACAAAGAGTTAAACCATTTCTAGAAAATCAATTTTCACAAGAGGAATTCTTTTTCTTTCTAACCCTTGTTATGATTAGTGTTGTATATATTTTTTTTATCTGACATTATTTTTTTTTCTTCTCTTCTTCTTCTTTTATTTTTTTTATTTTTTCTTTTCCCGGTTAAATGGCGGATAACGGTACTCCGTGGCTATAAAAGTCGGACTTGTCAGTTTCCCAAACAGCTGAAATCTTTGTACAAATTTTCTTTGTTTTTCTCATTCTCTTTTCTTGTTATTTTCAAAATGGGTGACATATTTCTAACTCTCAAGAAGCGATTTCCTTTTCTTCCTAAAAATACAATTTTGAAAATTTATATAAAATCAGGATTGAAAGATTAAGGATGCTTATGCACAAGGGCATTCCGGAGGACATACGATGGTTAATTGAAGCAAAGATAAGGGCAGGTGAGTTTTCACATGAGTTTCCAGATTTGCTTACTAGATACATGTCTGGTTTTGGTAAAAGCACATATTCAAAAAAACGAAGGGGCGAAAAAAATGAAAGTTTGTCATATTTGTGCTAGATGGACTTGCAACACAAAGTGTCGTTCTTTAGGAATGGTCTCTAAAAATCGAGAAGATAAACTTAAATTCATTATGGATGGACTGAGTAAGGAGTCTTTAGATCACATTATATTGACTCTTGAGACGCATTCATGTGGATTGGTACAACGTGCAATTCTTGATTTATGAGATCGTTTTCGAAATGAATATGAGCTTTATAGTCTTGGGAATCTGACATTAAAAGATCCTGTTTGCCAGTTTATAAGAAAACTGGATGGGAAGCATATCCTCGACCCATAGAGGGCGTTTAAGCCGTTACTGGACGTAAAACCAGAGGAAGATGTGAGCCACAATCACAACTACATGTACATACACGTGGTAGTAGGTAATTTTTAAAATTTCGTATGTGTCCTTATTTTCAACCTTTTGACAAAAGAAAAAGACATGCAATAAATGTATTTCCTGTTCACACCTCAATAAATATCACCGTACTCACTCTATTTTTGCACAACTTATTTTCAAAAAAAAAAAAAGAAAAAAAGAAAAAAATGGAAGTTTCTTCAACTCGCAAATTTAATTCCATTTGTGTTTTTTGTGGATCCAATCTAGGAAAAAATGGTGAGTTTATAGGGCAGCCAATAATCTTGTAGAACTTTAGCAGAAAGAAAAATTCATTTAGTGTATGGGGGAGGCAGTTTGGGGTTAATGGGGAGTGTTGCCATTTCTGCTTATGTAGGAGGTGTCAAAGTTTTGGGAGTTATCCCAAAATATTTAACAGTACAGAATATCACAGGTATGACCATTGGACATGAGCTGAAAGTGTCACACATTCAGGACAGAATGCCTAATATGTAAACAATGCGGATGCATTCATCATTCTACCTGGCGGTTTTGGTACACTGGAAGAATTATTCCAAATTGTCTCTTGGGCACAACTCAACATTCACCAAAAACCTATAGGTATTCTTAATGTTAATGGTTTTTATGATGGTTTGCTATCTTTTGTAGATCATGCTGCGAAAAAAGGGTTTATTTCAACTTCTGCGAGAAGAATCATCATTTCTGCTCCAACACCTGACCAGCTGATTGATCAACTTCTAGCATATGTGCCAAAACATGATCCAGTCTTGGCCAATGTGGATTGGTCCAATAGGAACAATGGTCGAAAACGCAAATTGAATTTGACTCTCAGTCTGTGATACTTATTGTTAATGATTTTATCTAATAGTATGTGTGTTTTTTTTGTTGTTTCAGCTTTATAGCCGCATTTCAGGTGATATCTTTCAAACTTTACTTTCCTATCTATTTTTGACATTGGGGACAATGTCTCGATTAGGTTGGGGGGAGGGATAATTGATATCATGACTTATATATTCAATGTGTGTTTTTTTTTTAGTATTAAAAAAATAAAAAAAAAAATATAAATCAAGCGTATTTTTTTGCTGGATCCGTTGAAAGCATGAAAAAAGGTGGCTGAGTAAAGGGTAATTGTAACACTCTTGAGACGCATCCCTATTTTTTGCATAATATGGCAGGTTTGTAAAGTTTTTAACAAGTGTTTGTGAATTACCAATATTTTTTTTTTGAGTCGTATAGGTACTTCCAACTTCAATGATTAAAATTAAGCATGAATAATATGGTTTAATTGATGATGGGTGTTGTTTTGGACTTTGATGTTGTTATTTTGTTAATATATTTTTGTGATAATTATACTCAAATTTTATTTTGCACAAATAGTTATATTATTTAGTGTGAAGACAATCATGTCAAAATATATAGTTCTTATGCCCTTATTCTAATCATCACTTGAATCTTCAACATGTAGAGGTTAAGTATTAGAACTTTTACTTTTGGTCTGTCGAGGCGAACGACTGATAGTGCACCACTAGAAAAATGATTAAGGCATTAGGCTTTCTAGCACCATTGCCAAATCAGCTTGTTCCCTATATAATATTTAAAGAAAACATCCCCTAGTAAACCACTTTGAGTCTTACAATAATAAATATATTTTTTTTTTGTAACCATATCTTTTTTATCTAGCCTAAATACACTATTATCCAACCCTTGTTCTAAAAAATAATTGGAGTTTAAGAGACATTCAATTGAAAACTTGGACTTACAAAAGAAATTTAGGTTGGGATAGAAGATAAGTGTGGGGGAGTTTCTTTTAAAAAAAAAAAGAAAAAAAACAATATAAAAAAAAAAAAAAAGTTGCAAAGTGCTACAAGTTGCAACTAAAAATGAGATGTTGCAAGATGAATAAGAGGGTCCAATTCAATAACAATAGACTCCAGTGTGAAATTTGTGGAGTTTGAGAATTCTTCATCGATAAATTTTATGTCTCTAATTCCATGAAGTTTTTAGAACGTTTGTTGCATCCTATCCTTTTATTTTTTAGCTACATCACCACCCTTTGCCCCATTACAACCTTTGTTAAACACTTTTTGATTTCGTGTGGTGCCTTCAGTGTAGTGGAGATTTGCACCAAAGGAAGAGCCTATGATGTTTAACTTTTCTGTTAGAGATTGGGTGATGGTTTTTGTAAGGTTTTATGAGAATTCACTTATTTGAAACATGCATAGTTTCATCACTATTGATATTAACTGTCCACACACACACTTGAGTATGATTATTGTGGAAATGTATTGATTTTTGAATGACTAACAGTTAAACTCAACACTTGTTTGATTTTATTTCCATATTAGTTTGTTGCTTCATGAGAATAAAAGTTGGAAGATAGTTATTATAGGTGTTTGTAGGTATCACTGCTGAAAACCTTCACGAGACTATAACTCGTCCTCTATGGGCCACCTAGGGGTTTAAAGGCTTGTTGCATATGCTAAATGCAATCGTGTTTTTCTACGAAAGTGGATTAGTTTATGTTGTTTTAAGCTTGCTCGAGGACAAGCAAGGGTTAAGTGTGGGGGAATTTGATAAGTGCATATTTTGACATATTTTTATATCAAATCCTTTATACTTTTCTTGCTTTATTCTTGTTAATATTCTTGTTTTATTAATGTTTTGTGTTAGGGAATAAATGGAAGCATGTTTTCAGACTTGTGCAGTTTTTGTAATTTGAGCATAACTTCATGATCAAAAGCTCTATGGACCTGAAGATTGTTTCATTTGAAAGCCAAGAGATAGAGGTACAACTTTTATGTTGGAGGCTCAGCCCAATTCAGTCTTGATGATAGCATAAAATTCATCCAAGTAATTACACAAAATGGATCACCAAAATTCAGATCAGAGTTCAGCCCAGTATTGACTTATTTTACCAATTCGGTTATATATCTTGAGCCCAAATTTATTTTGGTCTGAAATTCGGATATGTTATACCCAAGAGGTAAATAAACAAGTTTTCTGAAGACAAGATGGTGTGAAAATGTGTTGAAATGGTAAAACCATAGGCTGCAAGTTGCTGCTGATGTTACAGGGCGGCTCTTGGACATGACTCGGTAATTTGACCATATCTCCTTCATCCGATCGCCAAATTTGACAAAAGATATATGAAAATATATCAGCGTTGAAAGATCTACAATTTTTATTCTTTACGTATTTTCAAACTCTGGCTGTATCTGACCGAAAAATGTAATTCAATTCAGTGGTTGAGAAATTTGTGTAACAACTTACCAACTCTTGGCAACTAGCATACCACTTGATTAACCCCTCCATTATTTATTTGGCCTCTAGCTTACTCCAAGTACTATAAATAGGCCATGTATTCAGCTTGTAACAGGAGGGGGGTAGAGGGTTTCTTTAGGCTAAGTTATCTAGTTTGTATGTTTTCTAGTATTGTAAGTTTTCTAGTAGTAATAGAAATGCATTCTCTAGTTTCTCTTATATTTTTAGTCTTTGTTACTTTTATTATGTCTTTCTAAATTTTATTTTGCTGAGGAAAAAGGGTGAATCTCTTGATGGAGGAAGATAAATGGTTATAAGGGTAGAAATTGTTTAAGTATGTTGTATTATTATTATTATTTTTGATCTAAACCCTACTTATTTTTGTGGTGATTCTTGATTTATGTATCTCCAATGGCACAACAAATACTTGGGTTCATTTAGCTTATTGTACGGTTTTACCCACCGACTGCTAATGTGAAACCTTGATTTGTTGTTGACGAAAGAGTATATAAATGCTTGATCCCATAAATAAGTGTTGGCGTTAAGAGATAATTTGCAATAGTAAGACAATATCATGATTACCTTATTGCATGAGTTACTTGATAATATCTTCCCATTGGAACCTTCATTATGTATGGATTCCAATTGTAGCAATTAATAGAGGTAAAAAGAATAAATAACCATTTATCTATTCAAAACTCAAGAGTGGATCCCTAATCCTCAATACTTTTATTACTTCGGTTTTTTCTTTAGCTACATCATACATTAATTGTTCATATATTTTTTATTCACATAAACTCCATCTTTTTATAAATATAAACTTGAATTCTTCAAACAACTTCCCTGTGGATCGACCTCGAACTCACGAGAAATTTATTACTTACTACAACCTGCACTTGGGTTTGCAACCTTAAAGTTGTAGCAAATGAAAACAAATATTGCAAAAGATTTCGTGTGGATTATATTTCTTGTCTACCTCTCTAACATCGTACCCATGTTCTATCTTTTGGGAGGATTGAATAGAAAAGCATTTGAGGGGGGACAATGCAAGTAGGTTACTAGTCATTATAATTGTTCATTTAAAATTGTTCATTAGCATGAATGCAGCATGCAATTTGTAATCACAAGGCAGGTGGTGTTTGGTAACCTATTAGCATGAATTCATGAATGAGAAAGTATATGTGGTCCAATTTGTTCAATTTGATGATTTTCAATTTTTTTCTCATACTACTATAATATAAGCTAGTTAATGACTCAAAGTTGGGGATAAAATGTAACCTTATTTCATTAGAATAATTTTGTATGTGTACTTAACAGGTCTAGTCTTACAAAGTCTACATCTTTGTAGCTCTAATTAGGCCATATGTAATCCAACACCAAATTCTATACCAAAATATTAAATTTGGTGTAATTTATATATTTTCAATTTACGTCCAACATTGTTTTACTCTCAATTTTAATTTTATTTATATCTTATATTATATATTTAATTAATTTATAATTTAGTTTTATTTATTCAATTTTAGTTTTCTTATTATTTTGTAATAATATTTATAGTGATTAATTATCATAATTAGCAAGTAATTAGCATTTGCGATAAATTATAATAATTAACAATAATAAATAAATATATTAAATAATATTACTTGTATAAAATTCAAAAATAAAATACAATATAAATATTAAAAACTAAAATTTAAAAATTAAAATACTATATAAAAATGTTCGACATAGACAAATCAAGAATAGAGATGCTCAATTTGCACTTCAATATACATTATTTGATCATTTGTGAGATGAATATACTAATTCTGAGAATTAAATAACCAAAATGTATTAGTCTTTATATTTATTTTGTGAAAGTTTTTTTATTTTACACAGTGTGCAATATAGTATTTTTCTTTATCGTGATATTAATTGTAATGTTAATCTTTGTAATATAATCAATAAATATAATATTAATTATAGATAATTTTTTATTTTGTAGAATTAGTAGTAATAACATATAAATAATTAAATAACTTTATAAAAAAATAAATAAGTGAAAATTGATAAATAAAAAAATTAAAAAAAAAATTAGTTTTGTGTAAAATTTAGTACAGTGATTGAAGATAATTTAGGCTAAATTATATAAAAATACTAAATTTAGTATAAAATATACATCAAATTTGGTGCAATGGATTGAAGATGACTAACCAAAATTAATACTAGAAAGAGATTGTTGGCACGAGATGTTAATACTTACCACATCACAAATTATTAGAACTTGAAGCCCTTAAAATGTGGATAAAATGTGAAGGATTGTCATGAATAAAGATATTAATGTGCACTTTTCCATCTATTATTGCGAAATTCTTAAGGCAAACCAACTTTACACCAAATCAGAGTAGGGTGCCATTTTCCCCTCAAATTTCCATCCCAATGGCTGCGCCATTCCCAACGTTAATTTGGAGAGCAGCTACATAGCTGCGACTGCGCTCTCTTTCTGTTGTTTTTTTAGTAAATTTTATAATTATTTGTTATGTTTACAAATATTTTAAAATTTATATTTTATCTTAATTGTATATTTTCAACAAAATTACTTTTTTATATTTTACATGTACATAAATATTTTATCAGAAATTTATTTAATTTATTTATGTTAATGTTGTTATTAATATTACACACAAATTAAATATATTATTTTAATTAATTAAATGTAAAATACAAATTAAATATGTAATTATTTAATATATTACTTAAATTATAAATAGATATTTAATGAAATAAAATAATTATTGTAAATGAAAAAATTTAAAACAGATGGTTTGAAGATAAAGTTTAAGTTTGATGTAAAAATTATTATTTTAATGCAAAAATTACACTAAAATAGAATTATAAATTGGTGATAGCTCTATATGGTTCACATACGACGTCAGATTTAAACCCTTTGAATTAATATAGTACTGTCAATATCACCATACATGATTCTTGGATCAAGATAAATTATAAATTGATGGAAAAATGATATTTTAAATTCTTGTTTAAAGTCATGGCATCCCTAGAAAGCCCTTGTGTGAACACAATTGGCGTGTCAAAGGGCAAACAACATAATATACCGGTTGGGAGGTGATTGTTAGAAGTTGCATTGGGCAATTAATGATAATAGAAATAGTGTATTTCAAACTTGGACATCTAAACATTGACCCCATTTCTACATATTTCATTCATTTGACAATGATATATAGTGCGTGGGGGGGAAATAGTAGTTGGGCGATTTTGCTTTAATATTTGCAAGGTCAAAAGGCTTCTTTCTTTTTCATTTTTTTCAATAATTCTTCTTCTCTTAATTGCTCTACATTATAATATTTATGAGCAATTTTTTTCTCTTTTTATTTATTTATTTCATATATCACGTGGTTGTTATAAATCTTCTAAATTGTCACAAACCTTTGGTAAAATCAATGGTTAGACTTTGCAGATTGATATTTTCTTAACTAGTATTAGTTTTAATCCGTGAAATGAAACTTGGCAATAGAAAACAAAAAATACCAGCTTAATAAATAATTTGGGGTTGATTTCGTGTGTTGATGTGACTTAGGTCAGGGGTGAATCGATTAACTCGAGCTCGGGCTAAGTTAGAGGGTTAATGATTAAACAAAATCATGATTATCACCCAATTGATTGGCTATCTAGGAAGGTCATCTGTAAAGATCATAGGTTGGTTGCTAGAAGAGTGTTGGCTCGTGCTAAGTGGTAGTTACAGTACAATTGTGCTCTCAAAATACCACATGTTAGGTAAAACAGTTCAACTCTAAATTGATGGTTAATACAGGGATCCTGAAGATAAACAGTCGAACATGCTGAACTTGTACTTGAACTACTTTTAGAATATGGTTGGTGAGCTCATCCTTTAAGATCCACTCTAAAGGTAGCATGAGCTACTTCTTGAGTTGAACATATTAGCTCGTTATTTAGGACTTATGTTCCTCATGTTATGCACTTTCCTGCAAAAGGACAAAATCAAAGAATTAATTATGAATTGAGATAAGGAATTTAATTTAGAGTAATAAGGGAAATGATGATATGTGCATTGGGCGGTTGTAACAAAGTGAAATTTGAAAAAAAAAATTCCCTTTTTATGAATTTTACAAATAGTATTGGATTAATTTAAATTGACGTTATACTGTACACTTTACATATTCGTATTGTTTGCTTGTTCTTTGTCTTCTTCTTTAAGTAATACCATTAACTTTGAGTTTGATGTACAAAGCATTAAAATTACCTTACTTCCTTTGAAATATTATTAAAATATTAAAAATATTTAAACATCCACGTATTTTTTATCTCGACCTGACTCAATATTGAGTTTCGGTCAACCCGAGCTTCTACCAGTCAATGAAGGAGACTGATGGGACGTGTCAACCAACTTGATTATGATATCTAGATCTTAACCTGTACGACCTACAAGAATCGATCAATATAAATACATCGTGCACAATTCTCATAAGGTAAGTTTTGTATTATTAAAACACTAAAAATATCTAAAGATCTACGCATTTTTTATCTTGACCCGATCCAATATTGAGTTCGGGTCGACCCGAACTTCTAACTGTCAATGAAGGAGACTGATGGGACGTGTCAACCAACTTGATTATGACATTTAGATCTTAAACTGTACGGCCTACAAGAATCGATCAATATAAATACATCGTGCACAATTCTTATAAGCTAATTTTTATATCATTTATTCAGTTTGCTTACCAGTTCATTTTGAGTTCAAAACTTGACTAACTTAAGTATACGAGGGTTTTAGTTGGGGGCCACCCCATCGAGCCTAACATATTTCTTTCGTGTTCTTCCAAATTTAAATACCCAAACTCAACACTGATTTTATTTCTAAATTAGAATTGGAATCTCTACACCGGATCAGATGTTTGCTTTGCAGGCCATAGTTGGTGGAATTGAAAACGGAGATCAATATTCTAATTCTTGAGTTACACCAAATATCTTTGAGTGCATCATGTCTTATTAATCATGCAACCAAAAACATAATCATTCTCAGTCATCTTTCTTTTAACCATTGAATTTGTAAAAACTAATTTTTCCACCAAGAGAAGTTCCTATTTGTAACATTAACACAGATGAACCTAATATTTATAGTATCATGTATTGATCTATTAAATAGCATAATACAAAAAAAAAAAAAAAATCTATTAAATAGCATAATCGAAATCGCATTAATTAGATTCAACAAAGGCTGGTGATGGTGCCAGAGCAGGAAAATTATATTGCCATATTGACCCTTGACTCGATCATTCAATGCCAAACAGCACCGGAGAATTCTCCCTCTTACCTACCCCTCCATCCGGCCCTCTCCCCCCGTGGCCGCTTACTACGTTCTGTGTGACCCAAAAGTGCAGTCACCGGAGCTAGCCATAGCCTTAATTTTCACCGTTATGTTTTTCTCAATTTACTTTTAGAGCAATTATGTCAATTAGAGCCCTTATGGTTTGGCATTAAGAGAACTGCTCTGGCATTATCACTGGCCTTCAACAAATTCTACCCAGCTGCTTAGATGTGGGGCAGTAGGCCTAATACCTGCAGAAAGCAAAAAGAGATTTCCCCATGTTTTTCATAGGTTGTTTATAACTAGCTCCTATATTATGCGGCCATTTTAATGAGAAGTAAGGTTTAACATAAATTATTTGGACCAGGATGAGAAACAACGACATCCTATTAGGGTGGGCGTCGAATTAGATAATTTAATTTAAATTTTAATAGATTGATTTGGAATTTGAATTTTTGAGTAGTATAATTGTTACTCTATCCAAATCGATTATCCGACATTTGGGTTGCTGGATTCAGTGGCGTATGAGTTAGTGACACATTTTTTTTTTTTCGTTAACGTGGTTTAATTCAATTATTTTTTCCTTAAAACTGTAGAACACTTTATTTATTTGATAAAAGTGATTTTGTTACTATCACAATGTCCTTCTGGTAGATATTAGGCTGCAGTTGCATTAAATTATCATTATTGCAAAACATAGTATGTTTATTGTTGATTATTCTACTTTTTAGGGTCAAATTATTCTTTTTTTAAGTTATATTTCTTCTATCCATATTTCCTTTCTTTGTTAGGATGTTGACTAGTTAATTTGATCATTCTTCAAATGCAATAGTGAACAATATAATTAATATTTTTTTAAAAAAAAATTGAAATAGTGTCAAAACACTATAGTTAATATTACCATTTGAAGGTTTAAAGATGACAGAGTAAAAAAAAAAGAGCTAATAAAACAAATTAGACAAAAATTAAATGCTTTAAAACAGAGTATGAAAAATAATCAAACCTTATCATAACCTTTGTTTAAATATGTGAAATCTTATAGAAAGGTTAACAAGAAATTTTTTTACTTCCAAAGTTGCAACTCCACATTTTTTTTCCTCTTTTTATATTGGAGTGATTATGTATATTATTACATCATAAATATCAATAATTATTAATTATTTATTGATAAACAATCAATCTTATCGACTCATCAATTCATAAGAAAGCTATGGACTCATCAATTAATAGAAAGTAGACAAAAGTCAATAAAAATACTAGATATTGTAAGAAAAATTTAAAAATATATCTATTATCTGAATAGTAACAATTATAATTTCGTTTCTCACATAATATTAATCCACCAAATCATCAAACTGCATAAAAAATATTGATTTTATTAGATAAAAATTTAAAAATGTAATTGACAATAAAATAAATATTCTTAAAGTTTTAAATTATAATATCTACTTTTTTTTTTTAAGTATTCAAACCTCCATTTGGTTCAATAAGCGTCACGCTTTTCTTTTCTTTCTAATTCAAAATCAAAAATCATTTCCAATGAAAGTACCAAAATATTTTCTTAAACCTCAACGCCAAGGCCTCCCCTCCCCCAACTGGCCACGTGCACAGAGGGTCAGCCACAGGGGTGGCAAAACAGAAATTAACCTGGCAAGAGCAGCCCATATTCGAAACTGACACATTTAACAATAAATCGTTGTACGCGAAGTCCTGCTATTTCCCCGTCTGGCAACTTCGGTGCCACGGCGCGCATACAATTAAAAGTTCGTTGGGGTAGTTGGATCCCCCCCCCCCTCTTCAAACCGTAAGCACCTTACCTTTCTTTAAATAAATATACTTCCCCCCACTTTCACCAATACTTAAAATTTCTCTCTGTTTTCTTTTTTCCTTGCAAGTTTTTCTACCAATTTTCTCACACACACCCAAAATCTTCCTGTTTAGGTCCATCATTAAGTTGTCCCATTAAGTCCCAATTTCTTTTTCTCACTCAACTCTTTGGTGTTCGCATTTAAATTCGAGGCTGAAGAGAGCATCTGATTGTTGGGTTCTGCTCAGAACTTGTTGATCAACAATGGGGAATGATGAGCAGAAGGGACAAGCCGAAACGGGAAAGATTTCGGATGAGGCTACACCTGAGAGGAGAGGGAGCAACAATCTCCCAAATTTTCTCCAATCTGTTAGGCTCAAATATGTGAAACTTGGTTATCATCACTTGATTTCACATGCTATGTACTTGCTTCTAGTTCCCTTACTAGGGGTTTTCTCTGTTCATCTGTCGACTGTTACTACAGAAGATCTAGTCCTGTTATGGGACCAGCTGAAATTCAATCTTGTTTCAGTTGTCGTGTGTTCTGCCCTCATGGTCTTTCTGGGCACACTCTACTTCATGACTAGGCCTAGAAAAGTTTACTTGGTAGATTTCGCATGTTACAAGCCTAAACCGGAGGTTATGTGTAGTAAAGAAATGTTCATGGAGAAATCAAGGCAAGCAGGGAGTTTTACTCAAGAGAATTTGGACTTTCAGAAGAAAATCTTGGAAAGATCCGGGTTGGGCCAGAAAACGTACTTCCCTGAAGCCATTCTCCGTGTGCCTGCCAACCCGTGCATGGCCGAGGCCAGAAAGGAGGCCGAGATGGTCATGTTTGGGGCAATCGATGATTTGTTGGCGAAAACCGGGGTGAAGGTCAAAGATATTGGGATTCTTGTGGTGAACTGCAGCTTGTTCAATCCAACACCATCTCTTTCTGCAATGGTTGTTAACCATTACAAGCTTAGGGGCAATATTTTGAGCTATAATCTTGGTGGGATGGGGTGCAGTGCTGGACTCATCTCAATAGACCTTGCCAAACAGCTTTTGCAGGTTTGTTTGTCACATTTTAATTCTTTGCATTTTCTTTTTCTTGGGAAATTGTTTCTCTGCCCAAGAGCCATAAATACAGACTATTATCTTCCCATAATTAAGTACTTATGAAGCCTAAATTCTCTATTTTTCTTTGTATCAATGCAACAGGTGAACCCCAACTCCTATGCCCTTGTAGTAAGCATGGAGAACATTACCCTCAACTGCTACTTTGGCAACAACCGATCAATGCTAGTCTCAAACTGCATTTTCCGCATGGGAGGTGCCGCAATCCTCCTCTCCAACAAGCCATCAGATAGAAGAAGCGCAAAATACCAACTAATACACACAGTCCGAACCCACAAAGGCGCTGATGATAAAAGCTATGGCTGTGTGTTTCAAGAAGAAGACGACACGAAACGAGTCGGTGTTGCCCTTTCCAAAGACCTAATGGCCGTGGCCGGGGAGGCTTTAAAAACCAACATCACAACATTAGGCCCATTAGTCCTCCCCATGTCAGAACAGCTACTATTCTTTGTCACACTAGTTGCAAGAAAAGTGTTCAAGATGAAAATTAAGCCTTATATCCCAGATTTTAAGCTAGCTTTCGAGCATTTTTGCATTCATGCTGGAGGGAGGGCAGTGTTGGATGAATTGGAGAAGAATCTTGAGCTGAGTCAGTGGCATATGGAGCCTTCAAGAATGACACTTTATAGGTTTGGTAACACATCCAGCAGCTCATTGTGGTATGAACTGGCATATACTGAGGCTAAGGGGCGGATGAGGAAGGGAGACAGGACGTGGCAGATCGCATTCGGGTCGGGTTTCAAGTGTAACAGCGCGGTGTGGAAAGCGTTGAGGCAGATTGATCCGGCTAAGGAGAAAAATCCTTGGATGGATGAGATTGATGATTTTCCTGTTGAGGTGCCAAGAGTGGTAACTATTAGTTGATTATTCTTGAGAAAGATCATCTTTCATTTTCTTTTATATGTACAAGTGGGGGTATCAGCTATCCTTTTCTTCTTTTTGTGGGTGTGTGATCACCATGTGAATAATTTGTTGAGGTCTACTTGAGTGTTAGGATTCATAGTGTTACTACATTATTTTTAGAGATATGAGGGTTTTGTCATAATTTTGGAAAATGTTTCATTTCAAGAATTTATGAAATATGTCTATTTGGAAGCTTAGAATTTATTGTGGCTTTTCTTCTTAGAGATCATAATGTTATTACAGTAGTTGTAGAGGACAGGTTTCTTGATCTGTCAAAATGATAATGAATATTTGGCAGAACTATGAAACTTGTCAAGGAATAACCAAAGTGTAGTTTTGGACTTCCTAGATTCCAAAACAATGATCAATTGTATTTTTCAACCTTTAACTTGTTCAAAATTTCTTGATGAAAGAAAGTCATACACTACTATATCTTTGAGGTTGTCATAACTATAATCATTTATAACTCTATACCTTTAGTCATGGTTGTAACTCAATTGTTAAACCTTTAGAAATGTTTTCGGCTACTTTATAACTAAGTACAAAGATGATCCGTTTATGATTTTCAGCTTTCTAAACTAGGGAAAGGGAGTGTTCGCTTAAATTAGTGAATAAATTTAAAGATTGTTGAGGAATGAAAAAGAAGCTAAAATGGTTAGTGTGTGGAAAGAGAAGTGAAAAGATAAAAAAAAGTTAGAGTTAAGAGTACTAAATTATTAAACATTTTCAAATGAGGTTTTCAGTAAAATAATAAAAATGTCAAAAGCATTTTTTGAATTATGCAAAAATTAGGAAAGTAAAAATAAATTTATATGTATTTACAAAAGTACCAGAAGCACTTCATCCTCTACTTTCAAATTAAGTGAAGTAAAATCAGAAATTAACATTTGAAAACACTAAAAACTATTTTTTTTTTTTTTTTCAGTCTGAGAATTGTTTTGGAGAATAAGTTGCAAACACTGCCAAAGAGTCAAACAGCATATCCATGTTTTCGGTCGTATCGAAATAGTTAATTTTTATTCCTTAGAAACATATCTACAAAGTCGATCTTTAAGCTCTGACTATGGTTTTCTAGCACAAAGAACCATAACCCTAATAAATTTCCCAAGAGTTCTAAGAATGGGCAACAAAAAGAAGCAGAAACTTGTGCCCACATGCTGATAGTCCATACTCCATAATTCAACCACTTGTAATGCAAGAAACTGAGCATTTAAAGGGGTGCATGCATCACTCCCCCGACCCACAAACATATAAATGTATATATTTCAGTTCATGTACAAAACATGTGATGGGCATTCAATTTGCATCCTTCTTGCCAAGAAGGAACCAGCTGTTTTCTTTTTTTTCTTTGCTGAGCAGGAAGAAATTGATTTTACAGATAAAGAATACCAAAAATGGCTGGAAATGCATGATAACTGCACATGCACAGATCCAGTTAATAGGTCCTTTTGACAGCTTTAACAAATTTATATAAGTAGCTGGACAATGGTGACTGCTTTGAAAATAATAGGGCCGGGCCGGTGGGTGTCAAGGAAATAGACATAGTACACATATTTAAAATCCGTACAAGTACTTTTCATGAGAATAACATTTCTTAGTGGGTGTCGAGGAAATATACATAGTACACATATTTAAAATGTGTACAAGTAATTTTCATGAGAATGACATTGCAATGTGTAAAAATATAGTATATTGGAGCTTTTTTTTTTTTTACTAATATAGGTATCCACGCTTGAATTGATTAATTTTAAAAGTGGATGATTTTCTCTTCTAGGTGATCGACCATCGAATAAATACTAATATAACAGTAATTTATATACATTTAAAGTGGATATTCAACACGTTGACTCTTATTATGTCACAATCCGTCACTTCGTATAAGACCTAAAGATGGTATTCGAGAACTTACCCATAAAGAACCAAAGTATTCATCAATCCTCTATGTTATACTCTAAATGTTTTACGACTACACCACTTCAGATGTGGGTGTTCTACATATTTTTTATGACTGTTAAGAAGATGAGAAACAAAATGTACTATGATTTATATCTTGCAAAATTCTATTTTTATTAAAAGAAATTTAATCATTGGAGAGAAAAAATTCAGTCATGGTTATGACATCAAAAGGGGGACCCCCATCACCACAAAAAAAAAAAAAAGGAAAAAAAAAAAGAAAAGTAAAGAAAAAGTTCGCGGGGATCAAATTTGAGGGAAATGGGCCGTCCCAGTAGTTAACTTCAGCCCATTTTTGCAAGGAAGTGGACTACTTTGTTTTGTGAGCTTTCTGTTGGGCCAGAGTTTAAGAATACTTCTTGCGTGGTGGACTTCTACATTAGAGTGACCAAAGAGATTGAGTGCTCGTTTGGTTTCATTTTAAAATTCATTTTTGTATTTTCAGTATTTTCAAGATTTAAAATATTTTTATTAAATATTTATATAAAAATAAAAATATATTTGAATTATTTATATCTTTATGCAGACTATATAAGTTTAAAAATAAAAATATTTTTATTTTATGGTATTTTGTACATAAAAATGTGTGATACATGAATAAATTTGAAAATGATTTTGATAAATGCACGAAAAGATGTGAATATTAATAAGGTTGAAAATAAATTTTTAAAATAAAAAAGTTATATTTATGATGTAAATGAATAAAATAAATGTATTTTTAAAATTTTAAATAAAAATAAAAAGATTTCCTTTAAAAATATAAACAAACACGCTGTGAGTCTGAGGACCGCCTCAAGATAGCCGCTCGCAAAAATGAGACTGCAAAATTTTGCGCAGTTCATAAGTTAATTGTGATTTGACTCATCATGTTAAATCCGAGTTGAAACGTTGTGATTCTCATTAAACCTTAAAATTGTTATGCTTATTATGTCCCAATTCATGAGATGATACTTATTTAAATAATATTTTTTTAATGGGGTTATAGACTGTTATATAATACCATTATCATATTATGACAATCTAATCAGTTACAAACAACTCGTGACATGAAACTTTCTGCACTGTACTTTAACTATGTGTAATTTTATATTGAACGGCTAATGGTTCTTGTTGAATTTTTTACAATGTCGCTGAGATATTTGGCCTGATTCAACCTAAACGCACCAATTATTGTAATTTATTGAATTATTAACGTTTAGATCCGACCTATGGGATAAGGAAGTAGTAATTTGGATTTTCCGTCCTGCAAATTTTCATTACCTGATATGATTACAATTAATTGATGATATTAATTCGTGTCATATTTGCATCTCATTCGTCAGCACAAAGATGACTTCGATTTGGTTGACCTTGAACCTTTTGCATGGTTAGGTTTGTTGGAGGTATTATCAATCAAAATTTATTGATACTTAAATCAATAAATGAAGTTTAAAAATTATTGTCATCAAGTATATATATATAAATTTGAAATGTCAATTACTTTTGGCCGAGCATTTCAAGAATACTTATAATAAGTGGGTTCAGAAGCACGTGTTGGGGATGTGTGTGTTAATATACAACGAGTTCGAATATTGATTTTGTCAAAGATCCATGATTGAAGTTTCGGGTTGAAACCCGACATCAACTGGGTTGGATTAGATCCAAACGAAAAATTATAAATCTTGACCTACAAACACTTACTATATATATTTATCATGGGTCCTTGAAATTGTTATCCAATAGTTAATTATCAAAATTTGCAAAGGTTTCATATACAGTAATTTTTAATGAGTACAAAGAGGTGTATGGTTTAAAAGAGCGTCCACTCACCACTTTAGTAGAGTGGCTCTTCTAGCACATGAGAGGATACCATGCAAGGGGACACTCTTTAATACCTAATTTTAGTAGATTCGTAGGATCTTCGAGATTGTGATCTGCCTTCCAAGTTCCCTTCAATATATATATAAGTAAATCATCAAGAGTTAAATGAGATTTCTGCATAATAAACTACAAATTAATTAATTATTCAAAAAAATACTGCACGAGCACGAGCATATATACAATTTCGTTCAAGTTTTTATTGTCGAAAAAATTTTGCTATATTCTTCTTAAAACATAATACTCAAATATTTTGAATAGTATAGCAGCCTATTTTATTCTTTTTTATTTTTTGACATTATAAAAATTTATAACGAGAATATATATTTGACATGCTAGAGTGCTAGGTGCAAGAGACAATCATGGAGCTAGCCATCCGTAGATTAGGTGTATACCATGATGCCTTATTAGGTCTACAGTATATTATTTTATTTACAATGCGTTGATGCTCCATTGATTCCTGAATCAAATTGGATTAAAATGCTTGTGCTTTCAAAGATTTCAAAACAAATATTCATAATAACTGCAGTTTTATTAGGATTAAGGGAAAAAAACAAAAAAAAGACAGATCATCAACATGACTTATTATGCGTACATTCATCTCGTAGAAGTATTTCTACACACACACAACGTGTGATGTAGAATGCATTCTAGAGATAACTAGGAGAATATTGAGAAAAGTGACTCGACATGCAAGTCTAGAGTTTACGTAGCACAAGAGGAGCACCGTACTGGGGTTGCATGTTTAGAGAAACCATAGGTCCGTGTGCATAGGTTGGTGAAATCTCAAAGGAGAACTTCTGCAGGAACGATGTAATAAATACTTTGGTTTCCCATACTCCCAAGTTAGCCCCAATACAATTACGGACACCCCAACCGAAGGGTATGAATGCGGCATGACCATTGGCTGCTTTAAGTACTCCTTCGGCAAACCTTTCGGGTTTGAACTCTAAAACGTCATCGCCCCAGATTCTAGGGTTTCGATGCAGTAGAATTACTGGCAACATTACCATTGTACCCTTTGGCAAGCGGAATTCTCCCAAGGCTGTTTCTTCTTCAACCACTCTACTCACTTCAATTGATGGTGGATATAAAACGCAATATCTCGTGTACTATCAGATTTAGCTGCTGTAAAATAGAAAAGTAGCTGACATTAGTAGTAGTGCATTTTTATTTTATTTTATTTTTTTGGGGGGGGAGGGGGGCAATGTTGTTGGAAATGGCCAAAATACCCTTTGCGGAATAACCACATTGTCATCTTCGTGTGTGCATATAATCTAGGTGGATGATGAATGTCAAAACCTTACACTTACAATTTTTAGCTGGCCCAAAGTCATCAGCATTGATCTTATTCTTGTTTCCCAAGACTTGGAAAATCTCTTCTCTAGCACGATCTTGCCAGTCTTGGTGAACGGCAAGCATAACTATGGTCCAAGAAATAATATTAGAGGTGGTCTCATAACCAGCCAAGAAAAATAGCTTGCATTGTTGAATGATCTCATGAACGACCATCGCATGAGCTTTACTGCTTTTTATGTCTACTTCGTTTAATTCATCCAAGAACAGATCAAATAAGTCGGGTTCACCACTGATTTCTCCTGTCTGTCTCTTCTTCAACCTTTCGTGCATCATATTGGTAAATGTGGCTGTTAATTCGTTCTCAATTGCGTTAGCCCTCCTATATTTCTTGGTTGGAAAGTACCTATAAACAAAGAAACACCGCAGGATAATTTGAGAGGCCAAACAAATAACCAACCCCTAAATGTCTCGTTTCTGATCTGTTTGTTTTGCCGAAACTCCTGATATGATGTGTTCTCTATGAATATCACACACACACACACACACACACACTTGTATATACATATATTCTTTGCTGAAGTTTTTTACTAGTGTGACTTACTGCTCTCCAGGAATGCTGAAAGGCTGAGCCTGTTTGGCAAGAAGTGAGCTCAGAGATGATATTGAAAGTCCTTTTCATTAATCCATCAAAGGGAGTGCTGAATAATGCATATGATACTACAGAACCAGTATAGTCTGGAAGATAAGGGAACACATCAACCACACCCGGGGACCCATCCTTTGGGACCATGCTGCTCCATTCATCTAGGATATCCCCACACTGCTTTTGCATTGTAGTTACCATGTCCTGTCATACACGATCATACAAAAATTAGAATTTCAAGAATATTGTTGTACTTGTTCTCTCCCCATTCCAATTCAGAACCTCGGCCTATCGTGACTGTACTAAGTATTTCATTACCAAAAAATTCGCAGAAGCTTTGAAGTTATCCATAGTGCCAAATTCTTAAATTATTGTGTGATGAAATAATCTTGAATGTCTAAGACTCACCTTCAGCTTGTCCAAATGAAAAGGAGGGTTCAGCTTCTTTCTATTTTTGCTCCATTTTTCACCCTCAAATCGAATAAGTCCCCCAATCAGCCTTCTGAATATTGGATTAGATATCTTGAAAGACTTCTGAAACGACATGTGCTTGCTCATTACAACTTTCATCAACTCACCATCCATTATGAACACCAATGGTCTTGGACCCACCCACATGAACGAATTCTCGCCTGCAAGAGTCAACTCATGCAGCGTGTGTGAGAAAGATAGACACGTAAAATTTGTTCATTCTGATCGTTAACAATAGTTTTTTGATGAAAGGATGCTCAGTCAAGTCAAGTCGATCGAGCAGCGTGTGAGAAAGATAGACATATAAAACTTATTCAGATCGTTAACAAAGGATACCGTATGTCTTTATGGTCTTGGAAATAAAGGACACGAGGCCCGATATCATCGTCAATGCCGATGGGTTTGGAGTAGGATTCCTCGTACATGATGGCGGTCTCTTTGGCATCTCCAAACAAAAACCTGTAAGAATTGCCTTTCAACCCTTGCTTCCTGAGTATCTTCTCCATCCTCTTGGGTTGGAGCCAAACCCAGTTGAAGAATCTCCATGCTGTCACAACAAGAATTGTGAACACTGAAATGATCAAAATGGAAGCCCACATTCTTGTTATTCTTCGCTCATGATGAATGGAGCACAGACACCTGAGTCCTATTTAAAGGAGCTTGGTGGCAGTGATTGTAAAATATCACTCCCACCTATCGCCATCACCACATCAATCGTCCATTCGAATGTTTTTAACTTCCTCGTTCTATATTTATGATGTTATTTTAATTCGGCACAAAATTTTAAATAAAAATTTTAAATATATATTTTTTTATATATTTACACTATTATATATAAATTATGACTGCGAGTTAACAACATTATATCATTATTTAATTAATTTTTTTAAAAAATATTTTAAAAATGAAGACAACATCCTAGAAAAACAATGGAAGCGATAAATTTGAGAAAATAAGAGTACTATTTTTGTACAAAATTAAATTCTACATTAGTGCTGCAGACTAATCAATTCGATTATTTTTATAAATGCATTATCAAATAAGTTAATTAAATATTTAAAAAAATCTTATAATAGTCATAAACAACATAATAAATTGTTATGATTTGCAAGTAATTTTATATTATCAAAATTTTCTCATAACTAATAGAATATGTTTATTAAAAAATAAAATAATTTAACTTTACATTGTAGCTAATTCAATATCTAAATGTGAACAGGTAAAGTAAAAAAAAAATTGCATGTGCTGCCATTTAGAATTATTATTGAAGCCCGATCGAGCCCCTATCACTTGATAATAATAAGAAATAGACGGTGTCAAAATTCGTTTCTGACTTACGTAAGTCTAGGTGACAAAATTCATTTCTTAAAAAGGTTATGAATAGACAACCACCACTTTGCAAACTAACATAAATTCTATTCATTTACGTTGTTTTCCAAATTTATATTTCTTTTTTCCTTTTAAAATATGCTAATATAATGTTTCATCTTTCAACATAATTTTTGTTTTTTTGTTTTTTTGGTGGAATATTACTGATTTATTTAGGGAGCGATTCATATGTAAAAATAGAATTAGAAAGGAATATAATGAATTTAGGAAATGAATGAAGAAAAAGAAATGATATAAGCATTCTTTTTCTCTGCTTGCTATTTATAATGAATAAGAAATGAATAGAATAATTATTAATTGTTTGATTTCATCACATGATTAATAACTAGAGATTAATAGTAAGAATTAAATGAAATTACTTTTAATGATCATGGTAGAAAATTTGAAATTGAAAATGGATACGTTGAATTCAATTCTATAATAATATTATTTGTAAAAAATATTTGACAGTTGACTTGTTTACTCAAGAGTAGCGGTGTTTATAATTCGATAAATCAATTTAACCAAATTGAATCGAAACTAAAAAAATCGTATGTATCGAACCAGAAAATTAGGTTAAACATTCAGGTTTTATCTTTAAAAAAAAATTGTATTTCATTTGGTTTTGATGTTTGGTTTCAGTTTATTAAATATACCTCGTACTGAATTATAATTTTTATAAATTCTTTTAATAAAATATTCTTATATTTATTAACTTTTAATAGTAAATTTTATTTCTTGATTCAACAAAACTCAAAAAAACAATAAATAAAAAATACAATTATGATCTTATTTTTTAATGTTTCTAATTATTTTATTGATTTTAACTTATTTTTTTGAAAAAACTTGATTTAGTCAAATTATCGAATTGAAAAAAAAATAATAACTTAACAAATTCTATTCAGTATAATATTTTGTGTAGGTTTAACTTTAGAATGGGGGTTTGAGGTGTGAATTTGGGTGTATTGATAGGTGGTGGTGGAAATAGAAGAGAAGAAAAAATGATTGGTGGGTGGTGGTGGTGGTGGGGGCAGATGGTGGCGATAAATGGGTGGTAGTAAGTGGGTAAGAAAAAAGTTGGAGGAGAAAAAGAAAAATAAAAAATGAAAATTTGATTTTCTTGAAATTTTTACAAATGGAAAAGGAATAAATATAAATTTAATTATTATTTTATGTCCACTTAAAAACTTCACTAATTTTGTTTATTTTTTTGTTTTTGTTCACATAATTGCCACATAATATAATTTTTTTTAAATTTAAAAATCTTCAAATTATAGTCCATGTCAGCATATTTTAATGGTCTTTTGTGTTATATCAGCAAATGTTGATCAAAAATAAATTTTTTGATAAAAATTGAAATAATGTGCTCATTTTAGAAAATTAGTATACTAATATTAAATTATTCTAATTTAAAGGATCAAATATTTATCTAGAGGAACTTAAAAAACCAAACATGCTCGAGCACAATGACTTTGTTAGGTTCTACTTTCCTAGAATATTTTCCTTCTCCCAAAAAGATAACGAGTTTGGATTGCTATTTTGGAGAATCACATTTTTATTTCTTTAATATAATATTAATCACAATAAATAACATTGATAATATATTTATAATTGAAAATATTATTCAAAATAAATTATATTAATTTTTTAATAAAATATCTAAATATTCTCATTCTTTATATATTTCTCAATTCTACTATTCAAAATACATTGTTTGATAATATTTTTTTTCCAACATACTGTAAATAACACCAAACAATGCCAATAATTTTCAAGATGTAACAATTTATTTTTTGATAATTTTATGATTGGTTTCGGACTAGAGAGCCACACATTTTTGTGGGATAACGTGATGGTAATTGTCGTGTCCACAGACCTCCAAAATAGCAACCAATGAGAAGCAAACAAGGAATATGTTGTAGGGAATCCTATGAATTTTCCTCGTTCTCAATAAAAAGAAAAAGGCAACTTACATGCATTAAGTTGAATGAACTATATTATTTTAATAAAATGTTACCAACCTACATACATCAACTTACTGCAGTAACTGCATCAATTTATGAGGTAGTATTTTGATTTTTTTTAAATTTAATATTATATTTCATTTTAAAATTGTATAAGTGAACATTAAGTGCATGTATTCACTACATATATATGTTTAAAAAAATATACGATAATTCAAAATATAATACAAAATTAAGATAAAAAAATTGAAAAGATGGGCCAGTGGCCAAAATACAAATGGAGACAGGATCTTAGCATTTGCAGATAATTAATAAATCATCGGGTCAAGTTTGAAATAGTTTATTTAAGTTCAAATAGGTCAAATAATTTGGATCCAGAATCAATTGCCAATCTCAAACTAAATAATCGAAGCTAATGTAATATAACTAAGTTTTTGCTCGATACCGAATTCAAATTATATAATTAATTCTCGCAGAAAGTGCTTTTGCATTAATATATATATATATATATATATATATTTGATATTGCCTGAGAATATAATTACAAATTTGATGGAGCTGTGGATTCGCTTTAAAAAGTTTTTTATGTAATATTTTTTTTGCAATACACCTGCGCAAATTAAAATACTTGATAGATTAAATAATGAAAATAATTCTAATTATGTTGTGACATAATCTATTTTTAGATACCTCCAAGTTTGAAGAAATTAGAAACAAAAGCTCTTTCAAGAGATTAACTTTTTGTGCAAATGGTTATGGTCCCAAA
Organism: Paulownia fortunei; assembly: GCA_019321725.1. NCBI lineage: Eukaryota > Viridiplantae > Streptophyta > Magnoliopsida > Lamiales > Paulowniaceae > Paulownia > Paulownia fortunei. The sequence goes on along the minus strand of CM033123.1, from coordinate 3,359,806 downwards.
CAACCAAAATTCCAGGGCTACATGTATAGTTTAATAATTTTGCAGTCAATGCAATATAAGTAGAGCACATATGAGTTATTGGGATATAAGTTCAAAAAATTTATGTTATTCATAGTAGTATCTGATTTTGTTTGTCAGATGTTGGATGTCGTGGAATAATGTTAGAAAATAAAATACTAAGAAGAAAATTCAAAATTCAGCACCATCTCAAATCATAAGAGAAGAACGAAGAATGCAAAGAAACGTAGGGACAGACATAATACAATTGGATAAGACATAGGACAAACGGGATTTGTGAATTGTTAGATATGCATAAAATTATATTTTAAAATAAAATATTAATATCAGTATGTAAAATAAACATGTATAATTTTATTTAAATATTAATAAAATATGTATTATTTAATGAGTCAGACAAGTTATGGAGCATAGGCCTCGTGATGTAAATGAAGCGTGGTTTGAAGTTGCGGTATTTGTGATAATGTTGATAAGTGCTGTTCCATATTGATCATGGTATATCATGATGTTATTAATGTTATAGAAAAATACAAATCATTACTCATTAATACATAATAAAAAGTTTTAGAACAAAGTTACTATTGTCTAACTGAAATTTACAATAGAAAATAATACACTACTAATAACACCAAACAAACATTAGTTTTATCCATAATAATACTTTAGAAATAAATCATATTACAAAAGGTCTCCAACGAAGAAGAACAATACACAATTTATGATAATGGAATATTATCGGGTACTACAGTCTAATATATCCTGCTATAAACAATAATATTATAGTATTGACGATACATGTAAATTAATAGGTCATGATCCAAACTCACCATCGTCTCCAAATTTAATATTTTGATACCATGATAAATAAATTTAAATTCAATTCAATTCAAAAATTAATTTAAAAAAAAATAATGCACAATCCATATATATACATTGTAACAACCCGATAATTTTGGTAAATGTGAAACAAAAGATCTTTCCATATCAATTAAAAAAATATTATTCTAGTGCACGAGGTGCATGGGAATTATGAAAAAAAAAAATGGACAGATCAAGTCAACAATTCAGGTACATTAAGTTGGGTTATGGGTTAGTACTATGCTATTTTGTTATTTACTAGAGAAAATCTGTTTTTTTTTTTTTTTTCCTCATACCACATATGCTTTATCTGGAATCTGGCAATTTTTTTCATTTTGTGGATGTGGCCCCGTCCTGCACAAAACTACCAAATCTTAAAAGAAATCTTTTAACTGGTTGCAAGATGAGATGGACCGTCTTAATTACAAGCTTAGTGTGTCAGATTGATTGAAACTGGACTTGAATTTAATTTTTTTTTTTTATGGAACTTGATATAAACTATTTTCGTTCATTTAAATTATTTGACTTTTGTTGATAATAATAGTGGTAATAATTCTATAACTAGTTTAAATAATAATGGCATTGGTAGTAATAATTTTTATGTAATTATTATAAATTCATACAGTAGGGTGTAATAAAAATAAAGTATTTAAATTATACTTTATAATATGATAATGTTACGTTAGCAATAATAATGATGATATTATAATAATAATCATGAAAATAATAGAAATTATAATATGGAAGATTATGATTCAAATACTATATGTTTTTATTTTTTTAACTTTTTTTTGGAACAAATGGTTCGGGGCTCAATTTTTTTAAAACGAGCTCGAATCTTAAACTCTTCAAAAACATCGTCTCATTTATGATAAATTAGTGGAGTAAAAAGTTTAAGAGTTACAAGCGAACACTTGATGCTGCACTAAATGGGTTGAGTCAAGAGTTGGTAAGATATGTCTGCATAATCCGATTTTACTTGTTTTATAATCACAGACATTATGTCTTGACCATGGTCATGATTTTGAATCATTAGGAGATGAGTTAGACTTAAAAAATTAGTCAGTATTCTCTTTATAAATAAAATAAAATAAAATAAAATAATAATAATAATTTTAAAAAAAGAACAACTCTTGACCATGTAATCCCCCAAGCTTATTTACATGTGTTCAATCGTCACTTGGAATGAAAACAGTCGACTCCATCGTCTCCAAAATAAGAATCACAACAACATTCGAATTAGTTACAACTATGATCATAATTGATGCTGTCATAAAAATTATAGCACATGGGGCTAATCGTAGTTATTATCAAAGCTATAATAATGGTTAATATTTATTTTTGTTAAAAAGGAAATGCTATGTCCAAGCGAAGATTTAAAAAATATTTTGTATAAATTTGTGTTTGGATTGATAAATTTAGAGTTAAAATTTTAAATTTATAATAATAAATTCATTAACTTTATTTAAAAAATTTAATAAAATTATTTAAACAATCACGATTGCAATATCAAGTTTGACTTTTCTAAGAATTTGTTGGTGAGAGCGCCAAAGTTAAGATTTGGCAATTGAATTCTGCTTTTTAATTTGTGTGATTGTTTATTTGTAAAATGCCAAACTTGTAATAGAGGATCTAAACTCAGCCGAGGTATCTACCTAATTTGGGGTGACGTTGCCAAAATAGGTCATGGGCTTTAACAAAACAATTAACTCCTTAATGGGGCCAATTGTTATGTTAGAAATATCCATTTGAGTAAGCCAGCAAATCCACCAATTATTTGAATGAGCTCATTTGTCGTATTAATGGCCCAATATTTATTTTTGGCCCAATGGTTAACTGAACCATTAATTAATTTACCCGTCACTACTTGCCAACACGGATAAGCTTTACTTATTAAAAATTATTTTTTTAAAAAATGGTACTATTAAATTTTTAAAAAAATCTCATATAAATATATCTTATATAATTTTTTTAAGAAATAAAAAAATTTAAATAGTTTGGGTTTGAAAATACAGAATCCAGTACTCGATTCAAACTCATTTATATTGTTAAAAAATCTACCACAGGTAGAGCAAATATGAAGTAAGTTCGAGTTTAAGCCCACTCTCTTGCTATTCCTATATCTCAACAAGGAAAGGCGATTGGTAGCAGCAAATTGAAGCCAATACCACCCATATCCAAGAACCTCACTTGCCTAAACTGTTACTAGTACAATTATAAGTTCAAAGTTTAGTGGTACAGAAATACTTTCAAAAATACTAATTATAAGGCCCAAATAATCTATGGGCTTTGACAACCCTCCATGGCCTAAGATTTTAGATCCATTAAGTACGCCCATGCACCGAATTATTGTCAGATCCTAGTCTTTGTAAGTGAGCTAGCTTCCTCGAATCATATCTTTTATCGTATGAAGATGTTGGACGATACCATTTTAGGCTTCGTTGGGTCAAATATTTGCTGTGCGAACTTGAGGGTGCAATGTATTTAAACTGTTAAAGAGAATACTATAGAGTGAGAATTCATGGGGTGGTGCTCCTGATAATTCAGAAATAATAATATATGCAACTATTCCGGCAATGATTCCTTTGTCCAGTCTTATAATTTCATGCCCTGGTCTCAGTATTTTTATTATAGGATTTTAATGTGGAAAAAAAACAAGAAAACAAAATAATAAGGCAGAAAATTGTATCATTTGAATGAAAAAAAAAAAAAGAATATCTTTTTCTTACTAAAATCTGAGATCCAAAAATATCTATGTAGTTGTCAAAATACATGTCCAGACAGGCATGCCCCTCTGCAAAGAAGTTATTTAAGGCATGACCCTTAAATTATGAAACTTGATGAAAAGAATATCAATATTACAAGACCAACCTGAATATCAAAGTCCAAAAGACAACTGTAGAAAAAATATAAATCCATGAAAATGATTGTAAAAAAAGTTCCAGACGAGGCTCGAAATAGTGGGATTTAAGGAGTCATAGCCCTTAGATAATGAGAGTTATGTCCGTCTCACGAAGATGAGCGCATGCATATATAAATAATTCTTCTCGAATCAAAAGTTATGGTCTATTGAAGTTTTACCGACCAACCACATACATTCGTCACTTCTTTTTAATTTTTATAGGTCCAAATACTCCGAAAAATGCATCTTTATTTTATTCTACATCACGTTTTATTTCGTAAAATTGATAATACCATGTATAATATAATGACCAACACGAGATTTTATTCGATAAATATATTATATTCAAGGATACGAGTGTGTTTAAATTCAAAAAATACTAGCCAGTCAAATAATAATTTGGCCAGCATGTGACTTTCAAATTTCAATGCCCTTCCATCTGCACAAAATGCCCCTTAGCATTTTATGAATCATAGACTGCCTTGAATCTATTCTATGCCTAAATCTCTTAACCAAAAGCAAAAACAGATTAAGTTGGATAGCCAGTCATCAAATTCCATAAAATTTATGATCTTTTCCTAATGAGCACTTTTTTTTATTTTTATCCATTTGAACATTTTAATCTATCTTCTGTCCTAGTCACCAAAATGCAGGTGTATTAGTAAGCGATCACATCATAAATACATGAATTGTTAGGATTATGGCTTTTTTTTATATTAAATTTATTTTTTCTCGTGGTTGTAGATGGATATTTTAATACCGATAAATATTTTAGAATCCGATAATAATTTTATGATGAACATCACGTGTAATGTGTATTGAATATGCACCTTAATATTGGTATTATATATGAAAGAAATAGTTTCCTAATGGTTTTCATGTGATGCATCGAAAAATATGACAGATATTAATAAAAAAATGAAGTGAAAAACATTTGATTTTATTTTAAAATAAAGAATTGAGAATTGTTTTATTTGGACAAAACAAAAACAAACATAATGTCCCTTCTGTTTTATGAAAAGATGTTCACTTCCATACTTTGTTGGCCAAACTTAGCCTGAGGTAGGTGAGTATTAATATATACACTCCAAGTTATTATGTGATAATAGTTATAAGAGTGCAGGTCCAAAATGATTTGTTGCAAAAATCAAATTCCCATGTTTTTCGTTTTAGTTAACATTTGTTGAAAGCGATAAAATAAGGACATCATATTTGAGAATCATTTTAATTTTTATTTTCTATCCGTGCTTATAAATTGCACGCATAAACCCAAAAAAAATAAAAAATAAACAAAACACAATCACAATTTGGAGTAAAAAACATAACAAAAATTATTTGCTATCACAACAGCACATATAAATCGTGCTTATAAAAGCTGCATCATTTTAATGTAAAAATTAAGTTAAAACAGAGTTATGGATGAAAAATAATATTATATAATTCACGTGCAATGTTAGATTTAAACTCTCTAAATTACTAGAGTATTGTCAATATCACCGTACATGATTCTTGGATCAAGATAAATCATAATTTGATGTACAAAATGATTTTCAATTTGTTCTTTGGGTCATGAAATCCCTAGAAAGCCCATGTGTAAATTTAATTGGCTTGCCAAGGGCGAAACAATAATATACCAGTTGGGAGATGATTGTTAGAAGTTGCATTGGCCAATTAATGGTAATAGAAATAGTGTATTTCAAGCTTCTGCATCTAAACAAAGACCCCATTTCTACAAATTTCATTTATTTGACAATGATGTGGAAAAACAAGGTCAAAAGACTTCTTTCTTTTTCATTTTGTCAATAATTCTTCTTCTCCTTAATTGCTCTACATTATAATATTTATGAGCAATATTTTTTGTTGATTCGTCATTTTATTTATTTATTTAATATATCACGTGGTTGTAATAAATCTTCTAAATTGTCACAACACTTAGCTAAAATCAAAGGTTGGTGTAAGAATAATACTTTGCAGATCCATATTTTCTTAATTAGTATTAATTTTAATCCGCTCAAATGAAACTTAGCAATAGAAAACAAAAAATTACCAGCTTAATACATAATTTAGGGTTGATTTCATGTTTTATTAATCATGCAACCAAAAAAATAATCATTCTTAGTCATCTCTATTTTAACCATTGAATTTGTAAGAACTAATTTTTCCACCAAGAGAAGTTCCTAATTTTAGCATTAACTTGTCTGAACCTGATATTTATAGTCATGAGTATTAATCTATTAAATAGAATAATCGAAATCACATTAATTAGATTCAACAAAGGTTGGTGATAGTGCCAGAGCAGAATATTTAGATTGCCATATTTACCCTTGTCTCGATCATTCAATGCCAAACAGCACTGGAGAAGTCTCCCTCCTACCTACCCCTCCATCCCAGCCCTCTCCCTTCCCGTGGCCGCTTACAATTTTCCCCGTGACCCAAAAGAGCAGTCACCGGAGCTAGCCATAGCCTTAATTTTTACCGGAGAGAATATGCATTTGGACGATTTAGTTTAAGGGCAACTATGTCTATTAGAGCCCTTTTGGTTTGGCATTATGAGAATTCCCCTGGCATTATCACGGGCCTTCAACAAATTCAATCCACCTTCTTAGATGTGGGCAATAGGCCTAATGCCTGTAGAAAGCAAACAGTGACTTCTCCATGAGTGTAAAAGAGGCAATAAAGAGATTAACTAATTATGGGCCAAGTGTGAAGTTTTTGATAACTAGCTCCTATGTTATTATTATGTGGCGGAAAAATTATAAATTTAATCCGTTATTATGGGTGGCAATAATAGTCTTTTAACTTTAAATTGGTAAAAAAATTCTGTAATTTATAAAAACTTTTAATTTGAGTCGTAATTTTATCGAAAATTGATTTTTTTGCCTGAAAAAGTCATGTGTAATAAAAAAATTTATTTTTTTATGAAATTAGACCTCAATTTGAGAGTTTTTATAAATTATAGGATTTTTTTTACTAATTTGAATTTGAACGGGTAGGATTAAATTTGTAATTTTTCCTTATGCGGCCATTTTATTGAGAAGTAAGGTTTAGCATGAATTATTTGGACTAGGAAGGGAAACAATGACATCATATAAGGGTAGGGTTAGCGTTGAGTTGGATAGTTCAGATTTGAACAGGTAAGTTTGATAAATAATCAATCGTTACCAAGTATTAACTCAACAATTAATAAGAAAGTGATAAAATTCAATAAAAACAATAAATATTATGACAAAAAACAAAAAACATGCCTATTCTTTGAATAATGACAACCACAATTTCGTGTTTAACGTGCTATCGATCAATTAAACAACCAAATTGCATAAAAAATATTAAATTTTATTAGATAATAAATTAATTTTATAATAAAATAAATATTTTTTAATTATAATATCTACTTTTTCCTAAGTTAAAGTATATATTCAAACCTCCAATTTTAAAATGTGTTTCGATAGGAGTCGTTAATATCACTTTTTTTTATTTTTTGGTGAAAATCATGCTTTTCTTTTCTTTCTAGTACAAAATCAAAATTCATTTTCCAATTAAGTACCAAAATATTTTGTTAAACCTCAACCCCATGCACCCCCCACCCCACCCCAACCCCAACTTGCCACGTGCACAGAGGGTCAGAGTGGCAAAACAGAAATTAACCTGGCAAGAGCAGGCCATTTTCGAAACTGACACGTATAACAATAAATCGTTGTACGCGATATCCTACTATTTCCCCGTCTGGCAACTTCAGTGCCACGGCGCGCTTACAATTAAGAGTTCGTTGGGGTAGTTGGATTCGCGCCCCCGCCCCCGGTCAACTTCCTTTCTTTCAATACGTATACTTCCCCCCACTTTCACCAATACTTAAAATTTCTTTTTTTTTCTTGTTTCCTCTTTTCTACCAATTTTCACACACACACACACGAAATCTTCCTTTTTAGGCCCATCATTAAATTCTCCCACTAAGTCCAAATTTCTTTTTCTGTCACTCGACTTTGTGGTGTTTGCACTTAATTTCTAGGCTATAGAGAGCATCTGATTGTGGGTTCTACTCAGAACTTGTTGATCAACAATGGGGAATGATGAGCAGAAGGGACAAGCCGAAACGGGAAAGATTTCGGTTGAGGCTACACCTGAGAGGAGAGGGAGCAACAATCTCCCAAACTTTCTCCAATCTGTTAGGCTCAAATATGTGAAACTTGGTTATCTTTACTTGATTTCACATGCTATGTACTTAGTTCTAGTTCCCTTACTAGGGATTTTCTCTGTTCATCTTTCGACTGTTACTAAAAGATCTAGTCCTGTTATGGGACCAGCTGAAATTCATTCTTGTTTCAGTTGTCGTGTGTTCTGCCCTCATGGTCTTTCTGGGCACACTCTTCTTCATGACTAGGCCTAGAAAAGTTTACTTGGTAAATTTCGCTTGTTACAAGCCTAAACCGGAGGTTATGTGTAGTAAAGTAATGTTCATGGAGAAATCAAGGCAAGCAGGGAGTTTTACTCAACAGAATTTGGACTTTCAGAAGAAAATCTTGGAAAGATCCGGGTTGGGCCAGAAAACGTATTTCCCTGAAGCCATTCTGCGTGTGCCTGCCAACCCGTGCATGGCCGAGGCCAGAAAGGAGGCCGAGATGGTCATGTTTGGGGCAATCGATGATTTGTTGGCGAAAACCGGGGTGAAGGTCAAAGATATTGGGATTCTTGTGGTGAACTGCAGCTTGTTCAATCCAACACCATCTCTTTCTGCAATGGTTGTTAACCATTACAAGCTTAGGGGCAATATTTTGAGCTATAATCTTGGTGGGATGGGGTGCAGTGCTGGACTCATCTCGATAGACCTTGCCAAACAGCTTTTGCAGGTTTGTTTGTCACATTTTAATTCTTTGCATTTTCTTTTCTTGGGAAATTGTTTCTCTGCCCAAGAGGCTCTCATTACTCAAGAGCCATAAATAGAGACTTTGTCGTTATTATCTTCCCATAATTAAGTACTTATATATGAAGCCTAATTCTCCATTTTTCTTTGTATTAATGCAACAGGTGAATCCCAACTCCTATGCCCTTGTAGTAAGCATGGAGAACATTACCCTCAACTGGTACTTTGGCAACAACCGATCAATGCTAGTCTCAAACTGCATTTTCCGCATGGGAGGGGCCGCAATCCTCCTCTCCAACAAGCCATCAGATAGAAAACGCGCAAAATACCAACTAATACACACAGTCCGAACCCACAAAGGCGCTGATAATAAAAGCTATGGCTGTGTGTTTCAAGAGGAAGACAGACACGAAACGAGTCGGTGTTACCCTTTCCAAAAACCTAATGGCTGTGGCCGGAGAGGCTTTAAAAACCAACATCACAACATTAGGCCCATTAGTCCTCCCTATGTCAGAACAGCTGCTATTCTTTGTCACACTAGTTGCAAGAAAAGTGTTCAAGATGAAAATTAAGCCCTATATCCCGGATTTTAAGCTTGCTTTCGAGCATTTTTGCATTCATGCTGGAGGGAGGGCAGTGTTGGATGAATTGGAGAAGAATCTTGAGCTGAGTCAGTGGCATATGGAGCCTTCAAGAATGACACTTTATAGGTTTGGTAACACATCCAGCAGCTCATTGTGGTATGAACTGGCGTATACTGAAGCTAAGGGGCGGATGAGGAAGGGAGACAGGACGTGGCAGATCGCATTCGGGTCGGGTTTCAAGTGTAACAGCGCGGTGTGGAGAGCGTTGAGGCGGATTGATCCGGCTAAGGAGAAGAATCCTTGGATGGATGAGATTAATGATTTTCCTGTTGAGGTGCCAAGAGTGGCAACTCTTAGTTGATTATTCTTGAGGAAGATTATCTTTCATTTTCTTTTACTTGTAAGAGTGGGGGTATCAGTTATCCCTTCGTTTTCATCTTCTTCTTCTTTGTTTTTTTTTTTTTTTTTGTAACAACCATGTGAATAATTTGTTGTGGTTTACTTGAGTGTTAGGATTCATAATGTTAAAACATTATTTTTAGAGATATGAGGGTTATGTCCTAATTTTGGAACATGTTTCATTTCAAGAATTTATGATATATGTCTATTTGGAAGCTTAGAATTTATTGTGGCTTTTCTTCTTAGAGATCATAATGTTATTAAGAGAAGTAGAATCAGAAGTTGAAATTTGGAAACGCTAAAGATTTTTATTTTTTTTTTCAATCTGAAAATTAATTTGAAGAATTAGTTGCAGACACTCCCAAAGTCAAACAACATATCTATGTTTTCGGTCGTGTCGAAATAGTTAATTTTAATTCCTTAGAAACATATCTACAAATTCAACCTTTAAGCTCTGACTATGGTTTTCTTGCACAAAGAACCATAACCCTAATAAATTCCCAAGAGTTCTAAGAATGGGCAGCAAAAAGAAGCAGAAAACTTGTGCCCACATGCTGATAGTCCATACTCCATAATTCAACCACTAGTAATGCAAGAAACTAAGGGAAGTTGAGCATTTAAAGGGGTGCATGCATCACTCTCCCCCCCCCACCCCCCAACACACACATTTATTTCAGTTCATGCACTAAACATGTGATGGGCATTCAACTTGCATCCTTCTTGCCAAGAAGGAAACAGCTGTTTTCTTTTTTCTTTGCTGAGCAGGAAGAAACTGATTTTACAGATAAAATATACACCAAAAATTGCTGGAAATGCACAAAAGCTGCACATGCACAGATCCAGTTAATGGGCCCTTTTGAAAGCTTCAACAAGTTATATAAGTAGCTGGACAATGGTGACTACTTTGAAAATAACATAGCTGGGGTGGGCCGGGCCAGTAGTGTAGATTTATGTTGACAGCTTGAGTTTTACATTCAAGAGGGACTAGCTTCTGGTGTCCAGTTTGCATTTAATTTAAAAAGTTCCTTATGTTTAATTATTGTGTGTACCAATGATCCTATTCTTGGATGAAAGATATATACCAACTAGGTGCAAATATACACATATTTAAAATGTGTACAAGTAATTTTGTGAGAAGGATAATGCAATGTGTAAAATATAGTATATCGGAGTTTTTTTCCTTTTTTTTTTTTTTTTTTATGCTCTAATAAGACTGAAAATCTTTGCAAGTTTGCTCAATTAATGATGTAGCTCTTACAAGGAAATTCGTTTCATAAGATCTACATATTTTTTTATGACCGTCGAGAATATGATAATCAAAATGTATGGTGACTTTTATTTTGCAAAATTTTATATTTAATAAAAGAAATTTAATCATTGGAGAGAGAAAAATAAGTCATAGTCATGACATCAAAACCCCATCACCACAAAAAAAAAAAAAAAGGTCCGTGGCGATCAAATTTGGGGGAACTGGGCCGTCCCCGTAATTAACTTCAGCCCATTTTTGCAAGGAAGTGGATTGCTTTCTATTTGTGAGCTTTCTGTTGGGCCATAGTTTAAGAATACTACTTTCTTGCGTTTTGAACTTCTACGTCGGAATGACCACAGAGATTGAAAGCGTTTCATTTTCATGTTTTCAGTATTTTTAAAATTTAAAATATTTTTATTAATTTTTTGTATAAAAATAAAATTATTTTTGAAATATTTACATGAAAATACATGATACATGCAGAGGCGGAAGCTGCGTCCTCAATTTTTTACAAATTTATTTTTTATTTATAAAATTTAATAAAATTAAAAAATTTGTCCCCTTTTAATAATGAAATTATCTCATTTATCCCCCCCAACCCTGTCACCGTCCTCAAAATTTGTCCCCTTGAATAATGAAATTATCTCATTTGTTCTACCCCCGGCCACCGCCTTCAAAATTTTATAATCTTATTTTGAATATGTAAATTTAAAGATGTTCTAAATTATTTAAAATTTTATTTTTGTAATTATTATCAATATAAAGTTTTAAAAGGTATTTGTACTATTAAAATTTTATTTCTACAAATATGATTTATATTAGTCAAAAAATACTCATTATAGTTATTTTTTATATTTATTAAACTTTATAAGTTAGTTTTTATTTTATGTTGGATTGAATTAGAATTGGTTTTCATTTTCATTTACACGTCGTTTTTTTGTTTGAGTACTTATGCAAATATGAAAAGTATAAAAAATTTACATATAAATATCACATTTTTATTTATATTTGTATTTATTTTTTAATAGCTAGTTAATAAAAAAATCACAATAAAAAATATTTTTATAAGTAAAAAAAATAATTAATATTATATTTTTTATGATTGAATATAGTTTCCCCCGTGCTGAAATCCTGCCTCTGCCCCTAGATACATGAGTAAGTTTCAAAATGCATTTGATAAATAAATAAAAAGATGTAAAATATTAATAAGTTTCAAAATAAATTACATGTATGATGTAGATAAATAAAATAATTACATTTTTAAAGTTTCAAATAAAAATAAAAAGAAAACAATCTGTGAGTCTGAGGACCGCCTCAAGGTAGCCGCTCCCAAAAATAACTCTGCAAAATTTTGCACAGTTCATAAGTTAATTGTGATTTGACTCGTCATGTTAAATCCGAGTTTAAACGTTGTAATTCTCATTAAACCTTAAAATTGTTGTGCTTATTATGTCCCAATTCATGAGATGATACACATTTAATTAATATTTTTTTAATGGGGTTATAGCTGTTATATAATACGATTATCATGTTATGACAATCTAACCAATTACAAACAACTTGTGACGTGAAACTTTCCGTGGTTGTACTTTTTTCAATCAAACTAGTACAGAAAATTGAAGGAATCTTCAATTGAAACTAACGCAAGGGAGGCCAGTGTCGTATGCTGTATTTTTCTTTTTCTTTTTTTCCTTACAAAGCAATAAATTCATTCATCGAATCAAATATATTAAACATTCATTAAATACAATAAATGGCTCTAAAAACTCATTAAGTGCAACGCACGGCTCTAAGTTGAGAAATACATCTAGATGGAAGAACCTACTACCAAGATAAACACATACATATATATAATTGCAACTCGAATTCAAAAAATTTTTTTATGACGAGAGTTTTTAAAAATTAAGAGGTTTTGTGAATCAATTTTATTAGGGATGGCAATGGAGCGAGTTTAAATTCGAATCCGTTTCGTTTGAAATGAATTTTAATACTATAAATAGGTTTGAATCGGATATTAAGTTTTTCATTTTCAAACCTAATTCTACTTAAATTCGATTTGTGTATTTGTTTTTTATTTTTTAAAAATCCACCATATATTTTTTAAAAAATAATTTTTTAAGAAATTTTAATAATATTATTTTTTAAATTATAAAGCAAATGTAGTGAATCTATCCACATGATATGGGTTTTGAAGGAATCTAAATTTGAATTCTTAAAAATTTTAATGAGTCAAATCTTAAATTTAGAGAGTAAGACGCAGATCCAATCCATTACCATGACGTTATCCTACAATTGCCATATGTTTGGGTGGCTTACAAAGAATTCATAGTTAAAACGAGGTTGGTACAAATTTTCCAATCCAATAAATAAATTGCTATGACCTCGTAACAAATGCCATCAATGAAATATCACTAAAATTATTTCATCGAAATAAAGAAATGATATAGATGGATATTATTCTTGGATTGGGCTCTACGCTGCACATCTGGTAAGTTGGTAACAGATTATAATAATTACAACATCAAGTTTTGCATAAAGTCAAATTTATTAATGTCTACATTACTGCAAATTCTTTTTAGGGATTAAGAAAACAGATACAACACTATGGTCTAGAAATTTAAGAAGGATGCTGCAGCTGGTCCGGATTTCTACAAAGAGGTATAAAGCTGCTAATCTTGAATTAGGGATAAATGAAAAAGAAAAAAAAAAAAAAACATGTGCTTTAGCGAACTTGCTAAAAACCTCAAAAATAATCTCAAATCCTTGTGTTAATGAAAATTTCACAAAAAAAAAAAAAAAGGCTTATTCGATAAAAGTTAACTGATGTTTTCCAAACCCAAGCATTAGTGTAGAAAAAATATTGCTAATGGAGAAATAAGTCAAGGTAAAGAAGAAGGAAAAAGAGAAGAAGAGGACTGGGGTTGCTAGGGTTTGGAATGTGGTGGGGAAGAAAGAGAAGGAAGAGGAGAAAGCTGAAAAATGTGTTAGGGTTTGAAAAGGTATTAAGAAGTATACATACATATATATATATATATATATATATATAATGGTATAACAGAAAATTCATGTAAAAAATTAATAGTGTTATGGTTAGATGTATGAAAATGCGAGCGTGCAAAATTTATGTTAACACAATATGTTTCTTAACACATGGATTTTTAGCAAGTTCGTTAAAATACATAGGTGTATTTAGCATTTATCACCGTTGAATTATATCAATCCCCACTGTTGGTTATTATTAAGCAGTACAATGATTTAAAAGACGAATAAGAGATTAATGTTCATATATATTTAATGCCCAAGTGAGGCATAGGTTGCAGTAATTTATTTTGATTTCGTTCTGTTCAATTTTCACCATGCTGTCCTATGAAACTTTTAGACAATCTTCCAAGATACCATGAATTGTGGCATTGCATGGATTATTACAGCCTTGTTGCCAATAGAGGTGTTCGTAAAATTCAATCATACAGGAGCCCACATACTGAAATGACAATTTTATTTTATTTTTTGCAAAAAGTAAAGTTTTTGGTATGAATTGTTACCGTATTGTATATAGTATGGCGTTAACCTTTCAAACCCCACATCGGCCCAATACTGCACCAGATCATTTATATGAATAAAAAGTTAATTAGTGTGATTCATGTAAATCGGAGAATCTTAATTTGTAGCAAAATGTTTTAGGATGCTACAAGTGGTTTTCAATTTGTTATGGCATGGTCTTTGTGCTTGATAAGCATTGTCATTATATTATAAAATCAAACAATCGATTTAGTAAAAATTAATTATATTTTTTATTATATTATATAAAATAATAATATAATAAATTAATTATAATGTAATATATTTTAAATATAAAAAAATTACCTAAAAAATATATAACAAAACATAAAATTTAAATAATTACATAAATATAACAAAATATCAAATTTAATTTTTTTAATAAAATTAAAAAATAAAAACCCGTCAAACCGATTTTGGTCGGTTTTAATCGGTCAAACCGGTCAAATGATTTTTTGTGTCTAATTAGACTGAAATGACTTTCAATTCCCGCTTGAACCAGTTGAATCAACCGGTCCTACAAAATTTTGAAAACATGGATTATACTTTTGTTAGTTGCTATTATTGAGCAAATTGGGCAACAAAAATTTTCAACATTTTATAAAAATTATGTGTGTGTAGTATGTTAATTTGATAAATTGCCTTGAAGACTCGTTACTTGCCTTCTGATAAACTATCGGAGAATTGTTGGTATCGATTTGTTTCGATTTGTTGCAGAGGAATGATAATGCAAGAGATTTTGTACAATAATCCACGTTAGGTTCACTAATTAATGATAATGAATGTGATCATACTGATTTTTATTTTATAGTTTTCCAAAGCTCAACTACTTAGACACCATAAATTTTCTCAGTACGGTGTATGCTCTAATTGTCAGACAAGTATATTTCAAAGAACAAAATATAAAAAAAATAATTATCGTATGAAGTTTCTTATGTTTGTAGTTGTTTGGAGTTGTGGAGTGTAGACAACACAACAATTCTTACGTGTGTGGTCGTTAGGAGTTGTGGAGTGTAACAACACAACAATGAAATGCAATTTGCCTACAACAAATAATTTTTTACGTATGTTAGATTGATATTAATTAATTGGATAGATTGTGTAATTACAGTATGATCAAGATGTCATAAATAATTGTCTAACCTTCTTACAGCAAGAACAAAAATTCTACAAAACATATTTTCCGCAATGTCAGTATGGTCCACTAATAAATAATTATTGGAAATAGTTATAGAATACACCCCTCCAATCACCCAAATTATTAATACATATTTATCTTGTGAACACATATCATAAATTTAAAAAATAAAATAAAAGGTTAAAAAAAAAAAAAAAAAGCAAAAAAAAAAAAAAAAGATTTGATATACCTAGAGTTTTCATTTGTTTCATCATTTTCTCAAAATAAATTTTTTTCTTCCTCCAATATAAAATAAGATCTACTATACAACAATATTATTATAATATTTAATTTTTATATTATCATAAATATATAATATTTACATTTAAAAATATAATATATAATATTAAAAAAATATACCGTGACACCACTGATCTTACAAAAGTTTACAAAACATGACATCTACGAAAAAATTATCTTCCTAAACAAATCAAAAATTATTTTTATTCCCAAGTTCTTTCTCCTGAATATTTTTTATCCATAACATTCAAAAACAAAAACAAACATTCCCACAATAAACAAAATAACGTAGAATTGCTAAGGATGTCAATAGAAATTCATATTATATTGAAATGGGATTAATGTGATATTAAATTGTTGAGTGAAACGTGTTACATTAGATTGTTAGGGGATATTTTGTACATATTCTATAATTCAGTGGTGGCAAAGTGTATTAACAATTGGGTTGGTACCACTACCAAACTTCATACTTCTTGGTGATTGAAATCTAATTTGCCGCCTTCTTTATAGTTCTATTGTAGGTTTAATAGCTACAAAATTAATTCTAATAACTAAGTACTTCATATCAATATTTCTTGTAACACGTGTAATAATTGTTGAATTTTAAAGTCTCATATTATTAAGTTTTCATTGGAGACAGAAAATTATTTGAAAAATTCAGTTTCCCCAATATCCAAAGTTATATGGAGACGCACTAAATTTACTATCAAAGTGAAATATTTTGTATTTATAAAAATTTCTGGCCATATACTTTTTCTAATTAAAATTTAGGAGTTTGGATTAAGACAAAAAGCTGAACGCTAGGTTTGGTTCTTGAATTTTAGTAAAATTTGCTTCAAATAATAGCATTTTGGGAACATTTTTTTTAAAAAAAATTACTTTTCAAGAAATGCTAACTTTTTGAAAATTGAAACAATGGTTGAGAAGCACAAGTTGAGAGAATTTGTATAGTATTGTTGAGAAGTATGAATAAATTGAAAGAAAAACTGTTTGGTAAATAAATTACAATAGTACATCTAACTTGTTTTTTTGTGTGTAGAAGTCTAAATTGTACTTAATTATAAAATAATAATTTATTTTATAAAGTTTGATCAAATATATTAAATTAAATTACTTTTACATATTATATGCATACAAAAGAATAACTATACTAGCAAATATAATATTTGATGTAATAATTCATATATCGAAATTGGCGTTGACTTTTAAATAGTGATTTATTTTTAGAGTTTGATCAAATAATATTAAACTAAATTATTTTTACATATTATATAAATAAAAAATAATTACTATAAAAATAAATATATAATGTTTTCATGTATGTGTATATTTAAATTTACAATGTTATACAAATATATAGTGGTTTCATATATATATATATATATATATATACATGATACTATATTAATTGTTAAACCATATAAATATATAACTTTATGTATTAATTATATATGTATAAAATAACAATAATTATGATAAGCATAAAAAATATATTTATGAGCGTATAAATTATGTATATATCAACAAGTATACTATTTATACAGATATTTGTAATGTATAAAATATTTTAGTATATTTTTAATTATACATTTATGCTTATGTGTACATATATGTACAGGATATGCATATCATGGGTTGGTGAAGTATTTTGGGGCGGTATTGCTATTGTGACTTAATTGAGGGATAAATTGCATTTTTTAGAAAAACAATGAGGACAAAAATGTCCAAATAAAGTTTCAAATATAAAAAATCAAAAGCTGCAAAACCACCCCTAAGGATGCTTCTAGCTTTTGGCCTATTTTAATTTTTTTTTATTAACCTAAGTAGAAGCAGAAGTAGCACGTGCAAATTCAACTAAACTAAAGAATAAAGATATTAATTTTTAATGTATATTTTATTTGTTTATTTTAAAAATATCAACAGTTAATTGTTTTTAAATTTTATTTTATTGTAGATAATAAGAAATTATTTGATAGTCTAAAATAATAGATAATGTGATAGAAAAATTAAAACATGCAAAGACATTGATGCTAATTATATTTATATAATATAATTGTAAATAAATATTCACATTTTACTAAAAAATGAATTTTTGCAACAATTTTGAATAAAAAAAAAGTGAAAAATTGAAACATTTTAGAGTGGCAATTGTAAATATTTGAGCAAACCTCTACAAACGCCTAAGGGAAGGGAGAATTTGAAAATTGACATCAAATCTCAAAGGAAGTAATTATAATTAGATATATCACAAGAAATGTCTCTGTATATATATTAGATATATTAGATAAACCTTGAGAGGATGCCGTGATATTCTCTAAGCAACACACATAACTAAGAGTTAAGATGCACATGATGTTCATATTATTTTTCGGAATGACTTTTCTAAAATAAATTTTATTTTTTATCCTTTATTTCATTGCACTATAATAACAAAGTTCTTTGAATTTTGAAGAATAATTCGAATAAAATAAAATATTTTTATAGTACATTGAAAATTCCATATATATCTTTCATAAATAATAATATGATAAAATCTAATGAATTTTGTATTAAAATAACAAATTATTCCCGAGTCGTATTCCTGTTTTAACAAGGTTATATAATACTAAGTTGTTGTTTTTTTATTTTTTCAACACCTGCATATATACATACATACATATATATATATATATAACTTTACTAGATAATGTAATTTTGACAATCTCCATATATAAATGCATTATTTTTGTAAAATAATTATATTCTAAATTAATCGTGAATATTAATGAGAAATTTTATTATGTAGAACAGATTTTGTCAAAAAAAAAATTCAAAAAATATCCGGAATAATGGCCGAATTATGAATTTTAAAAATAATAAATAATACCCTAATCTTGAAATTGTTACTATACATTACATAATTTACCCGCCACGTGTAAAACCCCAATGAATCCCTAGTTTGCACTGGGGAAGGACATTATTCCGTGAAGATTTCCTATGAGAAAGGGAAGAAGCTAGAAACCTATCTAGCCTCCGGGTATTCAATGTTTTTGGCAGCTGAAAACTCACTAGGATAGATAGGGTGGGTATACATACCAAATGCACCTCAATTTTTATAAAGCAGCAATTTCTTGACCATTCACTCACTCAAGGAATTGCAGACATGGGGGAAGATAAAAAATCTAATGCCACAACAAGATCATCTCCAGTTAACGTTCCAAGTGGAGAAGATGAGAAAAACCAAACCAATTTTCGTTCCTCTATCAGGCTAAAATACGTGAAGCTCGGTTACCATTATCTAATTTCTAATGCCATGTACCTGTTAATCATCCCCCTTCTTCTTGCAGCTGCAGCCAATCTTTCGATGGGTCACATTCAAGATTTACTGCAGCTGTGCAACTATCACCTCAGATACAATGTTCTTACAGTGATCTCATGCACGTCTCTAATGGCAGTCTTGGCCACCATTTACTTCATGAGTCGTCCCAGAAAAGTTTACCTAGTGGATTTTGCTTGTTACAAGCCTGATCCTTCTCTCCTGTGCACCAGACAGATGGTTGTGGACAAAGTTTCAGCTATTTTAAGCGAAGAAAGTGCAGTCTTTACTAGGAAAGTTTTGGAGAGGTCTGGATTGGGAGACAGGACCTATGCTATTGGTCTCAAAGATTTCCCACCAAAAAGGCCCTTTGAATGCGCCAGGGATGAAGCAGAGATGGTTATATATGGAGCCATTGACGCCCTGTTTGCAAAAACAAAAGTGAAGCCAAGAGATATCGGCATTGTTGTAGTTAACATCTCTGCCTTCAACCCAACACCATCTCTTTCTTCCACGATCATTAACCGCTACAAGCTGAGGGGGGACGTCGTGAGCTGCAATTTAGGTGGCATGGGCTGCAGCGCCGGCCTAATAGCTATAGACCTTGCAAAGCGGCTTTTACAGGTAACCTCTCCCACTCCCACTTTGGATCTTCAATTACAATTTGTGTTCCATCTTGTATTATCCCAGTCTAGCACTCTAGAAGAAAATCACTATTGGAGCTGTAGGAATCGTATTTATGAAATGGCATGTAAATCTACAAGAAAGATAACAGGAAACCATATATGTGTTTGCACATGTATGATATTCGAGGTGCACCCTTGTTAATGTCAACTCTCCACTTCTACAGGTGCAACCTAATACGTATGCTCTAGTCATGAGTGTGGAATGTATGACTCACAATTATTATGCTGGCAAAGACAGATCAAAGCTGCTCCCGAACTGCCTCTTCCGCATGGGAGGGGCTGCTATCCTCTTATCAAATCGATTTTCTGATTGTAGACGTTCAAAATATGAACTCACACACACTTTACGTACCCACAAAGGTGCTGATGACAGAGCATACAAATGTGTATTCCAAGAAGAGGATGAAGAGGGAAATCTCGGGATCTCGTTGTCAAAAGACCTAATGGCTATTGCTGGAGAGGCCTTACAGGCAAATATCACAACACTTGGACCCCTGGTGCTTCCCATGTCGGAGCAGCTCCTATTCTTAGCCACCTTGGTAGCGAGAAAAGTATTCAAGATGAAAGTCAAGCCATATGTTCCGGATTTCAAGCTTGCGTTTGAGCACTTCTGTATTCACACCGGTGGAAGAGCAGTATTGGATGAGCTAGAGAAGAACCTCAAGCTCACTGAATGGGACATGGAGCCTTCAAGAATGACTCTCTACAGGTTTGGCAACACTTCCAGCAGTTCACTGTGGTATGAGCTAGCCTATGCTGAGGCCAAGGGGCGGATCAGAAAAGGCCATCGTGTCTGGCAAATAGCATTCGGGTCTGGTTTCAAGTGTAACAGTGGGGTGTGGCGTGCACTGAAGACAATTGATCCAGCCAAGGAGCAAAATCCATGGACAGACGAGATTAACCAGTTTCCTGTTCATTTACAAAAAACAATGCCACTTCGCCCTTGACCATTGTCATGTTACTATGGTGGCATGTAGGGAAAAAAAAAAGGGGGGGGGGGGGGAATATCTCATATATAGATTAAAAATGGAACAGAACGAATTACTTTTTGTGTTTATGTATGATAAATACGAGGATTGCGCAAGATACCAATGACATCACCCGCATTCTGGCACTTGCATTCCTTCAGAATTTTAACCTTTCCTTTCGTTTTGTTGATAATTCTCTATGCTTGTCATTTGTGCATCCACACCTTTTGACTCTTGAGCCAGAGGTGCTGCAACTTTTTCTTCATGTATCAATTACAAAAATGCAAGCTTTAACAGTTTGAGCCCAGTAAGGGGCTCACCATACCTCAGAGGTAAGGAATGAAGCATCAGCCACCATAATGACAGGCTACAAATTTTTTCAATCTTTATGTATGGAGGGCTTTAAGTCATTCGGACAAGCCAAAAATGTACACAAGTTACCTTTCGAGAGAACCTTAAAATAAGTGAGATTTAGACAAGCACAAGATTTTGGCCAAAGAATTCTAACCATAGGAATTTTTTTATCCTTCCAAAAGAACTAATCAAAGAAACATTCCAGTAAAGCAGAGCCACCCAGATTACAAGTTTGAGCTTGAGAAGTACATCTGACAGATAAATAAGTAACCACTGTTTACTAGCTTAGTCTACAGTCAAAACTCGCCAATTTGCAAGCACTTACTTACATGCCCCAAATACCACGAGCTGATGCAACTTTATTGCTTGGTCGAGAAGTCAATTCATACAATATCCGAGCAAATGCATCAGCGTACCTAGTCTCAGAGAAAAGCATATCTGCAAATGCATTTTCATATGCTAGCAGCAGGGGCTTGTTCTGCGGCTCCGAAACAAGATTCTCCAAAATGAATGCTGCTTTCCTGCAAATTTCTGGCACCGGATGTGGTGTCTTAATCACCTTCAACAGCCGATCAACCGCCCTGAAATACATTACAGGCACATGGCTTAGAGACAAACTTTACCAAAAAAGAACCGGAAGAATTGGAGGCTACAGAAATCTTATCATTCATTCAACCATCTCTCACTGGCAAGTTTCAACCGGCAGTCCATGTTAACTTCTGCAAGGTTGTATAATGCACCAACAGCAGCTGCTTGAGCATCACCAGCTGGGAAGCTCATAATCTCAACCAATCGCTTATAGATCTGCAAATTTTGTCAATCCTTTGTCAACAAACCACGAGCATACGCCAAGCAGCACTTAAACATGATACATATGCAGGATAAAGTAGACCTGTGGAGCAAATGGCAGAAGGAAAGGTTCATTATCAGGGTTAAGTATCATACGTCCAAGTAGTTCTGCAGCTGCGCAATGCCAGGCTTTGACAGCAGATCCCAACATTCCCATGATGGCCTGGACCGCTCGTTTGTCTCTGGAACAAGGCAATCAACAACTGGTTCTTTTCAGATCACAATTTGCAGAGACATGAGAAACAAAGTAGCAAGTCAAATTCTTACGTCATTTTGATGTATGAAGGCTTTGATGAGCTAAATATTCGAAGGTCCAGCAATGGACCCAAGTTCATGATTGTCTCAAGGGCATTTGTGACAAGTTCTTCGTCCACTGCCCATGTTCAAGCATTTCAGAACCATGTCCTATAAAAATAATTTGGAAAAGACAGCAAAGCAGAATTCTGGGACATCTTCTGCACATTTATTCTACAAACAATCGGCTTACAGATCATGTATATCACAAATGTTTAAAGGTAAAACAGAACCCTTTCTAATCACAAAGGAGAAGTAGAACCCAACGAACTACCAGCAAATATACAAGAGAAAGTTAACAACATATGCCCAATTTCGTTTAACCTGTAACATAATCTTCCAAGCACTGAAACATCGTTTCGAGACAATGACGATTTTGGCCCATAGCGACTTCATTATCAGGCATAAAAGAAAAGTTCCGAATAATATTTGAAGCAGCAATAGCACACTGCTGCTTTTCTGCCCGTCCTTCCTCATCAAGATTAAAGAGGCCATCTTCCTCAAACCACCAACCTGAAGGGCGAGGCTTGGAAGTAATCTTCTGTGTAGACACTTCTTTATTTGAAGAACCAGATCCGGCACTGCCATGGATGCAAATACATATAAGGATTTTAGCAAACACCATCAACCTCATATAAGAAACACCTTGAATACTCAAGAAAGTTGGGTATCAGGTTTGTGCCTCACCTAGGGTGCGGAACAGAATCACCAGAATTCAAGGTCTCATATTCATTCCTGAGTCTAGTAACGGCGGAAATCGTACCCAGCAATCTCACCCTTGGTGTCTTTGTAAGGACCCTTGGTAGGGCTATATCACGCCAGTCATCTATCTGCTCTTATTGAATCAATCCTATCTTAGGGAACACTAGCAAGAAAAATATACATTCACACAAAGGAGTGCAATAGAAGAGACATACAACTTGAAGTAGGGCGTCAAGCAACCCTGGAATCTTAGCAAGAGGAGTTGCATCCTTCCGGACTTCATCTTTCTCTTTAAATGAAAGCAATGTGAGAGCATTCAACGCCCATGTCAACTCACTCTTTAGGCCGCTTTGAAGAGCCAAAACTATCCTTTTGTTATTCTGCTCTGATAACATAGTTGCAGAAGAAGAGACAAAACTCATGATTCAGATAAAATGTAAATTAAATGGCCAAAAAACCACTTCAACCATTCAGAATGTAACTACGAAAACGCATTTCAAGGAATCTTTACCACTCTCCAATTCCAGTTTCTTTCTTGAACGAAAATGGCAGATGTTCTTGAATTCCCAAAGCAGTGTGCACTAATAGTATCTAATACGCTGAAACTATAATTTACGTACTAATATGCAATATTTAAACCTTTCAACAACTTACTTGTCACCATAATTCCATTACACAGAACGAATTTCAAAGATTTTAATCTATGATTCACATCATCTTCAGGCAGTGAATTTAAAAAAAAAAAAAAATGCATCACGCTTTTGTGATCATATAAGCTTGAACATCAGCAAAGCTCTAATTTTGAAGAGAGAGAGAGAGAGAGAGTAGGGTTTTAGAAGAGACTAACCGGCGAAGGCGGAGTGGACCTGGAGGGAGGGGCCGAGGAGGGTGGAGGGGGCGGCGGAGTCACCTGCGGCCGCTGCCGAAACAGCTGCAGAGGCTGCGGCGTTGTTGCTTCCGCTTCCGAAAGGACGGCCTCTCTTGGCGGAGGGGTGGGCGGAGCCGCCGGAAGCTCCGCCCTGCTTGTTCTGCTCTCTCTTTTGCATCGCCGTCTCTTTCTGGGCCAAATGCGTTCGAAATGGGTTTCTGTGCAATAACAATTGAGGCCGCTCAATAGAGAATAGTGGGCTTGACTTAAGCCCATTTCAATTTGCATTTGAACTTGTTTGTATTGGGCTCACAGGAGCTTCACTTTTGGGCCCAATAGTGCTTATTTATATCATTATTGGAGATTTTCAAGATTTTATATCCTAAACTAATTTATGTGATTTTCCAAATTTATAAATGAACTAAGTTGAATTCCATGAGTATACCCGACTACCCATACAACAAATTAAGAAATAGAAAAGATGTATCCATATGATGTGGCGTACAAAATTAGAGAATATCACTCTCTTTTTTCAAGGAATTACTAATAAGAAAGTCTCTAAAATTAAGTCGAAATAAAAATAAAAAATTTTCTTACTTTTAACTTCTTGTTAATGCTTTGAAACCCTCCAAGTTCTTCAAAGTGATGAAGCAATAAAAAAAATAATCTTAAATCAATTCTTACAATCACCCATTAAACAATTGAATCCTTATTTGTGTATTAATTTTCGCTGCTTCTATTAAGCTAGAGTAGAGCAATTTGGTAACTAGCAAGACTCTTAACATTGAGGTCACGTTGATCTTATACATGTGACCGCTATTAAGAATATAATAACAATAATTAAATGATAGCGTGCAATATCTCATTTCTTATTCTTATGTAGTCAGAACTTTCGATCCCGAGATATAATCATCCAAAACACACTAGGGCAAATAAATAATTAAAAATAACTATGTTTTGAATTTGAATAAATAAATTTGAATTTTGAGTAAATAAATTTCAATCATATTTTAAAAAAAATAACAAAAAAAAAAGGTCATTTCTTTACCAATTTAACACAAGTATAGTCTTGGAATGTTTGGAAACGGGACTCATTCTAAAGCTTCTAGAAAAAGAATCGGAGAAAGATCCAAATGACAATGATTAAGCACCTGCTTATCAAATAATCATATATTTTAACAACACAATGTAAAGTCTTTGATAAGTAAATTGCCCTTTTTCTTCGTGCAGTCCCTACAACGATGCGACACCGTCTGCTGGAATCTGCAGCCAGATATTCTCCCATCATCGTAGGGCCCAAAGGGCATGGTCCTTTCTTTTTTGTGACCCATTAAAAATGGCAAATTGACAAATTAGTCCAATAATTTTGCAGATCATTGAACAGCAATGCCAACACAATAGCCAAGATGGCTTTTGGCGGTTTAAAATCGAATTCACTTCGAAATTATTTTGATTGGAAAGGATTTTTAAGGTTATAAATAAGTTTATAGTGAATTTTAATTTTTTTATTTTAAAACTCATCCGAATTCACTCTATTTAATATTTTTATTGATTTTTTATTTTAATATATATATATATAATTTTATATATTTAAAAATATATTTTTTTAAAAAATATATTTTTATTAATTTTAAAATTATAAAACGAGTTTAACGGGTCTAATGAGTTTAATTCGAACACTACAAGACAGGTCTTGGGTTCTTTAAAATTTTAGTGGGGCGCGTTTCGAAGTTTGATAAACCTGTTTCGTTTCTATCTCTAATAAGAGTTGTAAGATGGAATATCAATTTGATCAATGTTGTATTCAGTGAATAGTATTGTGTTTTTAATTTTCTGCCACTTATCTCACTTTTTTTTTTTTTTTTTTACTTTAGTTAATCAAAATAATCAATTCTAGATTTGCAGAAAAAAAAAGAGCAAAAAAAATAATTTTGTAGAAAAAATGAACAAAAAAATCTGATTCAATTATATATGGAGAAGATTTTAATATTTGAGTTTCAAATTTTCAAAAAAAATCAAAAATTTTGAAAAAAATGGTGGTTGAATTGTGCGATTAGAATTGGTAATTTTGATTTAGTAGAATAAATTGAATCAGATTTTTTATTTGATTATTTTGATTTTGAAAAATAAATTAAATTAAAATTTAATATTGATTTAGTAAAACAAATTGAGTCAAATTTAGAATTTTGGTTAATTTGATCTAGTAAAAGAAATTAAGTAAAAAAATTTATTTTGATTATATTGCTTTAGTAAAACAAATTGAATCATATTTTTAATTTTGATTTAGTGAAAACAAATTGAATCAGATTTAGAATCTGCTTGTTTTGATTTAGTAAAATAAATTGAATCAAATTATTAATTTTGATAATTTTGATTTACTAAAACAAGTTGAATCAGATTTAGAATTGAATTACTTTAATTTAGTAATATAAATTGCATTAGAATTTTTACTTTGATTATTTTGATTTAGTAAAGTTAATTGAATTAGATATTTTATTTTGTTTTAGTAAATCAAAATTGAATCAGATGTTTTTGCTCATTTCCTTGCACAATTCAACCACTAATGTTTTTTTTTTCAAAAATTTAAAAATTTGAAATTCAAATATCAAAATATTCTCCACATATAATTGAATCAGATTATTTTGCTCATCTTTCCTCTTTTTTTTTTTCTCCTGAAAATCAAGAATTGATTATTTTGATTTAGTAAATAAAAAAAAGAAAAAGAAATAAATGCCACAAGTGGACCAAACCGAGATATTCTATTATGCTAGATATTAAATTATATTTTTTTATGATTGGTTCAATAGGGAAAAAAGAAAGAAGCTAAAGCCACAATTATTTGCCTCAACTAAAACACTTATTTAACTAAGTCATAGTATCAAATTATCTTAGTTGGTTTAACAACTAAATTTGGCTTATACACACTTGGAATCAATTTTCAACTAGGATTATAAAAACCAATTGGTTGTCAAGTTGTTATCATAACATAACTAGGATTAGAATCAATTGTCTATTTTATCATAAATATCAATATCATAATTATATGCAATTTAAGTAGGGTGATCAAGGTATGATTTTACAATTTTTTTTACTAATTTCAAATCGAATTATTACATGTATTTTTACTAGAAATTAATTTTAAATTATAGTTTTTTCAAGTAAAACGAAAAATATGATTTTAAACAGTTTTGGGCGGTTACGGACAATTTGATGATTTTTTTTCAATAAAAAAAATGATTCAGCAAAAAAAAAAGATATTAATAAAAAAAATCACTTCATTATGATTATAACGCTATAGTCTTCATATTGAAAATAACAGTATAATTTTTTTAATATTAATAAATAATTATATCGTTGTGCATAAAATTCAACTCATTTCATATATTATATTTATTCATTTAGTTTCATTTATATTATATAAACTATAATAGGTAGGGTAGAAAAAATAAAATAAAAATTCTCAATATTTCAAAATGTAAATAGAAAAAATTTATTTGAATATACAAACATCATTAACACAATTTTTATTTTAATATGTACACAAAAAATATTTATTTTTTTCATCTTCTAATTTTTGAAAAAATATTAACTTATTCATATGTCATAAAAATACGAAGGAAAAGTAAGTAGAAAAAAAATCTTGAAAAAATTAAATAAACCAATACTTCTAAAAGAAAAAAAAAATGCTTAACTTTTTAATATTGAAATTAAATACACATGCTTCTTACATCACAATTTAAGATAAATAAAAAAATAAATAAACTTTATAAGAAGTTGATAAGCACATGAAGAGTTAATTTCATAAAATTAAAATAAATATTATAATTACAATTAATTGTTAAACTTAAAATTGATATTAATTATTAATAAATTTAATATATATATATATATATGATTATATATATACACACACGGTGTAGTTTTAGTTTATTCAAATTCCAATTTGCCACTAAATCATACAAGGCCATGAGATTTTAATAATTTAGTAAAAATAATTTGATAGATATAATGCAATAGATTTGAGCAATTTTTAAATTTTTATACTCACCCAACAATTAAGATAAGTGTTAATACTTAGACATCATACTCTTGTAAATTAAGGTCAACATTGGACATGTACCAAAAGGCCATTCTTTCAACAACGTCATTATTACAAATACAATGATGTAACACAAGTGATAAAAAAAGTACCACTAATAAAAGAAACATTAACATTTTCAAAAATAATTTATTTATCATTTGTTATTAAAAAAAAAAGTAATATTGGAAGAGAAACCAAACACGTCAAATAAATAATTGAACTGGCCAATGCGAAAAGTGCAGTTATTTTTCCCCACCTTAAACATATCCAATGGGGTCCCATTCACTTGGAAAAAGACTGAAAATTAAATGCCAATAATTTCACATAAAAGAAAAATAGTATGCGAGAAGGATAAGGCATCCCAACAGCTTATATATGTATATATAGCACACACGAGGAGCAGAGATCTATTCAAAATAAAGAGAAATCATTGCAGCATTTGTCTATCTTACAGTAATATTTCCTATATCTGCATCCCTGAAAGTCGAGCTTTTCCGGGTAATTGAATCTTTGGCCCATTAAACCTTGATAATTTATGCTTTGTTTTCACTTGGTTTCCTGGGAAATTCTTGCTTCTAACGTGATAACCTGTTTCTGGATTTGTTTTGAATTGGGTTTTGAAAATTTCTGGATTTTTTTCTGTTTTGTTGGAATTTGAGGTACTGTGGTAGCAATTATTTGTGCACACTCTGTTTCTTGAAATGGTTAAAACTGTATTTTTTTAGCAACCCCTATCTTTTAATTGATGGATGAAGTTATGGTTAAGAATATCTGTCATTATTTTCTCTGTTACACATTTTTGTTTCAATGAATTTGGGGAATTGAGCTGCATTTTTGTATGTGTGTGCTCTGTTTCTTGAAATAACAAAGGCGCAATTTTTCTTAACACCACCATCTTTTATTGATGAATAGAGTCAAAATTTAGGATGTCTATAACCATTTCTGAGTTTTCTCGTTTCATTTATTGTGTTTAAAGGGATTCCTTAAGCTATAACGCGTGTATGCTCTGTTTCTTCCTGAGCTTACTAGTTTCACCGCCTATGTTTTCGATTATGTATGTAATAGAAGAGATGGGATAATTTCCTTGACCATGTCCGTGTAGTTACTACAGCTGCCATCCTATTATCCTTTTCTTTATCTTAATCTGTTTTCTGGGAGTCTCTTAGTTTTCTCTTTGGATCTTTGATTACTTTTAATATTAGGCCCCTTTCTGTAAATTTTTCGTTGATGTTTTGACTTTGCAGTGCGACTTGTGATTCTTGTTATGTTTATTTACGCTTTCTGTAGGTACAGGAGCATATTTAGTCTCTTGAGGTTAAGTTTTTTATGGATCCACTCTGTGAAATTAACAGAGAGTTTATGGTTTCTTTTATATTGATTTCATTTGTTTATTTATCTTGCTTAGTTTGACTTATTCAATTGTTGTTTGGTTTTGATTCAAGTTGGTTGTACTCCTATGTCTTTCTTTTGTTTTAGATTTGTTTGTGGCTGTTTTTATTTTGTTTTGTATGCTTTTAAATTATGCCTTAGAAGATTATACGATACTGGATAATGTGGCTAACTGTAACTTGTGTAGTGAATCCTAGCTTCATGGCTGCCAATTTGATGTCACAACTAAGCTTTTTAAATCCTAGCCAATACCATATTGAACTCTTCCTTCATTTGGTTTGTTTGTTTGGTTGTGAACTTTTGCTTATGCTGATTGCAGAATGGGAAGCACCGGTGAAACCAACTATGGGGCATACACCTATGAAAACCTTGAGAGGGAGCCCTACTGGCCTTCAGAGAAGCTCCGGATTTCCATAACAGGAGCTGGTGGGTTTATTGCTTCTCATATTGCCAGGCGTTTGAAGAGTGAGGGTCATTACATCATTGCTTCCGACTGGAAGAAAAATGAGCACATGTCAGAGGACATGTTCTGTCATGAATTCCATCTTGTTGATCTGAGGGTGATGGATAACTGTCTGAAAGTTACCAAAGGAGTTGATCATGTGTTCAATCTTGCTGCTGATATGGGAGGGATGGGCTTCATTCAGTCCAACCACTCTGTCATCATGTACAACAATACAATGATCAGCTTTAACATGATTGAGGCTGCAAGGATTAATGGAGTTAAGAGGTCTGTATTCTTAAAACTGTTGACCTACTTTTCAATATGTGTGTTTATTTCAACGCAAAATATAGTTGATTAGCTGTAAGCATATCCAAATATAATGAGTGGGTGAAGTTGGTTAGTTTCTGTTAGCAAATAAGAAAATTATTGCTTGACTTGCATAAACCATGGTACTGGTTTAGAACTTATTTTCCTTAGAGATGCTTCTTTTTATTTTTTATTCTTATTTTATTCAAAATTCTAAAGTTAGATTTTACTTATCAAAGTTGGAAATTTTCTTTGAGTGGGAGGAATCAAAGTTAGAAATTTTGCTCAAATAGGAAAAATGAATTGATGTCTCTCTCTTGTGCTCCTTCAATAAAAAGATGTTATTGGTAATGAGAAAATCATAACTCAAGCGAGTTAATTGCACTGTGGCACAAAAAGAACCCTTTAACCACTTTTTTGTTTTTAACTTTAATATTATGCTTGCAGCATAGCAATTCACAACCAATATATTGTGGCACAAGCTTCCACACACAATCAAAACTTTTCCTTTCGTGTTCTTTAATTGTTGATGTTGGTTTTATCTTTGAAATGGATAAAATAAGGCACAAATTTGGAATGAAGAATTGAATATAGACTTTTATTTTGGGTTTAGGTTTTTCTATGCATCCAGTGCTTGTATCTATCCTGAATTTAAGCAGTTGGATACCAATGTGAGCTTGAAAGAATCTGATGCCTGGCCTGCAGAGGTTTTCTTCTCCTACCTTGTCAAATTCGTTTTACTTCTTATTGAGTTTTTTGTCTCACTCAAATTAGCTATGTTTTGGTTTATGGGGTAGCCTCAAGATGCTTATGGGCTAGAGAAGCTGGCAACAGAGGAATTATGTAAACACTACAACAAGGACTTTGGAATTGAGTGCCGAATAGGAAGGTTCCATAATATCTATGGACCCTTTGGGACATGGAAAGGTAAACTTGAAGATGATCTGACAAATGTTAGAGAAGTCTATTTGTTTTGCCTTCTGAATAAGTCATTTGTCAATTATGTCGTCAATCGCTGCAGGTGGGAGGGAGAAAGCACCAGCTGCTTTCTGTAGAAAAGCCATTACTTCTACTGATAAATTTGAAATGTGGGGAGATGGGCTGCAAACACGATCTTTTACCTTTATTGACGAATGTGTTGAGGGTGTTTTAAGGTATGTTTTTTACCTAATAAATAGAAGCATATTGCAATAAAAGCTGAGTTTCCTTCTATTTGAAATGTCGAGTTTCAGTGCTCGCTGGTAGTGTGGTTGTTCGAAGATTTAACACTTTTTATCATGGAAACTGAAGAACAGCTTCACATAAAGAATAGTAATTGTCCTTTCAATGCTTGAAGGGAGAATATCTAAACCTGTAAAATGCATCACAGATAGGAGGCAGGCAATAATAGGGCACACGAACTCAAGAATGTTTTCCGTTATGATTGATATTTGGGTTTAGTGTTTGGACAATATGGTTGAAAAAGCTTGTTCATCTCTCGTGCTACCTCAAGCATAAGGAAGGTTCATATGGCATTTGCATTATTGACGTGGCTGAGTTATGTCTCATTCTTGTTTCTTCATATCCCAAAAGCAACTTTTTGCACTCTGACAATCTGTTATGAATTGCTATCTGAGTTCAGATTAACTAAATCCGACTTCCGAGAGCCTGTAAATATTGGAAGCGATGAGATGGTCAGCATGAATGAGATGGCTGAGATTGTCCTGAGCTTCGAGAACAAGAAGCTTCCCATCCATCACATTCCAGGACCAGAGGGTGTGCGTGGTCGAAACTCAGACAATACTCTAATTAAGGAAAAGCTTGGTTGGGCACCTTCTATGAAACTGAAGGTACCATGATTTGTCTTTTCTTTTGTGTATATCAACTTTGGTTTCATCTACACGTATGACTCATTGCTCATATCCAATTTTTTTCCATGTGTGTAGGATGGATTGAGAATCACATATTTCTGGATCAAGGAACAACTTGAGAAAGAGAAATCTAAGGGTATTGATTTGTCCACCTATGGGTCATCAAAAGTTGTGGGCACACAAGCTCCAGTTCAACTCGGTTCTCTTCGTGCTGCTGATGGCAGAGAATGAAGCAGATCAAGCAAACAGCTTTTATGCGCGTGAGCTAGGTTTCATATATCGTGCTCCCATATATTGCTAGAGTGGAATATACCTGTTTTTCAGGCTTTGGATATCGTTATTAGTTTCACAGCTACATTTTCTTTATCTGCAATTACCACAATGTGTTTGTTTAGGCAGTGGATGCCTCAACTCAGTGTATTCCTAAGCAGTTTTTGCTTTTGAATAAGTTCCATTGCTCCACTTGTATGAAATTCATCTTTCCCCAATTTAACAGTTATATGTCTTCCTTTATTTCTACAATCATTTGAAGGCAGAGGCCTATGTTCAGGTCAATTTCTGGAAATCATTGTATCAGTTAGATGTCAAAGTCTAATAAATTGCACTTTTGTTGGTTATTCAGTGAAATTGTGCAGTGTGTGTGGAATGAGTTAAAATCCCACTTTTGCTTTTCAGGTGGTCCAAGAAACTGCAACTTTGAATGAGCCATTCAATTCAGATAAGGTATTGAAGGAGACCTGAATCAACCCATATGCCTGATGCATGCGGTATGGAATATGGATAATGCTTGTGCTACTGCTATCCCTCCCCCACCCCCAGCACCCACCCACCCACCCACCCACCAAAACCCCCAAAAAAGAAAGAAAGAAAGAAAGAAAGAAGAAAACTAGAAAGTGCAATTATCAAATATCATTGATTAAGAAATACCAATTCAGAAAGCTTCATTGTGCAAGAGGTAGTTGCCTAGCTGGGCATTGTCAATGTTCCAGTTAATTGGCAACTAATCTGTTGGATAAAGAAATAATGTAGACGTGAAATATTAGCCTACTTCATTGTATCCTTTTTCTTGTACTTTCATTTATTTCTTTTGCCTTTTTTTTCAAAAAAATATATTTGAAGGTACATAAATTAACGCTTTGTTTGGTACAAGGATACTAAATTCCAAGCTTGTTTGGTTGAAAATAATGACAAATAATAGCGAGGAGGAAGGCAATGATTGAATAATGATTTTTTTAGGATTTTCTCTCATTTTCCTCACCAAAAAATGAGATTTTCCCTCAAAATCTTTTGCTAAGTACTTCCATACCAACCAAACATCCAAAATTATGTTCTTTAGTATTTTCTTTTCGTTTTCTCTCCTAATTCCTTGTACCAAACAAGGTGTAAAAGAAATTTTTGGCCAACTAAATACAACATAAATAAGACATGCACAAAATTAAGTGGCCCACAAAGAAAATGATCATGGGCCTGATTTTGAAAAATAACTGATGAAGCCCACCATGGCATTGTGACCAAGAAGAAAAACGTTGTACGCTATCCTGCTAGCCCTTGTAGCAAACCAAGTGGAAAATGCTCTTTTTTTATGATAGTAATCTTGGAGTTAAATAAAAGAGTGCTTATATATAGGAAAAATGCAATTTAATTTAATTTAATTCCATCATATGTAATTTTGTTTTTGTTAGTGTTTATTAGGGGGATGGAGCTCCTCATGTGACAGTACTAAAATACTTTGATTAGAACAATTATGGTTTATTGTAGTATCGATTTCACTGAAATCATTCATGGAAGAGTTTCCAATATACATTTTCAAGAAACAGAAAATATTTCGTTTCGGCATACAACAATTTTCCCTTTTATTGAAAATCATAGAAAACATCAAATATTCACAAGTAAACTTAAGAGGAAATGCATCTACTATGGACTTCTGAAGTCTATATATATATATATATATATATATATATTATATTACGGTTGCGATTAGGGTTTTATGTTATTTTAGCCAACGATGTTTATTACAGTAATGATTCATCAAATAATACAGCCTAAGTATTCTGAAAGACAAGGGATTAACAATTCTATTATTGTACTATCAGCATCCTAAGTATGCAAAACATTAAATTATGCTAATCAACTATTGCTCATGCAATATCAAAAGCAACATCTTGGCTTATTAAATTCTTAATCCATTTTCTTAATCCACCGCTACATGATTGCTGATGATCAAACAGGTTTAGATTGGTGCATCCATATATCTAATGTCGATTATTAAACAATTCATAATTTTTGTAACACAACCTATGAAAAAAATTAATTTTAAATATTAGTTGATAATTATTTTGGTAATTGCTTTAAAGAGTTGTTGAAAGATATTGGACAAAAATATACCTTGCTTTAACTGGTTTTCTCAACCACCACCCCACAAAAAGTACAGAAATTCTTTGTTAATCTTAACTGGTTTTAGTTAATCATACGATGGCTAATTTTCATGTCCAAACCTTAACTCTTTTTTGTCTTTGGTTATCTTATGATTACAAGTTAATCCTCTCCTACACTTCACCATGGATTATGGCTTAATTTATTAAGACAACCTACCGATTATTCCCTAAATGTACTTTTCCTAGAGATTCTTGCTTGATGTTGGATTATCTTGAATTTTAATATTTATAGTTGTCTAATCAATCAACTTGTGAAAAATTTTCTAACTTAGGGTTTTTAATCAATCCCAATCATTGACTTAACGATTAGGATCCACTTTGTCGATTACTTAAGCTTGATTTTAGGGGGAGGGAGGTAGACAGGTGACGCCTGTTCCTTGTTACATAATCATAAGATTATATTATGTAAATCCGATCGTTTATTTTAATTCTTTAATCTGCAAAATGTTTACCTAAATAACTTGCACAACAATTTTGGAGTCAAATTATAAATATTTAAAATTATTTCAAAATATTAATTAATAACTAGTTAATTAATTATAAGACTCATGGAATTTAAACTCAAAATATTATGCTTATATAACAGCTCACTGCCAATCTTTATTCCCCTTTTAACTTTTCATGATCTAATGGCATTGCTCCAGTTTATTTAGAACAAAACATAGAATTATTTGACTGAAAAAGCTTTGAAAAACACCATAATCAAGTATCTATGCCCAAGCTTAAGGCTACTTTTTGACTAGAAAAAGTCACATTTTAGTGGAAAATCAGAAAATTAAGAATATAATAATTGATAAACTGTTTCTAAATAAAATAACAAATACAGCAAAAGACATAATTAAGCCTAATACCCGGGCGTTACATTTTTCAAATATTTAATAGGGTTTATTTTCTAAAGATTTTTTAATCTTGATACAAATCAATAATTCAAGCCATTTTCAATGTAAAATTATGAGGTGCAAACTTATGGGGGAAAAAAAGCATAAAACTGAAAAAAAAATTATAATTAAAGGTACTTTCCTAAATAGGAGGAAAATAAATAAATAAATAAATTCATGGTCCCCCAATTCCCAATTTGATGTACTTTTTATGAGTAATTTCACTTGTTCTTCTGCACATGGGAGTCAGTTGTAGATTATTTAGTACTTATTCTGCAGGACTGTAGAGGCCAGAGAATAATTAGTGCTCTGTCTCTGGGATTCCTATGCTTCATTTTCAGTGGATCAGATTTCATTGTTGCGTTAATAGTTATAATTGTTAAAAATGGTATAATTTTTAAATTTAATACAATCGTTATAACGTTATGTTTTAATTATTATCTTGCTATAAAGATAATTATTGCTACACATATCAACCATCTTTTTAGGTCGAGATATAAAGTCTAAAAGAGTGGCGGCCTCCCCTCAACTTCATAAAAAAATTAAATTATTATTAATTATATATATATATAATTATTAAAATTTAAAATTTTACTCTCTTAAAAAATTAAAAATATATTTTTAACTATTATTTTTAAGAAAATATCACCCCCAATTTTTATTTTCTGGTTTCATATATTATTTTTAACTATTATTTTAGCTAACAATCATGCATATCTTGAAAGTAAGGAATTATTTAAATTTAAAGAAGGGAGTTGTCCAATTTATATCATTTCAAGTGCACTAGTTGTTTGGATGTCAATTTCACATTTATACTTTTTCTAGGGTTAATAAAGTCTTATGCACATAGTTTCATTAGCAATTTTTAATTATTTTCAAATAGTTATTCATAGTTATTTATATCCTGAACTAGCAAATTCAATAGTTCAAAAATAAATAAATTAAAATTTTGATTTGACTTCTAGACATAAGACTGGACAAATTTAGGAATTTGGTCAACTGTTTTATTTTTATTTTATTTTTGCCATTTTCTTTAATATTTATTTTGTCGAGAATTTGTCGCAAATTTGGATTTACTCGTCTGTTTGGTGAATTTGAACCTGATTGGGCCTTTGCTTGATTTCTTTTTAATGGGCCTTCTCCTAAAATAATCACTTGTACCCTGAATTCCATTTGTACATCATTTTTTTTTTAAATGCAAATATTCCAGTTCATTTGATTTTATTTTGTTGAAATTTTTTATTCGACGGGGGCATAGCCTGATGGACCACTTCTTAATTATTTATATTTTTGTATAAAATACAAAAAATTATCTTGTTATTTAATCTTGTATTCTAATCAAGTTAAAAAATTTACATTTCGCTATCTTAAACTAAATTATTCACTTCTGACATGGCTCTTAATAATTAAAACCCTCCAACTAATTAGCACACACACAAAAATTAACTATATATTCATTGCATTTGATTCAATCTAGTACCTCTTTTTTTTTTTTTTAATAATTTTAAATAAATATTGATCAATTAATCAAAAATATGTTATTGGCAGACCAAAATTTTAATGCAGAAAATAATAATAAAATAAATAAAAATTAACTAAATTCAAATTTGAAAACAACATCTGAATCTATAAGGCTTCAAAAGGGCCAAAAAAAAGCAAGAAAAGAAAAAAGAGAATTAAACTTGAATTTGAGGAACATGTGGTGACCAGGATTGGACCACCTGTCATCCAACGGTTGATTCTTGAGGCCACACTGTAACGGATAAATACAAAAGCTAATGCGAGCAAACATGTTACTTGTAAATATACTATGAAATGATTGGATAAAGATGCACCAAGAAAAAGTATTAAAATTTATTGGTTAAAGGGGTTTTCATCAAGTGGGTTTCTTTCAAACTTTATGATATGCTCCCTCCCTATGGTACATTCCTTGATACATGTGCTGTTTAATCAATCATAATTCCCATTCTACAAATTTTTATGGACAAGGGTAAAAAGTTCACATTTCTCTTACACATAATGTCCTAAAACATAGTCATCCCAAAATTTTGAATTATAAAATTACTTGAACCTAGCATAGTATATATCAAGATACCTATATAACTAACTACAAGGATTGGATTTTGTATTAAAACAAACACACGTAAGATACGATTATTCTTGAAATTTTGATTTTTTTTTCTTTTTCTTTATTGAAATTAACTTTCATCGGTGACCCCTACGATTCAATTGATCAAAAATCTTTGATGCAAATTGCGTGATTCTTGAAATATTCGTTGGAATTCGATTTTAACATCCACCCTTGCGATCCTACAACTATATCTGATTTACTATAAAATAACTCAATGCACATTAAAAAGACCAAATGCAATAAAAAAATCCATTGTTGGTAACATGAGGGTGTGATCACTATAGCATTTCCCAACCTTTTTTTTTTATTTAAGGTATGACAGTTGAAAAGCCCTGTGGTTCCTTGTGGCCTTGGCAAAGCCCTGTTAAAATCAAATTTACACTTCACAAGCAATCTCAATTCCAAAAAACCATATCCATTGACAGAGAGAGAGAGGGAGAGGGTGAGTAGGTGGAGGGTTGCTTTCATAAAGGTATTATTATTGTCAAACTTTGGGCAATTGCTTTTATTATTTGCTTTGGTGCAGGAAAGAGGGCCCCACTCCCACTAAATTTAAATAGAAAAAACTTAGGGAAAGTGACCCCACAACTCCTAATTTGGTCCTGAGAACTTTGTAAACTGACCCTACCCACTTTGCCTATGAGAACATTATGGATTACACAAGCCCCACCACAATCATTGTTGCGAGATATATTAAAAAAATAGAATTGTTCAAAATAATGCACTAATATATAAATATATTTTATTTTATAATTCCATATTAATAAGAATGATTATAAGATTTACTATGTGTTAGTAGTATTTTTTAATTTTTTATTTTTTATTTTTAAAAATAAATATTGATTTATTCTTCAATTCCGGTATTCTTTAATTTTTCTTAAAGTGATTCGAATACATTACCAATTAAATTGTAAGTGTAAAGTATTTATAAATAAATTATTTTTTCTCGTCAAATAAAATATATGCTAGTAGTATTGTTATCAAATATGGCAGCAAATCAGGGTTTTTGCCATTAGCCAATTGTTGTTCTGTATAATGGCATCTTTTAGATTTGGGACATCTGTTTGACCAATATGCTCTGTTCTAAATTGGTGTTGGAATTTCTTTTTTTTTTTTCTTTTTTCTTTTTGGGATAATGGAAAAGTAAAGGTGTGGAGATAGCAGAGCCACCAAGCTGGTCTCAACAATACCCTGATTGGATCATGTTTAATTTGATGGATTAATAAGGTGAAATATATCCATGGAATATGCTTGGAAATGCTTGAGAGGAATGAAGTAAACAAACACAAGTCACATAAATTGGGGACAAAAAGTTGTAGTATGGGAATAAGGTGGGGATTAATAGTCAAATAAAAAACTTTATTGTGAATAGAGTGCATGAAATAAAAAAGATTCTTAACTTTTATTGGGCCTTAGGCTATTTCATGAAATCATCATAGGGGGTAAAATCGCCATTTGGACTTGTACAACTAAAATTTTTTGAGAAAAAAATTTGACCCCTAAACTTTTAATTATTGTCAAATGAGACCATGCATTCTCAAGGTTGACGAAGTTTCTCAGTTTTCAGCTATAAATAATCAAAAGATTAATTTAGTTCCACCCTTAGCTTCAAATATGAAAAAGAAGAAATGGAGGAGAAAAGGCCAAGAAAAATGAAGAATATAAATATTAAAAGAAAATACTAAAGAAAACAATTT
Source organism: Paulownia fortunei (assembly GCA_019321725.1). Lineage (NCBI taxonomy): Eukaryota > Viridiplantae > Streptophyta > Magnoliopsida > Lamiales > Paulowniaceae > Paulownia > Paulownia fortunei. The sequence continues at coordinate 3,320,735 of CM033123.1, read as the reverse complement.
ACTACTAACGTCTAGTTTGGAATGTAATTTATTAAAAATGAGTGCAACATTCTATATATATGAGTTTCTGAACCTCCTAAAAATCACACTAGCGACGAAAAAACCCACTCCATTTTTTTTAGTAGTCAAATTTATTGAATCATACATGTAGTGTTAATAAATGTTTTTTATATGATAATTGTTTCTAGAATCAAAAATGGCAAAAAATGTAAACAATCACTTTTCTTAAAATTTCAACTATTTCCAAACACAGATTTTGAATTCCAAATCCCCTTCCTTTTTCTTTTCCATTTGCAATCCTAATCCAAATCAATTCCTAAACCATGACAAACATAGTGTAAATGTAATCTAATAATTTTACTAGGGATAAGTGTTATCTTACCTTTACTTTATTCTTTATGATGATGATGGTTCTTAATTTTTCAAAAAACTATTCTTCCTTATTTTAATTCAATTGGCGTCTTTTTCAATGAACAATTAGGTTATGTAAAAGTTGTTGATTTAATATTTTGGACACGTCCAAAATAGTGTGCAATTAGACTAGAGATTAAGTGACACAATAGTAAATTTTTATTATTATTTTATTAATTTCAATCTCTTTTGAAGTTAATCCTCCTAACTAATAAATTAATTGGGTGTATAATTATTATGCTAAATATTCTATTTTTTTCAAATAAAGGACAAAATATATATTGATGTAACATCCATAAGACTTTATCCACACATTAGTACTAGAGAAAATGAATAAGATAAAACCACATTAAGCCCCTAACCATTCAAGATTCCAGCAGGAAATCTCAAGTATTTTATATTTTAAGAAAATAATAATCATATAATTCAAATCTTAAATATAAAATTCTTTTTTTTTTCCTCTCTCTTTTTAAACGAAGACTAATTATTATTCTTTCTGTACCAAATCGCAAATATTTTGTCAGTGGTTTCAATGATTAAGTACCTGCTGTCTTTAATGTACGAAAAAGAAAAGCTGATAGTACTTACTACTTTCTTACTTACTGTTAGCTAAATTTTCAATTTTACTAATGACAGTTTCAGAAACTGCAACTTTAATAATTAAGATTAATTTAAATATAAATTTCAGTTGATTAAATTCTTATCCCTATGAGAGCAAAGAAGGCAACAAACAGTCAATAGGTGCAAACCCAAGAAAGTCAATATTCTTTGCTTGGGACCTCAATTTTTTTTTGAACTTTTTTACCATCCCCAATGCATATGTACCACGTTAAAAGCTTCTTTAAAAACCTTTTTCCCAATTTTTTTTTAATATTATCTGCAAATTTTCACTGCCCCCACTCCTTCTTGTCTGGTCAAAGTAAAAGCAGACCCCTTGCAAAACTAAAATGCAAAGAAATTGGATTCCATGAGCTTCACTCACTTATTTAAGGATGTTTTAAAGCAGTCATTTAAGTTGTGTGTGGTAGGAGAAAAGAAAAACAAGAAACATGAAATATTTCTTTGTTAAAAGGTGGAAATTTTAGGTTTTGTTTGTTCTCATTTTAAGTAATATTGAATTAAATAATATTTTAATATAAAAATAGTAATTAGTAGATTCCATCATTTATTTTATATCCCATCGATCAAATTATACTGGTTAGATATATTATTGTTTAATTTACTCTGGATCCCATAATAGAAAGAGAAATTTTTATCAATTAGTAATGAATTTTAATCATTTTAAAATTAATGGAACCGCATAACAAATATTAATGATACGAGTTTAAACTTAAAATTTATAATTATCGATATGAAAATAAAAAATATATAATAAAAGATATATAATATTTTGATTGAAAATAGATAAAACAAACATATTTTTGATATTTTAAGTAGTAGGAAAAAAAAAAATTAAAATATGACTCATGTTTTTGGTGGTTCTAATGAAATGGAAAACAGGATTCACATAGTTAAAAGCCACGTAGAGTAACATTCACTCGACACTTGTCCAAATGTCTCGAAACTTCCTTCATAGAGAGGAAAACTACTATTCCTTCTATCTTAAAGTCCAATCTCTAATTTTTGCCTTTTAAAAAACCGATATACATCAAAGTATTAATGACTGTTTAACTATGATGACTACTACTCTTAAACTATTAATGTAACTATTTGACATTAGAGTATACTAGGATTAAACTCTAATTCTTTGTTACACTGAATTCTTTGTTACTGAAGTATCAATATTTAGAATATTGGTTAATAATTAGTTTAAAAAATAACTAATGGACAAAAATACTATATATCTAAGATAGGATTTGAATTCAAATCTCAATTGGTACTCCAAACTATAAATAAAAAACTTTAAATTAAAAAAATTATTTGCATTCTTATTCATTGATTCTCCGTCAAGTATAATATTTTATTAATAAAATATAAATTTCTTTGTAATTATAAAATGTAGTAGAATTTGTGATAGAAAATTCTATACACAAGTTGGCGCACTACAAATCTTCTGATTGGTCTCTAACCATCTAAAACCCTTTCATATGAAGCTACCTCATCTACAAACCACAAGCTAACCTTTACCCAACTATTTTATAATGTCTACAATAACTCAAAAACTCACGTAGACCAAAATCCCATTTACCAAAAAATTTGGAGTTGTTTTGGATTCCAAAATCCCCTTTTGTTGTCATACCAAATACGCCTCCAACAACGTTCCCAACTCCAAAGAAACTAATAAAAACGAGGAAGATAAAATAAAAACTGACATTGGCAAACACCCAGAAAAAGAGAATATCACGTTATTCTAATGACACCCCCTCCCCCCTCAACTCTTTGCCTCCCCTTCACGGCTTCCGAGATGGCACGAGCCTCTCTGGCTCTCTGCCCCGCGTCATCCCCCATCTCATCAATCCCTCACCCCCACGCCCTCGCCCTCATTCCAGTTTTCCAATCACAATTTTACACTTTTCCCTACGAATTTAAATCGTACCAAGAAACCAAAATATTTAAAAGATATCCCTTCTGTTTCCTAACTAGGAAACAATTGGATCTCTAAGTTATCTGATACGTACAATAATATATACATGAAATTATGAATTGCCACAATATGTTTTTCGAATTTCTATATGCGATTATTACAAAATGATGATGGGTCTAGATCCCATTTTTTTTTATTTTTTTTGGGTGCTTTTTACATAACCCTTCTGCATAAAAAAGAAGGGACACAAAAGTTTAAAAAAGGTAAAAAGAAAAGAAAACAAAACAAAACAAAATCCCTCCGATCATTCTCTATTTCAACTCCGACTATATATATATATACGGAGATTTATATATTTCATTTTGTGATTAGGAAATATTTAAAAAAGAAGTTAGAAACTTCTGAAAAAAAAAATAAAGAAAACAAAAATTTCCTTTTTTCCCCTTTTCACAGTTTTTCTTTGAGGAGAGAAGCTAATCCGGTGACCACCACCTTATTCCCCCTCTCTAAACTCTTCGGCCTCACCGCCGGCAGCTGCCACGTGATTGCCGGAGGAACATCCTTCGCCGGCGATTTGGGCTCCTCAGAGTTAGACTCCTCCGACAAACTCATCTTTTCACCGAATATCAAATCCAATTCTCCAACCTCACATTCCAAAACCTCCTGATTCTCGGGCTTGGTTTCGAGCTGGGCCTCCGTGGTCTCCTCAACGGCGTTGTCCTGGGGAAGGTAAGTTAGTTTGAGCTGCGTGATGCGGGTGTGAGGACTGAGCCATTTGGATTTCATGTATTCGGATTTACGCCACGGCGCGATGTGCATGCCTTTCTTCTTGAGGCTCTGCCGAGCGGCTTCCGACGCAATGGACACGATCTGAAGAAGCCGATCAGATTTCCCGACGAAGATGTATGGCAAACACTGCAAAATCGCCCTGTAACTGCTCGTTGATCGGGCGATTTCGAACTCCGATCGGAAATCCACGTCGATTAACACCCTCTCGCCTTCCATTACCACATCAATGTATTCGTACTCACCTATGCATTCCAAGAACAAACAAAAGCCCATAAATTTGCAGAATGATGAAACTCGATCAAAATTGGAGAGGAAGGAATTTAAGCTTGGAATCATTTCATATCTTTGGATTTTGAATTCTTCAGTATTAAATTTCATTATTTATGAGAAAAACTAAAAGGATTTTGATAAGTGTTTGGATCCTCGATTTTCATTTTGTTCAGAAACTTTAGCATTGGAATTAATATTGAATAAAAAAATCCACGAAATATCAGTAACTTATTAAGGTGTTTAATCATTTCTGGAACTCATAAATGAGCAGAAAAACCAAATCTTAAATTCATGAAACTGTACAAAATCTGGTCTTGAATATTTCCCAGAAGCAAATCGAGATAACATCAACAAGAAGAATACAACACATTCCACAAAACGCAATTAGAAACTGTACACACAGAAATAGAATATAAGTAGAGTTGAGAGTTACCAGCTGGAATAGAGGAAGATTTTTCCCATTTGGATTTACAAACAGAGGCGTTATAATCAAGAGCTATTAGACCATCGGTGACGATTTTCCTCAAATCGTCTTTTCTTTTGCAAGTTTTGTTGTTCTTTTCAACGATTTTCGAAGTGTCTGCCAATAGATTTCTCTCCGCCAAACTCGCGCACGGTATCAAACTCTACAACCAACAGGGCTAAAGTCAGATAATTGACCAAAAACCTTTGGTACAGAGAAAAACAAAAATCTATTATAATTATAAGAAGAAAAAAACAAATGGGAAAATTCCGTACCTTGAGAATATCGGAGGGGTCGCTAAAAGAAGAATTAGCCGATACTGAGTCAGAGAAGAAATCAAGCTCGTCATCGGAGCTGTCGTTGCTGTTGCCGTTAAAGCAATTGCAGCGGTTACGGGCGCATTTCGCCGCGACGGCTGCGGATTGTTTCTCGTTGTTGTCTTCGATGAAATTTTGAACCATTTTATCTAGACAGACCGAGCTCGGCTCAAACTCAGCCACCGCCGCAGCGGTACCACCGTCCTTTTCTCCTCCAGCGGCCGGCTTCTCAGCGGATGAAATCCTTAGAACTCCGTTGAACGGACGGTCAAAAAGCCGCTTCAGCCGAGATTTCAACACCGGCGGCTTAACGACGTCGCTTCGGATCGAATCGATCGGCTGGATTCTCATCGGAAAAGGCATTTTTCCAAACAAAGAACTCTACTGTCTCAGACCTAATTACACTCTGCTCTTCTGTCAGTTGGATTGAATTCTCAGAGCTCTTACAAAACTACTCCACTCGGAAAAAAATTACAAAATATTCCTCCAAAAATTTCAATTCCAGTAAACAAAAAAAGTTACCAAAAATTAATATTTAAAATTCTTCCACGCATTAATCAACCACACATCATCCGATCACCATCATTTCCACACAAACACCAAAAGATCAGAACAAAAATTCCACACTAATATTTATTCACAAAGAAAACGGAAAAATAAAATACTCTCTTTCTTTCTCCACCAAAATAAAAAATAAAAAAAGAAGAAGAGATATTCGTAGCTTTCGGTTATGGTTTTTCGTGAAAAACGTGACGGTGATGAAAGGAGACACGAGCATTGTATTTATAAGGGAAGGAATCGGAACTAGATGCCGGAATATTCATTTTCCGGCGAAGCTCCATCGCCGGTGGTCAGATATTAGTAAGCAACTGTTTTTGGTGTGTGAAGTCTCTATTTTTTCATTTGTTTCTCCTTTTTTCTTCTGGAGTGATTTTTTTGGTTTTATGCGAGCTAAAATGAGAGGGGTTTATATAGGAATCCGGACTTGCTGACTAGGACTATTCTGACACGTGGAGTCTCGCGTGGCGTGGATAGCCCTGAAATCCGGGCAATAATCCAGTGCGACGAATGTTGTATTTTCGTAATCTTAATTGGCTTGATCTTTACGCGTGTCCTTTTCAAACCAATCATATACAAGAGATCCATTTTCATTAGATGCTTTTACTCTTTTTCGGTCTCTTATTTTTCCTTTTTCTTTTCTTTTTCCTTTTCCTTTTCCTTTTCTTGAGATGAATGTTGCATTTAAGATTTGTAGTTTCTTGGTCAATACATACTTAAATATTAAGAAATCAAAGAAATAATGTTCCTTTTTTGCAAATAAAATTGAATACTATGAGACATAAGCTAAAAATATTTTGCAAAATTTTTGGTTTAATAATTTGATTGGTTGAAATATAACAGCGCACATATCTTATCACCCAACGACTTCTCGTGACATCATATTATGTATAAAAATTTTAAAATTTCTCTTAAAATTAGAAAATATGAAGTTACCTTTTCAAGTGAATTTCATTTTTATTGAGTAACAAATGACTTCACACGATCAAATGAATACAAAATTTAAATTCATGTTAAAAATTCAATCGTCTTCTAAATTCATGCATCTCTATTTAAATTAAAAGCTTCATTGTTTTTAGAATTCATTGCATCTCTCTTTGGATGCATTCTATATTATTTATTGCTCAACACTTGACTTCACTAGAAGAAAATGAATATTCATTCATAGCAACGAACACAAAAACACATTTAGTAATTGTCATCTTCACATGTAAATTTTACTTTTGATTATTTAATTTTTTTTGTGAAAATTTTCTTATTTTTTTTTAAATTCATTGTTGTAATAGGTTAACTCAGGTATACCAAAAAAACTTGAAATTTAATAGCTCTATATAGATAAACTCCAAGCAATAAAACCTAGCAACTTATCAAAATATAAGAGTATTTCAAGTTGTTTTAACTTATATGTTGAGCTTCATTAAAATAAAACGTACAAAACATTTACAGAAATTCTCGCTCTATGGATGATAAGAAATAATATTACTCATTAATTCTACTATATTTTTTTTTCTCTTGTCTATGCATATGAAATAATATAAAAAAACTACAACGCATATATTATTTCACAAAAAGTGCGTCATATGTTCAAGATTTGCTTTCTAATTAAAATAATAGATGCAACGTGTACATTTTTTAGACACGACTTAACTTTAAGTGATGACGTCATGATTTGATGTAAAATGAGATTCAAATGTATAAAATACGTATACGTGGAATTTGTTTACACGATTATTTTTTTTTAAAAATGACATTCTTTAAAATTATTACAAATTCGCTTAAACCTTACAAGTGAAATACACATGGAGGTAATGTTCTCAGCAAAGAACATTATCTAAGTGCTCTAAAGAAATTAAAGAAGCATTGTGGCTTCTGTAGTAAAATGTATTTGGTTAAAGTCTATTTTAGGAATTTTGGTCGAATGTAGTTCATTGCTAGACAACATTATTATACATTTGAAAAAAGAGACTAAAGTTTATTTCGTATTATGTGTGCAAATATAATATTTTAAATCATAACACATTTTTGAAAATAGTTATACATTTTACATACATATTCAATTAATTGAAGATTGTGACAGCACATATGGATCAAGATTCAGTACAACATCGACCTAGCAATTATAGCCTAGTTATATTTCATAATTCATCCTAGCTACATTATGGTTAAAATTTCAATTTAATTAATAATTATATTATTGATCGCATAAAATTACCCAATTTCTCTATCTTTTGATAAAACATGAATTATTTTTACCCTAATTTTTTGCAACAATACTACAACAATGATTATGCTTGTAAGCTCTATTATTTAATTTTTCGATTTTTATGCTACATATTTTATTTTCACACTTAAGATGCAACAAATTAAGTAGCTTCTTTGGGGCATGGCTTTGTGTATAGGTGGGGGACTCCATTTTATAATTAAAGCCAATGATAATATCTACATAGAATTGCTTACTGAATTCTTTAAATAAAAAAAAAATCACTTAACTTAGATAAATTAATTTTGTTACAAAACAAGTGCATGTATACATTTATCACACGTATGATTCATAAAACTCTGTACTTGAAACACACAAATTTATGCATTAGAGTCCCAAAACATAAAAATACTCAAGATCACATGGCGTTGAAATTATAAATTAGTATCTAGACTCAAAAATTAAAACCAAATGTGTAAAATCAAATACTTTGCTGTAATTTATTGCTGAAAATTATTATGACACGCTCAAGATAGCTAAATATATTTCTAAAATCAGTAGAAATATTCTATGATGAAGTATCAATGGAGCCGTGTTGCAAGAAATTGACATAATTTAGATTAAATTGAACTTTTTCATTATTATTATTATTATTATTTTGTCAGGGGTTAAATAGTTGAAACTAGAATTGAATTCAAATAACTATTGAATTTCTTAAACTTTCTTAACTTCGCACCGATACTACCTTTTGCACACTTTATCGTATCAATTTAATACTTCTATTGCTAGTTTAATACAAGATTGTATATTTTTATGCCACATTAAAACATAGTTCTTGCTGGATAGTTCGACGGACTACTACTAATTGCTTTTTAATAACTTCAAGAAATAAGTAGAAGAAGGGAGGTTGGCCAAACATAATTTCGATAATTATAATTCACAAGAGTGGGAGAAGGGAAAAAAAACAAACATAATAATCACCTATTATTTCCTATATAAAGGAGTACAAGTCAAATAACTTCTTATTAAATTGTTTAGCAAACACATATTAGATGCATAAATTACATTTGAGTGAAAACATGGCAGTGGGCAAGCATTGACCTAAGGTAGCTATAGAAATTAATATATGTACAACTTTTTCCTAAAATGCCCATAAATTATTGTCATACTATGTATGTGTATACATATATCTATATATATGTATATGTATTCTTTTCTTTTTTAAATGTGATATCGATATATCAAAACATATATTTGTTGAATAACTATTGGAAATATTATTTGTGTTTTTTTTTGAATTAATCATCGTTTTATCTGATAGTGGAAATCCGATCGTAAAGAATAAATACGACGGACCTTAATCATTCGAAGAATTCTATTTATGAATGAATATGGAGGCTCGTTAAGAATGACTCTATTTGAATTTTTCTAGTATTAAAAGACTTAGAATTGATGTATGTTTCTCAATTTGAGAATGCATCTTATATTTTGTCTTTGAAGGAAATAATACGCCTTAAGCGTATAAAAAATAAGGATCCATTATTATTTTCAACCTGTTAGGGTAAATAATGTACTTAGGGTATAAACATGCATACATTCCTCCCTTGAATTGCACCAGCAAAACCTATTCTTGTTTGTTTACCTGTTTTGCCTACCTAAAATTTTCAATATTTATCAAATCTTGGAAGTACAATCTTCAAAGTGGAAAACAGAAAAATAAAGATTAAAATATTTGTTTGTCCCTAATCTTTTACATGGGGAAAAAAATTATATCCACTAGAGAAAAAAGAAAAAAAGAATCACAATATTAAAAATGGGTTAAATAAGATATATTATATAGACAAAATATGTGTATTAATTATTCAACACAAACCCAACTTGTCCCAAAAATTATGAAAAATATTACAACAAACAACAATAAGTGGGAAAATAGAAAATTTAAGCACAAAGTATATCGTACACATAATGTTTGGAATTCATATGTTTAAAATCAAACTAGTGAAAACAGTTCTCACATTTCTCATTTAATTTCCCGAAAATAAGAAAAAAGAAATGCCTCTGTCATGGCAAAAGTATTTTAATTCACCACATCTATATTTTTTTAAAAAAATATATATTTTAAGACTCAGCCAAGAAGAACTTTTTAAGGCTAACAACAAAGTAAAACTCCTCCCATTATGATCTATTGTACCTAATGGTCCACATGAAAATTTCTTGACTGCCAAAAAAATGTTCTCTTGAATTTGATGAATACTTCCAAAACCCAAAAACAATCAAAATAAAGGCTATCAACCACTCCCTTAGGGTGTGTTTGCCTTCAGTAATTGACTTGTAGACTTTACTTTTTCATACCAAATACAAAAATGATACACCCTAATGGTATCAAAGACATTCTTCTGTCATTAATTAGTTTCTCATAAGATATATTTTCATTTTCAATTTTTAATGAAAATAAAAGTATTTAGTTCTCTTAATTAATGTGCATTTACAAACTCTGCATATTATAAATATACAAAACGTTCACTTTTATTCGTTGTATTTTCACTTCTATGAATCTTCTCTAATAATGACAAATTGTTTATCTTTAGTTCTTCATGTTTATGAATTTTCTCCATTTCTTGTTTTGTTTCTATCCACAAATTAATCATCAATTATCAAATCAGTCCGATTCTTATTTGTTTAATTGCAAAAAAATATTTTTGCAGACATATTTACAAAGCAAATAATACCAACCCTAATTTTTCACCCCGTCTCCTCTCATAACAAACAAACGTGTAATTAAATATCTTATTTTTTTAAATAAATATAATAAAGGACATGGCTACACCACAATAGTATGATTTGGACAAGTGCCCCTATGGAAGTGGCTGTACTCCTTATGGATGAGATGAATAGTATTCAACTTTATTTATAATAAGAGATGAGCTTAAATATCACTGTTCTAGTATTAGGCTTTATGTGCTTTAATTAATTTGTTATCTCCAGACATACACACAATGGATGCATATATATATATATATGTATGTATGTATGTATGTATATACATACATAATATTATACATAAATTACATCTTTTTCATTAATTTCACTTTCAAAGATTGGTTTAATTGCTTGATGGGTGTGGCCAGTGTGGCGTGTGGGCATAGCAAATAGCGATTGGGCTTCGCCACGTGCAGATATTTCAATTCAATTCTTGGTATAAATAAATACAACCTAAAGATGGGTCAATTTTATGAAAAGGCTTGCCTAATTGTAGCCTTATTAGGTAATTATTATGATTTATGATATGGTCCTATACATAATTATTGCAATAAACAATTTGTCAGAAATTGATGGCCAAGTTTACTTAATTACCTTAATTAATTTCCATTCGGTTTTCTTTCCACATTGTATTAGACTATTATTAGGGTTTTTTTTTTTTTTAATTTCATTTCGACATGAAAATATGTATCTAATCACCAATAGGGCAACCCTATATAATTAGATAAGTGTCTATCTCATTATTTCTTTTGGAATGTAGTAGTAGAATTAGAACAATACAACTAATGGTAGTTCTAACAACCAATATTAGACTTATTGTGAATAATAATTAAAACGCGTATTAGATGGGGAAGAACTAATATTGAGAATGCCTCATTGAAAAATTATTTCATGCTTTCCATATCTTTGCAGAAAAAACACTACATATCATCAGATAATTCTTCATTTTTTTATTTTTTTTTGGGGTTTCACACCTTTTTAGTTTGAGAATTATTAGTTTATTATTTCACCTATGTGAATTAATTGTAACAATTCTTTGCAAAAATTAGGGGAGGCAACAATACTTTGCGTTAATGGTCTAGAAAAAATGAGTTACCTTTAGAAAAAAAGGTGATTTTAATATCAACTTATACTTCATTTTTCAACTTCATTTTTGCATAAATCATCATTTCAAATTAATTTAATAACTTTAGCAACATGGGTTCCATTTTTTTTATTTTTTGATAATGGAGTTCATAAAAGATAATAAATGAAAGGCAAAAATATTGGTGGAAATTATAAATAAATTTTCTAGAAGAGGCCCCCCCCAACCCCACCCAATTTAGTAAAATAGTTGGGGACCTTGATTTTGTGATAACAATCAATGAGCGCTCGAACAAGATTAACCCAAAACATAAAGAAATTGCTTGACTAGATTTCTAAGTTGATAAAGTAAATTTCATAAATCTTGTCATCACTTTCCCTTTTTTATTTTTTAAAAAAATCATCTTTATACAAAAAAAATAAATAGAGAATTTCTTTGCAGATTAAAAAATTAACAGCAGATTTTGGTAATTTTCATGTAAAATAATATGATATTGTGAGGTGAAATATGCACTATATATATGTTAAATATATTCATGTGCAATTATTGCATTGGAATTTAGACAGAGGATCAGGATAATATTTGGAAAGTCATTTTTAACACTTCACTTTTTGTTACCAATACTCCACTTCATGTACTAGATGTTGCCAATAAGTGGAGTTTTAATAATTACATTTTTATAGTTGATGTAACTAAGAAATAGCAATAGTTGAAACTTAACGGACCAAAATCGACACTGCTTGTATGTATATTATATATATATATATATATATATAGTGAGGTAGGTTCCAACTTTTAAAATTTTATGTTAGAAAAACCAACATCAAGAGTGTTTCTATTTTTTTTTTAAAATTCTTTTCTGAATTGTAATCTCTTAAGTCTTGATTAAATCGTCAATGGAAATATATGTATAAGGTGCTAAATTTAAAGTTGAAATAAGCTATGATTCATGTATTGTGTTTTATTTTTCTGTGGTAGAACTTTAAGGAGACAAGAGTTTTGATGACATATTCTTTTTGATGATGTCTTGAAATTATTGAATCTCTTTAGTGATTATTATTATCTCTTCTTTGAAGACTTTTGGGAACATGGGCTCCTTATTAATTTCAAGAATCCTTTGCTTTTTGTTTTACCTTGTTTTACCTTTTGTGACTTGTATAAAAAGTTAATGACTTTATGAAAATTTGTATTAAGAGGGCCCCCAAATAATTTATTCCTTCATAGAAATTAATCCATGGGTCTTGCATTTGCAGTGAATTTACTATTTACCTGAAAGAAATTTAAAGGGAAAAAGTTAAAAAGTGTTTCGGTGAAAATCATGACCTTTTTTTTTTTTTTTTTTTGTCTTGAAAAAATTGTATAAATAATTCTTCAGCCTAGTAGAAATGATGAAAAGGAAAAAGTGTACGAAGAGAGACAATATGTATCTCCTTTTATTATCTATGCACGAATTTATTTTGATTTTGTTTTATTGTTACAATGAATACTAGAAGACGTACTTGTCAACATCTTGTATATTAGAAATCAAATTTGAAATAAATATTTAAATCATGGGCTACGATGAAACAAATAAGAGACGATACCAGACAAAATAGTACAAACTTCATTTTTTTTCCAATTCAAACAAAAATAAAAAGTAAAAATAAAAAAGATGTAATTGAAAGCTTGATAAAATGTCACACGTACGAGATGTTACAAGTGCTCTACTCACTAGGCCCAAGTGTTTCAAACACATACAAGATGTTACATTAGGTAAAATAATATTCCAAGAAATTAATAATATTTACATGCATGCATGTAAATATTTCCACACCAATAATATCATAATAGTGGCATCTAAGCATTTATAAATGACTTGATTAGTATATGAATTTTGCTACAATTATCAAAATAGTGAGGGGCTTTTCAGCAATACAAGTTTGAAACAAGATTTAAGAAAAAGTAGGTTTACCACTCTAGTCATTTTGCGAACACATTGGCGCTCCTCGAGAAAGCTTATGGGCTTAAAAAATTCAAACAAAGAAATATAATTTGATTCAGAACAGTAAAGAATATCTCATTATAATTCTCTTTGTTTCTCCCAACAACCACCCCCCAATAAAAAATAAATAAAAAATACTACTACCAAAACCAAGAGCTCATTTGGTTTCATCTTCAAACTCATTTTTATATTTTTAATATTTTTAAAATTAAAAATATTTTTTATTAGATTTTTGTGGTAAAAACAAAAATATATTGAATTAATTATATTTTTATATTGACTATATAGATTTGGAAATAAAAATGTATTTATTTTATGGTGTTTTTTATTTGAAAATATGTGAAATATTAGTAAATTTAAAAATAAATTTTAAAATAAAAAAAATATTTCTAATAACAATGAGCAAAATAAATATATTTTCAAACTTTCAAATTTTAAAAATGAAAACAAACGGGCAACAAAACATATTACTTATCACATAAATAGCATTGGCCTTGACAAACTTCAATTGACAAAAAAAAAAAGAAAGAAAGAAAGAAACGATATTTCATTACAGGAAAACCAAATTTGTGGATGTCCTACATTGTCGGAGATATAAAAAAAAAACTGTATGCAACAAGACATTTTTGCCTCACCACATAGAGGAGATGAGAGTTGGGTTGGGGGGGGGGGGGGGGGGGGTGTCAAAAATCAATGTCATTTTCTATCAAAGTTTTCTTATTACAGTTGAAGTAGTAGGTGTTGTTAATGAGTGCAGTTTTTGTGGGTCATGTGTTTGTTTATCTTTATACAAGGTAGACGAGGCATCAATATCCAACTTGACAATTCTCATGCTACTGCTAACACCACATCCCATCACCATTGATAAACCAGGGGACCTCAATTATTGGCCACCAATAATTTGGATATATAGGGCATTTTAGGTTCAACAAGTGTATTTTTCCATTTAGATTAAGTTTTTAGGTGGACATAATTTGAGCAAAGATGTATTTGTACGACGTGAAGCTTTATGTATGTATAGGCAAGTGACCATAATATCATTTATGATGTAGGGACATTTCGAAAAATAATTTTATGCTGTATTGGATATGTTTGAAATGCTTATATAGTACAAATATTAATGAAATATGTGTTGAATACGGAAATTAGAGGATTCGAAAATATATTTGAGTGTTACATACATGAAATAAAGCGTGTTGAGGCATTTCACATATAATGTAAAACTTGACGAGATCCTACAAAGTTATGAATTTTAAACTGTTTTAAAAACTCAAAAACTGATTTTGGAATTTGAGCACGTATTCTATTCATTTTCATTTCTATATCAATTGATCTCATTTTGTGTTTTCTCTTTTGTATGATCTCATTGCAAAATGACTACAACTTATTTTTAAGATTAGCATAGCGTGGGCGCAAACCACCTTTAATTTTTTAATAAATAGAATAACATTTCTTTGATGATTTTAAAGTGCTACATTTGTACACACACATGTATATACTCATACGTAAAAGCCATATGCGTGTATCTTATCTCAAAAAATCTTAAAAAATTATGCACATATGACCATATTTGTATTTGTTCATTGTAAAAGATAAGTATGTATTAATCTCATTTGTGCTTCATATAAATAATTATTGTGATCCTATGACTTGAGCTAACTTGCACTAATGTCTCGTGCCATGATTATTTGGATCCACTTTTGTGTAGGACTCAAGAGATAAAGCAAGTTATTGAAGGATTTAGGAGTGCATAATTTCCCATAACAAGAAGTCTTTTGACATAAATTTTTCTTCCCTTTTTTGGGTATAGTTCGCAAGTATTTCTTCTGTGGGAGAAGGGATTTTGACAAAGAACTTAGCCCCATGTCACTGTTTTTCAACAGTACATCAACTGCCCATCTGTACCTGTCTTTGTGAGCTGAACTAAACCTCCATAATTGATGAATTTCAAGACCTAATTTTGGTGACCACATTTGAATGTATCAAAACAAAACTCCATTACATATATAGTTGTCCGTAACTATAGATAATATGAGCAATGTCACATCTAATAATAGCAGCTACATCCTGTCTTTTTTTCAACAAGGAGACCCCATATTCTAGTCCTTCTAAACTTATTAGGTTCTTATCCATGATTTTATGTTACAATTTATATTTTATCATATATTGCATTTCGTAGATACCTCCAAATAAAATATATGTGATCCATAATTAAATATTTATTTTAAAAAATATATTACACATTTGGAATTTATCTATGATGCGAAGTAAAAAGATGAAAGACCAATTTATGAAGTGTGGAACAAGGGCATTTTTGCTCGCATCTTGTTCGGCTTGGTGATCTCGAGTGAATAATATGCTCGTTAGATTTATAGATCAATCAAGGTTTTGCACTTGAAAAAGAAGGTTCGAGAAAGTCGTTTTTGGGTTAATTTTAGAATTTTGTCGCTGTGTTTATTTGGTTTGAATTAAATATCAATGTATGATAAGTGAAAAACATAAAATTTTGAGTTTACTCAACTGGTAAATTTTGATGAATAGTAATCATTCTCCAAGAATTTCATGCCCTCTTACCAAAATTTTGAGCGTGATGTCTCATTTCAAGTACTCGTGCATGTCAAATCAATATCAACTTGATCAAAAGCAATTTACTCAAAATGTAATTGCAACTAAATGAGGCCTAGATATTTATAAACTCTTTAAAACCCAAAAAACAAAGTTGCCAATTAAGAAAATATATACAACATAATAAAGAACAATAGTTTTAAATATTTTTTTGGGGGGGAATTAGGTTGCAGTACAAGAGTGCCTGAAAATTCACTACAACCATATATTAGTAAAAGTGAATAGTTTTGGTAGAAACTTTTGATTGATGAAACATTTTTATACTTGCAATAATTTACACAAGAATACATTTGTCTTTTAATGAATGAGGGTTGTACCATATGAGATCAAAAGCTATGGCTTTCATATGAGTTGTTTTGCATTGTAATTGTCTATATGTTCCTTGGGCACATAGGAAGTTCCCCAAGATAATGTTTTTTTTTTTAATTATTTTATTTAACTTTATGTTCTTATGTATTGATGCTTACCATTTGCAATATTAAATCATGGTAATACAACCACTCAAACCAAACAAACTTTTTGAAAAAAGACCATCATGCTTGATCAAAAATTTGCCCAGCACTCAATGTTGGCAAATATCAGTACATATATATCATCATACTTGAAAATAAAGCTGGATTTTAATCAATTCGTTTAATATAAATTAATAGGGTCAATTTCGATTAACATTGAGACATAATTTTGCACTAATTTTGGGCCCTCCTTATTTTCATATATTAAAGCTTTGTAAAGTAGTTAATATATTTAAAATACAGGTATCATTAACTCACAAGACTTTGAGTAGAGAAAATTAAGCTAAAAACTATTTACGGATGCTGCCTTTTTTTTTTGTAAAAGAAAAAGTGGATTTGCTATTAAAGAATAAATAGGCATGTTTGGATGCACCGATTTTGACAAAAAAGGGTGTCACAAACATTGAAAAAAAATCATGATTAAATTAAAAATGATAGTAACAGATGAAGACATAAAGGTGGTTGATAAGAAAAGCTAAGGAGTACATGAAATGATGGCTTTGTTTTTCTTTTTTATCCTTTTCACCAAAACCTCTCTCTTTGGAGATTGGTGGTTTCATTCCTTTTCTTATTTTTTTCTTTTGGTGTGTGCGTGTTGGGGGGTGGGGGGGTGTTCAGCCATGGTATGGGCAAAAGCCAAAGAAGATATCATCATAATTGTGTATTTTAGTCATTTCTTTTGTAACTGAGGTTTAGGTCACTCAATGCACAAAAGAACTGTCCACTGATTAAAAATCTTTCTTTAAGATGACTAATATTTTGGTTGAAAGGATTGGTGGGCTCAGGTGCACTATGGCAGGGCCGGTTGATGATGACCTGATATCATCAAAAGTCCATGATTTTTTTTTTTAAAGAAAGTAATTTTTATTTCTTTAAAAGATGAAAGATTTGACAAATGGAGTCCACAAAAACAAATGCCAAGTATACTTGCAAATAAATGATGTTTGAGAATAATACTTGCACATTTTATTTATAACTTTTTCCGTGTTGAAATTTTGATCGATTTCAAAATTCAAAATGAAATGACTACGTTGAATCTTGGTGTTGTGCATCAAGGATTTGATAGACCAATGTTACTCTTAATAGCACTATCGACATATAAATCACTTACCAATAAACGCACTTAGTTGATGTGCGAGTTTTGTTTTGTTTTTTGTTTTTTTTTTGTGTTTTTCTTACTATATTGGAGTCTCTAACAACGGAAACAACACAAATTTTGAGAAGATGTGAATGTCCAAAGAAATCAGGTCAGTGCTTTAGCAGGTGGGATAAAGGCTTATATGTCACTTCTGAAACTTTTTTCTGAGATTGTTTTCAGGAACAGAAAAGGATGAGCAAACCATGGCCCATAGCATTATGAATTTTTGATATTAGGCTATTGTTTTGTTGTGAATTATATGAAGAAGAAAGAAAGTGTGTGGTGATGAATCAAGAACCCACCCCGTGGAGCCTAATCTACTAACCCCACAAGTCAAGAGGTGCTGCTTTCTCTTCAAGAATATACTTACAAGTTGCAAAATTTTGAAAATCACCTTATAAATATACAATTATTTGCTATGTCTACAAAATCATATAATTAATCTGTACATAAAAATTAGGTTTGAAGTTTCTAATTGCACATTTAGACCCAGAAATTTGAACAGGAGCAGAATTTTGTTAGGATGTCAAAGGTGATATAAATATTTTGAAAGTACGATCTCGATTAAGATCTTTAAAAAAAAAAAAATTCACATCAATCTTGATGTATTAACCCGCACTATCAGTTGATACACACGTTTTTCCGTACAAAGAGTTCAAGACATAATTGAGATCAAAATTGAAGTTTGGATGATAACTATGAATTTGATATCATAGCTTAAGCTAAATGATGATAATGTAATCGAAAAGCTATTAAAATATTATGTTGGAAGTTAAAAAGCTCACTCATTTTTCCATAATTGAAAAAATAAAAGAAGAATTCTTTTAAAATGCTGCATTGTAATGAAACAACTAAAAGAAATAAATGAAAATCAATTAAAATAAAAGGTTGCTAGAGGTTAAACTTCCTCTTGTAAAAAGATTTATAAGAGTGCAGAAAGATTGGGGTTTATTGCTGATCAAAGTCAAAAGTAACATTCAATTTCACAGTCAAGTTTACATGCAGTTGTATAGTCTCTTTCATAAGGTTTACTTGAAACCTCTAAGTCTTGTCTTTGACACGTAATTTAGGAAAAGAGAATCCAAAATATCTATAACACAAACAACTGCAGCTCAAACAATTGGAAAATAAGTCAAAACAATTAAGAGACTTTGTGCAGTCCACACTGCAAAATGTGCCGTTGAACTTAAATGTGTGAAAATTGTGCACATACTGGATTAAACACATTCTGTATTCTGAATCCCTTCAAAAAGTGGAAGACGAATGTAAAACATATAAGCTACTAACGATAAATTTTACTTAGCACAGATGAGTCTATCAAACTATCTAAATTACTCAATAAGCATGCAATAAACTGGCTAACATGATTTAGAAAAAGCAAACCCTTATCATAGACTGTTTCCGTGTTAGGAGCTCTCATCTTCATATGGTCATTGAACATTTGTTGAAAAAGTCAAATTATTGCCACCACAGGTAGCATAAACCAGATTATTCTTTGGAAAAATTATTTGCAGCATAGCTAAGGACATGTAATTAAATATACCATGTCGTTGTTGCCGTAAAGAAAAATGCAAAGAGGTACATGCCAAACCTGTCAGATTCACCTTCCTCAGGCAATTCCAGGTCTTCTAGACTTGGGACACATGACTTGATCAGATAGCCGAATATTTCAATAAATGGTGCTTCTTTTTGTCAAACTGCAAGGAGTGTAATTCCTTTCAACAGGTCAATCAAAGTAAAATTATTAGTATGCTGAGATCACCAAAACAAGTTACAGAGAAAAAGCCAAAAATGGAGTAAAATAAAACGGATATCATAGAACAGATCAACATTGACAGTTGCTTATAAATATTTGCTAATTGATCTAAACAATAAGGATATCTCAAAACAAAACGAAGCTTCTAATTTATAAGTCAAAGTACAATATATCACCATTTTTAGAACTTTAGAAAAACGAAAACAAAGGGAAAATACATCTCAAACTTAGGGCCTACATTTGCATCACTCAATATTTGCTACAAAGGAAAATTTCTCCGCAAGGCTGAGTTGCCTATGGCCTGACAAACATCCAGCAATGGAAGTTGGGAGCTCATGGGTCTGGATTTGATTATATTCATCTTTCAACAGCAATAACCAAATCTTTGAAATGATAACGCTATAAATGCCATTTAATGATAAAATGATCTTGATGAACCAAGCCACCTTTTTACCCAAAATGAAACAACGTCTCATGGGACATTCATGACTTGAATAGATTGCAACATGTCAGATACAGCAATAACCAGGTCCCCTGACTTTATCATTCCCCGAGCTTTCAGCAAGGAGAAAGTCTTGTTGAGGTTGCTTTCCATATCATCAGAAAAGCTCAAACGGAATGGTATTAGACCCCATTGCAGGTTCAGGCGTCTGCGTACAGACGTCATCGTAGTAAATGCAAAAATGGGGCAGTCAGGTCGGCAGCGTGACAAAAGAGATGCCATGTGACCAGACTTTGTGTAAACAAAAATAGCATCCACCTCCAAATTGTTGGCTGCAATATAGGATCCCAAATCAGCACCTCAAACTAGTAAAGATAAAACAGGGGATGATAACACAAAGGAACAGCTTCAGATCTGTATCCCCAATCGTATTTCATACTTTTCTTTGAGACATAAATGTTTCATTAATGAAAACCAAGGGGGTGCGCCGATATACACCAAAAGATTTTAACTTTCTACACGTTTGTACATCTAAGATATGAGCAAAAAATAAAAATAAATCAGGAGATATTCTATTGTGCAGCAGTGTGTAACAGCAATTAAAGTAGTCGTCCTTGAGGGTATCTCATTTATTATGTTGGAGACTCTATATCATACCATCTCACCACCCCATCTCCTTTGTCAAGGCAGAAAATATGAAAAACAAATGTAAGTTAACTACCAAAAATCTGAAAACAGATGCTTCTTACCCATCTTAGCAGCAGAGTTGCATATCTCTTCTGAAATGCTGTCTGCAAAAGAAGATGCTATGCCAGGGAGTTCCATAGCTTCATAGCGTTTCTCCTCTCTCCACCATTTCTCAATTCTCAGGCTAACACTTCTCAAAACAGTCAATGCTTTCTCAGGGAACTGGCCCATGGCAGACTCACCAGAAAGCATTAAGGCATCTGCTCGCTGGCGAACTGCTTCAGAAACATCAGCTACTTCAGCTCTGGTAGGAGTAGGGTATTCTATCATCGATTCAAGCAACTGACTGGCAACAATAACTGGCTTATTTAGTTGCCTGCAGACTTGGACTATCTTTTGCTGTTCTGATGGAACCTGCTCCAAGGGGATCTGTGCACCCAGGTCTCCTCTTGCCACCATAGCTCCATCTGATGCTTGAATGATTTCCTCCAAGTTCTTTAATGAATCAATACTTTCTATTTTTGCAATCACGGAAATGTCACTGCAGCACAGCATCAATTCAATTAGTTAAATATAGAAAAATTTCCCTAAAATAACAAGTTATACAGAACAGAGAACACAGATTCAAGTTTCAGAAGAACATGGATGCGATTCCAAATATTTTCTAGAGATATTGTATTTGGGGCATATATGAACAGCTTACTAATAAATTGGGGGTTCCTTCATAATACAATGTGAAGGCATGACCAACAATATTCAAACAGGCTTTTGAAGATGGACGTAAATATCCTATATCACGTCTAAGAACAAACTCCATCCAAATAAGAGTGAGAATAGAAATTTAAAGAATCAAACATACGCAGACCAAGAGACATTGCCAAATGTGATGATGGAGAGCTACACTGTCTTCACCTCTGCAACAAACAGTAAGAATCTGAAAATTTCTGAAAATGTATCTCACCTATCACGAGCCCGTGCCTGAATATAGCTCTTAAGATGCTTTATAACTTCCGCAGACTTGACAAATGATATGGCGATAAAATCAACACCCTCAGCAATCCCGAAATCAATGTCCAGCCAATCCTAGGAGTAATGCTTAAGAGTGAGACCAATTGAACAAACACAAACATGTTCTCAAACTAATCTCAATCAACAAACAAATTGCATGTTAATGAAAGTGAACAAACAATCACATATTCAAGCTATTCACAACCATGTTCAGAAAAAATATAAATTCATCAAATAGATTGCCAGACCCACCATTTATCCTTCGTATGCCACTCATACACAGTAGGCTTAACTTGCCCTAACCTATGCTTCATGCTCCTTCTCCGCAACTTTTACAATTTTATTTCAGGCCTTCTCTAGTACCCATATTTCAGACATAAATAAACAATAATATATGCTCTTTAGCATAATAGTATTTCACAACAAAGAATAACTATTCCCTATATAAAGTAATTAGCAAATAAAAGTAGACAGCATGATCTATTTTTTAATGCTGATACAGTAGATGTTAGTTGGACTTTTGGATATACTACCACCTGGACAAGAAATATACCAAAGTTCCTTCATGTCACAATTGTTTGAAGGTCTGACGTCTCTCGAACAAAAGTTTCCTCCTCCGAAAGCATGACTAGGATGGAACACAACTCACATAACTTGAAATGAATTCTAGTTATAAACTGCTATCCACCTACAATTTAATTGCTCCAGAATTTTACACATTTACATCCAACCAAATAATAGGATCAAATTTCTCACAGAACAAGGCTTTGGAAGCAGAAAAATTGGCTGGTGTAAACATTAAATTTGATCTAAAGGAAATGATTTTTGGAGAAATCAAGATGAAAGAGATGCACAGACCTTTGAGGATATTGTAGGGAGCATTGCATTACGTTCCCGCACTAAGCTCCCATCACGCCAGAATGTAAGATTAGCCCGAGGTAATAGAAGTCCAGGATCTGTGCAGAGACACTTGACATCTGGACCAATTTTCTCAATCACCTCAAACCTCACCATTCCACCATCTACTAGAAGTTCATCACCTACTTTTACATCTGTCATGTGAGAATCATTCATTCATTAGCACCACATATATCCTTTTGAACATCACAAATCAAGTGCAAAAATAATGATTGTTTAAGGCTTGATAAGTGTACTGTATGAAACTGGATGTTTTTAACCTTCAGCAAAGCCATCATAGTTCACATTAATAGTGCGTTCAGGAAGAGCCGAATCAAAAGCTCGAACACTGAAAGTCCATATTTCACCATCCTGTGAAAGATTACAAAATCCCAAATTCAGCTTTGGACATGATAATATTTGTTATGAGTTGCAACACCACATGCCATTTTGTTATTACTTCTCAAAAATGAAAATATGCCATGCATCTCTCCAAAAAGATACTTCTCAGAGTATGAGAGTGTTTGGTTAAGCTTACGATAAATCCTATATAGTTTGGAGCTTCTAAGATAAAAGATGTTAGATCTTATCTCTAAAACAATCTTAAGGTGCATGGATAAAATAAGCTCTTACAGTGTATATGATGTTTTCAGCTTACTAATACAGTTCATTTGCACAGATAAAATAAAGAGAAATTCTAGTTCTTAATATATACATATATATATTGTGGTCTTCTTGGATTTTCTCAAGGAGCTTATACGCTCAAGTTTTAAATTTTACCACACTTTAAAACTGGAAAACAAGCGTAGCCAAAAACCCTCCTAGTCTGATTCATCCTTCATTTTTCTTTGGACTCAGTTAGCACTTCAACAACAAGCTTTACCCAGTATTACTTGTATGTTAAATTTATCTCAGCAGTTCAGAAAAATATGAAACATAAAAAAAAAAATCTCCATGAATTCAATGTATTGTAGAGAGAGATGAGGAGAAAAATAAGATATGTAAAACTCAAAAGCCATCCAAAACATATACTAGAGTTTGCCACTGAAAAATAAAAAAAAATGGCAAGAAATAATATCATAAGCAACAGTCCCTCATTTTTTTTTCACTGTGGATACATGGCAATAACCCTATTCTCACATTGCCGTGGACTTTGGCACACGACTTACTCTGAATAACGATTATAGAATAAATTATATAATATACTCTCCGTGTTAGACGACTATTATTTCAATTATCAATAATCAGGTTTTGGGATATTTAGTAAGCGGGTACAAAGGGTCATTCTTCGGATTATGGATTAATTGTACATAAAACCGTTTCCATAATATGCTCACTAGTGTTTTGGTGCATATTATAGAAGGTCAACATTGTGATCTAATGGCTGCCACCTAACAATCCGACTAATTATTTCATCAATTGAATTTCATATAATCGAATAAATAAACTTTCATGTTTTCTTCCACTCTTACAACAAATAAATAAACCATTACCAATGAATGAATGAAGTGTTAGCTAGGTGAACATTTGTATAACGATCATAGGCGGTGTCAATTATTGTCTCAAAGCATGATTCACTTCACCCCAACACGAATAAATGTATCCAAATAAACAGAAAAGTACAGGCTGTTGGTCAATTTCTGACCAACAAAACCTATCTGGAAAGTTTATTAGTTTTTTTAGCCATCAATCAAAAAAATTTAGTCGATTATCATAGTCAACATGAAAGTCAGATTTACTGGAATAAACCTCGTCGATCTTCGATGCAAAACTGAATTAAATGCATAAATATAGCACAATAAATCACATAAAATTACCATATATCTTAAAAAAAATTCTAGTACTCCCTCCGTCCTTTAAAGTCATCTTTTGAATCGACACAGAGATTCAAATAAAAGTTGAAAAATCAAAAGTCTCACATCATTTCTTTAAGCGAGGGTGCACTTTTGGAAAAGAAATTTGTCATTCTAGGAAATGAGATATTGTTTAAAGATACCCCCAGAGAGAGTTTGGCCATACACCATTGTACACCATAAAAACTAAGAAGACTGGACTAGGCATGATTTTACTAAAAAATAACTTAATATTTTTGCAGTACAGCAATTTCGACATTACCTCATTTTTCACTCTAATTCAGCAAACAAAACTCATCCCACAGGTTGAAACACATAGTTAAATGAACTAAAAAGAAACTCAGTTTATCAAAAAGATATTACATAATCAACGAAAATCACATCATTTAGCTAAACTGAACTCACTTTCCCAAAATTGTATGTTCATGTGCAACTACATCTAAACTAAACCTACACAAACGTATATAGTATTGATAAAATTCTACCCCGGAGCTAAATAGCATTCTGTTTGTAACCACATGACTAATCTTTTTCTGAAAAAACCCAATAAATCACAACCATATTTAGAAATATAGCATCCTTCTGGTAAAATACCTCCATCTTAGTGCTGACAGCTAATGCCAGAGTTTCTTCTTACTATTACATACCCAAAATAGAAAGTTCCAAGTTGCATCTTGACTGACCAACAATTAATACTTCAAATGTGCAATTTATCTGAACTAAACCTACTACAAAAATATACCAGCCCCATTAGAACCGCAGTCTACTTTAAACCTGTAACAAACATTTCCGGCTTAAGGAAACCCATAATTCACACGACATCCAAATATATCCCATTTTTTCAGTAACTATAAGTCCACTATTATTCTCCCACCAAAATTTCTTTCTTTACGAGGAGTATTAAAATCAGATAAATGTCGATTCAAAACAAATCTATGTTAATCAAATTTCTATTAGTACCTCAGCTTTGGCTGACGCAGCGCCACCGAAATCCCCCATGTGAATCTCACTCCCCTCAGTATCCATCATAATCGCAACCGCATACCCCTTCTCCTCATTCAATTTCCTCACACGCTGAATTACCTCTCGATGCCACTCCCTCGTGCCGTGGCACATATTAATCCTGGCAACATTCATTCCTCCGACCGCCAGCGCCTCCAGCTGCTCCGGCTTACACGTGGCAGGACCGATGGTGCAAATGAGCTTCGTCCGCCGCGTGCTCCGGAACCCGTTCTCCTTGAGCTCCGCCTCCGTTACGGCATCAACCTCAATCGAGCTGGAATCGGAAACCGCAGGAGAAGGGGGGTGGTCCTGCAGCGCAGCGGAGCCGGCGCCGTTATCGGATGTTAAGATGGAAGGGTTTGGATCGGATGCAGAGGCTTTGATGAACAGAGATGTTTTGTTAGGTTTTTTGATGAGCGAAAAGCGAGAAATGGTGGTGGCAGAAAGTGGTGAGCGCTGGGAGATCA
The DNA here is from genome assembly GCA_019321725.1 of Paulownia fortunei. NCBI lineage: Eukaryota > Viridiplantae > Streptophyta > Magnoliopsida > Lamiales > Paulowniaceae > Paulownia > Paulownia fortunei. The sequence goes on along the minus strand of CM033123.1, from coordinate 3,294,991 downwards.
GGGGCTTGGGAGAATGCGAGGTGGATATGAAGAGATTCAGTGCCTGCGCCATGAATGACTAAATTCTTCTTCAACAAGCGGAGCGCCGCCGTGGATGGTATAAAACGATGTCGGATTGCCGGGGAGATCCTAGAAGGAGATGGGCGGAGAGAGAGTAGAATGAAGAGACGAAAATAGTTGAGCTTGAGAGAGTGAGATTTTGGAAGTAATAAAGGAGGGGGCGGAGAAAGCAATGTTATAAGAGGAGCTTGGGAAACGCCGTCGGACATGGAGACTTAGGGGTCGTGAGTAAAATATACTAATAATATTGATTTTATTTTTGCCAAAAATTAATTTTAGATATTGTAGTGATTATAAATTCATGTATATTTTTCATCAAATAAATTTATTAAACTCATTTCCAAATTCTATGTGCGATGGGAAAAATAAATTAATCTATTCAAGATTTAGAACTGTAAAACAAATCAATCTACTCGATACTCGATTTAAGATAAAAATAATTCATCATTTACAAACTAAATAATTTGATAATAGGGATCAAAATGACACGATGAAAATAATGAATTTTTAGGTTATAAAAGAATAAAAAATTATTATATATGTGAATTAAAATGAAGTATTTTGAGTTTAAATAATTTTTTTCTTGAAATAATGTAACCAAAATTGTGATTTCACATAGAGACTAACGACCATTCTTAGGATGTTTTGTGCCTTTTTAACTGGCCTGGGCACATTGGGTTTAATTGCTCATAGAATATGGCATAAATTGAGTTACTTTTTGGTTAAATCAAGTGAGATGTCTATCAAATACAACTATAACTTGGTTATGAAATTCACATTATTTTAAGATTAAATTTTGATTCTCCGATTTATTGTCCATTTAGTAAGAATAAGGAAAAGGAGAAAAAAAGATGTAAAAAATTCATCATTTTTTTCTTCTAAACAAACTTTCACTATTAATTTTTTTTAAAATATAAGTGAGTATCGTTAAAAAACAATACATGAAATATACGTATAAAAATCAATGAATATCAACGATTATTACACCAGTACACACAATTCATTTGTATTTTCTTCAAAACCAAACATAAAAAATTATTCTTCAACATTTTGTTCCAAAAAACCAAGAAAACTAAAAGAGTTACATTGTGGAAACAAAATCCAATTTATTCATACATTTTATTCAGCTACAAATAGCAACACCATTATTGATTTCCAGAACAAGAGGCAACTGCTTGCCAAACACTAGTAGGGAAAAAAAGCCAAAAAAAAAAAAGAAAAACACTCAGTGTGACAACAATAAAAACAGTGCAAACATCATCAATTCTTGGAAAATTGACAGCAAACAGTAAAAACATCAAACATAGGCATCTGGATTTTGAATGAGGTAGGCTTCCACAGCCTTGTACATTGCTACCACCCTTTCCTTGCCAGCCTTCACTTCCTCTTCATTGAGAGTGAAGTCTCCCACAGTGTAATATGTGCTTGTAACCTTAGAAATGGAGCCACCATCAGGCGACTGCTCGAATTTAACGTAGTAAGTTATCTTCTCAAGCTTATCCACCAATGAATCGCCTTCGAACAACGTGTAACCGTACGTTAGGGTCTCCTCGTTCAGCTCGTCCACCCGATACTTCACAGACTTAATAGGGCTACCTGCATGGTCAGTAAATGTACTTGAAGTTGGTAAACATGTCACCCGTTTTAGGAGGGTAAAATTTTAAAAATTTAATAAATTTGTATGTAAAATTTATACTAAATTTAAAATTTTATGGAGTTGACGGACGACTGTCTCTATAGTCCCTCAACTCCGTCACTGCAGCCAAATGCGACCTACCTTCAGCAAAGTTGATCTGCTTAATGCTTCCAGCACCTCCATCACCTTGGCTGATCTCAATGCTTTTGATGGCCTGTGGCATGAGCTTGGGAACCAAGTTGTGTGAATCGACGATGGAGGCTTTAAAGATTCTTGATGGGGGGACTGGTGAAGAGTGTTCATCAGTGAATGTGGTTATGGCCATGACTTGATAAAACACTAATCAATTAAGTACTAGGTTTTCTGTCTGGATGAGGAAGAGCAAGAAAGATTAAGGCAATTTATAGGCTTATTTTCTGGGCAATTTTTGTTCTTGAAATGATTCCAGTTTGTGTCATACATGGGGGACGGCCACAACTTGTTTTCACAATTTATTTTTTATTTTTTGTTTTTTATTTTTTATTTTTGCGTTTTGCGTCTTCATGTTGGTCACCGTATGATTTCCCAGTGTAATAGAAATTGGTCTAAATTTTAGAATTAAAATATGATGAGTCATTGTAAATATTATGTAAAAGCAAACAAAAAGTTGGATATGCCTGGATGCTATTCTAGCTTCCTTTTTCATTTACCATGGACTTCTATTATTTGGCAGTGCCTGCATTGACATCACTAAACCTATAAATATCATCGAGAAAAAATAAATTAGATTAAGTTTTTGCATGTTGTGAAATGCCATATATAAAATGAATATATACTCTTTATACGAATATATGATTATGTTCAATCAAACAATGATAAATAGAGTACAAGGAAATTTCCATCTTATAAGTGTAATGATATGTTAGTCATTTCCAGGTTTAATAAATAATAGAAGTTGGACGCTATTTCACTTTATAATTATAAAAATTACTCCTGAGCATAATTAAAAAAAATTCAATTATCTTTTAAAATTACAAACATTCCACTGGTATTATAAATTGTTTTGAAGTTTCTTTTTGTTTTATAAATACCTCTTCAACCCGTGCAATTTATAAAATAAAAATAAATATTAAAATATAATTTATAAAATAAAAACAAATATCATTAAAATATTTATAATTTACAAACTTAGATAATTTTTTTTTTTTACAAATAACCTCAACTTTAGGAGTAGTTTTCATCTTTCTCCTTATTTTGAATAAAAGAAGGAAAGTAGCTTGTTTTCATTTTACAAAGGTAAATTTATGTTGCTAAGCCTCAGAACTACTTGCCTATGTGGGTTTTGTCGGTACTAGATCTATTGGATGTCTTATTGACTTGATATGTGTTTCATTTATTATTATTATTATTATTATTATTATTATTATTTTTTTTTTTTCGCTTCATTGTACTAATAGTAAATTATGAAAAATAGTGAGTGCGATATATATGGTCAATGGTTTAACTAATAAACTCCACTATGTCTAGCATATAGAATTCAGCCTATATGTTCCACATAAAATAGTCATAATGATGACAAATCTTCTCAATGCGAGTCTCATTATTAACATGAATTATTATGACATTCTAATGTGAAAATATTCCCTGTACATAGGCAAAAATATTTCACTCATGCCACACATGGGAGTGGATATTGCATTATATTGTCCTTGAGAACTGTCAAGACATATATATGGGAGTTGGGTCAGAATTAGACTTTCGTTGCAGTATAAATCAAGTCAAATTTCAAGGAGTAAAAATGTATCCAAAAGCTCCTAATTTCTAATTCATAAACTAACTAATGTTCAGGGAACTAACAAAAAACAAGGTAGCAAATTATGTAGATAGACTTCTGAGAGCCTGACTTGCCAATTTCAAGAGCTGCCACTGGATTGGGATCCCCTGATTTTATCCATCTGTAAAAGAAATATAAAAGCATCTAATATGTTGCTCTATAGTTGTGATTGATAGCTTCATCTACAACAAGGAGTCATTTCTTATCAGTCACAAAATTCTCCTACATTCATCACTTTTTCCAGCATTAATCAGATTTCAATTATGTTAATCACAATTTATACGCCAGGCATCAAAAGTTCATGATCTGCCTTGATCACATTTGACTAGTACATGAGATAAATCTGGTAAGTTGTATGACAATCTTGGATCAATGGAAGAAATTTTTTAGAAAAATTAACACCTTTAATTCAACTGGTAGTCTCTTTATTGACGTTCACAACGAAGGGGCAACAGCTTGCCAAACAGAAGTGGAAAAACAAATAAAACGACAACAAGAACATGTGTAAGAAACAGCAAACGTTGCAATAGTTCTGAGATAAGACAGGATAAGATAGATTAAGCATAAGCATCTGGATTTTGAATGAGGAAAGCTTCCACAGCCTTGTACATTGCCAAGACTCTTTCCTTGCCTGCCTTGACTTCCTCTTCTTTCAGAGTAAAATCTCCAACTGTATAGTAGTTGCTTGTAACCTTCGAAATGGAACCGCCATCCGGTGACTGCTCGAATCTAACACTGTAAGTTATTTTCTCAAGCTTGTCCACCAATGAATCGCCTTCGACCAACGTGTAACCATATGTGAACGTCTCTTCGTTGAGCTCATCAACACGGTACTTCACATACTTGAAGGAGCTACCTGCATGGTTCATAAACAAGTTAAACCTTATATTTATGTCATTAATGTAATGTAAACTTCTTTCTGATCTAGCTGCACGAGCAGGAACAGAACCAGTATTCTAGGTGGCTCCACCTGCCTGCCCCATTCTTGAAAGGGGTTGGCAAGAAAAGGAAAAAAATGGTCTACCTTCAGCAAAGTTGATCTGCTTAATGCTTCCTGCACCTCCATCACCTTGAATGATTTCGATGCTTTTGATGGCTTGTGGCATGAGCTTTGGAATCAAGTTGTGCGAATCGACAATGGAGGCCTTAAAGATCCTTGATGGAGGAATTGGTGAAGAGTGTTCGTCGGTGAATGTGGTGATAGCCATGACTTTGAAAAACTAGTAGAGAAGTGTAGAATTCTGTGACTTGTGGAGAGATGGATGAAGAAGAACAAGGAAGAAGGCAATTTATAGGCTTATAGCATAACAAATTTTGTTCTTGAAATGATTCCAGAATGTGTCATACATGGAGCACGGCTTAACTACTCATTCCACATCTATTTAGCATTTTCATGTTTGTCCCTTTTCTTTTATTGTAGTTAGCTGAAAGTTTATCATATCATTATAGTTTTCCAGTGTTCTTCAACTTGTTCTTCAGGTAATAATTTTATACATGTTTAGGCCATCTAAGTCTGGAACTTTCCACCAATATTTTTTTTTTTTTTGAAGAATTAAAAGACAAGATAAAGAATATAGATCCTGAACTTTGTCCCATTTGAATGCGTGTACAGATAAGTGAACCCTTGATAATTTCAATTCAAAGGAATAAAACTCATCTGAGACTCAGTTTTCAGACAGATCAAAAAACTGAATATGCATTTTTGATACTCTCCAAGTTTCTTTTCATTTTGCAAGGATACAAAATTTCGGCAGTTGGCACTAATTGTTCTTGTCACAACACCTATAAATGGCTTAATGTATCGTCTCATTGACAGACAGCTAAGACTCTGCATCTCTCACAGCTTATTCTCCTTTAAGCAAAAACATAAAAAAGGGGGGAAAGATTCACTATTAGTCATGGGAATCGCGGTTTTCAGTGATGAGCACACCTCTCCAATCCCTCCAGCAAGAATATTCAAAGCGTCAATCGTGGATTCTCACAACTTGATTCCAAAACTCATGCCACAGGCTATCAAGAGCATTGAGATCATCCAAGGCAATGGTGGAGCTGGAAGCATCAAGCAGATCAACTTTGCTCAAGGTAAATTATCCACATTAAATATGTAATTGTATACTTGGTACAATAATTTTGGCCTTCTTTTTGTTGTTTCAAAGAAAATTCTGTGCAACAATGTGTGCAACTGGGCTTGTGTATACGGTGCAGATTCACTGTGTGAGAGAAATAAACACAAATTAGTTTCTCGAAGTTTCAAGGACTGAGATTCTTGCAGGTAGCTTCGATTCTTTGAAATACCAGATTGACGAGCTGGATGAAGGGACTTATACGTATAACTACACGTTGATAGAGGGCGACGCCTTGATTGATAAGCTTGAAAAGATTAGTTATGAGGTCAAGGTTGAGCCAACACCAGAAGGCGGCTCTATTTCTAAGGTGACCAGCAAGTACTATACTAAGGGTGATTTCATGCTCAAAGAAGAAGACATCAAGGCAGGGAAAGAAAGGGTGTTGGCCATGTACAAGGTTGTGGAGGTCTACCTCCTTCAGAACCCTGATGCCTATGTTTAGACTTCCTATTTTGGTCTTTTTCTCCCTGTTCATTTGGAGTCTCCTTTGTGCTGAAGTATGAGTACTTTTCTGTGGTTTGGTTAAAATGTTTCAGATTTTTATGCCTAATGATAATAAAACTATAGATTCCTTTGGATTGTGAAAGAATTACCATGCATGACTTGTAATCCAGATTCCAAATATAATTGGTCTGTCTGTGATTTCAAATGATTAAATCTCTGCCTAAAATTCAGATCTGACAACTAAATCACTGCTTTCATGAAAGCTCAATTAACTAAAGAAGCTAAAACCAAGTCAAAAAAACCCAAGCTTGGAACGAAGGATTTGGTAATTAAAGATTTTAAATTTAATGTCAAATTTCTTGCACTTGCTTTGATTTTGAACAATGTTCAATTATTATGGATTTTAAATTTTCTATTGACTATTTTGAGTTTTTTTTTTTATCATAATGAATTTGAAATTTGGTATCAGACTGTTAAATAAAATGCTAGTGTCAACAGAAAAATAATATTTTTTAAATCATTTCTATACTCATATGAATATTTAATATTTTAAACTCAGTCACAATGTTTTAGGTATCCTTACGTGTGATGTGCAAACATTTGTATACTCCATAATCACAATTTAGAAATTCAGTTGTATTCTCAATGTTTAAAGTAAGAATAAGTAGAATTAATTTAAAAAAGGAAAAATACCCTTAGATTTCTTTCCTGATAACTTAAAATGCTAAGAGAATTTTTGCTAATATAATCAATGAAGTTAATTATAATCTTTCTGCACAATAACACCATTTATGAAAATTATTCTAATCAATAAGATCAAGCAATTGAGTCTGGATTCGGGTTTGGGTTTGGGTTTGGTTAAGGGTAAATGGATTGGGGTCAGGGCCCATTACCAGGATTACTACCGCCTACCATTTCCCACTCCTCTTTCAACGAAAATTATTCTTCCATCACTTTGAATCAAAGAAAGAACATTTCACATATTGGTAAAGAAAATTCAATAAAACCATTTCCTTCGTCCTGATAAAGAAGAAAGAAATTCAGTTTCATTCATCCTTTCTCCGAAGGTCCAATCTTTTTTCATTTTTAATCTTATATTCTGATTTCAAGTGTTCTTTCCTGAGTATTTATGGTGCATAATAATTTCTTTCAGATCTTCGACGGTGGCATATTTGGTAAATAGAGTGCTAGGATGGGGGCACTGATGTCAAAGATGTGGTTCATGTTGTTCCCAGCGGCGGAGTACAAGATCGTGGTGGTGGGGCTGGACAACGCCGGCAAAACGACGACGCTTTACAAGCTGCATTTGGGGGACGTGGTCACCACACATCCAACTGTTGGTAGCAACGTAGAGGAGCTTGTCTACAAGAACATTAGATTCGAGGTCAGCTCCCACAATTTCAATTACTATGTTTTTGAAAGCATTTTGTAGCTAAAAAGTTGTGTATTTATGGATTTGATGGGATTGAGTTAAAACGCAAAAGAGTTTTTTTTTTTTAAATGGATTATTTATCTGTTCTGAATTTTGATGGAACTGTTAGCTAAATGAACTTAATGGGATCAGTATTTATGTGCAACTTCTTGAGGTTTTTCATTTTCTTGAAATTGTAGGCTAATTCATATGTATAATAGATGTTCTTTTCTTCAACATGAGCACTCTAATATTGCCAGCAACACTGAGGAGATCATTCGAGAAAAAGATTCATTGTCTTTATAAATAATAATAAGGTATAACCAGTTAAGATTTTTTTTTCGACCGTTAATTCTCTTCAAGAAAGTTATAATTATTTATCTGTTCTGTGGGAAATTATCAGTTTATATTAGACATACTTATGGATTTTGAGGAAAGGCTGAAGAAGTTATTTTGGGAGCCTTACTCAGAAAACAAAAAAAGGGAAAAAGAAAGAAAAAGAGAAAGAAGAAAGGAAGGAAGTAATTTCAATATCATCTTTAAAAAATAGTTCTAAGTATGAATAAAACAAGAGTAAGCATCATGTTTTGGGGCCTTAGGCATACCGCACCTGTATGATGTTGAATTTCTGAATTCTTGTATTGGCATTAAGTTGAAATTATACTGTATTAATTGGGGAATACTTTATCTTCGACGTGATGATGCATTGGAAAATTGAGGTTTGAAAGTTACCTTGTAGGTTCCATGGGAATTTAGATTTATAAGATGTTTATTCCTTCAATGAATTGGTTTATAATGGGGTGAAACTGAAATTGCGAGTCCTCATCATTACGTCATTGCTACAATGTTTTGAATGACATGTATGCTTTTCTTCTGTAATAAGTGCAATGCCTTATTTTCAGTGGTACATGGTTTACAGTCCTGATGCTTTACTGCTCTTTTATTTTGACCTCTTGGTATGACTTCTTTGGTTATTTTCATTTTTGTCCATATTCACTTGGCCTTGAGGGGCGTGATTTTATGTATGTCATCTGCTGCTTCATGAGCCATCTAACTGTATGTTTTGTTAGGATTGGGAATGTGTATTATATTTAAGTGGTATACACCTGCAGCATAATTAATCCTCGGTTGCAATTTACTGCTGTCAATATATTTCCCAGGCACTAGAAACTACTTGCCTTTTGTGCTGAATCCAGGCTGGATCAAAAACCATTCTTGAATGTATTATACTATATATATGTTGGAGTTAGTTAGTTGTTTTTGTTGGTGGAAATATTGTTGTCCTGGTCAATGACAATTTCATTTTTTTTAACTTGATGATCTGTACCACATTGTCAGTTAAAAAAAAAAAATGAAAAAACTAGTTTTTGAATCTCATCAACCTTTTGTTTCTGAACAAATAATGGTATTCAAATCCTTTGGTATTGACTTCCTGTTTTGGCTACAAATGCCAATTGCACCTTGGCCATACAGAGCAATTGGATCATTCAATTATAAGATAACCTTACCAGTAACTTCAATGCCTGAATCTGGTGAGAATGGAATGAATTCATATTTCCTGGTCTAGAGGAAGATGAAAACTGGTTTAATTAGTGGTGTCCATACTTGTTCCATACTGACAAGTATGGGCTGGGTTCCTCTCCGAACTGCACTAGTTTTTCAAAATTATGAGAAGTTGACTATAAAAAAATATCTGATTGCCCTCTAAATTGTTGTTTGAAATCTCTGATGTGGAATAAGTAGCCAACATGGCAATAAACATAACATGTAGGTTTTAAAATTCTTTTCGCATTTCTTTACTATACATCGAATGGGTGGTAGATTATTAGGATGCTCTGAGTGAAAATTGTTTAATTTCCTTCTTAGTATCCAAACTTGCACTTAAGTTGGACTTGTGCAGAGGTGTGAATGTATAAAATGCTTCTCATGTCTTAGAAATTCCCCATAGTGGCACTGTCTATCCCTGGGTGGCAAACTATTCTATTCCCTCGTTCGTTCCATTGCTTTTTGTACTTTAAAACTTATTGGTGTAGTTCCTGTCTTAGCTTACTTTCAAATCTTAACTTGTGTAATTCGAGTAATCTTCTGATGTCTTATCATCAGGTCTGGGATCTTGGTGGACAAGATAGACTCCGGATGTCATGGGCAACATATTATCGTGGGACTCATGCTGTTATTGTAGTGATAGACAGCACTGATAGAGCTAGAATCTCTATTATGAAGGATGAACTATTTAGGCTGCTTCCACATGAGGATCTACAGAGTGCAGTTGTACTTGTCTTCGCAAACAAACAGGATCTGAAGGATGCCATGACACCTGCTGAAATAACTGATGCACTGTCCCTTCACAGCATCAAGAACCATGATTGGCACATTCAAGCTTGCTGTGCCCTCACTGGTGAAGGTCTGTATGACGGTTTGGGGTGGATTGCGCAGAGAGTAACTGGAAAAGCGCCAAGCTAGAATCAGTAGAGTTACATCAGAAATGCTCATCTTCCGTGTTCCAAACTCAGTAAATACAAATAGTTTGATGTATCATCTAATCATCCAAATCCGGAGACAATGTACTTTTACAGTTCTCGTATTATATTTTTGTTGAAAGTGCGTGCGTTGTCGCAGCATCATTTCAGTTACTCTGTGTTTGCTGATTACACATTTGATGCCATGAGCAGCATACTTATGAATGACATAAAAGCGGCATTTTGAACAGTTACAATGAATTTAAAGGTCTGTGTACTTTTTGGAGAAGCAGCCTACTGTGTACTTCAATTCATCTCTTGCTTTTACAATTTGACCAGCTAAAGGATCAGTCGTTTTCCCATCTGTTTCCTAAATGTAGTAGGGTGTGTTGGGTGGGGGGTTGGGGGCGCATGAAAGGGCACACTTTCTTTGGTGGAAGGGGTAAAATGTTTTTGGCAAACTATTTAGCTTGCTCAATCTAGGTCAAAGAAATTTTTTGTTATGTTGTCAAATTTCAAGCCAAAAATGAAAACATTAATTAGCAAGGATATAAGTGTATCATCTTAGTGGAATTTGGAGTAATGGTGTAGCCAAGCTCTATTATGATGAAAAAGAAAAGCTAAAGCAATGGAATGCATGTCGCACGGTTGCCTTCTCTTTCAGTCTTTCTTCCCCACAAAAAACTGGAAAAACCAAAGTAACAGTACAATAAAAGAACAGTGTAAGATGTAATGAAGGCTATCATTCAATCACACAAAAATTTATGAATTTGGGTTGAAAATTTCGTCATTTTCAACTTCACAAATTTTTAAACATCTGTCAATTTGAATGCCACCCCAACATCCAAAGTCTGATGAATTAGCCGGAGAGCAACATGGTTGTTTTCCGCACAAATGGAACACTTTGCATTGATGGAACACCTTGTATATTGTTGTTGCCTGTTGTAAGAGACCTTATCTTCGGAACTCCACTTGAAAAAGAAGAATTCATAAAATCGTCTGCAGCCATCATAGTATCCAGCACCTGCATCCTGAAGACTCTTGTGGTCCTTCAAACCATCTGTCCCAGGTAGGATTTACTGGACCGTTGGTTCTGGAAAGCACAAACAAAAATATCCTCATTCTACAAAGTTGATTGCAATTATCAAGCATTAAGGAAACCATGCAAGAGCTCTTACACTGGTAGCAGCGGATCTGGTCTTGTTTCAATATTAATCAGCATCCTAGTAAAAAAAGCAGTTTCTATTAGAGGGTTGGCAACACACATAAAGCAAGTATTAGCACGTGATCTAAAATATCTTCTCACTTACTCCTTGCAAGCAGCAGAAGCGTTCTCCATTTTCTCAAGCTGTTCTAGTTCTTCCTGTACAACAATTATCATCAGAAAATACTCGAGGATTCAAAAGAAGTAACAATCTTAAACAATTGTATCAGCCATAGTTTGTTTATCATGTTGCATCTTCAACAGAACTAAGTATTTGTAGTACAACGTACTAGATGCCTATTATCATGACTACTGCAAACAAGATATAGAAAAAAAAATTGGCCAAGGAAATAAGATTTTTGAAATGATCCTGGCAGCATATATTTCAAAAATTGTTTTAACTATCTTATATACAAAGGGTGCCAATAACTTCATTCAAAGTGATTCACTGGGAACAACAGCAAAAATCACATCATTAGTCACCAAATTCTCTTTGCTTGAAAAGAGAAAGAATAGCTATATCTGAGAATAAGTAATTTTAAGGGGCCTGCTAAATTTGAATTATGACACCAGTTTCCTACTATGCAAAGAATTTCTCATTAGTTAAATCTCAGAATCTACAAAATTCCTCTTTTACATTGTCTAAAGATTCCAATTTATCTAATGTAGAGATTCTGTGAATTAAATTTCTGAAGTTGCACTTCCGCTAGCTGTTAACTCAGGCATTTATAATTTAATTCCAAGTTGGTGCAATTTAAGATGTTGGGGACAGTGGTTCTGAAAACATCAAATTGCTGCCAGGTAAAAAGTTAATATAATGCACTATATTGCCACCTATATATATGAGCAATATAAAAGGGGCACTTAGATGAAGAAGTTTTAATGGTACATTTACTGAGAATTTTCATTTGATCCAGCAAGCTAGATAGTTCAGAGTTTACCTTCTAAACAAAACACTAGAAAGATCTTTCATTTTCTTGGAAAGTACCCAAAAAGCAAAAATTGTAGCCACATTTATGTATAAGCTCGTTTTGGTTGGAACTCATGATGTATTCGATATTCTTTCACAGTTAAATGCTACACATCCAATATATCTCAACAATTTTCCCTGTCGATGAAAAATAATCCCTTGTATTCCTTGCTATGTTCCATGGACTGCTCATTTTTGCTTACGCAATAGTCTTGAACACAAGAAAAACTATCAAACATATGGAATATCTAAAATTCTATATCAAACTCCTGGCCTTGTGAAACCAAGCATTCGATTTCCAACTTTCTTTTTGCACTTTATACTACAATGCGCCAAGAATGGGCCATCACATAATGGTAGAGGCTAGTCTGCGGTGAAGATGAGGTCAGGGTTCTTAAAGTAGCACAGTGTGGCCTACTTGGACAGTTTGCAGTAGCCAGACAACAGTCATAGTTTGATTTATAAGCAAACGAACCGTTCACTTTGATAAAATTCATTATAGTAATAAATAAATTTTAAAAGAGAAGACAATTCAAAAAAGCTCCAGTTTTGCAAGTGCTCTCTCTACCAATCACAAGGAACAAGAGAACAGACAAGATCAAACATATTGCAACAAAGAAACATACTCCAAACACCAAAAAGTCAATCGTAGAGGTAGTTTCCTAATATCTAGCCCAAGCAAAAAATTGAAATTACTAAACACCGCAATCCATATTTTGATCTTCAAATGTAATTTGGAGTCTCAGAAAATGGATCTATTTGCAGCTAAATAAAGGAGGATAAAAATAAAAATAAAACAAACTTGCAATATGGAGTATTAAATAGGTCTCAGATTCTCTCACTGGTAAGTGGTAAATGAGTGTTACATCATCATCTAAGCAATATACCCCTTGAGGTCATATCTATCACTTTATTACTCTATGTCAATTGCAAAATAATTATGAGACACAAATCTCATTCCCCAGATTTCTCTTTGCTGAAAAATCACCAACTGCAGCATAATTAAGTGCCCAAATCCAAAGAAATAAGGTTCTCCTAATGTGCAGAGAAGTAAAGAAAAACTCTTTCTGGCTACTCGGAAAATCCAAAAAGTTTCCCTCATACAACACATGTTAGTTGTCCAACAAGATTAGGGAAGAATGTTTCATTTTTCATAGTAGTACCTAACAGGAAGAAAAGACAAAACCTCAACTTCTACACAGCATTTTGCCACCCTAAATGGGAGAATGCACCAAAAAGACATGATAAACATCAAGATTTCACCTTTCACCACTAAATAAACAAGTGCACTGAAATTCATTTCCCAGATAACAGAAACAAAGAAAAATTAAAAATCTTGAACAAGAAATCAAAATGATCGAAGTCAAATGAAAGCAAACAGTAAACAGAAGCAAACCTCCAAGAATCGAATTTCCTGCTCGAGTCTCTTCAATTCAGCAGAAATCCTGTGTTTCCCTCTTGTATCTGTTACCCCCACAACCGATCGCACTTCACCTGAACTCCCTGTTTGCATTTTGTTTCTAGTTGAAATGTATTTCCAAAAATAAAAATAAAAAATAAAACAGCCCTTCAAAATTGATGTTGTAGATTTATCCTAGAAGGACATTTTATGAAGGAAAAGATTCTAACTCCTAAGTATTCAGTTGAACAACTATCTCATTGAGATTGGACATTATAAGCTAATTGGAAGTGAAATAAAAGGGGGGTTTTACTATTTGGATGTATGCGGGTGTTGTTTAAGGTTTGCAAAAGGAAGCAAAAAGGATAAAAAAACAAAGGAGCTTTTCTGGTTGGGGAGGTTTTCTTTTTCGATTTTGTCAAGAATCAAATAATGAATTGAAGGGAAAGGTGGTGGGCTTTTATTTTATCTACTCATTTTGTGTCTGTTCTTTGTCTCATTCTCTCCCACTGCCTTTACTTTCTTTGCAACAAAAAATTGAAGGGGAAAAGTTACGAAAAATGTAGCATACACTGGTTATTCCATCAAGATTTTTTCTTTTATTTTCCCTTAATTTTTTAAGGATTATTTTATTTAATTTGTCCAAACCAATAAATTTCAATCCTTTAGCAAAATTCTGGAAGTGAAAAAAAAGAAGGCTCTGTGGTATACAGCATCACTGAAAATATAATATGTAACTTCTTGTTCAGAGGCCAGAGCAACATTTGCCATATGTAAAATGTAATGAATATGTAAATGACATTTTCTTTAACAACATTTATTTTTTATTTTTTGCATTTTGGTTATCATCTTATCTAATAAAAAATTTGATATATTCAACCCTTTTGTTTTTCTTTTAAATTTGCAGGAGTGCATTTTTCACTACTTATAGTGAAATGAAAAAAAATATTATTAAATTATCGTAAAATACAAGAAATTTCAAATTACATGTAAAATGTGGACGAATTCCATACTTTATCTTGAAAGCTTGAACTTCATTCATGTCACGACTTTTTTGGTTTTTCTTTTAATATTTTAAAGACATGGATTCCATCCACGTTTTATCTAAAATTTGAATCCAATTAATGGTGGTTTGATAAAAAAAAATTTTCCATTTCGGTAAAAAAAAGTCCAGATATGCTTGTTCGTAAACAAAGTGAGTTTCTAGAATAAGTAGAATTGTTCTTTAGGATAAAAATTGGTGATAAGTAACAGATATATAATTTTGTATTTAAACTGACATTTTAATAATTCATAATGAAATACTTTATAAGTGGTTGAATAACAATTTGCCCCCTCAACTTTACCTCCAGAAACTTTTTGCCCTCTTCAACTTTGAAAATAAACAGTAAATCGACATTAGTGGGCCATTAGCCAACTAATGGATTATGCTTTATTATCATTAGTTAATTTGACTAAAATAAAGTAAATTACACTTTGTTCCTTCTACAAAGTTAATTTTGTTTCTCTCTTTTGATTTTTGTTTTTAATTTCCCATGTGTTTTGATTGGAATATATTGATTATACGATTAAACAATACTTTGGGTATGTTTGGTTTTATTTTTTATGTCTTAAAAAAATATATTCTGTTATAATATATTTTGGAATAATGTATTCGAAAAAATTTATATTAGAAGGAAAATATAATAAAAAATATGATATATATTTTGTATTATATGAAAGAATAAATTAAAAATAAAAATGGAGAGAGAAAATGATTTGAAACATAGTCTTTCTTTTTTTGTGTTTCATTTATGATTAATTTTCTTTTTTGGATAGAATTTAATTTCATGATAAATGCTACAGTCCTCCCATTACGGATGACTGGCCCGATTGATATCCCATAGCCACCTGTGTTGAAATTGATTAAGTTTTGGTGGTAAAGGCATTAATGAATTAGGAAATCAATAAATGAAAAAAAAGAAGTAAAAAATCATCACCATATTAGAATTATTTCAAAGACATACAATAGCAATACTTTTCACACTTGTATCTAGGGTGCTCGTTCAATAAAATTGAATCAAGATTCGATTCGTCAAAATTATAAATTGAACAGGGAATCAAATTAATTGGTTTGACTTTTTTTTTTTTTTTTGGTTGATCGATTTTTTAATAAAGAATAAATAGATAAAAAAATAAATAAAATTATTAATATTTTTTTATTTTTTTATTTTTAGTTTGGGTGAGTAAAAAAATAAAAATAAAGTATATTTATAAACAATAATTATAGAAATATTATATAAAAATTATATATAAAAATATAATTTGATATTTCGATTCGTTTCATTAACAGAAACCAAAACCGAAATCAAATGGATTTAAAAAATGAAAAACCAAAAAATGAACGAAATTTTTGATTCAATTTCAATGCAAATTAAAATTTTAATTTCGATTTAATTCAACTGATAAATCGAATTGTGAACACCCCACTTCAACTTCCTTAATATTTTCATTCGTTTTTATCATTGTGTCAAGTGGTTAATATTACCAGGTCAAAATTTTGTTTCTCTAGTGGGAATTGGTATAAAGGAATGAAATAAGAAATAAATAGAATGATCACAGGAAAGAAATTATATGAACATACCATTTTTTATACTTGGTATTTATAAGGAATGAAAAAGAAGTAGAATAATCATTGCTTATTTGATTTCAATCACATAATTGATAATTAGAAATAAATAAAATTGTTTTTATGATCAAAAACATTTAGCAATAAAAGTTTAAAATTAAATTATTTATTCAATATGTTGTATTTTTTTTTTAAATCGAACGTGTGAATTTTGATTGAAATTGAATATATCGAATTTAATTCAATAATAGTAGAATTTTTAAAAAAATATTTGACATTTAATTTGTCTACTCGATATACAACTTTTTTTAAAATCACTCAAGTTTTGAAATTGGTTTTACTACAAATTCATTGGATACATATTATTAGGTATCTTCTTACTAATATTCTTCAATTTTTTATTTTTTTTGTGTGGTCTAGAGTTGTTAAATTTTAAAACCTTGTAAATAGCCATCTTAGAAACAAAAAATAACGTAATTCTGCTTTGAGATTCAGGAGCATTTGTGCTCGAGTAAAACCCAAAACCCAGTTAGTAATAATTATGAGTGCACGAGGAGATTAACCCAAACCCATATAAACAAAATTTTGTCGGTAAAACAAATAAAAAATACTATCAAAAGATAAAAAACAGTGTGAACATTATATGTACTTCTACTATTAATAAATTAATAGAAAAAGATGAAATATATTATTAATTAACATAAAAACAAATGTGGTAGAAGGGCTCCGAAATCCTTTTTATTGACAAATAGGTTATAGAAATTGATGAAGTAAGAAATAAAAAGTCTGTTAATCTATTAAATATGTAAATCTATTGAATACTGAATACGACGTTAAAGAAAAGAGATACCTGAATTCAGAAATCAAAGGCAAAAGGCAAAAGGCAAAAGGCAAAAGGCAAAAGGCCAAAGGGCAACCTTAATGAAGAGAAGCTTAATGTTCAAACGTGGTGATGGCTGAGAAAAACTAGACGAAGTAGATGATAGATTTCTTGTGTAGGGTTAATTTTATCAAATTTTTTTGTTAAGTTATGAGGATAATTTTATTAAAAATTATATATATATATATGTGGGGATAGGATAGTTTCGTTAAAAATTAATATAAATTTATTATTTATATATACAAAGAAATAGCTAATCTCATAATTTTGAAAATAGGAATTTCTAACCCTAAAACATATCAATAATGCATTTTCGCTCCATTTTTATTTATCAATCATGGTATAAGTTCTTTCTAGTTATAATTTACCATTTGTTACTTGAAGTATGCCTTCAATGACAAATCTTTCTAACAGTTTGAAAATCCTCTCACTGTAAAATCTGTTAATTTATTTATTAAGGAAGTAAACTCAAAATCCTTACAAATGATATGACTCAAAATTTGCTTTTGGGTAGCAGGTCAACTGGGGCTGCTAGGATTTTGACCAAGAAAGGTGGTGGGTACCCACATGATTCAGCAGCTGAGCCAGTAATTCGACATCGTTTTGACCGAGTACACTATTAGTAAGTTTTTTTTTACTTTCTATTCTCGGTTCTGGAACGCGGTTTACGTTGTTTTCACTTTCAGCAACCAATTAGACAACTGTTACTTGTTTAATCTTAGGATTTTGTTTTCTTAATCTTTACTTTGAAAATTGCCTTCAACTTTAGGAGGAAATAATGTGACGAATAAAGGAAATATTTTTATAATGCGTTGAAACTTGGAACCAAACAAGCATGATTTTTCTATTAAATATAAAAAACCATTATTTCCTCCTAATGTCCGACCGATTAAAATTTTTAAGAATTTATACATAAATTCGTCTCAAATTCAAATTCGATGGGTAAAACTTATTATATTCGTTAGACTCATTTTATAATTTAAAAATTATTAAAAATTATATTTTTAAAAACAAATTCTAAAAAATATATTTTTTCTAAACAAAATATTATTTATATATAATAATTTGTTTAAAAATAAATAAAAAAATAAATGAGTTAAATCTGGGTTGGGTTAGTTTTGAAAATAGTAAACTCAAGTCCCGATTCAAATCTATTTATATTGTTATGCCTCATGCATGGCGGGTAACGGTAACCATCCCTACTTCCATGTTATCAAACTACCATACAAATTACCAAATCTCAGAAAATTTAGGTGTAAAAGAAGATACATGAAAGAGCTTACATTCTGTCACCAGTTGATGTAAGAATAAAACATCCCCTATTATAAGATAGAGAAAAAGAAAGAGAGAGATATTCACCCTTCTTCAACTTGGAAGGATTCTCATTTCTTGTGAATCCTAGTCAGGGGGTTTGGCATCCTACAATGTAAGAATATGAGAGGTTAAGTTTAGAGTTTAAATAAGATTGACCAATAAAGGATAGATACGCGTCGTGTGTAAATATTTTGCGCATGTGTGGAAGAGAGAGAGTAGATGAAAGTTACCTGTTAAGGCCCTTTTTTCTTCACATCAATTCTGGTCCAACATCTATCTGATTAGTTAGCACACATCCAATGAAGTTGTTAGTAGTACATGTGGAGAATTCCTGGTCCAGCAACCATATTCAATGAATTCTGGTCCAGCAATCCTCTGTGTTAGTATACATTCAGTTCCTCCTAGGGATAATAGAACTTCTGACATGAAATGAGTAGCTTATTTCAAGAGTACTTGTTTTAGATGATCGGATAAGTGAGCATCTGCTTCTTTGGAACTGGTATAAACTTGACAAGCCAACCAGTTGGCAAAGAGAAAGCGGCAATTCCTATGCTGACTCCCCATTGCTTCCAATCTAACCTCTCTGTGTGAGCAAATTTATTCAAGAGTTCCACCATTATTACTTGGAGAATTATGGTGATCCCAGCGATTCCCAGAAACAACTTGTTTTTGAGTATTCCCTTGAACACATTCTTCTCCTCGAGCTCCTTTGCATTGAACAGGTTGAACACTTGCAAGAGGACAAAAGTGGTGAAGATAAGTGTGCCAATTACATTTTCTTGGACACGAAAGATTGAGTTACCCTTGAACTTCAAGGCCAAAATCACTGCTATCTGATATAACGCTTGGCCTAATATGTTTCTCCACATTATGTTGGTGATAAGCGGGTCGTGCCGACCTACAGGTGGCCTCTTCATGAGTTCCATGCTTGGTTTTTCAGTAGCAAGAGCAAGAGCCCCTAAGGTGTCCATAATGAGATTCACCCACAATAACTGGGCTGCTGTTAATGGTGTTTTCCCAGTTGAAACAGCTGCCACAAAGTTGACCACCAAGGCTGCAACATTTACGGTGAGCTGAAATTGGATGAATTTTTGAATGTTGTTGTAAACACATCTTCCCCATTTCAGAACTGAGGCAACAGAAGCAAAGTTATCATCCAATATGATAATATCTGAAATCTCTTTTTCCACGTCAGTACCACAAATTCCCATTGCAAGTCCTATATCTGCTTCTTTTAGTGCTGGTGCATCATTTGTTCCATCACCAGTTACTGCAACGACATGACCTTTCTCTTTAAGGCACTGCACCATTAAAAGTTTGTCAAAAGGAGATGACCTTGCCATAATGCTAATTTGTTCAACTCTCTCCATTCTTTCCTTTTCTTTGTACCTGCGAAATTCTTCGCCTGTTACTGTTGATCCATCATTCTCTTCTTGAAGGGGAGAAAGTATTCCACATTCCATGGCTATGGCTTTTGCAGCAGAAACATTTTCACCAGTGATCATTTTGACGTTAACCCCTGCGATTTGACAAATTTCAATAGCTTCCTTCGTACCAGGGCGGCAAAAACCTTTCAGGCCAACAACTCCCAAAAGGATCAAGTTCTTGTCTGGAATCTCTTTATCTGCTCTTTCATTCTCATAGTCCTCTTCTGAAAGATGCCTATGGGCAAATGCAATGTATCGAAGACCACTAGCACCCATATCTTCAATTGTTTGACGAAATCTTCCCCTCTCCTGATCATCAAGAGGTATAGTGTTTCCAGTAATATCATAGTAATGTGAGCATAATGAGAGAATTCTCTCAAAATCTCCTCTCCAGTGCACATGAATCATATTGTCCGACTGTCTTTTAACTAAAATCCCCATTCTCTTCTTCTCAGGGCAGGATGCTTCCACATTAAGAATTGACAAACCTTCTGTGATCTTGTCCATTTCCATATTCAATTTCATGACAGCCCACACATGAATTGCGTCATCCATTGGAGTAACTTTGAACAACTTGTGAGCACTACCTCTTGTGAGACTTATCCCTTGGACCAGTAGTTGAAGAACATTGGTTGCAATGGAAGTGTAACTTCTTCCTTCCATGGATTCTTTTCCAATGAAAGACTTAGTTACATTCATCCGATTTCTTGTTATATCCGTGCATATGGTTGTTGCAGAGCCCGTTGCCTCACAAGCAGATAGATTTCTGACCAATGCTTGATCAGCCATCATTCTTTTCATCGAGTATGCAAGAGTAAGTCTAACTGCCAAAGGTAATCCTTCTGGGATTGCAACAACTACGATGGTCACAGCAGCAGTGATAATTCCCACCACAGCATTGATCACATCATCAACTTCAGTCTTACTGCCATTGAACTCTTTGTTCCCATTTTCATCCAATGTGTTCCCTGTAAAGTAGCGGACCAAAAGCACAACAAGAACTAGGAAAGCTACAGCTAAGCCAACCTTACCTATGGATGAAGTCAGCTGGTTTGATCGTGCTTGAAGAGGCGTCTGCTCATCAGAATTGTAACTGATTGTGCTCATCATTTCTCCCCAAGTGGTGTTCATTCCCACAGAAGTGACAAGCATTTTCCCATATCCATCAGCCACCTTGGTGCCTGAAAACAAGAATGGATTTTGATCTTTAGTGACTTCAACATGATGACTTTCCCCTGTCATGCTAGATTCATCCACTTGCAAAGAGTGCCCTTCTACAAACAATCCATCAGCAGGTACTTGATCACCAATCTTCAAGCAAATAATATCAGCAACAACAACTTCAAAGATTGAAATCTCTTGACGCCTCCCATTTCTCACAACTTCCACTGAGATATTGTTGCTGATATTGGCAAGTTCATTAAATTTTTTGTATTGCCTAAAATTGCTAATTGCTGAGAGAGAAACAACCAGAAAAACAGCAACAAAGATGCTTCCACCATCATACCAACCATCTTTAGGTCCATTCTCTTTGATGCCAAAACCAAGTGATAGTGCAGCACAAACCAAGAGGATGAGAATTGTTGGATCCTTGACAGCTTCCCACACGAAACAAAAGAAACTCTTCGTAGGTGGCTTAACATAAGAATTGCTGCCAAAAGCTTTAGTTCTGCGTGAAATTTCTTCAATGTCACCCACTATTCCACACTCCGCATCAGTTTTGAGAGAAGTTCCTATTCCCTCGACGCCTCCAAGGTTAGCTAGATCATCAAGTCTTTTCTCCTTGACAAGCTTACTGAGGGTTGAGCAATCGACAGTGGAGAAGCCCGAGCCTGAATGCAGCTGATTATCAGCGCCAATACGGACTGTATATGGCTCCATCTCAATCACAATTTCATGACTTTCAGGTGGCATTTGATGGTAACCGGTAACACTTTTAGTCGCTGTTTGTCTGTAATAGAAGGCTGATGATGATGGGGCCATTGGACTATTCTTAGCTTCACTATCTGATGGGGGCTGTTTCATGTTGCAGGGGAGTCTTGGGGAGTTGTTTTCTAATTAAGAAATTGAAAATACAAAAAAGAAACATAAGAGAAATAGAGGCAGCGAAGGGGGAAAAAAAAGAAAAGGAGGAGGACGACAAGAAACAGAAACCATGTCGATAGAAAGAACAGAAAAGGTAAGAGAGAAGTCTAAATTGCACATGTAGCATGCATTTGAACGATGAATCTGGGAAAATGAAAGTACCTGTGTTATTACGTGAGCTCGACGCGCCGCCCTGGTGCTGGTGGTGGAGGTGGTGGTGTGCTGATTGATGACTTTTTGTTTAAAAACTGAATGCAAAGGGCTGTTATTTTTTACAAGTTTCCAGGTGCTGTAGCTGTTATTTTTAGCAGATTGCTTTTCTTCCCTTTCCCATACTTCCCGAACCGCGTACACTCGGATTAGGGGCCCTCAACAAGTGTAATTTTCTTTAATTTCATTTCTTAGATCTTTCATTTTAGATATAATAAGTTGGGTTGGTGGGAAAATATCCAAAGTTTAAAACTTGAGACTTTCCAAGTCATGTACACATGAGAGCAGAGCTTGACCAATCAAAAAACCGCAAACCATGCCAATAGAATATAATCTATTTCACCATCTTTAGGTGGCATATGAAGTTTCTTAGATACTTCCTCTTTTTGGTCCAATGGAGACCAAAAAGCCTAGTATCTCTCAGACATCACGAGAAGATTATCCATTCTGAAAATCATGGAACTAGGGGAGGGGGATCCCATGTCATCAAAAGACCTTGTCTTAGATCCCACAATTGAACAAAATAGGACAAATTAATTACAATGTTGTTGTAGAAACATATGATCCACCCTTCCTTTTATCCCAAAGAAGTCCACCATTAGCATTAAAGTAGTTTCCAAGAAACTTCCATTAGCTTTCACACTACCATCAGTACTGAACTTGGGTTATTCAGGCGGTGGAAACTTCAAGGATACAAAGACAGAGACTTTTGTACAACTTGGGTTATTATAAAAAGACTAAGACTAAGGGCTACAAATAAAATTTATAATTAGCAGATGAACTACTCTGAATTTCTAGATAAGACACACAGGCTGTGATAATTTTCACACGCATCTTTACATCGAAATTACAAAGCGCAGTTAGCGGCACGACAAGGACAAGTATTATAAATAAAGACCACTGAGCCACCACTACATAAAAGAGAGAGAAAAAGATAAAAGAAAAAGACAGATTCTTCAACCAAAGTTAAAGTTTTTATTAAAATAAAAATTTGAAAGCTCGTTCACCTACCCTTACTCGACAGAAACAGGGCAGCAGTTCAAGCCGAGAAAGTTGGTTTATCCAGCTCAAAAGTTACTTCTTAGTGATAATAACTAATGCTAAAAAAGTCAATCATGTGGGTACACCGAATTATGAAAACATGAACCCCAGCAGCTTCCTAGTATTTTCCTTGAAATAGTTTTTCCCTTTGAAATATTATTTTTCCTCTGTCTTTTCTCAAAAACTTCTAGCACTCTTGATTCCTTAAAGTTTCAAATACATGGTAGAAAAGAAGGCTTGGGCTGCAACTCTTTTAATCATCAGAAGCAGATTTGTTGAACATCAACCTACTCATCCTGGACTTCCCTATTAACCTGGTGAGTTACCCTTTTTAAATCTTTTCATATTTTTTTGTGCTGACAAATTAGTCCCTCTACTCATTTCCTCTAATTAAATTCTTAAACACATTGAACTAACCGTTTCGGCCATGTTAGTTTAAAGTTTTTGTTTTGTTCCTCTGTTTAGTATTGTATGCATATGGTATTGTTTGTTCTCTGTTTTCTGTAAGTGTTTGAAGAAGAAGAGGCATCCTTTTTAGGGTTTCTGCAATAGCATTTTTTACCTATCATGTATTTTGTTGAACATTGGCAAGACTATATTATGACTAACAATTTGATAAAAGCAATAAGACTAATAAGCTGAAAGTAATGGCTTTTACTAAGATTTGCTCTCTTTACCTGTAAAGTTTCAGATTTATAAGTTGTATCTTTCACATATTCTTATGGAAGTGCCATCTTACATATTTGTGATCTTGGCAGAGAATCCAAATGTCTGAGGGATCAGCTGATAATGTCATAATTGATATCCAACGTAAGCTTGATTGCTTGCCGTCTACACCCTCAAAGCCCTCTATCTTTAGAGTCGATAGTCATTTACGAAGTGGTGGGTGGGACAATGTTTATGATCCAGAAATACTTGCTGTTGGCCCTTATCACCATGGGATTTCTAGATTACAGAACATGGAACAGCTTAAATACAGGTACCTAAAGCGACTTCTTAAACGTACAAACGAGAGTGTGGATAAATATGTCACTGCTGTGGAAGCTATGGAAAAACGAGCACGAAAATGTTATGCTCAGCCTCTTGATCTTGATGAAAAAGCATTTGTGACACTAATGGTACTTGATGGATTCTTCCTCATTGAATTGTTTCGTTATTGTGGTTTAAAAAATTTGAGAGATGCAGATGATCCTATTTTTAGACACGAAAGAATTCTGAGTCAATTGCGCCATGACATTCTTTTGCTTGAGAATCAGCTTCCATTCTTTGTATTGAATCAGCTGTTCAACATGACCAAGAGCAATGAAAATCCAGATGACGACCTAATTACTCTTGCCTTGCGTTTCGTGGATGGCATGTTTCTAAACTTGTTTGTGTCAAGAGTCTTGGAGAGATTGCCAGTCAAGAATATTGACCATCTTTGTGGACTAGTACACGATGTTTGGTGTCTTCCTTTTGCTGAGACAATCTCACAGGGGTACATTGGCAAGAGTAATGAGAGAGACAACTGGGATAATATAAACTCCATCTCTGGGCTACGAGAGGCCGGGATTAAGTTCAAAAAGGCAAAAGGAAACAACAACTTGATGGACATCCAATTCGTGAATGGCGTGTTGAAAATTCCACAGTTGAGCATATTTGATGAGACAGAGTCACAGTTCAGGAATCTAATCGCATATGAACAATACCTGCCTGATGGGGAACACAGATATGTCTCCGACTACACATTCTTTATGCATTGTCTCATTAACACCGCATATGACGTAGAGTTACTACGTAGTCAAGGAATAATCGAAAACTGTCTGGGGGATGATGAAGAGGTTTGCTTGATGTTTAATCGGCTCGGGAAGAACATCCTGACATCCTCCAGTTTCTGTTACTCCCAAGTTTTCTGCAGTGTGAACAAGCACTGTCGCCGTCGTGTCAAGAAATGGAAAGCAAATTTGCGCAGGAATTACTTCAATAGCCCGTGGTCGATCATATCATTTCTTGCTGCTGTTGCATTGCTGCTTCTCACCTTGACTCAGACTACATACACTGTTCTTACATATTACAACCGTGATAAGTGAATTCTAGCAATGCTGTTGATTTAAACCAAAATGTCTGTTTGTGGTTGATTTTATGCCTTATCTCATATACATATAATGTGGTTGTGAGAATTATGATAATCTTAGAAACTCCACATGTAGCAGACTGTGAGATTATATTCATGTCAGAACTCATATATATGTAAACTTAAACATTGCTGGTGTGGTGTATGAATGTTGTGAATTATTTGTAATGTACTTGTACCCGGTTGTGACGGAAGTTGTGATGTCTGTTGGATAATGGAACTATCTTTAGTCAGAGGAATTATGTTAATTTACATAATTGACTTGGGATGTTAATAGTTTGGTCTATAGCTCGAAACTGAAAATTCATTGAGTACCAAAACTCAACAAAAAATTTGGTTTGGCATTCGATTTTTTTTTCTACAAAAGTTTGATATTCTGTCTGATTTCGATTTTTGATTTTTGGTTTACCAAAAGCAGAAGACAAAATTATTATTTTATATTTTTTATATTTTATTTATATATAATATTTATTTTTATATTATAATTTATTGTTAACTTACCAAAAATTTAAAAATAATAATAAAAAATACAATTTTGATTGCAATATTAAAATTCTTTACTATTTTTAAAAAAAATGGTTTACTGGATTACCTGAAAAAAAGCTCGGTAATAACCAAATCGAATCGAATATTTTGATTCACCATTCGGTATGTCATTTAACATATTGAATTTTTATTTAACGAATTTTCACTGCGATTTTACCAAATAAACGCCGAGACAACCTGTAGTAATTGCTATAGAAGTTAAATATTAATTACCCTTACCTTCTGTTAGTTAAATTACAAACTTATTTCCTTTATCTTTCATAATTACAAAAACATCTTCACTAAATTTATTTTTTTAAAAAATCAAATGAAAACATAAATTGATCATTTTGTCTTTGATTAAAAAATAATTAAAAAAAATTGAACTCTTTTTTGGATAAAGGTAAATAAGTATGTTTTTGTAAACATAATTTATGCATTGTTATTCAAAATGGTCAAAAGTTAACTGAAATATATCTTTGTTCAATTTAAAAAATATAAAAATATATATCTAAATATCAAGAGAAACATACTTATTTTATCCAAAAGAGTTCAAAATTCATTTATATTAAATTGAATAATTAATACTTTATTATGAATTCAATTAATCAAAATATTTTTTTCATATATTTTTTTTTGGGTATTTATTGCATTCATTTATTACTTTAGTTTTTAAAATTTGAATTATTTAAGTTATTAATTATTTTTAAAAAATCAAAATATTTTATAATTAAAAGAGTTTAAAATTAAATTTAAAATGCACAATATTTAAAATAAAATAAAACTATTATAAATTGATTGCATTAAAGACAAATTTATCTAAACATTTAATTCGAAAGAATAAATATTATATTTATAAGTATAAAGAGTTATTTGTGACCATAAATAAAATTTATGGGGGGGGGGTTTAAGTATTTTATCTTATCTTAAATGAATGTCATTTATTTCCTCCTAATTATCTAAAAAGTCTTTTTTTTTTTAAAGTTGAGCTCTTAAATAGACTCAATCACAATTTTAAAACATCCAACCCTAAGAAATTCTATATCGGATCTCTCCCTCCTCCCCAACTATCACCCCTTCTCTCCTATACACCCCCCAAACCCAACCCCCCCCCCCCCCCCAACCCCTCATTATGGGTTATCCTTCTCTCGTTCCTCCCCTCAACCACTCCTCCCCCCTATGCGGTTCAAATACGCACTCTTTCGTCCTTCCCTCTCTCCCTCAGTATCGCAATAGCTCTCTTTTTCTCCTTCTCTCTACTTGTATCCATCCCCTCCTCCCTTATCATTAGTTACATATAATAAGTGTTTGTCGTAATAAATTTTTTTATTATCTTAATAATGATTAAAAATAATAACACTTGTATTGTGATAAAAAATATACCAAGTTATTACTAATAATTATTATTGTTATTAAGTTATCACTATATATTATCCATCAATAAAAATAACTGAAAACATTATTTTCTGCCAAAACAATATATATTACATGATATATATTGACATGTTATATAAGATTTGAATTGTTAAAACATTAATCTTAAACCCGAGAGCTTGGTAAAAACTTTTCCTTCCTAGTAGGCGCACATTCTGCGATCAATCGGACAGCCATAAATTCTTCAAATCCACGCTTAGTTGCATGGTGTCCACGTGTTCCTTCATTGCCACGTTCACGAACACATGCAATATATTTACATATATATATATATATATATTCTCTTTCTTCCTAAAACCAAATAATCCAAATCGCATTTCAACCTCCACTGCCTAAAAATGTTGACTATTTCTTCAATCTCATCAAATTTATTCAAGAAAAGCTTCCCAATCTATGCATCCACCTCAATTAACCCTCTACATTTCTGTAGAATTTCCAAGAAAAATTTAACCATAGCCCAATATGGTACACAAAGTCGTGCTTTTGCTTCATCCCGGGTAGTGGGCCTGGCCCATGACCCGTCGTACATACCCGGAAAATCACCGCCGGAGATTCCCACGGCGCCGCCAGTACACAAACCTGGCATACCACCGGAGGTGCCGCGGACGCCCAACGTTCCGGACTTTGATCCAATTCCTCCGGAGAAGCCTGCAGACCCACCACCAAGCCCAGAATTTCCAGGCCCACCAGATCCAATTCCACCGAAGCCCGAAGCACCACCGCCGCAAATCCCTTCCCCACCAGGGGAACCCGAGGTGATTCCCCCTCATGGGCCTGATGTCATACCACCGAATCCACCGGAGCCCGGCCCACCGTATCTGACACAGTCCGATATTCCACCTCCTATCATGGGCTCAGATGGGCTTGTTTTTTACTAACAAGATAGGATATATCGATGTTTATTAGTGTTACTGGTAATATGTTAGGAACATGTAAATTTTAAATATGAATAATTAGATAATTAATTTTCAATTGTTCAAGATTTAATTTCAAATTCAACTAATTTATGGGATTCATTAGGCTATTACTAAATGTTTAAGGCTGTTTTAGGATGAATTTTTTTTTCTTAAATAGTTTTTAGGAGAGGTGATAAAGTTGTTTTGTGGTGTGAGAAAAAGTCAAGTACAATTTATTAGAAATTTCTGAACTTAATTAAGAAAACAAGAGTTCCCTAATCAAATATTTTGGTGCTTTATATATACTTGATTTTAGAAGAATTTAGGGTGAAAAAAAAAGTGTTAAATTCAGTTTACCATTTCAGCATATGTGATATGTCTTGGTTCACCCAATGAGTGTTTACCCCCCTAAACTAAACAAATATATGGACGAAATTATCCTTGTATTTTAGTAATATAAAACATATATATATGTATATTCTCCACAAAATAGTTTTAATATTTTTCTTCAATTTTAAAAAATATTTTAACATTATATGATGTAGAAAGTAAATATGTGAGTCAAATTTTAAAGACTTTCTTAAAAAATGAGTATGTAAAGCTATTAGCTTTGGTTATTTGAATTTAAAACTAAGTTACTAATTATTTAATTTAAATGAACTTTTTTCATAAAAGATGATTTTTCTGTTAATTTAAGTTTAAATATATTCCTTTTTAAAAATTGAATAAAGGTATATTTATACATTTTTTATTTAAAAGAGTTCAAAATTTGTTGGATATAGTTTGTTCAAATTTTAATAATATAGTTCAAAATTTTAAATGGGGATTAATTTAAGTTCAAATATATTCCTTTTTAAGAATTGAATAAAGGTGTATTTATTCATAAAGAGTTCCAAATTTGTTAGATATAGTTTTAATAAAATATATATCTAAATTTAGATTAATGGGGATATGCACATGAATAGTAAAAGTTATTAAAATTTATTAGATAGTTAACAACTTAAACTAAATTTTAAATAATTCAAATAAATATTTTCATGTTTAATATTTTGTGTATTATTAATCTAATTTATAACTTTACTTTAAACAGCAATTTAAATCTCTAAAATTGAATCCCTTTTGACAACTTTATTGATCTCTAGACCCTTTAGAGGTCACGTGAATGCTGGGGTCATATGTATGTTTCTTTGTCAGAAAGTGAAGTCTGAAATTGGTGACACTCGTGATGCAAAATTAAATGGTGCTTTAATCTAAAATTTAAATTTAGCAATATTCAATCAACCTAGACCGCACAATTAATCACAGTTTATCTCTTTTATGTCTCATTCATTTCTGTTTCCACAATATACTTTTAGCATTTGCATCTTAAAAAATTGAACTCTAAGTTCTTTCTTAATTTATCTAAATAATTGATAATACAAGTTGATGAAAATATTTTATTAATAACTATTTGGAATTTTTAATAATAAGTTTTGGATTATTTATAGTAAATTGCGAGAGATAATGAGTTGTAAAAGATAAAATATTTTCCTATAATCAACCATTAATTATTTAAACTTGTCATGAATTATAATAACCTCTTCATCAATTAATTTTATGTAATTAATTAAATTGAATTATTATAATCTATTATTGTTAACTTAGATTGGTGGGCATGGGGTAGGAGGATCAAGAATTTTATTTTATTTCTTTGGTATTTTTTCTCTTTATTTTAGATTTAGGGGTTAAATTGATAAATTATGACCATTTTTCATGAAATTTTATGATTAAATGAATTCTATAAAATAGAGGAGGCAAAGTGATGCATGAAAAAAATGAGGGGTCAATCTCAATTTTACATATAATTCAAGGGCCAACGTGGAATTTATTATTTGAAAACTTCCCCACCGCAAGCCATTATCAACCCACAATTCTATTTTGGTGCAACTTTTGCATTAAATATAGTGCAACTTTTGCACCAAATTTAAAATTCATTTCCAATCCATCTATTTCAAATTTTATTCTAAAAAAATATTTTTTTATTATTTTATTTATAATAACTATTTTGTTTCATCAAATATATTAATATATTACACGTTCAATTTTTTTTACGTCTAGTTAACTAAATAATATACTTTTAATATAATATACATAAAAAATAAAATAATTAAGAATAAAATTTAATTAGAAAATTAAAAACATTACATTAAAGTAGATTAAAAAATAATACAAATAAAATAATTAAATTTTATTAAAAATATTTATGTATATAATATATAAAAAAATAATTTTATTGAAAAATATATAATTTAAGATAAAATATGAATTTCTGAAATATTTTTAAACATAACAAAGAAATATAAAAGTTATTAAACTAAAAAAAAACAATACAAATACATTAATTAAATTTTTATTAGAAATATTTATGTATAAAACATAAAAAATTATTCAAAATATACAATTAGGATAAAAATAATTTTTTAAAATATTTTTAAACTTCATAAAAAAATATAAAAATTATTATAAAAAAAGATAGCGCATGAGCAGCAATGTTCACTGCACCAAGATAGCGCCAGGAACGGCGCTGGGATGGTTTCCTTTTTTTTTTTTTTTTTTGTGTCTTAGTGCCCAACCCCACAGGGTTGGGATTGGCTCAGGATTGTGACACACAATTCTCTCCAATTTAACCTAAAAGCGCTATTTTCCTCTTATAATACGAACAATCGGCAAAGGACAGGTATTTCCGTTAAATTCTGCAACTTTTTCTGTACATTTCTGATTTCCCAGTGGAAGGACTCAGGAGACAGCATCTCAACCTTCCTTCTAATCCACGAAAATCTTTTTAATTTTCCCAAAAAAAGGTCAGAAAAACAAAAAACCATCAATAAATAAACACCGGCTTTAAAAAACCCAAATCCCACTCCAACTCAACACAAACTTCAAGTATTCAAATCCACCGCCACGACCGCCACTTTCTCCCAAATGGCCACTCATTTTTTATACTGGAACTCACGCGCCGCCGTCCCACCAATCCATCACCGAAAAGTCAAGAACCCATTTTTCCTTTTCACTAAAGAAACACCATTGCGCTCCAAACAGCTCCTGAGGAATTATAACAGTACCATAACCATTTCAAGAATCAAGGCTACCAATGGGGGAGGAGACTCATACTTGGATATGTGGAAAAAGGCGGCGGACAGCGAAAGGAAGTCTGTGGAGTTCGAAAGAATGGCGGAAAACTCTGTTGAAGCCAATGAAAAGGAGGGAGAGCAGGGAAAAGAAGAGAGTGAAGAAGAATTGGAGAGGAGGAACCGTGAGTTCAACAAGCTTCTTGAGGTTTCTGTGGAGGAAAGAGACAGGGCTCAGAGAATGCAGGTGATTGATAGAGCTGCAGCAGCGATAGCAGCCGCGAGAGCGTTGCTGAATGAGAATTTGCAGCCGCAGGAGGAGGTTTCCGATGAAGTGAGAGTTGAGAGTACTGATGAACAGATGGAGGATCAACAAGAGGGTAAATGATTAATACTGGGGTATATTTATTTGGTTGCTTTGTTAATTTTAGGGGTCAATATGAGAATTTCATTTGCTTGCTTTTACAATGTTGGTATAACTATAGCTTCTATATGCCGATCTGTTAGAGAGTTTTAAGATGCTATTCTTGGTATTTACTTCAGGTGGTTGCTCGTTTTCTGAACCTAGGTGAATTCAACTGTCAAAGATGCACCTGTAATGCTACTCAGCTATTTGTATATTTGGTGAAACAGATGACAACATTCATTCTAAACACCTGTACACACAACAAAATTCATTCTGTACACCTGTAATATCTATTGCTATTTCTATCTTTTGGCCCTCTTGCAACCCCATTAGAGTTCTTAAATTTAGTAATATCAGTCTTGAAAAGTTGAATGATCTATTATACTCTTTACCACATTGTTTTCAGTATTGAATGAGAGAATTAGAGACAATGTACTTGTCATGAGGTATTTCTACGATTATTTTCATCTTAAAGATTTTAATCATGATGAGGTCATTTTTTGGAATAATAGAATATATGTTCCATGTAGCTTTATGGCTGTTGATAGTTGCTGATTATATGGGGGTTGAACATGAGTTAATGACAGTTTTTGGCAAGAGCCTTATGTATAGGCGGAAATGCTCTGATAGTTAATTCAAAACCCAAATAACTTACCCTGGATGGCTATTGGAAAACTGACTTTATTAATGAAAATTCAAGATCTTAAGTAAAAGAAAACTGACTAGTGGGGTATATAGTAGGACTTGGCAGTTTAATGCTCTTCAATCATTCAAAATGTTGTTTAAGTTGCTTATTATTCTTTCCCTAGTGTGAGATGGACTTGGTCGTTATATTTTAACTTGACCAGGAATGCAGAATGGCGGCTCTTTCCTGACTCAATCAGGTAGCTCAGGTATTGGGACACCAGGTCCAAGTTTCTGGACCTGGGCACCTCCTCTGAATGATGATGATATTTTTGGTGAGAGTGCAATAAAGCCAGCTGGACAATCTTCTCCATCTCCAGCACAAAGCAGCCCTGTACTGGAACAGGAGCGAGGTTTAGATCTTTTGTCAATCCCATTTGAAACTTCAATGCTTCAAAGTAGGAACATTCTTCCCCTTCCCCCTCTTCAGTCACTTGTGGAGGTAGAAAATATGGAAGTCACTGGATCCACTCAGGAAACACCTCATCTGGAGGAGGAACATGAACTTGGAGTTCAATTTTCAGCACATGCAGCTGAAGCAGCTGATGCGCTAAGTAAAGTGAATGAAGCATCTTCCCAAGGAGTAAATCCTGATGGATCAAGGTGGTGGAAGGAGAGAGGAATAGAACAAAGACCTGATGGGGTCGTCTGTAAATGGACACTGACCAGGGGTGTCAGTGCTGATAAAGCTATTGAGTGGGAAAACAAATATTGGGAAGCTGCTGACGAGTTTGGTTATAAGGAACTTGGTTCTGAGAAATCTGGACGTGATGCTGCAGGAAACGTGTGGCGTGAATACTGGAGGGAATCGATGATGCAGGTTAGGCATTATCTTAGTATTGAAACTGATTTATTTATTGATTATCAGTTTACATGTATACGAGGGATGTGCCTTTCATATGAAGGCTTAGCCCCTTTCTTCCGCAGCAATGCAGTGTAATAGAAAAGGAAAAACCAAAAAGAAATCTAGAAAATGTACAAATTAATTGGATAAATACCTAGAGGTCTCTGCATGCTTTCTCTGATACAGGAAACTTGAAAGATGCATGATCAGTGAAATGTGCTATACTCTTTTTATTTTTCTGATGAGTTCTTTCCAAACTTTGTAACTAAGTCAAGGTTCAATTGCACTGTTCTAAATCTAATTTCTTCATATTCAGCCTATATCATGTCCGCTTCTTTACTACAACTACTGCTACATATAAAATTAGTCTGCAGACTGAACCCTAATCACACAAAAGTAGAGATGCATGCCCAGGAATTTCTCATGTCTATGCTTGGAACTACTTTTAGGCTATAAGTTGGCGACCATTAGACATGAATTGTTCAATTACTTAGGCACGAAAGTATCTAATCTTTTTTACTACTTGTTTCCTTTAATGCTCCATAATAGTTCTGATACAAGCAGTCTTTTCTTTAATATGCCATAGGAGATGTGCAATTCCTGTTAACTGTATGTCTGTTCTGCCAGTTCCAAATTTTCTGACATGATTTAGATATCTAGTGTTTGTCATTTTCCATGAGGTGTCGTGAAAAGCTGGCATCTCTTACGTTACAAGTTCTTTATTCAAGTATCATTAAAACCAAATTGGCTCACATACGACTAAATATATTGGTGGCTAGCTTCTTTGAGTCTAATTGGCCTACCCCCTGCAGAATCAGGGGCTTGTCCATCTTGAGAAAACAGCAGAGAAGTGGGGAAAGAACATACAAGGGGATGAGTGGCAGGAGAAATGGTGGGAGCATTACGGTTCTTCAGGCCGCGCAGAGAAGTGGGCTCACAAGTGGTGCAGCATTGATCCAGATACTCCTTTAGAGGCTGGCCATGCTCATGTTTGGCATGAAAGGTACCAAAGTGTTTGGCTCTGTTATAATTACATCAACATACAATATAACAAACACAACACAAAGAATTGAGTGGAAACTAAAATTTGATCGACAAACAATATGTAACCGTATAACACATTGGCCTGTTGCATCCTATGTTAGCCTTTGCATACTTAGCAGACATCATTTCGAATCATCCATGCACCTTGACTGTAGGAAGGTTCACTTCTAGATTCCTGGATTTAATGATTGTCGTGTTTTGCTTGTATAATTGCATACTCCTTTTGTTATTCCTCATGCATTATAACTGCTCATGATAGGTGGGGTGAGAAGTATGATGGGCAAGGGGGCAGCATAAAATACACCGACAAATGGGCTGAGCGTTGTGAGGGCGATGGCTGGGCAAAATGGGGTGATAAATGGGATGAGCATTTTGATCTTAATGGTCATGGGGTAAAGCAAGGGGAGACCTGGTGGGAAGGTAAATATGGGGACCGTTGGAACCGAACATGGGGTGAGGGTCACAATGGTTCTGGGTGGGTGCACAAGTATGGCAAGAGCAGCAGCGGCGAGCATTGGGACACTCATGTTCAACAAGAAACTTGGTATGAAAGATTCCCTCATTATGGTTTCTATCATTGCTTTGAGAACTCAGTCCAGCTACGTGAAGTTGAAAAACCATCCGACTGGTCATAAAAGAGTTGCTGTATCACTCTTCAGCAGTGCTGAGGCCTTAGAGGATCTATACCACTTTTAGCTTGTATGTACGTATCTATCCTGTCATTACTTTATCAGCTGCAATAAAGTGGAAGTAGATATTACTAGACATAGGTATATTTGGACTTCTTGAATGTTTGGTACCAAGAAATAAAATCCTTGGTTTGATATTCACTATCCATTTCCTCTATATTTTTCTTTGCAAATTATTTTGTGGAATTGATTAGCAATATAGCTGCACATTTCATGTTGCAACTGAAACTGGTTCTGATGTTGGATAAACTAATACCAACTTACTTTTTGAGACACCCCAAAATGGGGCTTTGCCTGTTTATGACAAATTATGGACACTCCTAAGTAAAGTTAATACACTCCTAAATCCAAATTAAGTCATTAATGTTCCAATCCACCCCAAAGAAAACTGAACTACTGATCCATGCATCTCAAGTCCAAGCGTCGCATATTCATAATTTTCCCTCTTTTTTTCTTCATGGCAAGCATTTTTTTTTGTCTCTTTAATTTTCTTTTTATGGTTAACATTAGAGGGGAAAAGGTGCATTGATTCTCATAGAAAATAGAAGATAATCAGATATTGAAGAAAAGAAGACTCTTTAGGAAGCCCTCAATACAAGTTAGTCAAACTTTCCGGCTGGGAAATTGACGAACACTAGTCAGAAGTAGATTGACCACCAACCAACAACAGCCTCACCCCGTGAAGAAATCTTGAACTTGAACCAGACCTCACTAGAAATTTTCCATTGAAACTGATATCTGTCAAACATATCTACGCGCAAATGATGAATAAAATAGCGTTCCATTAATGGTTTTTGAGTTCCAGAGGTTCATAAGCAATCTGGCGTGTTGAATTCCTATAGATGTTACTTAAATTATCTATCAAAGTTTTATGTTGAAAGCCTTTGTTTTTTAAGCTACCTAGCCAACTAACACCAATTAATCAATATATATATATATATATATATAGAGGCGTCAATTTGATGCGGTTAAATTTTTGAATATCAAATAAATTTACTATTTTTTATATATTTTTGTTGCGAATTTGTAGTTTCTCAAATCCATAATTTTTCTTGCAATTCGCAAAATAACAAAGAACACAGAGAATTATAGGG
Organism: Paulownia fortunei; assembly: GCA_019321725.1. Classification (NCBI taxonomy): domain Eukaryota; kingdom Viridiplantae; phylum Streptophyta; class Magnoliopsida; order Lamiales; family Paulowniaceae; genus Paulownia; species Paulownia fortunei. The sequence goes on along the minus strand of CM033123.1, from coordinate 3,259,068 downwards.
ACGATGGATTTTCTCAATTGGATCCTCCGACCCTCAAATTAGAAATCGATATTATGAATGAGTATCAAGTCAAATATTGATATTATGGATAATATTCATATATGTAAAAAATACCTACCTCATTCAATGGAGGAGAAAACATATTTAGAGAAGGGACATGAAGTAATTATCTTGTGTGACAAATTTAAATTTTCTTATTAGATAAAAGTATTTAATTTTTAGTAGAATATTATTTTTTTCAAAATTATATATTTTTAGCATTGTATTTTCTTATTCAATGCTATGGAGAATCAATCTTAGATTTTGATTAGATGAGTAACTTGAATAAGTATCAAATTAGGCAAAAATACGTCAGGTCGGATCTATTCAGTCACACTCAATTTGTTCTAATTGACCCTCATACTTTTATGACCTACAATATTAGTGTAGGTCACTTCAAGCTATATCGGTCACTACAATTATCCTCAAAATCAAAGCTAATATTTATTGAAGTATTATTTATACAGACCCAAGCCTATTTGATATTCACATGCTCAATTCCAAGTGTTCAAAATGTGATCCAAATATCAGTTTAATAATTAAATCTAATTTAGGTCATTTCTATTCAAGTTTACTAGCAGTAAATTATAGAAAAACAATTTCATAATTAGTGGATTGCACACATTGCTCGTCTATCAATGCCCCCACAGGTCGGAGGTGGTTGATCTCTCGACGGAGGAGCTATAGCTCCATCCCCCTTAAGTTGGAGCACTCCTCCTTAGTTCCCATTTTGTTGCCTTTTTGGTTCCGTTGTGTTGACTTTTTGTACAGTAAAATATTTTAAAACTCATTTTAAATAAATTTTTAGATATAAAAATTTATTTATAAAAAAATTATGTATTTGATAATTATCTTTTAATAATTTTTTAAAATAAATTATTTTTTTAAAAATTTATTTTAAAGAAATGCAAAATTGTGCATTTAAAATTTTTTTTGTACTTTTATTAAACCAGCGTTAAAGTACATTTTTATTAATTATTTAATAATATTTATAAATAATTTTTTAAAAATATTCATTTTATAGATAAAATTTTATTTTAAAAGTGTTTCCAAATATGTAATATTCATCTTTAATGTTCATACTATTTTTCCGACGTTAGAGGAGTTGGATGCGGTGGTTAAATCTTCACAATGTTTTTGAGATAGAAAAAAAAATAAATTTATAGTCGATTAGAAGAATAGTGCTGACCATACATTTAAGCTCTATATTTCATCCGCGTATTATCATTTTTCATATATTAAATGATTAATTTGATAGAAAATGACTTCTTTTTTTCCAGGCCAGAGTATGTATGCCCATCAAATATTTTATTTTTCTTTTTTTAATACTTTTTTTTTTCTCATCAAAATTTTTGAACCAAACAAATTGTTAAATAAATTAAATCTGTGATACTTTCTCTAAGCTTTACCTCGAAAACTCCAAATTGTTGCACTAAAGGAAATTTGGCATCCAAAATATTGTGGACAAGAATTATTGGCGGTCCACCAAAGATAAGATACAATAATATATAAGTAATCTTTATTTTTTCGGTGGAGAAAATCACTTTTATTTTTTTAATTTTAGGTTCTAATTTGGACTTTCGAATTTTAACGAGAAAGATATCAATAAAATATTTTTCTTAATGCGAATTTGAAGGAAAACACAAATATATTTGTTTAATTATAATTAGGAGAGTATATATTGATACGATACACACACACACATGTCCATATATTTTTTTTAATAAAACTTGATTACTCAAATTAATATTTGTTAAGAAACTATAATGAAATTTAATTTTCTATACTTTTCTTTCTTTTTTTTTTCAACTTATATTATAAATTAAATCATAGTCTTTCCATACAATAATATATTCTTTTTATTAGACCACATAATCACTCCAAAGTTGCACAGAAATTAACTTGGACATATTTTCCACCCCTTTTCACGTCAGTCAATCAGATTAAGCAAAGACAAAGAAGCCTTGACAATTTCTCAGCCCTTTTGGCCTTTAAACGTATTAGAAAATCCAACTTAGTCATTAAAAAAAAATTAAAAAAATTCAGTCGTGTTAAAATAAGAAAAAATAAATATTAATAATAAAGATTGAAATAGAAAGAAAATCAAAGTTGAATATGCAATGTACTACAGGTGTTGTACCTCGTCAACTGAGCAAATAGCGAGCAAAACCGCGTTGACAGCCTAGCACATTTATGTCGTTTTGATGTTGTAATTAAATTTTAATAATTTCTTTTTTCAAATTTTGATACAAATCCTGATTAATTAAAACAGGTTTATCACAGTTTCCAAAGCTGAGAGCTGTTTAAATTAATTGTTAATATGGCTCTTAACCCAAGTTTAGTTGTGGGAGTATGGGTGCCTGGTTGGAATGTTTAGGGTGGTGTGTTAAGAGTGGTTGAAATTTTGCCAATATAATTTTTTTTCCCCAAAAATTCAACCTATAGAAATTAATATCGTCTATAAATTTATTTTAAGAAGTCTCATTTTTGAGCTATGATCTTTTTTCAATCACGCTAGAGTTATAAATTTTAATTTAAGAGGACGAGATTGAATTTTTTTTTTAAATTAATGAATAAAGAGTATTTCAATTATATTATAGATGATTTTATTATTTTTTTTTTAAAAAATTTAAAATTTATATTTATATAAATTTAAGGGTGAGTTGTTACTACAGAAACCCTGCCCCATGGCTCCGTCCCTGTCTCTAGTCCATCAATTAAGTGACTTTGTTTTACGTATGTGGGAGCTCACTTTGGTCGAAATTCAATGACAAATTGAAGGGATTTGTAGTCTTGGTCCGAATGATCCAAAATGTGAATGAAAAAAATTTGTGGTCGCATTTGTGTTTCGTATGAGGGCATCTTTAATTGTGTCAGGCGGATTTGTTATTTTCTACAAATGTAAGAAATCTTATCAGGAGGATTACGATAAAGTAGTAATTGCTTGATCATCCAAGACGATTTGCTTGTTAATATTTTTGTCTTATATAATACGGAAGGATGAAATAGAGGAGTGGCAATCACGTGCGCGGCACGTGTGGAACAGGGTTTATACATTGGCAGTGTAAAATAGGCAACCCTCGTGCAAGCAACGCAGCGTGCTCTTTGGGTGTAAAACCCCTACCCCTCATTCTTCCCCTTTTGAAGTTTGAATTATCAATGTCCCCTAGGCATTAAACCGTACAGCTGTCCCAAAAATAGTTATAAATTATTTTTTTAATATTTTTAATTTTAATTTTACGTTAACATTTTGTATTTCATATTTCAGATAAGATATACATATTAAATATATAAAATAATTTTTAAAATATATAATTATTTATGGCGTGTATATACTATATCAACCAGATGAAATATAAAATTAAAATAGACGATGTAAAATATAATATTTGAGATTTGTAAAAGTAAAATACCCAAATACTCAATACTCAATATGAACATAGATATTAGGTCAAGAGAAAATCCAAGGCACAATGTTTGAAAGGTCCAAGGCAAGAGTTGGCCAAGGTAGAGTAAGAGAAAGGTAGTAGGGGACCAATTGCCAAGAGACATTTGGTCATTTCTAAGTGTGATGCTTCAAATGGCAAAATAGACCTTCATTTTTGACCCATTCATTGAGCATGTTTTTTTCTTGGATTTGTTACAAGAAACAATGTTTTCATACTTGTTAGAACATAGAAGTATAGTTTTTTGGGTGTAAAACTTGTTACAAGAAACAATATTTTTTTTTTGTTCCTTTGTTTCTTCAAAAAATGTTTTCATAATATTTTTTTTAAAAAATATATTCACATCCAAATAATTTTTCACAATTATAGTCCATCTGTTTTTTACTTAGAAATTAGGTCCTTCCCTCTCCTTATGATTTAGTATCAATGTTATGGCTATGAACTAATCAAGCGGCAATATCCAATTGGCGCTTGTTTTGTGATTATGTATATTTATTTATGTAGAACTAGTGTCTTATCAAATTGGGTTCTACTTATTAATATATTTTAATAAATAATTAATTATCACTAGGTGAGATATTGCGATGAAAAACTGCAGTTAAGTTTAATAACTTTCGCAGAGGTTGTCTCACTTATAAAAAAAACTATAGGTTCTGGTATCTATATTGACTTTGGGTAGCAATTTTAACTTATCTTCCTCAATGATGTTTGGCTTTTGACATTATTGACCTTCAAACCTATTATTAGAGCTACACATGTTAATAGATATTGGACAAGTCTCTTCCATGTTGATTCACATGTGTCCCTTCTTGTAGTATTGTTATACCTATTCTATATCAAAAACAAAATGGAATGAGTTTACAATTACTACAACATAAAAAAAAAAAAGTGACTCGAAAAAAGCATAAGAGATCTTAAACTCATCCGAAGTAGGTATGTTATTAAACATCGATACACTTGCCATGAAGTTCATCTAATATGTGCACCTTATTTATCGTGGAAGATTACTAGGGTTGGAAAATTCGAACCTACGAATTACAGACTCTCAAATCATTATATGAAGTGGAGTGCCAATTAATTTGATTTGAAGATGAATACTGTCATAATTCTAAAAAGATGGTCCTCGTGCCCAAAGTACAAGTATAATTTTGAATAAATTTGTTATTTGTTGTTATTTTTTTTTCCCAAGTCTCTAACACGTTAATAAAAAGGTTATATGATTCGTCTTTGATATGCCCATGATTAATATACTAGTACAATATTGACCTATTTAAATCACAACCTCAATTTTGACTCCTCATTTTTATTTAGTCTTTTTAAACTTTAATGAAAATGGGATGCATTTACTTTTGTTGTCCCATTTGAATTCCCTACATAAAGCCCAGCAAGGATTGATCTATACTCAACTCTCCCTATCTCTCTCTCTCTCCCTCACTCTTGCACACACACAGACACACACACAGAGCACCTGAAAAAACCCTCATGGCAGAAGTACTGAATGAAGAACAGATTGTTGAGTTCCAGGAGGCCTTCAGTTTATTTGACAAAGATGGAGATGGTTAGTTTCTTACATTCAGTACTCTTTATCATTTCCTAGTCTGTTTTCTTGTTTTTTCCACGTTTCAATCAAATTTTAGCACTCAAATATGACCATATTCTTCCAAGGAAAACGAAAGTGTCTCTACACATGTACCTTATTAAGAAACACTTTTTCATGTAAAGTAATAAATTGCAGGTTGCATTACCATTGAAGAACTGGCTACAGTAATCAGGTCTTTGGATCAAAATCCTACTGAGGAAGAGCTCCAGGACATGATCAATGAAGTCGATTCCGATGGAAATGGGACCATAGAATTTGCAGAATTCTTGAACCTCATGGCCAAGAAAATGAAGGTATGAAAATGACCTAAAATTTTGATAGTTATATGATGCATAATACTCTAGGTTAATTCAGAAATGAACAATTTAAAATTATTTCAGTTTCTGTTTATGATGATAATTTCACTTTTCCATGCAAGCAAATTTTAATTTTCATTACAACAATAGTTATTTCCTATGTTGTCCCTTTTCTTGTTCTCAAGTTTGATGCTGTTTATTAGCTGTACTTACTGATTAAACATGTCTGATATGGATGATTTTAACAGGAAATTGATGCAGAGGAGGAGCTCAAAGAAGCTTTCAAAGTGTTTGACAAGGATCAAAATGGCTACATATCACCTGATGAGGTGAACTGCTCTATACATGAAAATTTTTAATCTAGACAATTAAATAATTAATTTATTATATGTAAAGAAGTTATTCTTCTTAATTGCATCATTTAATAATTCAAACTAATTTATTGTATGTAAAGCAGTTACTCAGTCTTAATTGCATCATTTAATAATTCACATTCAAATATTTCACTTGTAAATTTAAAATATAAATACCATGTTTGAAGAATTAATTCGCCGTTGACAATTATGCGTGCTCCATCCGTAGTAATATTGTACATGACATGTACTATATATGCTACACTGCAATTATTGTTTCTAGGGATGGAGTCAGATTTAATTTTAAGAAGTGAAATTGATTTTTTTTTTTTAAGAATAATATGCAAAAGATATTTTGAATTAAAAGAAATATTTTTAAATTTTATATAATATATAGTTTATCGACTTGTGGCTGAGGGGCGGCCCCTCCTTGATTGTCTCGATGTTACCGTGCATCTCTCTTTTTTTTTTTTTAATTAAATAAAAACTATTTAAAAAATAAACATAAAAAATACACCTTTTTCAGATAGCGAGACATTTAATTCACTGTATTCCCTGGTCATTTTTCAATGTAAATTGATCTGTCATTGTCTAATATACTTATCATCTACAGTTGTTCACATGAATTTATTTGGTCAAACTAGTTTTGTATGCTTCTCATGCAATGAACTTTACCTAAGTTTAAATTAAGCAATGAACTTAGCTCATTTTTGAACTTATCTTCTCACTTTTTTTATAATATTCCCTTAATTGCTGGAACTCCCAATATTTGTTGAGTTAATTAAGTTTTTTTTTTTTTAAATTAATCCGATGCAGCTGCGACACGTGATGATCAATCTAGGGGAAAAATTAACAGATGAAGAGGTAGAGCAGATGATTAGAGAGGCTGATTTGGATGGAGATGGACAAGTTAATTATGAGGAATTTGTGAAGATGATGATGACCATTGGATAGAAGATCACCAATTTAATTATTTGTTCATCTCAAGTTTAGTGTTGCTCTAATTATTTAAATATTGTTAAGCTATTGTTTAGAAGAAGAGGAAGAAATAAAATAAAATAAAAAAATCAGTCACAAGGAATTAGGATTAATTAAGTTTTCCTTTTAGAAAAAAAATGAGGTTCATTGTATTGCTATGGCTGTCTGAATAGATTAATTTGTGATTGTATTCTTTAATTTTTAGATTAAATGGAAATTTTGTTGTGCAGTAATTTCCTTTTAACAGTGTGTCGTGCTCATGATTCAGCTCGTTGACTTTTTTGTTTTTTCTTTCTTTCTTTTTTTTTTTTTTGTTTTTGGTGTCCCAAGAAAATGCTTAGTTTAAGGGTCTACTTTTTCCTCATTTCCTTGATGAGGCATTCAATAAAATTATGATGGAGATAATAACTTCTCAAGATTTTAATTAATAAGATTTGATATTTTACAAATTTTAATTTTAATTTTTTTTTTTGCTAGGATCAAACACTTGTTCTCAATGATATCATTATTTTAAGTAAAAATGAGACTATGTGTATTATTTAAAATACATAAGGCCATAATATACAACGGAAAAAGGGAGCAAAAAAACCCTCCAATAATCTTGACTCAAAAAGTAATTTTTATCATCCTATTAATACGCTCATGCAAACCTAATTCTGAAACTAACCAAATTACTGTATATTTGTTACTGAAAAAGGCTCAATGATTCATTATATATTTATGATTTTTAAAGACTTTTTTTCAACTTTAAACATTGATTAAGAAACCTTCATAATAAAATAAGAATATATATAATATATAATATAACACAAATAGCTTTGAAAGTTTCTTGAAATTTTTAGTGGGATTCAAATATCTCTATGATATCTTCAAACAGAATTCCATTTAATCAAACAATGTTTCAAATAGTTGATACATGAAAGACACAAGTGTTGCAATCATGACACTTAAGCCACAAGAAACTTCTCTTCGTTTCTCAAAGCATTCAAGAATTTCCCCAGACACAAAAAAAGAAAAAAGAAAAAGGACACAAAAGAAAAAGCAAAGGTACATCAGCCAAAGCTGATCACAGAATTCCTTGATTTGTGTATATGATTTCCTCTCAGAAAAGCTTAAAAATTGGACGAAAGAACCAATCCAAAAACAATCATGACAGAAGGAAGCTAAAGCAGAAGAAGAAATGTTTTTGCAAGAAGTTATGGTTAGCTGATTGCTGCTGTGCAACACATGCAGTTAGTGAAAAAGGAAGAAGGCCTTGGCTTTCGCTTGCCATTTCCTTTTGGTGAAATTATAGCGCAATCATCGCTTGATGGTGAAGCCTTTAAACAATTCTCTTGCTTCTTATCATAAGCAGAATTCTCTTGTTTTTCTTGTGTAACAACATTTTCCAGCTTTTCTTCTTTATTCACCAAGTTGAGATATGGAGCCCTTGAGTTTCCAGAAATGCTTCGTTCGATTCTGATGGTCTTTTCTTGTACCTCCAATGCTTCATACTGTAATGACTTCCCTAAATATTCAGTTTGGACACTTGTGTTCTGGAATCTCAGGGCTGAACAGCACGAGAAGCTCCTCATTGCAGTCATGTCCTTATATAACAGTGGAGTTTGATCGTATTCTTCAGACCTGGCGTCAAAGGGCAGGCCAAAATCAAAGCTTGGAGACTTTCTGAGCTCAACTTGAATGCCTTTGTAATTCGGATTTGGTTCAATGCTGAGCCTTTCTTCACTTTCGTGTATCTCAGATTTAGTAGCTTCTGGAGTAGGTGTTTCAATGTGAGGGTATTGATTGCTACACAGGCTTGGTGAAATTTCAGCTTCTGTTATTGTTTTGGAAGAGGACAGAGCATATTGTTCAAGCTTATGCTCAGTCACTCTTCTAGTTTCCAATGAAAATTGTGATTGTGATGTACATTTCTCTATTGGATCTCTTTCACTTTCATGTTTATTTCCTGTCGCAGATGACTCGCCCTCTCTCTGAAACAAATTTCCTGGTATACTTTCACCTGTTTTCTTGTCTTCTTCTTGGTTTTTAGCCATTGTAATCAAACCTTCCCTTTGGACCGATCCAATTCCAGGAAGTGAATCAATTCCAACTGCAGGTTCCTCTCCATTTTTCTTGGCATCAGATTGAATCATCTCTGGCTGAGCATTACTGCAATTCTTCAACTGGTTCATCGCTTGATGAGGAGGCTGAGCTTGATCAGAATAGCTAACATTATTCCCATTGACTAATTCGTTCACCATTAGTTTCTCTTTGGGCAGAACCAAGCACTCATCTTGTGGTTCATTTTTGGCTGCAGATGAATCAAATGAATGAATCCTTGGAAAATGATTGGGAGCTTTAACGGAACTATTCGGTCCTTCTTTAATTGGATCCCCACTTCTTCTTTCGTTTCTGATACCATTCTGAATCTTATCAGAAGCACTTACCATATCACACTTTTCTTTATTTGTACTCATTTCGAATAATGCAACTTCAAAAGAAGCCATATCAGTCACCACCAAGTCATCTTCTTTCTTCTCTACGTCATGATCACCAACATCAAAAGGGCTACTTATACCTAGGCTTTGCACTTGTTTGGTGTCAACCAGGCCACGTTCTTCCTCTATCTGGCCCGAGTCACTCAATTCCAGTGTTTCCATAGTCTCTTTCTCTAACACATTCCGATCTTCTTGTGGTTTTGAAGTAATATTTACAGCTTTATGAGGTAAAGAGTTCAATGGTGTGATAGTTGATGTGGATTTTGGTCCCAAACTCAAATCACTTCTCTGTATCTCCCCTGTTGAGGGTTTTAAATTATCAATTGAAGTCACATGATATGCCTATGGATTTAAAAATAGCACTATTTGTATAAAAAGGCAGTTAAATATTTGTTCAGGAAGTTTTCTTGGTCATAATGTAGATGCAATTATACAGAGGCGAAATACTAAGAAGATTAGACAAAAATATGCAAAATGGAAATGACCTTTTAAACTGGATGGATGATCATGTACTTCATTGTTAAAGTTGGATATTCCTCCATCCAAATTTGACTCTTTGGGTTCTTGATGGTTGATCTTAGAATTAGGTGAAGCAGCTGCCCTCGTTTCACAGTCATGAACAAATCCATTTGCTTCCTCTGAAACTTCTAAAGATCAGGATTTAGGAGCATCTCAAAAATGGTGCAGGGTTAATATACAACACACAGAAAAGTGGAGCTAATTATAAAGAATGGATATACTAACCCTTTTCACCTGAAGCTATGCTTTCGACAGGAAGGCTTTTATCAGGTTCATCATCAAGAGAGTCTGAGTCTGCAGCTTTTTCTTGAAAATCTTTTGTTTTATCTATATGGATTAGTATCTGGTTTTCTTCTATCAAATCATCTGGAGAACTAGCTTCTTGAGACTTATGGGGGGTCTCGGTGCTGCCTTTCTCTTCTACTGGAAACAATAAAAGCAATATCAAGAACTGTGATTTACTAAAACCTTTAACCGAGAAAACATTATTGTTAGCTCAAAAGATCTCTCACTACACAAATCATACCTACTATCCCTGATGTGTTCTGATTTCCCATCTCTTTTCGCATGTTCAACTGTTCTATTCCTGCAAATCAAGAGAACCGAGCAGAAGTATATGAACCATATTCATTCCAAATTGAAAACTCAACAGCATGAAAAATTCATACCATGACGATGATGATTATAATGATTTTCTCATGCTAATATCTTTCAAATTTTTAAGACAGCTTTAATGCAGTAACACACCCAGTTGTATTGGTACTTTGATTAATACAACCACTTTACTTATGTTGGCTTAAAGCAGAAGTCTTAGGCCTTTTATGTGCCATTTATCAGCCTAAGTGTCCAGACAGATGAACCACAGAAAGCCTAATTTGGATAGTTTTTACAATTTTTACAAACTTTTTAATCCCTGAAATTGATATTCTGCAATCAGGAATTCCAGTTAAACTAATTAAAGTTAATATGAGGAGTGGCTGAAAGTATAATATGATAATGTTCTGCAGGCCCCTTAACAACTGTGACTACAAGTTCAATTTTCTTTTGATATGAGGAATATATATGCCAATATGCTCACCTTTTTCCAGGCCAGCCACATCCCAGGAGTTCTGCCAGCAAAAACTAACATATCAGACCAAGTAAAGGTTGAATTTCTGCGGCTTCTTGTTGTGTTTAATAGGAACAGATCCATTTGTCAGCCAAGATATTGCCACAATGTTCTTCCACACCATAAATTTTCCCAATAGATGCTAGTTTCACTTACTCGTCATGGTCCATACCTCATGCACCAACCACAACCATCTCATTTAGGATCGATGTTATTACCATCCGTTCCAATTATTTTATAATTATTTTAAATACTAAAAATACATGTGTAAAACACATGTGAACGTTACATAAAATTTAAATTGTTAGCATGAGTAATGTTTATATGTATCTTACATTCACACTAAAGCCAAAAAAAAACTTGATAAATCACTAATAAGTCTTAGAATTCTCTTATTAGTTTCACTAATATCTTCTTCCACAATTTATTAGCTCATCCATATGATTTTCTTATAAAAAAACTCTCCATTATGGAGGTAGGCCTGTATGCATCAGGACCAGCCTATTCACACTTATGAATGGCTAATTAAATTAGAGGATTAGGTTATAGTTTCTAAACAATTGAATATCACATTAGTGAATGAAATGATTATAGGCAAAATCTTTTTCAAGTCCAGGGCAATGGTGGAGCCAGAAAATTATGTTGCCAATAAGGCTTTGGAAACTGTGGGACTATTCATAAGTTTTATTGATGTTAAAGCCATATTCCAAAATGAGAGTGGCCTAAAACTCATCATAAGTTGCCAAATATTTTGGGTTTAGTCTGCCTTTTTGCCTGCTTGAAAGTAAACTCTATTGGACCCTGGTTGCCCTTTTTCCAATTAGATGAATACAAAGAATGGTTGGTGAATCCAATATAGCATCCTTTAGTACCCTTGCTTTAAAAAATATAGAGTTTATTTCATCACTAAAGAATGAGAATCTAAAAAAGAAATATTATCCTTCTTTTAAATATGTTTATTATATCATATGAGCAGAAGATGATTAAAACTAGGAAGAGTATTCATTATTCGAGTGCAAATTGGAGGATTCAAGAATGACTAAATATTTCTTATCTTACTTTAGAAAGTGATGTTGTATGGACTTTTCCCCCACATGATTATTTTTGAAGGATTTTATTTTGGGATGATTTTCGCATGTAAAAAATATTTAAGAGTAGAGGTTATATGGTGAGCTTATTATAATAATAAGTAAGAATATGGCTGACATTATCGTATATTTTGAAGTGACACGATAATAAAGTGTTTGGGGCATAATATTAAGGATTGGTGGTTTGAATATGTCATAGAACATTTTGGATTCTTTTGGATATGCTTATTGGTGGGTGAACTCTCGAATTCCACCTTTGACCCCATGTGGGGTGAGCGATTATGACAGTATAAACTGTTGTCATGATAATATTTACTCGATAATCGAATTAGGAGGAAGATCCTCCATCCTTAAAATTAATCAAATCAAACGTGGACACCTTAGTTATATATATATATATATATATAACACTAGCGTTACCAATTAAAATTAACAAGAATTGTTCATTTTTTAACATCAAAATGAAGTTGATAGTTGCTTGGGAGTGAAAACTGTTGATAAATGCATGAAGATGATTATATTAGAGAAACAATCATTTCAACCCTTAACAATTTGTTCATTTGGAATTTCAAATAAATATGATCTTGGAACTTTGGAATTTGTGCACCAAGTGAGTTGGCGGCGATTGAAAGAGTATACCGATAGTGGAGGGAGAGTCTATGATAATTTTACCAGATTCAGGATGATGAGATCCAAACATAATTAGATTGAAAACTTTAAACTAATCGCTTTTTGAGAGCCAACCCAAATTATTTTATAATTTTCATATTTTTCGTCATATTTGTTTCTTGCACTTAAATTCTTCGTATAGTTTAGGAATAGATGTCTTTAATCTTCACTTATTTATTTTAATTGTAAGTCCAATATATATATATATATATATATATATATATATTTTGGGCAGAAAACCCAGTGCCGAGATGCCGGCAGTGCCCCCAATAGGCAGAAATTTACTTGTTCCCTACTCTCAAGGCACTATATTGACTTTTGGTGGGGACTTTTCGATTATACTAATGATATTATTCGTGTGCCGTAGATTAGAGCCCACTCTCCCACCACATCTCACCTCGGAACAAGTGGACGACTTATCGCTGACTTGAGTCTATACAACATCAGGAAGTTTGAGTAATTTATTTACTTTTTTCTGTAGCAAGCTTGGTCTTGCTGTGGAAATCAAATGCTTCAGTAGACTTTTTTGCAAAAATTAGATTCAAATCATATTATGGAAATGTTTTTTGATAAATGTCTAAGCTTTTTACAACCTTTTCTATCAATTTCCCTTTAAATAATCTGAATGTTTTGGTAAAAGATACATATATGTATGCGTGTATATATAGATTGGGTTTGCTTAAGAAAAGAAAAAAAAGGTAATAAGAGTACTCAATATCTAAAAGGCATCAAGGGCTATTTGGCTTCTCCATAAGTTATACTTATTCCCAAATTAGCCCCATTACTACCCAAATCATAATATTTGTCCAGTATCTTTCGATTCTTAGCCAATTGAGGACACCTCGATGACGAATTTTTGTCCCGTATCTTCCCCAATTTCTTCCTACTCCTTTCTTGCCCTGATCTAGCCCTCCCCTTTTCGGAACCCTAATTCCATATTAAATTCAGTCCAAATTCCCCCACCAAATCAGGGCTTATATAATATGAAGCTGGGAATTGCATAAAATACATCAAATTCATAAAAAGGGGTGGAAAATTAGGGTTCCAGAAATGGTGTTGGGGTTATGGATAAGGTGCGGCCATGCAACAAAGGGAAGGGGGACATTCTCCATCAAACCTGTAAATTGGCATCACCTGCTTTGCACATGTATTTTCACAGCAAGTTGTTTATAGCTACCACGACCACAAACACCTTTAAACCTAAACCTACCCCTAAACCCACTCTACTTGCCTGCGGCGAGTTTTTTTTGCAGGTTTTAATTTTTTATTTTCATACCCACATCGCTTATTTTTTATTTATTTGTATTTATATAATATTATTTTTTTAAATATATATATATTTTTTAAAAATTTAATAGTATTATTTCAAAATATATATTTTAATATTTATTAAATTATAAAACAAATCTAATAGGTATAACTTGAACTTAGCATGTCCGAATTCGAGTCTTTAAAATTTTTTAATAGGATGAATTTTGAATTTTGACAAACTCACCCAATATCATCTGAGTGATGATTAGTCCTTAATTATTCGTAGATTTGATTTTCCATCCAATTTCAATAAATTATTATGGCGGGTCCTATTTTTCCATAAAGAACTTAGACCAAAAGACTTTAAATATGTATTTTAATTATTAAATCGGCTATGTTGTCGGTCATCAATTTAATCGATCGAACCGATTCAATCATCGATCCGATCGATTTCATGAAATTTATTTATATTTTTTATTATATTATATAAAATAATAATTTAATAAATTAATTGTTATACACAAAATAAAAATGATAAATAGTTAAATAAAAAACACATATAGTTCAAAATCTAAATAATCAATTACATGTTACAAAATATCAAATTTAAAATTTATAAAAAAATATAAATTACTAAAAAATTGATTTTAACCAGTTTGAACAAATTTTCATTAAATTTGATTGAATTTTTAATTTTTTATTTCAATCAAACTAATCCAACTACTATTTTACGATTTACGATTGAACCGCAAGTCTCTCAAGTCAATGGGTGGACTTGTAATTGTCTCAGCTATTGCTTGCTTGTTTTGTGAGATTTTGACTGGACGCCATAATGTTCCTAACTTTTGGGTAACAAGAAACCCCATGGACACTTCGTGATAACTATACTACCTAAAAAAAAATTTTTCTGTTTTTTTTTTGTTTTTATTTTTATTTTTTCAAGACTATCTTCATGCATATTACCATTAGAAATAAAAGTTGAACTACTATTAATGCATAACCTACCTCATCCATTAGTAGGTAAATTTCCAAGAAACCAATTGATGGATACCCATTGACTTTGCATAGACCTTACCCATTGACTTTGCATAGGAGGTCTTCAAATTTGTTATCACATTGATTCCGACAAAGTATGAATCTAGGTTCTTGATAAACATTTGGCGCCAGGGTCATCGCAAAAGCTTTAAATTAAAGAAACGCGGCTCAATGACACAATTACACTAGTATAATATTCTATTTATCTCGAATTAAATGATTAATGACGCCTTATTTCAAATATAAAAATTTATTTTCAAATTAGAGTACCCTATCATTTTTCAATACGGGTAAAAAAAAAAAAAAAAATATTTAAAATTTTACTTTTTCAAGTCTTATTTAAAAAGTAAATAAACTTGGTGGTTTCATTCAAAGATACAAGAATATGTGGCAAACACGTCACACTCTTATAAAATGTCTCTCTTCAAACTCTACCAAATCCATATACAGAATAATCAATGTTTTTTTTCTTCCCATGCAACGTCCCAAACATTTACAACAATCGAGCAAAAAACACTAAAGCCAACGACAATGCATCACAGACTTCGTCATTTTATGACACTTTATGACTCAAATAATACTAGATTTATTTGTGTCATTACTTGCTTTATGCATTTTTCCACAAGACTTTATATCTTTTATTGTGCTTCTTTTCTCTTGATATGAAAGGGAGTGTCGAATTCTTGTTAGCTAAGGCAAAACAAAGAAATTCCCTTTTTCTAAATAGATTTTATTAAATATGTAGACTTAAAATACATAAGACTCATCTGTAAATAAGCAAATTGGTAGTATCTAATATTTCAATTAGATGGTGAAAATTTAATTTTTTGGACATCTTATAGTATTTCACCAGTATTTAGAGTTGGCGTTACACTTAATTTTGAGTAATTATACAGCCTGTTTAATATACCTTATCCCCACCCTAAGAATTGATCACTTCAAATTATCAAATCAAGTTATTGTCGCTTTGGTTCTTCTCCCATTATCTAAAGTTGGTCCACGACTCTAGTTAGTTCATGATCCTTTCTTTAATCGACGTGGGATGTGGAGTTCATCATATTCTCTCCCATCCAAACCCTCGCACGCCGTTGTGAGTTTGGCATTCATGCATGAGTCTCGCATTAGTAGAGTTATGTTCTTATATCATTTTATTAGGGGCTCAATTCAACTCATGAATTTACGTCGCTAATCGTAACCAATCTAGGATGGAGAATATGTCACATATTACGCTAATTCACAGGTAGTTAGTGAGTTAAGCATAAACAGTATTTGATAAACTCTTTGTTCAATTGATTAAACATGATATAGAGTAAATATTTGTGCACTTGTTTCCACGGATAAATTCTTATCCAATCATAAAACAAAATAGCAACCCTTAAATTATCCGATAGAACCAAACTTAGAAATTCATAGTATAATAAATATACTATGGTTTCCTTGCATCACTCAATTCTTTTTTAGGTTTTTCCTCTCTCAAGGAAATATACTTAGGTCATATTTTTTGTATGAGATATGTTTTTTTAATATTAAAAATATATTTGAAAATTTTAAATTTGATAAAACGTGTCAACTCCATTAGCTTATAATCAAAATGTAAAATGGAGGATTTTGATACGGTATCTATTTCTTCTTCTTCAACTCTAAAGATGGTAAAGGAACAACGGAAGGTGTATATGTTTGATTTTATTTTTTTGAGATATTTTTGTACTATCAGTCTAATATTAGTGTAATACTATATTTGATATTATGATTTTTTGAGATTGTTTTCTAAAATTTTCAACTACATTTATAAAGCCCACGCCTTCAACTCATTTTTTTATATTTTTTCAGAATTTCTTCTAATTAAACTTTTGATATTTAGCAATCCCAATTAATAAATAATGGCAAAAATGTAAACATTATCTATCTAGCCATGAGATAGATTAGTTTAAAAGTACATTTTATGCTATACCCCTTTATATTTGATAGAAAAGAATCCCTAAACCAATCTATTGCAAATTCCTAGTTTGTCTATGACTAATGAATCTATACACCTGTTCTTCAAAAACCTACACCCCAATTTAAAAAGTAATAATCAAACTTAGAAAATACATTTTTTATATATCTGAAAAAATATATATCAAATATAATTTTTTTTTTTTTAAAAGTTCAAACCAATATACCCTCTAAATTGATTAAACTATACAATTCACTAATCTAAATAAATTTGAGAAAATTTTCCAAAATTATTTTCACAAAAAAAAATCGCAAAAATATACCCCAAAATCAACCCACACATTACCATATAATTCTCAAATTCCAACACCACAGTCCGCACTCCACCTATTTGTTCATTTGACAACAATAATTACTCTTCTTCTTCACACGTCACTCTTATTTTCTATGATACTTCTAGTGAAACACCCTAGAAGTAGTATGCTCCAATCTTATCCTTGAATCTCAAGAAATTAGCTGACTGAACAATCCTGCGAGTCTTCATGAATCTTAAACAATGTTCGATGATATAAGCGTTCTTCTTGTAGATCACTATTGTCAGAAACAGACACACGCGGCCATAAGACGCTTATATAAATCAATGCACGTTAAGGACCAAAACCATTCAACACTACAAAATATTTTATCTGTTCATTCCTATTTTCAGCATAATTTGTATTTCCATTTCATTTTCAAGAATCGTTTTCTCTTGGTTTTCGCTTTTTAATGCTGCAAAATATTTTTTGCCATTAGCTAATACACATTGCTTTCCTTCCCTGTCTATAGCTGAGTTCTTTTCTTATTTAGTTGCATCCCTGTTTTTGCTTGCAGAAAAACATTGATACATCCCACTTTGTTATCATCCATTCTTTCATTTCTGAGGTTTCTAATCATGTCTGAGAAATTGCAAGCTGATTTGCAGTGCATGGACATTGTTTTCAATATTCCTGAAGACGTTGTAATTAGCTTGAGGGAGAAGAAGAGGTGGCATTTGGCTCTTGCAAAGGTCAATTGTTCAAGGGCCTTGCTTTCTCTTTTCAAAGAAGTTCAAGCTGAAAATAAGAGAAATCTTTCACCCATTGTACCTGATATATTGAACACTAGCAGCAGCAAAAATGTTTCAGCCTTTTCATCATTTGAGTTTGTCATTAATGTTGATGAACCTCATGTCAATTCCTACTTCTCCAATGTTGATCAGTCAATCCTATCCAAGCTTGTCAAGGAGAAAAGCATTGATGAGCTTGTGAAACTTGGAGCCGTTGAAGGAGTAGCTACTTCTCTTAAAACTGATATGCAGCAAGGAATTAAGGGTGATGGCGAAGAAATTTTTAGACGAAAAGAAGCTTTTGGCACTAACACTTGTCGTAAGCCACCTACAAAGAGCCTCTTCCATTTTGTTTGTGAAGCATTCAAAGATCCAACAATTCTTATCCTTTTGGCTTGTGCTGCACTATCACTTGGATTTGGCATCAAGGAACATGGTCCTAAAGAAGGATGGTATGATGGAGGAAGCATATTTGTTGCTGTTTTTCTTGTTATTTCTGTTTCAGCAATCAGCAACTTTAGGCAAAACAAACAGTTTGACAAACTTTCCAAGATCAGTGAAAATATCTCTGTGGAAGTTGTGAGAAATGGGAGGCGTCAAGAGATTTCAATCTTTGAAATTGTTGTTGGTGATATTATTTGCTTGAAGATTGGTGATCAAGTACCTGGTGATGGATTGTTCATAGAAGGGCACTCTTTGCAAGTGGATGAATCTAGCATGACAGGGGAAAGTGATCATGTTGAAGTCAATAAAGATCAAAATCCCTTCTTGTTTTCAGGCACCAAGGTGGTTGATGGATATGGGAAAATGCTTGTCACTTCTGTGGGAATGAACACCACTTGGGGAGAACTGATGAGCACAATCAGTAGCAATTCTGATGAGCAAACACCTCTTCAAGCACGATTAAACAAGCTGACTTCATCCATAGGTAAAATTGGTTTAGCTGTTGCTTTCCTAGTTCTTGTTGTGCTTTTGGTCCGCTACTTTACAGGGAATACAATGGATGAAAATGGGAACAAAGAGTTCAATGGCAGCAAGACTGAAGTTGACGATGTGATCAATGCTGTGGTGGGAATTATCGCTGCTGCTGTGACCATAGTAGTTGTTGCAATCCCAGAAGGATTGCCTTTGGCAGTTACACTCACTCTTGCATATTCGATGAAAAGAATGATGGCTGATCAGGCAATGGTAAGAAAGCTCTCTGCTTGTGAAACCATGGGTTCTGCCACAACCATATGTACAGACAAAACAGGTACTTTGACACTGAACCAAATGAAGGTAACAAAGTTCTGGTTGGGAAAGAAATCTATGGAGGGAGAATATCACAATGTGATTGCAACCAATGTCCTTCAATTATTTCACCAAGGAGCTGGCCTTAACACTACTGGTAGCATTTATAGGCCCAGTGTATCAGGAATTAATTTTGAGTTTTCAGGTAGTCCCACCGAGAAGGCAATTCTTTCATGGGCGGTACTCGAATTGAAAATGGATATAGAGAAAGTAAAACAGGATTCTACAGTTTTATCTGTAGAAGCATTCAATTCGGAGAAGAAGAGAAGTGGCATGTTAATGAAAAATGTTCAAAATGGCACAACTCATGCACACTGGAAAGGAGCAGCTGAAATGATTCTAGCAATGTGCTCTCACTATTATGATGCACAAGGAAATGTCACAGGGCTAGATGATTCTGAAAAGCTGAAATTTCTAGAAATAATTCAAGGTATGGCTGCTAGCAGTCTTCGGTGCATTGCATTTGCATATAAGCAGGTCTTAAAAGTAGAGCAGGACAGCAATGAAATAAGTGAAATGATACCAGATAACGGCTTGACCCTTTTAGGCCTTGTGGGCCTGAAAGATCCATGTCGCTCCGGTGTCAAGCAGGCTGTGGAAGACTGTCAATATGCTGGTGTGAATGTCAAAATGATCACTGGTGATAATATTTTCACTGCAAAAGCCATAGCCACCGAATGTGGAATACTTCATTCCAATCAAGAAGTGGATGATGGATCAGTGGTGGAAGGTGTGGAGTTTCGCAACTATACAGAAGATGAACGAATGGAGAAAGTTGAAAAGATTCGTGTTATGGCAAGATCATCTCCTTTCGACAAACTTCTAATGGTGCAATGCCTGATAAAGAAAGGTCATGTCGTGGCAGTGACTGGCGACGGCACAAATGACGCTCCAGCACTAAAGGAAGCTCATATAGGACTTTCAATGGGAATCCAGGGCACTGAAGTAGCCAAAGAGAGCTCGGATATCGTCATCTTGGATGATAACTTTGCTTCTGTTGCCACAGTATTGAGATGGGGAAGATGTGTTTACAACAACATTCAGAAATTCATCCAATTTCAGCTCACAGTAAATGTAGCAGCTCTAGCAATCAACTTTGTGGCAGCAGTTTCAGCTGGTGAAGTACCACTAACAGCAGTGCAATTATTATGGGTGAATCTCATCATGGATACATTAGGAGCACTAGCTCTTGCTACAGAAAATCCCACCAAAGAACTCATGGAAAAGAAGCCAGTGGGTCGAACCGAGCCACTGATCACCAATGTTATGTGGAGAAATCTACTAGCTCAAGCCCTGTATCAGATTTCTGTTCTCTTGACATTACATTTCAAAGGTGAATCCATATTTCGTGTCAGCAAGAAGGTAAACGACACACTGATTTTCAACACATTTGTTCTGTGTCAAGTATTTAATGAGTTTAACGCGCGCAAGATTGAGAAGAAGAACGTTTTGGAGGGAATACACAGGAACAAGTTGTTTATGGGAATAATTGGAATAACTATAGGTCTTCAAGTGGTGATGGTGGAGTTTCTGAAGAAGTTTGCCGATACGGAGAGGTTGAATTGGGGGCAATGGGGTGTGTGTATTGCAATTGCAGCTGCATCTTGGCCAATTGGTTTTCTTGTCAAGTGCATACCAGTTCCTGAAAGACCATTTTTTCCTTATCTCAAGTTGAAGAGCCTGAAACTCATGTGAAACAGTCAAGAATTTTTATTATTTCAAGCAAGATAGTGTATATTGTATGCTGTTGTTGAGACATTGTTTATCTTTACTCAATAAGAATCAATAAAGTCGTAATATTTCTTTTTCTTTTTTAGATGAAAATAGACAAGCCCAACTTATAATGTCGATTGACTTGTCCAAAAATTTTCGGAATATGCAGATAACCACCAACCTGTGTCTCAACAACCCTGATCCCATTTTACATTTTCTTGGAGATGTTGGCATATCTTGTGCATTTTAAATGTTGTTATGTAACATTTGAAGAATGTATATTTAACCACCTAAAATATTATAAATCAATAAACATTGTAATTTATTGTTTAATATTACTTTTGTGAAGTAAAGTGGAATATTTCATGAATAATATTATCATGTGCTATTCATTTGTCAATATGATAAAACTTTAATCATATTGAGTTATCTTATCATTGTAAACTAATTTTATGATTATACTTCTCTTAATTTATATGTGTGAAATAATTAAAAGCATCATTGTTATGATATATGTAACTTTATACGTAATTGTTTAGTGAAAAATATTCCACAGTTTGCAATTCAAAATTAGAAATCGATGAGAGACGTGGTATTGATACTAAGATACACTATTTTTTTCCGTCAATATCACTCAACTACTATCTTTACCTATATTCAAATCAAAACTTCAAACAATTCATATCCATTATTAAATAAATAAGCATAAGCTTATGTATCATAATAATAATTTAGTGGATAACCATAAAAGTAATTCTTAATTACCTCTGGGACATAGACTTAGGTAAATGTAACATTAAATTAGTTTATTATTTTAAGAAATCTCCAATTGACTAAAATGCCAATATATTAGCAAATGAGCAGCACTTTATTTAACAAATAAGGATTCGATTGTAAAATATAATATTTCATAATATTTTAGGTGGCTTGATGCTTTTAAATGTCATGGGTAAAGTGCAACAAATTCAAATATGTCGCCAAAAATGAAATTAAGGAATGTTTGGGCACATTTTAACAAGGAAAGGGAGGAGGTTGGGAAGTTATACACTCTTGTCGAAAGAATGAGAGAAAAGTGTAGAAAAGGCAAAGAAAGAGTTTCCCCAAATTTGAAATTCATCCGTCAAGATTTTTTAGAACTCGAACTCGTCTCGAATCTCGTTTCGGATATAGACAAGCGGTTAGGTCCGTTATACTAATACGCTAGACCCATTTTATTATTTAAGAATATTAAAATATATATCTTAAAAAATAATACACTAGAATTTTTAAAAAATATCACATTAATATATGTATAATATATTTAGAAAAACAATAAAATTTAAACAGATTTCATTCGAAAATGAAAACTTAAAACTCATTCGGATTTGTTTGTAATAGTAAAAGAGCGAATCCAATTTGAGCCCGTCCCATTAAAATTTCTAGGAAAATGCAATTGGCCCTAGGAACTATCTGCATTTTACTCTTTTCTTTTGTGCGCGCTAAAACACGACATATGAATTATGATTTTACGTTCATGATCAATATGATGTAGCAAAAAACGGATTGCAGCAATGCAAACTCTGTGAAGAGTGTTATAATGTGAAGAAGTTATATCGAAGTGCTATTTTATTGTTTGCCCCTATTTCTGAAAAGGTGATAAGCATTTTTTATTTTTTCATTTATTTATTCACAAATTCATTGATGCCTTCACCATTAAAACTTGTACTCCTTCCCTCTTTGACTTTTTTGTAGGAAATAAAAAAAAAAAGAAAAAAAGTTAGAATTATAATCCTTTATTTCAAAATTGCCCTTAGAAAAAAATGTATAAATTCTACAACCAGAATTTCCATTCAAATAACATCACATGTTTATTTATTAAATAAAGATTTTAAGGGATCACAAAATTAACTCCTAAACAAAAAGCGTATATAGAAGATTAGAAAAGCCAGCAAATTGTAGAAAATGGTGAGCAAGAGATTAAACCATCAATAAATTGCTATATTTATTATTTAAGTGAGAAAATATTAGCTAAAGATATAAATTCAATTACTTAAGTAATTATAATATTAGATAAATCCTGCTTCATTTGTTACTTAATCTCACACAATTATATTGTTGGATTTTTTTTCCATGATTCATTAGGTAGTTTATTATGTGTAGATGATTTACTTCGGATAACTTTACTGGGACATGAAAAAGTGAACTTTACTGCCACGTGAAAAAGAGATATTGCTAAAGAGTCATTACTAATAGATTTTGTTATAATTTATCTGTCAACATAAATCGCATAATTGTCGAAAGTAACAACTCAAGCAATATTATTATTCTTATTAAGCTTGTAAAAACAATTATGTAAGAAATAAAGATTATTATCATTTAATATATGCAATTAGTAACAACTTAAAAATTATTACCTCACATTTTCACTCTCAGTTTATTTCTTTTTCTTTCTTTTTTGGGTGGTGTAAATATTCCTATACAAGGTAAGTGGAATATCATATAGAGGTCCATATTCCACAGGAATTCATTTCTCTATTTCAACTGATATATTTTGCTTTTTTTTGTTTTCATGGTTCTTTCTTTCACCATGTAATTTATGAAAGTTCCAACAGGAAAAGCAGAACTGTTAAAACTGACGGGCTATGGCACCTGAAACTGCAGGTAGCATTGTCGGAGTACACATTATTAACAAGGAGAACGGTTTTTTTCACATTCGGTATAGAAATATCAGTCTTGACCTAAGATTAAGATCTTTCAAAGATTATCATACAGCCTAATCACAATTTTTTTTTTTTTTTTTAACATCAGCTGCATGAGGAGACTGCCTGAATCCACTTAGGACAACGAAACCAACAACATAAATTCTGGATTCAATATTCACATGATATTGTAGCCAATTAAATTTTTGTCAGATGGATCAAAAGAACTGCTGCATTTTACCTGATGTGTCTGTAGTAGGAAAGCAAGGTGTACAAAGTCTGAAGCAACGTGAGGATAAGAAAAACAACAGCTGCAAGAAATGAGATGATCGACCACGGGCTATTGAAATAATTCCTCCACAAATTTGCTTTCCATTTGTTAGGACGACGATGACATTGCCTGTTCACATGGCTAAAAATTTGAGAGTAAGTGAATTTGGATGAGGTGAGGATATTTTTCCCTAGCCGGTTAAACATCTGGCAGACCTCTTTGTCGTCCCCCAACCAGTTTTCAATTATACCACGACAGCGCAACATTTTAACATCATCAGGGGTGTTAATGAGACGATGCATAAAGAACGTGTAGTCCGAGACATATCGTGGTTCCCCATCTGGAAGGTACTGTTCATATGCAATGAGATTTCTGAATTGGGACTCTGTTTCGTCAAATATGTTCAATTGTGGAATTCTCAACACCCCATTTACGAATTTAATATCCATCAAACTACTTTTCCCTTTTGCCTTTTCGAATCTTATTCCCGCCTGTCGGAGCCCAGAGATAGAGTGTATATTCTCCCAATTCTCACATGCATTATTTCCAACATTCTTGTGTAAGATTGTCCCAGCCAAAGGAAGACAACAGATATCATGTATGAAGCTAAAAAGGTGGTCAATATTCTGCGTTTGTAATTTCTGGTAGACTCTTGAGACTGAGACGTCCAGAAACATGCCATCTATGAAGCACAAAGTAAGGCCAATTATGTCATCACTTGAATCTTCTGTCTTAGTCATGTTGAAAAGCTGATCTAGGACAAAGAAAGGAAGCTGATTCTCCAGCAACATAACATCATGGCGCAGTTGACTAAGGATTCTCTCATGTTTGAAAATTGGGTCATCGGCATCTCTCAAATATCTCAAAGCATGATAGCGAAGTAGTTCAATGAGGAAGCATCCATCAAGTACCATCATTGTGACGAACTCATTTCCATTGACATCAAGAGGCTCAGCATAGCATTTCCGTGCTCTTTTTTCCATTGCTGCCACAGCAGTGACGTATTTATCCACACTTTGCTCATTTTTGCGATTAAGAAGTTGCTTCAAGTACCTGTACTTATACTGCTCCATATGTTGTAAATGAGGTTTCCGATGGTGATAAGGACCAATAGCAAGTATTTCTGGATCATAAACATTGTCCAATCCACCATTTCGTAAATGATTATCGACTTTAAATATAGAGGGCTTTAACTCTGTAGAAGGTAAGCCATCAATCATATGACTGATTTCAATGGGGATCTGATCAATGGATCCCTTAGACATTTGAAATTTCTGCTAAAGGAAACAAATGCAGTGAGCCAAAAATCATATGATTCATTTCAACGGGGATCTGACCGACGGATCCCTTAGGACATTTGAGTTTTATTCTAAAGGAAACAAATGCAGTGAGGCTACTTTGAAGTCAGACAAATGAATGCAACAAGACTACTATAAAGTAAGATAGCTCCTTGATAAGAATGTTATACAATAAGAATACATGGAAAAAGATGAGAAAGAAAACTATACATCTTTTAGTACATGATATAAAATGTAAAAGAAGCATGTTCCTCAATTTCAGCAAGAGATTCAAAAAAAATGTAGCAGAGAATAAAAGACATCCAAAATGAGCTCTCTCACTCATTAAGAACATGACATAAGAGAATGTCAGACTTGGATGCTTAATTCATCCATGTTAAATTTTCTGCATACACAAATTTAGGGCGCCAAAAATTACCCGCGACGCTCCATTATTCATCACTTTTCTTAAGTAATTTCAAGTGTCAATACCAATTCTCCCTGTTTTCTTATTGCAGTGAAGGATGTTGCTATTTCTTTGGCCGAGATACAAATATATGGCTTCTCTTGTGTTAGACCTTACATATTTCGGAAATCCTGGTGAACAAGCAAAAAGGCTATGGCACCACAAAAGATCCCTCTCCTTCCAGTGGTTTCTAAATTTTTCAACTAATAAATTTCCCCCTATTCAGAGAAATTATAAAAGAAGAAATCATTTTTCACTTAGAACTGTTCAAAATATCATTTTTCTGCAACAAACTGCAATATAGACAATTAGATATCTAGCCGTATGCTGATTTTAGATATTTCTTGTATGTCTTGGTAATTTTCTGTCAAGACTCTAGAGGCAGCAGTTAATTTGGAAGTTTATTTTTATTTGATTTCCAGTGTGAGATTAAGCTCTTAAAGTTATGGCCATTTCCAACTCTACACCAGGATTTGAGTTTGAGTACTATTTTGCTAATGTAACAGTTGCACTCCTTTATATTTTACTTGTGAAGGATAATAATTTAACAATGAAAAAAGAAAATTAAAAACAAAAACAAACTCAACTTTGATTAAAAAGTCGTAATTTGCGCCAATCCAAGAACCATTAATAGCCTACAAATTTAACCAAGTCATGAAATAAAAATCATTAACATCATGCCTTAGTTCGAGGACAGATGTGAGAAGTTATGAATTTCAAATAATTCTATTTTTTGAGGGTTATCGTATAAAAGGGATTCAAAATCGATAATCACTCAAAAACTATCCATCCGAACAAGTAATGGATTAGAAAAAAAAATAAAAATTGGGTCCGAAAATCATTCAACCCCAAACATTCTCAAAACTAATCTGCCTGGAGAGACAAATTAATTTTAATGAGCAGCCCATGACAAAATACATATGCACGAGTTAACCAGAAACTCACTCAATTGGCGAACTGCAAATCGGCTAATTGGTCGTAGAATGAATATACGGCCACTGCATCAAAAAGTTTAACCAGTTGTAGATGATAAGAATGAATTTATTCAACAACTACTGACTTTAGCCGAAATCCGACGCTGATAATCGCAAGTTGTCCAGCGTCTTTAGTAAAACTAAATCACAATAGTATTCGGGGGAGAAGCTCAGTAAACATATAGTAATAAACAAAATGCTATTCGTTGAGGAAACTTCTTGGAAATTTCTAATATTTACTTTTTTCAATACTAGGCATGTTCACATTTATGGAGTAGGGTCGATTAAATTATTGCTAAATGGTAACTTTTGAACTTCATAAACCTAACCCCATGTCTTTATTTTCTTGTTTTATCATAATTTTTGGTGTAGAATATGCTACACTCCAAAATATATATTTGATGTATATTAAATTATATATTTTATATAAATTTATATATATTTGATATGTATAAAATATACGATGATTTTTATTATATATGCCTAAAAGCCGGGGATGATAGTAGTTTCCATATTTTATTACATCCATGTTTTAAGCAATTGGCTGGCTAGGAGCCAATTTAATTATTATATTCCAAAAGTCTACTTTAATATATTCACCCTCTACAGCACGCATTAAATTTTCTGAGGCATGATAGGTTGTTAGCTATTTATTATTCTAAACTATTCCAAACTCTATAATATGTTTTTTTTACTAATATTTATTTTTGAAAAGTTCTTGAAGGTAGACATTTGAAATTATTATTGAATGTTTGAGGTGGTTTTGTAAGCGACCTACCACATAATCAGGTAATTTTAAGGAAAGTGATTACCTATTTCAAAACCATGTATTAATGATATTTTATTTTGTTACTCAACAATCTTATAATATCGAGTAGAAAAATTGCATTTTTTTTATCTTGTAAATTCATTTATTTTCAACTTTGAACATTTATATATTCATTTAGAAATTTTGGTCTATTTTCTTTTGACTCAATAACAACTTAAGTCCTTTTAACTGACAATATTCAAATTTGGATGATGCAATGATGATATGGTGGCCAACTAGACAGAAATATGTTATACACATAGATAAAATATATAAAACTTTCTAATAGTTGGGTTCGAATTTACACCACACATTGATAAAATATATAAAATTTTCTAATAGTTGGGTTCGAATTTACATCAATCTATTCATAAAATTTGTTGGCAATGGGGTTCACACTTACATTCGAATCCACACCCTTTCATCCATAAAATTTGTTGGTACAGGAGTTCGAACCTACGCCAACTATGGCCGAAAAAATTCAATCTTACTTCTTTTACTAGTTAGACCATTAACAATATGTATATTTATACTAGTAAATAACACGTCGTTCTACGTAATTTATATGATTATAGTAAATTAATTATATTATTTAATAATTTATTTGAGTAAAATTAATATATTATAAGATATTTCATAATTAAAAAATATTAAAATAAAATATAATCAATAAAAATAAAATATTTCATAAACTAAGTATTAATCGATATAACATTATAATAAAGTAAGAGACTTTCTTCCAACTCATACTTTGTAGGAAATACTTGTTCTTTAGAAAATGAAAAAATTTGTCAAATTGAAAGAATTTAAATATTAAACAAGATAGATAATAAATATTAAAAAAAATCCCTTTTACAAATATAAATAAATTTATAATTTAGCAGTATTTCCTCTTTAATGATGAACACATGTAGAACTAAGTGAAATAATTAGGGTTTATGATTAAAAATGAAATAAAATACAAATATTATATTCAATAATCTATATAATTATTTGTCAGTTTTTACATATTACTCTATGTACATATGACCTATACATAATATTATTAAATTACTTTAATTGAGTATGTCATTATAAGTAATCAAATTATTTTTTCTTTAGTTTCTTAAATGCTAGAATTTCTTCACATTACATAATTGTTAGCTATCAAAACTTTGTGTTACTGTGAATCATGCTTCAATATTATTTTTTTCTAATAAAAATAAAATATTAATTACCATTAATAATATGTAATGTATTATTTAAGAAAAAAATATTTGTACCTACACTTAAAACTTGCCTATACATAATATTTTTAATATACGTTTTCTTCTTACATTTGAGATGTTTTGCTTAATCAACAATTAGTTATAGACATTGAAGTTTCTTTAAAGAGAACAATATATAATTGTCATTACAAACACACTGAATGAGACAAATAAACACCAAGATTTCAAATTGTTTTATATGGAATTATTTACATTTAAATTGAAATAGATAATCTTTATTTTTAACTACCGAAAGTGACACTTTAGGTATAAAGAAAAGTTTTTCATTATATTCTCCAAACACAATCTTTGCAACAATTATGTTATTGTTGAAGTCCTACATATCATTTTTATATCATTATTTAATCCATTATATGGGTACAGATTTCTCAAAATAATTATTGAATATTTTTTCAGCACCAGTTTATGAGGAAGACAAACCATTTGGAGTTAAAGAGTTCAAAATGTCATTTTTATAATAGTAATTTATATTATTAATTACTTCATCAAAATTGTTAAAAGTTCTTACTTCTTGATCCTCAACTTGTGATGTAATGAGTTGAATGATCATTCTTATTTAAAGTTGGGAAAATAACCTTAATAAAGTCGTAATATTGAGTTTTCTTTATTGTCATACTAATTAATCATATCTTCTGAAATTTTGATATTATTTTTAGTATCACTTAATTTCTCACATTTTCTAACTCTAAGTAAAAACTCACTGAAATTTAGATTATTTCTCGAATCATGTTCCTTGATAAAGTGATTTTTTTTTTTATTTTGGGCCACAAATATGATTTCATCAAATTTGTAGAAATAGTTTTACCCTAGAAACAACTGTTAATACTTGTTTAAAATCTTTACAAAAAATTACCACTTTTCCATCAAAATCTTCATCATTTTCCATTACATTTTTCAGTAATTTATTAACATACTTAGTAGCCATCTTTTCGCTATTAGTGTTTCATTCCATAAAAATAGTTGTACTTTACATAATAGGTCTGCAACCATACTTTTTTTGGACATAGTGCATTCACTTAATTCAATTGCATCTATTGGTATTTTGAAATAAAAATGTGTTGTTCTACCCCTTGACATTATTGCCACAACAACTCCAGATACTGTAGTTACAAGTGTTATTTGATTTTTGGATCTAAAATGAGCTAACAATGTATGATATAAAAATCTTTTTTGTATTCCACATGGACAATCAATAAAAAAATTATTGCATTTTTGTATGCAATCTAAAATTATTAGAAAAGTTTTATATTATTCAGGATTTAACTTTAGTCGTGTTTTATAATATTTTAAAGGTATTTCTATTGACATTTTATATTTTCATGCTTTCCCAAAAAAAAATCAAAGTTTTCGAAATTTTGACAATTACAGTTTTATAAACCATTGGAATCAAATCAAAATTAAAGAATATATTTTAGAATCAAAAATTGAAAGAAACATTTACACTTTTATTAAATTGAAACTGAATATTTGATATTTATCAAAGTCGAACAAAAAAAAATTTGATATTTGATTTTTATCTTCATAAAAACTTAGTAGTCGATTTAATTTTGATATTTTATTTGGGTTTATCGAACCATACCCAATATTAAATTTTATTTTTTATAAATAATATTTATATCTTAGTTTATATTTATCAATTAATTTTATATTTTTGTTCCTTTATTTTAACTTACCAAACTAAAAATATTAAATTCAAAATATAAGTAAATTTTGTTATTAAATTTGAACTATTTATTTTTCATTAATTTTTAAAAAATTCATTTATCAAAATAATTGAATCAAAATATGAACACATAAATGGATAAAAGAGAAAACAAAAAGTAAAATACTTACAAATATAATTTTCACACATGTTTTCAAAATATTAAACAAATGAAGGTAGAACTTGATTTAAATGTTCTTTTATTGTAATTATCATATAACCTCATTGATCAATTAAAAAAATATGCATTATTTGTTTTAAAATTATATAATTATTAAATTACATAACTACTATTAGAATTAATAATATTAAAAATATATTTTAGTCAGATCAAAAATTAAAAAAATTATTTATATTTTTATCAAATTGAAAACTGAAAATTTGGTATTTAACAAAGTCGAACAAAAAAAAATTCATTTAATATTTGATTTTTATCTTTGTAAAAACTCAGTATTTGGTTTAATTTTGGTGTTTTATTTGGATTTATCGAATCATACCCAATATCAAATTTTAAATTTTAAATTTTTTATAAATAATATTTATATCTTTGTTTATATTTATCAATTAATTTTATATTTTTGTTCCTTTATTTTAACTTACCAAACTAAAAATATTAAATTCAAAATACAAGTAAATTTTGTTATTTAAATTTGAACTATTTATTTTTTATTAATTTTTTTAAAAAATTCATTTATCAAAATAATTGAATCGAAATATGAACATATGAATGGACGAAAGAGAAAATAAAAGGTAAAGTACTTATAAATATAATTTTCACATATATTTTCAAATATCAAATAAATGAAAGTAGAGTTTGACTTAAACTATGGTGTTCTCTTATTATAATTAATATATAATTTTATTGATCAATTAAAAAAATAAACATTCTTTACTCTAAAATTACATAATTATTAAATTACATAACTATCATTAATAATATTAAAAATATATTTTAGTCGGATAAAAAATTGGAAGAAACATTCACATTTTTATAATAAGTATATAGATAGATATAGATATAAATAAGTTTTTAAATAAACAAAATCAAGGGCGGTCTTCGTTATCTTGTTCTATTGCAGTGCAAATACAATACTCACATATTTTATACATGAATTATTTATTTATAAATATTTAATAGGTAGTAAATATTAATCTATATAAATAAGTAATTATGTATATTTAAATACTGTTGAATACATGTTGATCCAATTCCATGAACAAGGATGACTTGGTCCTTATAGTTCAATCAATAAAGCATTCAAGCTCTAGTTCGTTAATGGCTTTTGTGTAAGCCCAAAGTCGAGGCGGTTTGGTAGCTAAAGTATTTTCTTAAACTCTTTTAAACCCAACAGCTATATTTATATATTAATTTATTTGTTTTCCTTATGTCCTAAAATCTCTTAATTAGTTGATCTTTCCCATATTCATTTATGTATTTATTAAACTTGTAATCCTTTTCTTATGAAAGGGATTTGAAAATACGCCATAAACCAAGTTACGTTCATTACTAACTATATTCAATGAATTTAGAACTTTCCATAAATGATGAACGTTTCCTCTTGGAATTAACATGCATGTTAAAATATGTAATAAATCAACTACGCCATAAACTTGCATGTTTGTTAACATGCCCCCCTCTTCATTGAAATTGATCATCTCTTCCATATCCAATCAATTAAATCTTTGTTTTTTTTTGTTTAACGCGTACGTGAGAAAGAAGACAGCGGTAATAGCTAAAAATGGCAACGGGCCGACTCCATACTCGAACCCGTCCTAGATTGTACAAGTGCAAAAAGGAAGAGCGATGAAAGAACTTCTGCCCATCTAAAAAGGGTTTGGTAGCTGGCAAGATGAATCGATGTCCTCTTGATGATGGAGGTGGATAGGTTTCATTTTCCTCCTTAGTTGACTTGAATTAATCTGAATACTAAACTCTCTGTGCAGGCACAAGATATGTCATGGGAGACCATCACTGTCAATCATCTCTTTAATGATTTGGTGGGTTCTGGTATCCTTGGGTTCCCAATCTTATGCGATGAGGGGTTAGAGAAGTTCTGCAAATGGCACTTGACAAACCTGCATAACACTAATCAGGGCCAAGTCTTCAAGAATTTCCTGATCAAGCAAGTGGCTTGTGGCACTGTTG
This sequence comes from Paulownia fortunei, assembly GCA_019321725.1. NCBI lineage: Eukaryota > Viridiplantae > Streptophyta > Magnoliopsida > Lamiales > Paulowniaceae > Paulownia > Paulownia fortunei. Next base: position 3,226,594 of record CM033123.1, on the reverse strand, counting down.
CTCTTACTCGAGAGCAGACTTCTGTCATGGGACTTTCGGATTTTATACGTACCTTATTTGGTTTCAACCGCATCCAAAATGAAAGCAAAGAAACTAGTGGAACTGACGGTTTAAAAATCTGAAAGAATGCGTAGGTAATGAATTAGGCTAGTCACAAGTCGAAGCACTCTAAAATTGCTTAATCCTCTTAGCTGATAACATTTACACAAACAATGATCATTTGATGTTAAGCTTTCAAGAACGCAACAAAATAATGTAATCACATTGATGTGTAAAGTTCATATAGATATGATTGTTAGATTTGTTATTATGGTGCTCCTCTATTCCAAATTGTGTTTGCATGCATGGGACTATGCAACGAGAGGAGAATGAGGTGGAGATGGTGAACTGATAAGAGAATACAAGTAAAAAGAAAGAACAAGAAGAAAGAAAAGAGAAGGGGAAGAAAAAAAAAAGGAGACAGAAAAGAAAAGAAAATGAGTGGAAAAAGAAAATGAAAAAAAATTATTTTTTGACATTATATTACTTACTGTTTTCTTTCTAATTTCATTACTTGATTGGTTATTTATTTAATAACAATTAATCTATTTGATTAGAAATGGATTAATTGGTACATTTGCTAATCATTGCTTGCATAGAAGCCTGTATGTATGAAGCTTTTAAAAAACCCCATGTAAATATGTTGAGAATGTGTTATGAATATTCTTTAAAGAACTCTTGAATCTCAATCAATTGATATGTATAAATAGGAGTTACGAGCTAATTTCCAACCTATCAAATCTGAATGCTGTCTAACCAATCAGCTTTGAAAAAAATAGATAAAAAATAGGCAAATGAAAGGATATAATACAGATTCTGATTTTTTTATTTTTGGCTCCGATTATTGCATCACACGTATCCACTCATGTATATTGGGATTCAACCTTAACCTCCCATACAAAAGTGGGAGATGGGAGACGGTACCATCAGATGGAAGGGCCGAATGGCCATTGTTAGCATGAAAACATAATTAATTGTAAGATAAAGTTGTCCATTATTGTAAAGTAACAGCCGAATATAATTTCAGCATTGCCTGAAAATTTAGATTCAGAGAGTTCTACACAGGGGAAGCTCTATTTTCTTTTTCTGTTCCATGCAACAACTCAGAGAGTAAAATCGACAAGCGACACAAGTTTTACTTTCCAATGATAACATAGATCTTCATAAGACAATAATCCAGGCTGTTAAATATCTTTGAATAGCCCCAACCAGACCGATGGAGTTCACCTTGTGCGCTTGTAGTAGGAAAGGATGGTGTACGCAGTCTGCATAAGAGTAAGCAATAGCAAGGTTACAGCACCAAGAAATGAGACAATGGACCACGGACTATTGAAATAATTTCTCCGCAAAGTTGCTTTCCATTTATTACTACGACGACGACATTGCTTATTCACATCCAAGAAAACTTGAGAATAGCTGAAGTTGGAAGAGGTGAGGATATTTTTCCCTAGACGATTAAACATCAAAGAAACCTCTTCGTCGTCACCAAACCAGTTTCCTATGATTCCATGACAGCGCAGCAATCTGACATCATCAGGGGTGTTAATCAGACAATGCAAAAAGAATGTGTAGTCTGAGACATATCGTGGTTCGCCATCAGGAAGGTACTGTTCGTATGCAATCAGATTTCTTAATTGTGACTCTGTCTCATCAAATATGTTCAATTCTGGAATTCTGAGCACCCCATTTACGTATTTGATGTCCATCAAACTTCCGCTTTCTTTTGCGCTTTTGAACTTGATTCCAGCCTCTCTGAGGCCTGAGATGGAATTTATATTTCCCCAGTTGTCCCACACATTATTCTTTCTAAGTTTTCCCTGTGAATTCGACTCAGCAAAAGGTAGACACCAGAAGAAGTGTATTAGGCCAAAAATATGATCAATATTCTTGATTGGAACTCCTTCTATGACTTTTGGAACTGTGAGGTTCAGAAACATGCCATCTATAAATCGCAAAGTAAGACGAATTATGTCATCTTCTGGATCTTCGGTCTTGGTCATGTTGAACAACTGATTTAGAATAAAGAAAGGGAGCTGATTTTCGATCAAAAAGATGTCGTGGCGCAACTGGCTCAGGATTCTTTCATGTCTGAATATTGGGTCATCCTCATCTCTCAACTCTTTGAAACCATGACAGCGAATTAATTCAATGAGGAAACATCCATCAAGTACCATCATTGTCACAAACTCATTGCTACTAAGATCAATAGGCTCTGCATAGCATTTTCGTGCTCTTTCTTCCATAGCTGTCACAGCAGTGACATATCTATTGCTTTCCTCTTGTTTGCGTTTAAGAAGTCGTTTCAGGTACCTATACTTAAGTTGTTCCATATTGAGAAACCGAGATTTTCCATGGTGATAAGGACCAATGGCAACTATTTCTGGATCATAAACACTGTCCCAACCCCCACTCCGTAAATGATTATCTACTTTGAAGATAGAGGGCTTTAAGTGTTTAGAAGGCAAATAACCAAGCTTTTGATTTATCTCAATTATGATCTGATCCACGTTTCCGGCAGACATTTCAATTCTCTGTTGAAAAAGAAGTACCACAGTAAGTAAGACTCGGTCATGTGATTGATTAAGATATAATAAAAGCGATTATGATGTAAATTCAATTATATTAACTTAATGTTAGTCTGTAAGATGATTTTTGAATCAATAAGATTACTATTTAATAATTGTTTTGTGGTATAAGCTCTAAGATTCTACTCTACTGCAATTTGTAAGCCTCATCCCTTTAATCTTCTAACTCTATACCTTCCATTTCTGTAACAAATTACTAAAAATAAAATAAAAAGTTCTTTGGCGCGGCCAAATGTTTCCGCAAAACCAGTTCCAAAACCCAAGAGCTATTTTGACCATGCGAAATCAGTAAGAAGCAGAGAAAGAGAAGAAGGAAATGTGAACAAATTAGCCAAAACGTTTCGCTGTAAAACCCAATAAATGATTACCTGGAGGGACAAGCAAATACTCCTATAAATTTGCAGCAGCTGAAAACATAGAAATTTACCAGTTTAACAGATACTGACTAATTACGCGAACAGGAAAGCCGGAGGAGGGTGAGATGTTGTTGTCCAGCAATCTGATGTTCGATATTCGGGTTCCGAAGACAAGCAACAGAAGGGCTACTGCAACAAAAAGTTTAAACTGTCATCTTGCAAACATATTGATGGGAATTTTCACAGAAGGAAAACAAGAAAAACTGACTCAAGTAACAAGGAAGCCGTTTCAGAAAATCTGCTGAGATGATCGGAAGCTGTTCATGGAATACACAGCAATAAAGTCAAGCCAAAGCCCTACCTCAGAAACAACTCTTTCAGCTATTCAAGATTTTAATAGTGTTTGCATATTTCAATATTGCTTGGCATATGCGCTATCTGACCCTTTCTTTTGACTAGCAGCAGAAAAATAGGTGTTTAAATATTAAAATAATGATAATGGGTAACTTTTGAGTTGGATGGACCGGAGCCTCTGTCTTGCTTTGTTTCCTTTGGATTTGTTTAACTTGTACTCAATATTCTAGGCTACGAATTGTGTGAAAAAACTTGGTTGGTGGGTTGGTGGGAGTTAACCCAAAAAAAAAAAAAATGGTTTTAGATCGGATCTGGTATTATGGTCATTTTACATTTACGAATCTTTGGAAAAGAGAAGTCATGCTTTTTTATTTGGACAAATATATATCATCACTCTCACTTTCACAATAATTAGTTTGGTATTTTTCATGTCTTCATTTCGTATATTCTCAACTGCACAATTTCTTTCAAATATTTTCTTTTTTTGGCCTTTCAGGACATGTAGTTTTTAATACTTAACTCGGGACTTACTAAAGGCAAATACAAGATTTCAAAATTTTCATTTTATCATCTAAAACCCTGTCAAACTTAGTATTTGGAAGCTGATTTTCAGAATAAGAAACCAAACAGTTTGCTTTTTTGCTGGCCTTTTGCTGCTGATCTTATTTCTTCATTTTCTTGTTTCATCTTGATTCTCGACCATGGAAGGATACCAGATTTGGATGCCTTTTTTGAAGTCATTAGCCTCAATAATCATCGTTATTGTTAATGAGTTCTTTTTCTTCTTCCGTTTTACTTTCTCTTCATTTTTTTTGGAATTTAGTAGTATATCGATTGTAGGGCATTGTGGTCCTAAAGTGTATATATAAGTTTCTACAGGAGTTTTAAACTCCAAACTATTCCCTCCAACTTTGACCCTCACCGACAAAGCAGAAACCTCCGACGCGGTTTCAAGGAAACTTCCTTTCAAAAGCACGAATCCTTTGACAGAAAAAATACAAGTTGAAAATGTAATAAATAAATTGAATTTAGAAAAGAAGAATTAAAAAATACAATGTAGAAAATTCTGGTGTTTAAAAGTGCATGAAATTAGAATACAATTACACTCTCTAATCCAGAAAAAACCTAGAAAGTTCCAGTTTTTGCGTAGACTAATACTCAGCATGTGAACACAACAAACCTAGCTAGTGCTTATAATTGGTTAAATATTGACTTTTGAGCTGGATAAACCTAGCTTCCTTGTCTTTATTTCCTTGTTTCATCTTGATTCTTGATATTTATACTGAATAATCCAAGATTTAGGGGGAATAACCTTAAAAGAAGTCTTTTTTCTTAGATAAATACCATTTCTTTTTTAATCTTAACATGAATCTACAAAAGTTCTACTAAGTTTTGAAAACTTGGAATTTTCTAACCCACCTACTCGAAAATTACAGGCCTAAAAAGAAATTAAACACAAAAACGAAAAAAAAAAAATTGACCAATGCGTAGAGTCCTAAACGAAAAGAAAACTAAACCGTCAACCTATTGTAGTGTCTGAAAACCCCAACCTGCAAAAACTGCAAAACATTCTAAACGCTTAGCCCTCACCACCACCACCACCACCACCACCACCACAGCAGCGGCGCGTGGGTTTACGGTCGTATATTTCAGGCGCGTTGAGTTTAGCGATCGAATATTACAGGTATGTTAAATGCTCCATATTCGAGATTCATGCTTTCTGTGCATTTTATACTTCTTTAGTACTGTTTATTTTCTTGTTCTTAATATGTTGTTTTTTGGTTTTTAAATGAATTTGCGATTTTTAATTTTATAGAACACTAAAAGTTGAAGATATAATGGCTTAATGCCGCAGCTGAAATCATCTGAGCTAAGGTGGAGAAGATTTTGCTAGTTCAAGAACTTTTTGCTAATCAACCGGTTACGAAGATTACACACACATGGATGAAAACAAACTGCCCTCATCATCAATCTCTTGCTATAGACAACCCGCAGCCTCAAGTGTTTCGGTGATCCATCAGGTTACTTCTCCAAGTCATGGTGTTGTTATTCCGATGGAGCAATTTAATGTCATGTGTGTTCCCTCCGACAATCATCAGCCGCCCGACTACACCAGCGACCAGTCAAGTCTCTTCAACAGGCTTGTCGAGGAAAAATCCATTGGCGAGCTCATTGAACACGGAGGGGTCGAAGGTACGTTTAAAAATCAATGAAAGCTGATGTTGTTTAGTATTTTTCATGGACCGGATTATAAATGATGCAGTGCAATGTCATTCGACTCTTCAATTTTTCACGTGCACCAGAATCTTGTTTTAGCAATATATGTAATATTTCTTTGATATGCCACAGGGAAGTCAGAAAGTTAGGTTTGAGTTCTCCAATTCGACTTAATAAATGATTAAATACACTAGTTATTCTTTCCCAAATTTCCTGCAATTAGTGGCTTAGCCTCAGTACCATTGTTCCTGTATAGGTGTAGCGACAAGTCTCAAAACCCACTTACAAAATGGAATAGAAGGGAGTTCTCGAGATATTGAAAGTAGAAGGGAGTTTTTTGGAACAAATGCTTATCCTGCTAGGCCGAATACAAAGAGTTTGTTCCGTTGTGTTTTGAAAGAATTCAAGGATGTAACAATTCTGATCCTACTGGGCTGTGCTGCACTATCTCTGGGGTTTGGCATCAAACAACATGGGGCTAGAGAAGGCTGGTATGATGGTGCAAGCATATTTGCTGCAATCTTTCTTGTTATTTCTATTTCGGCCACCAGCAATTTCAGGCAGAACATGAAATTTGACCACCTTTTTGAGGTTAACAACAATGTTCTAGTAGTTGTCGTGAGAAATGGAAGGAGACAGCAAATTTCAATATTTGAGATTGTTGTTGGTGACATTGTTTGCTTAAACATTGGTGATCAAGTGCCTGCTGATGGCTTATTCATCGAAGGGCACTCTTTAAAAGTTGATGAATCAAGAATGACGAGGGAAAGGGATCATGTAGAAATCAATCGTGATCAAAACCCATTCCTGCCTTCTGGCGCCAAGATTGCTGATGGCTGCGCTATGATGCTCGTGACTGCTGTTGGAATGAACACGAGTTGGGGAAAAATGATGAGCACAATTAGTCGGGACTCTAACGAGCAAACGCCTCTTCATGAACGATCGCACCAGCTGACTTTGATTTTAAGCAAGGTGGGTTTAGCAGTAGCTTTCTTGGTCCTTGTCATGCTGCTAGTGTGCTATTTTACAGGAAAGACCAGAGATGAAAATGGGAATAAAGGGTTCCTTGGCAGCAGGACTAAGGTTGATGATATCATCAATTCCGTGGTGGACATTATTGCTACTGCTGTGGTTATCGTGGTGGTTGCAATTCCAGAAGGATTACCTCTGGCAATTAGTCTTACTCTTGCATATTCCATCAAAAGAATGATGGCTGATCAAGCAATGGTAAGAAACCTTTCTGCTTGTGAGTTAATGGCCTCTGCAACAACCATATGCACAGATATGAAAAGAATTATTGCATCAAACCAGATGAGGGTACCTAGATTTTTTGTGGGTAAAGACTCCATGGAAGGAAGAAGTTACACTTCAGTCGCAGCCAAAGTTCTTGAACTCTTCTTTCAAGGGATCAGGCACACCAGTGCTCGTGTCCACAACTTTTTCCCAGTTACTCCAGTTGATGAGACAATTTGGTCATGGGCTATCATCAGATGGAACATGGAAATGGAGAATATCAAACAATTTTCAATTCTTAATGTAAAGGCATCCTATTCTGAGAGTTGGAAAATAGGCATTTCGCTGAAAAACCAGTTAGACAACACAATCCATTTACACTGGAAAGGGGATGCTGATAAAATTTTCCCATTATGTTCTTATTACTATGATTCAGATGGAAATACCATAGCCCTTAGTAATGTGGAGAGGGAAACAATTCTTCATATAATTGTAAATATGGCTTCTAGCAGGCTTCGGTGCATTGCATTTGCGCATAGGCAGCTTTCAGAAGGTGAGTATGAGAATCAAACAGCAAACCAAGAGATACCAGATAGTGACTTGATTCTTTTGGGACTTGTGGGAGTTGAAGATCAATGTAGCCCTGGTATAAGGGAAGCCATTGATATTTGTCAACGCGCTGGGGTCCATGTCAAATTGATTACCAGTGAAAATGTCTCCAGGGCAAGAGCCATAGTCTTGGAATGCGGAATACTTTCTGCGGGTCAAGAGGCGAATGAAGGATCGGTGGTAGAAGCACAGGAATTTTTCAACTATACAAATGACCAACAAAAGGATAGAGTTGGAGACATTAGGGTGATGGCAATGTCATCTGATGACCACAAACTTCAAATGGTGCGATTGCTGAAAGAGAAAGGTCATGTTGTTGCAGTGACTGGTGATGGCCCAAATGATGCTCCAACACTAAAGGAAGCTGATATAGGACTTGCAATGGGAGTCCAAAGCACTGAAGTGGCAAAAGAGAGTTCAGATATTGTCATCTTGGATGGCAATTTTGGTAATGTTGTCAAAGTTGTGCGCTGGGGACGGTGCATTTACAACAACATCCAGAAATTCATCCAGTTCCAGCTCACGGTAAATGTGGCAGCTCTAGTGATCAACTTGGTTTCTGTAGTTTCATCTGGTAAGGCACCACTAACAATAGCCCAGTTATTATGGGTGAATCTTATTATGGACACCCTGGGGGCTCTCGCCCTTGCCACTGAGAAACCAACCGAGGAACTCATGATTAAGCCACCGGTGCATCTGGCGGACCCACTTATCACCAACATCATGTTGAGAAACATAATAGGCCAAGCTTTGTATCAGATAGCAGTGGCCTTGACCTTAAAGTTCAAAGGCGAATCAATCTTTGGTGTCCATGAAGAAGTAATTGACACGCATATTTTCAACACTTTTGTCCTTTGCCAAGTTTTCAATCAGTTCAATGCGAGGAGGCTTGAGAAGAAGAATGTGTTTGAGGGAATACTCAAGAACAAATTGTTTATAGGAATCACTGGGGTGACTATCATTCTTCAAGGTATTTTGGTGGAATTTCTGAATAAGTTTGCCCATACAGAGCGGTTGAATTGGAAGCAATGGGCAGCATGCATCGGAATTGCAGCATTCTCTTGGCCGGTTGGCTGGCTCATCAAGTGCATACCAGTTCCAAAGACACCAATCTTTAGTCTTCTTTCTTAGATAGAAACTACTTCTGTACCAAGACATATTTGGGATATTTCCAGGACGAGAATTGACAAAGGGTAACTATTAACACCTACCCCCCCCCCCCCCTTCTCTCTCTCACACACACACGCACTCCTGATATATATGTTAGAGTAGTACATCTCAATTTATTACCTTATACTATTATGTTTACACTTCTACCTAACGAGGGGCTTTCCCATAATTTTCCATTACAGGAAGCAGCTCAATGGACTCAGAAGTACACTTCAAGTTCTAAGCTGACATCCTCTTATTCCTTTTGAAGTGCGCTTCTCCTCTTTTTCTATGGCTCTTCTATTCTTGTTATCATTTATTACCAGGTGACAAAAACTGCAAGAGAAAACTCTGAGATTTGTACATATACTGAGCTTGTAGCAAGTGCTGTGGTTATCTTTAATGGTAGCATGCATCAACTTGTTTAATTTGTTTTTAATCTTTAGATTTCTTTTTTCATTTATTCTCTAAAAACAACGGAAGTTTATAAGAACATAAATTAGGAATAGAATTTTTACTCATGAAGTTGAAGAGGAAACAGCAGATTAAACCAGAAAATAGCAGGGTTTCAGGAAAAAGAAAAAAAGCATAGAATATTCTGTAGATTAATGATTAGAGCTGAAACAAGTAACTCGTTGTCATTTGTCAGAGAGGACTGGGAAACGACGCCGAATCACTGGGCTAGTCGGCAAATTAAGTGACGCTTTTGACTTGGTCAAAAATTCTAATTTAAGAGTTTATAAATTTTTAAAAGTAAAGTTATTTCATATCAATTTATTTTCAAATTAAGATGTTATTTTAATAAATTTTTTTAATTTTAATAATTTTAATTATAAAATTATCATTACTAATATTTTAAAAAATTTATAATTTTATTTAATCTAAATATTTTAATAATTTATTTTTAAAATAAAATTTAATATATTATAAATTTTAAAAATATTTTATAAGATATAAGAGTTTATAAGATATTTTAAATAAATTTAACTATAATACTATTACTGAATGAATTATTTACCAAACTAATTCTAAAATTAAAAAAAACAAAAAAACATTATGGGATTACCTTATGGTTCTTGGTTCTCTATGCTGCGTAATCTTTTTTGAACTCGAGCTTGTGTCAAAATATTGAAAATTTTCCCCTAAAATATGATGCCTAAATAATTAAAAAATATTTGTAGCTTGAAATTTGTGAATATGTTATTTTATAAATTATTGAAAAACAAGCAAATGAATATATATGAATTTTCATTATAATTGCTATCTCAATATAATTCATTTTCCTCTTTATTAATCTATCCTCAAATGACTAATGCCTTCACGGTGGGATTGGAAATCATTTTTATTTCCATCTCGATCTCATATATCTTTAAGATGATTTAAACATCAATTCTTGATTACTGTAGTAGAAATTTTACGTAATGAGTAATTTTAGATTTTTCGGTAGCTAAAATAGAAGATTTCTTTTAATAGATGTGTATACTTTTTTTTTACCTAAAATTTTCAACTTAAATATTACAATTCAGGAGCTTGATAAATTCATGGGTTAATCGGAGTTTAATGGAAAGAGGCTGAGCCAACAAACCATAATCTTGTTTTGGATTAGGACAGGACAACTTCAACCTAGCTGATCTGCTGAGTATGTATAACTTTTTTTTTTTTAAATTAAAAATGAAAAACTCAGGCTTGGTTTGAAAGATAATTAGGAGCTTCAAGTGGAGTCTAAATTAATTTATTTTCGCACTAACTAAAGCAATCTTTACAAATAATCTTTCTTAAATATTTGATTTTCACATTCACTTTCCTTTGTTCCCGAATTATATACAAGACTAATTCTAAAATTAAAAAAAAAAAAAATTAATGTTATAGAGGTAGAATTTGGTAGAGTTTAAGAACTCCCTTCCTGAAAAAAATTTCAGCACTTAAAATTTTGATTTTACTTAATAAGTGATACGGTCTGTACTCCTGATGCTCAGAGGGAATTGAGTGAACGGACTGAATTAAGTATAATCGTTATAAAACTCTAATTACAAGGTGATATGTGTGTGTGTGTGTATTTATGCTTGTTAGTGAAGGGTATGGATCATTTGAAGTTTTGATTTAAATATGGATAGGAGAGGCACTACTGGTTGGGTGAATGTTGACTTCAAAAAGAGTGAATCTTAGTATTAGTATTAATGTTTTCATATATTCCTAAGGTTGAATTGCAAATAATATCTCACCGAACAAATATACATAATATTACATATACTATAAAAATAACTTAGAAAATAACCATAAAAATAATTTTATTATTTCACATACATAGACTAAGGAAAAAATATAAGATAATTCAAATTGACTTAATTTCATAAATGAGTAGCACACAATATTGAAATATTTCACTTTATTGTAAACAAAAAATGGATTCAATGATAAAGAGCACTATTGTATAACATTTGAGGCTGTTAAGTGCTAATCTTTTTAAAAGGTTAATAGACAAAGTGCAAAATACTCAAAGTATGTTGGCATCTTTAATTGAATAATCCATCAAAAGTTGAGGTACAATGTAAGTTGGGACTTTCTCCTTTTTACCCACATAAATGTAATTCCAGTTTTTTGCTAGTTAAGAACTCTACTTAAAGATTACCATAGTTCACACAGTCGAGGTTTTTTCTACCATATATATCAATTGAGGAGAATATCAAAGGGCAATTATAGAAGGCACGACTGTGCTTGAATGAAGATATTAAATCTACAAAAAACATAGAATGACTTACATGTTCTATTATCAAGATGTAAACGAACGCTTACTCCCTCATCAAGAAGAGTGAGTCCATCCATTATGAAATTCTTCAATATCAGCATGCTGAGTATTACATATTACAGAATTAAATCAAGAACCAAGATGAAATTCGCGTCCAATATTCATAATAAGATAAGAATTAAGGACTTCTGGAATTTATTCTGGGATGGTAATATGCATAAATGGTGTATACTGTCTGCATCAAGGCAAGAGCCAACAGTGCAACGGCGGCAAGAAACTTGAGGATCGACCATGGACTATTGAAATAATCCCTCCACAAATTCGCCAACCATTTTTTAGTACGACGATGGTAGTGCCTATTAACATCACAGAACACTTCAGAGTAACAGAACCTAGAAGAGGTGAGGATACTTTTCCCAAGACGATTAAACATCAAAGAAACCTCTTCATCATTTCCCAACCAGTTTCCTATGATGCCACGACGACGCAGCAACTCAACATCGTTGGAGGTGTTAATGAGGCAATGAAGAAAGAAGGTATAGTCCGAGACATATCTTGGTTCCCCGTCAGGAAGGTACTGTTCATATGCAACAAGATTTCTGAGTTGGGATTCCGTCTCATAGTATATATTCAATTGTGGAATTCTCAGCACACCACCAACAAATTTAATATCCATCAAGCTGCTGTTGTCTTTGGCCTTTTCAAACTTGATTCCGGCCACTCGGAGCCCCGAGACAGAATTTATATTCTCCCAGTTGTCAGTTCCATTATTCTTCCTGGCATTTCCCTGTGTGATCGTCTTAACGAAAGGGAGAACCCAAACGTCACGTACTAGACCAAAGAGATGATCAATGTTCCTGATCGGTAAGCTCTCCGGCGAAGCTGACAGGTTCAGAAACATCCCTTTGACAAAAAGCAAAGTAAGAGTAATTATTTCATCATTTGGATCTTCGGTTTTGGTCATGTTGAACAGCTGATTCAGGACAAAGAATGGAAGCTGATTCTCAAGCAAAACAAAGTCGTGCCGCAACTGGCTTAAGATTCTTTCTTGTCTGAATATTGGGTCATCTGGTTCTCTCAAGTTCCTCAAACCATGATAGCGAAGCAACTCAATAAGGAAGCATCCATCAAGTACCATCAACTTAACAAAATCATTTTTATTGAGATCAATATGTTCGGCATAGCATTTTCGTGCCCTTTCTTCCATACCTGCGACAGCAGCGACGTATCGTTCCGGACTAGCCTCATTTTTTCGTTCAAGAAGGCGCTTCAAGTATCTGTACTTGTGCTTTTCCATGTTTTGCAAGTGAGATTTCTCGTGATGATAAGGACCAATAGCAACTATTTCTGGATTATAAACATTGTCCCATACACCACTCCGGAAATAATCATCAACTTTGAAGATAGATGGCTTTGAATGTCTAGAAGGCAATTTTCCAAGCTCCTCGATGATATTAACTATGATCTGAGCCTGATCAACAGTCTCTTCCGACATTTTAATACTACACCAGAAGGGAATTGCTGCAATCAAATGTCTAAATAAAGTGAGAGAATTTAACAAAGGAAACAAAAGTTGGTCATATACTTATTGTATCATTTGCAACACAGAAACAAATATTAACGTTAGGTAATTAGTTCATTTTCGCCCCTTTATTCATCTTTATAAAAGATGCCTGTTGTTCTTTAACTTCAGATCCAATTGCAGCAGGGGTTTCAAAATATTTTAAAAAATAAAATATGTACACCCTCCTTATATGTGACATTTTTTGTGTAAAAAACATCATATTATTGTTCCAAATTTCTTCGAAAATATTTTAGGAGCCGTACTTTGTAATTAATATCGACTTTTCTCCTGTAAAATTTACTCTGCACTCCTTTCATCTGTATTTTTTGGAAATTTAAGTCAATAAATGTTTATCCCTGGATTTTAAAACTTTTTCTGCACATCGATAAATTCATAAACTCTTATTTAAAACTAATGATATGTTTATAAAGATTACCCAAAAAAAAACTATCAATGAACTCAAAATACTTAGATCTGAATCAAAAAATCACGAATCTTAATTCTCTGTCCTTGAAATATTATCAGATGATAAATCTAAAACCTGTGGGGATTAGAAATGAAATCTCTAGTTAAGAAACATAGGATGAGAAGAAGCAAATGCAACAAGTTAGCCAAAATTGTTTGATATAAAATTTGCAAAGCTCCATATGAAAATGGTAGAACAATAGATAGATAGATGAACGAGTTAAGTAGAAACTGACTCAGTACGAAAGGCGTCCAGCGCGCAAATCTGCTGCCGACGATCGAAACTCAGCAAATTAGAGGAAGCCCTGGAATCTGCAGCTGGTTGAAGCTGGAGGGCGTAATTACCTTCGTCAATCTAGTAAACTTCATGGAAATTGCTGACCATGTGCACATCAGAAAAGTGTTCTTTGTTAAATATTACTACAAAACTGTAGTAGTTTACTTTTTGGGATTCTTGTTTTTCAACTTTGTTCATGACCATGTATGGGTCTATTCGGAATTCTAACAAACAAACAAACAATATTAGTGGTGTGTTTACTGTTTGTCAAACATTAATTTCGTACTCAATAATTTTCTACTTTCTTACTAGTAACCAGTGATACATAAATTATCTGATTTTTAAATTGGAGATCTCCATAACATAATGAAAAAAAAGATTAAAATGAGGTATTTTTTAATTTCAAAGGAATAGACTGCATGGTATCACACTCCTGTGCTTATAAGCTATCGTGTTGTCGTTCGCCTGTCTCTATCAACACGGTTGTTACCTCTAAGATTTCTTAAACAAAGTCCCTACTTGCCGACGTTGAGAACCAGACAGCCCTCAAAGAATTTTCTAAAAACTTTCTTGAAAAGTTGACTAATTAAGATTTTAACTTGCGTCGTCATCCCACTTTCCTGGAAAATACAGTGCAGGTTCTTCTCAAGAAATTTTTTTGTTAAGCCCATTGGCTATATAAACACTTTTACAGAAAGGTTCTTTCATTCACTAAATTATCTTCACCATAAAAGTAAATTTGTGGTCGAGTCCTTGTACATTTCCTTCTTTTAAAACTGCTTGCAATCTTCTTGGCATTTTTTAGCATAAATTCTTCTCTGGGGTACTATACCTGAAAATTTTTCTAAAGAATAACATCCCATTTATCTGTACTGATTGTTTTGCTGTAGAAGCTCTCTTTGGGATTCAAGAATGTTCATATGCACTTCATTAGTTCATTTCTATATGCTTTAAACAAACCAGTCCATTTTGATCAGGAAAATCTACTTGAAATCCTCAACCTTGTAATCCATACTTCAAAGAAAACACTCCTATATAATCTCAGAACCTCGGAGCCTTGTCTATCATTTTAAGTCCTGGAATTATGGAAATCTTGCAACGTGCTACAAAGCGAATGCCATCTTTCCGGGTGGTTGATTTGCCACCAGACAGCAGCATTCCTTTCGGTATTGGCAATGAAAAACTCCGGCAACTCGTCAAGACCAAAAATCAAAACATCCTGAAGGGGCTTGGAGGTGTCGATGGCATCATTTCTGTTCTTAAATCAAATGCGAGATTTGGAATTCGTGGTGATGCTGAGGACCTGTGCCACCGGAAGAACTTTTTCGGCCCCAATGCCTTCTTCAAATCCAGTGTTTCTAGGTGCCTGTACTCAATATTATGTGGCCTCAAAGATTTTTCTGTACTCATGACACTTGCCTGTGCTCTATATCTTACTATTGCTGGAATTGTGTTATATGGGAGGCAAAATGCTTGGGAAGAAGGGGCATATTCTCTGGTCTTCTTTTCTGTGTTCTTTGTGTTAGCTACAATAGTTGAACTAGGCATTGGGGCTTACTTTAGGAAGGTGAAGAAAAGTGGCCATTTTGTGGTCGTGTTGAGAAATGGACTGAAGCAACACATTCCGTTCTCAGTTATTGTTTGTTTGAAGAGTGGGGACAAGATTCCAGCTGATGGACTCTTCTTGGACGGTGATCAGTCATTAAAATTGGATGTCTCCCACTTGACAGGGATTGCAGAGATTGTGGAAATTGATCATTCTAATCCGTTCTTGAGTGCTGGAGCCAAGCTGGTAGAAGGGCAGGCTAAAATGGTGGTTGCTAGTGTGGGAAAGAACACGGTTTGTTATGAGAAACAAAGCTCTTTATACCACCAGGAAATCACACAGTTACAAGCTCATATTCATTTTCTTGCCAGGCATTAGAGAGGGCAAATGGATTCTCGCAGTCAGTTTTTTGCCTATTTCACTGGCCCGTTATTTCTCAGGGAATGCAAAAGACGGTGATGGAAACAGCGACTTCAATCAAGGCACAACGACTGCTCTAGAAGTCTCGTATGCTTTTGTCGAAAATATTTTGGCTGTTGTGGCGATTTCTATTGCCATGGACACCACAAACTTTTCTTGGGCGGTGAAGGTTAGTCTTGCTCACGCCATTGATGAACTGGCCACTCAAAATATTGTTGTCAGAAACCTTTCCGCGTGGGAGAAAATAGGGCTCGGTGCTGCCACAATTAATGTGGTTACTGGAAGTAATACCTTGACCACGAACCAAGTGAAGGCTTCAAAGTTTCTCTTTGTCCCACAATTTGTTGAACATAAAGAAGCACCCACTTTGATTTCCCCAAATGTTCTTGAATTGGTTCAGCAGGGGATCAGCCTAAATACGACAGGAATTGCTTACCGTTCCGTGAGAACATGCAGAACCGAGTTCTCAGGCAGTCCCAGTGAGAGAGCAATTCTTTCTCAGGCAGCTCTTGAATTGCACATGGATTGTGAAAAATTGAATCAAGATTGTACCATGCTCAAAGTTGAAGACTTAGAGATGTAGAGCAGAGGAATTTTGGTGCGGAAGGGTGACACTTTCCACGAGCACAGGAGAGGGCCTGCTGACATGATCCTAAAAATGTGTTCAAGCTTTTATGATGCTTCGGGATCCCTGAGGTTTTTGAATGATGAGATGAGAAATTTACTGGAGGGGAAACTTCAAAGTATCAACCCTGGTGGTACAATCCAAGTCATTGCTCTTGCACATAGACAGGTTAGTGAAGAAGAGTTGAAAAACGATCCAGACTTGATTGAAAAAGAATATTGCTTTAGTCTTTTAGGATTTTTAGCTCTGAAGAATATAAATCAAGACAGAATATTGAAAAAAGTTGTAGAAGAATGCCTAAACGCTGGAGTGGGACTTAATGCAATCATTAGCGAGGATCCTGTTAATAGAGCTGCTGAATTTGGGCTACCGGAGTCAAACCAAGGCTTGAAAGACGAAACATTAGCAGAAGGAACGGTGACTGGAGAATATGACAAGTCAGTTTCTATGGGCAGTGGAGGTGAAGAAGCAACAGAAAACAGCAGTGATATAGCCATCTTTGATAGAGAATCTGGTTTTGCTTCCATAGATCAAATAAATGAGGCAAAGTTTTGTTCAGTTGAGGAATTCACAGGAAGTGAAGCTCTAACTTCAACTTCACCAGTTGTTCTTGAGCTGTTGAAACAAGGAATTGGTCTGAACACTGCAGAGAATGTTGTCGCCTGTGATAATTTCTCGGGAAGCCCAATTGAGAAAGCAATTCTTTCTTGGGTAATCCATGAATTGAACTTGGATTTGGAAGAAGTGGAGAAAAACTTTTCCATTTGCAGATCTGAAAACTTCAATCCAGAGAATCAAGGTTTGGGATTTTTAATGAGCTTGGAAAATGGTAGGCTTCATGTGCATGAAAAAGGACCTGCAGAGACTCTACTGAAAATGTGTTCAAGCTACTATTGTACCTCAGGGGAAAAAAAAGTTTTGGGTGGTCATGAAAGGATGCTGCTGGAGCAGAAAGTGCAGGATTTGGAGTCCTGCAATTGCCATTGGGTCGCTTTTGTACATTCACAGGTTTCCCAAGATACAACACAAGATTGCTGGACACTATTAGGAATGTTGATTTTAGATCAGGAGAATCCAGGAGTGAAAGATAGCGTGGGATGCCCTGCAGATGAGGTTTTGGTTTCTGAAGCAAGAGATGATGGTGTGGTTTTGGACCCTACCCATGACATAAACATTGCCACAGACGACTCAACAGTTGAAGATGGAGTCATGGTTAGCTCAGAAGCAAATGTTTCAGTTTCCATGGGCATTGAAGGAGATGAAACAACTAGGAGTTCAAATATCGTAATCTTGGATGGCAACTACTCTTCTTTGACATTGATCTTGAGGTGGGCAAGCTGCATTTTACATAACACCCAGATGTTTCTCCAATTCCAGCTCACTACTAGCACCACAAGCATATTAAATACTTACATTAGCACAGTCTCACTCCCTGGAACACCTGGAGTGGACACTAGGCTAGTGTATGTATTGGTTCAGTTAATATGGGTGAATTTGGGGATGGGTTTGATTGCTGCTGTAACTTTTGGAAGACAAAAACCACAACCCTCCACTTATCTGATGCGAAAACCACTAGCAGAAGGCAGGAAATGGCAACTTGTCACAGGCTTCGTGTGGAGGAATATTATGGCTCAGGTTGCATATTAAATACTAGTCATCAGCATCCTCCAGTTCCAAGGCCCCGCCATTTTTGGATTCAGCGACGAGGCAAAAGACACGATCACATTCGTCATGCCCATATTCTTGCAAGTTTTCAACATGATCAATGCGAGGAAGATTGAGGAAAAGAACATTTTTTCAGGAACGCGGCCCTCGTTCGTCTGGCTTGTGGTAATACTCATGGTTGTGCCATTTGTGCTGGTGGAAATTCTTGCACATTTTGTGAATTTTGCCGGCTTGGATTGGAAGCAATGGACAATATGCATTGGAATTGCTATGGTGTCTTGGCCAGTTGGTTTTGCTGTCAAATTCGTGCCTGTTCGCTTCTTGGTCTCCCCTCTCATGGCTGTTCTCAACAAATTGAAGATAACACATCTCATTGTGGGTTAAGAATTATTTGTGGTTGTGATGAAAAAAATTGTGTTTTTTTTTTTTCTTTCTTTACACACGTGGCAATCGTGCATGGATGAGATTGTTTGATGTTACTTTGTATTATGAGAAATTTTTTTTTAAGAAAATATATTTTTGATAATGAGATTGAAAAATATATAGAGAATAAAAGTATATTTGAAAATTTTATTGATAAAAAAAATATGATATATTTTAAAAGATATTTTAAACTATACATATCTTATCAATATTGTTTTGTTGTATTAAAAAATATATAATTATTTAATTAAAATAATAATTAAAAATATTTTAAAAGAATAAAAATATATTTTTCCCAAACAATATTTGCCAATTAGATTATTCTTTTGGGAGAAGAAAAATATTCCTCAAATGACTCCAAACAAGCCGCCAGATTATCCCTGCAATTGTTGCTCCCTCGCATTATAACTACCCAACTGACGCTCTTTGATGCATTTACTTTGCTACCCCGACTAATTCACTTGACCATTTTGTCCCTAACTTAGTTCCTTCTTTACATTAAAAATTGAAAAGCACTAACATAATCATATATTACGAATGTATAGTACAATTCTTACTATTACCCAATGTAAATAAAAAATAAATAAAAAAAATTGAGTTGATTCCAAATTCCACCTATGATTAGAAAAGTTTTGATACATGATAATGCATAATTTGATGGTAATATTTATATTACATTTGGTATATGAATAAAGGGAAAGTGTCCTATTTTATAAAAAATAGAATACTTAAATGATAAATATATATCAAATGTATGTACATCAGGTGTAACATTTATAATATATCATTTGATATCCATCAACTCAAACGATCAATAAGAAACAAAAATATAATTCATGATTTGGGGATTTATAAATTATTGGAAGGTGAATTTATCAAACAATTAACTTTATATAAGGAAATTTAGTTGAAATTATATATTTTTAAGATAACAATTTATAAGCTCTGCGCACCACCTAAGCGTCAATTATGCGTCATTTGGTTATACAACACATCAGTTAGGGGTGTCATGTTAGTGCGTCAGCTAAACATTGTGCTCCACATGGTCATATATCATATCAGTCAGAGTATTATGTCAGCGCGGCGATGTCTTTTTTAGCATCGCCCATCCAATTCTGACTATCAAATCGATTTTCTAGCGAAAGAAATTAATTTTCTGTCAAAAATTTTAAAAATTCATATCTCACTCGTCTTAAGTTTGTTTTTTCTTAATGAAATGTTATTAAGAGTTTATAAGTTTTTCAAAAAATATGAGAAGACCTCAAATCTATTTTTTAGAATATGAAAACTTATCTTTTTTTTTTCATTTATTTTATAGGACTGAAGACATCTTATAAGTTCTTTATTTTTTAATATGATGCAAGAATATTACAAATTTTATAAATTGTTTTATGAAAATTTAGCCTAACACCTTCTTATCAATGTCATTTAATTGATGGGATTTGATGGCAACATTACCTTTAATCATAACCCCGGCCCACCCCACCCCCCAAAATTACGCAAAACAGAATGAACTAGCACTTCATTTTTTTTTCCTTTGTGCTCAAAGGATACGCCAATGAATTTTGTTCCAGGTTTCCTGCTCAATTTTCGTGCTCCACAAATATTCTTATTTAAATGTAATTGAAATTGTTGATATTTACAATTTAAGTTTGTCAAGGTTCCATGAAAGAGATAAGCAATTCTTGACAAAACAATGACATTCATCATTATATTATATAATTGAATAGTAAATACACTGAAGTCATTCAATAATTAATGTGGATAAAAAAGAAAAAAAATCTCGTATAAATTAGATATACACCATTACATAAAGCACGAAGGGAGGGCGATTGGTTCTGATCTTAGAGCAATCCCAAGCTTGTTGGATTATTCTGTTTTTAATATATATATATATATATATATATATATAAAATAGTAGATTTTACAAGTGTATTCTCGAATCAAACAATTTGTCCTTATTTCATCAAAAGAAGAATAGGCTTCTTCATTTTGTGTTAGTCCCAATTCAGTAAATAAGTTCGAACTATTTGAATATTTATATAAAAAAAATTCTCAAATTGATTTACCATTTTCATTAACGATATAATTAACAACTTAAAATTGCACATTATCCCTTTTTTGCAAAAACTGAGGAAAAAAAGTTGCTAAAATTATAAGCTGAAACAAAATAAAATACTTTTTCTTGTTAGGTGTGATCCATTCAACATATATAGATTCATTTTTTTTATTTTTAAATTCCTTTTACCACTTAAAAATGATAACATTGGTCTGTCTGAAAATCTCTTTGTCCATTTTAATTAACAAAAAAATCACTCTGAGAACGCTGAAGTTAAAATTCCTAGCTCCATCACCATCATTACAGCAATGCTTAAACTCAAAATTTCATAATCACACAAAATAATAGTATTATTATTTTCTTTTATGCAAAAAGCGTCGGCAAGAATGGAAACAGAAACATCAGCAGATGAAGCAATGAGTATGAATTCAACAATATATGTTGGCGCAGCCCCATTTAACTACTTTATTAAATCAATTGATTCACATCGTGAACAGTTTGAAAAAATTTATGAGCCCACAAAAATCTTCTTACCAATTATGTTTTTCTAAAGTAAATTGCAAAGCCATCTGAAAAAATGCTGCCGGAATCCAATTCGCAGCGCGTTTTCTTTCTATTCTGGAACTTATGTTTCCTTTAGCCCGAATCTACGCACCGCGTTGACTTTGGTGTCCAGTCAAAAGTATCCCTGAAAACAATGCAACATATTGGAGACGTGTACACGCATGCATGATTCCTTTAGCTTTGCTTCCACGACAAAGTTTGAGAATAACTAAAAATGAATAATTTTTGAAAATATAAACGAAATTAAATGTAATTTTTTTTAATGAAAGTATTGTCTGATTTTTCAATTCATACGTAAATTTAATAAATATAATAATATTATCTTAAATATATAAGGAAGTTATCACGACCATTCGATGTAAAGCACCTGCAATATTTAAACGATTAAAATAATAATTCCTAAATCAAATTGTTGAAGAATGATAAAATGGCTTGATTATTATATTTTTAGCCAACAGGTATTATAGTTTATTTCACACCTCAAAGAATTATTAAACTATTAAAATAAGTAATTTTTTTTATCATACAAATTTATATTTTATATTTTATAAATAAGTTATTATTTCAAATTTCTTTTGTTTCAAGTATGTAATCAAGTTTACAAAACGATCAAACTTTGAGGAAAATATCGAAGCTCAAGGGCACACACACGTCACTCCCAACTCTGACCCCTGTACTTAGCAATATTGTACAATCTGTACCCTTTTATTTAGTCCTTAAGATTTCATTATTTAACTTTTTATGTCGATAATTTAACAGCCACGTTCAAGAAGCACCTTCTCACATTTCCAGGAACCCCACTGTCCACTGATATCAATCCTATTCCTCGCCCTTATCCCTGTCCCCAAGCTGGATTCCTAGTCATTCCAACTTGTTAAACAATCCAAACACGGTCTTTCTTAACTATAAAGCAGCTATTTCATTTGCAGTGGTATACAATTCCCCACTTCTCAAGCAGCTTTGATTGAGAAACCAGCCATTTTGCAGTTTGGACATCATTTAGTTATTCATTTTGGTCATTGATCTCCGTTCTTGCAAATTTTTTGCCATAGTTTTTCTTTTCTAAACAATCACTTTGCATTATTTACTAGTATACTAGACACCTCTGTTTCATCAAGATTTCATTGTTTTATAGAACTCCAATACTTCTGATACATAATTCAGGAGCTTTTTCTTTCACCCATCAGCATCTGTTTCTCTACAAACTTTCATCGTTTGTAGTACAATCTTTCAATAACATTCACCATGTCTGCAATCATTCATGCAAACTTGTCATGCATGGAGCTGCTAGCTGATTTGCATGACTCCATCGAAGTTAGTGTAGCCAATAAAAAGAGATGGCATTTGGCTTTTGCTACCATCTATTGTTCAAGGGCCTTCCTTTCTCACTTCAAAAGCACAGCCTCACGTCTGAATGAAATTTCCAGCAATAGGAAAAAGATTTCACCTGAGACATCAGCAAGAATTGTTATTGATGTGGTCCAACAACACCCCTTTTTCTCTGATATTGAACACTCAAGCCTCACTAAGCTTGTCAAAGAGAAAAATCTCAATCAATTAGCTAAACTTGGAGGAGTTGAAGGGATTTCTACTTCACTTAAGACAGATCAGCAGTGTGGGATTAATGGTGATCCAGAAGATATTGGTCCCAGATATGAAGCCTTCGGTAGAAATACTTATCGAAAGCCGCCTACAAAGAGTTTCTTCCATTTTATATGGGAAGCTTTCAAGGATCCAACAATTCTCATTCTATTGGTTTGTGCTGCACTTTCCCTTGGATTCGGCATGAAGGAGGACGGGCCTAAAGAAGGTTGGTATGATGGTGGAAGCATATTTGTTGCTGTTTTCCTTGTTATTTCGGTTTCTGCCATCAGTAATTTCAGGCAAAACAGACAGTTTGACAAGCTTTCCAAAGTAAGCAATAATATTCCAGTAGAAGTTGTGAGAAATGGAAGGCGGCAACAAATTTCAATATTTGAGATTGTTGTAGGAGATGTTGTTTGCTTGAAGATTGGGGATCAAGTCCCTGCAGATGGATTATTCATAGATGGGCACTCTTTACAAGTGGATGAATCTAGCATGACAGGGGAAAGCGATCATGTTGAAATTGATCGCAATAAGAATCCGTTCTTATTTTCTGGCACTAAGGTGGCTGACGGATATGCTAAAATGCTTGTCACTTCTGTGGGAATGAACACTTTCTGGGGCGAAATGATGAGCACAATCAGCCGTGATTCTGATGAGCAAACTCCCCTTCAAGCCCGACTGAATAAGCTGACTTCATCAATAGGTAAGGTTGGTTTAGCCGTAGCTTTTCTAGTTCTTGCTGTGCTTTTGGTACGCTACTTTACAGGAAATACAGAAGATGAAAATGGGAATAAAGAGTTCAACGGCAGTAAGACAAAGGTTGATGATGTGATCAATGCCGTGGTGGGAATTATTGCTGCTGCTGTGACTATTGTAGTTGTTGCAATTCCGGAAGGCTTACCTTTGGCAGTCACACTTACTCTTGCTTATTCAATGAAAAGAATGATGGCTGACCAGGCTATGGTGCGAAAACTCTCAGCTTGTGAGACCATGGGTTCTGCCACAACCATATGCACAGACAAAACAGGGACTCTTACTTTGAATCAAATGAAGGTAACAAAGTTCTGGCAAGGAAAAGAATCCATGGAAGGAAGGAAGTACACTTTGATTGCGAGTAATGTTCTTGAGTTGCTCCACCAAGGCATTGGCCTTAACACGACAGGTAGTGTTTACAAGTCGAGCATATCAGGAACTAGCCTCGAATTCTCAGGTAGCCCAACTGAAAAGGCAATTCTATCATGGGCAGTGCTAGAACTGAACATGGATATAGAGGCAGTAAAAAAGGATTGTAATATTCTGCATGTAGAAGCATTCAATTCAGAGAAAAAGAGAAGTGGCGTTCTAATGAAGAAGGTTGAAGATGACACATGTCATGTACACTGGAAAGGAGCAGCTGAAATGATACTAGCAGTGTGCTCTCATTACTATGATTTGGAAGGAAACGTGAAAGCTTTCAATGACCATGAAAGGATGAAATTTGATCAAATAATTCAAGGTATGGCTGCCAGTAGTCTTCGATGTATTGCATTTGCACATAAGCAGGTTTCTGAGGTCAAGCATGACAGTGGTGAAGCACAGAAAAAGATTCAAGAAAATGGGTTAACTCTTTTGGGCCTGGTAGGCTTGAAAGATCCATGTCGCCCTGGTGTAAAGAAAGCAGTAGAAGATTGTCAATATGCAGGTGTGAATGTCAAGATGATAACTGGTGACAATGTTTTCACAGCAAAAGCTATAGCCACAGAGTGCGGAATACTTCATCCAAATCAAGAAGTGGATGATGGATCAGTGGTAGAGGGAGTGGAGTTTCGCAACTACACAGAAGAGGAACGAATGGAGAAAGTCGACAAAATTCGTGTGATGGCAAGGTCATCTCCTTTCGACAAACTTTTAATGGTGCAATGCCTCAAAAGGAAGGGACATGTTGTGGCAGTGACAGGTGATGGCACAAATGATGCACCAGCATTGAAAGAAGCTGATATAGGACTTTCTATGGGAATTCAGGGAACTGAAGTGGCTAAAGAAAGTTCGGATATTGTCATCTTGGACGACAATTTTGCTTCTGTTGCGACAGTTTTAAGATGGGGGAGATGTGTTTACAGCAACATTCAGAAATTCATCCAATTTCAGCTCACTGTTAACGTTGCTGCTCTAGTCATCAACTTTGTGGCAGCGGTTTCAGCCGGTGAGGTACCACTGACAGCTGTCCAATTGCTATGGGTGAATCTCATAATGGACACTTTGGGAGCATTAGCCCTTGCAACAGAGAAACCAACTAAGGAGCTCATGGAGAAGCGTCCTGTGGGTCGAACCGAGCCACTTATCAGCAACGTTATGTGGAGAAATTTGCTAGCACAAGCCTTGTATCAGATAGCTGTTCTCTTGATATTACAGTTCAAAGGTGAATCAATTCTTGGTATCAGTGAGGAGGTAAACGACACGCTGATCTTCAACACATTTGTTCTGTGTCAAGTATTTAATGAATTTAATGCTCGTAAGCTTGAAAAGAAGAATGTTTTTGAGGGAATACACAGGAACAAGTTGTTTGTGGGGATCATTGGGATAACTGTAGTTCTTCAAGTGGTGATGGTGGAGTTTCTGAAGAAGTTTGCTGATACAGAGAGGTTGAATTGGGGCCAATGGGGATTGTGCATAGGAATTGCAGCCGCATCTTGGCCAATTGGTTGGCTTGTCAAGTGCATACCAGTTCCAGAGAGACCATTGTTCAGTTATCTCAGTTTCAAGAACCTAAGAGGCATGTAGGCACTCTCTGCTGGTCTTATAGCTATCAATTCTTTTGTTTATTTATCTCTATTTTCTTTTAGTTATAGGTGTATATGGAGTTATTGACCATACTTCATTAGTTTGTCCTATGATACCTTTGCAGATAGCAATAGAATGAGAATGTTATCACTTTTCTGTAATTTGGTTTTTAAATAAAGGAATGGCATATTTATCTTTGCCCTTCTCAATTTTTTAGTTTTTCATTTTTGTCACTATATAGATTGATTGACTACAATCATCTGAACAAGGGCCTGAGCCCTGAAAATACAGAAGAAATGGCCATTTATGTAAGATGATAACACATGATCGAAAAACATTAGTTTCTGCTAACACAGAAATGGCACCAAATTTGGTGCACATATAGCTTCTATTTTGAGTTCAATATCTGCTGTTTCTATCACAAAATATAGCTGTATACAAGATTAGAATACTACTTACATATTAAGCCTTTTTAGTTCAAAACCTGGAGAGCCAACTTTGCACCAGCACAAACAAATGTGATTTCCTGCCCCCTTAAACATTCATGGGATAAATAAAAGTGTAACATAAGCAGTTTGCTAACCTTGGATTAAGAATGTGGTCCGACCAAATTTATGCCATTCGTATTGGTTGAAACAATAAAATGGCAGTGATCAATGACTGTGTTCCAGAGAAAATTTCTTGACAGCCCTTTTTGCATTCGGGATAGAATATTTATCAGGAGATGAATGATGCACGAGTTAAAATCATTATTCCCATCCATGAAATTTAGTCCTCCAAACAGACATTGCTCGTATGTGGGACTACTCGGGATAAATTATTCCGTAGCGTAAAATGACGAAAGTTCTAAGAATTGGTGAAAAGGAAAAAGGTCTGTAAAATGGGAAATAAATAAATAAATAAGAGGAATTTTTTTATATATACTTGAACATAAAATACATTGTTGGTTACAAAAGTGGCACGATAGCCATATACACAGAACCAGTTAAACGTTGTTAGTATTTGTACTAGATCCAAAAAAAAAAAATCAGAATTTTCCATGAGCACTGCGCAGCTCGTTTTTTTTTTTTTTTTTTTTTTCACTCATTAGGCTTTTTTTCATTTTTCACTATTTGGAAATTCGAAATCATGATTTGGGCATTTTCATTGAAAAAGAAATTTCCCACCCTATCCCTACACCCTCATTTTCCAAGAAGCCTGACAAGAATTGATGCGAATCCCATCACTTCAAGATGTTTACATTTTTATAATATAAAAACTCTTCAAATTTATTCAAAAATCAAACATAATCACATACCCAATCCTATACATTTTCATTAGAAATAATTAAACTAAACATACTAAACCAATATTAAAACTCAAATTCTTTCGAAATATTTAAAATAACAAATGTCATCGAAAAGAAAACTAACGAGTAATGACAAGGTGTCATAAAAGTATCCAAATGTATTTTCAGATTGATGGATTGAAGATATAAATTTCATAATTTATAATAATAAATTTATTAAGATTATTTAAATAATTTCATGTTATAATAAATTTTAAATTCTTATAACCAATATAATTTTATTTTCAAACTTATTTTTATATTTTTAATATTTTCAGTGTTAAAAATATTTTCATTAACTCTTCGTATAAAAATAAAAATATATTAGAATTAATTATATTTAAATAAAGACCATAAGTTTAAAAATAAAAATTTATTTATTTTATGTGTTTTTTATATAAAAAGACGTGTAAGTTTAAAAATAAATTTAATAGATGCAGAAAAAAATATAAAATGCTAGTAGGTGTGAAAATAAATTTTAAAAATAAAAATAAATTGTGTTATTAATAAAAATTGGTAAAACAAATGCATATTTGAATTATTAATAGTAAAAATGGAAAGATTTTATAGAAATGAAAGCCAATGGTCCTTGAAGCTTCCATTTTTAACGAGGTGTATATGAAATCAACCTAATATAGAGTTTTTGAATTCATTTTCCTAAATATTTCCATCAAATTCAAATTTTTAGATCCCAATATAACCTAAATTAATTACTGCTGACACTGATTACAAAACATGTACTTGAGCTCCATAGATCACCATGAGCTATAATGCCCAAGAATGTCACACTTGACAGCCATGGTTTCTTGTTCCCATTAAAAAAGCCCTAAAAAGATCACAGAAAACTGGTTGCAGAGAAACAGTGTCACTGCAAAATCTCAACAGACTGCAGCATGGCAAGACCAGTACAAACCAGCAGTGCATGAAAATTCCAATTTGTCTTGACCTGTAAAGAACTAAATTCAGCCAATTACCACGAATTTTCCTGTCAGTATCTCTGTAAAAAATTTGGAACCAGATTGCCCATATGCGATATTTAGAGCTAAGATATATACAGACACTAACACAAGTACATGTAAACTAAGAGAGAATATTCACCAGCTTCCTTAGCATCCCAAAAACAGGACTATTTTACTTCAAAACTTACTCAAGAATCCATTCACCAGCGCCCCCCCCCCCCCCCCCCCCCCAAAAGAGAAAATGCCATGAAAATTCCAAATCTTCCTGTCAAGTACCACGAATCTTCCTGTCAGTTTCTCTGTAAAAAATTTGGAACCAGATTGCCCATATGCGATATTCAGAGCTAACATAAGTACATGTAAACTAAGAGAATATTCACCATCCTTGTCATCCCAAAAACAGAACTATTTTACTTCAAAACTTACTCAAGAATCCAGTATCCAAATTGTCAAGTCTTTCTTTACCCAAAATCCATGTCCAACGTCTTGCAAGAAACTTACAGGGGTGTAGAGCTGGCACCTATGCTAGGCAATGGCCACAAGAGGTGGAAACTACTTTCCATAGCTCTACGTAGCAGCAGGGCCTTCTCTCAAGCAAGGAAGATACTAGTCAAGAACCAAGATGTATTCTTCAACAAGTTTTTGCGCTCTCCATCTTACACAGTGGTCAATGTTGAACCAGAATGTTTCTCAAGGATTAACAAATTAAGGCTCTCTAAACTCGTCCAACAGAAAAACAGCGACCACCTAAATCAGTTTGGAGGGGTTCAAGCGTTAGTCTCCGAGCTCAAAACCCATGCTAAGAAGGGGATTCAGACTGATGCTGAAGGCGTTTCCCACCGCCGCCAAGCCTTTGGTTCGAATGAAATTCAGACGCCATCTGTAAAGATGTTGCAGATAGTGCTGGAAACATTCAAAGACCCAATCCTTCTTGTTCTATTCCTGTCTGCTTCACTTTCTCTTGGTTTTGGCATCAAAAAGAAAGGGCTGAAAGGAGCTTCAGATGGGCTATTCATATTTGTTTCCGTATTTCTCGTAATAGCTGTCACATCTTTTTGTAATGTCTGGCCTACAAAACAATTTCACATACTATCCAAATCCATTCATAATATCTCCACTTCTGTTGTAAGAGATGGGAGAGAACGACAGATTTCAGCAAATGATGCTGTTGTCGGAGATGTTGTCTACTTGCAGATTGGAGATCAAGTTCCTGCGGATGGGTTGTACATAGATGGGAGTTCATTTCAAGTAAATGAATCAGTCCTGACAAAAGAAGCCAACTCTGTGAAAATTATAGATAGCAACAACCCATTCTTGCTTGCCAGAAGTAAAGTGACAAATGGTACTGCTCGAATGCTTGTCACTGCGGTAGGCATGAACACAAAATGGGGAGAGATGATGAGCTCAACATACCCTACTAATTATAGGACTCCTTTACAAGTGAAGCTGCACAAGCTGTCCCAGAATATAGCTAAGGTTGGTTCGATCATCGCATCAATGGTCCTCATGTTATTGCTGATCCAGTATTTTACACGGAACATGAAAGATGATAGTGGAGTAGTGGATTATACTTCAAGCAAGAGAAGCATCCATCATGTCTGCCAGGCCATCATTGGGATTCTAGTCACACCAATAGTTATTGCAGCAACTGCCATTCCAGAAGGTCTACTACTGGCAGTCACAATAACTCTTGCATATTCAACCAAGAGAATGGCAGCTGAAAAGGCATTAGTGAGAAATCTTTCAGCTTGTGAGGCAATTGGCTCCATAACTGTAATCTGTATAGACAGAAGTAGCACCATCTCTTCTAACTCTCCTAAGGTGGAACAGTTTTGGCTGGGCCAAAATAATTATAGCAAGAAGTGGACTCGCTCATTGATTGCTAAAGAAGTTCTTCAATTAATACATGAGGGAGTCGGCCTGAATGCCACCTCTGGATCTTCTTCTGATTTTAATGAGCTTCAAACTAAAGAGGCAGTTTGTGCTTGGGCAGTTCAAGAACTGGGAATGAATTTAGAGCAACTCAAGGACAATTGTAGCATTCTCGATGCTGAAAGCCTCAACCTACAGAAGAAACAGGGGAGTATTTGTATACAAAGGAACACTGACAACACAATACACGTCCACATGAGAGGATCAACAGACATGATTCTGGCTATGTGCTCTCATTATTACGAACAAAATGGGGAAATCAAAAACATCACCGATAATGCAAGAGAAGAATTCAAGAAAATTGTTCAGGAAATGAAGGATAATGGCATCAACTGCATTGGATATGCACATGCAGCTGTTTCAAGAGAATTTGATGATAATAGTCCTGATAACCTTTTTCATCCCAAGCCCAAAGAAGAAGATTTGACCTTGATAGGGTTTTTAGGTCTGAAGGATCTATTTCGACCCAACATAAGCAAAGCTTTGACAGAATGCCAACAAGCTGGAGTGGATGTCAAAATGATCACAACAGAAGATGTTCCAAAGGCAAAAGCATCAGCTCTTGAATGTGGTATATTCAGTCCTAATCAGACCACAACAACAGAGGACATCATTGAGGGCATAGAATTTAGGAACTGCATTGATCAAGAGAGACTAGAAAAAGTAGAAAAGTTTCGTGTGATTGCAAGAGCCTCCACTTCTGACAAGCTTCTATTGGTACGATGCTTGAAACACAAAGGCCATGTGGTAGCAGTTATTGGAGGCTGCCCACGCGATGAAATATTACTCGGGGAAGCTGATGTGGGTTTTTATCTTGGGAATCAAGGATCTCATTCCGTGAACGAAAAGTTAGATATTATCATCTCGGATGACAGTTTTACTTCTATAGCAAGAGCTATGAGGTGGGGAAGAGGCATATACAACAACATACAGATATTGACACAGTTCCAGCTCACAGCTACCATTTCCTCTCTGGTGACAGACTCAGTGAAAACAATTTTTGCAGGAGAACCCTCCAATATCAACATTGTTACAGCCATTTCAGCTGGTAAGGTTCCATTTGCAGCACTCCAAATACTGTGGGTGAAGCTGATAGTAGGTACGTTAGTTGTTCTAGCTCTTACAATAGATAATCCTGCTGAAAGCCTCATGCAACAGATGCCTGTAGACCAAAGGGAACCATTTATAACGAACATCATGTGGAGGAATATTTTAGGACAAGCTCTATGTCAAATCATGATCTTTCTTATCATACAGTTCAAGGGAGAATCAACTTTCAAATTGCATGCCAGGGAAAAGGATACCTTGATCTTCAACATCTTTGTTCTCTGCCAAATCTTTACCATATTCAACACAGTAAAGGGAAAGAACATCTTTGAGAGACTAAACACGAAAAGGCTATTCTGGATGGTAATAGGCATCATAATTCTTCTGCAGGTTATTATTGTAGAGTTGTTGAAAAGGTTTGCTGATACTGAGAGGCTGAACTGGAAGCAATGGCGTGCATGCATTGGAATTGCCATTATATATTGGCTGATAGGTTGTTTACTCAGAAGGTTACCTGTTCCTAAGAAACCCTTTTTCTATTGTCTCTTTAGCCAGAACTCACACTAGTCATATTAGGCAATTCCGAAATTCACTTGATGTTGAATATTTCCAGCCATCTTAATTTACATAAACAATGTATATGGCATTAATATGCATATGATGAATTAGACATAAAAATCCTTGTTTGGAAACATATACTTAACCCTCGTGTTTTCTTTTACCTTTGGTTGATAAAAAACTGATGTCTGATGGATATTATACTGTTCCTATATGTATATATATAGTTCAACCTTGCAGATACGTAGTAAAGTGCAAAACTTGTACATGATAATGATGGCAATTGTCATAAGTCAAGACTGATTAAACTAATACTAATTCTTGCCTCAGATGAATGCTTCACTCTGTTAGGACTTTAATATTGTGGTATTGTGGTATTGTGGTCTTTAACTGCAATGGCATGGCCATGACGTGTCTCATGTTTGGGTGTGACAACTCTAAGCTACCATTCCTCTAGTTTACTTTTAATATTATATTTTTTTCCAACTCATGCATCTAATAGCCTTTCTTAGAAATGTGCAAATCATCTTAAATAGTTCTCACACTATGTATCTCTCTCTGATTACGACCACAAATTAAGAAATGGGCTCTTTTATTGAACTTCTCTCCACTTGACTAAGTCATGCTCACACTAGGAAATAACATTTTGTTTCATACAGCATGGTCAGCCTAATAGCATTTCCATAGAATTTTCATTTCAGCCTTATAGAAAGAAGTCCAATTGTAAATGGTGTTTGCTATTATTTGGTCACCACAAGAGATTATACTGAATTTCAAAACCCAGTCAAAAATTTACAGTACAAACATTTCCAATTCCAATTCCAAGGTTGTATCCTCCATGTCCATCAAAATGTCTGCAAGACTTTTGTGTCTCCATATTACCTCCTCCAAGTCTTCTCAACATTGTGTCTTAAAGGAATCTTCTAATGTTTTTAATGGGTTCATTCGCACTTAAGAACAAATCACAAAAAAGAAACACACCAAAGTTCAAGGGTTTGGCCCCATCTGCATCCATCAATCAGTGTGCATATAGATTAACTATTTTATCTACTAAATGACTTTAATCGATCCTTTTCTACTGACTGCAACTATAATATTATTCAGCTCTTTATCTATGACAGTCCCTACTTTGATACTGTGCCACATAGCATCAATATATGCAGCAAAGATGAAATGCTACAGATCCCAAGCAGAAGTGTTCATTCGCACTTAAGAACAAATCATAAGAAAGAAACACATACAAACATTTGCAGTAAAGAAGAAGGGAGAGTCAAGGGCTGTATAAAGTGGCCAACACAACTACATAAACGAGCAAATCTTTTTAGGAAAGAAGGGAAATTTAAAGAACAATTACAGAACAGTATGTCAGGCAAAAAGAAAAGCCCTTTTTTTCTAAATTTGAAGGTAAGAACTAAGGAAAAAGTCATCAGTTCTTACCTTGAGAGATATTTTCAAATATCACATGCCAGAAGATCAGATGGAGAAGAAAACAGCAACTGGAGGTCTCTTTTCCAATGTGTCTTATCTGAAGATACATAAGCGAAACATCCTTATTATCTCTTAATCCCATAGGCATACTGAGAAACTTTTCACATCAATCACCATGGTAATGCGAACCAATGCAAAGATTGGTCTAATCTGAAAATGCACACAGTCGTAAGGGTAACCTACAAAAGCTGCAACTAAACCTATGGAGATATCACGTGCACTAAGGATGGTTCACAAAAGGAGTGGCTAATAGAGAAAATGAAATTTGACTTACATTATATTAAGGTTTTCTGTCTACTATATAAACCGAAGGCATATATATCACGAAAATTTTATAACAAGCAGGGGGAAAGCAACAACTTCCACCGTAAATCTCCTGATTATGAAAAGTGTGTCCCTATTAACTACCATCTTGGAAGCATTGCCCCATGTATTTTTTAAGTCTATATATGGATGCTTTCAAACAAAATATGAATTCATTCTTTCTATACCATGTACATTATTTAAGTTCATATTGCTAATTAATTGGTATTTTTTATGTAATCAACTTTTACTGCACAGAGACTTCTTTACAGAATCAAGATTTCACCTTTTATGATCCTGCCCAAATGTTAAATATACAATAAGATACTGCAAAAACAGATAAGACTATTCAAAGAATTTGATCACAGAATACTAAGGGTATTTCAAGGGTTAAGTATTCAAGCATATCTGCTCGATCTGCAACAACACCTCATATGTTCGACTTTAACTGCACATTTAAGTACTTCTATTAGATTTGACTTATGTTTCTAGAACTGTGATTTATAATAATAAAGCTTTTTGCAATTCTTTTATGGTTTCTCTCTACAACTCTTTCCACCATTTCTGCAGCTTGTTTAAGATTTTCTATAACTTTCTTTTAGCATTCAGGCCTTCTTCGAACCCAGTGAAATTCAAGGAAGCAAATCTACAGGGACCGGGATGTATTGAACTCCTCATCCTCGAGAAAACATTTGATGTGCCCTCTCAAGATAGGCATAATGACTTCGACGGCAACTTAATCAAGGGCATAAAAAAGTTTGTTCAAGCTTGGGTTCCTACTCAAGTCAAAAACATTTCTCTTTTCAGGAATACTCTTACATCTGTTTGTGGGCTCTTGCTTGTTTAATACTTCTAAAAGATTTTCAGTTGCTTTTAAAGAAAATGATATTGTAACAGTCATAATCTTAACATACCGTCCTTGCAATGCAACAACTATGTGCACACATAGGGACACACCCATGCAACCAAAAGGGAAAATCCCGTATAAATCAAAAACTAAATGCTCCTAGACTTATCAGTCAAAAATAGTTTCATTCACACCGAGAGGGGGTGAAGCAAAATCCATTGTCTCAAGATTTTTTGAGGCAAACAGTAGATCACTCAGACTCCACAATTTGGATGTCAACGAAATTTTTATAATTAGAGAATACACTCAGAATAACAACTTTATCAAAAAATTTACACCACAAAATATCTGGAAAACAAGTTTACATCACAAAATACTCGGAATAACAAGTTTGTCAAGAAATTCGCAAAATAACACAAACTTGAGTAATTTTCTAAGGAAAATATCTGGACTAAGATTTCTCTTTCATACTCCATAAAACCCACAATAAATTTACAGGTATTCTAACAATTGACGCCCCAAATTTCATACGCAAGAACATGAAATTCTCTTGGAAAATCCAACATTATAGAAAAACCTCCATTTCGAGAAAATCAAAGATACATATTGTGGGTATATACATGCAAGAATTCAAATAACCAAATACCTTTACAAACATCTTCACTTCCTCTTCATAAAGATTCATACAACCGAACCAACAACAGCCATTTACATTCCTCCAAGATTATTGCAAGAAATATTGATTGTGCATAAAATCTTGTTGAGAAGAAGAATAGTGTAAATTCTTGAGAATAAGAAAGTGATTGAGAACGGAGAATAAAGAATGGGAACAAGTAACTGGTACAGCTCCACTAGCCATTGCGGAGTGAACACAAAAAAGGCTTTATTCTTGGAAATAAAAAACATTTAAATGTTTTTAAAAGAAAAACGCATAATTTTCTAATTTTTATGTGAAAAGTTTTCCTTTAAAAATCGAATTTAACTCTATTGATAAGTTTTTCAATTATTATTTGAGATTTTGTGATTGGTATGTAAAAATAGAATTAGATAGAAATGAATGAATTTAGGAATATAATGATATGAGTATAGCAATTCTTGTGTTTGGCATGTATAAGAAATGATAAAGTAATAAATTATAATTTTTTATTTAATTATAATTTCATGATTTGTAATTTAAAATGAATGTTAGGAATTGAATAAAATAATTTTAAAAATTAAATTATTTTTTAGTAAAAAAAATTTTAATATAAAATTATATTTATTATGTTGAGCATAAATTGGTCTATTATTATTACTATAATCTATATTAAATAATATATATAAACAGAATTTAGATAAAATTTTATATTAATACATTTTTTATAAAAAATATAAAAAATCGGTAAATGAATCTCGAAGCAAGTCTCCTATTTTAATTTTTTTAGATTTGGATAAAAATTGAATATTACTCGATGAAATATTGCACGTATATTTTTATTTATTATATATGTATTTATATAATATGTATATATATAAAATATATGCACGTTTATATATATATACTAAAAATATAAATATAATATTCTTATAATAATAATTGAAATTAATATGTAATTTATGCTAATATATGTAAAAGTAATAAATATGTTTGAAATTGTTATTTTTAATAATTAAAATATAAATAATTATTTTTTATTAATTATATTATTTTTTTATATTTAGAAATTTATGATGATGTTTTAAAAAATATATTTTAATATTTTTAAAATAATAAAATATGTATAATGGATCTGACTCAATAGTTCTCGAGTTTGGAGCGAGTTCATATTCAAGTTCATAAAAATCTTGATAGGTTGGGTTTAGAATTTTATCCAATATTTTTATTATATTTAGAAAGATAATGTTGTCAAACACAAATATAGATTAATTTATAATTGATTTGGAATAGTTAAACCCATTGAAAGGAAAGACGGTTAATTCATATTTTTTTGAGAATGAGAATTCCCATAAAAATGAATATTATTACCCTAAATTATACTAATGATAATATGAATGAGAATAAATTTGAAAATACTTATTTCATTTTCACTCGCATATTAATTATGTCATAATAGCATATCGGTTTTAGTTCATAAAGTAGCACAATATTTAATTTGATCTTTTCACTTTTTCTTTTTCAAAATATCCATTTAAAGTTTTAAATTTTTGAGTAGTAATTATGATACTTATAAGTTAATAAATATTATTCCCATTATGGAAGATTGACTTGGAGTAAAATATTGGTTTCTCATTATTTTTGTTAAACTATATATCACCTTATCATGTATTAAACTAAAACTCTCTGTACAAATGAAGAGTATCTCATTTGAATTATGATTTTTCACTATTTCACATTTTCATTTAAAAAAAAAATCATTTACTTTGTAAGGCTAAGGTATCTTAGTTTCTAAATAAAATTTTAATAGAAACTTTGACGTTTAAGAAAAAGACATTACTGCCCTCAGGATCTAAATCTTTGTTCTTGTTTTACCATAAAATTAAAAACATCATGCACGCATATTAAATTAAATAAATTTGATTCAATTTTTGTCATTCAAATTATTCCAATTGATCTTAGAAATAAAATTTCATGATTATTAGAAATCTCTCAAACAAATGAGATTCTTTTACCTACATTTTCATATTCTAGGCTGGCGCTGTTGAAATGCTTTTTGAAGGTTTAGATAAATAGATAAAGAGATGGATAATTTAATCACCTTTCCCAGTTTCCATAGAAATTAACAGAAACCAACAATCCATTCTCTTCATGATAGCAGAAACCCAATATCATACAACGGGCAAAGGGATGATTCCACAACTCCGAGTCATTTGTGGCATTATATTACAGATTTGAGGCAAGAAATTGTGATCGTGTAACCATGCCTCACATGTATTATTAAGCTAGAAGAGATTTTAGCAACGCAATCATACATGGTAGATATGGAGGATTAAAAGTTTCTCCCAAGCATAATTACACAAGTAATAATTTCAAGCTGGAACTGGTTCAGGCACTCTGCCATTCTCCGCCGGAGCCAAACTGTCATAATATTCCACCAAGACTTCCCAACCACCAGGGCACATAAATCCATCAGGAGGGTTCTCCCTGTTCTTTGCAAGGGTTCGCATCTGGAGAAAATGTAGGCAATCAACAAAAACTAAGAAACAAGTTGCACAAAAAACAACACAGGATGTATTACATGAAAGGCATGCATCGTGGTGACGCTACTAGCTTCAGCATTCAGATAAGCATTTCCACCAACATAAGTAGCCTCATTTTACCTTTTCAATCTTTATAGCAATTCTGGTTTAGAACAAATATATGCTTATTTTTGTATTTTTGTTTGTAAGTAGGCAGAGTAATGTTCAGAAGAGAGGTATACCTTGGTGCCAGATATGAACAGAAATTCTTGAGCCCTTGATGGATCAAAGAATGCCATTTTACTCTGGGTCTTGTCATATGCAGCCACCTGCATTGATTAATATTTCCTGTTAGTATTCAAGATTACTTTTTCCATTGCCTAGTCATAAGAACTTAATTCTTCTAACTATGTCAAGAAAAGTTACTTCAGATTTATAATCACAATAAACACTAAAATGTCAAGGATTGTTCATTTACCTTGAATGGCAGAATGTTCAGCCGCTCCAATCCAGGAGCCATGCTCAGCACCTTCTTCCCATGATCAGCATCATACAGGTCTCTTTTCTCAATTGGGTGGCTCATGCCAGCAGGGTCCCGGCCTACAATATAGAAGTTCGCGCCTGCATTAATTCTAGCCTTAGCATGCCATTGTACCTCAGTGGGGCCAGCATAGTGCATGGGCGACGGGAATATAGAGACAACTGTAGTTTCTGGGTCCAGGACACCATCTTCGAGCACCTAAATAAAAAATATATAAATATTTGAAATATTAGCACACCACATGGCTAGATTTTCGACTAAAACAGTTTCAGGTAATCTGTATGATGTATTTCTTGCCCAAATTACTTGAAATTTAGGATCCATTGTCAGGTTAAACAACAAATCCAGTTTTCAGTATTTTAATGGCCATTTAGATCGAATGAAAGGATTAGATCAAATGAAAGGCGTTTCATAGTGATCAGCCTTTTTGTACAAGTGATATCTAGATAATAAAGAATAAATGTTAAATGTAGACGAATCATCTCATGCTCTTGTACAGACCAACTAATAAATAGTTCATAGAATGTAAAAAGTTGACTAACCTTCTCGTGTTGCTTCATTCGCCAACTAAGTGGAACATCATCAGCTTTAGTGTAACCTCCCAAAGGATGAAGCAAGAGGACAGGATTCTTATATCCCATCTCAAGAAGACGACGTCGTGTGTCAGTCATCAGTAGAGCGTGGCCATTGTGCACGGGATTTCTGAGCTGGAAAGCAAACACTGCATCTGCATTGCGTCTCTCAAACTCATCACGGAGTTGGGCAGGGGAAAGCCGGAAGCGATCTAAATTATCATTGTACTTGATAGGACTTATAACTTCTAAATCACCACCAATCAACCAGTTTCCAGCACCAGAAATAGTTTCCTCAACATAGGGCAGCCCAGGTGCCGTGGTACCCCAAGTTCTTGCTATTCTTTCTTCTTTATTGTGCTTGTATATCTCGATGCTACAGTTAAAATTCAGAATACAAAAGATTATTCATGACAAGAATGAGCTTTGCATGGATGGGTAACCGAGACTTCTTACACATCAAAGAGTAAAAAACACAAACAATCTAAAATCCCATCAAGTGCACTTCTTACACAAGAATGAGTAAGCTGCATTGTCATTCGGCCACATAAAAAAAAAAAAAGGCAAAACAATAAGAGCAATATATTTGAATCTACAGCAGTACAAGTGATGGCAAATGAATACATAGCTACAGAAATTTAAAAAAATAAAAAATTAATGGTGCTGTACCCTCCAAAGCTATAAACAGTTATCCACGTAAATTGCTGTATAAATATGCATAGGCAACAAGTCAACGTCCACTGCAATTAGTACGTACTACAATGGGGTCACTTTCGTAAAATGATCACCACGTCTATTTGCACCTCGACCAACATATGTAAAAAATATGTCGTAAACATCATTGGTTTATCAAATGTATGATGAAACTTTAATATCTCGGATAATTTAACTGTTACCAATGATCGCAACAAGTGGGACCTTGCACTTAAGAATGCTTATTTTGAAAAAGAGCACAAATCTCCCAGCTTATCCAACCAAATTGTTAAATCATGATACATTCAATTCTCAGATGGATTATCTAATGATTTATTCTTAGCGTCTTGAGATTAAAACATAATTAATTACAAACACATCACATGCAGATAGCATTTCTGCAACTTAATCAATATAGTGGAGATGACTGTAGAAAATACTGTTTTATCATTAGAAATTAAAATCAAAGCACTCAACAATAAACTAAAATTGAAAACTTAGCAATAATTATGCACAGAAAATATCTCTACCTAATTCCAGAGACAGCCTAATCTCAAACTGTCCAAAAACCCCGTTTGAAGAAGCAGCAGCATGTTTATCCATTTAATGCATCAGGTCCAAATCTTTCATGCTGGAATATGACCCTTTGAATGAGTAACTGTAGTCTAAATCAAAGAAGCATTTCCTAATAACTGCATCCTAACTGAAATTACAATTTTATCACTCCAGGGATTGTAGACAGCGTCTAAATGAACAAAGCATTTCTTAATAACTACATCTTATCAATAAATTACTTCATGAATTAGAAAGAAATGCTTTGAAAGTGAAAAGGAAAGAACTGAGTGTTCATTTCTGCAATCCAAAATTCCATCTTGCACTCTATTTTATAGTGTCTAAAGTGCTCGAGAAAGAATAGTAGTGATCAGTAGCTAAAAACAAAGAAAAAAAGACAAATAAGTAAAACAAATACACAGCAAAAATCTACCACGGTTAACTCTATTATCAGCATAAAATTCATATCGAGTCCGACCCATTTAACACCTCCAAAGAAAGAAACAAAAGAAACCAAAGAACAAACGAGAATGTCCTTACTCGCTCAAAATAGCAACCAGGTCATCCTTCTCATCAACAAGCGCCACGCTAGTAAACGACCCGACGCGATTCTTCTGAGCATCATCAATTGCAAGCACGATGGGCACCGACATATTCACAACCGACCCGTTTTCGAGCCGAAGCGAATTAAAATGAAGCGTTTGGAGGAACTCTGACTCTCTCATGAAACCCTTCAATGGGCTGGCCCAGCCTTCGCTGAGCACGTGCACCCATTGAAGATCAATCTTCGAGAGCCTGACCTTAGGCAGGCTTAAGGCCTGCTTAAGTTTCGAGTCTTTTTCTGATTCTTTAACAAAAAGTTCGACAAGTTTGCCGCCATCCGGATCGATTAAGGAAGCTGAAACTCGGGTGGCGGGTCGGGATTTGGAGGTGGGGAAGGGATGAAGTGGCAGATTGAGGGGTGGAGTGAAATGGGTTTTTGGTAGTTTTGGGAAAGAATGGGGGAGAGGGGTGGAAGTTTTGAGGTAAAGAGAAGCCATGGCTGCCATTTTCGGCTCTCTTACTCTCTTATTATTTTCTCCCCTGGTGCTATGTGCTGTCTTGCCTGGAGGGCAGTTATATTTGCTGCGAGAGAGAAAAAGGGTCTTTTAGCAATAAAAGATTGAAGTGGGGTAGGGGTGTAAGTTGAAAAAGAAAATGTATGGACGGGTATTTTGTAAATAGGGACTAATGTAGGGGTTTTTCTGAAATAAGGAAATAATATTTAGGGGTAATTTTGGGGACTAAAAGTTGCCAAGGGATGAGGGAGAGGGTTTATTCGGTAATTAATATTAAATATGTTGTATAGTTGAGAAGAAAAGTAGGGGTTAGTAGTTGTAGTGGATGCCACTGACATGTGAAGTTTGGATGGATTCAGGATGTTGGATTTTATAAATGTTGAAGTTGGGAGGTAAAGTTTGGGAGGATGAACCTGGACACAATTTACACAAGGTAAAGTACTAATTGTTCTCTAATTCATATGGATTTGGGCACTCCCATATTTCCTAATCACAAAGTAATGATTAAAAGACTAAGTGAAAAAGATTTGCAATGTTTTGGATATGTCTTTAATAGTCTCACTTGACAAATCATTGCATTTTGTATCAAAATCTCTTCCTTGATTAATTTATGATTTTATCTTTCATATCAATAACCAATCCATTTTTTAATCTAGATCTTGTACCAACAGCATAATCACATTCAATAAAAACAATTTATACGAGATTTGACAAAAAATTCACCCCTAAATATATTTGTCATCCAAATATAGAAATTCGATAAAAATTATTTTACTTTTTTATAATCTGAACTGCGAAATATTTATATACTTCTTATATTTTGCATTATATTTTTTATTTAATACAACATTGTACCTTTTATGTAATACATGGTAAGATTTTAGGTCAGACAAAGAATAAATATATATGTATTTGATGTGAAATTAATAATTAGATAAAAATTGATATAACCGCCACATAAATTGATTGACGAATCTATTTTATTTATTTGATGTAATGGATCTCGTGCATCCAAAAGTAAAGTGACACTTACAAATACTTTATTTAAAACATAATCAATATTAAAAATTTGACTTATATAATATTTTAATATATTGATTTAAAAAATTTTTTCAGCAAGTATGAACTATCATTACGGTCAAAGACTGACGTATTTACTGTATGTAACGCTATATCTTTATTCATATATTATGTATTTTATGTTAGATATTATAACTATGATATAAATTTAAATAGCACATGTGGTTCGACTTCTTGTCTTGTATCGCATATTTTTATTTTAATTACATAAATTGATAAACCTAAAGTAATTTCAAACTTCAAAGTTTCGAAGTTTAGAACAAGCGCCTGGTTGATAATTGTAGCCACTTTCAAAGTTCATCTCCTCGTCCACTCTCCTCGTTTGTTTGATAAGGTCAAAGAACATTATGAAAGAAGCAAAGGATAGTAACATCATTTCGCATACTAGAGTTTACACATAGCAACAACCTTGTAGTGCCCCCAACATTTGTGTCACATCTAGCCCTTCTGTTTCTTTAACACAAGTAAAATTCCATCGACTTTGAAACACCTTTGTCTAATTGTCTTCTTCATGCTGTCTTGGTTTCCACGAATCCTCCTCTTTTGGAATTCAAAGACGCACCAAAAAATAAATAAATAAATAAAAGGACCCAATTGAATCTTGCCCAAATCCAAGCCAGATTCATAGGTAGCAAAAAAGTGATGTTAAAGACAAACTTTTCTACTTCAATTTATATAGTAAATGTTTTTTTGCATTATTATAATTGAAAATCAAGACAAGAGTCCAATCATGGACCAACATGATCTGGTATTTAAACTAAATAAATTTAATGACGACAAAAATAATGGTGTTAGAAAATTCAATTGGCCGACTAAGGCAGTCAAAGGCCATCAAAAACTATTCAATATTTTTGGTAATAGTATTATTGAATTTGAAGTAAAGCTTACATTAGTGAGTACGTAATCTTCATTAGAAAGAGGGATTAAACCAAAATTCCCAAAGTAAAAAAGTTATTTGTTACCAATTAACCTTTCGATTTTGTCCCACCTTCCCTTCATACGGTAGATAAGGTAAAAAAAAATTGGAAATTATTAATTTTTTAAATTCATTCAATTTCATAAGTTAAAAAAGTGAAGGAATAATTCAATGCATAACACCGGCCAAATTAACATGGAAGTATATTACGCTAAATGTGATTAAATTATGGACACACACACACGTATACATATAGAAAATTTGACCTCAGAATTTGAAAATTACATTGTTCCCGTAGGCCTGATATTAATATATTTTATTAGTCAATTTCTCGGCGAACTATCTTCATGCAAATTTAAATTTTTGGATTCTGCTGTCGATTCCGAAAGCAACTTGTAGCTTTTAGATAAGCTTCGTGCTAGATTTTATAACCTAGTATGCCCCCCACCCCCAAAACCTCAAAAATAAAAAAATAAAAAAAAATCCAATAACATTAGAAGACAGTAAAGGCAGGTTTTAGCAGTTCAGCTTGCAGTACTTTTAATTAAGCCTCGAGGCCAAGCAAGAGAAGTTGGTTATGGTTATTTGAAAAATGCTGCCGGTTTCCTACAATCTGAAATTCAAATCATGGTGCATGGTAATCCTAAAGGATTGAGAACTCGAACCCTTCCCAAACTCATCTCATACAAACTTTTACTATTAAAATTAGGTCTAGAATCGGTCCTAAATTTTTATTTTCTAATTCGCCCCTTTTTATTTATTTTAAAATTTATTATATATATTTATGTGATAAAAAAATTAGTATATTATTTTTTAAAAAATATATTTTTAAATATTATTAAAATAATAAAACAAGTCTAACACTCTAATCTGATGGGTTGATCCAAATCCTAAAAATTCTTGATAATGTAAATCTCGAGTTCAGCCAAACTCGCTTCTGTAAGATGGAGAGAGGAGAAGCAACAGCTATGACAACACATTTGACATTGACTATAATGTTTTTCGGACTTCAGCAGCAACATCACAGTGCTAATGACTGGAAGCCCTGGCTCACTATCATGTGTAGAAGAATGTGAATTTGCATTGCTAATTTGAGCAAAGACAATTGATGGAAAGCAGGTCTATTTTAATACATTGCATCACGACCACCACCACCCCGAACCACCCAGACCTGCCCCATCAAACACACTGGACAAGAGAGAGAGAGAGAGAGAGAGAGAGAGAGAATGGAGAGAGAATAAATCACATTGAATCGAGAAAACAAATAGATGTCAAACTACAAAACAACATTAATATCTACCAATAGTCCAGACAAGAGCAATTGCCATTGTTGAAGTGATGGAACCTGGTTCTGTCTCTAACAATAATCTCTCTTTTGTATATCAGTGAAAGAAGCTTAGTGCTAGAATGACAATCGACACAAACCCGAAGATTCTTTATAATTCTGATGGGTGCACAAGAATCAGATGCAATAAGAGCAAAAGCAATAGCTAGTCTTTCACTGTGATATGAAAGAGCATCTTCCTTCTCTTCCTCTTCAACGTCAAACAACACTTCTCTAGTTCTTGGCTGATGACCACATTCTTGCAACTTTGTGTTAATCTCTTCTAGCTTTAAGTATATATCTTGCACATGGGGATGACTCTTATCACCAATGAGGAACTCATGCATTGAACCATCAACTTCAACTAAACTACTTCCCGGCATTTTGTCAATGCCATGATCTTTCATCAACTGCCGAACTCTCTTCACATCATCCCATCTATTCATACATGCATACATATTTGACAAAAGAACATAATTTCCACTAGTCTCAGGCTCTAAGTCTACTAATTTCCTTAATGCAACTTCACCTATCTCTAAATTTCCATGAACTCTAGCAGCCCCAAGTAAAGACCTCCACAAAATTGCATTAGGCTCCATAGACATGGTCAAAACCCTTTCTTCAGCTTCCTTGACCAGCCCAGCTCGACCCAAAAGATCCACTAGGCAACAATAGTGCTCAAGTTTAGGCTCAATTCCATAGATACTGGTCATTGACTCAAAATATTTGCGCCCTTCATCCACCAATCCTACATGAGAGCAAGCACACATTACAGCTAATAATGTGACATCGTCTGGGACAAAACCCTCTTGCTTCATTATCT
The DNA here is from genome assembly GCA_019321725.1 of Paulownia fortunei. Classification (NCBI taxonomy): domain Eukaryota; kingdom Viridiplantae; phylum Streptophyta; class Magnoliopsida; order Lamiales; family Paulowniaceae; genus Paulownia; species Paulownia fortunei. The sequence continues at coordinate 3,182,175 of CM033123.1, read as the reverse complement.
CGAATAAATCAAGAGCCTCATGCCCATGACCATGGATTGCAAGTCCTCTAATCATGGCATTGAAACAAAATGTGTCCCTATGAGGCAGTTGGTCGAACAATTGCCAAGCAAATCTAAGACAGCCAGAATTTGCATACAAGGTAATTAATGCCGTGCCAATAAAGTGATTGAGGGTAAGCTTATTTCTGATTATATAAACGTGTGCCCAGGTTCCTTGAGTGAGGGCACCTAATTCAGCACATGCAGTAATTAGAGCCACTAGTGTCACTTCACTTGGCTCTACTAAAGACTTCTGCATGTGGCTGAACAAATTCAACACCTCCACCGATGAACTAGTATTTCCATCCAAATGACTATAATTAGCCACAAAGCTGACACTAGAATTACGAGCATAAGCAGATAGCATAGAGTTCCACGTGGCTAAATCTGGTTCCCTTATTTGATCAAAAACAAATCTAGCAATACCTACTCTTCCACATCTTGAATAAAAATTAAGCAATGAGGCTTGAACAAAGTTGTCATAAGGGGTGTAAAGGAATTTTAGGACATGGGCATGTAGGGCTTGGCCATGTTTGAACCATTGGTGGGCCCCAAAAGCCTTGAAGAGAGATGGGTATGTGTAGTTATTTGGTTTGAGGTTGGGGTGAGTGAGAATCTGGTCATAAAGAGAAAGGGCAACTTTTGCATGATCTTGTTGAGTGAGGGAAGAGATGAGGGTGTTGTAGAGAAAGATACTTGGATTCGGGACTTGGTTGAAGATGGTCAGTGTGTAGGATAAGGTAGCAAGCGTAGAAGATAAGAGGAGAATACGGCTGATAGGGTAGGTGTGGAGGACGAGGCCAGTTGTGATCATCTGGGCATGAACTTGTTTGAAGGTATCTAAGGTTTTGCATTTTCGTAAAAGGTGGAGGGTTGGGTGGTCGACTGTTGGGCTTACTGCTCTCATCCTGTTGGAGTGGATGCTGTAACATCCAGATGCTCATCTTGGATTCCTTCCCCTTTAGCACTAGGTGGGCAGGCAGACAGACAAATCTTTTGCCCCTGAGATCAGCTTTCTATTGCACATTCAATGAGCAGCCCTCACGAACTAAGTCTGTAAAGCATGGATAGATTCACAATTTGAAAAAATGAAGTGATAAAGCAAACAGCTACACAAACATTAGTTGCCAGAACCATCCTGTCAGCCCATGGCCCAAATCATAAATTCCCAAGCAAATTTAGGAGAAAAACAGGTGATCATAAGAAATTCAACCACCATATTTTATTCTAATTTTTGTGTGTGCGCTAAGAAAGATAGTTGTCCATGTCGTGCTCCATGTCATGTTGGCAAAGCTTCGGGTCCATTGCGTATATACTATGAATTGAACATAATAGGCACTATATTCTCATGCAACATTTTCAATGTATACACGGCAGAGTTTTCATTCCGTGAAGTAATGGATTTGTTTCACATTCATACATTGCTGAAACAATAACCTCGAAATATAATGATACAAGCATATAACATTATTTTGACTGATTTCTCATCCCCAATGCCCACTCAGGATTAACCCAGAAAATCTTGCGGATTAAATAATACATACAAGAAAGTATCTTCAAACAAAAATCATTAGCATAAAATGATTTACTACGTTAAAGTAAACAAAGACAGATTCAGAATCGAACAAGATTCTGAATTTTCATCAGGGCCTGGTGAACAAACGAGAACATAGAACATAACGCAACAAAAACCAATATGGCTTGAATTCCGTGAAATTCATTTAGGAAGCAAAAACAAATATTTCCAAGCACCAAGCCATGATAACAATGTCAAACACTACTTGGAGCATCTCAAGAAATACAGAGCAAGTTCACAAGAAAACAAACACAACCATGTAAAAACAAGGATTCGACTATTGCATTGGCTAATTGCAGTGAAACATTTACTAATACTTATAATTGTGGGAAACAGTTCAGCTAGGGATTTTATCAAACAGGAGGAATGCATTGAAACATCACTAGTAAAAGAACTTCAAAATTATTGACAAAAAAATGTCACTCGTTACCTGTATCTTTAATTGCAAGAATCTGCTTTGCGATTGAATTGCTAACTAATTTAAATTGCAGGTGGGCAGAAATATTTGCGTAGCCATAGGAGTTTCAGATTTTTCTATATTTTTTGTTTTAAATCTTTTTCTTCTAGAGCTTCATGGACTGGCGAATTTGTGGGTCATGTTTTTGTAGAAGCAGTTTTGGAAAGTAAATGGGCCATATGGGCTGATCTTAACTATCACTGGACCTAACTTCGTATATGTGGTTGAAGTTAGCGGGCTTAATTTAGGTAACCAGAGTCATTGTTTGAAAAGAAGTTGAATCAATACTATCCGATTAAAAATTAAACTGTTTAAAAATGACTCCAAACTTGAAAACATAATATATGCATGATTTAGTGAATTTGTGCTGTTTGTGTTCCAAAGTTATTGCTTCCATTTCCTTTTTAAAGTTTCTTGAAAAAAAAAAAATTATTTTCTAAAATTAATTTTTTAAAAACAAAAAATATTTTACTTAATATGATAATGTGACAATGACTCTCAATCATTATTTTTAAAACAATAATATAAAACTTTACAAAATTTAATATTTTTAACTCTCATCTAAGATCAAGCTAGATCTATTATTTTAGGATGGAGGGAGTGTAAATCTCTTTTTCCTTGCGTTACGAAGACCAGATTCGACAAGCGTACAAGTTTGCTTTGGATAGATTAACATGTTGAAAATATATATATATATATATATATATATCTTATGTTGATGCTAATTGGACATTAGTTTGTTTAAGTATCTATTTTCTCTACTTGAATTTAAAGTAAAATTTGTTGATGATGAGACCTAATATGAACATCATTCAATAAGCAATGCGAAGAGACAAGAAGCTATTTTGAGTGTCGAAAAAATTATATTTTCTTTCACAAAAATAATACTCTTTTTTACGTATATAAAAACAACGGAATTAGACATGTTTTCATAATTTTCACAATTCGAAATAACGTGTGCCGTCAATTTATTACACAAAACAACACATTCTTATTTTCAATGTTTAAATTCACGTTTTCCACAAAAATATACATTTTTTTTTTCTTGTAAAAAGAATCTAAATTGAATCTAAAATGTTACCATATCTACAAGAGAATCATCATTTCAATCTCGACCATTAGGTCTAATCAACTTTTTACATATTGTCTAATCAAGGTGATCATCATGATTAAATGGCTTTAGTAAGTGACAAACCTTGAGACAAAGTACAATCATTAACAAAAATCATGATGACCACATTATTTGCCGCCCTTTACGGTTTTAAAGGGATGATAATACTAAAATTTGCTTTGTCCCCCCCTTTGCATAGCTATTATTTACAATGAATAACGTCAAACTTTTCTTTGTTTTTTGTTTTTTCATTACTCCCTAACTTTTATTTCCCTTTTTCCTTTTTTTTTTTAATAAAAGCATTATGTTCAAATGCTTAAATCATTACAAAGATGACCACAAAACAAAAAGAAAAAAAAAAAGTAAAGAGGAGAGAGTAAAATTAAATTCGAGTATCGAAATTTTAGATTTATCGACAATATGACCCTATACTTTTTGTAATTATCAAATTAGTCTTTGTGGGCCAAATTTTGGCCAATGATCCACAATTCTAGTGTTGGAAGAGGCGTAGGTATCTCTTTTATGTTCTGCAACTCATGCTGCGAATTACAATCACGATTTGGAGGTAGGGACAAAATTGTCCTCTCATTATTTTTGTCTTTTTTCTTTTCTTTTCTTTTTTGTTCCCTTAGTCAAAGAAAGAGAAAGGGTTACCTTTTCTAAGTATAGGAAACAAAAACGAAAATGATGACTAAAAGGGCACAAAGAATTCTTACTTAGCACAAACCCCTTGAGCCATTATGACATGCAGAATCTGCATATGAGATGGAACAATTAATTTCAATCATTGACTTAATGTACGTTGGGGATGTGACCAGGAGTTCATTTTTTATTTTTTTATAGTCAATAAAAGGGGAATTGCATTAAGGAAATAAGAGAGGAAAACAAGCAATAGGAGAGGGGGGCCTGGATCACAGAGGGCCTCCTCTACAAATTGCTGCAAAGGAATACAATTAAAAACATTTCAAACTCTTTTTTATGTTTTTATATTTGTTAGGATTGAAAATATTTTTATTAATTTTTTATTAAAAAATAAAAAAAAATATGTATAGATTAGTTATTATTCTATGTTGACTATAAGTTTATAAATGAAATATGTTTGTTTTATGGTATTTTTTGTATAAAAAAAAGTAAAATATTAATAAATTTGATAGGTGCATGAAAAGATATGAACTGTTTAATAAATTTAAAAATAAAGTTAAATTATATTTTTAATAAAAATAAATATATTTTTAAAATTATAAATAAAAAAAAATAAAAAATGAAAGTTCCTACCCGTTTGCAAGAATACGGGCAGCATCATTACAACTCCTAGGGATTTTCATAAGGCGCCAGGAAGCCATTTACTCTAAAACCTCCTAACATTTGCCACCATGGCTATGGCAAACGAGTGATTATCTTAATAGTAGTAGCACTATTAATCCAAGAGACTGCAAGAATAAAGATTTTCTCATCATATAATTTCGAAAAAAAATAAAATCCCATCATTATACTACACTAAGTGCAACATATCTATAAAATAATTGTTCTTAGATATTCATCTCTAATATGTGTACCTAGTTACTATTTTCTTGCCATGACAACAAACCAATTTCTTCATCATTTTTCAACCTCATATATAAATCCCCTCAATCTGCCAATTAAGTAAATTTTTGCTATGCGTGCATAAAGTTTGCTAATTTATTTATTTATTTTTATTTTTTGAAAAAAAGACAAGTTCTGAGAAAAAAGATACAATGTATAAGCTGAGAAAAGTTGAGCAGTCAAAAAAGGGAAGTATTGGTCATATCATATCATATCCCTATTCCCTATTCCCTATTCCCACCGGTCCCAACAAAACAACCTTTTTTTTGGCTTTTCCTCATTTCAATAAAAAGTATAAAGTGATAGATAAGCCCTTTCAAGCTTGAAATGAAAATGATGTTACAATTTTCACTTCCATGATTGATCAATTTGGAACAAAAGGAAAAGCATTTCCACGACATTAAAGATCGAATATCCGATGTATCCTTGTCAATAACACTAAAGCATATTGCAAATGCGTGTATATCAGTCACTAGTCCACATTTATGGTACAAACAATTTCACTCAGTATCAAGTATAATTACTCGATTAGGGGCAGACGGTTGGCCGAGGTGATTACCCTTGGTAAATTTGTCTCTGAGCTGATGTTATGATTTTATTTAGTTCCAAATGATTTTATGTTAACCGAACTGAATAGGTATGAGTTGATGAACTCCGATGATTTACTTAGAAACATAATATACTTTTTAATTATGTTAAATATTGGATAAGGAAGATATATTTTGTCTAATCAAAACTCTTTGATTTACAGACGATTTATTCGGTGGGACATATTTAGATAAGGTAAGAGAATCATATTCTAATTTTATTGCCATATTATTGTGCTACTATATAAGGAGTTCACCTTCTTGGATATACATGACACGTTAAATAGATATGAGGTGGTGAGCTTCGACGATTTATTTGGAAATCAATTGTATTATGTGAACAAAAGTCATATTCCAATTATATTCTAATTAAAACTCTTTGATATATGACTGATTTACTCGATGAGGAATATCTAAATAAGATAAAGAGAATTTATTCTAATTTTATTTTGCTACTATGTAAGAATTCCACCATCTTGATCTATGTTACATATTACATGCTTTTTTAAATTTATTGATTTAATAATGACAAGATTTTCGTTGGTCATCCTAATATAGGTGACTTAGAAAAGTATCTTTAACCCTTTATTTTGCAGGTTAATTAAAATATTAATTGATCAAATTCATGATTCTTAATTCGTGTTAATTCTCGCACACATCATATCTAAATTTGTCAGCCCATGTACACGACTACAAAATAAATCAAACTTGACTAGTCCAAAATGATCCATTTGAAAAGATAATATGAAATTGCATTTTGTTTTTTGTTTTTTTTTTGGTAAATTCACAAATATTAGATCTATTTGTATTATGAAATGTCCAAAACCAACAACAGTATCTCTAGTCAAAAATGAAGAGGGAGAACGTAAAACAAGGCATGAGCTTCAATGCTTGGTAGGTCCCAATAAAACACCTAAACGACAAACTATTTTCTCCTTTCATGAATAATTTATTTCGGGACCAAAATGCCCCAAGTGCTTTTTTCACTAACAAGTGAAAGGTTGGTGAATAGTTTCTCTCACTCGGATAAAATGAAGAGGGACATTTTCGTCTTTTAACGCCGAGAGTTTGTGCCACGGTTCAAGATTAGAAAGGGATGTGTCAAAAGACCAAAAAACCAGACATTTGGAATAATGATGGCAAAAAGCCATCCATCAGGTTTTCTGTGGGTTTTGTGACCAAAATTGTGTGCATAAATGCTGCTAATTCGGACAAGATCTTTTGAAGATACTTAAAGCAGCAGAAAAAAATTATCATTTTCAGATTGTTGTATTTATTTTTTGTACTATTTTTTAATTTTTATTATTGACTACTTTATATGACTTTTTCAAAAGGCTGAAGCAAAGTTCAAAAGCCATCATTTGGTTGCTCATGCTTTCACGAGTACAAGAAGCTTGGATAGAGTGATGCAGAGATGGAGTCAAGATTTTGATTGAAGGGCGGCGAATTAGAAAAATAAAATAAAATTATAAAGTATTTTTTCAAATAAGTACTATTTCCCTAAATTATCTGAGTCGACTGGGCAAAATTGCTTCTCAGAAACATAAAGCATGGAATTTAATGTAAAATTTAGAGTTTTTTTTTTTAAAAGGGTGGGAGGACGACGGCCCATGCCAAGTTGGGGTGTGGCTCCATATGTGAGTGATGCCATGGTGTAATAAAATTTGGTGTAATTTTTCCTTAATATCCTTTTTGTGAAGTTTGGGATGTTAATGTACAAATTTAGTCACTTGATATTAAGTAAAAATTTATTGTACCGAAAATAACATAAGTTAGTCTTGAGTTTTCCTACACGAATAAGAGAATAAAGTGGTAAAAATGAATAAAAAAAAGTAAAAGTGTAAGAGATTGAAAATATATTAATATATTTGTGTGGTTTAAAATTAATAGTTTAAACTTTAAATTTAAATTAATTTTACAGAGTGTTGTGTAAGACTTTACTTTCGAAACTGTTAACTGAAAATTATCTATAAGATGGATCATTATCTTACATTATAAAAAATTATTGGGAGTGGCGGGGTTGACCCGACGAAAATTTTCCGACACTCAAGCGAGTTTCACAGCACATAAATATAAATTAGAAATCTTGTGAGTATATATGTGCGTAATTAATCGCATACCTTTCAATAATAAAAATTAAAATTACTTATAGTGATGATTTGAAGATTTTCGTGAGAATGAGTCTTGTGGTCTAATGAGTTTAATCTAATATTATATTTTAATTTATTTTATTATTTTGTAAACCCATAAACTTGATTCATTTAACATATTGAACCTATTTTTGAGCTCATGACCATAGAGGTAAGTTAAACTACTCATAGCTAAAACTCCTCTCATTATTTTGAGTAAATCAGCATTAAATTCTTTCTTCAAATCCAATGACCTATCATAGAGGTAAGTTAAACTACTCATACCTAAAACTCTTCTGATTATTTTCAGTAAATCATCATTAAATTCTTTCTTCAAATCCAAATACTGTACCGCCCAAATGCAACTCAAACTCATTTTGGTCCTCTTATTTACTTTGTGAAACTTGAACTCTCTCTGAGTGTAAACTTTAGAGTTTAGGAGGGGTAATTTGGTAAAACAATGCAATATTCCACAGTCACCAATGGGCTTAAGCCCTGGAAAAGGATATAATATTATGCTTGTGAACACTGAACTGATCATTACTAATTCCATTTTTTGGACAAAGAAGTGAAATTAATAATTGATTTTGTGACTTTAGGGTTAGTGCTATTTAATGAGATTAAAGTGAACCCCTATGCACTAGAAGAATGAACTTGCAGCTATCCCTGGTTTCTGACACAAGCAAATTATAAATTGTATGTGTATTTCTCCTTAATTATTCTTATAAAAAAAATAAAAAATAAAATAAAATAAAAAGTGGTAGATCAAAAGTTAAATAACGTTTGCACGCGTGTATTGTCACACCATAACCAAAATAGCCTAAAGTTTACAAATCTCAAGAGCCTCGAAGACCACTCACTATATTTTGAGGATTATATAATTAATAACATGGTGTTTCATGATGGGGAGAAGTCCACAATCTTTATTTAAATCTTTTAACCATACAATTTTAATGTCCTTTTCATTTGGATCCTTCTCCTTTCAACATCTTGGTTATTCCTTTTCTTTTCCTCATCTTCAAATTGATAATATAAATTTATCACTTACAAAACATAGGGGCTTATTTTAAGTGAAACTGTTTTTTGGTAAAATTGATTAGTCAATTTAATTATTTTTTAATACAATATTGTACGATTCAATTTGTTTATAATACATATTTGAATAACATTAATTAAAAAAGGATATAGATATTTTAATTTTATAACATTTATTGAGTGCGGCCATGATGTTGTGACTATATGTGAATTGAGCAAAGTTTCCATAAATCTAATAAACTCTTTGACATTTTAATTTCAAGAGAATCAAGTTTTGCAAAAATTAGTTGTGTATTTAATTTTAGTTTCAAAATCGTGTTCTAAAAATGCAGGAAAAAATCACATTTAAACAAAATAACGCTCATTGCGAATTCATACCAAACTAGTCCGATGTACTTATGGCTACTACTCTCAATTTGAAATACTAATATCTTTTTCAATATTTTATATGATAAATAATTAAAAAATATTTATCTATATTAAATACTATATATCATATGATAACGATCATATTATGTCATATTCTAAATTTAATTATTAATGTGTCGTAATCATCATTTTTAAGTATAAAAATACTCAATATAAATAAGAATTTTCACAAATAACTTAAACTTTTCTAGCAAAAGGACACCAATTCTTTGTCCTACTTGGGTTCCTCATTTAAAGAGACACAACGAAGAAATTGAGCAAGTAATCATAATTAATAGTTCAATTGGTGGAACTATCAATTTGAATTCGATTCCAGTAGGAGTATGGGAGTTCGAATTTTGATGAAAATTTGTGGCTGAATTTCGATAAAGAGCAATCATTGTGCTACCAGTGGAACTCTGCAGTCAGAGTTTAATATTATGCAATCACTGTGGGTTGAGTTTCTTACGCGTAGAAATGTATAATTTTTATTAGAATTCGAAAATCAGTTAAGGCATATCACATGATTTATTCTTTTTAATGTGATACGAGCATCTGTTTTGAAAATTTAGAATTAATTGAACAAAAAAATCATAAAAAAAAATAAAAAAACAGTAGTCATAATTCCCTTTTTCATTTGTTTTGTTTTATATTGAATTGGAATCATGATTCGATCTTGAATGTTACCGAGTAGACTAGGACATTTGCTTTTTGGTCCTTTAATATTTCATATGGTGGTTTGCGTCACACCATGTGGATAGTATTTGATGACGTGGCATTTTTATATGTCAAAAACTCTTTGTTCAACAAGTAATATATAATGGGCCAATAATATTTTTTTTAAAGTCTAATAATTTAGTATATTCAATTAAGCCTTGTTCTCGTTGGAGGCAGGTCCAATATATGACCATCAATTAGATATTTAAAATTGTCAAATTTTCGTTAATCTGAAAATCAATATATTAATGTTGCGATAGAAATATTTATAAATACAAAAAAAAAAAAAAAAAAAAGTATATGAGGACAATATTGTGTGTCCAAACATGAGGTCAACTTGTCTTCATATCCATTTGGTCTGGTGCTACTTTTAGTGGTACCATGGTGTCATAATGCATATAATACAAGTATTGAGTGGGAGTAGTGGGCAGAACATGCGAGTAGTGCTCCATTTTCTAGCCATGCAAGCTATGTAGTTGTGGGTATTATGGCGACAACTAGCACCACATTGAGGGAGGAAGAAAGCAGTACAGTGCTCGAGTGTTTTCCTCTGTAATTATTGCTATGGATTTCTTCAATCCCTCTCTTATTTATTCTTTTCAACAGGCACCATCAATAATTCTTTTTCTTCCCTAGTCAGTGTAATTAATTATAAGATGAATTACGGATATTACCTTGAAATTTAAATTATTTATAAAAAAAATCATTTCAATTTATAAATTACGGTTTTGAATTTTTTGTTTCATTTCTTTCGTTCCACTTGTATTTGATTCATCACATGTGTACATAAAATAAATCATGTTAAAAAAAATCAAAAATATATTTTTATCTTATGAACATGTGTTATAGATTTAAAGAGTGAAATATAAAGTAAATTAAGAAAAATGAAATAGGAGATTTGAAACCTTACAAATACGCCCATTGATATTTAGTTTTATTTTATAAATTATATTCGGTGATGAGATATTTGTAAAATAAAGATAAATTTCAAAGAATTATTTATAATTTTAAAAAATAATTTTTTTTTTATAATTAAGCTAAATATCAGTGAGTATACTTATATTTATCCTTAATTATATTGGTATGAGAATTTTGAATTATTGATTGTTAGATCACTTTTCACTTCGAAGTATGTTGACAAAACTTGACAAATTATAAAAGCAAAAAAAAAAAAAGATATATATATATATATATATATGTGCCAATGTATCTTCAAATTTCACCAAAACCAAAATCAAGAACCAAATTTTCCTCACCTAAATTGAACAAATTATAATGGTGAGTATACATCCAACAAGTTGTGGAGATCTCATGGGCAGGGCAGCCATGTCTCCAAACCCAAACAAAACCACCCATTTTTTGAGAAATGTTGGGTGGTGCATTTCATGTTTATAAGTGGTGGTTTTGGGCCCCAACTCCTCTCCCCACCCACCCACCCACCCACACGCACTACTATCTTTTAATTTGGTCTTCACTTGGGGAAACGTTACTTGGAAAACCCCACTACTCTCAAATATCCTTTTCCTTTGTCCGCAACCTAAATATACCCTTTTTCTTCTGATTTCTTTTTTTTTTTTGTTTGCACCTACCCACAAAAACAAATCCTAAAACTCATAACAACTCAAATTACAATATAGCCCATCCATCTATCCATCTATCCATCTATCCATCTATATATGATATATCCCATCCTCCATTGCCAAATGTTCACACACACACACACACACATATATATATATATATCATCTTAGTCGTCTCTTATTTGCCTAAAATTTTTAATATTGTATTTTCTTTATGAGATTGGAAGAAACTCCAAACTCCTTGCATAAAAACAAACACAGCCCATACTCTAAATTTTGATATTTATATAAATATATTCTCTCTCTCTCTCCCCTCTTATAAGAATAATGACTTGGTACATTTATTGGGCTGTGGAGTTTTGCACTCATGATATATACCAAAAGTTCAAAACCCTCCAAGAAAAGGGTTCTTTCCCTCCATTATTAAGGTTTGTGTCCTTACTAAGGTTTGTCTCGTTCCGAATATGTGTGTGCAGTATACTAATTAACTCGATTTGTATTCATTATAAGGTGTTCAGTTTAAATCTTATTGAAAATATAAAATTATATTTTATTAAATGGTATATTATGGATTGTGGTATGGACTTATAACATTTGAATTGGACAACGAATCTGGATTTATTGGTATGTTGGTGAAGTTGAGGTAACTTAAACGGCTAATTTTATAAATTCGCTTTGATCAAATTATATTGAACGAAATATTTTCTGACGGCTGAATTTCTTAATTGGGATAGACGAATCTTTATCAACTTAACTTTTAAATTTATCAAAAAAAAAAAAAAAGTATTTGTGTCATGATTCTTGTGCCACATTTAGCCCATGACCGTACTTATTTCACAAAGATATACCTTGTTTTTCTTTTGATATATATTTAAGGATAGTATTACGCTTAAATCGAAAATTATTGTAGAACTTAAGTTCTATTTCAAATTTAAATTCGACGCGACTAATAATATGTTTAAGTCAGAAATTATAGTAGAACTCAAGTTCTATTTCAAATTTAAGTTCGACACTATTAATAATATGTTTAAATAAGAAATTATAGTAGAACTCAAGTTTTACTTCAAATTTAAGTTCGACACAAAATTATTGCCACCTCAAGTTCAAAATCAAAATTTTAAACTCAAGTTTTTAACAACTATTATCTTTTCTCGTGTCTAAGATTATATATATTAAAAAATTTAGAAGTGCACTTAATTAATTTTTGACTTGGCTTGAGCTACTGATATATTCAAATTCGAACATTATTTCAGCCAGCTAGCACCTTATATCTTTTTGCTTATACGGAGCTTAACCTTTAATTTTCAATGATTGCAAAAAAATTAATTAGAGGATTTTTGAAATCAACTTCTAGAATTTATTGAAACCAAATTCATAACCCCAAAAAACAAAAAACAAAAAAAAAAAAAAAGGAAAAAAGCAAAGAAAAGAAACAAAAAGAAAAAAACACAAAGGGTTTCAAAAGTATAATGATAACAAAGCAATGAGCAATCACAACAGACCAAAATGTAATGAGTGCTCCTAATGAGCACACTCTTATTTCCCTTTTGCATTGAAACCTACCTAAGGGGGACCCCATCAATTCCAAGTCCAAAGTGTTATCATTCAAGAATCCCAACTCTGATTCTCTCCCTAATCTTTCCCACTCAAAACTTCAAAGTCCAAATACCAAAGGCAACAACATCATGTACTTCACAAATATCCACCAAAACCACAATTTCTTTTTTATTTCTTTTTATTTTTATTTATTTTTATTTTCAATTTCAACCATGTCAGTCTTGGACATATTTTTGTCCCCAGCCCAATCTAAATCATAGAATATGACTCAATTGAATCACAGATTCTTCATTACTGTACACTTTTGCGCACAATAAGTCATTTCCAAAGTAATTGTTATATACCAAACTTCGGCCACAAAATCTCATTTATAACACAGTAATTGCTCCATACCGAATAATGCAGCCATTTCTAATAATATTTGTGGTGATCATGAAAGGCTAAGATAAAGTAATTAACATTTATTTTTGAATGGATGTATGAATGCAGTTGTTTTATTTTATTTTATTTTTGTTTTGGGTAAAAAGACACTGTTGTTTTACTCTTGGGTATACCTCAAAACTGTACAAGCACTCTTGTGGTAAGTTTTTTTTGGGTGCGTTTTGGTAATTTGAAGAGTTTTTGGATAATACATCCACCTCAATGAAAATTCTCAAGCTTATCTAAATAGTCCAATACTTTCTCTTTTTTCTTGGTATGGTTTGCTTATATCTAAATCCACTAATTGCGTGCATCTTGATTAATTTATTTTGGAACATTTATTCTAACCTATGATTTATTATATATTTCATTTTAAGAATACACGTTAACTGTGCACGATTCATAAATAAATATTTATTAAAAAAATATTTTATATACTTAATAATTGATATTTATCTATGATGTGAAATAAAGAATCTAATACTAATTAATTTAGAGTAAAAGATTTGAATTGTATTTCTACTCAAAAGCAAGGTATCGACATTGAGACTAGGAAAATCAGAAGAAAACTCCTTGGAATCTAGCTCTATAAAATTGGTAAATTAATATTGTCCACTTTCGTATTTTTAAAATTGAATTGGATCGATCGATTCAATTGATCTAATTGAAAATCGGAGTTCGTTTCGATTTGGTTAGGCTTATAAAACTGTTTGATCGGTTTTCATCTCTTTTTATTTATTTATTTTTATTTTTAATATTTAAAAAATTTTAAATTTGATATTTTGTTATATTGATATGATTATTTGAATTTTTTATTTTGTTATATATTTTTTATGTAGTTATTTATTTATTTATTTTTATATTTAAAATATATTACATAATAATTAATTTATTATATTATTATTTTATATAATAAAATAAAAAAATATAATTAATTTTTATTAAATTAATTCGATTATCAATTGAATTGGTCGGATCGATTAAACCACTAATTATTAATAAAATCCGATTTATGCATGTAACTGAGATGAGTGCGTTCACCATTACCCCAATCTTTTTAGAAGTCTAATTCGCTGGAAACATAGGATAGCCACCTTGCACATGACGAGCAATACAAGGAGGAACTATAATACCCTCGTAATGTGGTGCAACAACAACATCAACATGATAATTAAAGAGGAAAAAATTATACATTTGTTGATACTGAATATGAAAAGGCTAATCTAATACCTCCATATGCATATTAAAATAATCCACTTCAAAGTTAATTGATAGGGAGTAAAAAATTCATACATCTGCCCGTACGGTTAAATTCATGTTGCAGCATATATGTATGGTGTACATTTAATGTAATGTTATACTAAATATTTTATTTTTTATCAAATAAAATATTTTATACAAAATACGTGTTAAGTGTATGAATGCAACACCTGCAAGATTTATTAGTACCACGGGTAATATTGGTTTATCAATTTAAGAAAGGTTTAAATAATTTATTTTAAGATCATCTAAAATTCTACTTTCTATCCATAAAAATAATAATAGGATTCTTCGTTTATTGTGAATTTATTTATTTTGAACTATATTTATTGTATAATGAGAAGCTCATTCTCATCAAAATATCATTCAAAATTAAGATATACTTTCAAATTTTAATTAGTTTGCTTTAGAATAAACCAAATGAAGGGCAAAATAAAAATATCACTGCGCAGGTGATATTAGAGCAATACATGAAATTTGAGTAAAATCCCATTTAGCTTTTTTGTTAAGTACCCACTGTATTGGGGCAGGCAGGACAGCTCATTTATTACAGTCCCAATTAATCCAAGCAAAAAGCTATAATCATTCCATAAATCCAAAATGCAGATAAGCCACAAAACACACACATACACACGCATATGTGGTGTGGCCCCATTCTCCACCTTTGAGCTTCAACCGACCGTTACAGCTTACCAAAGCTTGACTGCTTTAGTACACAAAAGATTTTGGGACATTGCATAAGAGCAGGTGGCCTAGAGAGAGAGAGAGAGAGAGAGAGAGACCCAAAAAATAATGTTGGTTCTTGTATAAAAAAAACAATCTTGAAAGAGAGAGAGAAAACATGTATTGAAATCTCTGCAGTGTTGAGGACTACAAGTTCGAATTATTCTTCTTCTGTGTTTCATTGCTTTTATAATCCCCTCTCCCTTCATTGTGGCTCTTTTGGCCTCATTGAAATACACATCCAACCCGCAACCCCACCCCCTATGCATATATAATGCAACTATTGCTGAGCTTTTAAAGATTGAATTGAATATTTATGTTGGAGGCCATTGTACAGACCCGAGGCTGCAAGAGGAGCACTACAGTGAGTTATATATATGTATGTTACAGTATGTATGTCTGTATGGGGATAGAAGTGTATATGTAAGGGAGAAAAAGCAAAAGGGAGGGCCTTCACTTAAGCTTTTACACGTGATAAAGAAAACATCAAAGCACTTGCATGCGTGTATAAAAGATTCATTATCATCATCCTCTCTCTTTCCTTCCCTTCTTCTCAACACACACACTCTTTTGCTCACTTTGAGTCTTTCCTCTCTCATTATTTATGCAATCTGAATTCTGAAACAACCCCACATAGAACCCATCTTTTTATCCCCACTTTTTCCCAACTCTTTTTCACGTTTCTTTTACCAGTTGCCATCTTTTTGAACGTCTCTTTAAGTTCGTCACTAAAGCCCACTTCTGCTTCAAAGCTTAGATTCAAAAAACGATTCAGTCTTTCATGGTTCATTGTTCATTGGCGCGTTCTTTTTTTTTGGATGGTAAGTTCATTGGTGAGTTTAAAGTTCGAATCTTTGAGCTCTTTAGTTGTAGTATAAGCACTTCATGTTTGTGCTATCTCTTGTAGTGTGGTGTCGTTTTCTATGCAGCAGTGAAATTTGGCTTGAGATGTTGATTTCCCAGTGAGTTCTTCAAAGTTTATTCCTTTTAATTCTATGGTTTTGTGTTATACTAGATGTTGCTTTTGGTTGCTCTTTTGTTGCTTTCTAGGCGTTTTTATTCTCTTTCTTGAGCAGTCATATTTCTGTCCTCACATTTATTTATGCTTTGTGTTGGCTTCGATATATTTTCATACATACACAAACATAAACATATATGTAAATGCATGTATCTGTATATGTGTTGTGTCTTTACTATCTTGGATTTATTCAAACTTTTCTGTTTCTCTGCTGCAAGTCTTGGTTTTGGTTGGGGGACAAGATGAAGGATGGTTTTGTCTTCTGGGTATTTCTACTATTTGATTAGATATCAGTATGTGATTATATATTATTTCTGTACTTGTGCACATGTGCATCATTTTTAAAGAATTTATGTTTCTGCTCTTCCAAATTAATCATATATTGGGTTCATAACCGAAGCGTTGAAGAGGGTTTTGAGTTCTTGATAACATTTTCTTGTCTCCACATAAATATAGTCTTGCTGAGTCTACACTTAATCTCCAACACTGTCCAAAAATGGATTCTTTTTCCTTAAATTAAAATCTACTTTTTGTCAAATTTTTAGCTTTCATAGAAGGTTTTTTCTCTGTGTGTCTTTGGGATAATGAGCCCCTACTAAATGTGTCTTTGGGACAATGAGCACCTACCAAATGCTTTACTGTTGTCAGAATTGTTTTTTATTTTTCACCGTCTTCAGTTATGGCTTTGCAACGAGTGAAGTCAAAGAAATTTATCTTGATCTTTCAGTTTTTTGGTACGGTGGATTTTTTATTACTGATTTGTAATTTCCAATGGAGTTTAGTTTTGGTTTGGTTGTTGAAACATATGTGAGGCATTTTCAGGTTTGTTTTCCTGTAGTCTGCATTAAAAGATCTCTTAATGCCGCCCTTTTGCGTGTGACATTTTCCAGCATTATTGTTATCAAATTTCTATACATTTTTCAATCTGGGTTATCTTGCTGACGTATTAAATCTTCGATATGTTTGTGGATTTTCAGTGCATGGAGTCATTAATCTTTGAAGGGCTATAACCAAGAACTAGAAGGAAAACTGTTTTATCCTAATCAGGAATATTAGCTGTGAACAGGTTCCTGTGCTTTTTACATATTAGATTGAGTAATCATCATAATCATGCCTATGAAGGACATGAAAGGAAATGGAGAACAGCACTTTGTTATCAAACCTCAGTTGCAAAATACCATGAACTCAGCTCAAAAGAACCCAAAGACTGCTCAAAATGGCAAAGGTCCACCCCTTCAAGAATCCCAAAACAGCAAATCTCAAAACCAGTCTTCACCTCCATCAAGAAACAGGGGAAGAAGAAGGGGAAGGGGTGGCCGGAAATCCGACCAAGGGGACGCCTTTATGCGACCAAGTTCAAGGCCATGCACTGCTGCAGATAAGCCGCTTGTGCGAGAAACTGCCCGAGCCATTGTACCGGCTTTATCTAATGGATCAGTTGGGAATGGAGGCAGCTTATGTGAATCAGACATGGGTTTTCCTTGTTCGAGCAAGTCTTTGACTTTTCCATCTAGGCCTGGGTTTGGGCAGCTTGGGACAAAATGTATTGTGAAGGCCAACCATTTCTTCGCTGAGTTACCAGACAAGGACTTGAACCAATATGATGTAAGCTACTTTTTTCATCATGGCTTTAAATTATGCTTGACGTGTACACTGGAGCACGCACAATTAATTTGAGTAGCTATGTGACATAAACATTTGGGGCCCTTAAGCTGACATTCATTATGATGTTTTCTTCTTGTATCTCCTGGTCCTTTGCAGGTATAATTGAGTAAATCTCTGCGTTTGTTGTCCTTTGCTTGTGTAGCATTAATGAGTCTTGACAGCGGGTCATCAATATTTTCTTCTTGTTTGAATTTTTGGTATGCCTTCTTAATAGTCAATCTACTGCTGCTTACAGGTAACTATTACCCCAGAGGTGACATCAAGAGCGGTAAATAGAGCTATCATGGCAGAACTAGTGAAAGCGTACAAAGAATCTGACTTGGGGATGAGATTGCCTGCCTATGATGGTAGAAAGAGTCTGTACACAGCTGGTGAACTTCCTTTTGCTTGGAAGGAGTTTACGATTAAGCTCATTGATGAAGAGGACAATATCAATGGTCCGAAGTAATTGTTCTTCCTCTGACATGCCAATTTGTGCCTTTTAGAATGTCCTTTTTGCTGGTTACTTGAATTAATGGAACAGTTTCTCTTGTGAAGATTGAAATCTAAACATAAAAGTTTTGTAAGAGAATAGATGGATGTGTTAGCTTGGTCATGCCTATCAAGTTTGATAATTTGTTTATACTTTTCGAAAAATGAAGATAATGTGTGGTTGAATACTTTGTTATACTAAGTTTACTTTGTGCAAATTTCAGGAGAGAAAGGGAATACAAAGTAGTAATCAAGTTTGTTGCACGGGCAAACTTACACCATTTGGGTCAATTTCTTGCTGGCAAGCGTGCAGATGGTCCAAAAGAAGCACTTCAAATTCTGGACATTGTACTGAGAGAGCTCTCAATGAAAAGGTATGAAAATGCGTGTTGCACTATAGCCACAACTGTAGTGCTTTGTGATAATTGCTGAATTAGTTTAGCTTTGTTTGATATGCACATGTAAAAAGGTTCTACCAGGACCTGAAGGAATATCCTTGTCGATTATTCATTACCAATGATTTTCATGCTGAAGTGGTTTTATCGGTGTTTCATATGTACATGTTTAAAAGGTTCTGCCCTGTTGGGAGATCGTTCTTTTCTCCTGATATACGGAAACCACAAAGGCTTGGTGATGGTTTAGAGGCATGGTGTGGATTCTACCAGAGTATAAGACCTACTCAGATGGGCCTGTCACTTAACATTGGTAATTGCATGCCAATTTTTAAATTTGGTTGCAAATGTAACCAACAGCATTGCTGCAGTCTATTCCCTCATTTAATATCCTGTCTTTCCTGAATTATAGATATGGCTTCAGCTGCATTTATTGAGGCTCTTCCAGTGATCGAATTTGTTGCCCAACTATTGGGGAAAGATGTGTTGTCAAGGCCATTATCCGATTCTGACCGTATTAAGGTGGATGTTCAGTTGATTTGACGACCTGAATGGCTTATTCTTCAGCTTTCTCGTGTAAATATACCTTTGCTTCCTGTCAGGTGAAGAAGGCCCTTAGAGGAGTAAAAGTTGAAGTGACTCACAGGGGAGATGTACGAAGAAAATATCGAGTTTCTGGCATTACAACTCAACCCACTCGAGAGCTAGTGTAAGCTTGATGTGAAACATACATGATTAGACATCTATATGTACTTATTCATTAATGGTATTTTCTGTTCCAGAGAAATTTCTGTCTGAAGGCATCTATCTGCTAAGAGATAATAAAGTAATAGCAGGCCCTTAGAAGGATCTGTAAATGAATGAGATAACGATCGAGGAATCAGTTTATCTATCTATAAACCCAACCTAACATATACAATATTTAATTTGGCTCTCTCCACAACCATCTTCATTACTTAATTAGTCACCTAGCTTCTTCTTTTTTTATAATAATGATTTTAGCTATCTTTCTAGTGAGTGCCTTTAACAAAAATTAATCTTGCAGTGCTTGTTATTGAGCTCTCTGAACTAATTGGAATATTCTGGCTGTTCTATATCGTTTCAGATTCTGACCTAGTTGGAGTAATCTGGTTGTTCTATATCGTTTCAGATTTCCTGTTGACGACAACTCAACCATGAAGTCAGTTGTTGAATATTTTCAAGAAATGTATGGTTTCACAATTCAGCATACTCATCTGCCTTGCCTTCAAGTAGGAAACCAGAAGAAGGCAAACTATTTACCAATGGAGGTCAGAAGCTGTTGGTATTTTTTAACTTTGGTCTGTAAGATTTGTTTTTCTATCAAATACTGTTGGTGGTCTAATGCTCTTCATCCCAGGCCTGTAAAATTGTTGAGGGGCAAAGATATACTAAAAGGTTGAGCGAGAAACAAATTACTGCTCTACTAAAGGTCACATGCCAAAGACCAAGGGATCGGGAAAATGATATTTTGCAGGTATTCTATGATTGTTACTTTTCGCTTCACCTTCTCTTACATATTGCGAGAATAAATTTCTTGATAAACTGAAAAGTCATAGGACTTACTATTCCAATTTATTTGGTATTGATCACAGTAATCTGAATCACAACATAAATTGTGCCGTTTGTGCTCCACTAAAATGAGAAGTCGAATAGGTATACAAATATCCTGTCACTGAACTGGATCTTAAAACAGTGCGACGGTGATTGTGTCTTGTGTGAATATATGTAACTGTCATTATGAGTCATCAAGAGATATAGTCAAATAATTGGAGATCAACAATGGAGTTAAAATATGCATCAGGATTATTCTATGGTTCATGACGTTTTTAAGATTTTTATTTGAATTGGCCAAGGTTTGGTGAATGATCATTTGCCCTATTTTCTCTGGGTGCAGACTGTCCAACAAAATGCTTATGAACAAGATCCTTATGCAAAGGAGTTTGGAATTAGAATCAGTGAAAAACTGGCATCTGTGGAGGCAAGAGTTCTCCCTGCTCCCTGGGTGAGACGCTGCCTCTCAAGACTTACTTTTGTTTCTATAAAATGGTTAATGTTTACTCTCTAACCTGTGTTAGCCACTTATGCAGTTGAAATATCACGAGACTGGAAAGGAAAAAGATTGTTTGCCACAAGTAGGGCAATGGAATATGATGAACAAGGTTTCACTTATCATTGTTTTATTAGAGAGATTGTGTCAAGTTTACTTGTCGTTCTAAGTTTCATCATGGATGGCAAAATGCTAGTCCTTGGTTTTTCCATGTGACTCAATTATGGTAATTTTATTTGCACAGAAAATGATCAATGGCATGACTGTTAGCCGTTGGGCATGTATTAACTTCTCACGGAGTGTCCAAGATAGTGTTGCTCGTGGATTTTGTAATGAGCTGGCTCAAATGTGTCAAGTATCTGGCATGGTAGAATATCCTTCCTTCTTTTTACCCGTTGTTATCCTGTATGCCTGTAGATTGATGGTACAAACATATGCTCTACTATATAATCTGATCATTGCAATCACTTCTTGCAGGAATTTAATCCCGAACCAGTTATTCCAATCTACACAGCCCGGCCTGATCAAGTAGAGAAAGCTTTAAAGCATGTCTATCATGCATGCATGAACAAATTAAAAGGAAAAGAATTGGAGCTTCTATTAGCTATTTTGCCTGACAACAACGGGTCCCTATATGGTATGCTATTCAAAGAGTAAAGCGACTGTCCAGTTTGATATTTAGCTTTTCTATTATCAGATCTATATCACACATCAATTTCTGTGGTGATAGGTGATCTGAAGCGAATATGTGAAACCGATCTTGGTTTGATATCCCAGTGCTGTCTTACAAAACATGTCTTCAAGATCAACAAGCAATATTTGGCTAATGTATCCTTAAAAATAAATGTTAAGGTACGGTAGATTTTTCCGATGATTCATGATATGGCTATTTGTGTTTCATAAACCTTCTGATGGCTCACTATCTCATGAACAATCAGAGCCTGTAGTACTTACCTTTAACTCATCTTCATTCGCTTATTATTACCGTTTCTTTCCTGAAATTTCTATCTTGCTGAACAGATGGGTGGCAGAAACACTGTTCTCTTGGATGCTATAAGCTGCAGAATACCATTGGTCAGTGACATACCTACAATTATCTTTGGAGCAGATGTAACACACCCTGAGAATGGAGAGGAGTCCAGTCCATCAATTGCTGCTGTACAGTTTCTTACTGAAGCCACCCCTTTTGGCACATATTTATAAATTATATTGTTCCAGGTTGCTAAAGTATCTTTCTAAATGTAGGTTGTAGCTTCTCAGGATTGGCCTGAGGTGACAAAATATGCTGGATTGGTTTGTGCTCAAGCTCATAGACAAGAATTGATACAAGATTTGTACAAGACCTGGCATGATCCTGTTCGTGGCACAGTGAGTGGTGGCATGATCAGGTTGTTTGTTATTCCCTTCTTCTATTCCTTTGATTCTGTTTACTTAAATTGGTTATTTACTCTTTCATCTCTCTATGATCTTCTTTTCTTATACTTGATAACTAATTTTCTTGTTTTTTTTGGGGGTGGGGGTGGGTGGTGGGTGTGGTGGAGTGTGCTTTTGCTGTTGGTATTTATGATTTAAGTTCCTTTGCTCTATTTCGCAGGGATCTTTTGGTTTCTTTTAGAAAAGCAACTGGGCAAAAGCCACAGAGGATAATATTTTACAGGTCAGTATAATTGTCTTATTTGCTACTTTTTTAATGTCATAATATTTAATTGCAGGTATTTGTCAAAAACTTGTAATAAGATGAAGCTGCAGTATAATCTTCAATTCAATCAGAACAGAACCTGAAATTTATTGTATTATTGTCTGATTCTTATTATGCTCGACTTATAACGAGTTTAGACATTTCTGCGTACTGCTTTGTTCAGTTGAGACCTTGTGTTTCTGACATAATAGGTGTTTACAGTTTGTGTTGCTGATATGCATAGACATGTTGCCTGTAACTACAATATTATAGCGTGAGTTTCTCCATTATAAGCAGTTATTGTTCTCCTTTCAAAAATCCTTTATGATGGCTGCAGTTCTCCTTTTCTATTGTTTCTTTGATCCAACACTGGAAAAAGGGAATGTTCCAAACATTCATGCATTTGACCACTGACATGCCAAGTTCTTTTTTTCTGTCCCTGATAAGGCTATGTCCTAATACACGTAAATAGCTGTTAGAAATTATAGTTGTCCTTTGGCAGCTGGTATGACTTTATTCAAGCAAAAAGTTACTCACTGTTAGAGTGATACAAGGGTAGATGCACCCTCATACAACTCCTTGACTTATTAAGAGTACCTACCAATTGACCCATTCATGACCCTTTGTGCTAGGTTTGTCTTGGTTTTGATTAAAAGTACTTAAAGACATGCTTAAGTATATTTGACCTTGTACGTTTTCAACTCTGCATGCTGTTGGCAAAGCTTGTTTGAGCATATTTATCTGACTGGTGGAAATAACATAAGCAGGGATGGTGTGAGTGAAGGGCAGTTTTACCAAGTGCTACTGTTTGAGTTGGATGCTATTCGGAAGGTTAGCAACAATGTTCCTGTTTTCTTTTCTTTTCTTATTTGTTTTTTCCCCTTCTGTTCTAAAACTCCCCCACTACCTAAAAATGACCGTGTTACTGTATCATATAAATGGTCCTGATGAATGAAGGTCTTATGTAGGCCTGTGCCTCTTTGGAGCCAAACTACCAACCACCGGTGACGTTTATTGTAGTTCAAAAACGACATCATACCAGACTGTTTGCTAACAATCACAGGGACAGGAGCAGCACTGACAAGAGTGGAAACATATTACCTGGTAACTTTACTTTTTTTGCAGAGTATAACTTTCTTCAACGACATGCCATGCAGCCATGTGAACTTAGTTTACATTTCTGGTTTTTAGTCAGATGACGTACCTTTTTCTGCAGGCACAGTGGTTGATTCTAAAATCTGTCATCCAACAGAATTTGACTTTTATCTTTGCAGCCATGCTGGAATTCAGGTAAAAACATTGGTTCTCTTTTTTCAGATTAACATGAAATAGCAAAGAAGGGCTGTTGCTTTTGCATCTGACAAGGAAATAAAAGGCATTTTTCCAGCGTATAATAAATTCAATTTATTGCTCATCAATCTAAAGTTAATGCATCCATACTGAAAAAAAAGTTAGGTTATATGCTATTGTACGATATGGAATGAAATTCTAAGTTTTCATTAAACAACCAACTTTTTCATAGTCTAAGCAGTGTTTTAACTCATGGTTTTTTGTGCAAATTTAGTTGCACAGTGGAGAATTTTTTTGTTATTATGCTCTTGTTAACTTGTGATTACAACACTCTTGGGACTGGTTCAATGTAAGTATGGGTTACTGTTTCATGGGGATTTGACATCTATGGCTCATCCAGAAAATCTTCTCAATAATTTGCGTTTGCCTACTTTTAACATGCATTTAAGATTTTATGTTGATCGTGTGGTACTTGAAGGGGACAAGCCGGCCTGCTCATTACCATGTACTCTGGGATGAGAACAATTTCACTGCAGATGGAATTCAGTCGTTGACGAACAATCTCTGTTATACATACGCAAGGTGCACGCGTTCTGTCTCAGTGGGTAAGTCGAGATATTTTTCCTCGCATTGCCTCATTGAATTGACTTTGTGCTGCTTCTTGTTGTTGGTCTCTCTCTGGTGCTTCTCTTGATATAACCCAGGCTCAAACTAGGTCCCTTAGGCCATACAGCCATTCCCTAGTCATAGGAGCTGAGAGGGAAGGCAGCCATAACAAATTAAGGCACCCTGAAATTTTTTATACCATTATAAGACATTCAATGTTTAGCTATGCCACCTTAAGATTTCAAGTAATGGGGTTTGGACTGTTGGCGAACTTTACCTATCTTCCTTTTACCTTTCAAATTAGATTAAGTCTTGGCTGGGTGCATATTTTGGTTAAATAAACGAAGGGCAATGTCTATATGCGCTAAGACATACATCCATTTTACTAACGGAAAAGCTGTAAGTATAACTTATTAATCAACTTATTTTCTTTGTGGATGACGTATAAGGACTTTGATATAGAAATGAGATAATGAGTTCTCGTGTTGGACAAAAGCTTAGGTACTATAGTCAAAGTGTATATATCTATATAGGCTCTAGGCCTTAATAACTCTCTCTTTCTTTCTTGTTTCCCTTTCTTTTTTGTCCTGATTAATTCAATCCTTACACTTTTAACTATGGGAAGTATATAGGAGGACCTTGGCAAAACCAACGGACATTTATTTTCCTTGTCAATGGAATCAAAATAGCAGATTAATACCAGATACTCCTCTGCACTACTTTGCCCTTGATCCCTAGATTTCCATACAAGGTTCATGCTACCGTAGAGAACTTGAGCACCGTCAGTTTATGAAAATGCTCAAAAGTTTAGTTATCTTCACCTGTCATAAAGACAATTTCATATGGTTTTATACAATAGTCATCCAAAATGACGGTGGTTTGCTGGTTTAACGCAGTTCCTCCGGCTTACTATGCACATTTGGCTGCATTTCGGGCTAGATTCTACATGGAACCGGATGTGCAGGAAAGTGGCTGCGGCGGTGGTCAAGGTGGCAAGGGCACACGAGTAGCTGGAGAGTCTGGTGTGCGTCCTTTGCCGGCCCTCAAAGAAAATGTAAAAAGAGTAATGTTTTATTGTTGAAAAAGGGCGTTAGGGAGGACTTGTAGCTGACTGAAATAGATCAACTAGCTAGGGTTAGTGATAGGGTTTTCTTATGCATGGCAGGGCCTTTTCTTTGTATATATTTGATTATAAATGCAGCTTCGCATGGTTTTGAACTTTAGATGAATGATGTAAAAAGTGGCTAGCATTAGTTCCTTCTGATATGTTAACTGGATTATCAACTGTGCATTCTCCGAGATATATAGTCTGGTAAGTAGCTCTAGAATCAAATTGTTTATAACTAGGAAATTGTTGAGTCAAACCGCGCAAAAATGGTAGAAATTTTTTATCCCGAGCGCTTGATTAATCACGTGACAAGTATAGGTATAATTTTATTGATCTTTGCTCGATTATTACATCACAAGTATAATTTTATTGATCTTTATTTGGACGGACAAACTCAGTTGGTGCGCGTTGATAACTATGTCAACTTTTGATGATCATGTAAGGAATGTTATGACATAAAGATCATCATATATATATGCATACACACACACACACATTGAAAAACTTGACCTACACAGATTAACAAAAATTGACATAGTTACAAAGAAATAAATATAAAAATATCATTAATATGAGGTCTAAAAAGTTTACAAGGTTTATTATATCGATAGATAAATAATTTTAAGAATAGTTTCATCATCCTAAATGTCTCCTAAAAAATTTAATTTGTGCCACTTATTTTAAGATAAAATTGTGATATGTAAACTTACTTTTTTGTTTGGGCGGCAATCCATAACCAAAATAAGAAAATACTAAGGCTACTACTCTAATCCAAATTCTCAATTTAATTTGATCAACTATAATTTCATTTCAGTTGTGCACTAAGCAACATTATTAGATTGGAACACAACTAATTACTTACACAATTAGATTACAAGCTCGTATAATTTACCTTTTTATGCTACAACATTTTATTAATTATATTCAGCTTTAAAAGCTTTTTGGCAGGGTTCAACCATATTTCTGCATAAATTTCCTTTAGAAATTAGTGTGTAGGCTTTTGGTAAGCTAATTTACATTAGCTTAATATGTTTTAACTTAATATTTTGTTAATTTAGAGAGTGTCTTTATTAAATTAATTGGTGTTTTTATTTTATTTTATTTTATTTTTCTGTAGGCTAAAGCAAAGAATGAAATGGTGGCAAAGTGATGGCATTTTGAAATCAATTTTTGGATAGAAATTTGACGTCGCAGCCTAAACTAAAAAGAAAGCTACGGCACTAAAATTCTGTTGGCACCAGCTTTTGAAGTGAATACTAATTTAGATATGAATCGGTTAAGACGACCATACTCTTAATTATTTATGCAATTAGATTATTCATTTGATATACTTTATTAAGTTCCAATATACTATTAAATTAAAATTCTGACGTTAAATTATTTTTATTTGTATGGTTGATAAGCTGCAAAGTTAATGAACTATAAACTTTATAGGATACAGAGTTGTGAGACTAGTGAATTACTACCTGCGTCACGAACAAACGTTATGGGAGCCAGTTAGCCCGACAAAAATCCTCCGGCGCTCAAGTCAGTAAGTTGAATAGGTGAATTAAATCAGAAACTAGAAAATAATCAATATTTAATTGATTGCGTACTTTCCAATTATGAAACGAGGGGTATTTATAGTTGTAAGATCAGATGTATAATATTATGTGAAGCAATGCATGCACTAAATGAATCTATTAGGCCCATTGAGTTGAGTTTATGATATAAATTTCTTCAAATCGTTTTATTGAATTTGTTTTCTTGGATTAAATCTTTGTTTCGACCTGTAAACTAAACGAATCTTTTAAACTTAGTTTCTTCAGCCTGTTTTGGGCTCAAAGTCAATCATGTATGAAAGATTCAATGTATACACTAAGTTAATGATTATTATATATGGTTCCACACATATTTATGAAACTATATATATATATATATAAACAAAATGAAATTATTAGACTTAGAGAAGAAATTCTTTTTACTGTCTTCCATTTTACTGAATAATATAATAATTATTGAAATATATTTTTACCAACTACTTGGCAATACATACAAATGGACTTTTCACTTAAAAAGTGGAACCAACAGCTATCTTATGATACTGCTATTCGTCAGTGTTATCATTTACTTACTACAAATCATAATGCTGAATTTAGGCCCAAAAATATCAAATCCAATTTAAGTAATATAAGCCACATTGGACTTACGTTGCTCAGCCTGCTTTGAGCCAATGGATTTAAGTTAACTATAATTTACTACTTTTAATACAGTTATATTAGATAATACATAATTAAATGTGATTGAAATAAATTTCAATTTAATACTCTTCTATTGCAAGCATAACTGCCCTTTAGAGGCTAATTTACTTTAAAATACATTTTTAAGAGTAGTAAATTATGTGAAAAAGGTATTTTTTATTTTTGCCTTCCTCTTGTTTTCTGGAAATTCACACCGAAGAACCAAGAACGAAATAAATAGCTGAAATATAATTAAATAATTCAAGAGGGACTCGTTTAAGATTTTAAAAGGGTTTAAATGGAAGCTCTCGTTAGTTACGGTTAATATTAGGGATATAAATAAATCGAATTGAGTTAATTTTAAGTTAGATTATCAAATTTAACTTGTTTTAGATGATTTTGTATTGTACTAGCCAGCTTAAATAAATCATCTTTTTATTTATGTGATAAGCAATTTAATTGTTATATATTTAAAATGGTGGATTATTATCATAGGAAGAAGCGATTTTAAAATAGCAATATCATTCAGAAAGTGATGGCATCATTTCTCTTTATATCGAACTTTTTCACATGTATAAAATTTTCAAATATTCTGATAAATAAAGTTTCTTGTCCTCGACCTTTATCTAAATTATATTATTTTAATATTTGAATTTTTTCATAAATATTAAATTGGTACATGATTTTTCACAAATGTTTTAATTGATACATTAATTTTACAATAAATGTTAAATTCATACATATTGAATAGGCTCCATTAATTCTCTACATAATTTTTTTTTTCTATAATGGTGAATAAACCTTATTTATTTCAAGTGTCGGTTTAACTTTTCATGATATATAATAATAAACAAACCTACAAGTACTACATATAAAATTTCATAATTGAATAACGAAATTAGAACAAGCAAAGTTTTGAAAATAAAAAAACTATGAGAGGATATTTTAATTTTAATTTCTAAAAGTTGAGATTGAAAGAAAAAAGAGTAGATGGAATAATTTCATTTGCTTTTATTGCATTTTTGTTTCTTATTCTCTTTACTATTTTTTCTTAAATCTCAATTTTTTAAAAAAATTAAATTTAAAATCTCATCTCATAATATTTATATTCAAAACAATAATTTTTATAAGTATTTTGATTATTAGTTTGGTAATCAAAATATATATATTTATATATATCTTACTTATAGGTTGTTTATTTTTACTCAATTTTATTTTGATAGAACTTAGATACTCATAAGAATATATCATGACACATAAATAAATATTTAAAATTAAATTAGAATTTAAAAGGTATATGTCTTTCTCGACATTTTGCCACTAGGATCTGGATAAGTTTTTATTTTGTGATGAAAATTGGAACCAGTGTTTGTGTCAGTGCGCTCCCCTCGTAGCATATGAAGATAACGCTTTGGCAATTACGCATTAATGGAATGAAGAAGATGCGCAGTGACTCCAATTTAGAGTACCTAAATGACAAGAAACAAAAGGAAATTAATAAAATGGGTTCTTACTTCCCCTTAGTGGCATTACCAATTTTTTTCCTTTTTTTTAAATAATTACAAAAATCTTACCTTTAAATTTGTTCTATTAAAAAGTTTAAAGTGATCGTAAATTAACCACTTTTGCATCAATTTAAAAAACAAAATAATAGTCAAATAATATATTTATTAAATAATTATTATGCTCTTGATGTTTTGGTAATATCTTTAAGTTTAGAAAGGGGTGTATTGATAATACTTTTATAGCTAAAATAGTGTCTTTGCAATATACTTGTAATTGAATTTCATTGCGCTAAAAACTTCCAAAGATCTAAAATCTAAATATCATTTGCCTGGTAATTATATGAGACTTTTGGATCTTGAATTTAAACTTTCAAACTTAAACTCAACGCCAATTGTTGTTATTTGAACTCAATTAAAACTTCAATTCGATTCAATTCTAAGTCTCAACTCTCTCCCTCTCCCTCCCCTCGCTCTCATTCTCTATCTCCCCTTCACCTCCATTGCCCCTTTCTTTCCTTCTTCCTTACTAATGATGCTCAACCCCTTCTCTCGCATGATCGTCCCCGTAGCTTCACAGCTATGCAACCCATAAGCTTTACGACTCATCAATTTTGCAGCTCATCAACCCTACAAGTAAAAAGTGATACCACATTATATACATACAAGTAAGGGCCAAAAGACAGCTACCAATGACTAATTTTTTGGCCCTAAATGGCTAAATTTTTGAAAGAGCATTTCATTATTTTTTGCCGCTTTTGTGTATCTAAACTCAGAGTGCAGCTTCTTAAAGGGAAGACAATTGTAATTAACACAATTAAAAAATAAAAAGAACTTAAATAACTGAAATAGCATCCCACCTCCTGCAATGAACCATTTTCCAGGAAGGAAACAAAGCGATAAAATAAAGAAATCCATTTTAATTTTTTGACAAATCGTATGATAAATATAATTTTCATAATATGCCTCAAACTGGTGTAGTGTTACTCTAATCAAAACTATTCAGCAATGAGTTCTTGATAATCTGAGGAATATTCTTTTTCACAACCTACCTTATCATCACACAATTGTTATTCCACTTTGTTCACAATCTCTTCAACCGTTAAAGCCCATGATACATAATTCGATTCAGTGTATCAACATTATCACTCTTTGTAATAATAACATAGACAACAATATTGAGGATATGGCACTTGCTGAGGGTTTACATATATACATAAATATATATATATATATATATATATAGCTGGATGTCACTTCAGGGTATCATTCCTCAAATGCAAAGTAACAAACCCTAGGAGACTGAGGGTGACAAACAAGGATCCAAAAATAGTTAGAGAATCATTGACATTTCATGTAAGTTGGTTACTTGGGATTGCAAAAGATATGTGGAACCTTGCCCAAAAAATGAAGCTTTCTAACAGAAATATGGGCCAGATCTAGTACAATTTCATCAAGAAAATGTCATTATATCTATATGTGTAAGTATATATGTCTCTGTGTGTGTGTGTGAGTGAGTTTATCCCTCTAAGATTGTGTGAAAATATAGTTTATAGTATTCCCATGCATGACACTGTTCATTAGCCCAAGCATTAGACTACTAGCTGTCCATTCAGCTTCTACATTCTGCAAACACTGAAAGGCTTCAAAACCCATATGTACTCTTTTGAGACCTCTGCACCAAAACAGATTACTTGTCCCTTATGCAGAAATTAATTTGAGTAACAGATTTGTACATGTCAAATTTCGAACCCAATTTAGATTAAAATATGAATTGAGCTAAACTGGCTTCAAAGTCTTTTTTCCGTACTCAACATCAGTACATCACCTCATAGCTACACACACAATGTAAGAGAGAATTAAAGGGCGTTTGGAAAAATCAGATTTTTTTTTATTTTTTATTTTTTACTTTTCGGGTGTTGGGGGCGGGCGGCTGCTATATGTCAGAGTGGGGACACTAGCAGCGTCACTGCCCCAATGAAGCCAACAGAAAATACAGATGAAGATGCTAGGTGAATTAATACCTGGAAATGAGACAAAATCAAGCTTGCTAGCTGATTCATAGTTAGAGCACTCGGATTCGGTGCAGATGAATAGGCAGTTTAAATGCGCAAGACATTTTCTGGTATCTAGACAAAAGAGCAGACAAAATCCATAATCCTAGTATAGAGAAAAGTTAAGCTAGGAATCGTAGTACTGTTCAAGGTTTATAAATACTGATCCCTGGACAGAATTCCTCAGGACAGAGTATTTCAATTAGAACAAATATTACATTGGAACAAACCAAAAGTGAAAAGCTGTATATTTGTTTGAAATGAAGAGGACAAGGGAAGAGGGTACATCAAAATTCAATAAACAATTACAGCACAGGTGAAAGGCCAAAAGATCTAACAAGAATTCCAGTTTGAGCTTCTTTATATAATATTTCCTTCATTTCCTCTATTCCTTTAAATCTTGGTTGTGGGGAAAGGGGGATGCTTCAGATAAATTTTTGAATGTCCATGAAAGATTAATATATGAGGGATCCCTAATAAGATCTTTAGTTTTACAACAGTACTTTCAAGGTTCAAGAAACCCTACTAACCATGGATGATTCAATTGTAAAAGAATTAAATTTATGTCAAAACGCTCAACAGATGAAAGGACTAAAACTAACAAAAGTTCAGCGGCCAAAACTAGATTTGAATTTTGCAATCACAAAGAAAGCATTTAACCCCGGCAGTAAAATCCCAATTCGTTGGCCAGGTAAAAAGATAAAACCATAGGGTTATTCAGAAATTATAACTGTCAAGAAGAAAAGGTCTTCTTGAAACTGATAAGTGGCAGAAATCAGTACACATGAAATTTGAACATATGTAAATAAGACAGAATTTTCCTAATCTATGGAAAATCTAAGCATTGAGGCAGTGCACTCAGGGAAAAACTTTGGATCTTGATATCATGAAATGTTGGAGTCGCACAAAAATCCCCATTCAACAAAAAAGGAAAAAAAAATAAAACAACCAATCCATCAAACATTTTTCACATAAGTTCTTACACAAAAATGGAATAAAAACCTATGCAGACAAAACATGTTAAATTCCTCCAAAACACATAGCAGATAAAAGTAAAGCACGAAATTCAGAAAAAGAAACTATAAATGATACAAGAAAGGATCCACATACCTTTCTCCAGCAGGAAAAACCCTAGGGGAAAGTTTAGGGGGTGTCAAGCTGAGAATAGGGTTCTTGAAAAATTAGGGTTTTTTCGCGCAACGGGCATCAGATGAAGCTACCACATGATCTGATCTTTCCTTAACAAGAAGGAAGGTTTAGATCATGCTGGCAGCTTCAACAGATACTATAGCACGGTGAACAAAAATTACCAAGAACTCTTGGTCAATTCTCATTAGGGCACATAGGATATGGGGGCAAGAAAAATATAGAGAGCCCTATATGTATAGATGAGTTTTTTTCTTCATCTTCTGCAAAAGGTTTTGCATAAAGAAGGAGAGTGGCATATGTGGTATAAATAGAGGTCCGAAGTAGGAGAGGAAGTTAAAGGGGAATATGGTTTTAGTGGATAAAAGATAAGAGAATAGGTGAAGGAAAAGCTATGCAAAGCCATATAGTAATAAGAACAAAAATTAGTAGACGTAGAGTGGTCCCTATTGATGCAAATTGAATATTGTCACGCCACCACCTCCACCATGCAGATTGCAGACAGGTTAGTGAGAGTTTCTATATTTTGTAAAAGCATTTATTAACTTTAGGGTTGGAAGTGTGGGGGACCCTTTCTCTCTCACACAAACATTAATTCCAATCGAAAATTAATTATATTTTTTTATTAAATTATATAAATAATAATATAATAAATTAATTATTATATAATATATTTTAAATATATAATAAATAAATAAATAAATAATCATCTAATAAAATAAAAAATTTAAATAATCACATAAATATAACAAAATATCAAATTTAAAATTTTTAAAAAATAATAAATAATAAAAAACCTATCAAATCGAAAATTCAATTTTATATGTTAAACTGGACCGGACTAACCTTCGATTTTCAATTGAATTGGCCCGTCCGGTCCGATTTTCAAAATATTTATAAATATGTATTTTTGATTGAACATGTGTTTCTTGAAATAATTTCAAGCAATATTAAGTTTTAATGGTTTTGATGTACTCTTATTATGTTTATCGTGAAGAAGAATTTTATCAATAACGGGTTTGAAATTAATGGTCTCGGTGTGCATTTTGTATATTCAATTCTTTTTCACAAAATAATTATGTGGAAGATGTATGTTTAAAAAAATATTTATATGTATGGAATATAAGGTGAAACATAATATTAAAATAGAAGATTCGAACTAATATTGGACATATTCAACCCAATATTACATAGAGCAAAATACATAGAAAACTCTTATCAGATCCGAGAAGGTCCATTGAACTTAATGTTGCACAATTTTTTTTACTAGGGCTGAGTATGTGTATGTGTGTGGCATACGTGAGAAGGCATCTAAGAGGGGCCAAAAGAATTATATGCAAGAGAACTAGTAGGAAGAGGGGACCATAGCTTTTCATGGATTAATTTGTTCATAAGTGAAGATTCACATAAAAGAGGAAATTGAAAGAGCATCTCATCAACCCTACACTACTATGTGTGAATCACTATCAATCTTTTCTCTCTGATAAATAATAGTGATAATTTCCTTTTTAACAGGTTCTTTTTGTGCAGTTCCAATGGCATTTCCTTCAAGAATTGCTATTTGTTGGATCAATACATCTGATTGGAGACAGCTGGATAGTTATAAAATAAAGTCCTAGTTATACATTTTATATCATGATCTGATGCAGACAATAAAGAAAATGACTTGTGATGGTGAATCTTGTTTCTCAGTATATTAGTTTCCTTGTTGTTGTTTTTTTATTCAAATATAATTTTTTAACTTTTCGATGCTATACTCAGTAGACTATATTAGGTATAACATTCACCCTTCGTCCACACAAAAATACATATGTATGTTTGTGAGTGTGTATGAATGAAGGATAGATTTTCGTCCGATGCACACTTCACTGGTGAAACACGCATTTGATGTAGGAACGTGCAGATATATTCAAGAACAATGGTGGTGATCCTTCCTAGAATATATATAATTGCTATGATTGTTTTAATTATAAAAAAAAAAAAACACGATTAATTAGATTTGCCTAAGCTTTAAAGATTATTTGTAGATATGAAAAGTTAAGCCGAATAATCTCTCTTTATACAATAGTTATACGATCTGACCTTTCCCTCTTTGTGTTTTTTTAATTACAAATATTTATTTCTTATTGTTTTTGGAACATATTCCGTTGGCTATGATATTCCTAAAACATGCACTTTATCCGTCATTAGAGATATTTCACGGGATTTGATTTTTAATTAGCTAATAACCATGGAACTTGGGGTTTACACTTCCATTTGTATTTATTTTTTGAGTGATGCATTTTCTTTTCTCTTTTTCTTTTTTTTTTTTTGGTGAAAAGAAAGAGTATTAATTTCTGCACTTCATATTTAGCATATCCCACTTTTTTTCCCCTTTCTCTAATGTATTTATGAAGAGCGAAAGTCAAGTACTAATTTCTACAATTTAAATTTACAAATCCTACATTTTTCTGGTGTATTTATGAAGTGAAAAAAGTAAAGAAGTAGAGTTTAAAAATTAGCACTTGAAACTAAGTAGTTCGATTAGCAAATTGCGATCCAAGATGTCTTACATTTAAGTCACACCTATGTATGACTAATAGTCTACCTATTAATTTTTTTCCTGCTTTGATTTAGAATTATTTATTATATTTAATTAGTTTTAGGCAATTATACTTAATTAGTCTTTAAATAATGATATACCAAAGGATGTAATTGATTGTTTTTGTTAGGCAAAAAAATTAGGACTTGAAATTATAACTCAATAGCATCCATATAAGTAGTCAATAGTAGTAGCTAATTACAGGCTATATAAACAACCATTACAAGAAAAAAGTATATTAATGTCAAATGATAATATTAAAATTAACATTAATCATGTGTTAACTAACAAAAAAAATTATTTTATCATAGTACTTATTTTTCACAACTTTAATAGCTAGCACCAACAATTATGTATAAATACAAAAATTGATGGGCATTTACCTTCAAAGCCCACTATTCAATACATTGCAAAATACATCCCCCTTCTCCGAAAAAAAATGAAAAAAAAAAAAAGTTGACGAGCTTTATACGATATAATTGTACTCCAAGATTTTATTGATGATAATATTTTGATGCATCTTTTAATTGAGAGAATCTTATACAAATAAAAAAATAATAATAATAAAGGATAGGGATTGTGCTTTGCAGTTTTGAAGATACTATAACCTAAGAAAAAGTGAGAATAAAACACTCTGTACACGCCGTCGCCATGCTTACACTGTAAACAAACATAAATTGGAGGGCTAAAATGGGTTATCGGAAAGAGATCACCATGATTAAAAGTGAAGGGCGTTCTTATATATTGTTTTGGCTTTTCGTCAAATTAAGCCAAAATTCTTTTTTAATTCTATTCCCAAACCTCTTTAATTAGAGTCGAATATATTAATTTTGTTACATGATTAGTTGTATATAATTAGACTGGTTTGGGGTATTATATTTCAGTTGAATTATGTGGAATAAACATAGTAATTATTAGAATAAGACATGGAAAATATGATGCTTAATATGTTAATAATTTTAGAATTCAGATATAAAGTAGGCTTAAGACTACGACAAATTAAAAAGTACAGGATTAGCAAATGTACGTATAGTACAAATGTTAAAGGATATTTTGGGTTTAAATACAGGTAATCAAGGATCATTTGTTTGTCATATTGTATATGTTAAGAGCTTAAATGAATTGTGTTCACGAAAATAGTTAATGTTTACATTTGTTTGAATTTTTATTTAATGTTTACATTTATTTAAATTTCTATTGAGTTTCAATATTGGAGTTTGATTTTGATTTGATTATTAATTGAATTGAACTTAAACGAATTTTAAACGAGTCAAACATAAATCGAGGTCGAGTAGTTTGATTATTTATATATTTTTTATCATTTTTTTTACTAATAGAGTTAAGCTCCGAAAACATATGTTCAAATTTGATTTGTTATGTTTAACGAATCAAATTTCAATAAATTTTCAGTGATCGATCTCGAAAGTCGAGCGTCGAGTAGTTTAATTTATATTTTATTAAATTAAGTGAAAACCCTATAATTATATATATAGCCAACCTATTCCCCTATTTTCCTTTAAAATCAAATGCAAAAGAACTTTCCTTTTCTTTTCTTTTTTACTCCATTACAAAATCCAAATGAGAAACAAATTCATGGCATTCACTTAAAAAATTAAAATTAAAAACTGTTTCAGTTAATTATAGCTTTAAAAAAAAAATTGGAGATGTTCCAAACACATCTTCTAAAAGAAAATGAATTCCCAAGAGGTCAATATATAATTAAACTTTGAAATAGCTGATTTTAAGTCCATGGTAAATAATAAAGGAACAACTTGTAATATTCTAGAAAGGGTATTAGCAAAGCATGGGGTGGGGGTGGGGGTGGGGGTGGGGGTGGGGGTGGCGTGGGCGGCGCTGGTGGCACTGCTCTGCAGCCTATTGTAAACAGCTTTTCTGGTAAATTAAACACAGCAATAAGTTAGTTACATTCTATTGAAAAGTATGCCACCAAAGTAATAATGCTATCACAAGCCTAACTGGCATTACTCATAGGGTGTCATATTGGCTATCAAATGAAAATTCCTTCAATCTACATTTGTGAAACAAAAAAAGAATTGTTTATAAGAAAATTTTATCAAACATTTTAAAATTTCTTGTAAATTTTTAAATATGCAAAAGATATTTTATAAAACTTATAAGTTTACTGAAAATATTGCATTTAAAGAGGGAAAACAAATCCGCTACATGAAAATGACCCTGAAAAAAGCACAAGAATTCAGCATAGTCTTCAAATTCGCCGACCCAAAAAATAGGGTTTGTATGCTTGGCATTATATATAGACACATACACACACATACATCAGTCTAAAGAATTAAAGACTTTTTCAAATATAGCTTCTTCTTTTTTAATACAATATATATATCTTTCAACAAGCTTGACTTGAACATCATCTTTCTTATCAATTTTGTAATTCTGGAAATGGTTATAAAGTTAGGTGTATAATGTGGAGTACAAAAAAGTTGACCTCTTGGAGAAACTTAGGCAAGACTAGTCAAGAGCACTTCATTTTGACTTCTCAATCAATTCAAACTCCATTTAGTTAGCACTTGCAAAAAGAGGTACAGCTCTACACCTTTAAAGAATCAAATTGGCCCATTAATGTTTGTATCTTTTCTTTCAGACATGCATGTGATTTGAACAGTAAAATCTACACTACTTAATCCCATCAACTTAGGTGACACAAAGAATATAGGTGTGGTGTGTGTGTGTGTGTGTGTGTGTGTCTACAGTCACAAAACACACACACACACACAGAGACAGACAACAAACCCTAAAAGCCTAAAGACTGTGGTCCTTGTGATTATAACTAGGAAGAGGGTGACAGAAGAGGGTGTATGAGGTTATAGAGTGGTAGTAGACTAGAGTGGTCCTCTCACCCCTCGCACAGACACAGGGCACACATTTTACTGTGAGACCTCCAAATGAATAAATATTTAGATACCAATGTGGAGGGCAGGATCAGAGCATCTACAGTCTATAGTTAAACCAAAAGGTGACAGCATTAGGGCATATGCAGTCCAGGAGATGAGTGCAGCTGAAGCCCATTTATTAGTCACTTTCTTTTTACTTAAACACTATTCTTTAAAAGAAAAGACAGAATGAGATGATCAGAAAGCATGGGAGGGCACTAGACAAGGATAGTTCTAGATTCATTTATCACCCCAAAAAAAGAGGGAAAAAAAAAAAAGAATGGTTCTAGATTCTACTTAGTTCAACGTGGCTTAGTCTGATTTTCTTGGTACCCAAGGTCTCTCTAGATGATACTCTTATGTATTGTCTTCTCCTTTTTTGGGGGAAAAAAAAAAGTCCCTAATCATCATATGTTTGACCCATTTATGGAACTTACATAAATCGAAAATTATAATAGGTACCCAAGAAAATTATTAAGAAACCAATATGAACCCGCGTACACCCCCCACAAACAAATTAGGAAGTCCCTTGTGGACACTAAAAGTGTGCATGATCAATATGTTACATGAACTCGAGCATGATTACAATATTTTACCACTTACACATTGCAAAATGAAGAATCAAGAAATTTATATTTTTATTCACTATATATTAAGCCTCACTAATGTGCGTTATGAGCATATTTGAGAAGTCTTGCAACATACCTATTATTTTTTTTATTTTTTTTTTGGTAGATGAGAAAAAGGCTACCACATTTATTTTTTTTTCTTTTGGTTGCTAGTGAGGAGATGTTATTATTAAAGCAATTTGAGGGTTGGTGGCAAAAATGAATAATTGATGCAAACAGCTGTTACCTAATGTTTAGGGTAATAGAGGCTTAAAAACAGTGTTATGGTAGCTCATGTTTAAAGGCTTCCTAAGGTGAAGGGTAGGGCATCAATAATCCTGCAAACCCATTTCTGTTGCAGCACATGATGTAGGCATAATAAAGAGAAAAGAATATTACACAGTGATTCTAGAGAAGATAATTGAGATCCCTTAAATCAGAATACACTTTGCAGCAAAAAGAAAGTCACTCTCACTCCTCACCATTTTTTTACAATTTCTTCACTCGTTGTAGAATATAAGTGCCTTGTGTACAAGAATAAAATTTAACAAAACCTTGTTTTGTTGGGCCTTGTAGTTTGGGCCCTCACTATTTCTTGAAGGCCTGTGCAAGTTTTCCACATGGGTGATTAGCAGGACCTCCCCAAGTTGAGTGCAATTCTTTAATAACCACTAATGCAGCCCACTAAATGCTTCTATTTCTATTTTGAGTTATAAGATAACT
Source organism: Paulownia fortunei (assembly GCA_019321725.1). Lineage (NCBI taxonomy): Eukaryota > Viridiplantae > Streptophyta > Magnoliopsida > Lamiales > Paulowniaceae > Paulownia > Paulownia fortunei. The sequence continues at coordinate 3,142,954 of CM033123.1, read as the reverse complement.
TTCCATGTCAGAGAGATGAACACTTACACGGTGTTTCTTGTTAAAGATTGAGGATTATCTACGTCACTGCTAATATGAAATAATAGTAAGAAAAAATGTAATTTGATCAGGAAATGACCCAATTTCTAAAGGCCTAAAGTGGCCGTACCAATAATCACAACTCATGGGCCATGATGTTCAAATGGACCATAATGCACTGAATTTACCAAATAAAAGTTCCAGACGAAAACTCTATAAAAAATCCCAATTACAATTCTAGAAAGGTGTGCAGTCCATTTTTACTGTTTGAAGATTTAACTATTTGCTTTCTAATTTCTTTAGAAGATTTCCTAACTATTTGCTTTCTAATTTATTCGAATTGATTCTTGAGCGTCGGTTTTTCGCGAAATAACCCGACATTGCTTTCTAATTTATTCGAATTGATTCTTGAGCGTTGTTTTTTTGTGAGATAACACGACACCGCTAACGATTGGTGAGATAACCCGACACTGCTAACAACTTGTGAACTACATCCCAATTGCTTTCCTACTCAGGAATTAAAGAATTGAGGTTATCTGCATCAACAACATAGGTAAGGAATTTCCAATTGCACAAGAGAAGGAAATGCATGATATAACTGAGTATTCAGTCATTATTATTGAGCAACAAAAGAACCTAACCTTCCACATTTTCCTTTCTTTTTTTTTTTTTTTTAGGTTCCAAGTACTTGCTTTCTTTTTATGAAAAAGCAGTAAAACTGAAACCAACCATTTATGTAACTCACTGTGAATTAATAAGGTTTGTACATGTTTTAAAAAGATAAAGTTGGATGCAAACCGAGCTTCGTTGATGCTTTTAGAATTGAACGAAGTCCTCCATCAAGGACAAAATACATTAATCACAAGGAGTTTACAGAAATATAACTTAACAAATAGAAAACTAACCTACTAGAAGAATGGAATCAAGAACTCTCCTTTTTCGGCACCCCCGCGACTACTAGAATAATTAGCAAGTTTGTGAATCTAATCAACGCTACCTTAATAAGGTTACTGTGGTTCAGGGCTTAAAACAAAGCCGTGGTCCTAGGGCTACAAAATTCCGGAATCTAAGTGAAATAAATACCATGAAATGAAATCTATATTTGCTCTGAACTTCTTGAACCAGAAACTGAGCTTGCATGAGCAAGCAACAAATTGTAGATGTTCTGTGCTGATGGACGATCAGCTGGATTCTTTTCTGTGCACTGATGGTACAGTTTAGCAAGAAATCCAAGGGTTTCAGATTCAGTCTCAAGCTCCCGGTCAGATTGAGCCAATGCCTCCAGCTCCTCTGTCAGTTTAGGCCGTTCTCCCATCTGCATAGATTAAGGAGTGTTAAGGTTCTTTCAAGCCCCTCACAACTTTGAAGCACTTCCAGCAACAACCAACAGCATAGTTTTACTATGGACATTGCTTTTTCATTCAATAGCATTCAATTCAACAGACTAAGACTTGCAAATTGTCTTTGTAGCAAAAGAAAAAAAAAAAGTATGAACATCTTGTCCAGAAGTATACTCGATCTAAAGAAAAATTCAAAACAATAAATGAGTAACTTCTGCATATTCAATACCACCGAGTTTTGACACATCTGGGAATAAATCATTGGAACGAACAATCTTCCCAGTGTATCACCTATTGTACACATCTTACAGTTAATAATTACATGCATGTATAAATAGAATAACAGCAGCATACCTGCAGAAAATTGTGAATTTCGGATTCCAGCAATCCTGAATAAGGGACTTGTAAAGTCAACAATTCTAGAAGCAGGCAGCCAAATGACCAAATATCCACTTCCTATGCCAATATGAAACAGATCTTGTTAACAATACAACCAAAAAGCCGCTATAAAATTGAGAGCTACTTGTTGAGAACAAAAGATATCACCAAATCTGATTGGATAAACAAAATGCTGCATCACCTGATCAGCTAAAAGTTGTACATGTGTGTGTGACTGCAGAGGAGGGAGGAGATAATAACATAGGAGACACACTTTGGCAAAGGCAAAAGGCACATAAGAGTATAACTAAGAAGAATTCAAAGAAACTGTTCCCCAACTCAACGTTTTGGCAAAATTCATTTTCACAAGGGCAAACACTTTATGGGCAATCAAAGTTACAGCACGCCCGCCAAAGCCCAAAAACTGCCTAAAATGCCAATATATTGGGACAAAGGGAAAGGCAATCCAGTTCCATCCTAATCAGCTCTCATAATAACTACCCTGATTTAAATAATTAGATAATAATTATGTACACACTGACTGAATAAATCAAGATTTAGTACCATACACAATTCCCAATCTGTGCTTATTAACGCAACTAAATCACTAAACTACTGACTGAGAAAGAAACTTACCAACCCATACATGTTTCGCTTATGCATTGCACGAAACACCTCAGGAGCCATCCATCGAGGAGTCCCAACACAAATATCAGGTGGAGGTATTCCAACATGTCCAATGCAGCATGTATGCAAGTAAGAATGAAGGGGGATTGCCCTATCAAAATCACAGATCTTCACAACAGGCGTGCCATCCTGCCGCTTCTCCTCAAGATCAATCAAAATGTTATCGCTTTTTATGTCACGATGAATAATGTGTTTAGCATGTAGTTCAGTCAATGCAGATGCTACATCTCGGGCAATAGATAGTGCCAAGTCCATTGCAACATGCTTCTCACCATCACTTGATAGTTTCTCCACATAGCTCTGTCAAATTGAAACAATAACTGGAGATTAGACACAAAACTGAATGAAGCAGTCAAGGACAGATAAACAAGGATCATTGAACTCAAAAGTTCACCCTTAAGGAGCCTCCTTTTATGTACTCCATGAATATAGCAGACTGTAATGAACGACCGCCAGAATTTCCATCTGCAGTCAGAGACCACTTGGATGATATCTGATGACCATAAAATTCTACAATGCATGAATGCTTCAAGACACTCAACATTCTGACTTCCCCTAAACAAGATAACTCAAAGTTCCTGACTTCATCAGCGGAAGCCCCACTTACGTCAATGGTCCGCACCTGCATATTGCCACATTCCAGTGTTCAAAAGGAATAATATGCAAGAGTTTCAAACAGAACACAAAAGGCTATATTCATATGCCAATGTGGATAAAAGTCAAGGGCAATGATGACAAAAGATAATTTTAGAATGTCATAATTTAATGAACAGCCAATAATGACAAACAGAACAATGAAGACTCAAAAGTAAATGTGACTTAGTACAAGGATATGTTGATATAAGAGCAAACAGAACACATACCTTCACTGCAGCCTCCAGTGATCCAACATTACAGCGCATCAGAGAGGTGGATGTCAGTTTCGCAATCTCATCACATACAGAGAGCGAAGGAAATGGACAATTAGGACTAGCATCATGATCAGCCACAAGAGCAGTGACCCGGCTTAAGGGAATATACCTAAAATGAAAATCATATCCATTAGAAACTTAGAAGCTTTGCTTTAAAACAATTTGCGTTCTTGTAAAATTTCGGTCATACACAAATCATAGGACTTCACATATACCTAACACCACAGACAGAATTTTAAATGAATCACTGAAATGTTCAAGGATGTGATGGTGCACTGTAAGACTTACAGAGAATGAGAACTATTGAAAAGAAATTTGAATCATTCAGAATCAGACAGGCTAAACTAGTATTTGGAAACAAGTATGGGCTTCAGAAGATTGCTACTTTTGGAAAGCATAAAACAAGTAGATTCTCACAGCTAAAGCATCCTAAAACAAGAATTCCACAATAAAATCACTTTTCTAATAATACAATCAAATAAATTCTGAGATTCATCTATCCATAACCAATTTCCATGCAAATAATATCATTATTCAGAATATATAACTACTATAGCAATGACTATCTTGCTAACCTGCAAAAATATTCAGGGTCACTTTCTTCCCTGATGTCATGGGGATGGCATGCATCAACTATCATGCGGACCAATGACTCACCCCTCTTTATAATGATCACATTCCAGGCATGCGGCGAAAAGTCCAAGTAACCCCTGACGAGCTCACAAGGGATTCGAGGCTCCATGCGGTCACATAGATACTACAGCAGATGGAAGGACAATTTTTCAGTTCATAACAATTGATGCATTGATTCAACTGGAAAGAAACATAACTAACTAAAAAAGATACCTTCATCAACAATGCTCTATGCCTGCAAACACCAAACTGCAGACCCCCAATAGGAACTATAATAGAATTGCGTCTTTCTTTTATAGATAGAAGAGACTTCTCACAGATACCAAGGAACACAGTATCTTCTACAGTGTCCACACTCTGTTTATTGGTTTTATTAGTGTCACCACTGATCCCAGTTGCACACGTACAAACAAAAGGTTTAATGCAGTTTGCACCAGAAACAGCTTTTCTTGTCCTCTGAATAACAGTGCTTTTATCACTTCCTCCAAAATGATCTGATACAAAAAGAGCAAGCAATGATGCAACCTGCAAATTACTGGTTGCAAAATCTCTATGTTCGTTGATAGAATTGTTCATCTGCCTAAACTGAGACACCAATGCTTGAGCACACAACAGAATGGCATCTAACTCTTCATCCCTTTCCCTGATTAGAAATTTGAATAATTACAATGTTTACAGCTACTAATCAAATATGAATCTCTTTTACGGCCCTTTACCTGAATAGGCCCCACTACGTAACTGTAAGGCTATTTATTCAAAGTAAAGCAAGTCTACATAAAGAATAGAATTGCAAAACAGAAAGCACTTACCGGTCAAGAAGAATTACTTCCCGCGAGTTAACATACAGATTCTTCTCATAACTAGCCAGTGGCATAAAGGGCCGATCTCGACCTGCATCATAGAAGCCATCTGGTAGACAATCCCCAACTCCACAAAATGATATTTTACTATACTGGCATGACAGGTAAGAGGGATCATTGGTTGGTCTCCGGGATTTGGTGGGCTTGGGATTGTCAAGATCCTTATCTGAATGCCTTTTTGACTTTAGAACACAATTAGATGCTTCAGAAGATGAACCTTCATCCAGCGAATCAACAACATCAGAAGGAGAGCCCAAAATTGCATTAGACTGGGAACCAACAGAATCAATTGCTGAACATGAACATCCATCCATAGACCCTTTCTTTGCAGTAAAATCCTCAGTTCCAGGACTGACAAGTGAGTTTGCATGCACCTCCCCTTCTGGAAATATAACTTTGATATCAAGCTCTGCATCTACAACAACAGATAAACCTTCTGATGGGGCATCATCACTATGGTCAGACACTCTGCACGTCATGCATTTTTCTGAAGAGCTTCGGCTTGTAACATCAACTTTCCACTTCCTGCAGTTATTCAACCGCTCCTGCCGAGCTTTTGTTTGCAAAATATACCGACGTTTCCATCCTTTGGCCCTTCGTGCAGCCAAACATCGATTATTAGGTGACAATCCACTCAAATGACTTGATGGAGCAACAGGAGAGCCTACATCATGTCAAACTAGTAACATTAGGATGGCACCATATTCACACAAAACACCAATATACAGACAGTGAGGAAAGGGCACACAAAACATGTTGGTGTGTGTGTGAGAGAGAGAAAGAGAGAGAGAGAGAAAGGCCTCTTCATTACAAGGACAACCATGAATCTCTTGGATGACACCTTCATACACATCCATCTCAGTAGATTCATCATTTGATAGATTCCTGCTGTTGCCCTCCAAATTGCAGCATATCCATGATGGTATTTGACAACCATGTAGTTGATTATGCTTCAATAATTATTTCCAGAAAAAATAAGAAATTTTACATCAGGCTTACATGATAAAATAACAACATAGATACCAAAAACTAAAGAAAACACGATTAGAAAAGGTAATAAATATAAAAAACACTGATCCATATCACAAAATAGATGCCATCAATCAATGTATCTCTAAATTGATGTTAGGATCATGTGTACATACCTGAAGATTTAGAGTTTGAAGGTTATGCATCGATTCAAGTTCTAAACACCCTAAGGAAGTCAACCGGTTATTTGACAGGTCCAAGTTCTCCAATCTTTGAAGATGGGAAAGTCCCAAAGGTAGCTCAACCAATTTATTATTAGCAACTTTCAGAGATATCAACAAGTTCAACATCGTGATTTCGTCTGGTAAATTCCTCATCTTGTTAAATGAAAGATCCAAGTACTCTAAATTATTAAGGTAGCCAATTTCTGGAGGAAGGTATCTGCAGGAAAAGAACGCACGCATAAAATCACAACTTTCTCCAAACTAATCCACCAACACAGGCACAATTCACATTGCACATCCAATAACTACTAATGCATATTGAGTAATTTATATTGATAATTCATATACATCAAGAAACCACATAACGAGCAAGACTATCAATAAGATGTTTTCACAATTACATGGGAAAGGGATAGCTACAAACAATATATGTGAAAAGAGTAGTTCTGGGGGCAGGGCGGGGAGGAAAAAATAACATAACTATCTCCCTAGACTGATTACTTCAAAACATATAGACTTTCATACAAAATATCCTGACAGACAGTAAACCACAGATTTGCTATTTAATACAAGCACGAAACAATTATAGGGCACTACCTAGTGCTAACTAGCACCATCTTAAGTTAGATGGACCTTTAGATTCAGCAGACACATCCATGTTGGACAATAAATATGACATGTCATTCACTTGGTCGGATGCTTTAAAGGTGCACACGAAATCATGGACGGAGGAGTAAGGGGAGGGAAAGGAGAAGAAAGAGGAGAGAGAGATATAGAAGGTGTTACATTTACCTAGAGGCTAAGGGTTTTTCTGGATAAATACAAATGAGAAACACGGCGATATACAGAAAATTTGTTAGTTAATCCTCAGATTTTCATGAAATAGCGCAAACATGGCAATGAAAAAAAAAAAAAAATCGAAGATGCAAAGCTAATAAGTCTTATTGAATTATGCATTGTTAGAAAAATTAAAAACCTTTATTCGTATATCATACAAACATGAAAGATTTTCCATTACTCGTGTCAATTGTCACCACAAACAAATCTAATCTTTAGATACTTTTCCAGCTAACTTCCAAAACTTGAGAATTACATATCTAAGACACATAAAAAACACCAGGCTCCATACACCCAATATTCAAGTATGATTAACATGGCCGACTAGCTAATAAAAGAGAATCCGGTCTAACACCCAATAATAGGTAAAATAAGATAGCAAAAGTTAACGAACATCATCTTTTTGCAATTTCATCAATATCAAACAGAAATAGCAAAGCACATCCATAATAAAATAACAGCCACAAAAATATGCACTTCTATACATAATCCTACTTTGTAGTAATCACCAAGGAAACATACACATTCTTTTCAAACCATTGAAAGGAACTATTACCTTATCGAGAAATGACAAACAGAGAGCCTAGTCAAGCACTTAAGCCCAGCAATCTCACTCAAAATCGAGAAAGCAGATGGCCTTGGGGGCACTCTACTGAGCTCCAGCTCTTTCAAATTCCCCAATTTACTCAACTCCAACCCACTAACTCCCGGCTCTGTTACTTTCACTTGCAAGCATTCCAGCTCAATCAAATTCCTAAACTCCCCAGGAAACAATTTCACTTCATTCGCGAAAAACTTCAGTGTTTTTAAACCCTTAAGCCTCCCCACAGTTCTCGGGATCAAATTCAACTCATTCTTGTACATATACACCTCCTCCACCGTGCTTTCCTCGCCATTAATAAGAGGAAAATCCAATCTTTTTCCAGAAACATCAATGATGGAGTTCAAATTCAAATCTTTTTCGCCACAACTCTCCTCCAAAGCCTCCAATTCCTTGATTCTTTCCGAACTTTCTCGCTCTCTGAAGTCGGAAGTTTCAATTTTTTCCAATTCTTTAACCTGCATTGTTTCTTTCTCTTCAAGCTGCAAATTAAAAGGCATGAATCTATAAAAAATACTCAACTTTGGAGACTTCTTTAGGAGAAAACAAATTGAAAGAGGAATAAAGTTATGTAAGAGGTTAAAAGGATAGATGTATCTATAGGTTTAAGTAGAGATACGAGTATGTATGCGTATAAAATGTAACATATTTGGTGAAGGAGCGGGAAGAGGAGAAACCCTAGACTCTAGAGGAAGGTGGGGAGCGGGGCGTGGGGAAAAGCGGAGTAACATTTATAAGTATGCTGCTTGATTTGAAAATTCGGGGTATTGTTAGGGGTGTTTTTGTATTTTCCAAGCTTTTTCTCTTCGATTTTCATTCTACATTTGTCAATCCAGAGAAAAGGAATAACGCGTTTTAGGTTTAGACTACAAGAAGTCGTCGAGGAAATTACCCGGTTAATGGTAAAAAGCCACCGGGAAATTTAGTGTAGAAAGACAAATTTACCTTCCGAAAGTAAGGTTGAAATGTCAAGATACATTATACTCTTTGGCATCGATAAAAAAAAATTATTTGAATTAAATTTATTAAATATAATAAATTAAATTTAAATAAATTTTTTTATTTTATAAAATTTAAAATTTAATTCGAGTTCAACTCAATTAATTAAAAAATAATAAAATATATGTGAGATAACAAATTATTTGAACTCATAATTGATACAATTAAAGTTCATTAATACTTAATTCATTTAATAATTCATTAACACAAGATTTGCTGTTAATGTTAAATTGATAGATGAGTTTATATAAATGATCTAAATGATATATGAGTTTTTCTATTAATTTTAAATTGATACATGAATTTTTATAAATATTTTAATTAATACCTAAATTTAGTCATAACTATCAAATTGTTACATATTAATTAAACTCCATGCAATTCTTCATCTATATATTTTTTAATGACATATATATCAATTTAAACCATTATTTAATGACAAGTATTCATTTATTCTTTCGTAATATAATCATATGATTAAATAGGTTTTTATCTCTATAATAATATAAAATTATAAATTGAGTAATAATAAGCAATCATATAACCAAGATATTCAACTGTTCACAGTTTAATAACAAAATTAAATTTAAGTACAGATGGACAGGGAGAGAGAGTTTCAGAAATAAAAAATTATGAAATCAACTTTTACATTTACTTTTCAAAAGTTGAGATCTAAGAAAAAGAATAAAGAAAATAATTTGCTTTGCTTTTATTGCATGTTGTTTATTTTATTATATTTATTCTTGAGAAATTAAATTAAATTCTCGGTTCATAAATTTTTGTTTCAAAATTATCGCTCCCTATCCAAGTACATTTTATTTTAGATTTATGTTAGAAAATAAGGATTATTTTTGCATATCTTATTTATATAGTTGTTATAATTATTAGTACTCAATTTATATATTTATATTATTATAATGATAGAATTTATTTAGTCATATAAATACTATAAAAAAAGTAGATACTTGTAATTAAATTACAAGTGTATATATTCATCATTCTATAATACTTATAAATGGAAAAGTGGATGAAGTTCATTTAACATGTACTAATTTAATATTTATAACAAAATTTAGGTATCGATTAAGTTAAATGTAAAAATTCATGTATTTATTTAATATTCATAATAAAAATCATATATCAATTAAATTATTTATAAAAAATCATGTATCAACTTAAAATTAATACAAAACTCCCGACTCCCAAGAACCCATTCATTTTAAATATGCATTAGCGAGAGTGGGGGTAGGACCCACATACCATGCTAAGTGTCTCAAACAGGGTAAGGGTAATTCACAACCTAATTTTGCTTAATGATATTTAATTTGTTGCCTAAGTCACAATCAACACAATTGCACACAAACAGCAGGTTGCAAAGAAAATGACAAAAGATTTTATGCACAACACTTGGCCAAATCATACAAATCAAAGGCAGTATATGTGATGCCATCCATACAACACCGAATTGACATCCCAACAAAAAGCCAATAGTAGCATAGCCCGAGGAAAGGCTAGTTTCCAAGGCAAGAGGAACAAAAATAAACATTTTGTGTCTCAAAAAGTTGCGCCTAAAATAGAGGGACAAAGAGGAAACAAATAATATTTTTTTATAATGCACGTATTCATATTTGGTTTGATTAATTTTGATAGTAGTCAATTTTTTTTTAATTCGATAATTGGATAAATGATAGTGTGACAATAATTCATATACATTCAAAATGAATATTCGACATACTGACTTCTGTAAGAGTATAGTCGCACACTCCACGTGGACCCTAAAGATAAGATACGAAAATTCACCCATTCATATACATTCAAAATGAATATTCGACATACTGACTTCTGTAAGAGTATAGTCGCACACTCCACGTGGGTCCTAAAGATAAGGTACGGAAATTCACCCATTAACAAGTACACCCACATAAAATCAAAGTGACACTTAGAAAAATACGAATCACCAATCTTTCATGTGATGCGTCAAATACTAAACTTCTGCACCACTTAAAGACAGGATGGAAAAAAACAATCCTTGCTTATATAGCACATGCCTACAGACTACTACTGTCAGGATGCCTCAGCCAAACTTTAGTAACATTGGTTGCATCTTGACCAACACAAAAATTGGAGTTGTAAGAGCAGAAAAGAAGCCCAACAACATCAATCAAGAATAGCTTTAGTATTATTGGCATTGCTAGGCAATAAGCATAAAGCGTGGCTTCCCTTTATTGATGACTTCACTTTGTGTTCCGTTGTTCCCGTGAACCATGCAAAAGCTAAGTCATGCCCAACCAACACCATGCCATGTCAATTGTCAGGTGCCACTGCATGTCCATGCAGTCAACAGAAGGAACCATCACATAGTCGCAATAATCAATATAACGCCTACCACTGTTCACATCTTGCTCCATAGGGGCTTCCAGTCACATAGTCACATAGTCATGCACTCCAACGCCGTCTCCAATAAATTGTATCAAATTTGGTATTTTAGTATAAGTTGATATAAATTATTTTCAATTTATTACACTAAATAAATATTTTATTTTTATTTTTCTTATTTTTAAATTATCACATATTTATTTATTTATAAAATTATTTAATTAATTATATTTTATTACTACTAATTCTACTAAATAGAAAATTACATATAATTCATATTATAATTATTAATTATATTACAAAAATAAAATTTACAATTAATATCACAATAAAAAAAATACTACATTACAATTAATATCACAATAAAAAATTAATTTACCAAACTATTAAATTATTGTCTTTAGTTTTATGTAGTATTTTTTTTTAATTTTAGTTTTCAATATTTATGTTGTATTTTATTTTTGAATTTGACGCAAATAATGTTATTTTAATATATTTATTTATTTATTATTATTATTATTATTTAGCAAATATTAATTAATTATTAATTATTATAATTAATTATTACAAATTAATAACAAAATTAAAATTTTATAAATTAATTAAATATACAATATAAGATACAAATAAAATTCAAATTTGGAACAGAACAATTTTAGGGGCAAATTGAAAATATAAATATTACACCAAATTTGGTGTAAATGAATAATATTACACCAAATTTGATTCAATACTATTCATTATATCAAATTTTGTGCTCTATTAGAGATATAATTACACTAATGTTGGTGTTTTAGTGTAGGATTTGATATCCCATTTGAGATGCCCTAAAGGCTTATAGTAAGCAAGTTATAAATTGTTGTGAATATTTTAATTTCAATGAAAATAATTTTGAAAACAAATGGAAAATTACTTGATGTAAATAAATCACAAAGAATGTATATGATTTATATAATTTTAAAAACATATAAATTTTTAAAAATAAAACAGGTGGCATGTAGAGTCACGAACAGGTACTGATGATTCACCATCACCCCAATACAAAACCCAAGAAGGTTATTGTCGATATCTCCTATTGTAAGTACAATCATAACAAAATTAAAAAACAATATCTTATCACATTATTCAAAGTAATATTAAAAATAATATATAAAATATAAAAAATATAAGAATAATTATGTGTCTCTGTCTAAACCAAAACACCTATTAATAGTGCTAAGATAGAATGTGTAATTATAAAAACTTAAATTCTAGATTATGGTGTTTTACTGGGTGTTACAAAGTTAATAGAAAAGTAACAAAATTTATTTTTCTTTTAATAAAAATTAAATTTGATTTTAAAATTTTAAAACTTCAATTGTAACATAAATATCATATTATCATTATTTTTATTCATTCATACACTTTTGTTCGAGGTATAAAAGAACTCTTTTTTATTGCTAGAAATAACTGATAATTTATTAGTCAACAAACTTAATGACAAATATTGATTTTAATTCCTGTGACTATAAATTGTCATATAATCGAGTAATTGTAAAAGCTAGTGTACTATATAAGTACTCAACACATTCAACCTATTAATCGCCTCTACCTCATAAAATTTAAATTTTATTGAAAATATCATAATTTTTTCTCAGGTGACAACAAAACTTAGGCACTTGAGTTTTACTTTAGCGAAATTTGAAAATTTAAAGAAAATTTTATTAACACTCTAAACATAACTGAATTTTGATGTGAGAAAAAAATAAATTGCATTGATTTCTTCCAATATACAAAAGGCATGAATTGACGCATACAACGTCCACTCCTCATGCTGCCGCATTGAACCGCAGCCCAAACTAAAACCAAAATTAAGAATCCCGTGGGTTCCGCGGTATATAAGCCTCCATCCTGAGAATTTGAAAAACAGACTCTCATCAGTTCGTTTAACCGCGCTCTCATTCTTTGTGAAAAACTCTCTCTATCTAAAAATATCCTCTCTGAAACAAAAATGCTTGCATTCAAGTATGATTGATTTCAATCTTCACTTTAAGGTTCGACGATTGAACAATCAAATCTTATTTACGTGACTGCTGATTTATTTTCGTTTTTTTGGTTGAATTACAAGCAACAGAGCTGAAGAGCAGAGCCAGCTGCAGCTCGTCGAAAGAGAAGAAATAGAAGATGAAGAAGACTTGTTCGAAGCAATTGATAAACGTAAAAGTTCACGGCTCATTTTTTTAGCTCATTTAAATCTCATAGGCATTATGACTCTGTTTCGTGTGCATTTGATTTTGAGTTTTACTGCAAATTCAAATTTCTGTTTAATTTGGCTCTGTTTTTTATGCGATCCAGTAAATTCACAAATTTTTTGTAACGCGCTGAATTAAATTTCTTCTTATTCACATTTATATTCTGCCTGCGGAAGTTTTCTATCTAATTCTGAGAACTGATAATTTTAGCATGTTTGCTACGTTTTGTTTGATACTCGAATGAATTTTCCTTAGTTTTAAAAACTTCTTACTTATATTTACAGTTAATAATGGTATTACTTGCTAACAGAACTTCTCAATTCGGTTCATAACTCTAAATTTATTCTGGTATTTATGATGAGTTCTATTCATTCATGTAGAGAAATTCTGTTTGTTTAGTATGTAATCCCGTGTTTTTTTCTGGTCTCATGTTTTACGTTCATGTTAGTAATGATTTTGAGCATGGTAGTGTTGATTTTATATGGAGCACAAAGTTTAACTAGATTTTGTGTTTCTGATAATCATGTGCGAATAACTTCTGGATGTTTCTTATTTTCATGACCACAGCTATTTCTTTATAATAAATTAGAACCACAAAAATGTTGGTATTCTAGTTTCTAAAATAAAGTAAATTTTGCAGAGTAGTATTTCTGTGATCTCCATGAAATAAAATATTGTTTAATCTTAAACAAATAGTTAATTGTGAATGCTTGTCTATGTGGATATACGCATGTCTCTTTTTTGATAATTTTAATGTAGTTCATATGCTAATATCTCTTTTTCACTATATTCTTACTTGATTATTTCACACTGAAATCGAATTCTCAAGTTACCTTTTCGATGTATGTTAAGAAAATGTTTTGATATTTTGATCTTCAGTACATTTAGGTGATTTCCTGACAAAAATGCTGTTCTGTTAAAATGTGGTAGGATAATTTCTCGATATTGTTGCTATTCTATGTCCTTTTTGCAGTGACAGCACATGGAATCAATGCTGGAGATGTGAAGAAGCTGCAGGATGCTGGCATCTATACATGCAATGGCTTAATGATGCACACTAAGAAGGTGAAGTTTGAATTAACTACCTATCTTATGTATTCCAATTCGGAACACATTTGGACTGTAACTTGGGTAAATCAACCAGAATTTGACTGGAATCAAAGGACTGTCTGAGGCAAAAGTTGATAAGATATGTGAAGCTGTAGAGAAGATAGTGGTTAGTGATTTCATTTGATAATAGTTACTAATAGTTATATAAACCTGTGATGTATACTGATGCTGTTTGTTTTCTCTCTTTCAATTTACAGAACTTTGGTTATATCACTGGAAGTGATGCTCTGCTGAAAGTAAGACTTTTAGGTCCTTTGGGTTGCTTAGTGGAGTAATTTAGTAATATTGTGCAGAGTCTCATGCTTGCTTAGAAGCTGACATTTAACTTTTGGTGGCTGTACAGAGAAAATCAGTAGTTCACATCACAACTGGAAGCCAAGCTCTAGATGAACTTTTAGGGGGTAATTATTGAAATCTCTGTGTGCTTTCATTTGAATTTATCTTCATAGTATGCACGCCATAACTCATTTCTGGCCATGCTGAAGGTGGAATAGAAACTCTGGCAATTACAGAAGCTTTTGGGGAATTCAGGTGACAACTACACTATTTTTCCACTGACTTGATAAAAAACTTAGTGATAAATTCAACCTGTTTGTTAGTTTCTTGCTGCTGATGAACTTGTATTCTACATTTGACTCAGATCTGGAAAAACACAACTAGCACATACACTCTGTGTTTCCACGCAGGTGATAAAATAAGCAAAAGTTTTATGTCAAAGTTGTTATTTAATTCTTTAATGGGGATGTAACCTACATATATTTATCTATTTGTCCTTTGTGAAGAAGGAAATTAAAATCTGAATTGCAAATCTAATTATGAGCTAATTTTCATTTTCTAGCTGTTCTCTATCCATGATGGTTATGTTTCAGTTCACAATGATGAACTGAAGTTTCTGTGGGTTCATTTTTTAATTCTGCAGCTTCCTATTAATATGAGAGGAGGCAATGGAAAGGTTGCTTACATTGACACTGAGGGGACATTGTATCCTTTACTGATTCTTATTCCTACCATATAGTTTAAGATGTTGGATAACTGTGCTTTACGGCATTAGATTAGAAACAAATCCATTGTTTCCTGCTTTTTTGCTTGTTCTTTGGTTTTCCTTGAATCAATGCACTTGCAGCCGACCAGATCGAATAATACCCATAGCTGAAAGATTTGGAATGGATCCAGGAGCTGTACTTGACAATGTAAAGCTGATTTTTTTCATTCACTTATTCCGTGTTAATCAATTGATTTCTGTTATCTCATTATCAGCTATTTTGAATTTGTTAAAGATCATATATGCTCGTGCTTACACATATGAGCATCAGTACAACCTGCTTCTTGGTCTAGCAGCGAAAATGGCTGAAGAGCCTTTCAGACTTTTGGTGAGCTAATTTAGCACCATTGTTCTAATGATGAATCAGCTGTAGTGGTAAGGGCTGATGTGTTGGAACTGTGCTTTCAGATTGTTGATTCAGTGATAGCTCTGTTTCGAGTGGACTTCACTGGAAGAGGAGAACTTGCAGAACGTCAGGTCTGGGCCACTATTAAAAGATTACTACTGGTTTAGAAGCTCTGATGCTTCAGTTAATATGAGCTCTCCGTTGCTATTTCCAGCAAAAGTTGGCTCAGATGCTCTCAAGATTGATGAAGATTGCTGCGGAATTCAATGTTGCTGTCTACATGACCAACCAGGGTAGGATAACCTGCATTCAACTTGTAGTAGTAACATTCCAGATTTCTCAACTCTGACTTCACTCCATGCTTGAATTAAAAAAAGAAAACCTGCATCAGTTCCTGATTTATTTTCCCAACTAGACTCCAAATGAATTGACTGCTTACTTTTACCAGGCTTGCTAATTTATTTTGTTAAATTGATGATTGCAGTTATTGCTGATCCCGGAGGAGGCGTCTTTATATCAGATCCGAAGAAGCCAGCAGGAGGGCATGTTTTGGCTCATGCAGCCACCATAAGGCTAATGTTCAGGAAGGGCAAAGGCGAACAACGTGTCTGCAAGATGTTTGATGCCCCAAATCTTCCTGAGGCCGAAGCAATATCCTTTCTTTGTGTTCAAACTTAGACTGCTATATTTTCACACATCATTCACATGGTAATTATGTAACATGGTTGAGAATTGGTGCTGTCCTATTTTCAAACCAAAATGCATGAGCATGAATTCACTGATTTACTAATCCTTCAATCTGTAAACTGACTACAGCATGCATTTCTCTGCTAGCTTTTCTTAACAGAGGCAAGTTTTCCAGATAACTCCAGGTGGAATTGCAGATGCAAAGGATTGAATCAACTACAATTTCTTTCTGCTTTTAGTTTGAGGAAATGCAGAAGTACCTTAATTAATATGCTTAGTTGCTACTTTCAAATGTAAAGCTCTATGCTAAACAAAGTGTGATGATGCTACTTCGTTCACTGTAAATATTTCATCTACACTTTAATGTTCCTAGCAGATTGAAATGCCTATCAACTGGCCACAGCTGATATTACATGGTTAAGTCCCTTCTAGACGCGTTAAAATAATCATGGTATTCATAAAGCAATGATGCAAATGGTCCAAGCAACTTAAGGGCTAACTTCCAATTCATTTATTTGCACTAGAAAAGGGAATAACATGATAGAGTGGTCATAATACATGACATAACAAATATTTCATGTAGTACTGCTTCAAATGGAAGTGCTGTTATTTCACTCAAGGCCATTAAAATGGCTTCATGTGGGAGAGTGAGGCTGAAACAGAATGGTAAGCAACGTTCCTTTACAGCTACATATAGCTTAATCACAATACTGCCAAGTTCCGTAACACTCAGCAACCATAATCAGAAGTCATCAAGACCTCGATGATAGAAGGGAAGTAAGACAAACCCAAGGCCAGCTAACAACAGAAGCCTTGCCATAACAGATCTTTCAATGTTAGTTCAGTAGTGTTCAGACCAATTTGCATCACTCCCAACTCTAGGCATTCCAGTTTTCCCTTTCCGAGACTCTGCATCTACCTTAAAGGTCAAACCACACACCTCCCCTGAACTGTCCACTCTTGGCACAGCCTTCAACTCATTAATTGGATGCTCATAACTCCGCAGACCTCCAGAGGATGTGAAGAAGCATCCTGAAGGAACAGAAAAAAGATTTCCCTTAGCTTCAACTAGTTACAAAAATATCCTTCTCCACTACGTGCAAAGAAAGGCAAAGGAAGAAAGTCACCAACTTAAGAAAGTAGAAACAACATACACTCTTCTTTCTATGCCATTTTAAAAATGCTTGAGCTACAACAAGTCAAAGATTAAAATCATCCCCACAAAATCCCAAAAAGAGAAGGAAAAGGGAAACAACGAAATTTGGTTAGTGCACTTCCAGACACTGAATGACAGGTGAAATGTAACCAGAAAGTTCCTGTGGTTTGTAAGCATACAAGTAGTATGAAGAACATGATGTAAGAGAAAGTGCGTTCAAGGTTAAGCCTCATCGGTCATAACCAATTATTGCAAAATTCGAATGTTACTCATTTTCCAATTTCATAGAACAAAAAGCATATGAGATGTGCCGATCCATCTTGCACCTCCATGGGCCAAAAACCATTTAAGAGATGACTTGACCACATAAAATACACACAGAAAGCAACTGTGTCAATTAAACTTCTTAAAACAATATACCTTTGGGGAATGGGGCAAAAGACTTGCCGCAACCTTGCTTCACAAATTCACTGTCATTAGAAACAACAAGGTTACCTTCAGCATCAGTTCCCCAGAAGAAGGGTACACTCCCATCAGCATCCTGTACCAGTAATATCGAACGTAAGTTAAGCCCATGCTGCCTGCATATATAATAACAAAGCCAGAACAAGATACGCAGAGTAATGTGCTAGACAAAAATAAAATGTTAACATCAGCAGGACTAAAGAATTACTCACAGAAGCAATAAATGTGGCTTTTGAAGTACTGTCAAACAGAATGAAAGCAAATTTCCCTTGAATATCCCTCACGACTTGATCGGCAGGATAAGGACCTCTATCCCTCAAAGTCCTGTAAGCCTCAATAACAATGATTACTTCATTTGCCGACTTATTTAAACCATACTGCTGCTTAAGATGTGCAACATTTTCGATGTGGCCTTCAAACAAGCAGAATATATCATCTACAACTGCAAAAAGTCTGAAAAAAGATGACAAAATAAATTATAGAAATCCAACAGTTGATACATAAAAGTACTTATAAATCAATGAGTCATGCAGCTAGAAGGCGTATGGAAAAAGACCTAATGATGTATAAAAAGTGATCCTTCCCATAGCTGAAGAATCAAGGTTGCTTATAATAACAAATTTAAACCACTTCAACTATATGATTTTTGAAAAAAGAAACTAGAGCAAATGAAATTGAAAAATAGGCTCACTTTGCAGTAGAATGCATATAGAATGGTACAATATACTTGAAATACTCTCACTGCAAAAAAATTACTCTAAGGTCTGTTATAACCAGGATCATGACAGGCTATGTGCACACTGCCAAAAAGATATTCCACATAATAGCCTTTCACAAACTGTATTCTTTAGTTAAAACAATAAGAAAAAAAAAACAATTACAAAATTGCAATTTGGTTGCAAGTCACAACTCATGGATCATTTGACCCACACCAGTGCCCACAATAACATAAACAAAATAAAAAAACAATCTGATAAACAGTATTCCACCAGAAAACAAATAAGTTACCGTAAATTTATGAATCTTGCACAAGGGTTTCTCACGAAACCGGCAATAGTTTAACACAGGAAAGAAACAGAGTCAATACACATCGACTGGGTTACAAGGAAATTTACAAAAAAAAAAGATAAGAAGGTGATCATCCACACATACACACTAAAAATCATAATTTTATATACAATCTACTGTAAGAGATAAACGATGAGGGCATGAAAGAAAGAAAAACGTAAGATCCAAAACTCCCCATTAAAAACTCAATCTCCAATAAACAGAATACATAGACACAAACAATACAGAACTAAGACCGTGTCCATAAAAAGAAAAACCCAACAACAACTTATAGATCTGATCAAGATAAAAAATGCAAACCCAAAACAGTACAACTACCAAAAATGAAATAAAAACAAAAACCAAAACGAAACCCACGATGGAGAAAAATGATGAGTATAAAAACCTTGGAAGAAGAGGGTTCTGCCTTTCAGAAGTATATGCAATGAAACCAGAAGAAGCTAGGTTGATGATGACAGAGCCAGCGTGTACGGACGAGAAATGGGTCGCCAAGAATCCATCTTTAAGAACGGAAACAGATTCAGTTTGCGGGCTCTGCAGTAATGCCTCAGGGCTTTTAGCCATCGATTTGTGGAGAACTGCCAGCATTTTCTTGCTCCGTTCTACAAAGAAAATTGTAGAAGTATGGGTGTGATGGGATGATGACTTTCTTGAGTTTCTTGATTTCAGTTAATCAAGACACACAGGCGAAGAGAGGATTGCAATCAAAGTTGGCTAAAAACACATTTATGCAAGAATGGGAGCAGAGTTGATTATTTGACGAATATGCCCTTTCCCGGTGGAAAATTTTGGGTTGGAGGATAGATTTTAATCATGTAATGATTGTAATAACTTGTACTAATTAGATGTATCTCAAATGAAATTATTTTCCATTTCTTTTTCTATTATTTTGAGTTGCAAATATTTTTGTGATTACATCTTAATTTTTGGTAATTTTAAACAAGAGCTTTCATCGATACAAAATTTAAAAAACAAAAATTAATTGATTTTGCCATTTGGATCTAAATGACTGAAAAATGTTGCTCTTCAAGTTATTGAAGTTTCTTCATTGTAATTAAATTTAACAAGAACGGGATTATATAGTATGATTTAAACCTAAGACATTGGGTTTTAAAGATAAAGTGAACTCTTGTAATAATGGCGAGGAGATATAAATAAGATAAATTTAATATCTTTTATTGTTTGATTAAGTCCAAATAATTATAACTAATGCATAAATCAATATAAATGAGATTAAAGAGACGAGGTATCCCTTATGAGATAGGAGTTTGCTGCTAAATATTTCTAAATATTTTCTTTTTAATATTTCAAATTGCATTTTTTTGGTTATAAACTCTCCATTTTAAAACATTTTGCCTGTATCATTGCTTCAAGACTTGTTCAGACATCACAGGGTAATATTGTCATTCAGCAGCATGCACTCTCCTATGACTTTTTGACAAATATAGGTGGGAGCTTATCCAATAGACAATGATGGCGTGGCAACAGCGAAAAGTCATGGCGAGGATAAAAATATCACCTTAAAATAATTAGATCAAGTGGATAAAATATTAATAACGATTAAAAAACATATATATTATCTTGTGCTAAATTAGCAGTTTTGTAGGTCAAGGATTCGGGAAAGTGACACCAGTCCGTACTGCACCTCCTAATTATTTGACTAAACATTTAGGAGGAGGTAAATCGCGGGATATGTCTTAAACTGGATAACAGGTTCCCTCATGAATGTATACTTCTGCGCATAAGAAGCCGCCTCCAAAATAATTGCTTCATACTAAACTCCGGTCGCAGGGTCCTATTGGGTAAACAGTGATTGCTCCATATCGAAATTCAGTCGCAAGTTCCCACTAGAATTCAAATTCCCACCCTGTCGGAAACGAGAAATATGTTGATTGATCCATCAGTTGAACTGTGCCCAAGAGCATTCCAACTTGCATATTTATCAATATGTAGGATGGATAAAGAATGAGTTTATATTTAAATTTCATATTAAAATAATTTTTTATTATTATAAATGAATTTTGAATAGTTTTTGAATTTTAAATTTCAAATTCGTCTCGTTCCAAATTCGTTCATTTATTTTTTTATTTTTTAAATATATTTTATATTTATGTGAATCTTTTTAAAAAAATATATATTAGAAAGTTTTAATATATTTTTAATACTTTTAAAATGAATAAGCGTGTTTAATGAGTCTAAAAGATAGAGGATTCAAACCTTAAAATTTTTAACAAGATAAACCTCAAATTTAACCAAACTTGATTTATTATCCTGCATATCAATCCATGTAAAAAAATTTAAAATTTAAATTCGCACACGGCCAAATTCCAAAACCACTATGGGGATTTCAAATTTTCAAGGCCCAACTATATGACACCAACTCAATTACTACTACTTGAATAGAAATTATAAATTATTTGAGTATAATGTAAGTATTTTTATTTTATAATATAGTATATATACTTATAAATCATTACAAACTCTTGTTTAAATAGAACCCAAACAAACTCTTTTTTTTTTCTAAAGAAATTCATTATTCTATTTTCTTTCATTATGCCGTTTTTCATATCACTACATTATGCACAATTTCAAAAAAGGCCTGCATAACTTGGGCCTCGTTACAAAACAAATACTAATATTGAAGAGTCCAGTGAACACAGTTTTATTCCCTTTTACTTTTCAAGACAAATTGGATAAACTCAAAAACCCAAAAACGAAGGTAAAATAGCATCAAAATCAATTCTTATCGACCAATCTGAATTTTCAACAAACTTTCATAGTTGCCTTAAAAGATCCAATATGTATACATCATTGGACCTTTTGGATAATGGTGAAGACCCCGTGACAGTGGAACATTTTTTCGAATTTCAAACAAATATTGAACGTTCTAGAAAACTGTTAAACAATTGTGTTATGCCTTGACAATGACAAGCTTGGTTGAGATTTCGAAGGAAAATGAAGCATTTTAGACAACCAAAAGAACAGAAAGATGTTCTTGTAATATCTCGATTTTTATTAGTAAAATCCATGCATTGAAAATCACAATTTTTATTAAATCTGAATAATAAAATTTTGCAGTTGTAATATTCAGTAACCAACCTAGCCATTGTACAAACAAATATCGAGTGGACCAAAATTTTGCGGCTTCAATCTGATTATATTACAGCTCCTGGTTAAATTTCATTTCTGGCTTCTGTTTCACAACATGCAATGGCTCTAGAATCAGGAGCTTTCTTTCTTTATTTTTTTAAATTTTGAACGTAGTAACCCATAATTAATACACAAGATTGAAATCCTCTAAAAGGTTCTGAAAAGAAGAGAATGTATCGGCAAAAAATCTCATAATCTCCCAACCACTAAGTGAAATATTTCACATTTATCTAGATCCTCCAGCTAAGTCAAATAAATTACCATTTTTGTTATACAAAACCCTGGATTTTTTTCCTCCTCGCTTTACTTCTATCCCCTTGCATCGAGCAAACCAGATTTGAGGGAAGCAGAAATAGATGCCAGTTCGAGAGTTTCATCAAACACGGTTGTACCCGACGGACTTGCTGAACAAGCGACGTATGTACACAACCTGAAGACCACTTACAAGTGCTAGCAAAAAGTATTCTCCAATAGTGTAAAATATGACGCGCCTTCTTGTGCTCTCATTTGCTGCAGCAAGATCATACTCAGTATAACATAATGAAAGCAAAATATTAAGCTAATAGCTATCATGTAACATGAAAACAGCAGGAAATGAGTCCTATGGCAAGTTGCTAGATAGGTGTCCCCTTCATTATCCCAGTAAATATGGAATGACAAAGTCCATAAAAGAAGGAAACTAAGAGCTATCTTTTTTATGTTTCTCTTGGGTTTAACAGGACTATCATCACTATGGATATATTATACTGTTTACATAGAGCAAGATTCAAATGACAAGACATCTATTATCGTTTTGCATGTTATAACTTCGATGTACGCTTTAAAGGAGATAGTGAACCAGCAGGAGTTGACTCTGTGAAACCCCAAACTTTAACTCCAAAACTAACCTTTTCCACATGCAAAAAATATTAAAAGCAGGCATCCTCAGACCAACAGGGTTCTGCTAAGGCTAAAAACAGTATCTCCTTATTTTCACTAATATGGCCTGAACACTATCACTACCATGTACATACTGATTATTGAGCAATTAACAATGAAAAAAAGCCATTTTCTATTGATATACTCAACGAGTTACTACTGATCTGATCTGAGAACGTTGAGCACAAGGCTTAATCAAATCTAATGCTTATATCATTGAGGTTTTCAAACTGCAATCAGATGTTCTCCATGCGCTGGTAATGCCTCGTTAACAATACTGAGAATGTAAGGATCAAATTATACTTTCAGCAAAGTGGATTGTACATATAATGAAATAAATCAAGCAAGTAGTTAAATTTACTTCAAATTCCAGTACATAGGATTTTCAAGTCAGTAGAAGCTTTCAAAAGTGTGGCAAGTTCATACACGTAGTTAAAGAGACCCAATATCTAGCATGTTCTTTTAAGTCCATACAGACTAAAATTGGGGAAGCTGGGAATCAGAGAAATATAAAGAACGGAAAAAAAGAAAAGAAAAAAAAGGAAGATCTTACTATGGCGATGGCGAGCATCGCGCGCTTTCAAGTATTTCTGCTCTGCGGTAACAGATTCCAGTGCTTCCCTCAGTTCAGCAATTTTGACATTAATGGGGTCCAAATGTTCTGCAATGTAGAAGGGGAGAAAAAAAAAAGGGAATAATACAATCATTTTATAGCTTAAAGGACCTATCAACACGGTAAAATATGCAACATAAACAAAACAAAAGATCAGACAAACCATCCTTTGCAAGGTCATGTTCAGTGGGAATATGGCCGACATGAATGTAGAAAGAGACTGTCTCTGGTGTAGAATAAGGATTATGGAAACAAAATTTGTACATTCCACTTCTGGGGGCCTTAAACTCAAATTTGTCCCCAGATGTCCCTTTCAAAGTGTTCACAATATTACCAGCAGGAGATGTCACCTACATCAAGAAGCAAAATGACCAAATAATCAACATCATCAACTAATTTGAGCAATTGATCTAAAGTTAAGGATTAAAAGCATTGCATCAACTTTCTTATAGATTTAAGTTGCCTTCATGTGAAGCTATGATATCACCTTAAAAGTTGGCTCAGGAAAAGTACACATATCTCTGCATACATGGCCCAAAAAGAAACTACAAGCTCATTTCTAAAACACAGGGATTCAAATAAATTGAAACTACAGAAGCAACTTCGGCTTTTAAAACCCAACTTCAGAGGATTATCTCCTTTTTCCTTATTTTATATTATATTTCCTTCTTCCTCTTCCAGTTTGATGAGTGAAATTAATTTCAAACAATCGGGAGGAGTCGGCAGTTTAATAGAATCAGTTGAACATCCATCATTGTTTAAACCTGATTTATGTTATCAGGTTAATGGTGTCTGTCAAGCAACAAATACTTTTAGGCTATTGCTTGTCTCATTGATAAAATATCAGGTGTCCAAATCATGATTAGAGGTCTAAATTGTGATGGTGGGGAAGGGAGTTGAATCAGCCCTTGGTTGCAAATGCAACAAAACCCATCTCCAAGACGAAATCCAGTTTGTCGACAGAAATCATACAAAAGAAGCTAAACAACCATACATGTGGAAACCAGTACATGAAACACAGAATAGACAACCATTCAATAGATGCTACAAGCTAACCAAGGCGGTCCTAACAAACTAACATCAATAAAAATGCTTGTAAGCAACTCCATATGGGGTTTTCTGTCTAAAAGATATTTAGCTGGGAAAAAATTATTACTCCTTCCATCCCAAGGGAATGTATAAATTCAACTGTCATGGGGCAAATAGAGCAAAACATTGTAAAATTTGTTATTATCTTTTCTAGCTGGCCAAGTGAACTGTATTTGGGACCCATATTACACATTTAAATTCAAATCCATAAATGTTTCCAAATAGTAAACATTTTTGATAGCCGTTGTATGATTACATACTCTAAAAAAGACTATACGATTAAGATCAGGAAGAGTTTTTCATTCGCAGCCACTGACCCAACCAATAAGTTTATGCATTGCTCAAAAAAAAATAAAAAAAAATCAGTATCTTCATAATTTCAGACTGCGACAATCAACGTGGGACAAAAATATTTTTGAAAAAATGCTAACTTGCATAGTCACTTAGACATAGAAAGAGAGTAAGAATTTAACTTGATAACAGTCCAACTACATTAACAAGCTTGAATAATACATAAAATTTCACTTTAAGCATCATTCCACTTTCAATATAACTGTAATTACTGCAGAAAAGCCAATTCTCTACCCTTCCTTACTCTTTACCAAATAATAGTTCAGGAAAATCAATAGACGCATTTGAGCTAATCGAATAGAAATCCATATACATTTGATAGAAAAAATCCAAAATTTATGAATACTTTTGAACGATTGTCCAAAAGTTCATATTTTTATAATGCAGTACAACTACACTCAAACTAATCATTAGTCGAATCATTCCATAAACACAAAAGATAACACAAAAACCAAATAAAAACCCCAAAAAGGAACCACCATCTTAAACATCAGCAATGATAAAGAAAGCCAACAAAGAAAATAAAAACTCCGACTCGACTCCCAGTTAATTTTAGCAAATAGTATCAATTCACCGATTTATTTTAGTAAATGGTATCAATTCACCGATTTTCAATAACAAACCAACAGATAAACAAACAAATAAAGACCTAAGAAATCATAAAAATCCATAATTTTTTGGACAAAATTGCTTTTCGTCTGCAGAAAATTTAATATCTAGATCCCCACCTCCCACAATTTAATTCAATTTCACAGATCAAGACTCTTTCATACAAGAAAACAAACACACATATAAAGGAAAGGAAAGAGCAATACGGTGAAGTCGATGCCGGGATGATCGGAGCTCCAGAAGATATCGTGATCGACGACCACGAAATTCCCCGAAACGGTATCGCCTTCGTACAATACGTACTCGTATATGCACTCGACGTCGTTTACAGTCACCGACAGCGCCGCCATACGGCTCACCATGCTCAAAAGCTGGAGGCCCAAAAGAGCGTACGCCGCCCTGCCGCAGCTGATAATTCTTCCCCCCCTCTCCATTGAACCGTTAACTATTCGGATCCCCGGGTTTGAGTTTCAGGTTTTGAAAGTGGATTAGTGACTCGGTCGTGTTGTAGTTAATGCTGGTTTGGTGTTTGGGAGTGGTGTTTCGACGTGGAGGAACATTATTGGATGCTACAACGCAGCACATTGAACGACATGGGGTAAATTTCTTTTCCCAATTTTCCAAATATCATTGCTTTTGGATTTTTATTTTTTTCCTCTTTTAAGAAAAAAACGAAAAAAAATGAAGAATTTTAAATTTTATTGGATTGATAGATTTAAAATTAAGAATTTAAAATTTAAAACAATAAATTTATTAAGTTATTTGGATAATTTTTCAATAAAATAAATTTTAAATTATTTTTAAATAATTATAATAAATTTCAGATCAATTTCATATAAAGTTATTTAAAATTATTTTTCTAAATCTTGCTTCAAATCTATATACGAAATGCAACCTTAGGCCATTTAAGAATAGTTAAAAGGAATTATTCTAGTCTAATTATATAAATTTTTTTTTATTAGCACTAGATTTTAGTCATAAATTGTCAATAATAATTTTATCGCATGGCGCATTCAACATGTATTCTTAAAAGATGTTTGGCTGAATTTATATACCCTTTCTAATATCTGAACGATCTTAGAATATTTAGTAAAATTAAAAAAAATCATAAATTTTTAAAATAAAATATTATGATTTTATAAATTACTATTAAAAAAAATAAAAAAACTCTTACTTATTTTTAAAATAAAATTTTATTTTAATAATTTCAACTACAAAATTATCATTATAATAATATTTTACACCAATTTAAGAACTCCAAATGGACAGGTATACATTTATTTATGGAGTAACATAAGTCATAATGCACCATGGAAGGTGTGGGAAGTAATAGAGCAACCCCAAAATTTATTGTTGAGACTAAGAAATTTTACTTAGTTCGTCTAGAGACGTATTTTAGTGGGAGAACCCTTGTAGCCAATTTTAGCCCCATCTTTAATTATGTTTCTCATAGACGGAACCTGATCACAATAATAGCTATACACGATTGTTTCAATCATCAGAATACTACCTATCAATATCAATCATTAAGTATTAAACCAACTTAATTAATCACAATTGCTAAACTATTTAGTTAGTCATTATTTAAGTAATCACAATTGCTGAACCAACTATTTACTTAAGTGAGTAATCATTAATTATTTAAAATACAATTTCTAAATGTCTACTACATTCATTCTATACACCTAAAAACCATTTTGAATGTTTCAATTTATTGTTTTATCTTATATTTTATTTTATAAATAAGTTGAATATATATAATTTACAATAAATATATATTTAATAAAAAAATTTATATATTTATATATATTTATAATGTAAAATGCAAAATAAAATATTAAATTGAATTATTTTTTAATTAGATTAAAATATATAACAGTAAACTATTTAGCGGAGATGCAGGTGTAAGCTAACTATTTGAAGATTCGAAATTGTGTGGGTGGAGATTTCACATACACAAAAGGTGTTACTAATTATTTCTTTTTTGGTACAACACTAGATTTAAGTGTTTAAATTTGGTTGGTTCTCACAAAATGAGGTATTATAGGTGAAATTTTTTGTATACATTTTATATGGAAGATATGTATTCAAATTAAAAATATATTACTTACATAATTGGCCCGGATTAATTTGCAAAAATAAAAAGAACCCACTTACAAGGTTTTTTTTTTTTTTGCCTTTTTTTATAAATCACGTACAATTTTATTACTTTCTCTTGGGAACACATCTAACACAATACAAATTACCTAGAACTACTCCAATGTTTATTCTAGGGTAATTATACAAATCATAAGTTTGACCTATTTATAAAAAAATATCTCTATAAATATTCATTAAAATTTGTCTTTATTTTATAAATTATACCTACTATCTACCATTTTTACTGAAAATATTGATATCATTTTTGACTATGATGTATAACAAATGGAATTTAGACAAATATCAAAAAAAGTATTTATATTTTAAAATTTTAGGGAGATAATATCTGTAAATAAAATAAATATCAAACGTGTTTTTGTTGGAATAATAAAGGAACTATCCCGATGTTCCTATGATAGTCATAAGGTTGGAATATGGGTGATATTAAAGCCCTGTTGTGGTCACTTGTACACCAACCATAAGACCTAGAATTTACTAGGCCTCAAAGACTCCACCCTACTTTTCTGGTAAATGTTTAGGACAAAAAATCAAACATTTTGAAATGTGTGTGGCCACATGTATCCACGTGATTTAGTACCTTTAACGGGCCATACCCAAATTACGTGGATGAAAAAATATCCACCCCTTTTGTATTGGCCCCCAAGCGCATGCACTTTTATTATAAGTACCCACTTCGGTTCCTCCGTCTTTCATGCAAAAGTAGCAATCTATTGTACCAAAGGAAGAAAGAAAACCTTGTTGAAGCCAGCTTTTGTATTTATCATTCCCACACCCACTCAAACACTCCAGAACACACACACACACACACACAATGGCTGCAACTTGCTATGGAATGCCAGCAATCTCATGTGGAGGCCCAGTTACAAGAAGGGGTGGTCTGAACCAGTTGTTTGGACCTTCCAACTATGTGTTGCCTGTCAAGAGGGATGTCAAATTTAGAGTTAGAAGCATGGCTGAGGCAAGTTTTTTTTTTTTTTTTTTTTAAATTAATCTTGGTTTTATTTGATTAATTGAGTCATGTATATATATATGTTCATTTCACTGAAGCAGTGGGGGTTTCTTTTTCTTGATCTAACAGGAAGATGAGATCAAAGAGCAGGCAGCAGCTCCTCCAAAGCCCAAGGTACTTGTCACTTCTTAATTGCTGTAAGGACCAAAAGAATCACTCTTTTTTAACTGCTGAAATGATATTAGACACCCCATAAAGTAGGGGATGATTCTTAAACCCAACAATCTCAACCATCAGTAGACCTCATGTGGGTTCACAACATAAACACTGCTGCTGGTTGTCTCGGACCCCAGAATTCGTATTTTACCTAGTTTCTAGCAAATCCCAACTTTACTCTGGTCTCTGGGCGTGTTGGGGTTGGATCAGAACTATTTCTCAGAAGATATTTCCACAGTTGTTCTAGGGCTTCTCTCATGTACACATTCTTTGTCAGGGATATACAACAAGAATATCATGCTTGGATTTTCCCATCTAAACGATTATAGATCTGGTCTCTCTTTTTTCCCAACACACACGTGTATTTTTTGCAACTTAGCTCATACTTTGCTACGATTGCTTTTCTTTTCTTTCTGCTTTTTTCTATGTGTGTAATTGCAGACCTTTTACGGTTTTACCTAAGTAGTGGTACACTATCTCATGTCTTGTACTATTCAGGTGAGCACCAGCTTCTCCGACGTTTTGGCCTTCAGCGGGCCTGGCCCTGAGAGAATCAACGGCCGGCTGGCGATGATCGGATTCGTGACGGCGATGGGAGTGGAATTAGCCAATGGACAGGATATCTTTTCCCAAGTGCAAAACGGGGGAATCCCATGGTTCCTCGGCACCAGCGTTTTGCTATCCCTGGCATCCCTGATTCCCATGTTTAGAGGTGTAACTGCGGAATCCAAATCCGGGGAGCTGTTGACATCCGACGCTGAGCTCTGGAATGGAAGGTTTGCTATGCTGGGCCTGGTGGCCTTGGCTTTCACTGAGTATGTGAAAGGTGGTGCTCTTGTGTGATTTTCCAAAGTTCTTGGTGCTATAGAAGCTAAGATTATGATTATGGAAAATATGTAATAGTGTTAACATTGTATCTGAATTTGTGTTGAATTAAATGAAGTATTGCTTGTAGTTTTTTATCCCTCTCTAATAAATGAATAGATCCGTGCAAGGTAAAATTGTAACAAACATGGGCACAAAATCTGAAATGTGGTAAAGTTTGTGGCTGATCGAAGGAAATACATCAGTGTTGTAATTTCTAGTAATAATTTCATCTAGAGGATAACTTCTGCTGAATTTCAATTCATCAACTAAATAATGCTCTTCACTTTCAGTAACTAAGCCCTGCAGGCTGCAAGGCGTTATTTGTCAACTTTGCCCACGCCCGCTGCACGATATTCATGTTGAGATACGGCCTTATTGTTCAAGATTCCAAAACTGTTCGACTAGATTACATGACTAACATAAAGGTTGGATCCACTTGGTTTTGGTGTGCTTAATTGGTTCCTTGCATTAAAATGGAATTCTTGATTTCTGATTTAGTTAAATGTGAAATTAGGTAGGTTTGACATAACAACAGCACGTTCTTCAAGTCCAACTGAATTCCTACGAGCAACTGAGTAATAGCTCATATGAAAGATTCAAGGTTCTCGTATGATTCAAAATTTCAGTTCTGATAAAAATCATATGCTTCATATTTGCACAATTTAACAAGCAACACACTCAAAGCAACAACATAACAAAAAATGACCAAAGTTCTTGAAGTTCTGAACCAGCAGATTGCTCTATTTCTTATTTTGATCTAAAGATTACAGATCACAAGTTCAGTGACAAATCTAAAATAACCATAAGTAACTATGTATTGCAAATTTGAGAAATTCTCTTATTCGTTACAATGATGAAATCCATAAAGAACACATAGACCTATATACTCGAGAAATATAAACATAAACGAATTAAGAATTCCTGCTATTTCATGTGTGTGTATGTACATTAGACCTAGTCTCTTCAGGGAATTATAACTCCACTATACAGGCGTCTCTACTTGAAGTGCATGATCTTTCAGCTCGCCATTTTGGAGCTTCTCCACCTCCTGCCCATATCTATCCTGTAATTCAGTTCGAACAATCCATCATATACCTTACAGCATAGAATGGTTATTCTACAGCAAATCTTTTACCGCATCATCTGTCAGGCAGTCCTAGACTAGGAAATGGTATTCAACTTCTTAAGAGTGCCTTGACTTAGATATAGTTGATTTACAGATGCTAAAGAAATTTGTTTGTGCATTAGATTCACTAATTATGCTTTTAGTGTAACAAGCCTACAAACACACACAGATATATTTATTAGCAGAAATGCAAGTGAGGTCACTAAAGATTTCGCAACATGCAACAGTCTATAGATAAAGAATATTATCAACTGCACCAGTTGGTCTGGTTCCCGACGAGTATTTTAGACAGCATTAGGTGACTGCAATGGATAGTACTTCCCACATTAGCCTATTTGGATTACGTTTATGAAGATAACAAAATGAATTGCCTTAGGATTATGAGACTAGTAACATATGAATGTGTATATTGGAGACCAAAAGCCAAACAAAGGCTGCAGATATCAATATTTACAAATTTCATAATGTAATTATGGATATCAAACTCATCAATGAATTACGAAATATATGAGATAACCCAAGCAAATATTGTTCCTAAAATAACTGATTTGGGATGAAGAACAAAAGACTGTTAGAAAAGCTCAAAATTACGAAAAAGATAAGACTATTGCAGTAGAATAAAGTGCTTTGTGCTGAATGAAAGAACAAAGACAACAATTATTAGATGGAAAATGATACTTACTTCTACAGGCACAGGGAATAAATTTATGCTGCTGGGAGTGAAAGTGAAACCACTGCATAAGACCATGTGAACAACATTACATAATCAAAACCCACTAAAACAAAGTAAGAATATGTAAAATCTTCACAGATGTAATAGCATCCACTAAATCCTAGCTCTGACATTGATTAGGAAATGTCTTTATGATTTTCAGGAAGTATACCTGTGAGACAATACCAACTGCCACACATATGGAATGAAGAATTCCTCAGGATGACTCTCTTGTTCGTACGTGAAACGTAATTGCGTAAACATCTTTTCAAAACCAAATTAGGTTAGATAATAAAGCATCACAAAAATAACAAACACTGAAGTTAACTCCTTATAGAAACATTTGCTCCATACCTTCATGCCCTCGCCTCTCCAAGATCGACAGTTGTTGATTATGACCTGAAGCACTTTCTCCACCGACCACTCTCCATCCATTTTCTGCGCATCAATACGGCTATTAAAGAAATCCAAAACCTGTAATAGAAGAAAATTCATAGTGCAATTGTTACACACCAGGAAAGATGAAGTTTCTTCAAAACCACTATCACTTAACCCAAACTTGAAATTGTTTACATATGAATAGAAGTAAATTTACTTATGAAATGGGAAATAATCTCTTCTGAAGACATACAGTAAATATGTTTTCCAACAGCTCATTAAAACGTGGATGATTTTTGAAAGGTAGAAAAACTTCCTGCCTGTGCATAATTGCATAAACAACCTGAAAGTTACAACCACAATAAGCAAAGCTATGCGATATACCAATAAAAAAAATAAAAAATTCAGATGAGCAATAACTTGCTTGAGTAATCAAATGCAACATCAATACCTCCGGATTCCGTGGCAATGCATAAGTTAGGATTGCATTTAGTATCTCCAGCACAAGTCTCAGGAAGTCAGTATATAAATGCAGTTCAGCTGACTGCAGCATAAGGATTAAGGGTCAATACATACCCTATTACAATCACATAAAACTGAGATGGACTTGTAATTGTAAATATAATCAAGAAAAGGACTTCATTACAGGATCCTCTGGAAGGCTGTCTCCTCTTGGATCACCATCTGCTGTATTTATCTTGTTGTTTTTAATCTCCGCTAATTTATTGTACCTACAGATTGAGATATTTGAAATAACAAATCAGACAGAGAATCTCAATCCTGAAATGAGTATCTTCATTAATTATTGGACATATGATAAGATGTCAAGGACAAAAAACAATAAGATAAGACGTACTTGCGTGAAAGCATATCAAAAAGGCTAACCAACCGCTGTGATGCATATGCACTCAGTCTATGAACATGTGGTGCCATATTTGCCAAAGTTGCAAGACAATTTGTATGGAGATAGACATCCTGTTGCCATACAAATGTCAAAACATTAAATAACCGAATAAATCTGTTCCAGTGTACTATAGTTTGCCATTTCTGTAAATATTAGTGAAATATACATTTGTTCACAGAGTAACTTTAATAACAAATTTTTAGAGTTTTTAAGGAAAGAGAATTTGAACACAATGTCTTCAGAAAAATAGAAGCATTAAGTGGATCTAACAAGATGCTATCATGCAAAGGTATAAACTGCAACAGCGGACAAAAACCGAATTTGGACTCCTGTGGTTCCCTATTCAAGCTTACTTTTCTCCTTTTATTGACCAAACCAGTTCTAAGTATGAAGGGAAAGTGGGAATAAATGTCGCTGTGATGCCTAGCAGATATGCAGACTACCTGACCCACTGCATTCGTTGTGAATTATTGTGTTCTCCCCTTCAAGCTCAATTCATTTTCTTTTTTGACAGGCCTACTGGTTCTAACAATCGTTTCAATATGATTAGATCAACATTGAATGCTTTAAAGTTAAAACAAGGGATAGAATGCTTGAATGCTATAAGTAGACAATTGGTTAGCCTGATGATCAAATTATTTATTGTCATTATTAACACTCACCATCATATCATTGTTACATAGATAACTTTTTGTTTGATTACTGTCAATGCCCTCAATAGCTTATATCAATTGTGAAAATATATCAGATTCTTAAGTTGAATGTCATCTCCAATAAAGGAAGTAAATCAATTTTTCAAGTGGGTAACGATCAGAAATGCTAATAACATTTTCGCTCCTTCAATATAATGGAGCATTTGATCTGTTATTGACTAATATCATTTATAATGACCCAACAACCAAATGGAATAATGAGATTTATTTTAGTGGCAGAAACGAATGTTTTTCTATATTCAGGTAATCGGTAAAAATGGCAGGCAAGACATTACAGTTGTGCTTCGAGATTCCAAATATATCATTCACAAGCAGATTTCAGTCATATCTAATGAATTCAAGAAAATGATAAATCTGCAGAGGTAACACAGCAATATTAAGTTTTTCGAAGGACACAGCAAAAAGGAGAAAAAAGAAGAAAAAGAAAATGCGCTAGGAAAAATGCATTAAGTCTTACCCGTAGTTTAGAGAGATTGTATTTCACGGTCCTGATTAAAATTATCACCATAAGGGAACCAAGAGAAGTTTGATTAAGGAGACGTTCTTGATACCATGGGACGTTAGGAAGCATCTGTAAGAATAAATATTAACTCAGACTGCACCTTCAAATAAGTAACCAGTATGGGCAAATCAAAACTATCTTTACCAGTTTGTGGATGCTGGCATTGAAAGAGGAATCTTGACTTAGTATAAGAAAGATAACAAGAACCATATAAATATGATTGGATGTCCTGCTCGGAGCATTATATAGTGTTTCCAACATGGGCATCAACTGTTAATCAAAAAAAGCCGTTATCATACCAAGATTTGTACAAAAAATAGAACTGGTGCAAAAAACAGAACATCAATGACGAGATAACAATCAAACCCTTCCCCTAAAAAATCACAAGTAATTGCAGAAATGGTCTCACTGCTATGATGACACTTTTACAAAGATGCTTATAAAATTCGTACTTATTTTCACACATGGAAAAAGAATCATAGCAAGAAAAAGTAGTTTTGCAGTACATACGTTTCACAAAGGACAAATTGATGAGGTAGACAAAGTGGATGCTTCAACTTTTTAATACAATAATATCCAGGAGAATTTTTATGACTACTGTTATTTATATAACAGAACATTAAAACTACTTTAAGACTAATTTTTTTATTTCTTCTGTCATTAATTCCTCTTCTATAATATACTATATAGGATTTCTTTATTAGGTGGAGGACCTATGGTTCTCTTAGAAAAAATGACCTAATATTCATTAAGAATGTGAAAGTTTATGATTTGTACCAGCGTATCTAGATCTGTTCGCACCAAAACGTACTCCAGAAAATCTGAATTTCCATGCACCAGTGAATAAAGCAACAGGACAGAGGTTTCATTAGCCAAGCACCTGAAGAAGAAGAAGAAGAAGAAGAAAAAGAAAAACACCATTGGCGATATATATAAAAAGAAAAACCCGAAAACCAAATTATTATGATTTTCAAGCTCTTTAGACAAGCATTTTTATTTGCTGTCTGGGAGGGGTAGAGAGATTTGTATCATGCGTAGTACAATCCTGCATTCTTATAAAAATTAATATTAAGATATGAAGACACAACTCCTTACACCAACATTACTATTAAACAACCTAAACAAGAACAGCAATTTTGAAGAAACCTGATGCAGAAAATAGAAAATTAGATCAAATAAGAGCGACAAAAAGTCATGTTTTAAATTCCATTAATAGATATCAAAGAACAGTTCTGACTGCTAATCACAACAAATAGAAGTTAAAAAGAACCCAACCGAAACCTCTATTCATACAGAAACTTCACATAGTTTATGTTTATTTAAGCCTTTTACATTGATTTTTGCCAGAGTGGTAAACTTCAGTAAAAGATGGCAATAAGAGAATTGAAAAAGTAAAATGTCATACAGCATAATTAATAAATTCAGTTTCCCATGTAAAGCAGAAGGTAATGGAAACACTTACATGCCAAGAGTATCAAAAAGAGAGGCAAAAGGTAGTCTTATAAGAGGACCACTGTGTGCATTCCCCTCGATATCGATGCGATCAACTGCAGGCAGACCCACTCAGAGACTTAAGCACGGTTAAATATCATAGAATCTCCATTCAAACAAACAATAGATCTGGCAAAGCTAAGGATCATACATTCAATGTCCCGGGCATTTTCTAGCGCTTTGCAGAAAGGGTTTTCAGAAAAATATGTTTCTTCCTTCGGGAGGGACACTGAACTGCTGTTATCAATTTCCTTCACATAGTCCACTGAAATACATTTATGGTAATAACTAAGAATAAGTAAAACATTAAGACTGCCTTCTGCTAATGGACTTCTTGAAGCTTCACCGGTTGAGCTGACTAAGTAATTGAAGGGTAATAGCATCAAGTTTGCTGCAAGAATGAATTATATTTCAGTCAGAAAGGTAAAGAATAAAAGGCAGAAAAATATATCAATGCTAGTGAACAAATGGAAAGACACGATATAAATATATTAAAATTAAAACAAGACAATCAGAAGTTTTGGCAACTAAAGGTTCAATATCCATCAAAAAAGGGATGTTAAAATTTAAATCCAAGCATACAAATTCAGCTAAATAAAAGTTCCAAGTCTTGAATGCGACTAAATGAACAAAATAACAATGCTATGTTTAAGACTCCACAACAAAGATGTTATTTTCAAGAATGCTCCACAACAAAAATCAAAATTCTACCAAACAACAGAAAAGTTAACAAATAGATAAAGGGTGTGGGACAATGTCATACCAGCTGCAGAGCCAACTCTCCTTAGAACACCAGGCTGATTTCCTTCAGATAATATCATAGAAGATGAGCTGTTTACAGGAAACTGTGGGCGTGTGATGTAATTGAGCAATAACTTGCGCACAACCACATTAACCAAAGAGCTTTCCTGCAGAAAGAACAGCCAATTAATTGAGAAAAGAATTGCACAATTAGATTGAAGCTTGTGAAGTTACTTGTATTCACCTGAGCCATTGCTGCATCGATGAAAGGGTGTATATCATTCGGTCCTGGTGTTGGCCCAGAGAGAAGTTGAGTTGACATGGCGATCAGCATGAAGTTAAGCAGCTCTTGATGCAGAAGATATGTTCCAGGGCTATAGAGAAAATAATAACCATTATGCATATGCATTGTAAAGCAGAACATCAATGGGCATTCACACAAATCACAGCATACCTAACATCAACTTTGCCAACAAAGTTAAGCGCACTGAACATGATGAGGTTTTCAACATGTTGACCTGCTTTGAAGATGAAAGAGACGAGGAACCAGAGTCAAGTAAATAACTGCTTAGGATGGGCCAGAACTGGGAAAAGATAATGAGTAAATCAATAAGGTCATACACATTCATTGCAATAATGAGCAGACAATTGGACTTCATCACTAAAGCAAATGGATTCAGAAGGCAGCATATCAGAAGAAAGTCAATATGACTTTCCGAAGTGAGAGAAGGAGGGAAGGTGCTTTTTTCGCTGTGTGAACAAGGTTAGTTGTGTTCACAATTTTCTGGGTTCTAAGAAAATTCAAGTTTTTATAAATTCTTAAAATATATTTGGTAATGCTTTCCATTAAGTTTGAGGTAAATGGATCCTTTAATCTTTTTCAACAATACTCAATTACTCCACGTTAACAAGGTCGAGAGTCTCGCAGTGCATGTTCAACATAATGTTATAGAAAGGATCACATGGCTTCACCATTTATTGGATTATCATAAATCTAACATGGAGAAGACATCTTCCTCATAATCACTACACACTCAAACACACCTTGGCTTGAAAATTTTGAACTGAGAACAAACAACTAACATCATGATCGATAAGCAGTAGCATATACATGAAGAAAAACACAAAAGCCAAGTCCCAGAATTCCCATCTTTGTGGACTGATAATTCAAGGAAAATGCTACGAGAGAGAGAGAGAGAGAGAGAGAATGTTCTACTTCTCTCATAACCACTTACATTTTTGCAAGACCTCTTTGCTTGGGGTTTGCACTACTTAATTCATGCATTGAGTGAATATAAAATTGCAGATGCATACCATCTTAAGCATTATCTTTGGAATGTGAAGTTTCATCAAGATATCTTATTCAACATGTTTCCTCATGGCTTCCTGACTTAAGTGTCAATGATATAAAAAGAAAGACGCAAGACAGTTATCGGTTAAATCTTTTCAGTCAGGCTCAGAAGAAATAAAATGGGACAGGTTTCCAGGGTTTCTTTATTAGGGAAATCAACCAATATTTTAGTCAGCGTTTTGAACCCACTCCGTACCATAAATGATATTCATGACAAATGAGAAAATCCTATGACAATCTTATATTATGCCACCAGTTCATACTAGCTTCAAATCGATTAACAATTAAATTCGTTATATTTCATGGCATAACTTGGTTCAAATCCTGGTGTATGTTTGAGTTCAGCAAGTTCAAATAGCAAGGAAGACTTGATACAAAGCACATGCATTCTATACAAAAAAACTGTTATTGTGGAAGACTTATTTCCTTATTATCCAATCCACTTGTATCCTTTTTCCTTATTAGGATGGTATACCTCAAAAGGATATGAGGGAAAAAAGTAACAAATTTTCCCTAACATAGTAGACATGAATGAGATGATAAATGGTTAAATCTAAACACAACGAAAATAAAAGCTGATGTTAATGATTCGAAAACAGCAATTATGATTATATAGACTACAGGCCATCATGGAGAAGAAAAATAAAAAAGTAATAACCAAAGCCATTATCAAGGTAGGAGAAAAAAAAAATGGAACCGATTTAAAGCTACGAAAGTGTAACCTTTTGAGAAATTATTTGGCACAGGATCAGTTTCATCCAGCAATAGGCATAGTTCTTCAAAGTTGTCACTCTTAGAATTCTCAATGAGATACTTCAGAAAAACAGATGATACAAACAACGCGTTAAGAGCTTTTGAGAAAGCAAGGGATGCCACATCAGAAGCAGAAACACACTCTTGCAAGCACCATGCTAGGTGAATCAAAATCTTGGCAAGGTGCCTTGTGTTACAATTATTCATGGCTGCAAAATATAACAAAAGAGAATCAGCCCAGTAGAAAATGAATCTTAAAAATCTAACAGAAATTTACTGTCCGCATAAACATTGTTAACACATTATGTGACTTAATTTCTCTGATTTGCACTATTGATATAGCATCATTGAGGAATATTGGTGGTGGCCGACATTTTCACATTACTATAGAAGAATATAGGAGTAGCTGCTAAGATATTTTAATACATACTTCCTAATATTATAACCAAAAAATACAATAAGAACAGACATTTTGGAGCTTCTATTAAAAATCTAACAGAAATTTACTGTCCGCATAAACATTGTTAACACATTATGTGACTTAATTTCTCTGATTTGCACTATTGATATAGCATCATTGAGGAATATTGGTGGTGGCCGACATTTTCACATTACTATAGAAGAATATAGGAGTAGCTGCTAAGATATTTTAATACATACTTCCTAATATTATAACCAAAAAATACAATAAGAACAGACATTTTGGAGCTTCTATTAAAAATCTAACAGAAATTTACTGTCCGCATAAACATTGTTAACACATTATGTGACTTAATTTCTCTGATTTGCACTATTGATATAGCATCATTGAGGAATATTGGTGGTGGCCGACATTTTCACATTACTATAGAAGAATATAGGAGTAGCTGCTAAGATATTTTAATACATACTTCCTAATATTATAACCAAAAAATACAATAAGAACAGACATTTTGGAGCTTCTGTTAAAAATCTAACAGAAATTTACTGTCCACATAAACAATGTTAACACATTATGTGAATTCATTTCTCTGATTTGCACTATTGATAAAGCATCATTGAGGAATATTGGTGGTGGCCGACATTCTCACATTACTATAGAAGAATATAGGAGTAGCTGCTAAGATATTTTAATACATACTTCCTAATATTATAACCAAAAAATACGATAAGAACAGACATTTTGGAGGTTCAATCTAGACCAAAATAAAAGCATACTTTCTACAGCATTCTTGCATTGCGAAACCTAAAGAAACAACTACACATCATATAAATAGTACCCAAAATCATGATCTTGGAAGCTAAAATTCTTCAAATTTGCCCTAGAATAGTTTGCACCACATATAAAGACGCTATACAAAGGGAAACGCATTTTTCCGAAAGA
Source organism: Paulownia fortunei (assembly GCA_019321725.1). Classification (NCBI taxonomy): domain Eukaryota; kingdom Viridiplantae; phylum Streptophyta; class Magnoliopsida; order Lamiales; family Paulowniaceae; genus Paulownia; species Paulownia fortunei. The sequence goes on along the minus strand of CM033123.1, from coordinate 3,103,060 downwards.
TGTATATTTTGAAGCATAATCTTTAATAGCTACAAACGATACGCCCTTACTGATATGTTTCCATAAATAAACCAAATTTCAATAACTTTAGTCATTCAACTAAAAATAAATATGGGATCGCAGGGGAGAGAAGCAATGAAATAAGAAAGAATGATTCCTAGCCCCAGAGGCCCAGATATTTAAATGTGACGGACCTTGTGGAAGATAAAGTTCTGGCATTCATGCAGGAAAAACATCATAGTAACCATAATATGTTGGGAATAAAGTTCATCACAGCAGACTTAGGTGCATGTGCATGTACAATGTGACCTAATCTTCCCTAGACCTTGAGTAATAACAAAAATTCAAACCATACAGATGTCCCAAGAACTAAGACAGAGAGCATGAACTCTTGGCTCTTTTCCACTTGCTTGGTTTTGTGATTATTAGAAAGTGACATGTGAGTCCGGAGAAACAATCCCCCCCCCCCCCCCCCACCACCAAGAAAAAAAAGTAATAATTATATAGTTTAAGAACGGAACTAATATGACCATGTAGACACGGTAATAATTGCCAAACATCATTTCTGATTCTAAATAAAGCGTTTGCCAATTTTAGATACTTTCTTTTTTCATTTTTTATTTATTTACTTTTGGGGGGGTTGAGGGTTGGGGTTTGGGGGAAGCGCAAATCCAAGGAGAGAGGGAAGGAGGGGAGGGAAAGGATTAGAACCCCTGACTTCATATACAAAATATGAAGCCAGGTACCACCACACCACAAGGGGTGGTGCCAGTGTGGTGGTGCCAATTTTGGCTTTTACGTTTACCTAGATCAGAAGATTCATTTACATAGTAATGGCACTAACATAAATTCTGTTTCCTATTCCCGCACGTATAAGCTCAGATATTGCACACCAACCCTAAAATTTGTGAGTCTCTTGCAAGAACTCTTCGGGACATTCCATAATTCAAAACATTTTTACTGCAGGAGTTGCATGGCTCTTTGTAACTAATCAAATAGCGCAAATTTGATCAACCATTTTTTTTTTTCAAAAGGCCACTTTTAAAGGCTTTTGCCTCACGCAAGAAAGATTGGGTTGCCTAATCATGAGACTTGCACAATGTAGAAAGTCATGAAAAAAAACATTGAAGTGGAAACTGATAATAGCAACATAACATGAAATTAAATAATTTAATAGCATAATTGCATTGAAATATGTATTACTGGCAAAATAAATATCAAATTACACAACCGGCTACAGAACTTCACCACTTAACTCTAATAACAGCTTCAAAAGCTAATAATTGCACTGAAAGACAACAGAAACGCCTTTGAACTCTACCATCATCATCGAATTCTCCTAAAACTGCAGAAATACATCTCCAGAAAAAGACTCCTAGGTTGCACAGTCTCAAACGTTTTCTAGGACATATAGAACAAATCTTACAGGCAAATATCTCAAATTCAAGCTCAAAACTACAGATATTCCTGACTTACCCTAGATTATACAAATACAAAATCACTAAAAACAAAGCAAAAGAAAATAATCAGCTAATTTACAAAAATAAACGTGTATTGTGAACTCAATTTCCATTTCAAAGTCAAATTGGAAACAACAAATCATACTCAAGCACGCGAGTTCACACAAGTTCCGAATACTTATTCACAATGCAGCTAATACTAAAGCAACAATACAGGAACCGCAAATTTAAGGGGCCAAAAAAACGTGAAAGTTTTTTAATTGCAAAAATCAAAGAACAAAAGTGACAATGCACTGACCGAAGAGTTGGCAAGCTTGGCGAACGCGATGAGATGGCCAGCGAAGATCGAGAGGAAGCTCGAGAAGCTTCTGCCAGTAATCAGAGGTGAGAGGAAATGATTTCTCTCCGACGAATTCCCCAATTAAGTACTCGGCCGTCTCCTGCGGCCGCGCTCCGCCGCCTAGTCGCGGCGTCGATGGTACTCCGCCCATCCTATGTCTCTCTATCACTGCAATATCCACAAATTCGTATAGTTATGTATAGGAGTTCGTATCGAACAATGTGGTTAGATCTGAAAGAGAGGATAGTGCTTTTGTGCGAAGGTTTCGACGAGAGACTTCAGATTGAGAATTTTTCCCTTTTGGGGCTTTCATTTGAGAGGAGACGACGACTAGATGATGGTAAACATTAAAACACAAAAAACAGAGACTGCAAAGTCGTCTTCATTGACGAGATTGCCCTCGGCTTCTCTCAAACTCTGTTTCATTTATTTCCTGTATATACTGTAAACGAGAATTAAGTCGAGTTTAATAATATAAATATAAATTCATTTTGAATATTTTATCAAATTTAAAATAGTACTAGTTAAAACTAATTTAAATATTTTGTCAAATTTTAAAAAAATGTTTAAACTAAATTTAATCATTTCACCAGTTACTTGTGAATAATTTTTTATCTACTTAAAAATGAATAGAAATCAAATAACTTAATTTTTCAGATATTTTAATAATACTTTTTAGCTCACCTAATAGAATTCAAGCTAAGCTTCAAAATTAAAACATGTTAAAAAAAATATTTATTTGTTAAGTTCAAATTTGGAAATTAGATGAGCTTTTATACATAATTTAGAACATTGAATATTTTAATTTATTTTTGTTACTATAATTTATTCTTGTTATCTTCAACAAAGGCATTGAAACGGCGGTTAAGAAGGAAGGGGTACATTTTTGTGTCTATGTTCTTTTTGTTTTCTTTTTTTTTCAAATTAAGATAAAAAAAAATCAAATGCATTCCGTATTTGAGACAATAATACATATATATGTTGCATAAATAATTTTATCAGATGAAAAATATTGATATTATGAAATAATTTTAGGTTGTTTTTTAATGAAAAGAATTGAATTTGAATATATGATTAGATTTTAATTAATTTAAATATTGAATAAATTAAAAAATATAAATTTAAATAATAATTTAATATTAAAAATTTTAAATAACTCAAGATCACTTGCTATTATATGCGATGTACTATGTAATTGGTCTTTTTGTGCTCTTTCGTTAGGCTGAGAACATCGAATTTCTTTCTTCGTCTTTGGATTTTGTATGAAATTAAATGGAAAAGTATTCATTTTTTGACATGGTCCACCAAACACAAAAGAAAATTAAAAGGGCAATCTGGTCATTTGATATGTAATTAGGTGGAATTTCAGTGAGAATTGCAGTTTTGTTGTCATTAGCAACTGGGGGTTTCAAGGTCGTTGACGTGGCAATGGGCCTTCATCCGCATCGATTAGTCTTGAGAACCACTTGTTACTTGGAGCGTTCGCTCACTCTCCATCGCAGAATTACAAGAGCAACTGAGATTCTTCATCACGCGCCATGGATGCGTGTGGGTCTCTTAGTTCTACAGTATAACAACGGCTTCGGTAGATCTGGTGCTTCATGGTACACGAGATTAAACTGCGCATGGATTTCACTACTGTTGATCCCTATGCTACTATACGACGTCGTTGGACAAGAGCAATGATTCAGTGTTGCCGACAGGTACATTTTCAGGGTATTTTTTATTCACTTTCTGAAAATTTTTAAGCTTTTATGTTTTATGTATTTTTTCAAAATTTTAAAGTAAATTTTTTTTAAAAATTAGAACAACCAGATTTCCAATCTTATTGTAAACTCTATACTTTATTAATCACCCATTTTTCATAAAACAATGCTCCAATTTTTAGAAGATACTCTTTATTATTGTAAGTTTAAAAATAAGTGTACAAAAATGATTTTCTCAAAATAAAATATTAAATCAATCAATTGATTCAAGTGATCAAATTTTGTGATTTTTTTAATTACGTTTTCATTTTTAAACAGAAATCATACTAAAATTATAGTTCATGGTTATAAACCAAATCAAATAACAAGAATTAATTATAGTAACAATGCTCAAACGTTGAAGATAGCTAGTCCATTGTCTTAACTTCAACATTGGCAAAGTTGCTGATGGGGTTGTGTAATTTTAAATGTAACTCTGCTTCAGACTTTATCTTAATATATGAAATGCCAATTATGATTGTTTTTGGGAAATTTCAAATTAAAATCATATGAAATTTGAACTTAATACTTTTTAAAAGTAATTTCATATACGGCACTTCATTCAGCAAAAAAGCAACCTACTTCTTGTATTGAGGTAATTTTTTTATTTTATTTTTTATTTAAAGATTTTTACATGCAATACTATACAAGGAATTTCCCAAAGTGTGGAAAGCTTTACCCCTCCTCACTCATAAGTAGATCATCTAAGAGATGGGCTGAAAGATATACCAGGCTTTCAGCACATAACTTGGGCATGCCTAACTCAAAACTATGATTTGTTCACGCACAGCATGTGCAATTCTATCCTGTAGACAGGCAGACATGGCATCATCTCTTGTGACCCTATTCAATTCTAGGAGGCGCACCGGCCCCAGAAACTGTGCCAACTGACTAGCTTTTTACGAAAATGACGGGAGGATCGAGCCGTTTTTCTTTAATTTACATGATGTTGTATAAGAAAACCAACAAGAAGTGAAGTTTGTCATCCACCAATTTTCGTTCTCAAAGGATACTTTTCATTCTTGAAATATAACAACATTTAATCAAAGAAGCTAGCTAAGATAAGGGCTTCTTGTATTTATTTTTTATTTTTTTTTTTTCATTTTTTTTGTCATATATGGTGAATGGAGACATGTTTTCAACAAGCAAACGAGATTCATTGGCAAGTGGAAATATTCTAAGGAAGGAACTCATCAAGATGGATCACTTCATGCTACCAAATCATAAAGCCACAAACTTCTACATGCAAAATAAAAGCATCTGTATCATTATCACAGTATAAGCTACTGTGAAGAAAAAATCAGCAAAAACTGCAAATGGAGGGGCAGATGAAGAAGTTTTCTTGGACATGAAATAAAGAAGTTTCTAGTGTTTGAGGAACATAAAAACTGTTGCATAAAGCTAATTCAAGAACTAGAAAAAATGCAAAAGGCAGGTTCATTGTTGAATTCCAATGTGCGAGAGGTATCTAGCTAGTTAGACAACTTTCAATGGTCTAGCAGGACATTTCTTGATTCATACACTCATAGTCATGGAGTAAGGCCTTCTGCTATCAAAAGAAATCAACCTTGTGGGATCGGTTAGGCGTGCTAGAAAATGTGGTGTAGCACAAGATACTCCCTTGGATGAATTATGGAATTCTGAAATTCCATATCTGAAGCAAAAGAAACCTTGAGAAACCCAAATAATTTTGAGTGCCCTTATGACAGGATTGTAATCCTAGCTGATCAGCAAAAACTTCCACAACCACTTCCCTTTTCATCTAAGTGTCCTCAACACCAATTGTTCCGATTTCGTCTTCAATTCCTTCATTTATCAAGTCTCCCCAAAATCCTTCATCAAATGAATTTTCTGCACTAAGGTGCTTTTCTATATCATCATCATCTTTGTGTAGAATTTGTTCCTCCATATTCATTGAGGGTCCTTCCATGCTCATTGCCAATCTCTCCAACACTACATCAAATCCACTAATGTCACCATATTCCCGAGGCTCTAACTTAACATATAGATTTCCATCTCCAAAATCTCCAATTCCAGCATTGTTGATTGCTGCACTTGCTTCCCCGCCTTGGCCTAATTCTTGAAGTCCAACACTGTCAATCATGTAATCATTTCTTCCCCTTTCTCGGACTATTTCTTCAACTCCAGCATTTCTTGAACCATGATCAATTCTCTTCCTTCTCTTCTTACCGATTGCTTCCTCAAGCTCTTTCACTCTCTCTTTCTGCTGGACTATTTGCTGCAGAAAAGTGGGATTTCGTATTGCCCTCGCCAAGAAACTCATCGTCTGCTGCTGTTTAAGTTCGGTCCCTTTAAGCATTTGCTCCATTTCTCTGAGATGTGAATTGGTGTTCTGCTGTTGCTGTCTGAGTTTTACCAATTCCACCATTAAAACCTGCTTGTCCCGCCTCAACCGATCTATTTCTGCATCCAATCCAAACCTTCCCACCTCAACACACGATTCCAAACCTTGGTTGGAAGCCTGGAAATTAGATGTTGTCTTTCTCCTCTTAATATTTTTCAACAGATGCCTTTGTCCTCTCAAAAACCCTTCATTAGCAAACTCCCATTTGTCATGATCAACTTTCCTAAACCCCTGCAGAAATTCACATTCCTAGGCCTTCATATAGAAACGCTGCAGTTCTGAAAAGCCTCATGAAATGAAGGCCTAAAAATCTTGGGAAGGGATGTAAATCAAATGGATGTATCTTATGTGAACTATAAGAGAGAAACCTCCAGACACAGTTCTAATGCGTAAGAACACTGCAGAAAGTTGATGAACAGTCTAGACATTGGTGGCTTCCCATCTAAATCCATTGAACTGACAAAAGCCCAATAATATGAATAAATCCTAATAAACAAAGTGGCAACTTGACATTTTTTCCCCATAAATAAACCCAAAAAAATAAAGAGTAATTCTTGTCAAAAAGCAAGAATACTATTAAAACTAATGCACATTCTAGTTGCTTCACGAACATGTGTCTATTTGTATGCAAACAAATCTAGGGCACTCTAGATTAAAACTACATTACCAAAGTCTTTGAAGTTTCTAGTTCTTTTATGCCACAATATATACCTCTAATGATCTATATAAAAGCAAGAATACTATTAAAAATAATGCACATTCTAGTTGCTTCACGAACATGTATCTAAATGTATGCAAACAAATCTAGGGCACTCTAGATTTAAACTACTGTACAGTCTTTGAAGTTTCTAGTTCTTTTATGCCACAATATATACCTCTAGTAATCTATATATAGATCATAGGCAAGATGAAAATATTGTTCATATTGTTAAGACCAAAAAAAGAAGTAAGAAAGAAAAAGTAGACCACTTACATAGGTATTGAGCTGCCTGACAAAGCTTGAGAAATTATTGTGTTTGAAGTACCTGGGAAGAATATTCATGGCAAAGGGCTGAGGATCCCAAACAATGAAACTGTTGTTACCTCTACTCCAAGAAACAATGTGATTTGTGTTTGGATCTTCCACAAAATCATAAGTCTTGCTGAGGAATGGTGGGGGGCCTGTCTCATGTAAGCCCTTCATTAGTTGAGAAATATTAGTATCCATCAAGGGCTCATCTGAATACAGTGAGCTTGAGCCCAAGAACTCCTCCTTTATGGATCCTATAGGATCCATACTTTGCAATTTTGGGGTTTTTGTTGCAATGAGGATATGAAAATGGAATTGCTTTTTTGAGGAACAATTCAGTTTGATGTATAGTTACAGTTTTAATGAGAAACTATTGTAGGAGTAGTATTTTTCTTCAAGTGGTTTCCATTTTGGCGGAGAAACTTTCAAAATTTGAGGAAGAAAATTGTGATGGTTTGAGAAGAAGAATTATCAAGATTCAAATGAAGATCAATATGAACAACAAATATAGAACCCTTTTCCCCAAGAAAAATAAGGACATATTTCGGGGGAAAAAGGGATACTATATGTTAAGTGAAGTTGAATGGAGTTTGTTTGAAACAACAGATCAATGGGAACTGAGGGTTTTGGGAGATGAAGACGAAAATATAATTGAGAAGAATAATGATATGTTGATATAAATTAGGTTCTGTGGGAGTGATGAGTCTTCTTTTGAGTAGGTGATGAGAAAATGTACAGATTATACATTGTTTATTACAATAATACTGTTGGAATTTGAACAGGTGGAAAGTTGATGATGCAAGCAGGAGATAGTCTTCAGATATTTTCAGGTCCCATCTGATTCTTTTATTTATTTATATTTTTTTTTTATAATTTAAATTCTCAACTTGCGTCGAATTAATTCTAAATTTTCTATACACCTACTCCTACAACCTACAAAAGATAAATCACGAAACATATCTCAATTAATATTTAGATTTTCAATAAAAATTATATACTTTTGCGAATAAAAAGTTCAACCCACAGTGATCGCTCGACACAGTTCAGTCGAAGGGTTCCAATGGTAATATAGTGATTGTTTCATATTGAAATGCATCTACAGGTTTCCAAAAGGATTCGAACCTCCATCCTTCTACTAAAATCAAGTTCAAATCAATTATTTCGTTAATTGAATTGTGGCCAAGGCTCCCAACTGATTCTTTTTCCTTGGAAAGGTTGCTTTTCCACAAAAGTGTCACTAATTTTATTATACATTTTGACAAATAGAAATTCACAAGTTAAGGGATCTTTATGTTATTTTTGTGTTCTTTTGATTCAGTATTGTTGGATAAACTGAAAATATTACACTCAATTCATAAAAAGATTTCACATTATTTTTAGGCGAAAGTGTATAGTCAAGAGTTGGCTTTACTATTGGAATGGAAATTTAAAAACAAAATGTATTTTTTGCTCAGGCAAAAATGAGAAATATCAAGACAACTTTTATAATATAATACACCTTAATCAAATAAAAGTTGGGTCAACTCACTTGAATAAAATGGAACTAAGCATCAATTCTTACATTAAACAAATATTTCTAAGTTCCAAAAAGAAGAGCAACAATTACAAAAGATGCAAAATTAGATTTGGAAATAATAATAAAGTCTTGAAAGATTGTTTCATGACCAATAAAAGCAAGGTTCAATGATGTTTTGGTAGGATTTGTTTTCAAGTATTAAACAAGTGATTTAAAATCATGAAAGACATTCATCCACGTCAAGAAGCTCAATCTTCTTACAATTATGCATAACAAGTGGACAATTTTGAATAGAAATATATCATGGTGTGACCTATTGTTTTTGAAGTCAACCACTCACTTAAATAGCCAAATTCTAGTTTAAAAAACACACGAGTTTCACTTCAATATTGGTGGATTATAAATTACTCTTCCTCTTTGAATTTGAATGCTATATTTACTATTTTAGAAAATTAAATTGTTTAATTTATTCAGCATCATAAAGATTTTACATTTTACTTTTGATATAATCAGTACAATATTATTTAAAAAAATAACTGACAACAACAATTAAATAATATGGTATATTTCTTTATTTATTTTTTTGTGCAATTAACATAGCAAATCCCTTTTTCGCTGTGGGGTAAAAATTTTGATCGCTTTGAAAAAGAGTCGGACTAAATCCCCGAACAAGATATTATCAATTTACAAATTATTACTACAAGTTTCATGGGTAATTAAATTGATTTTTTATTTTTGCCCTTGAAAAAATATTTAATTCCCAAAATCTGAAAGGTGTGAGTTTGATCAAAAAATACGACATGACTCATAATTTTCGAAGAACGTAATTATATATTCTTGGCATGTAAAAAATATATAATTCATTTTTATAAACAACTCAATCCTATATTATCATAAGATAATTAGGACTCTATTTTTTTTTTATAATTCATTTGTAATTACAAAAATAATAATAATATATTGAATTTGCATTCGACCGAACATCAAATTCCATTCAAACCTATGACTTGATACAATTCTTCAATTCTATTACTTGTCTTATTTTTCGTTGATTCCATACATCACAAGTCACTTTAATTCAACAAAGGAAAAGACTTTTTAGAAAAGCATAACTGTTAAAGTAAATGAAAAAACATAAAATAGTAAACATTATGAACCACATGACACGTGTCAATATAAATACCGAAGAAAATATATTAATTAAAAGACAAGATTAAAATAATGAAACAAAAATTAATAATTTAATGGAGCTTCCGGATGGGTGTAGAACCAAAGATTCAGAGACAAGATCTATAAATAGTTAAATCCGGGTTGAAAGATCCGGAAGCATCTAACTTTAAGCCATAATAAAAAAACCATTAAAACCAGATAATGAAATCCAGTGTAACTTTGTCTGCTGCTCTCCCAACCCCACCAACTACCACCCTGATCCCTGAGTGTTGTTTGTTGAATAAGATTAATATTTTAATTTGTTATTAATAGGGAGAAAAGTCTAAGATAATTATTAAACTTTGTTTGGCACAGCATTTTGTTGAGAAAAAAAAATTAAGAAAAAAGTTAATTGTTTGGTATGGAATATATTGAGAAGAAATTTCATAAAATTGGAAAACAATTATTTCCTCATAAAATATGTTTGAAAAATGAGAGAAAAGCATGAGGAAATGTTTATTTCCCCATTACTTTCCTCCTCTCCATTGTTCTTTTCCTAATTCGTTGTTTTTCGTAGACAACCAAAAACAGTTAAAATTTTGTATTTTTTCTTTTTTTTTTTTCGCTCTGTCATACCCTTTTTTTTTTTTTGCCTAATGAAAATCCTTGAACCCAAAATAAACATTAAAGCAATAAAATTGGTAGGTATAAATATAAGCATATAAAAAAAATTAAGGACTAGGGCGCCGCTGTGAGCCGTGCTGAACTAAACTACTGCTACATTGCAGCCTAAAATGGATATTTTGTGCCTTCATTTAGAGTGGAAATTATTTAGCCCGGTTCATGAGAAGCTACATATTTCAATATTATTAAAGTAGTATTGTTAATTGTTCAACATTTCTTTTTAAATTTTATTATACACATTTAATAACTCACAAACCCATTTGAGTAGTAGCCACGTGGTTATATAATATTTCTTTTTATAACCCATAAAACTCTTTACATTATTCAAAATCTTACCAATTCACCAAATATATATTACATTATATGTATGTATGTATGTATGTATGTGTGCGAGTTTAACCAAGTATTTGAAGCCTCTGTAGTTTTATTGGTCCGAAAGTTCCTCCTCACTACCTTATAATTAAATGCAGCAATCCATGGCAAATTCTCAACCACATGGGGTGCCTTCATCGACAATTGTTGAAGTGACTAATTCGTAAAACCAGACGATGAAAATTATATTATGTTAGAAATGGGACTTCTTGTCCTAACACAATGATCTTCATCGTTTGAAATAGACAAGTGTTTTCTGCCATTCAGTTGCCCTACAACCAACACAACCGCGGAAATGTAGCATTCATAAACCATTCAGTGACTAGTGAGTTGTTCATCAAGCACTTCAATTTTTCACGTTCGGGCATGGTGGCTTGGCGCCACGCAAGTGAAATGATCGCAAGTACTAGTATATCCATACGAAGATATGGATAAAACATTTTTGAACATCTATAGTTTGCAGAAACCTTTATGATTAACAGCACAAAAACATGGGTCTAAAAGCATCCAAGTACCAACTCCCGCAATAAGTATGAACTCATAAAATACTAGTATATATCCATACCAAGTTATGGATGAAACATTTTTTAACATTTAACGTTTGCAGACACAAAACAAATAATTAATAGCACAAAACATTGGTCTAATTGTATCCATCTCCTGGAATCACTCATTGCAAGAGTCACCATTATATAAAAAAAGTATAAAGGCAGTGTCTGAGATAGTATTGGAACAGAAAGACACCAGAAACCAATATTGACCCATGCATTTGCCATAGATAGGTGTAAGAATGCGAACATTCCATTCATACAAACATTTGTCAAGCAATCCTTATACGGAGGACCTCAGGTCCATTATTTAGACAAACTCATTATATTACAGGAAAGCTATTTTAACAAGCTCATATTAAGTCCAACCATACATTAATGTTGCCCAAATCGTTTGCATGCAAAAAGGGGTTTTAAGCTGTCGTTTGCATGCAAAAAGGGGTTTTAAGCTGCAGCATCAACCGCTTGACCACCACCTGCCTTCTGCAGAAAAGTTTCAACATACTGTTTCCTGCACATAGTGACCCTCTAGCATTAATTCTCTAATCTTTTACTTCTTTTTATGCATGTGCTTAGATATTTTAGTTTTCTCCTTGGTCATTTTCTCCTTGTTTTTTGTCATCTCACAGTGGGGAGTGGGGAGTGGGAATAAAACAATATTGAGAAGACAGAGACCGCACCTTGCAGGGAGATGATCATGAGGGCGATTGTGTGGAGTCCATACAGGATCACCAACAAATAGCCGCATTGCCTGCATATATAGATTTTTTGATCAAGAGATGCATCTGAATGATGATGCTAATATTCTTAAATTGCCCATTCCCAAACAATGGCACAATGTGGCAATGACTAGTGAAAAAAATTAACAAAAGTGAAAGCCCCCTCACAAGAAACAATGATTATTCCCTTATGTCAGAAACCCACATATGAAATGACTTACATAGGCTAGATTTCTTGCAAATTCAGCTCTTAAAATGTGATTTGTTATCTGTTCTTGTTTATCTCCTTTATGTTGAGACACAACAAATGATAAAGTACAAAGTCAGTGTAGTTCGCCATATAATGACATTTGGGTTGTATTAAACATGTAAAACTTGATGGTGTAGCAAGCATCTTGGTCTATAAATGCTACTACATGCTCTTTAGAACTTTACCTTGATGTAATTGTCTGAATCAAGTGTAAAACGGTGATAAATTCCAGCTGGCAAAACAATCATTGCCCCTTTCTTCACCCAGATACGGATCCAAGCTTCCTCACGATCACGCACATCAAAATAACCTTCAACATGAAGAAATTTCTTTTAGGTACGAGGATCATCAGTAAGCATAGGAGGATCACCAACTCAAGTTAGTCATGATTAACCTACCACTCCCTGCAACACAATAGCGGATCTCCTCATCTGTGTGAAGATGTTCCTCATAAAAGTTCTTGATCTTCTCTTCATAATTTGGCAGTTTTTCTGGGCAAACTTCACAAAAGTCCTGAAGGATGTTCCATTATATTAATATTACACCGGAAAGCAAATAACTATTTTTGAGAGAAAGATATTTCTGACTTCAATTGTTCCCTCACTTTATGACTAGCATACCATGTAAGAATATCCACGAGCTTCACGAATTTTCTTCAACTCTGGATCTGTTTCATAGTTGTCAGCATCTAACCTCCAGCTAAGCACTCCAAGCTCTAAAAGATTTGGAAAGCAGCTCAGTTTAGAAGCTCAAAAAATGATTAGCAGGCAAAAACAACACGTACCACTTAGCCGAGAAATTATGCTGTAGATCTTTATTGGAATCTACTTCGATATGAATTAGGTCTTGACTAAACAAATTGGAAAAAATGATTTTTTAAAAACATCCATGAGAGAATGACGTTGTAGCACACGGTTGGCATCTTGTATATATGACTGTAGGTTATAACTGACAAAAGAAAGAGAGCCCTTGACAACATAACAACAACTTCTAAGCATGCATACCGTCAAGTTTTTCAAAGGACACAAATTCTTTTGGATTACGGTGATGAGGAAGTCTCTGATCTTCATCACTGTCATCCATGTACCATGCCTGAATAACTTCTTCCTTGTCATCCTGCATGAAACAAATTTTTGAGGTAGGTGCAAAACTTAGAATTGCTTGTATTTTTATTTCGACATATTATCTTCTTATGCAGAAGGGCAAAGTACAAGAGGGAACAAACTTTACATGGAAAAATGAAAAAAAAAATGTACTTCTATTTGGCAGAGAACCAGTTGGATTGCTATTTACCAACAGAAAACTACGTGTTATTCAACAAATCTAAGTGAGGCCAGAAAAGGAAAGGGCATAAACAACATGAATAAGAGGGTGTTTGGCTAAGCTTAATTAATTTTTTTTATAATTGCAAGATATTTTTGGAGCTTATAAGATGCTTAGATCTTATTTTAATAAGATGTTGAGATGACTCGACAAAATAAGATAAAGGAGCTTTTAAATATTAGTAATAGCAATTTTGTACTTAATATGGTCAAAACTAAAAAAAAATTCTTAAGATCTTAAAATGAAATTAGGAACTCTTTACTTTCTTTGAAGGAACTTATAAAATTCTAACTTCTTTGGGAGCTCATAAGCTCTTCTAAAAAAATTTACCAAAGACATCGTATAAGCTCTCAAACATCTTAGAAACTTATAAACTACCCAAGCACACTCTAAGTCTTTGATTCTACGAGAAATTGCTGGGTTTCAAAATGATAGAACATAATTATATTCCAAAACATATTGTCATTTAAATATGTACATATCAACAGGCCAATACAAATTCAGGCATGCATAACATCTGAGAAAATAAAATAATCAGGATAAGTATTCTTCATTTAATTAAAGTTGATGTTTTGCTCCCACAATTAGGAAAACAACTCGGATGGCAATCCATGTATGACAACTTGTGAGTTAGTTCACGATTGAACTGGACCTACTACTACAAGCTGAATATTCAAAAGATTTTAAAAAAATTTAAGATGCTAGATCTTAAATAATCTTTTGAAATGCTTGGATAAAATAAGTTCATGAGATTTTTAAGATATTAATAATGCCAATTTTGTAATTAATTAGGCCAAAACTAGAGGAGTTTCTTAAGATCTTAAAAATAAGTTAGGAACTCCTTCCTTTTGAAAAGATCTTATAAAATGCTATCATCTTATTTTGAGAACTTATAAACTCATCTACTAAAAATTTTATCGAACACTTTAGAACATCATATAAGGTGTTTTAAAAAACTTAAAGATTCACCCAAACACAGAGTATTTGATTCTTCAAGATATTGTTGGATTTCAAAATAAGATAACATAATTATATGTCCAAAACATGCTGTCATTCAAATATGTTACATATCAGCAAGCCAATACCCATGCAGGCATAAATAAAATCAGAGAAAATAAAATAATCAGGATAAGCATTCTCATTTAATTAGAATTGTACATATTTTGCTCCCATAACAAGGAAAACAACTCAGATGGCAACTCATGTATGCACAACTTGTGAGTTAGTGTAATGATGGAACTAGACCTACTACTAGAAGCTGAATATTCAACGACCAGCCTCATGAAAGGTCACAACTCTTTGATGTGCAAAGGGAAGGCTAAATGATGGGGAAAAGGGTAGTGATAACTTCTTGTTTTGTCTTATGCAAGAGTAGCATGATCAAAAGGTTCCATAAATTGCCTAATCAGGCCGGGCAAGTTAGTGAAAAATAGCCATATTAACCTTAACTAAGTGAAAAATAGCCCGGGCAAGAATAGGAAGTGGCATTCCTCAAGTTCATTTGCCCCACATAAAAATTCACAGCTATTATCACTTTAGAAACTCCAAGCCGTCATCAATCGAGCAACTCACAACCAAAATGATTAAAGAAAACAGAATCTTGATTTTTCATCAAAGTTTAGCCGCCACAAGAATCCAACATAACATATGCCTATTTTCATACACATATGGATACTTAACGAAGTGATAATCGTGTAGCACATATAAAAACACGTGAAGCTCTGGATATAATCAGATTAAATTCAGACCCTTGCAAAGAAAAAAAAATGAATTGGAAAAAAAACAGAAATTAAGAACTACCTACCAAATTTAATCCAAGTTTTACATAATCAAAAATTCATACATCCACATAATATAATCAGCTACGAATTGACCGTAGCAATCCCAACCCCCCCCCCCCGGCCCACCCCACCCCACCCCCAACAAAAAACAAAAAAAACAAAGATTTTACAATCATCTGAGCAAATAAAATTGCAATTCAATATATTTAAGAATCAATACAAATCACAGCCACATAAAATATATACAACGTTGAAAACACAAAAAACTAAGATTGAAGAAATTTCATACCTTGCTAAGTGAACCCATTCTCTCTCTCTCTCTCTCTCTCTCTCTCTCTCTCTCTGTGTCAGCTTGAAGGAAATTTCAGTTTGAAGCGACGCCGAAAATGGAGATAAAAATATCATCTTAATTTGGAATTTATGAAATTGATATCTTACAGTAAAGACTAATTTATCCCTCGTCTTAAAACGTTTGTTGTCCAGGTTAATTGAACGGAGGACTGTGCATAGTTGTGTTTTGGTCATTTCAGGAAAGAAGATCAAATTCCATTACGAATTATGAATGGCTGGATGACCGGAAATTCCGCTTCTTTTTGGATGAAAATATATATATTATGATATTAATTGATTTTTCTATGGTCTACATTATGTTGTGGCATTCTGCGGGCCGTTTTCTAGAAATCCACCTAATTTGAGGTTGTATCTTTATCATGAAGTGGACTACATTAAGGTTTGACTTCAACATCATGAGTGAAGAGAAAAACTTTCACGATTTAAACCATCGCACTAAAACTAACGTAAAATTATTTATATTTTTTTATTATATTACATAAAATAATAATATAATAATTAATTGATATGCATAAAATAAAAATATATAATTAATTAATTAAAAATATATATTTAATAAAATTTAAATTCCAAATAACCACATACTTGCATTTAAATACCAAGTTTAAGGTTCGTATAAAAAATAAAAACAAAAAAAAGTTCTAGTCGATTTAATCGATTATTTGATTGGTCTAATTAATTTTTGATCAATTTTAATCGAATTTTCAATTATTTGCCCCAAGTAGGATCAGATCGACCATCAATTCACGGTTGGACCGATCAATCCGGGCGAACCAACTTCTCCAATCCAATTTTAAAAAAACAATAGAAGGAAGGTTTAAAACCATGAAACTTCAGTTCACTTCGGAAATTGTTCTTTTAATTAAATGATTAATTATATAATTTTATATTAAAATATAAAAATAACTATATACAATTATTAATTGTTAGTTATATACGAACTATGAATAATTAATTCAATTTAATAAATAGTAATCAAGATAGCAAGGCTCGTGAATTAAATGATAACACGTTTAATTGGAGTCGAACTCAATATCTCAATTTTTTTAGAAATTTTTTACTTCAATTTTATTTGCTTGAACAAGACCTTATCAACAAAATTTGTCCCATTGAATATATTCAAAAATTGGGAGAATTTTATCGAGTATTTCAATCAAAGTCAGATACTATGTTTCCACTTAACATGTGAATGAATGATTTGTATGGGTAACCATTACTATGTACACGTACAAGAATTAAGACATTGGAATATTTGATTGATGGAGTATTAAATATTTCCAAATACTTGTTGAGATCCAAAATTTCACAAAAGGATGTAATGGCAATTTTTTTTTAAAGCTAGTTGAATTTGTCCGACTTGACCTGCGCACGAGTTGTACAAAAACTCAGCCCAAGTATTGAAACAATCTTCCAAAATTTACAACTCAACCAGGTGTATGACAACTACTTGTCATAATTGATGACTGGATTGAGGAAATTATGAAGTGTATTAAATGCGAAGGCATTTACGTTGAGTCTAAAGCAATATGAACATTAATGAACACTACAATGGATTGCGTGTCCACAAATTGGTGTTGTAATTGCTGCAGAGTCCAGTGTTGCATACTTTGTTCGGGTATTGGAAATGCTACATTCGGTGCACACACCCACATGGATATGTATGAATTTGTATATAAATGTGTGGTGATATATCAGTGCATACACACTAGGTGTAACATCTTTACGTTCTGCTCGTCGGCAGGTGTAGTATCTCTATCATGTATCACCATTCTGCTCGTTGCCATCTGATGATGATCCAACAATGTGTTTACATATATATATATATATATGATTCAATTGCAAGAGAAGTGACTTTTTGTTTACCTAATTCTGCAAAACCAGACTATCAAAATCAAGTCTCAAGCAGAATCATTCAATTCACACCTCATTGCATTCCGTTTCATGGGTATATGCAATTACGTTGAGAAAACCATAAAACCATTTCTCGACAGACAACACATTGCAATTACCATAATAATAGTAATATCTATTATTAGAGTGCTAAATTATATGTAAAGCACAACTTGTACCAATACATACAGCAGCAATTAGCACATAGATTTCATACAAGAATTATGGTATCCCCAATTCACATCATAAGGTGATCATTGAGCTTTTAGTGGCAATCCAACTTTCTCAGTCATGGCCTTTATGTACTCCTTCCTTGCTGGATGATCCTCCTGTGGCCTATTGAATGGTGTCCATACCGGCTCTCCCACAAACAATCTCATCAACTGCAATCAATATAGCATATACTCGTAATATAAAAACATTACAAATGGCTCCGAGTATAAATTAGACAAGATCTTTTATTGCAAATCCGTTTTGCTACTCTCGCTTACACTTTACGAACAAGATTTTACATATAACCGATAATCAATGTAATGTAGTGGAGGATGCAATAAGATTTGCAATAGAATATCCCGATGCAATAACCCGATTGTTATGACTTGGACATCTCTTTTCAATTGATCATTGCAGTAAAAATCTTGAATGCACTCAGTCAAATGGTGCTCCTAATTTGCTAATGATTCATTTTCATCTGAAGTATATG
This sequence comes from Paulownia fortunei, assembly GCA_019321725.1. NCBI lineage: Eukaryota > Viridiplantae > Streptophyta > Magnoliopsida > Lamiales > Paulowniaceae > Paulownia > Paulownia fortunei. The sequence continues at coordinate 3,084,855 of CM033123.1, read as the reverse complement.
AACTGATTGGTATGTAAGATTGTGAAATCAAGTTCATTGACATACCTTGATATAGTTACTGGTATCAAGGGTGAAGCGGTGGTAAATCCCAGCAGGTAAAACAATCAGGTCACCAGCCTTGATCAAGATTCGAATCCAACGATCATCCTTGTCCCTGACATCAAAATAGCCACTCCCTTCCAGACAGTAACGTATCTCCTCATCAGCATGTATGTGCTCCGTGTAAAAGTTCTTCAGCTTCTGCTCATAGTTCTCCACCTTCTCAGGACACAAGTCCAGCAAATCCTTAAACAAGGAAACAACTTCTTCAGACATTTCATGGATCTCGGGTGAGAAGAAAAAGAAAACTAGGCAAAAGATGATTATTGCTTGTATCACACATGCACGCCACACGGTGCATATTATAAATTTCCAATATTTAAGATATTTTTTCATACACTTGGAGTGCTTATATCATATGTAAATATAAGATGTCATGCAAAATTAAAATAGAAATCCAAACTGATAAAATTCACCTCAAGAAAATAACTTCTTTCACTTCTAGCATTGGCAGTGACAAAAACAACAAAAAGGAAATATTTTTTTAAATATATTTTCAATAATTTGGCACCATAGCCCTCAAGCTTCTAAATTCAGCTAAATCCAACTCAAATTTCAAACTAATTAGTAATTACACTTCCAACCTCTCAAGTCTCAATAAATACCGATTTTTTTTTTTTGAGAAAAACTGATACCTAATAATAAATCAAAGGAGGAACCTTCAATATTCTAACTAATAAAAACAGAAACATTAACAAGAACCAAACATGATCATTTATACCATGTAACTGTATCCTCTGGCTTGTCTAATCTTGTCCAATTCCGGGTCATTCACATATTTTTCCGGATCCAAATGCCAGTAGAGAACTCCAAGATTCGCCAAGTGTTCCAATGAAACATATTCGGGCGGATTCTTGTGATGTGGGTACCTTTGATCATCATCACTTTCTTGCATGAACCATGCCTATAGTTACCACATATTACTAAGGTTTTAATATATTCCTTAAAAAAAAAAAAAAACACGGGTTTTGTGAGAATTAATGAAATTTGCTGCGGAGACATGGTTAGTGCTTTACCTCAAGCGCCATGAGAGTCGATGTTTTCAGATTTTCTTGCCAACTGGGTTGGTTGGTCAATGGTTGGTTAGAAATTAAATTAAATCAAAATTGTTGGATTGTTTTGGTATGTTGCCACCTGGAAGTTTGTTATCCATTGGATTCTTGTGGTATTTATTTATTTAACCTTTTCTGATGCTTTGGAAAAATCTATGTTGTCGAGCACAGTCGCACAGATTACTTGAAGACTGAAATTTCTAGACTGAGGATGCAAAAGATAATTTTTAAGACTGTAAAAAATGTATCAGAGTTGAAAGTGGAAACCCATAACTCGGCCCAATAGATTCAGGGCCGGGACTTGTCTGGTCCGATTGGTAATAAGATATTTGGATTGTTAATCATATAATATGAAAATGAGATTTTAGTGAACATATAAGTGAAAGCCTTTTAAGCTGTTAATTTAATTTGGTTTCCCCACCATTGTTGTGGTATTTTTTGAATTGATGAGGATTATTGGACTCTTCAAATTATTATTCAGTCCAAATAACCTTTTTATTATCATTTTTCACAACAGAAAATATGTATGATTTACGGAACACAAGGCGACACATGAACACATCATAATATATTTATTTTATTTTTAGATTTTAATGGGTTAAGACGAGCTTGATCTATTCATATATATGATCTTCGTATGCGAATGATGTTGTTACATGAAAAAAATATATCGGTTCTAGCAACATCAACACGTCTCTAATATTGTAATCTAATGAATTATGGGATTTGATATAAAAAAAAAAGACTTTAAAACTAGGTTTAAGAAGAGAAAGTGAATTGAAACATGAAAGCACTATCATTCAATTAGTTTTAATTTTTTTTTTAATATTTTTTTTTTCATGACCATTAGACTTTAAAAAAAAATGATAACGTGATTGCCATGTTTGGAAACATATTTCAGATGCCATTAACTATGTTCGATAACATGTTAGCACTTCTTTTTAGCTTTTGGACGTGCAAAGACCATTGCCACGCTTTTGGGATGGTGTTGATTGTGTCTGACATTACATTAAATGATCTTTTAAAACATTAAAATGCAATAGAGAATATTAAAACCAGTCTAAGAAAATATACCTTTTTGTCCAACTCAAATATAGGCTAAGTTAGATAATTATCAATACATCATTCTGATTAATAATTAGATTTTGAACTGTGGCTCTCTTAAACAACAAAACACTCATAGTATAATTCTTGGGGTTAATTGCAAATTTGCTCACTGTATTTTAGCGAAAATGCAAAAAAAATAAAAATCATTCAAATAAAAAAATAGTCTAAACGCCCATTTAAAGGAAAAGTCCTACACACCGTTATACGAATAAAGATCTTCTGGAATGATGTGATTTGAGATCTTTTGACTTGTTATATTGATCTATTTTTAGTAAAAAAAAATTTATTTTTTTTCAATTTTTATTTAACATAAGCATTTAAAAATCTTGATTAGAGTCAATCTTACAAGCGTAACGTATTTTTTAATTTTAGATTAATCTTATGTATTTGTAAATTAAATACATTGGCTCGAGATCAATTCGACTTGGTCGTATCCAGTATAAAACCTAGGGAAATCAACAACCAACCTCTATGCAACAAAAAAATTGTATAATTTTCTGTTAGCACGGGACGTAGCTAAGGATTCAGCTGAGTGAGAATTGGGGTAAGAAACATGTCAATTTTCTCTTGAAAGAAAAAGTAACACTAACATGGAACATAAGTCAGCACTATAACCAAAAAAACCTTGGAAGGAATTTTCTGCAACCACTACAGACGAGGAGCATTAATTCTTCTGCTGTTAGTTTCAGTTTTTTGGTGGGTTATCTAAACGGATATGTCCAGACACAGACTGCCCATTTTATCTTACCCATATCAATGTACATGCATTATGTGTTTACATACTTCCCACCTCCAAATCAATAACTTTTATTTTTTTATAATAGTAATTTAAAAATAAAATAAAATTCTCAGTAATTATGCGAACCATCACTATTTTAAACGACGAGTATGAAAAATACACAAAAATTTAGAGCCCTAATTTGTTTTTTCTTTTTCAAACTCATTTTTATTTTTTTCAGCATTTATAGAATTAAAAATATTTTTATTAAATTTTTGTGTAAACATAAAGATGTATTTTTTTTTTGTACGTGGAAATATTGATTATATAGGTAAATGAATGAATGTATTGATTTATGGTACTTTATGTGTGAAAAGATATAATTTTTTTCAAATATATTCGATTATGATACTTTAAAATAATAATTTTATGTGATAGATATTTTAATACAAAGGTGATAAATTTGTGGGTCCTATTATCAATCAAATTATGATGATTCTATGTTGATAAAATAAAGTTTATAGATTCAAAAATATCACCTATACGTCTAATAATGGGTATTCGCAATTTTTAACTTTGATTGAAGAGTAGAAAATTGAGTGGGATTACTGTTGAATATTAATTAAATAAATATTTTTTCAGATTTAAATAGCAAAAATTAAAACAAAATTATTCTAAATTTATAAACAAACAGCCTCTTACTTTTTTAAACTTTATCTAAATTTTTACTAAAAATATGAATAGAATATTGTGGCAGGCCGATATCCACATGGAAATGGTTCAAGTACTTTTGCTATGGAATGAGCTTTAAAAATTATTGAGTTTTTTTTCTTTTTTCTTTTTTTTTCTGAACAAGTCTGACTAAAACAGTCCAGAGCCATCGAAGCACGAGCCGGACCGAAACCCGTTTGTAGGACCGGACACGCAGATTCATGACTGGTTTCATTCAGGCCCTGACCTTTTACAACCCTCGTGTCCCCTATGGTCCCATGGATGTGATGTGGTGTTGGGATCCATGTAAATCAGATAAATTGGAATAAATATACATATATAGATATAATTCAACTAATTTTAGAGAAACATCGTGGTATTAGTAAAATTTAGTTGGGCAAAAAGTCAGTACGTTGTGAGAATTGAACTCAATACTTCATTAAAATTGAACTTGTTTTGGACATGCTCTAATGTTGTTCGAGTAAGGTGTTCAATTCAACAATATATAAATAGATTTTTTAATGATAAATGAATTACATTAGGGGCATTATGTCACATTTACGGGACTATAGTGTAATGCTCTCCACTCCAAGTCAATTGGAAAATAATTTTTGAATGAATTTATGTGGTGGATTTTCTTTCTTTGTAGTACTTGATTTTTTAAGAATGAATTGGGTTTGTGCCAAAGTAGTATTAAAATGGGATACTAGGTTTTGTGAACTTGAGTGTGAGTGTATAACTATGGACATTGTGCAAAAAATGCTACACATAATAATTTGTATCGAATGTGTATCTCACTGTACACTTTATTTGAACATGTTGTTTGTTCAAAATACTGTATAAAACGCTTAGTTAAAATTTAGTTGCGTTTGAATTTTTTATAAATGAGAAAAAGGTGAAACAATTAGTAGAAACAATAAAAATAAATTTTCTTAGCATTTTTCCTAACGAAATAGTTATTTACATTTATAAGTAATTGACCATTGCAAAAACTAAATTACATGTTTAAATTACAGCATTGATATGTATAGGCTTAATTTGCTTATTTTGCCAAAAAGATATATTTATAAACAGGCCAAGGCCCAAATGAACGGTGATTTGATTGTTCTCTTTTCACTTATTTCATTTATTACAGCTCAAGTACTCCGAAAACACAATCAAACAGAAATGACCTATCTTGTGTTTATATTCTAAAATGTCTCCCGACCAAGAATTCAAACGACTTTGATAAATTCACATAAATCTAGGTTGACTACATCATAAGAGTTCCCATTAATTACTCAAATGATGTTTCTTTGTAACTTTTAGACTTTTCACATAAACTTATTTTCTCCTTAAAAGAAAATATAGGATGAAGTAATTATGAAATTCTTGAATAACTACATTAATAAATTGAAATTCTTATCTATCACATTATGCCCATAACTTACACGATAAGGTCATCAGTTAAAATTTATTTCTGTTAGTAATCCATAAACTAATTTAACGGAAATTTTTCGATTTAATTGACATTTTTATAAGATTATGGTGACAATAAAAACTAATACATTTATATATAACAGCAGAAACTACTATAATCTCGCCCAAAAAATTATTAGGCAGACCCTCTTTTCTCCCAACCTCTTTATTACCATAAGGAATGACACTCTGGGCCTGACCTGCTGACCAGACCAAAAGTTGGAAACATGTTGTTTGTTCACGTGAGGTCCATCCCATTCTAATCATCCTCGAATTATATACACATATATATATATATATAGTGTGTGTGCGTATATATACATGTATATATGTGTACATGTACTGTATAGATACACAGAACACACACATCTAGAGGAATGATGAAAAGAGGAGTCAATAATTATAAATGGTGAATTTCTATTGGCTTTTAGACTCGTCAGCTGTTCTTCCCGTACAAGACAGTCGCCCCCATACCACCCCACACGGATGCTGCCAGCCCCCTCTGCTTCCCTAACATGTACCTAAACAACCCCCCACCCCCACCCCCACCCCCAACCCCAACCCCAACCCCAACCCCAACCCCCTCCACTTACACAATATACAAGCCCAGATATTTTTTATTTGATTTGGTTTTACCAGATTCAATCATTTCCTCGTATCACATTTCTCATTCAAAGTGTTATTCTTTCCTCAAAAAATTGTAACCATAAGGTATGGTAATACCGTAATAGTAGTATTTGTACATCATCTAGGACTGTCCTGTACCCCTGCATAAATCAATCAATTCAGTCCCATTTATGGACCCCCTTTCCCCCCCTTTTTTCTCTATGAAAATAGATCAAAACAAAACAAATCTATGGAAATCTCCTCTCTTTTTTGGGGGGGTACACCAAAGTTCAATCCTTTTCTCCTCCCTCTAGGCATTAGTTGGGAAGACCAAAGAATATCTCACCATTGTTCTATTTTCCCAAATAATTTGTGAATATAGACTTGCCCAACTTATTTTAGTTTCTTTGAACTGCTTTTACTTTAATTATATGGTAACAATGTTCGCTATCACAGTGATCGTACATGATTGTGTGGATAGATATTGTGTCTAATATTTTTATAAAAATAAAGAATATTGATTAACTAATTAAATTAAATTTCTCAAGTAAGTTACATCAATGATTATTGTTGATTGATCGATACACTTGATAAGACACATTATCTTCTAGCAGGATCTATTATTAATAAGGCTTAAGTTAATCTTATCCAGTCACCAACTTGAATAATTGAAAACTATAGGATAAACATAAATATTATCAAAAAAATTATTCCATCATAACTTTGTATATATATTTCATCTTATATTTTATTTTACAAATATAAATTTTCAACCACTAAATCAACTATTACTACAAGAAACGTTAAAGTAATGAACAAAGTCAACTCTTATCAGGCATGCAAAATGGTCCCCTTTTTAATCTCCCCAAACAATCTAATTTTAAACCACCCCTTCTGAACTAGGATCACGTATTCATTGAAATAAAGCAAAACAACAAAAGTTGATGAACCCCGAAAATCTTGACCAAATTTGTGTTCACCAGCTTGCAAAAAGTCCTATAAAAACCGTAGTACCCTATAATACAATAAAGAATTTCCCTTCTCCTCCCTTGCCCATGTAAACCGACACATACATAAAAGTCCCTGTCTCCATACCTATTCACACACACACACACACAGAGTCATCTTTTAATTAATGTAATAAGATGTCTCTTTGACTTGACTCACTCACACGCTTGCACGCAAAAAACTATAGCCAATAATACCTCCACACTCCCCTCCGTCAAATTTTGCTCATTATTATTATTCTCACTCCCCCAATAATTCTTCCTCCTCTTCTTCACTTCTCTCATTTAAACTCCCTTTCATATATACACATTCATAGTAGATACTAAGGTACTATAAGTGCACCACCACAAACTACGGCGATGGGCGTATATTGCCACGGCCACCGCCACCGCCGCCAACTGACACTATCTTTTGCCACCCTAGCTTTTCTTCTTCTTGCCTCAGTTTCAGCTCTAGGCTTCAACCCAACTCGCCAATTGAGTAAGTATATGCTAAGTTAATCTATCTTGAAAATTATATTTTTATGCATTTTTGTAGATAAAGAGTAGTCCCAGAACCTTATCAACTTCATCGAAAATGTACTTTACCGATAAGTCCATTTCATTTCTTCTTTTTTTTTATTTTTGTGCAACGTAGGTGTTGGAGTAAGGAAGATCAGGGAGGAGGTGGTGGAGCGAGTTATGGCTCGGCGGCGACTCGGCGGCCCGGGGTCATCGCCGCCGTCGTGCAGATCCAAGTGCGGGAGATGTGCGCCGTGTAAAGCGGTGCACGTGCCGATTCAACCTGGAATGAGTATGCCATTGGAGTATTATCCAGAGGCATGGAGATGCAAGTGTGGAAACAAGCTCTTCATGCCTTAGAAAAAAAAAAAAAAAAGGATTAGTGAGAATGTGTGTAGTTTGTACTATTTGGCAATTACTAGCTGTGTAGTAGTGATGATATGCACAAAAAAACACAGTTTTTTTTTAGTATAGCAGTGTTAGATAACAAAATGTTGAGTGACTGATTAATATGGGTTGGAATTTGGTCTCTGTCTTACAATCTGCATAGGTTTTAGTTGTAGCTTCTTTCTTTAGTACTGAACTTTTGTTGCTTTTTCTTTTTTTTTTTTGGTTTTTCCCTTTTGAATGTTAGTTTAGTAGACAGAGAAGAGTCTTGGGAATGCAATGTTTTGGTGAGACTGTCAAGAGGGATTATTTTCTGTCTTTTAAGATTTTTATTTTATTTTTTTCTGTAAATATTTGATTTGCTAACTGAGTTTTTGTTTCTTTTATTTTTTTTCCCTTTGTGGTGGTGGGATTTATGACTTGCATTAATGCAGGTGATATGTTATGGGACAGAATGATAGTAATAGTTGTAATTAAGATGGGCTTCTTTTGAAAAGAAACAAGAATTTGATATTGCCTGTAACTTTACTTCAAGGGTTCGAATTTTTTATTTTATAAGTTAAAAAATATTTTATTCATTCGATACAAATAAAAATATTTTATATATTCGACATATTTATAATATAAAATATAAAATAAAATATTAAATTAAATTAAAATATGAGAGCCCGACTATCATGAATCAGATGTAACTTCAAACCTTCTACCTAAATCAACTGAAAATTCTTCACTCCCCTGATCAATTTTACATGTGATATTAATTAGATGGCAATAGCTATCGAACTAGAAAATCCCACGATTACCAGTGTTGCTGATATTCATATGAATTATGAAAGATGTGATTTTGCTTTGACTAGCTTGCACTTTGATGTGAAATAATATCGAATGGCACGTGGATGTAATTATTTAATTTGTCTACCAAAAATGTATGCTTGGTAGCTAGATATTTATTGATTTTATTTTATGTCCATCCAGAATTATTAAGTTCATTGCATAATGCTACAATTGTCAGAAATTGCATAGATGAATTATGTTAGTGAAAACGGCTATCTTAAAGTAAAAACATTGCAGACAATTATCAATAATAATTTAAAAATTTGTAATAATAATTAAAAGATAATCCAATAATGAGTACTAATTAAATTTTTATAATTTAAAATTATTCAAACAAATTCAATGTGTTCATTATTATGATTTAAAATCCTTATTCCTTCAATCTAAATACAGCCTTAAAAAAAAAACACAAAAAGTTTTATTTTGCCTGAACATGGGAGTTTTATTGATTATAAGTGTATTATATTTATTTTTTCATGATATTTGATCATTTTGAAAAAAAATATAAAATTCCTATCAATTTTGTCCGAAAAATAATGGAATAATGATAATAAGTTGAAATAGAATATTTAAATTAGGACTGAAATAACTATATAGTGTAGGTGTATGATTTTCTAGATTTGCTAAGACAAGTTGGTGTAGAACACATGGCAGCGCAGGGCCTGAGTAGACACCTATTTCGTGAACAAACCCAAACGTCAAGTCAGTTTGCCCATTCCCAGACCATTCACACAACATCCTCTCCAGTTATTTGAATTCAGGAAAAGGAAATGCGAAGCTTTAAAAAAGCAATAAAGAAAATCATAGAAAATAATTTGAAGTGATATTTGATTTGACAGTGTTGCAACCATTGCTGGTGACTTAAATGTCACTCCACATTCAGTGATTAGTGTGTGACTGTGTGAAATTAATTTACAGCTGCTTTACACTCTTTCCATTTTCAACAAAAATAAATATATAAATGAACCCTAAAAGATTAAATTTTAATTCAATCTACAGTTAAATCATTTAATATGTGTATTTATTATATTAAAATAAGGATTCAAACTGTAAAACTGCTATCATACGAACCATTAGAGTTTGTATATAATGTTTATCAGAGGTTATAAATCAAAATTCTCAAGCAGTTGATAACAAAGAAATATGGGGTGATTAATAAATTACATATACTTGGTTTCAGGAAGCTGTTTCAATTTGCAGTTTCTTCTTTGCCATCAACGATTTCCTCGTTAGACTCTACTTGTGATGGATGAGGCGGCAAAACCTGCACGATGGTCTCTACAAACTCATCGATTTTTTCATCCATACGGGAGTCGCATTCCTCTATGATCTGGCAAAATCGGCAAATAAACACATAAAGTTGCAAGGATTCATCAATGCTGAGAAAGGAAGATACTAGGCTTATGAAGATTTAAAGCAATTAAGTTAGTACCCACATTAACAATACAAAGGTGGTCTTAGTTTATTCCCAAGAAAATAACAGTGATGCAGGACATTTTCCTAATATGTGAATACATTCTTGCAGGTTCTCCCCCAGGCCTCCAATATGTTCCAAGCTATTGTTAAATTTCTTATAAGTCAAAAGCTATTGTTATTTTACTACTTCAACAGAGTAAAAAGATAGCTTACGAATTGATCTAAGAATATTATTAATGATTTTTGCAATTATCACATGGTTGAAGCCCCTCTAGTAGACATTTTCTCCCTTATTATTGAGATTTATAAAAGACATAAATGGGAGACTGCAGCATCTGATTGTGTAGCCTCCCAATAGGTGTCACTAAATTCATTTGATCTCTTACAATCACAGCGAAACATAAAATAATCTGATTTCTAACTTTTCATATAATAAACGAAAGTCATCTATTCTTAAGCAAGATAATCAGCTTACCACTTGGTATCTGGTTCTATATTAAAGTTTGAATACAATAAAGCAAAGCTCTTAAGAATTTCAAACAACCTGGATATAATATTATTGCTCATATGTCAGCAGATTTGGTCACCCAACATAGGCACCTAAGGTACTGTATAGTTTCTTTATCAGGACCTAGCTTTATTGTAAGCCAAAAACAACAATAAATTCCCCCTTTTGGACCTTACAACTCTAGTGCAAAGACTCATAATGAAATAATCTAAACTCATCCCATACAGCTAGAAGATTGCAGCCTAAGTCCATCCTGATACTTTATTCACTATGAAGTTTAACAATATCAATTTTGATAGTCATAGGGCACATCTTTTTATATCTATTTGTTGCCATGTAGTTTCCTTTCCATGGGTGTGGTTTCTGGGGATCACTTGGAACTTATGTATAATCTCATATAAAAGATAGCGAATCAACAAAATAGGAAATCATGTGAATTAAACAAACAGACTTAAAATTCAAGTCTAAGCAACCAAAATGATTTTTTATTTCTTTTGTTTCATTGCTAAATTAAACTGGAATCAAGGAATACCTTACCAATATTATTAACTGTGGGCATAGCAACCAAAGTAAACTTATGGACAGCAGAAGAGATGTGTGTCTTTGCACGCACTTATGTAGGCCCAAGTCATAGCATCTCAAAGTTATTCAGATATCTCTAAAAGTGTTCTCAGTTTCTAGAAAAATGCTCTTTAATCTATTACTTGAACATACACAATAAGAGAGGATTGACTACATTGATCACAATTATGGTATGGTTCTTAAACTAAAAGGTGCAAACGGTTTGAATGACTAGAAGTAAGAACGACATCTAAACAATAAATATTACAAGGTCGATATATGAACCCAAGAAAGGAGATGGATAACTACAATATGATAGAAATTACCGTGTAAACCTCAACTGCAGATGATGGCCTTATGTTGACAACATTAAGAATCTCAGCCTTAGCAAGGTCATATTTTTTGCACTCATCAACGAACTTTTGGACGATCTCCCTAGTTTGATTGCAAGCAGCAGTTTGCTCTAAATAATCGTAAACCTACGCAGAAAAACAAAAGCATCAGGGATATAAAAATCCCTTAAACTTACATGGTGATCAGCACTATGAATTTCCAAAGTAAATCTCCAACCTTGAACTCAGATGGCAACACGGAAGCAATGACACGAGTAGGATCTTTTCCAGCCCCTCTTGATCTCAAAAGATCAAGCACTTCAAAATTAGTAAGAGCACCAGCACTAGGTTCAAGTCTGCAATAAAGCAGATAGAAAACCTAACTGCTTAGAGATATAGGCGAAAAAACCAAATTACATGGTAAATTTCAACAACACAAGACTTTAGTCAAAATCTTTTTAAGTAGGAGAAAATTGCAACTCTACATACATCTTCATTGTGAGGCTGCGCAATGCTTTAACTATACAAGTTTTATTTCAGTAATTTTAATACCACGAGCAAAGGGTTCTGAAAGTAATTATTCCTGCAAAAATCCAATAAAGACTCCATCAGACAAACCATAACCTCTGTATCACTCTGGTAAATCAGTCCTACAGAAATAATTGGACAAAAAAAGGAGCTCAAAATTCATCCCCATACAATTTCCAAAGCATTGATCCAAAGGTTGCCTTATCTTGAGAAGGTTTAAAAAGCCATACCCATAATTTTTGAGGTAGAAAAATTCCATCTACCCACCAATGTCAAGGTTTTTTTTTTTTTTTAACAAAGTAAGAAGTAAGGGGAAAGACTATATAAGATAGCCAGTAAAAAACAGAAAAAACGGCTAAAAATGGTTAAATGTTATACTGAAAATACGCCATAGTCTACCAGTAAAACATAATGAAAGAGGGGAAAAACAAATAATGATCAGTAACCAAAGTAAACAATTAGCACAGCAGATAATAGGAGGGAAAAAAATCCGTCAAAAGAGAACTCAAATGATCGCTTGGCCATAGTGAAAGTAAACAGTAGATTATAGAATAAATTAAATTAATCGCCTCTTTCCAAACAAAAACCTTTCAAATTGTAAATACGGCAAAAATTGCATCTAACGAGTTTAAAAAGAACAGTTGCGCCACACTCAATGAAGTGTAACAGTTTAGTATACACGAAAATTATAGTAGAAAGAACAAAGGCGAGATTAACGAGAGGTGACCTCAACGAGGACCAAAGCCGACGTGCTGGCTATTACCGGCGGCTGAGGGGCCGAGGACGGCGGCGGCTGGTGGAAATGGGATGAAATTGAGAAGTGTGGGGGAATAGCAGATCAGCCCGAATCCAAATTGATTATTATTTCGGACTGAAAGTTGAGAAGTGGGCCGGGGATGCCGGGCGGATTTCTTACATGTGCTCAGTCCATCCTCACCGAAGGATCTCATTTATTAATCTCTTTTAAAATTATTTAACGGATATAAAATCTTTTTTATTTTTAAGTTTGATCCAAGGTGGATCCATTTGGACTCATGGTCCAGCTAGACCCAACTAAGTTGGATCCAGCTTAACATAAGTTAAGACCCAACCCAACCTAAAATTAGTCGAATTGGAATGGATCCATGTGTTTAAGCACATATTCCCACAGGTAGTTAAAGCCCATTTGAAACCAAACTAGCTAGGCCCATTAAGATAGATTGAAAGGAATTGAAATACTCTCATTTATAATGCAAAATTAGTAAGAGAAATTTTGAAAAATGGTTCTCCAAATGCTTCCTTTAGCTGTTAAACCACATTCTTTAATTTTTCTTAGTAAAATAAAAAATAAAAAATAATAATAATAATAAATGCCATTTTCTTGATTGTATATAAAAAAGATAGGTAAACCCCTTTTCTGAGAAAAAAAGATTTATCTATTTCTATATTTTCAAGATCAAAGAAAACACAAATGAGAAAAATATAGAATCTGCATATGAAGTGAAGAAGGCTTCACATTTGAGATTTTGCACTTGTTTTCGTCCTTCAACAGTCATATCTGTGATCTGAAATAATATTGACATTTGCAATTCCTATGAAAAACCCCTTGACAATTTGTAAAAACTTGATAAAGAAATTTAGTACAAATCAAGAAAACCAAAGGAGACTAATCTTACAAGTTGTTTGCAATAGTAACTTATATTTTCTTGCTATGTTCACCACATACTAAATAAGTTACTCTTGAACTCTGCTTTCCAAAACTACACTTGAAATTCAACTCTCTGAAGCTCAACAGGAAGCATTTCATGCCCTTCTCTTATAGCCACAAGGTCCCTTGAATTACCTTCCAAATAAGCTTTCAAGAATGCAACCAAAACCCCCCAACAAATCTCCTCATTGGCTCCCTAGACTCCCCATTCTTGCACAAACAATACGTAGACTTCCCCCGTATCCCTTTAGTATCATCATCCAGCATATCAAGATGGCCATAATCCTTTGCCACAAAGTAGTGTGCTGGTTTGCAGCATTCCTTGTAGAAGTCCTCGTGGTTCACCCCTTTTGGAGCACAAGGAGGGAAAAGAGGATTCTTTTTCACTTCTCCCAATCCCGAGCCAATTATTAGCACTGCCATGCCATCAAGATTGAAGGAATGTGGGGTGTAAGTGAGGACTGGAGGGGGAGTTTGTTTCCCTCTGTCCATTCCATCAACCGGATCAACGCCTATCAGGGCTGAAAACTTTAGAGAAGTCGGAGATGATTTACTTAGAGCCAAAGCAAATGCGACTTTCCCTCCACGGCTGTGGCCTGCTAGTCCTAGTTTCCTCAAGTTTGGCTGAACATGAGGTGGGAGCAAATGGCCTAATCCTTGGGATAGCCAATTGGTTATCTCAGCTGTGATCTTGATTTCTTCGTTTGCATCTGGTCCTGCTATGGAATATAACTGGTGCAAAATCAAACAAAAAATTGTGTTTTTTTTAGCTATGTATTCTTGTGCCTGAATATAAGAAATAATCTTACAATCTTGCAATGTCATTGATTAATAAAATTTTGTTATTTATAGGCCTAAACTATGTATTTTCGTTGCTGCATAAAAAAATAAAAAACTGAAGAATCTTGCAATTAAATAGGCAAGCACAAGAACACATAGTTAAGGCCTGTAAGCTTGAAATTTGTGGGCTTCAATGTTGATCTAAATTAGATTACAGTAGACAATTTCTGATAGGAATTGGGGTTGAATCTGAAGATTCTGGAAAGCAGTAAGAACTGTGAAATTGGCTAGGTTTGGATCTTTCTTGATGCACCATTAGTCTTGAAATATTGCAAGAATCTTATTGCTTAAAACACAGCTATGGAGTCATAGCAGTATTCTATAATGAACAAACTTCTTAAATATATTACGGGCTACCATAATCCTGATTTCAATAGCTAAGTAGGCATCCAGCCCAGTTTCAGTATGATCAAGAAAGAATCACTTTCCAAGTAACAGCTCTATCCTCAACACTAAACTCTGAACAAATCAACCCTCACACTTAAAATATGTTTGCAACGTACATTATCTTTTATTGCAAATCTTATTGCATTTTACTAATGCCAGCCTCGCGTACACTTAACGGATAAGATTTTATATGTGATTGATAATCAATGCAATACAATAGGATTTGTACTAAAATATCATGTGTATGTTCCAATTAATTTAGGAACTTATTTCATGAACCAAAGATGTTATATCACGATAAGGACCAAAATTCATATTTCATAATCAGCAATAAGATTAATGCACCTAATGTCAGTAAAAATAACTAACCTGCGGGGCCACAACTATGAAACCATGTGATGCTATGTGTTGGAGAAGCTGAGAGTAGAAAGAGTTGTAGAGAAGATAGCCATGAAGGAATAATAGCACTGGGAAAATTCCTGTTTCTGACGGAGTGCAAATCAAGAGTGGCCTTGGAGAACTAGAAGCATTTCTACTGCATGTTTGTGGTTCAACTTTTATTAACTGAGTGGTGTAGTTTCCAATATCAAAAACATTTGTGGAAGCAGAAGTAGGAATTGTAGCTGAAGAATTCATGACCATGGCAACTCTGCAAGCTTTTTTTTTTTTTTTTTTTCTTTTTCCTTTCTTTCTTTCTTTCCTGTGAACTTTTTCCTTGCAAAGGGATAACGAAGGTCGAATTTTGTGTGGCCCTTAAAACCCCACTAGCTGTGTCCTGTTGTGACTCCTGTACTTGCCTTCTAAGTGGGAAAGCAGGAATTTTGTGTTTAGATATTTGCTCATTCTGATGCTGCCATTCTTGGAATTTTATGTCATGCTAGAGGCCACTTTCTAGTTGCTACTCTAGCGGTCTAGCCCACTCAACTCCCACCAAAGGTAACATAAAGTTCCCAAGTAAAAACTTGGTTTAAAGATGGACTTATACACCAGTGCAAGCCTCAAAGGTACTTAGAAAAATCTTCATTAGAGAAATTATAGGTGGAAAAAGTGGAATACAAGATAGAAACATTTTGTCATAGAAGAGACGAATTGATTCACAACTACAATGCACCATGAATCATGAAACATGAAACATGAAACATTTATTATATGCCTTAAATTTTTTTATTCAAAGTCACATCCTAATGCTATGAAGTGCAGTGGATTTAAGTGAGGCAAGGTTATGAAAATAAAAATATTATCCATTTGAAAGAAAAAAGTGAACAAATATTCTGTAAATTTATTAGGAGAGATATTTTTATCAATTTATTTCATGATGTTCAATTGTATTCAAATTAAAAATATATTTTGTGACTAATGAATTCAAAATCTAACACGAGGGTAAGCTAACAATCTCCGATTACTATGTGATTGTCTAACTAAATTGCACACACACTATATGTAGCAAAATAACACAACCACTATTTGGGAATAGTATAAATATTACATTTAGTAGTGTATATGGAACTGTGCAAATTACCGCACATTCACGCACTTTACATTCATATTGGGGGATATATTTTAAGTTCAATACAATAATTCAAAAAACAGTTCAAAATAAGAGTTCAATTATTTAAAATACAATAAAATTATTCAAAGAAACTCCATGGAATTCTTAGCTCTATATTCATCCATCCAAACACAATTTTCAAATTACTTTACTAATTATTTTTGGGCAAACAATTTTTTCGCTCTCGAACTTTCAAATTTTTTTAGTTTAATTTCTAAACTTTTAAGAGTGCATCATTTGCCCCTCTAAAATCAAAATTTGTGCATATTGCACCTTTTCGTTTATTTTATGTTTACTCCGCTCACAAAGATGGCTAAAATTGTAATTTTATTCCATGTTCCATTGAATTCAAAAAACTTTACCAAATGCAATTTGATGAGGATAATGTTATGGGCCTACAGTTTCTCAATTCTATTTTGCCAAGATTGGAGACCCATCTGAAAGAAAATCTTAAGGTGGCTGCACCAAAGTTGGGCCTGGTCCTGGGCCTGGGCCACACTTTACCTAAACAATGCACTCTCGTGTTGACACATTAGATGCAAGTTTTCCCATACAAAAAATAAAAAAAAATAGATTACGCGATGTTCAAATTCTGATTCTTGGAATTAAACAGTGAAAATATGTAAATACCAATATAAAGACTTTGTACTACTCCCTGTAATTATTAGATCTCTTCCCTAATATATTATAATATGACTATTCGATTCCAAAAGAATAAAACAATGAAATAAAATTACGACTATTTCGTTCAAAAAAAATAAAACCATGAAATAAAGTACTGGAAAAAGGTAGATGTGCTAAATCCAAAGAGATAATTATACAAAGTATAATTACAGATCAAGACAAATCATGTTTACACCAAATCAGAAACCTTAATCTAAGATCTCAAAAGCAAATTATAGGTAGTAAAGCTAAGTCCCACATGAATAATCACCACACAGAATCAAGATCACTTCTTTGTCTTCCATAGTTCTTTACTCAAAATGGGATTCTCCCCCATCCTTTTGACCAAACCCCAGTCCAAGATCTCCCTTTTCTTTCCCCACAACAAGAAGAAACCAATAACCAAAAAGGAACAAAGACTTGGATCACATGGTTTTCTAGCTTTCCTTCACTTTACTTTCAACATTACAAAATAAAACACACAAGCCCAAAACTACATTCTCCAAGTAAACAGGGACCCCTTTGGATAACTTAAACTTTAGTTCCCTTTTTTAACCAATCCCCACCCAAACTTCAAATTAAATGGTCAAGTCCAAAAGCCCCAAAGGGAGAATGATATATTATCCTATGCTAAATCATCCACATTACATTCTTGCCTACAATTTTTAAGGGGACATCAAATTCTGTGTCTGTTGTTCTTCTCAGCTGCAACTGTGAGTAATCTTGAAACACCTTGAGTCCATATATCATATTCTCTCTGATTCCTGCACTCAAATTCGACGACCCCTCTTCCCACCGTCTTCAACGCAAAATACCTCCGGTGCTCACCGCCTTCAAGCAAGTGCCGGCCGGGCCATGCCGGAATATCCTTCAGCACCTCTAGCACCACATCTGAAAAATTCAAAATAGTTAAAAAGATATGGATAGCAATTTTCTCTCTTTTTCCACTCAATTGCATACTGCTTTCCCGAATCCCCAAATAGAAGGAAAGACCCACCACCTCCAATTCTGATATCATCATGAGACAACAGATAAAAGCAAAAATAAGCTTACTCTTTTTCTTTTTGGTGACGGTCCCAGCAACATGTCTACTCTTCATCTTCAGCATCACCTGCCAATATGAAAGAATTTGAGCGTAGATCACGAGGTACAGTGAAAAGCAGATTCATATTGTTGAATCTATGCCGAACTTCTCTCCAACTTTTTCCTTTGAAATGAAGTTACAATGGTGTCCATGAATTGTAAAAGTGTTTTGATGGTTCAATCATGGAGAAGAAAAGCCTACCTGACCCATTCTGTTAATGTAAACAGACACTAGTTTCCAATGAAGATCATCTGCATTTAGCATTGGGAATAGAATTGTCAAGAAAGAGGTATGTATAATGACAGTTAAAAGTTGCAAAAGATCAATTAGAACAATTAGTGGATCCAAAATTCACTACTAAAAGCACTTGTTCAAACAAGAATTGGACTCTCAAAGAGAGACAGGTTACCCTTGCGAGTTCTCTTGAGGAGTTCACAACCCCTGGCAAGCAGTTCTCTGCTACAAATTCCAAGGAAGTTTTCTTCCGGAATAAGTTCACCACTAAAACTGCCATTTGAACTTCCATTACTCCCGCCGTTGCCACCACTAGTAACTCCCATCCCTTTGTCCACAGGGATCACGGCTGCAATGTTCCACACATCCTTCAGTGCCCTCGCCTTTAATGTGGCAGCACCACGCAGAGCTACAAAATAATAAGTCAAATCAGACGAAACCCTCAAGCACCAAGATCCATTTCGACACTTAAAATGACATTATGCAGAAAACAATATAAAGTAAATCAAAGCCCAAATTTATCTAAATGCCAAAGTTCCAACATAATTTGACCACAAAATCCACCTATACATACCAGTAGCAGCTGCAGCTGTCAGGGTCATGATGTCACCCGCGGACCGGACATTGACAGCAGAGCTCACTACTGAAGCCAAGTGTTCGTGCTCAGCACCCATTGCCTCGGCCGCTTCAACACATTGTGCAGCCACCAATGTGGCGGCAGATGCCACAGCCATGTCAGTCTTAGCCATCTGTTCCTCCTTTCCTGCCCCGGATGATGCGGCAGTGGCAGCAGCAATTGCCGCAATAGCAGATGCCACCCCTGCAACCGAAATGGCCGCATGGAGCTGCGCATTATGTGCCCTTGCCTCCTCTTTCTTCTTCTCTTTGCGGTCCTTCAGCCACCTTCCCACTGTTTTTCCTCCACCATTCACAGCAGTGCCACTGGCAGCACAGCCCTTGTACTGGTTGCTCACTGGATTGTTCATCCGACAATACTGCATACACAAACATGTGTTAACAATGACGGATACAAAATTTCACTGGATGAAGAATTTTCACAAAAAAAAAAGGTACATCCAATTTCTCCATGTGGAATACACGCTGAAATTTCAGTAAATGGATTCAATTAACGAGACAATTAGAGCATCATACCCCACCAAAAAACTGGACCAGTTTTCTTGTCTGAATAGGTCCCTATTCTCAAAATCAAGAAGAACCAGAAACCAAAAAGGTTCGTCCCCTACAACCCACAATTCGCACGCAAATCAAAGGAAAAAATTGCAACATTTTATGTTCATGACAATCAAATGTAAGGATATCCGCAATTATTTAGCACCCAAGAGGTTGCAGTGTCAGGTTGCCCACCCTATCATTTGAAGGACCATTTAGTTTATATCACATAATAATTTTATCTTCAGGACAATGCCAAAAATTGCACAGTGTGACCGACAACATTGCCGCAAAAAGAAAAAAAATATATGCTTCAAATTACACTGTAAACAATGCGAATAATTAAAGCTAATGCCATCCGTGTTTATAAATCCTGAAACGAAATATTCAAGAAGACAAAAAAATAAAAACATACTAAACAACTGATTCACTCTTGGTGTGTAGGAGAAGGAAAGGTATCATTGTGGTACTAACATACTCTGAGTATGTTTTTGGTTAAAGAGAAAGCTGGAATATGCTCTCTCTCTCTCTCTCTCTCTCTCTCTCTCTCCAGAACTTGTGCTTCGTGTCCAAAAAAGAACATCATAATCACAACCGAAAAAAAATCCTATCTTCAACAACACAAATGAACTATTTGACAACAGGATGAATAAATAAATGCAAAGCAAAAAACTTGCTTCAGATAACTTAAGAAAAATACAAGGATATTAGAAGAACGCTAAGGGAAAATTTACTAGACCTTGGGGTCATCCATTTCAGAGGGGGAGACAGGTGGGCTGTCAGTGAGAGAGCCACAGCTCTGGCCACCATTGAGAGGGCCACTGCTGTGGGATAGCCTCCCTGAAGTGCGTGGTGATACCTCCTGCTGCAAATGTTGTTAACACGTCATATTAGTATAAAGTTAATTATACATGTCAATTAAACACACTTAAGTCACAAGAGAACTGGGATTCGTATAGAGAGAAGAATTGTTAGAAGGAATATGATTAAAATAATTCAGAGAATGAACCTTGAAAAAACATTCAACAAACACCCACAGAGCAAGAGTACTGTATTTGATGTTAATAATTGTTAATGATGTCTTCTCCAAGAAAACATAATGCTATTACCTAATTCATAAATGCCTCCTAAATAGCTTAAAGTTCCAAGAAAACTCTTGGTTTTCCCATAAACCACCTTAAATAAACACTTCTTTTTATATAATACCGCCATAAATAGAAACAGATTCTGAGGTAGTAAGGAGAAACAACTCAACTAAAAAAAATCAAACAAATAAAACAGAAATAAGAATCCAATAGTTGATAAAAGCATAAATTCTCAATACCCTTTAAGGAACATAATTTCCAACAATCCCCTGATCAAGAAATTAAATACTCCCTCCCCCCTCCGCCAAAAAAAAACATAAAACGAAGAATCAGTTAAATTAGAAAAAAGAATTTTTCACACTCAGACAAGCGCGGCCGCAGACAACACGAAATAGAATATGGACAAAAAGAATTAATTTTTGGCACCATGGAATAAGTCCAAGTCAATTTGTTTTCAACCTTTGTTTACTCACAACAGAGAGAAACAGCACAATGGTACCAAATAAAAACACACTCTCTGCATATAAAAACAGATTCTTGACATCAGACAGACACACACAAAGAGAGAGCGAAAGCTCCGATCTTCACTTACCGACTGAGACATAATGCGCTCCATGACAAGCTGAGAAGTCTCAGAAGAAGCGAAGGAAAAAGGGTTCCCAGAAACAGTGGCTGAAGCTGCCTCCTCCAACTCTGCGGAGACGTCTTCATGTATGGTCTCAGTACCACCACCAACGCCGCCGTTTTGCGGATTACTCTTGACTAGAAGCTGTGGTGGTTGTGGAGCTACAGCTTTGGAGATTTCAAGGGCTGAAACACTCCAAGAGCGGGATAAAAACTCCATTGGCTCCCTTGGAGTTTCTGGAGGCCTGAATATGGGCTGGAGTTGAGCCCTCTCCATAATAAAGACTAGTGGGGATATATTTGAGAAGTGGAATTGCAAGTGAACTACAGAACTGGTTAAGTGGGATAATGGAGGAGGTAAATGGGGTGAGATTGTTCTTTATAGAGTGTGTAGATATAGAGAGAGAAAGGAGGAGGAGGAGAGAGAGAGGGGCCGAAGTGTCAGTATAGCCTATACTAAATAGATTCATGTTGGCAGAGAAGGGAAATACTCGCAGAAACGATTTGAACTTTGTCCCATGTATTTCAATGTAATGACAATCTCACCCTCTAGAATTTTTTGAGAAAAATTTGGGCACAACCAACAACCAATACAGTAATGTAAAGTCTAATTACAAAAAGCCCCTTGAAGGTATACCATTCCATCAAATGCCGTACTAAACATTTAAAAACCTTAACAGTTCACTTGCTCCCTCTTAACATGGTAGTTAATGACTCCCTCTAAACATAGTAGTTCACGAATAACTTAAATCCATAACTTTATTTTGAGGGCATCATTTCTATTAAAATATTATAATTTTTTACGTCAAAATTATATTTTATCGCCGATTCATCTATTTTAAAATTTATTTTAAAAAAAATTAAATATTTTTTATTATTCTATCTATGGCAATTATTTTAATTATAAATATCTATTTATAATTTTGTTAACTTATTAATACATTACATATTCAATTTATATTTTATATTTAGTTGAATAAAATAATATATTTAACTAATATAAAATAATTAAATATGAAAATAAATCAAATAAGATACATAAACAAATTAAATAATTGATAAAATTTAAGACATTAAATTAAATGAAATACAAAAATTAACATTACATTAATGATACAACTTAAACAAAAAAGATATAATTCTCGCTATTATCTGCAATATATTTAATTATCATATTTTAATCTTTTATTTTTGTATGACATATTATTAGCAATAAATTTTAGGAATGTTTTAACATAAATAAAATAATTAAATTGTACTAAAAAATTATATAACATATAAAATATAAAAAATATTTTTTTAAACAAATATATTGGGGTAAAATATAAATTTTTAAACTATTTTAAATATAATAAAGTATTATAAAATTTATTTAAAATAATGGGGCAATATATCGCAGAACACTTTTTCGCTAGCACCAAAATAGCCGCGGAATTGGCACAGCAATTGGAGCCAATTTGCTGCTTCAAATTAGAGCCCAACCTGATTTGGCGCAGTTTGTCCCAACACCTTGTATGTTTCATTTTTACAATTTTTAGTATTTTTAAGCGTACCTTTGTTTTGCAATGATTTTTTGTGTAAAAATAAAAATATATCTGATATAGTATAAAAATATTTTGATTATAGTGTGTATTAAAATTGCATTTATCAGGAAATTCAAAATAAATAATATTAGCTTTCAATCCACGCTCAATAACACCTACAAAACAACGGTTAAAGATGCCGAGGTTAGTCAAATCCTACCAACAACCCTCTAAATCAAGAAATAACAATGATGATTGAAATAAAATAATGTTGAAATGTAAAATACATAAAGTAATTAATATATCAAGAACACCATCAAAAGATAAATTCATAAATTAAGTAGTTTATTTAAGATAAAATTTATTTTCCTTTTCTAAAGCTTAATAGAGTCGTTATAGGACTTTAAGGAGACACTCTGAGTTTTTGGACAACAATTCTATTCAAACAATAATATCATGTTGGGATTGAGTCAAAATTAGTACATATTCGACTCTAACCTACTCATTTAGTTCAAATCATTATAGAAGTCATTTTATTGAAGAACTATTTTGCTCGACTCAATTGAATTATTACTATCACCTCTTATATTAATATTATGAGTCCATTCGAATATAGTCACTTAATCTCAAATTACTTGAAATCCAAAAGTCAAGCCTATTTGTAATATTGTGATATAAATCATTAGATCCAATTATTCAAGTCAAATTTAAGTCAGATTAAAAATAATATCTTTAGTGTAAGAGTTGTAATCAATGAACCCTGTTATTTTTTCATATCTAATCAATCAATGTGTGTTGGGCTTAAAAATTATTATTTAATTTATTATGAGTTATATTATAGAAAGATAGTTAATGAATTTTAAGTATTTTAAAATTAGAGAAAACATCATATCATATCACATGTTAATACTTGGGTATCACTTTGAGTAAATAGATTTAGGTGTGAAGTTGATGAATACAGGTATGAAAATAGAAATAAGTGATAATTTTATTATAAAATGGATAAAAATATATATTTGAGTGTTTTAAATAGTGAAGAAGAGTTTATATCCAACAAGCTCCAAGAATTTTGACATAATTGGCATTAATTGCAAGCATTTACTTACTATATTATCCTTCACATATAAATTATATTAAACCCTCTTAAAGTATGATTTTTCGACAATCACGTATTTAAATATCTTTTTATCTAGTATGGGTAATATTTATATTGCAGTAAATATATAATATATTTGGTGTACAGATTAAATTAAATATTTTATTTTATAAAAAATAAAATATTTAATTATATCAAATATATGTACACTATATATACAAAGCATCCAATGTACATGTAATGCTAAAACTGGGGAAATACAAGGTGGTGGGCTAGTTGTGGCGGCAACGAATAGGCCAAAAAAGATGCAAGGATATTGGGTTGGAAAAAGAGAGTTTTTTTTTTTTTCCTTTTTTATTAAATAACATGTTAACAATTTCTATATAGAAGATAGATATCAATAATAAACCATGTGATAAAGGAAATCAATGGAAATTTATGAGGCATCGGAATGGTATATGGGTAAATTGGCATAAGCATTAATTTCAATATTACTTGTTGGTTTATGTAGGGGTTATTTGAAAATTTAAAATATTTTAGGTGGTGTAACGTAATTAATTTAAATATGATTACCATTGACATTTGAGAAAATGTTTCCCCCCGTGCTGCACATGTTCAATTTTTAGTTGAGATACCTCAATGTCTTTACACCAAGTTTTATCACTTCTTTGTGCGTTTTTTCTAATTAAAATGATGAATACGAAATAATTGAAATAAATATTAGCAACAAAATTTATCAAAGATACTAAAAAAATGCACCACTAAAAACATTAATTAAATTAATAAACTTACATTGAAAAAAATCTCTAGTTACATAGCAAAGGAATTTCAAGATTGAGAATAAGGGACACAACAAGTATAAAATGCAAAGAGTTTGAATAAGGGGATATATATATATATATATATATCCCAAAGAATTTAATGACTGCTACTATATAATATAGCAATGATGGGATGAAATAAAAAGCTAATTAGTGAGCATTTTAAACTTACAATTTATGTAATCATGAATCATGAGTTCAATCACACGAAAAAAAAAATTAAAAATCAATCAATATCCTCTTTTAAAAATAAAATAAAAAAATTATATAGCAATCATGAAAACAACTAGTCAATAAATTGAATTGGAAATCGTATGTATGACCTGCTTATAAATCACATAGCTATTGTAGCAGCTTAAACCATGTGTAAAATGCTTTTCATTTATTATCTACCAATAACAATGCCAAAAATATAAATTTGACCATAATAATTTAATTTGCAAAATTGATTTTGATCTCAATTAAGTTGAACCCATTCAATCTTAAATAAACTTGAGTATAAATCCTTTTTTTTTTTTTTTTCTCATACAATACTCACAACTTGTCATGTATGTTAGTTTATAGCTTCTCAAAATTTGTCTATTTTATATACCTATGACTGATAATCCATTCCAATGGGCTCTAGGACTTGGTCCGTTAGTAAATGTTTTTTTTACATAAAAATATAAAAATTAAATTGATTGATCAATAATTTAAAATACATAATTTCCTCTCAATGCGAATTGAAAATTCAATTTTAAAACAATTAATTCAGTCTCTTTCATGTGACCATGATGTACATTGATTTCTATTCTGTAATTGATAGGAAAAATGTTTCTATCATAACATCTTTTCATGCTCTAAAAATAGAGTAAGCCTTATTTGACGTCTAAATTTCACTTTCAACATGAAAATACAGACTTGCATAATTTTTTTTATCAATGTGAGAAAAGACAAAACAAAAATAAAAATGACATTGATGTTCTTATCTTGTTGACACTTGTCACACCCAAACCACAGACCTAAAATCTCAGATCTATCTGAAAAAATTAATTGGAGGGGGGGCCATGGCCATTGCCAATGTCTATTATAAGATCAAAAGACCACATCAATAATGTGTGGTGATGAACAATGATTGGGAGTTATAACCTCTGCATCTAATGCAAATGTTTTTTAGACTCGTGTAGTTCTCAAAAAATTTGATCATTTATTTTGAAAGCTGGAAAAACGAGGGCAATTAATCAATTGGTGCACACAAACTTCTTTTTTTCCATTCTTTTCTTACATATTTTAGAATACTAATATAAAATAAGATTTCAAATTTTGGATAATGTCTCAATTGTCATACAGGCGACCTTTTGAGCCATGCAATATTGGGTTATGGGATTTATAAGATTAATTTTTTTATACCCATATATATTAGTTTTATGTCCTCAAAATTTGGTAGAAAGCTTCGCTTCCTCGTCGCTTTTTTCTGGCGACTAGCTTCTCAAGTGGGTTATGGGATTTATATAAAAAAAAAATTATACATATATATAATAGTTTTATGTCCTTAATTAAATTTTGAAATAAATGCTCATTTTTCAAAAATATTCATTTGGTAATGTCGCGTTGCGTGGTGTCTATGTGTGTATATATTTGGCTCGAAAATTCGACATGTGACTTCTATCTATTATGCTACTTAACGTGAGGGCTAAAATCATTTTTATCATGATGACGTACTACTTCTTAAGGTATTTTTTTTTTATCTTATTCACCTTATGAATAATAGACGAATTCATGCTACATTAATTCATTCCTTATCTTAAAATAAATGATTTTGATTATGTCATATTGTTGGGACGAGTTGAATTCGTAGATAATGAAATTGACTACAAATACATGAGATGAAAATGTTTTTGAAAGAAACATGCAACGATCATTGTTTTCCACATTGAATTTCTAAAACTAGTTTAAGCATGAATTTTCATAAATAATTGTAAATTTAGTTTAACAATTATAAATATAAACTCTCTATGACTTAAGTTTAGCACTTTTTTTTTTAATTGAGACATCCAAAATTAAGATTCTGTTTCTTAATATAAAAATTTATTTCCATAAGTACCATCTTATTTAAAATATTAATTTGATACTATTAATTCTTACTCATAATTTTAAGGGTAATAGTGAAATTTTTTACTTTTAAAACCTATATCTAAAATTCTACATCTGGTCAAATAATTTTTTTGTGTATGTTTGATTTCATTATCATACTCATTTTAATGTTTCTAACATTTTTAGTATTGAAAATATTTTTATTAAATTTTTATATAAAATTAAAAATATATTCAAAGCTATGTAAAATTTAAAAATAATATTTTCGGAGTTAAATTTTGGGACGAGTGAATTGTTTTTTTCAAAACGATCCGAATTTTAAGTGGCCCCTTCCTCGTCAATAAGTGGGTCCGTCCGTACAATATAACAGCTCCCATGTGGGCCCTGATGGTTTTGGAGAAGAAAGCGCCAAGTCATAGCCCTTGTTTTCCAACAGTGCCGCTCTTAGTTTCGATTTTTTTTACCAAACATCCACAGCACAGGCCCTGCCGACTTCTCTCCCCGACAAACATTGACAAGTTCCTGACAAAATTTAGCCCCTCTCCCTTTGCAGATCTTCTTCTATTTTGTTTCCGATAATATGAATTGTAATTATTAAAAAAGTGAATCGAATAATTTTCACTTCAAAACGTGTCGTTTTTCATTTTTCAAAAAAATATAACTTTTTATTAAAAAAATATGTGGTGTGACTAATGTCATATTTATTCATTAATAATGGTAAAACTAAGAAAAAATACAATTATTTTTTTAAAAATTTTCTAGAGTTTAGTCAAGTCCATTTGGATGTTAATTTATAAATCAAACTAAACTAAAATAAAACTTCAAACTCAATATTAAATTTCAGTCAAATTGAACAATGCGTCTTCATTTGTTTACACTTTTAAGTTTTATATCATAAATTTTGTGACTCTAAATAAAACTCTTACTCTAATTTTTTAATTTTTTATTTTGTTTAATATATTTGTGGTACTAAAAAATAAAGAGTCACGCCTTGGTACCGTGTTAGGCGCATATTAGACAATTTTCGCAGAAGCATATGCCATAACTGGAAATCCAGGCAATTCCTGATATAAGTGCGTAAAGTATTATAGTTATTCTGCATGCTGCTCGCCAGAATGCGCGTGGGTTGCATTTTCTCCCTCTTTTGTTTCTGCTTCTCTAATAGTCCAAAAGCTTAAAAGTTAAAACAAAGGGCTTCAGAACCTTTTCCTTTTATTTTATCCTATTTTTTTCTTTCTATTTTTTGAAAAAAAAAAAGAAAACCCTTTCACTAACTTTTTCGAGAGAAATTTATAAACCTCAAAATAAAATATTATAATTTTATAAAATCTTTAAAAAAATAAATAAATAACTTACTTTTTTAATATTATAACAAACCCTTAATCTAACCATATAGATTACATAAAAAAATTGCATGTTCTAACATAAAGTTCGATAATTTTATTTTATTTAAATACTTAAAAATATATTTAAAGTTTTAAGTATCATGTAATATTTACGAGCTTAAAATCATCTTATCTTATATAAAAATAAATATTTATAAAATATCATATCGTAACATATATATATATATAAAGTTGATCAATACAAATTGACAAAAAGTGTTTCAACAAGTACATTCTTTTAAATAACTTCTAATATGGATAAATATGACAACTCTCGCACTTAAACTTGTTTCGTATTTGCACTAACTTTGGTCGACAACTCATGTAATGAGGCTAATTGTGAGATTTTGATGTTCCTAATCCTCGTGGACAAAAGGTGCACCCTATGTCACAAAATGAGGCAATGTTGAATTTTGGTGAAGAATGTTTGGCTTAGTGGAGTGCATAGTTGTTAGAACTAAACTATTACTTCTGTTGTCAGCCATACTATAAATTTTTTCTAGTACTTTTTCGTCTGTTGTCTGAAATTGTGCAACGATTTTAAAATAATAATTATTTTTAATAAATGGATGGAAGAGAGAAAAGTACAGAGAAAGATCGAGCAGCACGAGTGCCACACGCAATACGGCACTAGCCTTCTCCCTTTTTTCTCGAATAATAATTTCTTGCGTGACTTGAATTTACCATCACTTATAAGTAGTTCTGTTCCATGTCATATTATTACAGTACCCTCTACATCTCTTCAAAAATAAATATTCAACTACTGTTGAATACCCAATTAATTATTGTACTTTTTTGGGTGTAGTATTTAATAATTTAATTTATTTAGATATAATTAGAAAATTTAGTGACGTCAAAATTATGAAATGTTAGTATATTTTTTCTGTCCCATAAATATGTATATTATTTTATTATTAGTTGTCTTAAAATATTTATCTCGCTGTTTTAAGTAGAGGTGGTTTATTAGTTAAATGTTTTTTACGCCCTTTTATTTAAATTTAATGGGGATTTTTTTTTTTTTTGCCATATTACAACTGTCAAGTTATGGCAAGAAACCAATTTGGTGGCCATTAACAATTATTTTTTCACTTTTGGCTAAATTTATATAAATTGATGGATTTAAAATTAAGAATTTTAAATTTATAATGATGAATTCATAAAATTTATTTGGATAATTTAATGATACAATGAATTTTAAACCATTCAACTCCTATTTTGATTTATGTTTAAATTATTGTGGTGGATTTTAAATTCATATCCTCAAATTCAATTCCTTTCGTGCAATTGCAATTTTAAAAATATTTTGATATTTTTTTTAGAAAAGACGCTTATAAGCTCTCATACCAAGATATTAAGAACTTATAAGTTATTTTTAAAAAAATAAAAAGATTTTAAATTATTTTTAAAATATGATATTTTTTAAATTTTAATATATTTTTAAATTTTAATTACAAAATTACTATTACTAATATTTTAAATATTTTTTATCCAAATATTTTAATAACTTATTTTTAAAATAAAATACAATATTTTTGAGTTTCAAAAATATCTTATAAAATATAAAAATTTATAAGATCTTTGGAATAACAAACAACATGACATGTGAGCATATTTCTAAATGGAGAACTCTTTAAAGCATTAATTAATTTGACTTTTTTTTTGGGCATTACATTTTTTATTTACAAAAAGGGTTGTTTTGGAATAAGTGATCAAACTTCGATCTTTCATATTTTAGAAAAGCTTAAATTTGTCATTTTTATGGAACAGAAAAAATAAGAAATGAATAAATAATTAAATTAGTGATTTTACACTATAAAAATAAATATTATCAGACAAAAATAGTATGAAGTGTGGACATGCTATTTATCTAGAATTAGAACTAGAGCCCTAGAAATACTAAAGTGAATTATGAATTGGGTACCCATTATCCGAGCAGATGAAAAGTGATACAAGATTGGAATTGAAGTGGGTCAGTGAAGGGAATTATAACATTATTATATAGGTATCTAAGGAAGGAATCCATTTCCCATCATTAATTTTAGATACTGCCCGTCTGCTTTTGAGCAACTTATGCCTCTAAATCCAATAAAATAGATGACCATATATATCCACACACACACACACACATCAATTTTTTTAGCCTAGAATGAATCTTTGGATTTGGTACCCCAATTTCCTGCCCATGTGACATCCACTTTATCCCAATGAGTTGAGCTTAATTAACTTTGGAATAAAATAATTAATGTACAAATTTTATTTGATTTTTATGTATTTTTGTACACTGTATGATACTCTCTTAGACTCAAAATTTATTATTCAATTTGATTTTATATGAAATCTTAAATGGGAGTTGAAAAAGTAAATTTTTTGATTATAGTCTACAAAAGTTAAGGGTGACTAAGTGCTATGATATTATTATTTTAAATGAGAGGATATGTTTTTAAGAAATTTTGATTTAAAAAATATTATTTTTAAAATATATGAAAAAAAATTAAAACTAATAAATTTGGGACAATTAAAATAATATGTGGATAATCTTTCTCAATGAATTTGGAGTGTAAGGCTACAAGACTCCTAATTATTATTTGATTTGGCTCTCAATAATTACTTTTCAGGTTCGTCGTTGAGATCCAGAGGTCTGCAGTTTAATATAGTTCGAATTGTGGAAGACCTGCAAAATGAGCACAAATTAGAGTTGTCCCCATTTAAAATTTTTCAATATTTAAGTTATATCAAGGTATATATGTCACTAAAAATTTATAAATGAAGTGAGTAAAATATTTTAAAATTATCTTATGATTAATGTTAGGACAATTTATAATCTTTTCATACACATGTGAACATTTTCATTATGACAAGTGTCCTCGTCTATTAGGCCTCATAATACAAATAAGAGGAGAACATGTTTAACCCGATCTTTGGATCATTTGGGATCCATATAAAAAGATGTGGATCTAATCCTAATAAATGATTTATGAATTTTTGAAGGGTAAAATAGTCATTTAATGTTATAACCCATGACACCACTAATCTCAATTGCTGTCATAATGTGCAGACCTATCTTCCATGGGTGCATATTAATCACCCATTAAAGTGAAAAAAGAGAAAACGGAAATATACTCTATTTATTGATTACAAACATTAAAAGTGTAGATATAGTTGGATAATTCTATACCCAATATAAAGGCGGGATTAAATGTGTAAATAAATAATAGTGGGGGAAGGGACCAATTGATTTGATGGGAAAATGAGTTAGGGACAGAACTGTAATTCAATAGGGGGAAAGCCATAAGAATTAATTTCTATGAATTAATTGATGGGATATTAAATCTATCGCCAACCTCCAAGGTGTTGGAATCCCACATGCACCATTGAATTTGCCCAGAAAATTCCTTTTTTTTTTTTTTTTGGTGGAAGACAAGGACAGCTGGCTGCTTACTAGCATATATATTTTTTCTTTTTTCAATTGTTTTTTTTTTTTTCTTAAGGTAATGATACTAGGATTCTAATCTCAATCCATTTGGTACTCATTGGAACCTTTGATTAAAGCCACCTATCCTTGTTTTTTTAATTTCAACATTGTCCTGGTCTTTGGGACCGACCCCATGTTGAAAGCAACATATGTAAAAAATTTGCAATTTTTAGTAGTTCATATCTAATGTATCAAGTATAAACATAATTTTATATTCATGGATCACTTGATTTTTGTTTTCTTGTCATCAAAATGGAGTATTGTATCTATTTGTACTTAAGAGTTCGAATGATTTGAATATTATTAGAGGAAAAATTTAAATAGGGGTTTCAGAATTATATAGTAATGATTGAAAGAAATAATTTAAAAATAATTATAAAAAGATTAAAAATTCATAATAACTGAAAATTATACAGACAAGCATGCAGTGAGTGCATGCTTTGAATTTCTAAATGAAAATAGTGAGAAGCCCAAATAGTTTTTCCCCCTATTTGGAACTTTTATATATATGTGTGCGTGCATATATATATATATATAAAGTATTTCTTTTTTAGGGTTGAAAACAGATTTTGGTGTCAAAATAAAAATATATTTAAAATAATTATATTTTTATGTTGACTATATAAATTTTAAAATAAAAATATATTTAATCTATGATGTCTGAAAACGCGTTTAGTAAGTATACATTTTTTTTTCAAATTTGATCAATTTTTTTTAAAAAGATATATTTCCAATAAATAGATAAAATAAATATATTTTTAATAATTAAAATAATTAAAATTAAAAAATATTCGTGAATGAAAACAAACAACTTCTGAGTTGTCCAATCGTTTGACCCATACCTTAATTTGATCTCCAAGTTTTTTGTTATCTTTCATAGGAATACAGAGACACGCGCACGCACGTGTATTTCCGCGCTCTTTGTTCCCTTACAATGGTGCTTGAAAACCCCAGTATTAATGAGAAATGTATATATTTACCTCCTAATGATTTCTATATTAGAAAACTTTTTTATTTTTTATTTTTATAAATAAATGAATTCCAATATAAGGACTTATAAGCTCCAACGCTATAAATTTTATCATACTTTTTTTGCAACTTATTATCGTGTATAATTTTAAATTTAATCACATGACTAGTAAAAAAAATATTAAAATTATATTTATACATACACATATATAATATTTGTCCCAAAAATTAATTCAATTTAAATAGAAACTTTTATTTTTACAGATAGGAATAAAATATATATACACTTGAAAAAAAAAAAAAAAAAACGAGTTATTGAAAAGACTTTAGTACTGGTTTAATTATTGAATTATTGAAGTTATATGTACAAAATAGTTGATCAATTGACAATAGACCTAATTAAATGTGGTGGATCATCAGTCAAACTCAGAGTGCAACATATGAATAGAATTGGTATGATTGATGGAGATAGATTTGGAGTAATTATTAGTTGTAATATCTCTCATTCTCACAACATAAACAGCCCATAGAGAGAAAGAAGCCTATTACAAGCTTCAATTTCCAATGAACCTTAGATTTTGAACTATAAAAACCATTACTTCGTCTGGTTAAATTTTATAGACAAATTTTGACTTAACGTTGTTAAAACTCAAAAGCATATAATATTGTAAATAAGACATATATATATACATATAGATTATTTGTTTTTATTACTTTCTTAGTCTCAAATTGATTATTATTATTATTATTGCATTTAATCTCAGAAAATAAAATTTTATTTTTCAAAATAGTTTTTTTTAAATATTTTTTTATTTAATTGATAATCATGATATTTTAGCTATTTGCATCAAGTTCAAATTTTCTTTTTGCATGGGCCTCTAAAAGTGCACATTATAATAAAAGGTAGAAATTAATTGTAGGGTATTCAATCAAAATAATAAAATGATACTTCTAATTTTAAACATTGTAGTTAAAAAAAATTATAAACATAATCAAGATTTTTTTTATTTTTTTAACTCTAATATAAAATTCTATACTGAGTTAAATAATATTAAAATGTTAGTATCTCAAAAACACATAGAACAAGGAGAAAATGATGGCACAAAAATCAAAGAGAAAGAAAAAGCCAACTCTTTAGAGTAGGCCTTTAACCTTTGACGAGACCAGATGACGCTCCCATTGTACAATTCATCCACAAGACCTGAAATTGATAAAAAAAAAAAAAAAAAAAAAAAAGAAGCCAATAAGAGGGCAAAAAAGCAACCAATAATTCAGACACGAATTTCAAAGGAAAAAAATGTGGAGTAGTAGAAAGGTAAAATAATTAATGTACGTACTTCTTTCTAATCAAATTCCAGGGGCTGTGCAATCTGTGAGCCTATCTATGGGGCTATGCTGTCACATGTCATTTTTCCATGTCTGTGATAACTGATGGTCTGCAGTGGCGCCGCCGTTCGCCGCCGATATTGGAGCTGCGGCCGTGCTAAAATGGGGTGTTTTATCTGGCGGATTTATTCGTGTATCTATCTATTCATGCATGCACTTGTGGTGTTGAGTAATCAGAGGGGTCAGAATGTTTTGCTTTATAAAATTGACAGTTGAGTTTAGCAAGGTTTATATGATAGTGATATTTTTTTTTTATTGGATTGGGTGCAATTCTCTTTATTTTCAAAAGGTGTTTTTTAATATTTTATTTTATGTGAAAGTTTGAAATACATATATTTTTAATTTATTTTTATTCAAAAA
The DNA here is from genome assembly GCA_019321725.1 of Paulownia fortunei. Lineage (NCBI taxonomy): Eukaryota > Viridiplantae > Streptophyta > Magnoliopsida > Lamiales > Paulowniaceae > Paulownia > Paulownia fortunei. The sequence goes on along the minus strand of CM033123.1, from coordinate 3,050,622 downwards.
ATATTTTTAATTTTTAAATGTATTTTTAAATTTAATAGTATTTCACGTATTTTTATGTGCATGCGAAATTCTTTTCAAAATTTCTGACACTTAGACGTTTTTTTTGCAAACTTAATAAAAATATTTTTTAAACTTACTAATATTTAACGTCTTTGATTTAATATTTTTTAAATTTATTTTATATAAAAATTTAATAAAAAGATTTTTAATTATGAAAATACCGAAAATATGAAAAATAAAAGCAAATTCAATATTTTTGAATAAAAGTGAAAACACATTGGGATTGGTGACTCATTTTGGAGGAAGTTTATCGACATTATTTTGGGCTTTTGAGGGTTCTGATTTTGGGCAATGGAAGACGATAAATTGATGACAAAAGAAATTAAAATTGGCATTTGTGTTTAATTTAATTTTACTTTTAGATTATAACATAGATGTTGTCAAATTGTTTTGTAAATTAGATTAAGTACTTAGAAAAATCAAAGATGCATGTTTTTAATTTAATTTGAGAGAAAATAACACTCAACTATTGAGCTAAGTGGTTTCGAATTTCATCTTTGGACTGATGGGTACTCAAGACTTTTTAGGGTTTTATTATCTCTTTCCTACCCTAATTAGTCCGAGGTGAAGTGGAATTTGACCTAATAGCAAAATTTATGGACATCCACCGGAAATATTTGTTTAACTTTGGGCTGGGCCAGTTCCAGTGCACCTTATTTGTTTAAAGGCCCACTCGATAACATTAATAAATAAATAACGACGACTAAACTTTTTTTTTTTTTTTCCTTTAACGTAAAAACACAATTTCTAGTCTAATACACATGGAATCTCAAATTGCACTTGAGGCATCAACTCAATCAATATGCTTTTATGCTAAACAAACGGGAAGCTTATTTAATGGAGAAATGTCATGAATAATGCAATAGGCCCATCGGACAATATATCCCACTGAAAAGTGAAAAGTGAATTCTTTTAAGGTAAAATGTTTCTAGAATTGTGTCGAATCATGGAATTGGGCTAAATATTTCCTAACAAATTTTAGGGTGTCAAAGTATTTCCACTTTGGGCCCGTTTTAAATTTATTTAGGACCCATATTCGAATTCACTAAAAATACATCTAAAAATTCAATTTATTTTGGACCCATTTTGTATCAAACAAAAATTATATCAAAAAATGTTAAATAATAATATTAAGAGAATACAATAAATTGAGTATTATGACAACTGGATTCAATCCTATTCAGTAGATTAAATACACCTTAAACCCATCAAAATGGATATTTTGTTTTTTTTTTAAATGTTAAAAGCAATCCGGATCCAATCCAATGCGCACTTCTCAGTGGCCCATCAGATTTATTTACCGGGCCGGGTCTTGGAACCAAATTTAATCCTACAAAGCTCAGTCGCCTAATCACCTTCTTCCTTTCATCTTCATTTTCCCCAAACCTTCAAATTCCCAAAATAAAACCTCAAAAACCCTACTGAAAATGAAATCCACTCTCTCAGTGAACCCATCATTTATCACCCCTCTCGTTCCGCCACCCCTTTCCCTCAACGGGTCCTCCATAACCCGTATTCTCCGCCCACCCCACATCCTTTTTTCACACAAAACCCTCACGAAAAACATCACCATTAAAGCTGCCGCCTCAAGCAACCCCACCCCATCTAATCCACCAAACGCCTCGATTTCCCCTCTCAAAGCCGCCGCCTGCGCCGTCATTTTCGCTGCGGCCGCATTCGGGAAGTTCTCTCACTTGCCGGCTAGGGCGGAGGTTTCAACGCCGTCGGTAACTCTGACTGAAGATTTATGTAATGGAGACACCCAACAGGCAGAAGAATCAGCGCAACAATCTCCCCTGACCCAGTTGTTGGCATCCAGTTCCGAGGCCATTGAAGCCTTGAAAAAGATCCTCCTAGAAAAACTTGAGGCTGGAGAGGACGAAGAAAGCTTATCCATATTAAGAAAGTTATCCTCCGCTCAACCCGATAATTTTGAATGGAAGTTTTTGATCGCAAGGGTTTTGAACGAAATGGGGAAAGTTGAAGAGGCGCGGGATGCATTCGAAGAGATTTTAGCCAAAAACCCATTATCTTTCGAGGCCTTGTTTGAAAATGCGTTGTTGATGGATAGGTCGGGAGAGAGGGAGGCGGTGATGAGGCGGTTGGAGGAGGCACTGGGAGTTGCTGAAGATGAGAAGAAGGTAAAGGAGGCAAGAGACGTGAAGTTGATAATGGCGCAAATGCAGTTCCTTCATAAGAATGTGGAGGAGGCGTTGAGGAGTTATGAGGAGTTAGTGAAAGAGGATCCATCTGATTTCCGGCCCTATTTCTGTAAAGGGATGATCTATAGTTTGATGGATAAAAATGTGGAGGCGAGGGAGCAATTTGCCAAGTACCGGGAGCTCTCGCCGAAGAAGTTTGAAGTGGAAGGGTATTTAAGGACACCATTGTCAAGAATGAAGCTTTTCGGGACGGATGAACAGAATTGAGATTGGTTTCTGTGGACTTTATAGAGTTCAGGGCTGAAGTATCAGATAAATGGTGTCGGTCAGAGCTCAAGGGGCAGAGGATAGAATGTGGTTGATTTTGGGTATTAGGATTTCTTTTTGATCAGCTTTGAGTAAAATGGGGAGTTTTCCCTTGAACTATACGAATTAGTAATGATTCTAACAGGATAGCATCATTGATAAGGAATAAGTAAACTCTCAGTTCAGGTTGTGAGTTATGACATACATTTTCTTGTTCTGCGGCATGCTTTGCAATATACTCTTGAGTTCTAGTAAATATTGATCAATCTACCTAGTTCATTGAATCCCTTTGCATTTTTTGATTGACATTGATACCAGAAGCAAAGAAAGTATCTTCAGCAATTGGAATAATGTTATCCTTGAATAGCATGAACTAGATTATTTGTTGTAGTTGATTGAACTAATACATGTAGGCAGTCTTATTGAAACCCATGAATATAGGCTTGCCTACCTTTGTCAGTCTAAATAAATTTGCTACCTACAGCTAGAAATAAATTTGCTAGCAGCACTTAGTAAATTTGAGGCAACTAGGTGCCTGTGGACCTTTGGCAAGTGATGGTGTTATGGAGCCAACTCTGTCAATATTTCTTTTGAATTGATAACTTTGGGGGTCAAAAATTACTATCCTGTTAAGGAGACATAGGCTAATCAATCATTCTTTTAGTGCTGCTAGTAATATTGCAAGAAAAGAACTGGAAATGTCTTAAATATAAATTTGAGGTGTTGTTGAGATGAACAAATTTGTGAGTCGGGTTATTGATCACGAAAAAAATTGATTCATCATTCACTTTGCGGGATATTGAATTGGAACTCTCATTTTTGGACATCAACCTGCAGATTGTTATGTTTTCTTGTGGAAAATATGAAGCTTTTGAGGTTTCCTCACCTTTGTATTAATCAAATTTCAGAAACCTGCAAAGTTCATAGGTTATATACAATAAGACTTAAGATACCAAAATTCGGTTGATAAATAATGGAGTAGAATAAAGCTATAACAATTTTTTTAAAAAACAGCGTATAAACATATAACAGAACAAAGAGAATAACTATTCACATAAAACTGCACATACAAAACCATACCCTCTGTCACAGTGACTACATGTGGTGAAAATTTATCGTCCTATAATCATACAATAAAATCATACAGCTGACTGATATAGAACACCAACTGTATCTAAAGTCAAAATAAATTGACTGTGGTGATGAATCCTGAAGCAGTCCATAAAATGCACAGTAAATGGCTGCCTGTATCTTTTAACTATGCTTTCCCCCACACCAGAGCCACAGTTGTCACCATGGTAATCAACCAACCAAATTCAACTCTTGGGATCAAGCCTGCCGCTGGAACCAACCAAAAGTAGATACATGAAGAAACAGAACATATGCAATTTAAGCAAGAAAACATATCCTTAATTTTATTCGACCATGTTAATACCATGATACTTATCAACAATTGCAAAACCAAAAACTGTACTTGATTTACAATAGTGCTAATATATTGAGCTAATTTGGACCTACAACGTCAGCAAATCAATTCAAAGGGATGTATTCTCACCGTGGCTTTTACTATTATCAGCCAAACCGGGGCTTGGATTCGGGCTCAAAGTTGATGAGTTCATGATGCCGAGTCCAAGACTTGCACAGTCCAATCCAATTGCACCTAATACCATATATTCATATGTTAAGATTGATACAAGATCTTTTCTTCGTAACTTTAAATGCCAGAATTTAGTTTATGTTCAAGCCTTGCAAGGGTCAGTATTGATTGCTCTACTCTTTGTTCCTTTTTCACTACATTTTGAATAAGTCTATTTGTCTCTAAATTTTGCTGCAAGGAGTTCACATGTTATATTCTTACATTCTTTGTAGCAAGGAAAAGCAGTAGAATTGAACAAATTGTAGTAACCCTCCTCACATTCACAATTGTGTGTGAATAGAGAGGTCTTGTTGCATGAACCTCCTCCACAATCAGTCCAGAAGCAGGCTAGAACCGCAAAAGTAAACAAATAAACATATAGGAAAACATGATTAAGGAAGATTCATGGAAAAATTGCAAAAAAATAAAAATTATTTACGATCGAAAAATGATAAGTTAGCTTTCTTCTGAGTATCGGGCGCAGGAGCAGCAGCATTTGCACAGGCGTAGTTGAGTGTACCTGGAGAATATGAACGTCCATCACCTTTAAAATATTGGAAAATCTTTATAATACTATATTTGTCAACATATATAGCTTCAATACATTCTACTACCACAAGAGAGTGTTACTAGTTCAAATGAAAGATAAGATTTGAAGCATAGAGCCATCTAACAGTGAAGGAACCCTTCACTTGTGCATACACTTCTGTCAAATTGTGCTTCCAGAAACGAAAACAGTCTTGAGAATTTACTTGGACATAGTATCAACCTAAAACTAAACATTATCTGTACTTTTTAAAACATCGGTGAGCTTTACACGTCTGCTTATAGTCCAATGAAAGAGTTTGTTCACTTACTTGTGCGGTCACTAAATTGAAGTTTCAATCACTAGAATATTTATTATGTCCCTTTCGAGCAGAACTTGGAAGCCAGGTTAGTGGTTTCTATTGGAGGTATTTTCCTCAGACCTTTTCTTCAACTGACCATAGTCGAATTTAGATTTCTAACTTAATCCTAAGAGATCATCTAATTTTCTTATATGTTTAGGTAGGTGCCATTTAAAATTTACTCAAAAAAAGAAGCATATATCTAATTTTCTTGCATGGTCATCACAGCATAGAAATCGTTAAACCAAAGCATAAACGTTGTTGTGGCTTATGGCTTATAGTAAGCTGTGAGTAATCTAATGATTCTAGATCCTTGTACTTGTGTAATTCTAAGATCATCACAAATCATTGTTTGTATATTCTATTCTAATTTTTGTTGCATCTTTTACTCCATAAAAGATATGCACTGTAATATGTATAAAATATTTTCTTATATATATTTGGAATTAATCATACACATAGCGTGCAATATGAAATATAAGAAGTAACAAGGAATAGACGACGATCTGAGGGTGCATAAATCATACATTAGATCCTGTGCAGAAAACATATAGCTGAAGCTGCATGTTACAAAAATAGCTGAAGACAAACGCATCTAAGCAGGAGAGGAGAGGAGGAGAGAGAGCTCACAATTGGGAATGACGCAGGGAAGGAACTTGAGATATTCATCATCTTCAGCACGAGCTTGTTTCCACGCAGCTTCGCATTCACACTCAAACCCAAAAGTGCTATTATTTGAAGCCACGCAATTTCCCTTCCCGCACACATTTTCTTTACACGCATTATTACCTATCACCACACACATCAGTGCAAAAACATTCAAACCCTGCATCATTTCACCATAACTGCCACCCCAGATTGCCAAGAAGTCATCAAAACCCCAATCCCATCACACCATAACGAACCCATAACTCAGAAAAACGAACACCAAACAGAAAACATATGTAAACTACTGATACAAGTCGTCAATCCCACTCTGTTCCAAGAAAAAAGACTGTATAAAAGTTGAGGGACAAACCTAACAAAGGGGAAAGGAATGGAATGGTGAAGTTGGCAGTGGCAGCGGCAGAGTAAGATTGGAGAATGAGTATAACCGCAAGAAAAGGAGCACAGTGAACTGTAGCCATGTTCAAGAAACTGAAGAAATAATGAAGTGGAATACGAAGAAGCAGAGAGCAAAATTGTTAGGTATTTTCAAACTGTATTATTTAATTAAAGTTGGAGATTTTCAAAGGGGGCATTCGACTCTACCAACTTGTACACGGAATATTGATTTTGAGAGTAGAAATTGTTAACGTGGCTGAAGGGTATTGAAGTCAAAGGTATAATGGGAGTCGTTGGCAGTTGAGGTATGGCTCCTCGGCTTTTGTTCTAATATTCGAAACCAAGCATATGGGTCCGGCGCCAATCACATGCAGCCACGTCTATTTTAGGCTGAATATAATATTTTTTCGTATTTTGTCCAAAATCTTTAAATACCTGAACTAATTAACACATCATCTAGATGGTTGAAAAAAAATCATTACTTCAATAACTTAAACACAACCTAAATTCATACTGACATCCAATAAATATGCATTGAATATATAAATATTTAATATATTTTATTTTTATAAAATAAAATATTTAACATTGTCATCTCTTTCTTTTGAGAATTTTAAGAATAATAAACATTACAAATCATAATCGTAATAATACTTCCACAGTTGTCACTTAAATGATGTCTCCTCGGCATTATTTCTGCAGAGCATGCAATTTTACTGTAAAGTTAGATTCAATAATTAGATTCCATAGAATCCACACAAATCATATATGTTATATCAAGGGCCAAGATATTTCTTTTTTTACGTACTTGAAATTAAATTTATTGAGATTATTAAGGGTAAAGTTATTCTGTAAGAGTTTCATAAAATCCTTTTTCTCCTATTAGTAATTTTTTGAGCTTCATTTTCTAACACCTCAAAGGCCGAACCACGATAAAATACTTAATAACGAATCTAAAATGTGTCATTTAATTAAATTTAGGTATTAAACCAGACCTGATGAGCTAATATATTAAATAGCAGCTAACAAAATTGAAATTTCCGTACGGCTTATCTTTTTAGAAGGGGGACCATCTTCATTAAGCTTTGTCACAAATAAATTTCTAGGTATGTGAAAAATAATTATTCACTAGAGTAAATTGTACGTTATTAGGACGTTATATGGTTACAATTTTTTTTTATGACTCAAATATTTTAATTTTATTTAATTAATTCTAAACCTCCAAAACACCTGTTTTTATAGGGATAAATCGAAGGATATGCCTCAATTGACTCACGGGTTCTAATAAGAACTGTATACTTGTGCACACAAAAAGTCCAACTTACAATAATTGCATCATACTAAACTCCGGCCGCAAGATCCCACTGGAAGTACAGTGATTGCTTCATATCGAAATTCAGTCACAGATTCCCATCAGTATTCGAACCCCCACCCTATCATTGAAAGTGAATTCAAATTGATATTTCCACTAGTTGAGCTGTACGCATGGACATATAAGTACATGTTTTGAAGATTGAAATATGGTACAACAAGCATTAGATCATTTCATATGCTCTTAATTTTTCTTTAATGAATTATTCGACTTATGTTATAATATTTTATCAGACGTTAAATGTTAAAACATTTAACTTATCTCTGTAATGCTATCTTTTTTTAATTCTTTCGATGATTTATATTCTTTAATATTGAAATTTGATGCAAAGTATGTATAAAATGTGCATAATATATGATACATGTCAAGCACATGATATGTGATTGGTATGAAAACGAGAGTGAAATACAAAGTCCCACTCTATCCATTAATTCTTGTATTTGTGATTTTAGATTTTACATAATGCTAAAATAATGTGCACTTCATGCTACCTCTTTAAACACTAATATAGAGAAATATATATATATAGAAAATCAAGAAAAACACTTGACAGTTTATACTCCATTGAATACACTTATATTTGGGATACAAATTTATCTAGAATCATTATAAGAAAAAGTAATATTGGCGACTAGATATTAAATAGTAATATAAAAATTATTATTAATTACATATATTAAGTGATAATTTTTTATTTATTTTATGGTAATAATAAATTTCATAAGTTTAATAATGATAAGAGTTGTGTGTAAATTATTATTATTAATAATTATTAATACATATACAGCGACGACATAAATTTTATCACAAATTATAGATAATTTTTCTTTGTTACTAGGTCGTCACTCTATATATCTCACTAAATGTCAAATAATAGTAACTTATAGATTAGTTCTTGTTAATATTAAGCATGAAAGAGGCATAATTGTGTCAAAAGAAGAGTTATTATCCTTAATACATATCATTAATAACAAATTTTAAATTATCGTTAATATTTTGTTACTAATATTTTTCTATTTTATAATTGACCATTGATATTGTCTTTGTATAAGTTCAACACACCTCTTAAATACTTATAAGCTCCACTATAACAATTTTGTCAAACACTTTGGAGGGGGGTTTAATGAGCTTATAAGCTCAGCTATTATAAAAGTGTTTTGGCTAAGCTTATAAGAAACATCGTATAAAATAAGTTTTATGATAATTTTATAATTTAATTGAGAAAACACGAGAGAGTTTGCTATATGTTAAAAAATAACTTATGGTCTTCTTACATTTTTTTTTTTAAAGCCAATATAATTTAACTCAAGTCGTCATATTATTTACTCTCTTTATACCTTTATTTGAAATAGGTTATTATAAATTTGTTTATTAATTCGTATTTACACTTTCTATTTCATAATTAATTTCTACTTCTCAAGTAATAACTATAAGGAAGAAAAAGAAAGCAATATAATGGGCATCGGCCCAACAGAATAATTGCCCAAAGAGAAAAGCATGATCTGCCATCTTCGTTGGGCATCTTTTCGAATTTCAATAGGTTTCTTTCTTGGGCTTTTTGCTGGCCCGTGGTATGCCACCGAGCCCATTACTAGTTACTCTTTCTTTTCTTTTCTTTTTCTTCTTTTCTCTCTTTGTTTATGACAAAACATAATAATAATAATAATAAGGAAAAGACTAGATCCCCTTTAATTTGTACCCTTGTAAAATAAAATTACAATTATTGATTTATTTTTTTTAAAATTTCTGTTGCTGTAAAAAATTGAGGAGTACAACCTTGTACACACGGTTTAAGATATCTACGAGAAAACTCATTATACTATTTTCTGATCGAAAATCATAATAGAAGAGGAGTACATGAACTAGACTGGCTCCAAGTCATACAAAATATCACATATATGAATTTACGACTTCAAAATATTTTCAAATTTATGAAAATGTGGAGACAAATTTAAATTCAAGTACCATATGCTAAATAGGGATAATTATATTTTTAGTGCCTCAATTTTATTAATTATTTAATCTCAGTCCTTCTGGTTCAACCATCATCAAATTGTAGTCCCTAATGTTTTCATTTTTAGCACAAAAAGGTCCTAGTCAATTTTGCGCTCCGCTGAGTATCAATGGAATTTCTCATGTGTATGGACGTAAGCATTGAAAAAGTATTAATGGAACTGCTCATATTTCATGAAAACAGTGGTACACATTTTGTTGCTTTTGGTACCTTTTACTGCCATATATCTAACAAAACCAATTTTGAGGTCCACATTTGAAGGTGACTTTTCATGAATTAAGACTCACCAGAATGCTTAGATCTTTAAATGGTTTTGTAATGGATGATCGAGATAGAATGTTGCAAGGACGAAATAAATGCAGTAGAAAGTAATAAAAAATTAACATTAAAAAAAACAAAAAAAACACATCCATTATCTAAAATAGTTTTTTTTTTTTTTTGAGTTAAACGATCATTAGATGAGTATACTAAAATATTAATAAGTAATTAAAGAAAATTAATTATTAGGTATCAAAGTTCACATTTTAGTAAGAAAAAATGATTTGAAATTCGACTTATCGTATAAATAATAGGCATCAGAATTTCTTTCCCAATGATATAAAATTTGTTAAACTGCCCCATGTATATTATACAGCACGCCAATTTTTGTGGATTGGGGTTCTTGTTTGGGGGAAAATCTTGTATTAATAGTTAGGTAAGCATAGCTTTTTGACCCGATTCCAAGGGTAACCATTCCTTACTTACATTAATATATCCGACATGATCCAAAAGACTCGTTAATGTAATAACAGAGGAGGAGAAGTTGGTAGGCTTACAATCGGGTCAAATAGTAAATTCATTTAGTTACAAGATAATAAAATGATAATAGATAAATAGAGAAAATAAAACGATACAAATGTCAATATAATTTGACTAATAATAAATTTAGGTTCATCAGCGATGAAAGTGATTCTACTATAACATAAATAATTAAATATTACATTAATTAAAAAAAAATATATTTTTTAATTAAATCTAACACCCAAAGAGAATAAACTCATATCTTACAAAAAAAATTTCCCCGTGTAATATATCAATTCTTTTAAGTGTAAATCTCTAAATTTTTGTCTCCCCAATTTTACTATCTTTAAATGAGAGCGCATAGCATACGTATATATAGGTAGGGTTAAAAAATAAATTAAATTATTCGATACTAAAATAGTCGATCGTTAAAAGTTCGTTTTGATTCAATTAATCAAATATAATAAATTAAATTTAATTTTTTTTGTTCAATAAGATCTAAAATTCGACTTAATTAGTAAAAAAATAATAAATTATGTATATATAAATCAATCTACTCAAACTCAATTCATGTTAGACTCGATTAAAATTTGTTCAAATTCAATTCGATTAATTATCAAATCAAGTTCAAGTATAAATTTTAGAATTCAATAAAAATTTAAATAAATTTAAACAATAATATATTTGACTTGATTCAATGATATAAATTGCTAATATATAGGCAAAAATAATCGCCATCTTGCAAGCTTGCAACTTATTGATCAAGCAACACCACCATCCATGCATACTTGGTGTCTAGTGGGCTTGTATAATCTACTCCACTGATGTTAGAGAGAGTGTGATGCACTTGCTTTGGAAACATGCAAATTCTAATGGTTTAATTCTAATGCACTTGCAGCCATGGTATGGCCAACTTGTTTACCCAAAATTGAACTCCAACAATTGCAACCTTTGGTAGCAGACATGGCCATTTCTTCCCTTATTTAATTGATTTCTTAAAAATTAAGAAATCAACAAGTTGTTTAGTCACCTAATTTAATGCAAGTCACAAGTTTAATTGATGTTATTACAAACAAGTCATATATTCTTTTTATTTTTAATTTAGAGTTGTGTATTGTTGCACAAATAATGCGTGGGACGTATCTTCCTGCTTACCAACAATTTTTTTTTTTATAAATAAAAGACTAGGTTGGGTAAGAACTCAATGTGGCTATCTCAACTAAGTGAATTCAGCCGTTAGAGAATGTTTTATTATCGTACTTAATCTACATAATTGACTGTTTTGATCACTCCAACCCTCTCAACACACTAATAAATTAAAATTCGTTATCCGATCCTAACATTATAAACTACTGTCGCAACCTATTGTATACCTTTTATTAAGAGAGAGTTCTCTCACTTCAACTTATATGATCATAAAACACGTATGTTAATTAAATAATTAATTCACCGTATAATGATGGTTCACGAATCAACATCTTACATGTAGTAAACCCTTTTTTAATCTATTTCATTTCGAGCAATAGGATTAAAATAATTTCTCTTTATCTTTACCACCAGCCAATGATATACTATTAGTGGATTACACCCATACTCTAGGTCTGTGCATAATTTTTTAATATATGAATTTTAAATTATTTAATTACTTATGTCCTAATATGAATTTTGTGAGTGTTATTTTATGATTAAATCTAATTCACGAATAGTTAGAAAGTAACCATGTTTAAATATTTAAAGAAGCTGATATATGATTCAAAAGAAAATAGAAAAAACACATGGGTGAGAGAAAATAATTTCACCTCTCCCATATAGTATTATTCCTTCAAGTAAATTGCGATCCTTCAAAATCAGCATCCTCTAGCCCACCACATTCCACCATTATATTATTGAAATATTCTGTAGCAGGCAAAGACTATGAAAATAATAAATATGTGAATGCAATTTAGGTCAAGTACAATGATTCTTGTGTTTATCTATCTCACACAATAAAATAAATTATATTCCTGCAAATTGAGGGAGGATTCATCCTGTGGTGATTGGACTCCTTTCATCAGGATTAAAGGACTCGCTACAATTAATAGAGAAAGAATTATATTAGGGGTACACTGAGGTAAAAAAAGTGACTTCATATTGAAAAGAAGAAAGTAGGAAAGTTGAACTTCCTGTAAGATGAATAGACATTTGTGAATTTATATTTATAGGTAAATAGAGCGAATTCGATAATAGACGACCGTGGAATAAGCAAAATGCACTGAGAGAAAGGGGATTAGGGGATTAGGAATCGATGATATCACCTCCCTCTCATCGAATAGTAAACTCCCTCATTAACTATTAGACTATAGAAGTTCTGTAGCTATTATAGCTACGGGAGAGAATTAAACACGATAAATATTGATACACAACAGTTATACAAGAGATTGATACAAAAAATACACTTTGGACCATAAACTTGATCTAACTTATATTATGATGAAATATGATGTAGAAGTTAAAACTCAAACATTGTCTCAACTCTTACATGATAAATTTTCAACCTTGAAATTATTCATATCCTTTCCTTTTTCAATAATTTTGGTCAAATAAGATATAATCACAATATGGACACACACAACCTTTTACCTTAATATTGTTACAATTGTTTCCAATTCCTGCATAATTGCCAGCTTTGTTTAGTTGTTTTCTAGTTAAAACATTTGGCCCTATCATTTTTCCTTTCTGTCAGAAAAGTCTATACACATAGCAACACTTAATTACACAATTAACACCCTAATCACATTGCTGTTGACAACAAAAGAGACAGAGAGACAAAATTAAGATTGTAATCAAAATGAAACAAACCATGTGCATGCATTTGTAACAAATGACATGCAAGAATAAATTAAAATTTAATAATGTAGATTGAAATAATACATATAAATTTCAACCATATATGCAATATCCACAATGCCACATGCAGATTAGGTTTAATGTATTATCAAGTGGCGTGGGTTGCAGGTAAAGCAGACAGTACAATTAACCATCTCAAGTTATGTATAATTAATTGTTAATAATCAAATTTAATGTTGTAATGAATCAAAGATTTAGGTATATTATACATAGTTTGTACACTCTTACAATGTTATAATTGCATGACTGGAGAATGTCTCTGGCATATATGGACTAGCAAGCAGCAACCCACATGGTGATCAAACTCAAGTAGGACATTGGAATTGAAATATAATATTTGGTCCCATGTATAGAAAATTAAAAGATATCCTGGAATTAGAAATTAAAACTTATATATAAATTTGAAAAATATTTCTTTTCTTTGTAATGAATCTATAGATTAATTTCTTATTTTAACTATTTTCCCAAAGCGTAAGAGATTCAGGATTTGAAGAATGAATTTAATGAAAAATAAATATATTTCATTTTATTTTTTACGATTTTATTTTCACTTATTCCTGAAAGGATACAGTCAGATGGATAGAAGATGGCGTCTTTAAAATTGTAACAAAAAGAATATTTTAGAGAATACAAAGGGCCCAAAATTATGTATGATAATGAAAAAAATTATTTACATAACTTGTTTATACACGACTAAAAAACCTCAGATCAAACAAATTACCAAAAAAAAAAAAAAAGATATCCCAAACGAACTCCAAAAACTGCTAATTATTTTTCGCTCAATCGGCTTTTGATAACTGGGCGTTTTACCAATTTCAGACTTCAAAGCTTCCTAAAGACAAACAGTCGGTCAAAGGGAAGCATGCAAACAAACCATGTGATTGCAGTTATTAAGTATATATTCATCAATCCAATGCCACAAACATGACACTAGAAAACTTGATAATTACTTAATAACGATTGTGCAAAATAATGATCAATTTGGGTCATAATTCCAATATAAATGAAAGACACCCAAACAAATATTTTCTCTTTTACAACTGAATATATCAATTTTTATATTAAAAAAATCTAAAGTGAAGTAGAATACGCCCTTAACAACCCTTAAGAAATAGGTTAATTCCACAGTGAGTATTGGAGTATGTTCGACTAATTTCATATTATTTATTCGAATTCTATTAAGTTGAGTTGTGAATTATTAAATTAAATGAAGTCAGTGTTTCACTTTATGACAATACTATATTTTTGGTCGTAAGTTTGGAATATGTAGACCATTTCATACTTTTTATTTGGGTACTATTAAATTGATTCTAGACTATTAGATTAATGATAACAGCTCATATTCTCATTGGTACTAATTTTTTATATCTAAATAGTAATTAATTGAATGATATATATTTTTTTTTAATATTCACATTATCATTGTGATGCAGGTTGATCCTTATCATTTATGTGCATAAAAATAAATGCATGTATCAGAATCAGAAAGCATTGATAATAGAAATGTAAAGGAGATGGGATGATTAATATGGGATCTACTTGACTTGTCGTGGATCGGGGTTTGAAGAGTAGCCCCACAGCTGGGAAGGAAGATGTGACCATGTGCTAGATCCCATAAAGGCCACCCTTCCCAATACGGTCATTAATCAAAATTTTAAGCCCCACCAAATTATTCCAAATTTTTTCTATGTGGTGGACCCAAGATTCGTAGAGTAATTCTTGAAAATAAATATAGATTTCTATTTTATAAAATTTATGTGGGATTTATACATGAGTCTTACAAATCAATGATTGTGTCAAATTTGGACCTGTCACATCCTTAGTATTTGCCAAGTAATTTTCATGATAATACTATTTTGTTTGAAGAATAACATCTTCACTAGAAAATTAATCACCAAGGTTAGATTCTATGCACTTCACAAGCAAGATTCTCATGCATTTTGCGTTGAGTATTATTTGACAAAAAATAAAATATTTTGAGAGTAACTTGGATTCAAGTAAGTAGATGAAATAATAAATAAAAAATATTAATTCAAAAAAAAACATAAAAAGAAATAAGGGAAAAAGGAGGGACATATGGAGGGACAAAGAAATGAAGGCCATATCTAAAATCGGGCCCCAATATTAATGTGGTATAAAAATCTGCCCACCCCTGAGTCCCTGACGAGTATTTTACACGGATTAGGCATGTTCCTCGACCCAATTTCACATGCGTTCTGATCACCCCTCCATCCAATTATTTACCACACTTTTACTTAAACAAATCATTCTTTTTTTTTACTTTTCATAATCCCTCCAAACATGGCCATTTTCTTACCCAAATTTGCCAATTAAAGAAGTATTTTTAGCTCCTCCAACAGGTAAAGAATCAAACCCATTATCTTAAACAATAGTTTACAACTTTCAAGATACCTTCTTGATCATAAAAATAAATAAATAAAATTCAAGGTACCTCCCTCATTGGGCTGTTTCCCATCTGTTTCTTCTTCCACCGATCATATTGTAAGAGTGGTTACTATATTTTTCACTTCGTAAACAATGAAACAGTAAAAAATAGGCAGCATTTCAGTTGTACAAGTACATCAATAATGATGGCTGTAATTATTTTGAAAGGTACTGATCATATGTGGGGGAGGGGGAGATAAGTTGAAGAAGAAATGGTATAGTTTCTTTGTATCAGTTGTTGCTTTCTTTAGTTTTGTCTGATATATGAATGCAAGATTTGAGATTTAGATAGTGAAAGGAGATATGGGGAAGACAGGCAGGTGGATAAGAAATTTCTTGACTGGAAAGAAAGATAAGGAGAAGGAGAGTAAAAATGATCAAAGCCATCAGCAAATCTCAGCTAACAATGGCTATGACCATCGTCCAACAACTCCCATATCGATCCCACAGCCCACAACACCAAAGGAGAAGCGCCGGTGGAGCTTTCGCCGCTCTTCGGCCACCGCTCCCGGGAGGCAGGAGTTGAGTTCTGTGGACAACACTGCCACCACCCCTCCTGTGATGGATCATCACGTGGAAAATGATAGCAACAAGCACGCGTTGGCGGTGGCGGTGGCCACCGCAGCTGCTGCTGATGCAGCGGTGGCCGCAGCCAAGGCGGCCGCTGCTGTGATTCAGCTGACGGCTGCCGCCTCCTTTAGGCCCACTGCAGTTGAAGAGGCTGCTGCAATCAAGATTCAGTCTGTTTTTCGTGCATATTTGGTATGCATTTCTTGAAAATAGACAGATACAAAAAAATCCGAGTCTTGGTTTGTTTTAGAATGACTATTATATGTTTATATTTCACATAAAGAATAAACTGCCACCTCATGAATTAGACGGGAGAGATAGACACAGAAATCACTGTCTCTTGTTCTTTTTTAGATTGACCCTTAAGCTCATTTTTTTAGACCAACATTTTTGTGAACTGTTTGCAATATTAATTGGTGTCTTTATCTAATTCCAGGCGAGAAAAGCTTTGAATGCATTGAAAGGATTAGTGAAGCTGCAGGCATTGGTTAGAGGGCATTTGGTGAGAAAACAGGCCACAGCTACACTTAGATGCATGCAGGCACTGGTTACTGTTCAGGCCAGAGCTCTAGCACAAAGACTCCGGATGGCTGAAGAAACAAAATCCATTGATCAAATTCAAAGGCAATATAATCACAGAAAATCTACACAGGAGTATAGGTTTATGAACTCAAATCAAGTAAGTTAGTACCATTTTCTTGATCAGTTCTTCACAAATTATAGAACTCACAGATATACAAATCTTCCGCGTCGAAGAAATTGAGTTTAGGATTGGAATTCAATTGTTCTAAAACAAAAAGCAGTAGTCACAGGAACTTACACTATGTGATTGATTGATTTTACTGTTTGACACCAACAATTTATCCAAATTAGACTACCTAAATAAATGCATGAACCATGTGCAGATCTAATTTACTACAATTCTGAGGTGCAAGAAATTGTCCGCATTTCCCTTTTAAAGTTTCTTAAAGACCAGAAACACCCCTTTTCAGTTATTTAAATAGGGAGGAAGACAAAAACGCCAACTCTGTCGGTATAGGTAGCATATAAGACTAAACTTATAACCGAAATCCTTTTTTCTGGTCTCCAAGAAACTTTGAGTTGGGAAAAGATGGAATAATGTCATGCCGTTTAAAAATGATAGTGATCTAATGTTGCGAGAGACATCTTCAATGTGAAATTTCTCACTGATATTTACCTTAATTGAAGAATGCAATTCAGATATCTCCGAAGTCTAATTTCAGTCCTCAATACTCGGTGTACTTCTGCTATTTTCAGCTACTCTGACGTTGTTTCCTGAAATTAAACACCATTGCTACAGGCTAGTTATGCCATATGTTAAGATGTATTCTCCTTTCTTGATATGAGGTCCAAATTACTGTTTTTTTAGCCAGTAATAGGGATTATTGATGTCTGCGAGACAAGCTTGGCATTGCAAGACAGAAATTGCTTGCAAAATCAGCACTCTGTACCATTTTTTCTGATTGCCATTTTTGGTTTTGAGCTGCATGTACCTTAACTGGTCTGTGATCTAGTTGATGAATCAGTTGAGAAAGGGTTCGAAGGCCTAAACAGCTTGTTCATTACAAGATTTAGCACCAAAATTTCATTTTACTTGCAAACTTAACTTGCAAATCCTTCAGTTTTGATAAAAGATGAATGTTCCAATTTCACGATCAGGCTTAATATTAGTATTCACCTGCAATGTGATGCCTCTCTTCTATTCCCATCGTTCTTGAATTAATACCAAACTTCATAAGAATGTAATTAAGGATACAGTACAATTCTGTTTCACAAGTGCATATACTATGAGCAGGATGAGTGAGTTAGAAAGAGAAAGGGAATTCAGCTAATTCATCAGCTAGTCTATCAGACATTTTTTGCTAACTGCCCACCTGATTAATGTGCACGTAGGATTTCGATAGAGGCCTTGAAGAGAACATCAAGATTGTGGAGATGGATCTAGGTGACTACAAGCCAGTTACAAAAGCTAGAAACAGCTACTCAAACCACACACAAGTTGATAGAACAGAACACAGAATTTCCATGCACCGCACATCAATCAAGCAAGAACATCAGCAAATCTCACCAGCACCATCAGCAATAACTGATATGAGCCAGAGAACATGCAGCAACCATTTTGAGGAATACTCGTTTGGCACAGCACAGAGCAGCCCTCAATGCTGTTCAGCCATATCCAAGCCTGATCCAGCAAGACTCCCATTTTCCTATCCTAGGCCAGAATATGCAGAATCCCTTTACAATGAGTATCCATTCTACCCCAATTACATGGCCAACACCGAGTCCTCAAGGGCTAAAGTTCGCTCCCATAGTGCCCCCAAGCAACGGCCTGTTGAGACATTTGAGAGGCAACCGAGCAAGCGCAGGCCTTCTTTAGAAGGTAGAAATGTTCCAAGGGCTGTCAGGATGCAGAGATCATCGTCCCATGTCGGTTCAACTGCTCAGAACTATCAGTATCCTTGGTCTGTCAAGCTTGATAGATCAGCAGTTTCACTCAAGGACAGTGAGTGTGGATCAACTAGCACTGTGCTTACTAACACCAATTACTGCAGATCCCTGGTGGGATTCGAAGTAAGTAACCGCATCTATTTTTAAGTTTGATCATGAAATGAAGCTCAAGATAAATATGCAACAAATTTCATTTTGATACCGAGTTTTTGCATATTCTGACTTCAGGTGCAAGGAGCTAGGTACTAATTTCTTGTGGTTGATGGACAAAATAAGTCCCAGAACCAGAAATGATCAGTTTTCCTACTAAAGGCCCTAATTCTAAAGCTCCTAGAACTTTGTAATAATTTTTTTTCCACTTGATTTGATCTTGTCTTGGGGGAGCACTGTTTGAAGCTCTTGCTATGTAGTTTTATACTTCACCATCCTTGGTTTCATGTTTGTGACTCGTTTGCCTGCCGCATTTTAGTTGTGCTTCATTCCACTGTAAACAGTTTAATTTGTTCATATATGTTAATTTGAAGAAATTTCCATTGCATTTTTTCATTGTTTAATTCCCTGAATAATTATATCACAGGTGTTGATTGTTTTGTTTTATTTCCTATGGGGCTTCTTGTTTCATTTCTATCCAGAAAAGCATACAGAGAACTGACTTTTGCAGGTTTGAGATGTAACTTCTCACAATGTTTTCTCTTTCAGAAATCTTACAAATAATGCTGTGAAAGAAAAGAAAAACACCCACTCTAAGTATGATTTATGATCCATAATCAGAAGTACTCCCATGTTGACAACCGTTTGACCAATTAAATTACGAATATTCCCTTGTCTTTTCCATCACTTCAATGCTGATCATCCTCTACTCAAATCAACATAGACAAGATTTTATATTTCAACTTAATATAAATATATATATTAAGATAATAATTAAAAGATATGAATATATATGATTTATTCTTGTAATATTGAAATATATGTAAATATATATTTTTGAATCCATTTAATGATTGGAACATATATAAATATGAGAATTTTTTTTTGGAAAAATGAAAAATTATTTTGAGAATATTTTGGAAAATAAAAATATCATTATTTTTCAAAATATACTCACCAAATGTGTTTTAACTTCCAAGAGATGAAAATACATTTTTAAAAAATGAACAAAACATAGTGGAAGATGCTGTAAATCAGCTATTTCGAGTTCAAGTTTAGAATATCTTCACTAAAAAAGTCCAGTTTTACTTAAATAAGAATTAAAAAAAAAAAGCTTTCAAATTGTACAAAACTGATTATATTTATTAGAATCTCTGGTAAAGCCAAGCCTATTTACATTTCCACAGTTTCAGGCAACCAAGGTCTCTTTCACATAGTGGGATGAGGGGGATATGCAATTTTGGGAGTGTTTGCAAACTCTATTTTTAAATAATTACGAGTTTTTTTATTGAAAAAGTTAAAAAAAAAAAAAAGTGCTTATAAATTTAATTTATGCTTTTAGGTCTTTAAAATTAAGTAGGTAGAAGCTAGAATCTACAAGCAGGTGTAGAGGTTGTTTTATGTAGCTGCTTTGATTTTTTTTTTTAAATATTTCAATGTTTGTTTGGACATTTTAGCCCTTAACAGAAAGCTAAATTAAGGGAAAGCTTGTTTTTCACTTTAATGGCAAATTGTTATTTTACCAAAGAAGCTGATTGTGAAGCTTCTTTTTTTTTTTCACCAAACACTCTCATTTAACTTTTTTCTGCTTCTCACATTTTTTCCTTACACTCTCCACTTCTTGGTTTTTTTCCTATTTTTCAACTTTCTCTAAATTTATAACTTTTTCAAAAGCACAAGTTTTTACCAACACTCTCTCTCTCTCATCTAATACCATGCTTGCTTGGGGATGATATCAAATTCAAACTAGATCACCAGATTATGTTAACCCTTCTTATGCAACGGTGGCGGCGGCGGAGGAGATGGAGGTGCTGTGCCGCCATCGCCACGATGTTGAGCTGCCTAATCACTGGATTTGACAGAAAACCCTGGACATGGCATGGCCTATACCAACTGGTCCACATACCATTCCAAAGTTGATATTCCTGCACCTATGGAATCTTTGCATCCAAAACAATACACCTATTTTTCTTCTTTTCCAACATTCTATGGCACAAGGGCTTTGGCCCTACATACCATTTCATGTTCTTGTATCAACTTTTTTTGCACACACACACACACACACACACACACACAACCCATCATTATCTTCTCTAATATCACCAAAAGCTGTTTTCCATCCATCATCTTGACTTGCAACCCTTTGTCAAGAATTGGCCCTTTTGCAGTCTCGCTTTACAGGGTACATACATTTTTCAAAATTTGATGATAATCACTGGCAAATGAAGGAAGTCGATTTCAAGAATGATAAATAAAAGTGTGGTTTAAATGCATGCAAAGGCACATATGATAATTTGTTCAAGTTTGCAACAATTATTTGTATGAGGCCAGTGCAAAATATTAGTATGAATAATACTAGAATGGTATGTTCTTTCTTAAAGAATCCTATAGCTAAACAGCCTTCAAGTTGGTGTGTAAAATATATATCAAAGGAAAAAAAATATATTACCGGCGTCATTTCACAAAATATTAATAAAAAAAAATATGTTTTGACTTAAATTTTTTATTTTTGATTTTTCGATGAGTTAACTTATTTAGCATTGTTACTGATGCTCAAAGAGTCAATTTGTTTTCTTGACCGACATGGTTCAAATTAATGATTTTATAATCGAACTGATGATAGAATTATTCTTGCTATCGATCAATGATTTAATTAGTCAAATTAATTTAACCGTTAATCCAATCGATATAATAAAAATTAATAATATAATAAATTAATTATTATGTACAATATTAAAAAATAAATAATTAATTAAAATAATATTTAACAATAATAAATAACTAATTAAAAATATATTTAATAAAGCTCAAAATTTAAATAATTACGTACATATAATCAAATATTAAATTTTAAATTTTAAATTTTTAAAAAAATAAAATAAAATAAAAATAACTTTTGATCTGTATAATTAAAATTTTAAATATTTTATATTTAAATGAATCAAATCGATAACCAATTTACAATTGGATCGATGGAATGGATCACCAACTAAACCTCTAAAGAACATGATCCACATATAATTTGTGTTTACTCGACAGGATGCCCCAATAACGATCTTTAGGCATTCTAATACATGTGAATCTACTTGTCTTAGGATTTCTTGTCAAGTCATGGGTACAGCATCAATCACAAAGGGAATCTCAAAGTCAAAGTTAAAAACAGTGAAATAGGGTCCTTTACTTTCACTTTCACATGCAAATAATTTCAAGTGGTGATGCACAAAATGGTTCTTCCCACATATATAAATGGGGGAGCATCTCTCACATGGTCTGCCTATCCACTGATTACTCTTCCTGTGATTATTATCTTTGTTTCATCATTTCTTTTAATACCCAAATTATTGACCACAATTATTGATCCTGTGGACTACGGTTGTGGTTCCCATCTATCCCACTGCTTATGCTGGAAAATTTCCTTTTTATTTTTAATTAATTGGACTTGTTTTTTTTTTTTTTTTTTGAGAAAATCTTTATTTCTTGATTACAGTAAATTTATTTATTCATTTACTTATTACTTATATAATTATACCAAAATTGATATTATGTAGGTTTTATATAGTTGGAATGATGAGAAATAGCTCAAAATCTTCAAATTCCTTGGAACGAATTAATTTTTATATGAATTATTGCATACATCACAATAAGTCGTTAAGTTTGTCGTCATAACGATAAAGTTATTCGGACAAAAACTCTAAAATAAGTGAGGAACCAGATCAAAAGATAAGTAAAGGCAAAGCAAAGGAATGGGATGTTGTAAAATACCAAATGAAAATGACATACCTGCTAGGAATATTTACATGTGTTCCAATGAGGTGATGATCTGGTGTGGTAGGGTGCGTGTGACCTCAAGGCCTAGGATCAATTACTAGGTTTATCTCTGTACTTGAGCTTAACCCATTATTGAGCCTAATTATAAACTATTTTAGACAATTAATTGGGCCTGATTATTATTATGCCCATCATGGAATTTTTACGAAATGTTTCAAAAATATTCTCAACAATAAACAAAAAAAGTCTCAGCCATTAGTTAAATGAAGCATGTTTATTGGGTAAAAGGAAAACTAAAACTAAACACTTAACAGCCTGTTAATTTTTAGAACAAAAATTAATTCTTAAAGTTTGAGTTATTAAACACAATTACCCATTACTCTGATTTAAACAGAGAAAATAGCTATTGTTTGCTTAGTTAATATTTTTTAAAAATTACATTATCTTTTTACTTACTTTAAAATAAATGATTATAAAAATATGATTTTCCTGTCATTCTACAATTCTCAACTTCGTCAAAATTCGTTAGTAGCTAATGAAATTCAGTTGAGAACTTAAACCACTCCATGTATTGGTCAATTTCACTACAAGAAAAATGAATTTTAGTGGCCGGAAGTTAATATTAAAATTATCACTAATAATATAGAATTATAAGAATTTTTATTTCCTTACTATTATAATTTTAACAAGATTAATAGTGACAATAATTTTGTATAAGTTGTCGCTCTCTCGATTGATAAAAAAATTATGTATAAATTATCATTATTAAAAATTAATGATATATGTATAGTGATAACGCAATAACAATAATAAAATTTATTACAATTGTCATTATATATGTCACTAATTTTATAAAATTATTATTTTAGCAAAATAAAAATTTGATCATTTTATGTATGATACTATTAACAACTTTGATATTACACTTAGTATTATGTTGCTAAAATTATATTTTCTTTTAGTATCTTTATTTTAGGTACCTTGCTATGTATATGGTGCCATAAAATTAGAACCTCTAGTATTTTGATTTGGGTAGGATTACAAATGAATCAAGTTTTGACTCTAGCTTGGGTGATTTGGTTCTAACTTGAAATATATTTATACAATTGATTTTTCGACACAAATTCAAACTTGACCAAAAAAAAATGATAATATAATTATTTTAGGCGAAAAAAACTTTTCTCCATAAAATGTAAGGTTAAATATAGCGTGTACTTTTGTATTGGATGAGTAGGAGAGTTGAACTTTTAGTGGACTTAAATAGTGTTGCATTAACTATTCATATTAGTACATATGTAGATACAAAATAGGTTTTTATTTTATTTTATTAATAAATGAACTAGCCAACTGCTATGAAAGTAGCCAATGATACATGACTTTTGAAACTCCAAAATTACGAGGTATTTGGTTCAAATCCCACCAAACTAAAAACTATATATTTTTGTCTATATTTATAATAGTAGTTGATTGTTGATTAATTGGTGTTGATAATTCTCGTTTTCTATATCATTATAGATAATTGAATATATATCATAAAATAAGTCCTTACTGTTAGTAACTAAGTTTCTTTTTTTCTTTTTAAATAAAACAATAAAGCGAATTATGTAACTAAGTTAAAATATCAATTAATATTTGTCTTAATACAATCAATTAATAATTAATTTAATAAAATTATCAAAACTAATTAATTACAATAAACATTCAGATAATAATGTTCACCATACAAAATATCTTGTGAAACTTGAATCTAATACTTTATACCTAAAGAATTTTGAAATTTTAGCTTTTACCATCTTTGACTGAATTCTTGCCTTTTTTACTTTCAATTTGTTACTTATATAAAATTATATATAATGTGGTATCACTTCATGTCTTTCGATGTCAATCTCCCTTATCGTAGTGATTTTCTTGAATAGATTTCTGCCTACAGCATATATAAACAGTTAAAGGTCTCGCAGATATATCCGGGGAAGCCTCTCCGGTATTCAAATCAGTCATGAAGTTTTAGAGAAATAATGTTTAATGTTTATTTCGCGTACCTTATAATGAAATGAGATATAGTTGTAATGTTAGATGGTATAATTTTGTGTGAAGCAATGCATGCATCAAATAAATCTTTTAGACCAATTGAATCAACTATTTTGTTTCGACTCATAATTTAAATGAATATTTTAAATTTAACATTTTAGATATATTTTGAACTCAAGGTCCATCAGTACCTAATGCACCAAGCATCTTCAATACATTGATGGGTGGCTACATAAATTTTATTCCACGGTTTGAGAATCTAAATATAAATCTAACCTAATTTTTCTTTTATTTGGAAAAAATTCCTTCGTATACAAGTATTGTACATTAAATAATAAAGATGATACCTAGTGGATTGTATTACATATTAATACAGCATAATTCTCACAATTTAATATTGAACATTTAATATAGGACAAGTGTTTTTCAAGAATGAATAATCAGGAAAATTGAATTAATGTGGACCAATTATTAACGACTTTCAAATTAATGTAATTGTTTGATTACTATTTTTTTATTTTTTATTTTTGGGTTAAAATTTGGTCGCTAACTCCACCCATTGATTCCAAAATTAATTACTGACAATTTAAGTAAACATAGCTGGAACAGCATAATAACTTTAAATAATTTATAGCTTATTTTGGGCATTAACTTAATAAAATAAGATCTCAAATTCCTAATGATTTTCAATCTTTGTTAAATGATTAGAACCCAGAGAAAATGATATCAGAAGATAAGCACGATTAAGATATTGAATATATTCTTAATCACGCTTTTAAGATTTGGAGAGACTAAAATGTTTAGAAAACCTTGATGAATAATCCACGAGGCGAAATGATGGGCCCATCAATAAAATAAGCTGAAGTTGGCGTCGAAGTAAAATCAGAAGCTTCGTCTGCTTAATGACAAAGTGTCGCTTCGTGGGATAAAGGAAAAAGGCAAAAAGAGAGAGATTAATTTAAGCAAGTATAATTAAGCTAGGAAGTGCTCAATTAATTAATATTGTGATCATTTACTATTATTAAATCAGCCCAATTTCAAGGAAAAAATTATTCTCATTTAGTGGATGAATAGAATCGGTTAACTTTTAGGAAAGTTGTGGATAACACTGTCCCAACAAATTAGGAGAAACTAACAATTATTATAGAGAAAATATTCTACACTAGGGATAGTTAGGATTAGAATATTATAATAAAAGTGAATTTTAACTTAACCAAAATTCTTAGAATGTGTCTTGTAGTTATTGGATTATTATGGCATACTATTAAAAAGAAAGAAAAATTGGCTATTATATTGGGCAATTAATTGATGCTTGTTGAATGTTTTGATGAATAAATCTATGCATAAAAACCATAAGACATGGGTCTAAAGTAAAAGTACTCTCTTCGTTAACATGGTGTTTGGCTAAATTTAAATAAAAAAAAATTTAAACTTCTACAAGATGTTTTTAAAATTTATAAAATATTAAAAATAATAAAAAATACAATCACAAAATTTCATATTGAACAAATTCCTAGATATACGCTAGTTTAATAATCAAGGAATATGTAAGCATTTATTACTAATGGGCTGTGAGCCCAAAACTGATTCAATAGGTTAAATTCAAAAAATTCATTCAAATTATAAGTCGGAACAAAAAGAAGACTTGATAGATCAAATTTATAAGATTACACATTAATACACAATATTGGGTTATAATGCTTAAACTAAAACCCCTAACGTCATAAGATCCAAACCCACGAAAACCCTCGTATCAAAATTATAAATACCTTCAACATTCTTTATAAAAATATATGCAAATAATTACACATAACTACTCTTAAGTTTTCTGGCTTTCTGACTTGCTCTGGAATTTATTTGAGTGTTGGAGGGTTTCCTTTGGATCAAATCTCCAGCATTTTTAATAAATTTTTGTAATGCAGGCAGTGACTCATATTACAATTGACTTTCAACTATAAGTTTCGAGAAAAAGAGTGATACCATATCATTTTTGTGCCGTCCGTGAGAATTCCGCACAATGCCCCGCACATAATCTACCCACTTATTGGGGGCTTATATTGAAAATGATTCATCTCATATCGAATGATCATACGAGTAGTTTATGAAGTGACAGGCTTTCTTATTAAAAAAAATATTTTTTTCAAAATAAAATTATAATGCTCTTAAAAATATTTTTTTAGGAACGTTTACCTACATCAATGACTTTTACTGTACATTTAAAAAAATAACTCCCTTTGATCTTCTTGACCTCCTGTGATTTGATCGTTCAGGATTTTCATTGGTATTCTTCACGGCAACCTTATATTTGTGATTTCATGTAATTATTTAGTGTTTTTCTACCTCCATCCTATGTGATCTCTCATTAACTGATCCGACCCTTTAAAACGACCTAGATCACCATCAAAATCGCAGCTCATATAATGCTGGATTAATTAAATGAATTGATTAAATTACTTAATGAGGAAAGGCCAAAATACCATACAAAGTCAAAAGTTCTCTCTCCTTTGAATGATGCTGAAGTTGAACAAAGAGCTACAACTATTAATGCATTATTGAAACTTTATAATTAGAAAATCACAACTAGCAGACAGACTTCGTTTGGGGATACAATCGTAATTTCACAATCATAATTTCACATCAAGTTACATTACACATAATCATTGTTATAGCACATCGTCGGCGATGATTAATGTACCTAAAAATATGTTAAGCTGCTGTAGCATTCAAAAATGTGGATAACACAAATTGGTTAGTTTAAATTAAGAAAACATAGTCCGCTTGCAATAATTGAAAATTTGAGTTTCATTTTCAGATTCCGCAATTTTCATTATCTTAATATCTCAAAAACTTTGTCTGCTTTTGAAAATATAGGTTGCTTTCACGCAACAACAAATCAGGATTCTCAAATTTCAACATGAAAATCGAAAGATGAGAAGGGAAATACATTCATCGAACAAAATGCATGAAGCTTTACTTTGTGTCCTATCGATTCATTAACCTACCAAAGATTACGACAACGTAACCTCTTTAGAAGCGTATAATTAATAATTACAAGTGATTTTAATAAAAAAAAAACACATCCACAAGCCATTACCTTTTAATCAAACCTAAAAAAAAGTCCTAGATATATGTTTTATAAAGCAAGAAGATTCATGTATTTCAATTATTTGAGGATATCCACAATATTAGGTGCTCAATACTGTTACATGGAATCAAAGCAACCCCAAAAAATACAAAAGTGGGGGACATAAAGTTTGGTACTCCGTTGTCTCTTTTTATGGGTAAAAAGACCATGTCACCATATGTTGTTTAAAGCTAGTTTAATAATTTAATTGAAATATCTGATTAGACACAAATACAGTAGCTACCCACCCCACCCCCACCCCACCACCACATTTTGCGTGTAAAATCATTCTTTTCCCGAAAATTCCCTACTTCGCTCCACCCACCACGTGCCCTGCTCCACAACTTTTTCCAATACGATCATGCCACGTACAATTAACCCCCCCACCCCCGGCCCAAAGAAGGAATATTTTTCCTTTTTTATTTAAAAAACTAAAAGACCCATATCTATTAAAATTAAAATACGAAATAAAAAAAAAATCTAGGAAGGAGGAGACATATAGTCTTACCTCCTCCAATACAAAAGAATATATAAGTATATATAGCAAAAATTTATAATTGAATATCTAAAATTAAAAAGAAAATGATTAAGAATTTCGTAGGAATATCAAAATTATCAACGAACGCATAAAATCTAGTTTAATGATTGAATTGCTTCATCTATCACCTGCATGCTTCCCCATGCTAGTGGCGGTGAGATCACAATTGAGCTGGTAAACGTTAAATGTCAATTTAGGCCGTTGACTACTCCCACGTGTCAGGTCCAACTGTGGTCTTCATATATTATGAGTAGTCACTTTCGTATGTTTTAAGTCAACATATGTGCATAATAATATTATAAAATAAAATATCGATATTATTATATATATTTTAAGGATTTATATCATGTCCCATTATAGGTAATTTCTATATTTTTATATGGACTAGTTAGACTTTTAACATAATGGGAAACCCATAGTTGGTTATTAATTGAGGGGAGAGAGAGAGTCATTTAGTCAATGATTTTGCATTGCGTCACAAACTTAATTACGTTGTATTAGAAAGGTAGGCACAATATATCACTTGATCGTTTTGGACAGTTCTTTTGGTTGGTTTCAAGATGTCTCACCAGACACTCACTTGTGATATTTATAACTCAAAAATTGATATGTTTCAATACTAGGTAAGAATTATATATTGATCTTGAAATAATTAAAAATTAGTATACATTTAAAAATAATTTTCTATATTTGTATCACATAATATAGTATTTAACGCTCAATGTCATGCATTGGATCATATACTCTTTGTTTATATATATATATATTAATGAAATTGTATTTGGACGATGAATTTTAATAAGAATAATAATAATAATTCTTTTTGTTGGTTAAGAAAAAAAATTGAACAAGTACTTTTAATTATGAGATGTATTAGCTAATTTATCTATTTCAGACAAAAGTTCATAAATCTTTTAGAATTTAAATAACAAAAAAGGTGACAAAAGTTAGGGGTTCACTAATTTTTTAAAATTCTTTTTGCTTCGTTCCATTAAGTTCGAGATCCAGAAGAAGCTCAATATATTAAATTTGAAACATCTTTGAGGGAAATCGCATGGATTGTTTTTCCTCATTTTTTTCTTTTAGGCACCTACCTATGCTTGGATACAACTGCACACATGTCAGCTATGCACGTGCACACATCACTCCTCATCCAAAAATCGAGTATACTATTTTGGTGGTGCAAAGAAGAAATACTTCAGGATTTTTTAAAAAATATTTTCACTTTTTAAGGTTGAAAATCGTGTATTTTTCTTATATTTTGAGGGGTTTTCTTAAAATATCCAAAAAATTCTTATTTATGAAAAATAGCTTTATTTATATCAAACACTCTTTATAACGATCTGAGAAAAAAAAAAAACTAAACGTATTTTCTTAGAACGAAACGAATCGTCAAACCAATTTGTCACGGAATCAGTTGGTGAAAACTTACCATTCAGTAAAATCAAACACATATTCATTTTCACAAAAATCAAAGGAATCTTAATTTCACATTTTCACAAAGTATTTTTAAGAGATATTTTCAAAAAAAATCCAACCATATCCCAAAATTCATCTTTTTTGGAAAAAGGGCTGAGCCTCCACCATTCTCCACCAATTATATATATGCATCTCACCCCTCCCCAAGTCCCAATACACACACACACACACACACACACTATAGTAGCAAACTAACAGTCCACTTCCAGAAATCCATCTTCTTCTCCTCTGCATGCTCACATGCAGCAACAGAGCTCTCTCCTTCACCAGAAAGTCACTAGTCAAAAGGCCAACATCGCCTCTGCTAAACCGCCATTCTCTATATACAATCTAACCCCACCTCCTCTGCACCAATAGCTTTTCTTTCTCTCTCTCTACATACAGCTTTATCATCGTCATATCTTCTGCTTCTGGCCCTTTTGAGTTCTTGATAAGGCAACCTTTTTTCCACAGAAGCCAAAGAAAAATGGGAAATACAGACTTTGAAATCCAGCAGCGTGTGGAAGTGCAAGTACCTCCAACAAAACCCTTTTTCCATTCACTAAAATCATCTCTCAAAGAAACTTTTTTCCCTGATGACCCTTTCAAGCAATTCAAGAACCAGCCACTTTCAAGGAAGTTCATATTGGGATTGCAGTACTTTGTGCCTATACTCGAATGGGCTCCCCGGTATACATTTGAGTTCTTCAAAGCTGATTTCATAGCAGGAATCACAATTGCTAGTCTTGCAGTGCCTCAGGGCATTAGCTATGCTGGTTTAGCAAGCTTACCTCCAGTAATTGGCCTCTGTAAGTTCTCAACATGTTCAACTTTTTTTGTACTCATATCTTTGCATACCAAAAGAGGTTAATATTGAAAAAAGCATGCAAGTTCAGGGTTTTGCATATGTATATATATGATGAATGTGTTGGGCAGATTCAAGCTTTGTGCCACCACTGATATATGCAATGTTGGGGAGTTCAAGAGATTTGGCCGTCGGGACAGTCGCCGTTCCATCGCTTCTGATTTCATCAATGCTGGGGAAGGAGGTTAATCCTCATCAGAACACTAAGCTTTATGTGCAGTTGGTTCTGACTGCAACTTTCTTTGCTGGAGTTTTCCAAGCTGCTTTGGGCTTGTTAAGGTGATTACTATGCTTCTAAATCATGACCATGTTATCAATGTTACACGTGTAGAATATTATACTAGGTAGCACGCACGTGCCGGAATAATTCTATGGAACACTCGATCCAATTGTTTGTGTGTATGTCTCTCATGCAGTAAACAGAAACGAATTCCACGAACATTTATATAAAAGAGATATGCACGAATATATGAATTAGATGCAACAAGAATTTTACCTAGTACAAGGGTTTTTCAAAAATTAATTCATGAAGAGAGTACAATAATGCTGGGGACAAAAATTATAGATGAGAAGAGAACAAAGTTGGATGTGAAAAGACAATTATATTGGTGTATTAGCTGCCAATAGTTTAGGTAACCACCAGCCACAATTTGGTGATCATCTTTTGTAATTTTGCAGGCTTGGATTCATTGTGGACTTTCTGTCACATGCAACAATAGTGGGTTTTATGAGTGGAGCTGCCACAGTTGTGTGTTTGCAGCAATTGAAGGGCATTCTTGGGCTGGTCCACTTTACTCATGGAGCTGACCTTGTTTCAGTCATGAAATCGGTATTTAGCCAAATACACATGGTACGTACGAGTTACCCTTCTTGTAATAACATGGTGCATCAAATAACGTCATGCATATTTTAATGAATCATTTTTACATGCCATTTTGACATTTCTTTACATAATTTTGATCGTGGTAGTACAAAGAGCTTAACCATGTAAGAATTGCACGTGTTGTTTAGTACATGATGCTTTGTGGGTCACTTTTTGTAATTTAATGTCTTATGTAAATCTTGATGGTTGATGCAGTGGAGATGGGAAAGTGGAGCACTAGGCTGCTGTTTCCTCTTGTTTCTCTTCATCACTAGATACTTTGTAAGTAGTGCAAGAACGTTTATGCTACCTTTTTAAATTTACATACTATGCATTTCATCGGAGGACTTACTCAACAAAACACCCTCAAGGTGTAAGAGATAAAGGGATGTTATAAAGTACATCTCACTCTATATTTTACACATTCATGTGGATGTAAATATGTAATAAGATGCAACACTTAACAAACACAAAATCTTGGTAAAGAAATTCAGATATTAAGAAGTACTACAATCCAAATTTCAAGTCATTTCCTTCTTTTGCTTTCAAATTATTGACGGATTATAATGGTCTAAATAGCATATAGTGATCCATCCCTTCTGATGCGTTGAAATGTATCAAGAATTCGGGTTTATCCACTCAAAACTGGAGAATGAAAAGAAAAAGAAAAGTTTTAGGCATTTACCTCTTTCCTTTTTTCTCATTAAAATGAATATGCTCACCGAGAACTTTCTGTGAGTCAAATATGTTTCTCCTTTATTGATTTTGGCAAATTTGTGAACAAACAGAGCAGGAAAAAACCAGTATTCTTTTGGATAAATGCTTTGGCGCCCCTCACATCTGTTGTCTTGGGAAGTATTCTGGTTTATCTCACCCACGCAGAGAAACATGGTGTAGAAATTGTAAGTTAAATCAATTTCTCTTGCGCACACACACACACGGGCCTAGAAGAGAGCAAAAGCACGGAAGCCTAACTGGTGATATTGATGTAACAGATTGGACACTTGAAGAAAGGGCTGAATCCACCATCACTTTTGGAGTTGGAGATGGCATTTGGATCGACGCATCTCTGGACAGCAATCAAGACCGGAGTCATCACCGGTGTCATTGCCCTTGCGGTAAGTAGCAACAACCATCTTCTGCCTTATGCCCTGCCTGTAACATCATGCCTTAATGGGTGCATAATGCGAAACTCTACGGCCCGTGTCACCATAAGATGAACTCTTGCACGCTGCGTACACGAAATGATTTCTAGATCAAACGACTAGGCCATGCTACATAGGAGTACATCATATGTTGGATGTTATGTAAAGTTTTGTGACAGCAAGTGTTGATAAACACAACATAATTAGGTGAGATTCTTAAGCGAACTAACGTCTATAGTGGTATGGGGAATATGACCATCAGATTATGCTAATCCGTTGTAGCTCAAGAGTGACCTAATGATTCAAACCCCCTAGAGCATACTGGTTCCAAGAGCATGTAAGAAAAATCTAACATAATCATCTATTGAACAGTTGAGTAGACCAGTATAAGGTTTAGTATGGAGTCATCCAGAAATCACGACAAACATAGTTGAACATGCCCTAGCACAAAGATGCCTTTGCTGGACTGTCTTCAATACGGGTCCTCTCTTTTTGCAAAGGCAATTTGACAGTGAGATTTGATGATATCCGTACAGGAAGGAATAGCTGTGGGAAGAAGCTTTGCCATATTCAAAAGCTACCACATAGATGGAAACAAAGAGATGATTGCAATTGGAATGATGAACATAGCAGGCTCCTGCACCTCTTGCTACCTAACCACAGGTAATTCCTTTAATAAGGGCTCACAATCTAGGGAATTTTCTTATATCTGCGAAACTAAATTCTTTCCCTACCATTTCTGCGCACTAGGGCCATTCTCGAGGACAGCAGTGAATTTCAATGCAGGATGCAAGACTGCAGTCTCCAACATTGTGATGGCAACTGCAGTGATGATAACCTTACTATTTCTCACACCATTATTCCACTACACACCCATTGTTGTGCTCTCTGCCATAATTATGGCAGCAATGATCAGTCTTATAGACTACGAAGCTGCTATCCACCTCTGGGCAGTTGACAAGTTTGACTTCATCGTGTGCATAAGTGCATACATAGGAGTCGTCTTTGGCAGTGTGGAGACTGGACTAGTGATTGCGGTATGCGAGAACAAAAAGGGTTATAAGTTCTTGTTGGTAGGATTTCGGTAAAAGTAATTAACTAGTCAGCCATGGCCTAATAATACAGGTTTCCAGCAGAGATAGAATTCTAAATTTTGTATACAAACTAGCTTGTCAAAATCATTGAATCTCCTTTTCTGAGAAATCATTACTTGACACCAAGTAGCTAT
Source organism: Paulownia fortunei (assembly GCA_019321725.1). NCBI lineage: Eukaryota > Viridiplantae > Streptophyta > Magnoliopsida > Lamiales > Paulowniaceae > Paulownia > Paulownia fortunei. The sequence goes on along the minus strand of CM033123.1, from coordinate 3,016,825 downwards.
TGAAGTTCTCATTTTGATAGTGATGTTTGTACTTGTTATAGGTAGCAATATCCCTGCTTCGCATACTTCTGTTTGTAGCAAGGCCAAGGACTTCTGTCATGGGTAGTATTTCTAATTCCATGACTTATAGAAGCATTGAACAATACCCAAAGGCAAATTCTGTTCCTGGAATTCTCATCCTTCATATCAATGCTCCAGTCTACTTTGCCAATGCCAGTTACTTAAGAGAAAGGTACATAAACTTCATGCTAACAGATGTTACCTGGAGTCCAAGACCAATATACTCATTTGAGTTGATTATGTTCTTAGGATCTCAAGATGGATAGATGAAGAGGAGGACAAGCTAAAATATTCAGCAAAAAATGAATTGCAATACGTCATATTAGACATGAGTGGTGAGTATTTGACTACTATATAGGTTACTTGACTTCGCATGTGAACTTTCACTAATGAATATGATCAAACAACAGCTGTTGGAAGCATTGATACAAGTGGAATCAGTATGCTTGAAGAAGTCAAGAAAAATGTTGATAGAAGATGCATTAAGGTACACAATGTTCATCTTCACAAGCAGTTACTTCCTTAGCTTTCTTATCTAATATTTGTATGCTAATTTTATTAGCTAAACCTGCTTATAATTATGTTCAGCTTGTATTAGCTAACCCTGGAGGAGAAGTGATGAAGAAGTTAGACAAATCAAAGTTTATTGATACAATTGGGCAGGAGTGGATCTACCTAACAGTTGGCGAAGCAGTAAACGCTTGCAACTTTATGCTTCAAACATGCACGCCAAAAACTAAGGCAGTTGAAAGCGCGGCAGCAGATGATAGAGTTTGACATCACAAGAAGTCCCCCAAAAACAATCTATATTAACCAGTCCACAACGAGAAGAACCATTTCTACAGATGGAAGTTCCAAATGTTCTCTAAAAGATTGGAACCTTTCGGTGAATCAGAAAGCTCATGGTTGAAAAATAGTGTGATCACCAATTTAGGGAAATGTCGTAAAGCAAGATGTCCCTAAACAGGCATTAGATCCATGTTGTGGTTCATTGTTTCCTGAAATCATTTCAGGAGGAATGTTTCTTAATTCCAATTGTTTTGCTTAATTGTGCTATTCCAATCTTAGCTGATAGTAAATGGAGCACTAATAATACGATCGCACATGGTAGTGACACAATAAAAGATTAGTCGAACTCAAGGCCTAGCTACACTTGTTTATCTAGAAGGACCAAGCTTGCATATAATAGCAACTTATCAAAAGATTAGTCAACCTCAAGGTCTTCAATTATTGACATACAGGGACTAAGCTGGCCTAACCTGTTGGTGCTATCTATAATTACATAATTACAAAAGCACTTTCGACCAGAGCTAGATACAACTGAGGGCACTATTAAAATATAAATACACATGCAAACAAGGGAGCAAAATTCAAACTCTTCTTTAAGCTTCAGGTTAGATTATTTAAATTCAAGATTTTTACAGTCACTGTTCTTGTTACAAAGCTGAGAGCTTGAGGTGGTGCCAAATTTTCAAGTCACAATTTTTTTTTTCTCTAAATTGTTTTTAGGTGCACATGGGTCTTAAAACCAACCCCAACACGTCCACAAGCCTCTAGCTGAACTAGTTAAGATGTGCTCAAAGATAAGAATTCTGCTTCAAGCAGCTTAGTTAACTTGTTTATCACTGGTGAATATAAGACAAAGTTAATGTTCTGTGCAGGGCCATAAGCAATTGTAGACTTTTCTTTCTTTGAACTAGGAAGTGTTACGAGGCAATGTTTCAACAAAGCTAGTTGGACAGTGACATCATATTTCTAATTGAAATAAGACTAACCTTCTTTCCATATATTAGGTGCTGGAGATCAAAAAAATTTCAAGTCCAGAGGCAATTGGACGACTCATTAGTTCCCATGCATCTCAACTAAAATGTTTTAAACTAAGAGCTTAGAGTATCCGTTTTACATGAAGAGTACGTAATTTCAAGATTGATGAACCGTTACACCAAATCTTCCAGAAATGATAGAACACATATTGACTCATAAATTAAATGATTCAAAAGTAGGAATAAGAAAAGTAATCTAAGAGGCAAAGCAAAAAAGGCATTCCGGCCTCTGCTACGAAACAAAACAAATTCAAATCACAAAAGCAACAAGACTGACAATGAAATTTGTCTTTGTACAATTAAAGCCTTCATGAAGAGCAGCCACTCCCAGTGGATCCAGAAATCTTACCTAGTCCAAGGAGAAGCACCTGAATTTGGACACTTCCTCGATACGGATTGTACACCCAAGCAAGATACTGACAACAAAAACACCGACAGTTCGCATCCATTCTACTTCTGAGGACAAGCTCCATAATTTGGCTACATGTGTCCTCTGATGAATCTTCATCCAGGATAAAGAACATGGCTCGTGCATATATCTATGCCTGCTTGAATACACGAGGGAGAATTTCATGCACACCAATGTCTAATGCAACAGGATCCCTGGTGAAATATTTGGTTAATCAGGAATTTAGTCATCAACAAATAGCTCCAGTTTCTCAATAAAACAACTGGGTCAACTGCGTAATAATACTACAATATAGTGTCATGACATTGTTGCAGTTTTAAATTATCTCAATTATTGAAATTTATAAGCTTTTGAGACCTTAACAATGAGATTACATTTTTGTTATTGGTGCTGTGGTCCACAGTCATTAAGCAAGAATAAATCTCTGCATGACTAAAAGGACTGTTTCATTGTGTGTTTCAGTGGGATCGCAAGTACAAGGTGTATGAGAGAAGGATAAATAAATGAAAAAATGGGTCGGCTATAAATCCATTGATAAATAGATATAAAATCATGCACTTTCTGGATGCCAGTTTTCATGTCTGTGTGTGCACATGTTTGTTTGAATGTCTGGGTGCATATATGGTGTATGAGTGGAGTGAGAGACCTGCACAAGGTCTGCCCCTTCTCGCTAGTACCGGGAACAAACCATATTTTCCGCAGCGAAGGCGATTCAAATTGGAAAAAGAAACCATCATTCTGCCCATGCTTCCATTTTCTTGATCCTTGGCCTTTCCATACCTGCATTAACAGAGAAAGTAGCAGAAATAATAGTTCAATTTTGCAGAATGGTGTAGATAGCAAGAGAACAAGCTTATATCATAGCATGTTTTCTGAAATTAACACAGTAGAAGGAAGTTTTGGAGGACAAGAACCAACTAATGAATTACCACTATGACACCATTAACAACATAGAAAAATTTATCGTAATTTCAACTGGCAAAAGGAGTTCAACTCATCACATGACTGATTAATAAATTACTATACGGACTTCTATGCTTGTTCTTCCAAAAATTTAAATTTACTCATTCCTCACCCACATTAATGAAATATCACAAAAAATGGAACTAACATCCAAGCAAAGATAAGTCTGAAAGCCCAGGACCCACAATACAAACTTCTCAAGCATTAATTAAGAAGAAAAAGATTATCACTGCTTCCATTGGGCAAGTGACTGAATATCTGGTTTTCTACCCCGCCCAGGTCCAAGTCTACAGATAAAAGGTCAAGAGTTCCCACAAGATTCTAACTCCTTCAGGGCCTTCAACTTGTTTAAGTCACTTCTCAGTTTGCAACATAAACTGCCCCAGGTAAGACAGACCAGGTTAAATATTATGACCAAATTGCCCAGATATATATGTATTTTAGTAAACATTAAAGTAAAACCAACAGATGGCTTATTGATGTTAAATGTTACCTGAGGATAGGATATTATATTTTTGGGTGCCACTAAGCAAGCAGCTCGAGAGTAAGAATCTTCCGCATACTGCCTGAGGAATGAAAAACAACTGCTGTGTGTATGTGGTGATTCAAATGCCTGGCATAGTAGGAAAAATTATACTTTTATCCACAATTTTTGCCCAATCAATGATGATTTAATTAATGAAAGCAGATGCTCAAACAGCTACTCGATTCAGATCCATACACAAATGAGAACAGAGCTTTCAGATAATTATGTCAAAAAGATGATGAAACAGGAGCATGGCTGCAAAACCATTAGAGAAGAAGGTTAAACACCTTATCAATATTAACAGCGGGAGCATATTTTTCAGTGTCTGTTTTCTCCTTGTCAAGTAGGAAATAAACTCTAGGATCCACGGTAGAAGTTTCATGCCATGATTTTACAGCACTCTCCATTGTTTCAACAAGGAAAGAGAAAATCTCCTTCCAACAATCTTCAGCTCCATACTTCCCAGACTGCAAAAAACAGAAACTTATTTTAGTCAATCTGGCTAGAGATTGGTGTGCCTAATGGTAATCAAATCATCAATTGACATCCAAGAGAAATCTGAGTACTCAAAAAGAACATTAAGCTGCCATATCCTATGTTATTTGGGCCCTTGTGCACGACTCATTCATGCAGAACCCTGTCATCCAACTCTTCAGAAGCGCATGGATACTTCAACATGATCCTCCAAATTGAATGAAATATCAGAACAAATTGAGAATATCATAACAACGCATGATTCGTCTGAAAATATCAAGCAGACAGGGTACTGTATTGGATGCCCCCACTAAAGCTGAAGCCACAAAAGACATGTTCCTATGAAAATACAATATACAATTTATGCAAATATGGACTTACTAGTTCAGTTTTCACGGAATCCAAATGTTTTGCCATATCAACATTTGATCTCATAGTTTCCACTTCTTGAGCTCGTTTTTTATCTCTTGCCAATTGTGTGAGCCTCTTGATTTTTTTGGCCACCTCAGAACTTTGTGTGTTGTACTTCAAAGCAACCTGGAAAGCAGCTAAGGCCTGCATAACAAATAAAGAAATTTGATAGTTGGTATCTAATTTGCAACAAAAGCTGCTTAAGCAAACTAATAAAATTACATACATCTTCATATCGTTCCATAGCCTCTAAAACACATCCTTTCCTGAAATAACCCTGCAGAAGCAACCAGTGGCATTTCATATGTAAAAGGCTTGAGATTGACAAAAAATAATCAATCAGTAAATAGTGTACCTTTTCCCAATCTGGTTTCAAACTGATAGTTGTGTCTGCATCAGCAAGAGCTTTGTTAAGTTTTACCAAATGCAGAAACGCTGCGGCACGATTGCTGGTATGGAGCATAGTGAAAATTGTTGGGAAAACAGTTCAGATGTTAGGAAAATATGAAACATGGTATCTTCTGCAAGAATCAACATAAGCATTGGCAGAAAACGAAAGCCAATGTCCATGAACAACAACGCAAATGGACCGAGAATAGAAGGACTAAAAAGCAAAAGATGGAAGAAAAGAGAGCAGCATTGAAAAGGGAGCAGATTCAGTTATATCACATGACTTCTCAGTTCATGCAAGCAACTGTCCTTTTTCAAGGGTATTACCAATAAATTTTGTCAAGGAGAGAGAAACTCTAAATCCTTACTCAGATCTTCCCCAAGCTTCATCTACTTGTGTTGTTTCAGAAAGTGCACAGTTAGGCAACAGAATATGTCTATTTCCTTCGTCTTTCTTTCTCGAAGTATCATGCTGTACTTTTGCAAATGTCTAAAAGCATGTTTAAATATGCTTTATGATGTGCATTGACATTTTCACTTCCCTCCCAAAGCACTTAAACCTTACATGGCATGAAGGAATCAAGATGCCAACTATTAAACTACAAAGAAACTCTTTCCTTCTCCATCCAAGCAAAAACACAATTCATATGCCTCAAGTAAACCCGTTTGAGCTCACCAAAATTCTAACTACACACAACCATCACCACAGAAGCTCCAGCACAAGAAATAACAGAACAACTGCATTATTCCACGGCATTCTATGATGAGATAACAACAAAAGATTAATTATTGAAAGAAAAAACAAATAAAATCTTGAAAAGGAAAATAGAAATGAAAATGACACAATTAAGAGTTTAACAGGTACAATACTTTGAAGATAGACAATGCAAACTCGAAGCAGCAACTGATAGCTACACTCACACAATACGAGGAAAAAATAAACATAATAACAACGTTAAGAACTACAGCATAATTTGACACATGTACTTCTGAATAATGAATCCAGAAGCCAAAACAGTTGAGCCAAAAAATCAATCTTGAAATAAACAGAAAACTACAAGCCACCCTAGAAAAACCCACATTAAAAAAAAAGTGGTTAACGAAGCTTCAGTAGGGTGCATACAGAAATGGGTTTGTGCATTTAATACCTGTAAAGAGTGGGATTAGAGGGGTCTTTCTTAATAGCCTGAGTATACAGAGCTGCAGCTTTGAGATAATTCCCTGCTTTGAAAAATTCATTGCCCTGATCTTTCAGTGAAATCTCGGCTGCTTTTTCCTCCCGTTCTCCCATTTATTGTTTGTTTTTATCTCAGCACTGAGTAATCAACACAATAACTTTTTTCTATTTTGATCTGGGCTTTTGGTTAGGGTTTCTGAGATTTTTGCTTTCTTGATTTACTTGCTAGCTTGCTGTGCTGTTCCTCTAGTTAAATCTAGCGAAGAAAAAAACGTGCAACTGTTTTCGAAAATCGTGCTACATAGAGTAATATTACAAATCGTGCTGCTTAATAGTTAGTTGGATGTTGGTCATTTGGTGTAATTGGGTTCATTCACAATTTCACATTGTAAATTTTGTGGAAATTACATAACCTAACCTGTCTAATCTCGAGCTTATACTTACAAGTAATGTTTTTGGGAATATGAACAAATTAATTTTGTTAATAATCAGCGATTGAACTGATTAAATCAGTTCAATCGTCGATTGAACCGATTTAATAAAAATTAATTATATTTTTTTATTTTATTATATAAAATAAAAATATAATAAACTAATTGTTATATAATATATTTAAAATATAAAAATAAATAAATAACTACATAAAAATATATAATAAAATATAAAATTCAAATAATTACATAAATATAACAAAATATCAAATTTAATTTTTAAAAAAAAAAAAAAAAATTGAAATCGATCAAATCGGTTCTGACCGATTTTGATCAGTTTAATCGATTATTCACCGATCAAACGATTTAATGTACCTAATCAAACCGAATCAACCTTCAATTTTTGATTGGACCGATGAACTAACCTATCTAGTCCAATTTTGAAAACACAAAAAATAAAACTAACTTCGTCCTATTTATATTATACTAATTATCATGTACGCATTACTCACATACACAAAATTTAATTTGGAGATAGCGTACAATTTTTCAATCATTTTCTACATTTTATTAAGAATGTGCACTAGTGGGAAGAAGGGCGTATTTAGCATTTAAAATTTTGGTATAGTGATATAAAAATCTTTTTAAGAACATAATCTAACTTTCCTTTTTTTTAATGATATATAGATTTAACAAAAAGGTATTTGCAATTTTATGTACAATTACATTAGTAAATATGCTTCCATGTTTTCTTATGGAATATAACTAAATATATAAGAACCTCAAGAGATAAAGTAGAATTATATATAATATTATCCTGGTTTAAAATCTCAAACTAGACCAAAATGTTAGAAACAATGTTTTTTAAATTGGATCGAAATGGTCGGTTCAACCGATCCGATCAAAAACTGAAGGTCGGTCTGGTTCGATTAGGCCCAAAAATCATTTTGACCGGTTTGACCGGTTTTTATGTTGTTGTTTTTTTTTTTATTTTTTTTTTTAAATTTAAATTTGATATTTTTGTTATATTTATGTGATTATTTAAATTTTGTGTTTTGTTGTATGTGTTTTTATGTAACTATTTATTTATTTTTATATTTAAAATATATTACATAATAATTAATTTATTATATTATTATTTTATATAATAAAATAAGAAAATATAATTAATTTTCAGTAAATCGATCTGACCATCGATTAAATCGATCCGACCAATTGAACCGCTAATTTTAACAAAACAGATTCGAACACCGATCCAACTATGAAAATATTTGTTAGAAATATACTAATCCAATTGTATATTTTGAAATGTTAAATAGATGTGTTATTTATTTAGGCTGCGTTTGCTTTTTTTGTTGGCCCAAATTAATTATTTAGTCTAATCCAATCCTATACATACTTTATTGGATTTGGATTACTTGATATCTATCATCCCAGTCTTATTTTAAATTTCAGCCTAAATAAGAATCTCACCCTGGGATGGATCCAACAATCAAGCCAAGCCCAAGCCCAAACTGAAATAGTAAATATCATTTTTACCCTTAAAAGTCAATATGAAATTACTGTTTTTGCTCAATTTGGAAACCCTCTTATTCCCAATTCAATCTGAGGAGAATAAAATGAAGAAGAATGAGAGGCGGCTGCAACAGTGAAGATGGAGGGAGGAGATAATAGAAAATAAAAAGAGGAGAAATATTAAAAGACAAAAGAAATAAGAGAGAAAAATAGAGGGAAAATAGAGGAAAAATGAGAGGAGAAGAAAAAAAAAGCAAGAAAGGAACAAGAGAAAATTCAGAAAAGTTTGTTGGCCATGAATGAGAAAAAAGAATAAATAGAAGAATGAAAAGTAAAAAAAAAATGGGGGATTACAAATTTATGAAGGGTATATTAGTCATATATTATATCTCATTCATTTATCTCATTATATTATTTATATTTTGTATTGATATATCATTTTTACAATCTAACAAACTATACATAATATTTATTAATAAATCAATTCATATTCAAAATTTATCATATATTTTATCAATTATTTTGTATTCCATTCAAAAAAGTAAACAACTTTAGGGGAAATGGTATAGTTGTCCATCTACTTAATAAAATGATTAATTTTGACAACAATAGAAATCTTCCTCTTCATGATCAAAATATATATATATATATATATAAAGAAGGAAATAATGACAATTCATATTCAAAATTTTGAAGAAACAGTAGTAGTTGCTTCATGCTTGTATATTTTTTCCTATTTCTAGAAAATCATATAATAAAAAAATTATAACTGAACTACCAATATCAATAAATGTATATAATTTAAGACGCTAACGGCAAAATATCTTATGTTTGTTAAAAAAATATGAACATATGCCTTCGGACATTTGGTCTGATTGTACCGCTTTTTATCTTTGTGTGGAATATTAGGGGTTCGATCTCAATATATGTGAATGGATGTACGAGTGAGATAAAAATAAAAAATAAAAAATATGTGCACATATATTCTTTCAAATAGTGTTTCCAAGCCAAGCTTATTCACCTTATACATGTTTAAATTCACAATAAAAATACAAGTTGGGCTATTGATAACCGGATATAATATGTTGCGATATGTATACCTCAAAAGACAATATATTTAATTTTATTTATTAAACTAACCAAAAAAAAATTATAAATTAATTTAACTGCGAAACCATTGACCACTTTGACCATTTCCACTACAAAATTCGAGTTTGTAATTTCTTAATTCATCCTTCATTTCCTTAAACTCATTAGTGTAACTTTGGGGAAAAAAAAAAACATTTAGCAATTTCAACTTGTCAACTGCATCATAAGATTAATTTTGTGATACTTCATCTTTTAATTTTAGATAGATCTAAAGTTTAGTTCAACAACCCTTTTGATTGGTTAGGTAATAACAATTCTCTCCATGCTGCATGAATTCGCTTCTCTCTTCGCCCCTCTTTTCTTGTGGATTTTGAGGTGTTTGTCGGAAGGGTTTATGGATCTATTTCTATTTCAATGTTCTTCCACACGTCTTCTTGCTTTAATATATATGCTTACAATGATAATGATGAGAAGCATCATGTGGAAGTAGGCAAATGTTATTTATTGCACAAATTTTTCTATTTGATCCCATAAGTTACCATCAATTCCATTTTGATCTCATTAAATGTCTAATTTTAAAAAACGTATCAGCTAATCAGCTAATTGTGCATTTTTGTTAAAAGAAAATAGAGTGTCTTTCCATGTGACATAGTCGTTCCCATATAACCCTAAAAAGCATAGATGGAGAGAACATATGAGTATAGGAAAATACTATTCTCCTTGTATAGTTAAACTACCCCAACTATTATAGTAAAAAATAAATTAATGGGTGGTCGATTGAGGCAATCAGAGGGTCACAAATGGTCCTATATCTTTCGATTTTTAGTTAATTGAAAACACATATGATGAATTTGCCGGAAAATTCGTCAACTTTATAATCCTAATCTCATTTTTAATTCATTTCATACTACTTGTTACGAGTGATCATTATGAATTTTAAAAAATTGTCCAAACCACCAAAATCGCATTGCACCACTAAATAAATATTGATTCACAATAAAAATCATAATTTAAAATTTTAAACAAAAATTGCACTGTCCCACTAGTTCCATGATGATTTTAAAATTTAAAAAGCCTCACCGTAATCTTGTATGAGTTATATTGGACTAACTTCAAATAAAGTCTAAACTTTAATTCTCAACGCCCAACAATCCTTGTTACTTAATATTAATTATTATTTTTATCTCATTTTATTTATTTAATGTAATTTGTACTATATATTGTAGTTTTTGCAATTTTAAAAACTGTATCTTGTAATTCAATTTTGAAGAACTTCGTTGTAATTGTTCGGATATATTTTTATGTTAATTTAATTTTAAAAAAATATTATTTTTTCAATCACATTATTTTTTTATTAATTAAAATTATTAAAACTGCCACAACGATCTTAAATCACATATTTTAATTTTGAAATTAATATTTAATAAAACCTCATACGATTAATTCATATTGAAATTAATAAACAAAAAAAAATGGGGAAACCGCAATATGATCTCCCAACTACTTGTCCCAATCTATTTCATAAAAAAGGGAGGGAAATCTAGGATGTGCAAAAAAGTGGGAGGATAAATTTGGATTAGAAATGCTGGGGTTGGGGTGGGGGTGAATTTCCCACACACGTTTAAGTTGGCATCATGTGCTTCGCGAGCGCATGTTTCTCAGTGAGCTAAATATTGTAAGAAGTGAGACCACTCTTAAATATTAGGGAGTGAATGAGACTAAAATGGGATTGATGATAACTTATGAGACCTAATTCAAATTTTTGTCTATTTGTTAAGTTCTAACAACTATAGCGTGGTATGAACTGGTTAAGCGTGCACCTAAACTTTATTATCCATTTTGTTTGTAGTTTCATAATTTTATTTTAGAAAATACAATTTTTGGATTAAGGGATTGACTCATTTCTTATAAATCATAAACCATTCATGTGTTCACTCGATGTGGAATGAACCTCTTCCCCAACATAAACCCCCTAACATATGGATGAACTATTTGGGTAGAGAGCCGGTGTAAGGTTTTCATAGACGGCGTCAAACTGATGTGCCACAAAATGGACAAGCGTCAGTCCAATATGTATTGTCTGCTTTAGCCAGAGTCTTATGATTTTATTTTGAAAAAGATGTATCTTAGGGAGAAATGGATTGACCCCTTGCTTATAAGTCACATACCACCAACGTGTTCATTCGATATGAGATGAATTCATTCCCAACAAAACGAATAAAAACAATGGAGTACATCAATCAAGAGAAGTATACTATAACCTTATTTAGTTCAAATTTCCTAATATTCTTGGGTCAAGATGAAACTTGATCTCCAGATACATCGACCCGAATTTTATGATGTGGGGTGCTCTTATAATCATAAGATCATTAGGTGCTAGATTGTTAGATTAGTTCTTATCCAAATTGAGAATATTTATAATAAGAGATATCACGTATGAGACATATGCTTAGACATGTATCAATACTTAATTTATTTTGAAATTGATTTTGTTAGAAGATCCACGATTCTAATTTTAGAACTAGTCATATTTGATTAAAAAAAAGGCACAAATTTTAAAATATTTGAAAAATATATTTTATGAGTAGGGGTATTTTGGTCATGCAGGGTAAATTCCCTTATCATAAACCATTTAAGAAAAGCTTTTGGATCCCTTCCACAAAGGAGAAGGAAAAAAAAAGAGAGTTGAACACTACTCATTAACCAATGCACATATGCGGGTATTAAAAAATTCAAACTTGAAAATTTCCTTAATTACGTATACTCGTCATTATTTTTATGTAAATATAATAACATTCTAAGCAAGCAGATATACTTAAAATTCAAACCAAGGAACAAGTTATACTAGTAACATTTTGAGGATGAATACACGTTGTTCAGATGAATATTTACTATTTTGTCCTCATAAATTTGCAAGAAATGAAAAATAAAACATTACAGCTTGATCCAATATATGAAGACCATAAGTTTAATATTGAGATTACAAATATCCCAATTAAGTTTTGATTTTAATAATTCTATAAATATTTGGTCACGAGAAAGTCTATGTTTGGGCTCCTAGCTGTCCAGCACCAGCTCTGCAATTATAATGCATCTGATGATAAATAAGATCATATGATGTTTTTATGTCTGCTGAATTTGGTAGTTGACTTTAGTTTATGAACTCATATTCAGAGAATACATTATTAGTAACTTAGTATAAGCCAAATTCTAGTTGTCTAGAATTGATTTTTGTGCTTCTTGTTCTTGTAAATTACCCTTCTAGCGGAAACTGTGATTTAATTCTTTTTTGGCTCAATGATATTAAATCTCCAGAATAGGCAATCCTATTTCATGTCCAATAGGCCTATTTTAGGCCATTTACATTACAGATAAATGATAATTTTTATTAGTTATGTGATTTGTTGATAGTCACTCAAATGACGCTCAAATAACTGATTATTTAGATGAACCAAGATCAAATTTGGGATAATTTTTTTCTTAGAATATATATTTTTTGTTTTTGATATATATATATATATTGTTAAATTATTCAATGTAAAAGTATATTAAATAATCAAAGAAAAAAGATATTAGGAAAAAGAAAGTTAAAATTCTTATTACAATGCTTCAAAAATGAAATTCAAATAATACGTATGATGACAAAAAGTTTAAATAGTTAGGATTACAAATCAAATGATAAAAAGATTAATATACATGTTCAAATGAATCAATAAAATAAAATATTATAAATAATATTTTATCATATATATATATATTGCATTTTCTCTTATATCTTGCTTTCATATATCTCTTGATATCTGCTAAATTCCAACCTAACTTGGGAAGTTTGACTTTCACAAGTTTCCACATGCAAGTGGGATTATATTAAACAAAATTTTCATCACAAGCAATTCAATTTAACAATTAACAAATATATATATATATATATATATATATCTCCCAATTGGGTTGGGGCATTCTATATTGACCATGGTAAAATGACTTTTTCCAGCTATTAAGTTCACCTGCCACCCTCTGTGATAAAAAGCTTCAAGGACCATGCCTTCAATCAAATCAAGTGACGAACATTCACAATTTCACATCTAACAACTTCTCTAAAGAAAAATAGAATTCTAAAACTTTGCCTAGAGCAATTGGAAAAATATGTTTTAAGGTCTTAATCATTTGGATTAAAAATTCTTGACTGGAAATTAAATTACATATAGTTGGTGAAACCTGGTCTGCCAATCAAAATACTTCCTCAGTAGCTTGGAAGCCAATATTTAGAACAAATATAAAAAATATTATTCTTAATTATTACTTTCCCAAAAAGTGAAATTTAATTGCCATCATGTAGTTGTATGAGTAGTGTTTTAAATCTGACATGCTCATATATAAGTGAAAAAACATGGGATGACTATGAAGGTTTCACATCTTTTACTTTGTCAAATGCATGCAATAAAATATAAGTGGTGCAATGATACCTAAAGGTAACTGCTTGATTTTGGCCATTCCAAATTCCCAACCAACATTTTTATTCTAAGTGTAAGTAGGAGGCTTGTACTTATCTGTGATCAATCTTCTTGCAATTGAAAACTATAGCATGTTTTTGTAGCAGAAACAAGATTTGTTAATGCTAAGGTCATTAAGGATAATACATATATTAATTTTTTGGGTTTCGAGTTTTTTTTTTTTTTTTTTTAATTTTCTCTGTAATTTATCTATTTTTTCGTTTTTTGGCTAGCCTTCTCGAAGCAATCAACGAACGATGAGTCTGTGCGACTGCATGCCTTAAAAAAAAAAAAAAAGGAAAAAAATCCATTGATTATGAGAATTTCGGATAAAGGAAGTTGCAATTCTATATAATTTTGGCCCCATTGTATCTTGTGAGACCACTGTTAGAAGAATAGGTCTTGAAAACCCTTGTGGTTTTTTAAGCCTTGTTGTATAAGAAGTGTGAAAAAGACTAATCCAATATTTTAAGTTGAGCCACCAAAACTAAAAACCGTGTTTCTGGTGAAATCAGAAGCTAATCTTCATCCGCCTAGCCTATTGAAAATTGCTTAACACCCTCTATTTTTGTCTAATTCATAAGCAAGAGTGTGTTAATTTAAAAAGTTAAAAAAAAAAAAAGAGAAAAAGAAAAATCATGGAGAACTTTCAAAGCCACCTTCCTTTTGATCAGCCTGTGAGGTCAAGTTTGGGATTTTAATTCCTTATATATATACATATATATATGTATGTATGTATCTATACGTCAGCATCTGATGTGGCTGTATTACTTTGTAAACATACATAATATTGGAAACTGAGATATGATCCGGTTTTAAGCTGATTTAATCATCCCAATCTTCAATAACACACATATAAATCTACTTGGCCAGCTTCAGCCTTAGCCAAATTAACCTTCTCTCAATCAGCAAAAACTTAAAACACCAAACCTCATTTCAGTACACACCACACTTTGATGAAACTCTCATCAAAGGTCTAAACCGAAAAAAATGAAGAACAATTCGTTAGCCCTTTTGGGATTACTATCCTTTGTGTTGTTCTTCACAAGACCATCTCTCCAAGAATCAGATTCTCCCACTCCACTCCCAAACCCCAGGCTGTCCAATGCTTTTATAGCCCTCCAGGCCTGGAAACATGCCATCACAGATGACCCTAAGGGCTTCACTTCAAACTGGTATGGCCATGAGGTTTGCAACTACACCGGAGTTTACTGCGCACCGGCCCCTGATGACCCTCATATCACCACAGTTGCTGGGATTGATTTAAATCATGCAACGATTTCAGGATCATTGCCCGAGGAGCTAGGCCTGCTAACTGATCTGGCTGTGTTCCACTTAAACTCGAACCGGTTCAAAGGCTCCCTCCCTGACAGTTTTCGTGATCTTCGTCTCCTATATGAGCTTGATATCAGCAACAATTTGTTCTCTGGTGAATTCCCTTCTGTTCTCCTCTGCCTCCCTTCCCTAAAATTTATGGATATTCGATATAACAAGTTCCAGGGAAAGGTTCCTTCTGATCTTTTCAACCTGAAACTCGATGCCCTTTTCATAAACAACAATGATTTCCAGTTCACCCTGCCTCAAAATCTTGGGAACTCCACACTTTCCGTTTTGGTCCTGGCTAATAACAACCTCCAGGGGTGTTTGCCACCAGGTATAGGCCAAATGGCAAAAACCCTGAACGAAATTATCCTCATGAATGCTGGTTTGAGTGCCTGCTTGCCTGAAGAAATTGGATTGCTGACAAAAGTGACAGTATTTGATGTGAGTTCTAACAGTCTTGTGGGAACTTTGCCTAAGTCCATGGGGAATATGAAGAGTCTTGAGCAGCTAAATGTCGCACATAACAAGCTTTCGGGCCAAATTCCAGAGAGTATCTGCTCATTGCCTAGGCTGGAGAATTTCACTTATGCCGACAATTATTTCTGCGGTGAACCGAGTTCGTGTCTCAAGCTGGACGATAAGGATGACACCAAGAATTGCATACCTTATAGGCCCAAACAACGCTCTGCTGAGGAATGCCACGACTTTTATTCACGTCCTGTGGATTGTAGTGCCTTTGGCTGTTTACCGCCACCACCTCCTCCTCCGCCACCGCCACCGCCACCGCCACCTCCTCCTCCGCCACCGCCTTCCCCGCCACCACCTTCACCACCACCGCCTTCCCCGCCACCTCCTTCCCCTCCACCTCCTTCCCCGCCTCCACCTTCACCGTCACCTCCGCCGCCACATCATTATTATTATCCATGATCATTGATCAAGTTCGCAATAATACTCTTTTGTTTTGTTTAATTTACAATTCTCATTGACTACTCCTTTTTTTGCTTTTTTTTTTATACATTTACTTCTTCTGTTGTTACAAGAAAGGATAATAACGTACAATAATGTTTTTCTTCTCACTTAATCATTTGTGACATGTATATGATGAAATGCGTTTTGTGTATTTTAAATGATGTTTTTGTTTATTTCTAGAATATTTATTATCTGTTGGTAATAATACAGCGAGGTTGATTCTATTCATTCCGTTTCTTTAATACTGGTCGTTCATGCTTAATTTCATTCCTCATATTTAATCATAAGGAATTATTAATTATTGAAAAAGCTGTTTCACTGATGTTTACATCAGAGAAATTGAGCTTTCAAGGTTGTCAGTAGGCAGCAGCCAATTATGAATTTCAACATGAGTTCGTCAAACGAATAATCCAT
Organism: Paulownia fortunei; assembly: GCA_019321725.1. Lineage (NCBI taxonomy): Eukaryota > Viridiplantae > Streptophyta > Magnoliopsida > Lamiales > Paulowniaceae > Paulownia > Paulownia fortunei. The sequence continues at coordinate 3,000,358 of CM033123.1, read as the reverse complement.
GTTATATGCCTTTATTATTTGAAGGAAATTTCACAAAGAAAATATAATTAAGTCAACTAAAATAAAATAACAAAAATACTTTTGGGATTAATTATTCACTTCTTTCATCACTAAGATTGGTTTGGTGAGTCCAATGTTCTAAATTTGAATCCCGTTTGCGCATTTGTCTTAAAAATTTGGCAGTGCTAGTGTTGTTCACTCTTCAATTTGACAGAAGACTGCTACCCACTTCAATAAACTATACTCAATCTCTAGCACGTTAATGGAACCAATACTTGATTTATTGTTCAATTGTTTGATATGTTTGCAAATGAGTACGGAAATCCGAACATGACATGGCAGGGGCAACAAGGTTGCTACTATAACAGAAAAAAAGTACCCATTATACATTAATTTCCACTATATTACAAGAATTGATCACAATCCTTTTTTCTTTTTTTTTCTCTGCAAAATTTAAAGAAAAATGTCTTCAAAAGTGTTAACATGCCTACTCTTTTTTTATTAATTTTTTTGTGGATAATATTTTGGCTCGATTTTGGAGTTTGTAGGTAAATTTGATTCTAAATGAATTATTTCTTAAAATGGCAGTTAATTTTTTTCTATGCACACGTTGAATATTGTCAGCATTGATACTATTTCTACTAAAATTTTCTCCAATTTTAATATTACCATATAGCTGTATAAGAGCTGTCAACTGCTCCTACTGAATTTGTCAATTTGAATTCTAATGAAGAATCTCTACTTGAACCCAAATTCAAATTTGTTTTGCTTGGTGCGGTGGGCTGGGAATGGTGATGTTAAATGGCAGAGATGTAATTTTTATGAAGTTACAAGGACAAAGATGACTTTCACTTTCTTTTTGGGCTGGCCTGGGCTGAGGAATCAGAACCCAGAAGATGTTGCTGTTTATCAAGCATGTTGGGCTTCATATTAGGCCTTGTCAAAATTAATGGGCCATCTCCACCAAAGATTAATTGGGCCTGATCCTTTTTTATCAGACCCAATCCGTGTAGACGAGCGTCAACCAAACGATTATAAAGAGCACAGAATAGCTAGGGTTTCTGCTGAGCACATTTCTTTTAACGAACAAAGAAAGGGTCTCTGACTGAGAGCCGTCGCTCTATCCTCTAAAACTCAGCTGCTCCGCCACCATGGCCGTCGGGTACTCTCTCTATACCTATACATACAACTGATGAACATATACTCACATCATATATAGGCTACTGTTGTATAAATTAAAATTTGTTTTTATATCGAATGTTTGATATTTGTTGCTTTTCTGATTTGACACAGAAAGAACAAGAGGATTTCGAAGGGGAAGAAAGGAGGCAAGAAGAAAGCGTGAGTGTCTTTTTTATTCTTTTTTTTTGTTTAATTTTAGTTTCTGCGTCTTCACATTTTCATTTTATGTAATACTGCTGTTTTGGAATATTTTTTGAAATGTCTGCTAATTTCATTTTAGGTCTGATCCTTTCGCGAAGAAGGACTGGTATGATATCAAAGCGCCGTCAGTTTTCAACACCAGGAATGTCGGCAAAACACTAGTTACTCGTACTCAGGGTACTAAGGTAATATTTTTTTTGATTTCTATGAATTCAATTTTACCTGTAAGTTATTTTTTTAGTTAATTTCCAGCCTAATGTGATTTATGTATCTGCATTTTTTATCTGAGTCTTTTGATCTTTTATAGACTTGTTTTTTTTTGCGAATAGCTCAGTTTATTTTACTTTAACTGGTTTTGTTTTATTAATTTTGTTGTTATGGTTTGGAGTTGCACTGGCCGTTGTATTTTCTGCCCAAAGTGTGATGATTTCTTATCTGGATTTTGCTCCGATTGGTTTTCTATTGTTAAGAATTCTTTTGGGTTAGTTAATCTTGTTTTTTAAAACTTGGATTTGGGCGAATGTTGAGTAAATCATGTTTTTTGTTTATATTTTCGAGGATTACATAAATTAGACCACTTTAAAGAAATATTTTAGGGATTGCTGTTTTCCACTAGTGTCAGTGTTTCTTCTTTAAAATTTGTTAGGTTTGAAATCTATTTTGTGTGTGGATAAAGTCGTCTATCCAATCTTACATGCTCTCTTCATTTTCACTTCCCATTCACTTCTAAGTTGAGCGTTAAGGTTATTGGTAAACAAATGTGAACTTTGTACTCACTCCACTGTCATTCTGCTAAGTGTCTAGTCTAATGGAAGAAGTGATGTTCAAGTACCAACATGTGTGCGTTTATGTTATTTTCATGGTCTAAATGATACTCATCATAAATTAAAATGTTATGTTTTCTGGCTCACGTACTTTGCTCTATGGTTTGACTAGCTACTTATATCAAAGCATGTGTTATTGCCATATATGGAATCTGAACACTTGAACAAAAAAATGTTCTCACTTTTATTTGATGACTCTATGTGCAGATCTAGTTTATTAAAAAGTAATATTTTCAGTTATGCTGGTTGATAGACTTGGTTGTTTCAACAATGTCATTATCTGTTGGTAAATTTTTGTTGCTAGTTGCCTGTTGTCTAACTATCTATATATGACAATTTTCTCTATCAGATTGCTTCAGAAGGACTTAAGCATCGTGTGTTTGAGGTGTCCTTGGCTGACCTTCAAGGTGATGAGGATCACGCGTTAAGAAAGATCCGCTTGAGAGCTGAGGATGTTCAGGGAAAGAATGTTCTCACAAACTTCTGGGTATGAAGAAGCTGAAGTATCTAATTTTGTTGTTTTTGTTGTTGCATGCGCTTGATGAGATTTTAATGGCTGTCCTTTTCTGTTGAAATTGCAGGGTATGGACTTCACTACTGATAAATTGAGGTCACTTGTCAGGAAATGGCAATCACTGATTGAGGCTCATGTTGATGTCAAGACAACCGACAACTATACTTTGAGGATGTTCTGCATTGCCTTCACTAAGAAGCGTGTAAACCAGCAGAAGAGGACATGTTATGCACAGTCAAGCCAGATTCGTCAAGTAAATACTGCAATCTTCATAGAATCCTTACTTATAATTTGATTGACCTGCATGTATAAGATATTGGGAATCCATATATAGGTTAAACGCCACAGAGGATCAATTTCTTATCTTTATCTTGGCCATGTTTTGTCACATTGACTATATTCGGTTTCTGGTTAGATTCGGCGGAAGATGAGGGAGATTATGGTTAACCAGGCACAATCTTGTGATCTCAAGGATTTGGTTCAGAAGTTCATCCCTGAGTCAATTGGCAAAGAGATTGAGAAGGCAACTTCAAGTATCTACCCTCTGCAGAATGTGTTTATCAGGAAGGTTAAGATCTTGAAAGCTCCCAAATTCGACCTTGGGAGGTTGATGGAGGCAAGTCTCTGTTATTCCTTTTTCTTCTATTTAATGAGTCCTGATTGCTGCTTGATTTAGGCAAAATTGCTGTTGCATTTTGTTTTAGTTGAAGTTTATTTGCTTGTACTTTTTATTTCATTTTTCTGTCACCAGCATCCAGGGCTACATGCAGCTATCCATCCAGATGCCAACTAGTTTGCTCTTTTCCTAGGTGTAATATTGTTTTAGATGACTGGACTTACCTGGCACCTAGGCTGCTTGTCAGCTTGTATTCCCTCCATGAAATTTGGAAGATCAAGTCCACTTTATATTTACATGCTCTAGAACACCTTGATCATTGTAAAAATTATTTTGTATGGCCTAGTCAACTTTCTGATATTTATGGTGGTTGTTAATTTAAATCTTAATATCAAAATGTCTCCTGAACGAAATGTATGTGCGATGTTATGTAGGTTCATGGTGATTACAGTGAAGATGTTGGTGTGAAGTTGGACAGGCCAGCTGAAGAGCCAGTTGCTGAGGCGACTGAAGTTGTTGGTGCCTAGATGAATAATACCTCCTAAACTTCCCTCCATCATGTTGATTTCTGTCCGGGCTCATTTAGATTTTCATTTGAAAAAGACATGAATTTGTGGCCGCAAAGTTTATTTTTGGAGTGATTTAGGAAGAAATTTTGCTTGCAATGGAGTACAACAACATTTCCTCCCAACAAACTACTAGATAAGGCAATGTCATATTATCTGGCATTTTACATTTGCTTAGATTTAATTTGGAATTCTTTTATATTATTTTCTTTCCAACCTTGATTTGTTTAACTTCGTTGCATACTGAGGCCCTAGTTTTGTGCGATGCCTTTTTCTGTGGTTCCCTCGAAAAGTTGAAACTTCTGTGGTTCATGAAAATCGATCCATGTAGTTGCTATTGTTGGTAGAAAATACTGAACTGGTTAAACTCAAAAATAATGTGGCTTCATTACTTATGTAGCTTCCAACCCTACAAGATACACATGACTCTGAGTAGAAATGGTTAAACTCAAAGTTGTTGATCTGTCTTCTATCTTCTGTGTATACAATCTTCAGTGGTTGCCCTCGGCTTACGTGCTAAAGAAGGATTGAGGTTGTGAGCTACTTTGTTAAGCTTTGTTGATAGGATTAATCACCCTCTAGGGCAGAGTGCTCTTCGAAAGCCCTGGAATACTAGCTATATTAAGGATGATATACATTTTGATGTTTCGCTTAATTATACATTTTTTTTTTTTTGAGAAATATTCCTTGATTTATGAGGCTTTTCAAAAATGCCTTATCCATGTGGGAAGGTTTATGAACTAATTTTTGACCCAATTTCACTGTGGATAATGCCCTTCGGGCTTAAATGTTAGCCCTTTCCCAAGCATAAAGCGAAATTGTAATTTATGAGTAAAAGAATATACAATTTTTTTTTTTTTTAAATGTGATTATATATATATAGCCGTGCAATTTTTGCTATATATGCATACCACTATTTCCAATATTTTGTTCACAAAATTTACATGGTTTCAACACGCGCTTCAGATGGTAATGTTAGTGTATTATGACTTAGAAAATATAGGCAGGCGACATGGGAAGAACACTATTATTATGATTTCAGAAACAAGAATCAATCAGGTAGATTTTTTTATTGCTTCTCAGATCATGGTTCTCACACTTGGTGTTTATTTCCTATACATATCTTCAAAAACAAAATCAAATCAAAGCCTAACTTTTAACAAAAATCAATACTGAGAAGTAAATCAATTTTTTGGCCAATATTTTTTCAGTTTGCTTGGAATTGCAGTGTCTTCAGTTTCGACTAAACACTGATTTATACAATGACGATAGAGTTGTGGATATCACATGTTTTTGCATGTAAATTATTGACATAATACCAACACAGTGAGTTGAAAATCTGAAATAACAGAAGTAGCTTATTTGGAATTAGATAAAATCTGATCCTTACACTTCCTCTAGGCTAAGGAAATCAGTTTTCTCCAACTAAATAAAGAGATGATCCTATCAACATAATACAAGAGGACCAAACTGCTATTCAATCCAAGAACAGTAGTGAAAAATTACTAGCTGCGTCCATTTCTACTTGTTGATGGTCTAAAGCATCCACAGAGAGGACCCTTCTTACGCCTTCCGCTGTTTTTCCTTCCATTGTAGATGAAGTCTCTCAGAATAATGGTTTTACTCTTGAAAAATTTGTTTCTCACTTTGTTTTTCTTTTCATCCTCCAGCTTCAACAAGATGTACTGAATTTTCTGAAGCTCTAATTGCAGCCTGCCAATCCTTTCAGACCCTTTTCGCGCCTGTTCTGTGACTTTCCTTCTCCGTGTTTTGACGGCCTCTTTCAGCTGTGGCGATGCCTTTCCATCAGGAGAAGGGCACTCTTCTATTTTTTTCACCAGTTCACCATTCAAATCCACTAGATGTACAACAGTTTCCTCAGCTTCTAGTAATTGTTCATGGACTGTTTCAAAATCAATGTTCTTAGCCTTTCTACTCTTTTTGTTCGTCTCCATTTTCCTTCTCAGGTTTTGCACTGTTGTCTGAAGATTTTCCAGTTTCTCGGCATCAGAGGCAAGTCTCTCCAGGATCCTTCTATCATTCACTTCTCTGCTGGGCTCGGTACTTCTTGTTGACACCTCCAATTTATCCACGCCCAACTCTCTCTCCATATCTGAATCGGTAGAGGGAGGCTCAGACTTACGCTTTACGTTTTCAAATTGATCGTACACTATATCCTTTTCAGTCATTTTGTATGACATCCTAAGTGACTCACCAATTGTTAGATCTCTATTGCCATCCTCAGTAGTTTCCCATAGCTCAAGCAACTGATCGTCTGCTCCAGCATTACCTCTCTTGTGTATTCTTTTTAGTGAGCTATTAGAGACTTGATCGAGAGGAATATCTTTCATTAGCATACCATTCCGAACTTCAGAGGCTTTGGTTTTTATTTTCTGCATCTTGAGGGTATCACTGAGCTCATTTCCATATCCTTTCTTTCTGCTGTGCTCGTGTTTGTCTCTACCCAAGCAACGACTGGGTTTTAACAGCTCAATCTCACCCATTGCAGATTCTTCTTTGCTTTTAGAGGCTGATCTTCTCTGCAATACGGGTTTGTTTGTTTCTCCCATCAACTTTCCAACTGCTTTAATTCTCATCTGCAAGTTCTGCAAGCTAACAAGGGATTGATCTTCCAGAAGTATTTCAGAAGTACTTCTACTGGGATCAGCAGCAGCTTCAAAAAACTGAAAAGATGCAGAAATTTAATTCTTGTTTTTCAGTAAAAGCATTCACCAGAATTAAAAATACTCTCATGTTTAGCATGCGAGGGAGAGGAATAGGTGTAATGCTTAGCCTGGAGTTTTGATGCAAAACTCTTATATTACCTTTGTCCAGTGCTGAGTTCTTCTATTTTGTTGAACAGAAGCAAATGTATGATGGTTCAATCTTTCCTACAAAGTTTTAGTTATTTCCTGATTTTTAAATTATTATGCTGTGTATTTAAAAAATACAAAACAATAATAACTCGGGGGCTTACACCCTTCCCTAGGCAAAACAAATCACATTGTTGACTAGCATCGATAATTAAAGCACGTGATTCTGACAAGAGAGAGTATATTACCTCTGGCTCATGATTACGGGATGCTTTAAGCTTCATCTGAAGAAGTGCATTATGCTCAAGGAATGTTATATCATCTCTTAGGGCAGCTATGACTGGAGCATATGCATATAGCTGGGATTTCAACCCGCTAATTTCACTCTCCATCGAGCAAATTTTCTCTTTCATTTGCTCAATCTCTGACGTTTTTGAAGCATTTTCATTCTGAAGAGTCTGGCATACCCCAGTAAGCTCCCGCACCTTATTTTTAAACAATACTTCATGGATGGAGGAGATCTGAAGATCAAAATAAAATGCTGTGGCTTCTGCCTCCCAGAGTTCAAACTCATTGTTCTTCTCCTGGAGTTCTGAACTTAGAGTCTGCTCTCTGATTATTTTTTCTTCTATTTCTTCACGAAGTAGGCCAAGTTCAGACTCTAAGTTCGTGTTAATTATATGCAGGCTCTCAATTTCCTTCTTCTGAATAGAATTATTTTCAGACAGCTGGAGTATGTTCTTTTCCAGATTTTCTTTTATCTGCACTGACTCTTGAATATCAGCCTTCAGTTCATCCACTGTTCTGCACAACTTCAAGTTCAAAGTTTCAGCAGCTTCAAGCTTCACTTCTGCATCCAAGAGCTTTCCTTCTGTTTGAAGCAAACTCTCTTTACCACTTAGAATATCCTTCTTCATCCGAACATTATATTCTCTGATCTCTTGCATCTCTCTTTCCAATTTATGAACAGCATCTTTAAGGAGTAAATTTTCCGCTTTTTGTAACTCTAGCTTCTCTGTCAACACACTCATTTCCCTTTCAAGGCTACTGTTAATCTCATGTTCTCTGTTCAGATCTTCAAGAAGTAAGTTTAGTTCTGCAAGTTTCTCTTCCCCAAAGGTCCTTAAAATTGCCGATTGGTTAGCAGTTGCTAGATATTCCAGGAGAGCAGCATCATTATGCTGATCTACCAGGTATTTCTCCTCCTTTAGATCAGAAAACTTCTTCAGTAAATTTTTGTTATCCTGATTCACTTGCAAGTATGCTTCCTCTAATGCATTGTAAGCTTTACGCAAATCAACTTCTTTGATACAGAGACTCTCCAATTCAGCCTCAAGTATGGCAGCATGCTGATGACTCTTGCTCGCATCTGATTTCAATTTCCTGTTTAACTCTAGGAGTTTGTCTTTTTCATTTTTCGCCATAGCAAGCTTCTCAGCCATGGTTTTGAACTCCTGCTCCAAGTATATCTTCTGTGACTCGATTTCCATCCCCTTGGACTCCAACTGCTCAAGTAGAGTTAGGAAAACTGAGTTCTCCACCAAGAGCTGCTGCTTATCATTCTCATGGTTTGAGATGGAGCATTTCATATCTTCAATAATTCCTAGAATATGATGCACAAAAGTTCGTTCGTTCTCAATTTTGTCCTCAGGAGCACAATCTGAACCAGTTTCAAGGGCTCTAAAAACCTGGTATATGCCCAATCTCAGTCTTTCTATTTCATCCAACAGGAGTTCAGCTTCTACCTGCTGCTCAAGACTTTCACTCTCCAGCTCTGAGATCAGTTTCTCTGCCAATTTGGATGCCTCAACATGTTTTTGACACTCAATAATGAGAGAGTAATTTTTTTCTTCCATATCTTTTATGAATTTCTGCAAGATGGTTATCTCAAACTGAGCTTTTAGAGATTTATCAAGTTCCTCTTCAAATTCTTTCTTCTTCCAGCTATTTTCTTCTCGCAGGAAATGAATATGGTTTTCAAGTCCAGCCAACCTCGTCTCACTTTGGAGCTGGGAGCTTGTTCGTTCTTGCTTCTCCGCACTCAAGGAAACCTTGAGTTCTTCGACTTGACAGTGCACAGCCTCCTTCTCCTTCTCTAGGTCAGCATATTTTTCTTCCAGCCCTATATATCTTCTCTCCAGGCTTTCCAGTCTTCTCTCAACATTTTCCAACTTAAAAGCCAAGGTACCTCTTTCAGTCAAAAGATAAGACCTTTCGCCCTTGAGCAATTCACAGATCTCTTCTAATCCCTTTGATTTTTCCCTCAAACCTTCCAGTTCAACTTTTGCAGTAGACAGAGAATTCTCAAGAACAGCATTTTTTTCCAATAGCCTGTGCATGGTCTCAGTTATAGCCTGTAACTGAGACAGAAGTGAAGCTTTCTCAGCAACAAGTGTGGTTTTTTCTCCATGGAGAAATTGGCAAGATTCTTGCAATGCTTTCACCTTTTCTTGTGAGCTCTCCAGCTCACTATTCAAGTCTGACAGGGAGCTTTCCGCAACAACCTTTTTCTTCAAAAGTTCTTCCATGTTTTCCAGCTTCTTCGACATAATTTCTTTCTCATTGCTGCCCTGCTCATATATTTGTCTCAGCTTTGAGTTCTCATCCCGCAAGCTCTTCATTGAAGTCCCCAGATATTTTGGGTTCAAACCTGCTGCTTCCACTTGCTCAACTAAAGCCAGGTAGCTCCTATTCAAGCCTTTAATTTCCTCTTTCAAACACACAATTTCCTGCTGAAGGGAATTACTTAGGTCAATGTGGTGTGAAACTTCTTTTTCAAGTCTCTCCTTAATCTCCCTTAAGCTAAGGATTTCATTTTGCATATTCTCCATAGAAACAGCTGCAGACAAGTTCGTTTCACTCAAACTTTGATTTTCATCCTGAACCTGCCGAAGTTCTTCTTCGAAGACATGTTTGCTTACTTCCAAGTCCTTTAGCATCTGAAGCACATTTTCGAGCTCCAGCGCCATAGCTCTTTGATCATCTTGAGATTGAGAGTGCAAATTTTGCAGAGTCTGGAGAGTGGCTTCAATTTGTGCATGACGCAAGTGCTCATCTTGCAAACAAGTCTGGAGGTTCTCCAACTCCTCCTGCTTCTCTGAAAGTTCTTGATCTTTCATAGCAATCTTCTTTGCCAGATTTTCTGCCTCAGTACGCAGTGATAGATTTGACATCTCCAACAGGGTACACTTCTCTTCAGCAGTTTTGAGTTTTAAAGTTCCGATCAAAACATCATTATTAAGGCACTTGACATCCTCTTTGGCACTGGATATCTCTCTCTCAAGCTTGGACATTATCTCCAAGCAGCATTTGTACTGGAGTGCCGAAGCTTCTTTCTCCTTGTTCAGATCAGCAAGAGACTTTTTAAGTTCAGAGACTTCATTTTCAGCTCTTTCTGCTTGCTTTTTAAGCAGTCTCGCCTCGTTTTCGGTAACAGAGATGACATTCTCTAGAACTGATATTTTTCCAAGACACTGTTTGTACTGATTAAGCACTGCTTCCTTTTCAAGCTCTAATCTTGAAATTTCATCTTTCAAAGTTTGAGCTTCACTTTCTGCTTCTATTGCTCTCGTGTTAAGTCCTTTCGTATCTTCTTGGACTTGAGAAACCATAGCCTCCAGACTAGATATCTTCTCCAAATACTCCTTGTGTTTGACCAATCCAGCATTCTTTTCAGCCTCCAACTGAATAAGGGCTTCCTTCAATGTTTGGACTTCAATTTCAGCTCTACTGGCTTTTTCATTGAGATTCATTGAATCCTTTTGTGCATTATTGAGCTCTCCCTCTATATTAGAGAGCTTTGCCAGACACTGTTGATACTGGAGGAGCACATCTTCCTTTTCAGTTTGCATACCAGCAAGGGCTTTCTTTAAGCCTTGAATTTCACTCTCAGCTTTTCCTGCTCTTTCAGTCTCCTGAAGAACCTTGTCTTTAAGATTCTGATTCTCATTTGACAATTGGAGCACTTCATTATGAAACCTTTCTTCTTTCTCAATTTCCTGCTTCAGACCTTTCCTTACCCTTCGTTCAACAGATTTTGAACTTTGGGCTACTGCTTTGTCCCCAGACATTTCATGAAATTGTTTCAAACCCCTTTTTCTTATTCCCCCTTCTGAATCTTCTTTATGAGGTGCGCTGCTATTTATGGAAGGTGTGTCGGATTCGGAAAGCCCCTGTGCATCATCAAGCAAGTCATCTCTGTCAAACAATGCACGCACAGGAAATTTTATTTCTGGTGTGTGCGGCTCCCTGTCCTGTGCCGAAGGTTTTGAAGGTGAATCTTCAACCAGTTCAAAAGGTACTTGGTCAGGAAATGCCTTTGCTATGGTTCGATGGGCATGGCGGAGTTCCCCTGTTGCATGATTATATCTTTCAGCTAATGCACGGTATGCCCGATAGAATTCCTCAACTAATTTCATCAACTCAGGCCGTTTCTTATAGTACATTTCAGCCCTTCTTGCAAATGAATCTGCATCTTCTTCAATTAGCTTGATCATAGATTTGACTTTGGCATCCATATCTGACACACCATGGGTGAATAATTAAGAAAAGAAAAGATTAGTAATGTCAAAGAATCAATCCGGGAAGCAACCAACAAATGTGGATGTAAAAACAGAGGAGAAGAAAATCAGCAAGGTTAAACAGCAATCAAAACCGTGAACATTACAAAGACGTGTAGAATGCAGTTTAATACAACCTCAGGAACTTACAAGAAGCAATATTGGATTCAGTGCATTCTCATGCATGTATATATGAAAAGTCATGAAATACATTACTCTTTCAAACTAATATAGAGGAGTAGTTATCCTATTCCTTTCAATGGATTGAAGGAAGTCCACATGATTGCACGTGCACTCGAGGAACTTAACATTGAAAAGTAAAAAATACACAGTCCATATAAGCCCAGTGGTTTGGTTTGGACAAAGCTCATAGAAGCATTTGAACACTACACTACCACAGAGTGCACAGTTCTATTTGAATGAGCCATATGTATTAAGTACACTAGTAAAGTTCTTGGTTATCTATTATCTTCCAGTACAATGCAGGTTAGATTTATAGTGAGCAAGCAACAAGCCTCCGCAAAATCCATCAAATTATCATGTTGCATAAACAGACAATACAAAACATAAGAAAAGTTGAATTCTTGGTGTGGAAATCAATTCAGTTATAGATAATTATTTAATCTAATGCACAAAAAGAAAGCTTTGAGTCCAAGAACTTATCACCTTCTTTTAGCTAATGGCAAGACGTGGGTATGACTGGATAACAAAATTGTCATCTAATATTGTAATGATGCACCTATAGACATCCTGAATCACAAGTCTTTATCATGAACATGCATAGCAAAAGAATGCAAAGATGCCAAATTCTATCATCTAAAAAACGTGATGAAAACTTCAATTGGGGCCAGACTGTAGAAGAAAAGTATCCACCTGTAAGATTTTCTTGGAGCCATTTTGAGTTCTTTGGGCTATTGTGGCTATCCCACCACCAAGAATACAAGCGCCTGGATTCAGAATGTAATAAGGTTGCCATAACTCCAGCAAAGAACAGAAATGCAACTCCCTTCGACCTCGTAAAAACCTGCTCCTTATATAACGAAGTAACAGATCGGGGGTCCAGGCCAGTATCAAAACACTCAGCTGAACTGTGACAATATCTCACACCTGGACCAAAAGAACAAGTTGTAACAAGAAATGCAACAAATCTTCCCAGGATTAGCAATGAAATATATGCTCTAGTACCAAGATCACTGAAAAAAGATGGACACAAATGAAACAAATTCTTCCTAGAAGTATCAAGCATTCATGCTTCATATAATGATGTAGAGTCTGACAATCAAGGGATTCAGTGTTACCTGCTTGGTCAAAGGAATTAGTTAGAAATGCAGAAAATGAACGCCACCGTAATGGCCTCTGAGCTAATTAATGGAAGAAATCCTGAACCAAAGAAGTAATATAACATTATTCAGATTTCGCATGTGTAAAGGACTCTATTAACAGAAAATGATACAAAGTAAAAGATCAAGTAAATAGGTTCTTCACTGATTTACGGTCCACAATTTGATCTTCCCACGAATAGTGAAACATAAATAAAATATACACTTCATAGTAAAACCATCTAAAATTATTTAGTGATGAGATACTGGATATGACTTCCTCTATTACACATATGCAAAAATTAAAAAAAATAATAAAAAAATAAAAAAATGAAAGAACATCAAATTGACAGTACTCATGGCACAAACATTCTGAGGAATGGACGGTGAAATTTTCTATATCTCCTTGTCAAACAAAGGCATTATTCACTGAACATAAAACAACCGACTTTTACGGGCAAAGTTACTCACAGAAAGCAGCAAATGATGAACTTATGCAGACAAAATAGCTCGACAAAATTCTAAATTAATGAAATCTGATCAGAGCGATCAAAGCTATTGTAAGTTAACCGATGGAACACAAACACTGCAGAATCAGGGAGGCGCACAAAAATGAACTCCATCAAGCAAAGAGGAGAACAATTTAGCAAAGAAAATGGCTTTTCATGCCACTGAGCTTCATCAGAACTGCGAAAAAATGAATCTTCACAGACAACTGAGATCAACAACTCTCTAAATGAATGGAATCTGGTGAAATAACTGTACAGCACCAAAATTTACACATAAAATCTCAGAGTTAAATCAAATCAGAGCAACCAATCATATAAGCACAATAGCATGACATTCATGCAAATGGGCCTTCCAGAAAACTTCAAAAGATTGAATCTTTGCACTTCACGAAGAAAAAGGGAAGAAAATTGAAATTTTACGGCAAACTCACAAATTAAAAGGAAAAACAGAATCTTGATCAGCAGCTGTTGTTACGAAAACCACCGCAGCTGCTAAATTTTCACTTTCACCCCATTGTTTCTCTCACCTACTTCACTCACTGTGTTCTCCAACTTTCTTCTCTCTCTTTATCTTTGATGGGTCATCTGCATTATGTACTCAGTCTTTGGTTCTTGGTTGGTACTTTGTCAGTATGACAAACTGTAAAAGTACAGAAGTGAAAAACTTTATAAACCTCTCACTAGTCACTGTACACCATACATATATAAGTATGTATATATAAATATAAAAATATTATTCATCATATAAAGAATAATTTTCATAAGTTTAAATATAATAGTGTTTATACAATGGTTTTGAAAGTGTGGAAAATAAAGGTTTCATGATGCCATTTAATAGGGATTCTGATAACGGATATATTTTCTCTGTGGACTTTCATGCCCTTTGTCTTTGCTTTATTGGGTACAGAGAATGGTAAGTACTCATTACTCAAGCATGACTGAGAGCACTCAGAAATTCATTTCATCTGCCTTTGATTGAGATCTTAAAGGGTTTCCATTGATGAGTTTTTTCTTTTTTTCGTTTTCAATTGAATGGATTGATACAAACTAAATTAAATAAAAAAATCTGATCCTTATTTACTTTTCAGAAAAGAAAGCAGATAAATTATTGGATTTTCGTGAAATGGGGTTTGGCAAAATTATATGTAGAATTTGAAAGATAATTGGAAAAATAAAATTATTATGTATTTTTTATATATATTTTTCTCAAAAATAGTGGTTAAAAATCAATATCATTCTTATTATGTCCTTTAAGTCAGAGTAGTTTTAACGTTACTAATTTAAACAATTAAATGTTAATTGTGAACATCTTTAAAAGAAAATGATAGCATTCATTTCAAAATTCAACCAAATATATAGTTTGGAGTGGTATATTTTCTTAATGTTGTAAGTATGCTATTTTTGAATGTTTTTAGTGTAAAATGCAGGTTTATATGAATGCACGTTTGCTAATGAAATAAGTATTATTTTTATAATGCTTTAGTTAAAATAATATAAGAAATATCTTAAAAAATAGAGAAGGAACTATAACTACATTTAAAATGTTCAAGTATTCTAATCCAGGAAAAATGAAAAGGAAGCACTAATTAAAAGAACAATATTTCCTTTAAGATATTAATTAGATCGATAATGCATTGGAATATATGGATCACAACTTATCCATCGTTCAACCACCCAACGGACAATACATTGTGTATAAATTGAATATTAATCATTTTCTTTTGTTCTTATTGTGAGAAAAAAGAGACAAAAAAAGAAAACCATTGAATCACAAAATTGTATCAAAATTCTTGTTTTACTATTTTTTCTGACAAAATGAGAGTAAGAAAGGTCATTTTAAAAACTTATCAAGAATGGATATCATGTCTCAACTCATCACCCCTTTATGACATTCCAAAAATGATAATATACTTGGATGAAATTGAGCAAACAATGTTTATTGTAATAAAGAAATATTAGGCAAGTGACAAAAATAAAGAACTACTACATTGTAACAAATTAACATTCTTCTGTATATACTATATCTTAATGTGCTTCATGCGTCCCTATTTGTAATACCAATAAGTCGATTTAAGACAGAAATATTTAAGATGAAACAAGAATTTTATGCAGACTTTTTAATTTGTACGAGGGGTTTTTAGACTGGGCCAACATATTTAACCTACATTTACTACTCACAGTACAAGATTTTCTGCCAATTTTTTAGATGTAACATGGAAAAACAATCACTCAAAGTTGAACAACAGGCAGCTAAAGTAAATGAGTTGGTTTCTTGGGTGTGACATTAATTATAATTAAATTGCACTATATGCATAGAAGCCAGTATTTTTTCCACAACATTTAAATTGCTAGCCAATGGGCCTATGTATTTTTAAAACTAATTAAACTTGCGTATGAGGAGAAAAATGGCCACCACAAAAGATGGAACAAGTAGGTGGGTATTGACTTCTGCCTTCCTCAATTAATTAATAATGCCGTTTGCAGTTAGTAAGATGACTACTTGTGTTGATTAAGCTTTGGAAGCTCCCAGAAAACCTAAAATGGGGTGAAATTGATTTTTTTTCAAGATAATAGATAAACAGATATTCTCTAAAAAAAATATTTTCAAGAGGTAAAATTTTAAAATTTAACAAATTTATATATATAAATTTAATATTTTATAGAGCTTGGGGATGTTGTCCTGCTAGCCCCGGCTCCGTCATTGATCATTGTGTGTATATGTTTATGTGTGTCAAAAATTACACCGCTTTCTTTGTGTGGAATTACAATTGAATTGGGGACGGACGAATTCAAGATAGATTTAAGTTTGAAGTTGCCATATTGTTATTATTAGATGAAATTGTTGGTTGATTATATAGGATTTGACCTAAAACATAAATACAAATATGGGTTGCACCTTGCACACGGCTTCTTCTCAATAATTTGCTTCCACAAAGAGCAACGTTGAATGGATGGCTATGTTATATTCAAGACAAAAAGTTGTGGGAGCTTGATAATAATTTGGACAAATTTTTGACTTCTTTTTTTTGCGGACAAAAGAAATAACAAAAGAAAAGAAAATGTTGGAAATTTGACTATCAATTCTCTCATAAAAGCTTGCTTTTTTTCTTCTTTTATCCTTTTTACTGGTCATGTAATAAGTAGGAATTTTACTTTGGCATTAGTGAATACATTTCTTGTGGGATCAATATATATTTAGGGTTTTCTATTTTCCTCTTTCTTAAGGGTTCATGCTGACGTCTATCTTATGTGCTATTTGTCAAATGATCATGATCATATCGATAATTGATCAAGATTTATATATATTTATGTAATAAATCATACTATTTTAAAAAAAGACCATTAATCATTAATCATCCATAGTGAATTTTGAAGTATATCTATATCGATCAGTATTAGAAAATAAAGAGGAGAAAACCATTATTCATAGTAATTTTTTCCCTTCTAATAATAGTGGGAACAATTTTTAACAGCCAAAATTGGGCAGTATGGCTCCAATGTTCCAATGTTTCCATGGAAGTTGCTTTGATTTTCTTTTCTTTTTCTTTTTTTTTTCCTCAAACAAATGAATTGAGGCATGCAAAAATGCTCTATTTTGTCCACATAAAGTCATCCCCACATCAAAGCAGTAGAATTTATGATCATGCACATGGAAGAAGCAGTCTGGTTTTGTAAACAATTTATTATCCAGGGTCCACTTCTCATGTGGATGATTCAATTGTCCTTTCAATCAAAAGTAATTAATCAATTATATTAGTTTATTTCTTTGAGTAAGAACTAATTTTGATACACATTGAAATGTGATCTTAAGAAATGATGCATATCACTAAGTTGACATGTTGCCCCTTCATAAATATGAGGAGAAGATACTTTACTCTAATTCTTTTGTTTAATTTTTATATAAATATTACAAAGAAAAAAGATTTTGGGTTTTTAAGGTTACAGTATATAGGATGGTGACTTAGGGAAAAATAAATTCATAGATTATTTACTGTCCATTTCATGGTAAAGACAAGTAGATCTTTTCTTAGCTTTGCATCAGTCTAAAAGCTAACTTGTTTCATAAATTAAGTAAAATGTTTACATATTGTGAAGTTAAACTAAATCTTGACAAGGGGGTTCCAAAAATTCAAGGGAATATCATAGTATTAAAGGTAAGGAATATAAATATGATGTTCAGATATTATTTTATTTAGATTTTTATGATTATTCTAGACTATTCTAATGTAGAATCTCTTGCTTTTAAAATATATAAATGGGCATTTGGCTAACACACTCTAACAAAAGTGTATAACTCTTAAGAGTGTTTTAGGATTGTAAATTTAGAAACAATTACAATTATTCATGTATAATTAATTATATATCGATTCACCACATAAAAAATTGTACTTGTCGTGAAACTCGAGATCTCAAATCCTTGTAAGATTTATCCCCTAGTAATCTAACGTTAAAATATCTAAGCGTGGCAGAATCTACAACTCAAAACCCTTTATTATAATTTGTTCTTTCTTTGTTTCCCTTTGAAGTTTAATCATGGAACTTTTGGATAGAAGTGGGGAAGTATCATTAAATAACAAGACAATCTCCTAAAAAGCCATAAGTATATCACCAAATAAGCTTATGGGACACCATCATTTTACTTGTGTCTGGTACAATGTTTCCATGTTTCCACTTGTTACCTAACAACCACAAAAAAAGAAAAAAGAAAAAATGACCAATATGCGTAAGTAAGGTGTGGAAGACTAATCAGCTTGTAGAATCAATTTATCTAGTTTAGCACAAGCAACTGATTTAACATTTGTTTGTTAATAAAAGCCAAAGTTGTAGGCATAACCTTACTTTAAGTAAACATTATTAGTACCCCACTTCAACTGTCTAAAGAATAAGACTTGAATATATATTAAACCCCCACCTGCACCAACTCCCACCCCCCTCAAAATCAAATCTAGAGGGTGATAATTATGTCTTCAAGGTTCAAATGATTGTACTAATTTTCCATAAGATATTGGAATTTAAGAATTATCACAAGAAAATTAGGGTTTGAAACTGCCTCGCCTCTCCTTCAATAATTTTTTTTTGCCAAATTTTGTATTGACACTTGTCAAATTATACAAATTTAAATTTTCTATTACAATTTTAATTTAGTATATTACACATACACTATATATATATATAATTAATTTATTATAATAAAATATTCAGACCGCAAAATATGTCATTGTCTCCTTATGTTTTTTTAAAAGAATAATCTTACTTCCAGGCCCCTACAACCCCCATATGGCTTTTTGGTTGGTATGCAGGGGGTGACAATGTCACGCTGTTAATCATGGTTCAATGTTTTCTAGGTTAACGTCAATTTTGAATATTAATTTTACGTGCCCAAGAAAATCACGGAACACAAAAAAAATATAAATAAATAAATAAGTTCATTACGTCGCGATAACAACCAAGATAGGGTTGGTATCCCAAATTAAAACATAATTGCATAAAATTTGTGGATTTAATCACAAGATGAAGCTCACCCAACAATTTAATCATCTTGAACAGAAATTGTGAACAGTGTTATGATCTTTTCTTATGTTACATCACTTTTTAGAAAGAAAAAAGACAGCAACAGTTATACCTATTTTTTGACATTTGGTTGTTTCTCCTAAAGCAAATATTACTGTCTACTGGCATTGATGTTGCCCTCCACCAGTTTGTACCATGCCTTTGAAATTATATATAAACTCTAGCTGGACTTCACCGACGCACATAATGTGCCCCTCTCTCTCTCTCTCTCTCTCTCTCTCTCTCTCTCTCTCAATAATATTCATTGTCAAAATTTGGATGAGGGTCAATTTTGTATGGACCCTTCGCATTGGGTTTTGTATTGCCCTTTTCATAATCCTTACTCCTTAATATTTTAAACTATGAGGAGAAAATTAGGAAAAAAAAAAAAAAAAAATAGATAAAATTACGTAGTTTTATGATGAAACCTACATCCTCGAATAAAATATCATATATTGGCTTATATAACTACAAATGTCACTCCGTTAGGTAAATATTTCGTAGAAAAAATCACTCCGAAATCACTGAACGGGAACAAAACTCAAAAATATCAAAACCAATTTAATAAATGATCCAAAATGTTATCACCTTATCAACTAAGTACTTGAATCTTCATTCTCAACAAATAATATTTAAACACAAGACATCAAAATGTAATGTCCAAAAAGAAAAAAAAGAAGCACTTGTGTAGTTGTGTCCAAAAATCAAGAAAAAGTGATATTGAGAGTAAAGAAAAAGCAATACAAAATGGGGCCTAATTGCATAAAGATAGGTATAAAAGATTCAAATTGTGATTTTGTTTCTTAGTGCATTGGACAGCTATATACAAAATCCATTGTCCCCCCCTTAAAGATTCTAAACCAAGATTTGTGGGTGTCTTTCTACAAAGAGTTTTGCTGTGTTTTTTCTGTGTGCAAGTAACCAAATGAAAAGAACCAGAGCCTACGAGCCCACAAGGCCCACTCTACCTTTGATAGGTCCTTGTATGCGCACCCATCCATCCCCATGTGAAGTGTTTGTCTTAAGACCCTTTTGTCTCGAAATGCGAAAATTTCTTGTAAGTTTATTTACTTTAGTTAAAAGGACAAGAATATATAATCTATCATGGGATGGGTTCCATGTTTTTTTCTTTCAGGGTCTTAACTTGTCACACGAGCCTTATTCTCATATTTACACTTCAATGGCTTGAGAAATCCAGCCCAATAAGCAAGCTTACAAATATAATATAGTTCGTTAATGGAGTTTAATTTTTTTCTAATTATTATTGGGTTTGCTTTTTCATGTGTGACTTAGGGTCGTCGTTTTAAAATGAAAAACTTCTATAGTGTGACACAATTTTCATTTATTAAATTTGTTAACTTGACCATTGGAAAAACATTTAAAACAATTAAATCAAACCCTCAGGTAGATCTAAAAACCCAACAGCAACCAGATATGAGCCCACCGGAGTTTAGAGATGGGCCGAACTGGGCTCAGAATGACTAATGTAATGCTCAACATAAGCCCTCTATAAACTCTGGGCGGCCCATAATTCCAGCCCACTCAAGATTTCAGTCGTTTGAACAACATAAGCTTATTCAATCGTTTAATCCCTGTTGTACTAAAGAAAATACATTTATTTTCACTAATCTCACAGAATTTTCCATTTCATAGTGGAATTTGCAACTCAAATAAACCATTAACTCTTTATTAAAAGAACCGAATCAACATATCAAGAATTGAGAAGACTAGGACATTCTAAGTAATCAAGCATAAACTAGCTTCTTGAAATAGAATATCAAGAATTGAGAAGACTAGGACATTCTAAGTAATCAAGCATAAACTAGCTTCTTGAAATAGAATATGTATGTAACACTTAATAAAAACAAGAAGTTTTATTATGGAAACAGCAACACTATTATACAAGAAGAAAAGGGCTTAAGCTCAACGAGCACATAACTAAGACATCATATCTTACATAACTACAATGGAGATAGCAAGAAGGTTTCCTTTCAGAAAGCTCACCGGGAGGAGAAGATTGATTCACTGATTAGGGGTGAGAGAAGGGAACGACGGTATAGATTGAAGTATCAACTTTCGGCTGCTCCGCAGACCAGGGGACATTCCTACGCTGTGAGGAGGAGAAACTCTCTTCTGGTTAGGAGAGGATGACTTGATGTCACCAATTGGAGATCCTCCTTGGAGAAAGTCGGGCATTTCATCTTCTTTAACAGTTTCAAAATGTTTGTCGAACTTGGGTGGTGGTTGAAAGAAGCTTGGCTTCCCAAACCCTTGCCTGGCATGGAAACCGGAAGAGGAGCCAATAGAAAGAAAAGAAGATCTAGGTGGTTTTTTCTTTGAGGAAAATGGGAGCTGAACTGATTGCCTGGCAGATCAATAAGAAAATTAATTTTTTTTGGCAATTAACATGGAGCAGTATTGACCAGCATGCCACACTGAAGACACTTGTTAATAGCGTTTACCTTCCAGCCCGTAAAGGTGTTGCAGGAGGTGCAGTAGAATCCATGTTTTGCTCCGGGTCATTTTCAATTGCACATTTCTGGAAACTTCTGTCCAGCATGCTCTTCTCAGTCATGTCTGTCTCATCTTCATCAACTTCAGCATCCATGCCTATTGCACCAGATCCTGATTCAGAATTGAAAAGAAAATTTCAAACTATTGTACCAATTGGCATCCATGATAGAGTTAGTCAAATTGGTCGCTCACAAAAGCAACATATAAATAGAGGTTGGGGAAGGGGTGTCTCTTGTTTTTCGAAGAATACATTGAGTCAATACCCAAGTTAAATCTTAAAAGTATACTCGCAGAACTAAAATGTACACTCACCATCCTTTCTACCAAAAGCGTTCTTACAACCTTCACATCTGCAGTTAATGGAGCACCCAACACCACCCTTCAAAGAGGCCAAAGTTTCCCCATCAGCTGACAAACTAAAGAAAAGCATACGCAATACAGAAAGAGGAAAACAAACCTGATAGCATTCACAATATTTCTTCAGGCAACCAGATTTTTTGCAGTTGCATCCTCTTTTATGCCGAGCAGAAGCAGGAGTCTTGCTGGAGTCATCCTACAAGGAACAATTCAACAAAATACATAAATGCATGTAATCATAAATGAGCAAAACAGATGTCCAAAGTCAGCTTCTTACCCCAGTTTCTGATAGCGAATCAGATCCCCTGATAACTTTGGGAGCAAACGCAAGAGGATTTCTAGATTCAATCTGCTTGCGTGTTGCAAGGACAGTGTCTTCATGGACAGGTTTGTTGAAGCAATCTATACAGGCACATGGTTCCACACAGTACACACCAGCAGCAAAGCATTCACAGTAACTGCATTAAAAAGTTCAACGGGCCATCGTATGCATTATCTCAAGCAATATCATAAGTAATAAATGGGCAATCACATGCAACTAAAATATAATCCCAAGCAACAAACAGGCCATTATATGCATCGTTTCAGGGGACTTAACCCATAGGGTTAGAGAGGCTTAAGCCATGCACGAATACTGAAATTTATTAATTTACGACAGTATCCATTACCAGGCAAGTTAACCAGAGTCCATGATACTTAAACAAAGCTCAGATGATTATCTAGAAAGAAAAGAACAGAAACAAAGCTTAGATTGATATCTTAACAACTCTACATACTCAAAAGTATGCACTGCATGTTAAGATACAGTATCAAAGTTTATCAAGCAGATGTTATCACAATCTGTGATGAAGAGCTTGAATTCAACACAAACATTTCTATCACCAAACGGAAAATAAGGAAAAAATCTAACTCGGAAGCTTAAGGAGAGTCCAATTGCCACTGACAAGAATTACAAAATTATGGCATAGGAAGTTGTCAAGAATTAAAGAACTTACAGTTTTAGGCATTTCGACTTCTTGCAGTTACATCGCTTACAGGATTCACCCTCCCCAGCTTGTTCTGCCTTACGCCTGACAATCCAATTCCAGCTATAAGTTGGAGAGAACTATAAAAAAAAAAAAAAAAAAATAGATCTTGTAATTAGCTGGTCCAGAAAAAGACAAACAAGCAGATATACCGCTTCTTCTTTGGACTACTCTGATTGATATCTTCATTCGCCATATATCCAGATGCCTGGCAAGCATCTTCCACAGGCAGAACAGCATTTTCAACGCTATCAATTTCTCTGTCTGATGAGGCAACGGGTAAAATATTGTTTAACAATTCTTGACCAGTAGTTGAAGGATGGAAATTGACAGCTGAGCTAGGTCCAATCAATAATCTTCCAGATGCTGAAGAATCATGGTTGACTATTTTATAGTCCTTAGGAGTTGTAGCAAGAGCATTTAAATGCAAGCCAATGCCAGGTAAAACACAACGTGAAGATTCATTTCCTGTCTTTATCGGAAGTAGTTTCTGGTCGTCGGAAGAAGTGTTGCCATCAGATTGCAGCAACACAGAAGAATCAGAGCCTGAATTCTCATCCAAATGCTTTCTGCGGGCGGCCCCCATCTCAAAAACCAGACAGCGTCTTCTCATACCACGGTACAAACCAGAAAGATGCTACAAAAATAGAGAATGGAAATTAAATATTAATAAGCATAATAGATTTCCTTGAGAAACCAGGAGTAACAACTAATCTACACACACACGCACACCCATGCATAAACAGACACACATACATACAAGTCCTTCGTCAGTTAATATTTTCAAAAAACAAATAGCAAAGAAAAGCATGTTAATTATATAATATGCTAGGAAATAAACCCTTGTATTGGAGTACATGAGAACGCAATTACCATTTGAATGGAACTATTTTTAGATCCATTTCACGACTCGTTTTTCTTTGCTATCAAACACCACCTCAAAGTAAATGGAATGCATGTTTTACCTCATAATCCATCTTTTCACCAGGATTGTTCATTGAAGTACCAGTAATTATGTCATGGGTCTCAACATTGTCCGTCATCTCACTTCCTTCTCCAGGCTGAGTAGACAAGTTTTCAGGTTCACTTCCCACTACAACTTGCTCACCAGAACCCACTGCACAAAGAGACTGCATGTTCTCCATGTCATCTTTAATACTACTGTAGAAACTCGTCCCAGGATCAATTGATTTCTTGTAAGAATCTGTATCATCTGGTGATTCAAAAATTAACAGATCCGAGGCATCAGAAATCAAATTCTCCCAATCACACGATGTGGCTTCTTTATTTTGGTCGATCTGGCTTACCCCCTTCATACTCACTTCACTTTCGTATGAATCCCTCTGAGATGCCTCTTGTACAAATGGAACAAGTTTTGAAGAATTGCAACCATAATCTGCCATGTGTTTGGCTTTAAGACCACAGCTACGTCTTAAGTTGGAGTTAGGACTATTGCAATCATAATCTTCTGCAAAATCAACTACAAACTTTGAGCAATCATAAGATGGCTCACCAGACACTTCACCATCAGATGCCCTTGGGTTGACATTTTCCTGTTGTTCATCCAATTGCCTAGTAGCATCCATATTTATCTTATCTGTGTCAACTCTGCTCCCATCATCAGATGAAAACTCAGGTTTTGATGGATCTGAAAGCTGACGCCTGAAATGAGGAATACCAGTTTAAACAAGAATGGTCAAAATTGATACTGGCCCAGGTAAAGGGCATAATATTTGCGACAAATGGATGCATTACCTTCGAAGAAATCTAGATTCCCTGAGAGAACTAACATGGGGTGAAGTGAAAACAGATGGAAGGGACGCAAAACTAAGAGGATTGATCGTCTGAGTGATGTGTATGGATTTAACTGGCTTGATAGGGGAAAGACTGTTAAGAAAGTTAAAGACAGGGGAGTCCTGCATGCAAAGAGGAAAAACCATCATTGTCAGATATCAATACAGTGGACAAATATCAGACCTACTTATAATCAATCAAAACAGATGAACCCATAAATTTGCATTATCTAAACAAATCAACTAACAATCACAAGATTGCGTTCACAGGAAAAAATGCACCCTCAAGTTAATGAAATTGTAGATACCAAATAGATGTGAAGAGAAACCATGCACCAGTTGGTTCACAGAAAGGATTAAAATGCTACGTTAATCTGAGTACAACGGCACAGATAGGTATGAGCATTGGCAACTTTATGCTCATAAATGGTTTCAAAAACAGAAACAGAAATGATAGCCTCATAAGAAAGCTGTTGAATCCATAATTTTGTGAAAATGAAAGGAGCACTGAAACTAAAGGAGATTTGTTACGAAGTACTATTCATTTCACTATGTGAGATAGTCACTAGGTAAAAAGAAACCAAGAAAAAAATTCAACTAATAATGGGAGACACTGACCCAAGAAACTTTTCCAATTGACCAAAAAACTAAGATCAATCCACACTCTGTGACTAAAAGAACATGCAGTGAGGAACTAAGAATCTCATCAGATTCCTAATTTACTAGAAAAAAAAAAAAAGGAAACTCATAAGCCAAATTTGTCAAATCTGGAAATAACTCGAGTTAAAAATCATTTCCACAGGGTTAAAGGAACTCAAGAAAAAGAACTAACATAACAGTTAAAAAACCTGTTTACCAGATCTTTCAGTAGCCATGCATAACAAAACAAAGAAATTGCATAACCATAAGGTCCCAACAGAGGGGAAAAACTCTCAAAACATGTATCATGCATCAAATTGCTCCATACTCTTTCCCCTTTTTCTCCAGTAATCAAAGAAAACAATTCTATAGTAAATAAAAAAAATTCAAGTCAAAACCAAACTTCAAAAACTGACCAAGATTTTGCTGGAAATAAGTTTTTTTCAGCAGATCAAAAACCATAAATTCAAGATTCATACCCCCAAAACCCCAAAAATAAAGAAACAAAGAAGCATCCTTCTACAGAATTAAGAAAAACACCATATATCCAAGATCGGGAAAAGGTCAAAAACACATCCTTTAACAGAGTCACTCAAAACCCACAACCACTTCCAGCAGTCAAACAACCCAAATCCAGCATCATAAGGACAAAAAGAAA
Source organism: Paulownia fortunei (assembly GCA_019321725.1). Taxonomy (NCBI): domain Eukaryota; kingdom Viridiplantae; phylum Streptophyta; class Magnoliopsida; order Lamiales; family Paulowniaceae; genus Paulownia; species Paulownia fortunei. The sequence continues at coordinate 2,974,719 of CM033123.1, read as the reverse complement.
TGTAGAGCCCCAAAAAAACCCATTAGAGAAACCTAAACTATGAACAATAAAGATGCAAACTTTGTGTTCGAAAAAACAATAAACCTCAAATTTGCTAATAGATGCTGCGATCTGGTAGTTCTTGCTCCTCTCTGGAGTGTCCATCACTTCTCCCTCTTCTTTATTATTCTCTTTTGCAGAGCTCTCAACTCCCTCCCCCATCTCTGGTTTGTATGGGTGTGTGTATCTATCTCCCTATCCCTTCTCTGCTTGCTTTACACCACACCCTCACAATAGGGGAAGAACAAAATGGGTCAAATAGGAGTGAATGAAATTCAAGAAGGAGCGGGAAATAGAGTGAAGACTCTAGTGAGTGAGAGTGCGGTGAAGATAAAAAAAGAATGGATTTTTCTTGTGCTGACAAAAGAGAAGACCCCACCACCCACCAAAAAACACACACTACACACAGCTGTTGCCATGTGTTGTTGTAATGTTGTGTTGTGGGTGAACTTATATGCAAAGCAAAAGGAGGCAACGTTAAAAAGGGTGTTGGGAGGGAAAATAAAGGTGAAACAAAGAAGATACTGATAAGATAACACTTGGGAAAATCCGCTGAAAATTAATTGAACCACATATGTTTTTACCTAAACCGTCCTTCTCTTTTAGAGAAATTCATTTATTAGACCAATTTGTTTCTTGATTTTATCATTTTCACACATTTATTATTTAAATTTAGGGCAAATGGGAATTGACCTTGTCAATATAATTCAATTCAGTTTCCATGAATTTCTCTTTATCAGATTTGTCTTTAAATTTCGGTTATGGATTTTTTGTTGAAGGGTCGGTTTTTATGCAGGGTGTATCTTTTTGTTTTACAATGCAGTAACTTTCATTTAAGAAAATATTTGGGAGTTAAATATTGACTTGGATGCTAATAAATTTGTTTTTGAATACCCATTATGGCATTATCTGTTAATAATTTGTATGCGAGGATTTAATCAAACAGTTTTTTTTTTTTGGGTAGTAAATAGGAGTATGATTTGTGCCAAAAAATAATTTGAATTTAGATTTGTCAAGATTTATTATTTGTTGTAGTGCTGATTGTGTGATTATGATTGTAGATTTTGAAATCTATTTTCTAATAGTCATGATTTTAATCTCTCATATATACTATTGATTTTGAGATTATGTTCAAGAGAGTTTTTTTATTTTTAGGGAAACAATATATTACATCATTCATGACATTAACATATAATATTTATTCGAGTCAAATTTATAATTTTTAAAGTTTTGAAATCTCAATGTTACCACTTGGATAAAAACTCATTGGATTTAATTTTTTTTCCCTATTATGAAATATTAATTGTTGGGTTAAATGATGATCATTCAATATTACGAGCGAAACTCATTAAATAGCGTAATAAGAAAAACAAAAAAACAAGATTATAATTGGCCTTAACTAATAAGTGATCATAATTTCAAATCAAAATTTTATAAATTTTTAGTCATATCAATGGTTTATGTGATATAATATATCTACGATTCAATACGTAAAAGCATCATTAACTTCAATTCAACGCAAATATAGTCTATTATCTTCTTTAAAACTATAAGGTGGTTTTAATCATTATTGTACTTTGCGATGAGGAAGGTTGGCCCTTTTCAAAAATCCGATTAGAATCCGAGCAGATTTCTGTAACAAGATTTTCAATTCTTAAAGTTTGATGTCCAAGAGATTACATACACATATTATGTGATTGTTTCGATATATTATTTGGTCAAGATCATCTTTACCAGTATTGAATTTATAAGGGAAAACATAAACTTATGTTGTCCTTCAGCAAAGAATTAGTGATAATACTTTCAGAAATCAAACATTCTTCATTATGTTTCACAAAAATACTAAGATAAACATCGTTCTATGGACGAAATTCATGAAAAGTATAATATTTAAAAAAAAACATAATGCTATGTTCAAGTTTGACATTTAGTAAATTGCAAAAAAAAAAAAAAAAAAAGATAATCAATATTTACTAAGGAGAATAGATAAGGAAATTATTTTTTATGGAGTACAATAAAATAAAAATTTTGAAACAGCATTAATCTATAATTTTATTGATTTCTACAACCCATTTTTATATTTGATACTTTTTGGATAATGAATTATACCATACAACTATAAAACTCATACTTTTCTTTAAAGTTGACATGATAAATAAATATTTATAAAATTAAATCCTAGTAATTACACGTTAGCAATTAAAAAAAAAAACAACAACATTACCTCTTCAGTGGGCCACTTATATACATTGCTTCTTTTTATAATTTCCTTGAATGAAAATATAGTCAAATAGAAGGATATCTATTTGATGAGTTGAGGTATCTTGTTCATAAATATCTTACAATTATGATCTCATTGATTATAAATTCAAGTCACTCTGAAAAAATAATAATTAATATTCTTCTTTTTTGAAAAAAAAAAATATTTATTTCTTTAAAATCATGAGTAGATCACGAGTTGAGTTTAATTATTTTATATTACATATGCATTAAAAAATAACATGAAATCAAAATTAAAAAAACAGAACATACACCATTGTAATTATGTTCTTAATAAAAATAATATAGACAATCTTAATTCATATTACATCTCCACAAGTTTATAAGTAAACTATAAAATAATAGACATGTGGACTAATTTTTCCAAATACGAAATACACACACACACACACATATATATAGGTACATAAATTATCAAAATTCAAAATAAAACCATGTCAATGTCAATAAATAAATTAATAAACCTTAAGTGAAGAAAAGCAGGAATTCCCAACAATCGTTCGGACTGAATGAGAAGATAGGAAAACAAATGAAAGTTCTAATAAAATGTAGAAATATCAGAAATGAGGGGAAAAAAATGAAGTACCACTATAAAAAGTGAAAAGTAAATAAATAAATAAATAAAAACTATATATATTTACTTTTAACAATTGAGCGTGTATGAAGTATATACATAAAATGTGTATAAATAAAAGGATAACTCAACAAACTTTTATAAATTTTTAATAGTAAAAAACTACAAACAGTACAATAAATGAGAAATCCAATGTATTCCTACTAAAATTACATGATCAAACTTTAAAATCTAAAAAAATTTTTTTTTTAATAAATAGCAAAAAGAAACTATAGAACCAAATAGGAAGCAAATGTTGAGGTCAACTAGACAACTTAACTTGCATTTTAGTCTTTTATTTTTTATTTTTATGCTATTTTTAAAACCAAAAATAAATTCAGTTTTGTTTTTTGCCTGAAGATAGTCCAAAATGCCCCCAGATATCGGGCGACCCGGAAACATCCAAGATAGGCTCCGTCCACAGCATTCAAGTTTTTGGCGCGCCACTGAATTTAAAAGGGTGGGCCATAGACCCATTAGCCCACATGACGGTCTAGTCTTGCCATGGTCCCCCCACACCTTATAATAATCAAAACAATAATAATTTCTTCAACGCATCAGTACATTTCTCGTGAAATAGAATTTATAGTCACGCCTCATCTCACAATCACTAATAGTGGACTTAATCATAGAACTGCTAAAATTTTAGAAAAAGAAAATTTCATTAAAATTTTGGAATGGTTAAATCATAGAACTGACGAGCAATTATTACGCAACTGTGAGCATTTGTCATTAATCATGATGACTCGTTTGATTTTCATTTGATTATGAAATAAACTGTGTGCTCCAATTTTTTATTTTAATTTAGTATTTTATTTTTTATTTTCTATAATATGTATATATCGAGTTAATAAAATATTTATTTAAATATATATTAGACATTAATTATATACATGTATTGTATATATCAACATAAAATAATAAGATACAATATAAAATTAAAATATAAATTTTAAATGCAACCATTTTATGATGCTTTTTTTAATTTGTCTCGCTTAACTTTTACAAGGCTAAGATGCGACGTACTTGTGAATTGAGTTGAATAATTACTATTCAGTATGTGTTAGATATAATTAATGTTTACTTTTTAAAAATTAAAATTTGAAACGAATCTTGAAAAATAAAAAGAAACGAAAACTTATGAACTCAACCACTTTGGTCGATCACACATTGCGACTCTTAAATGCTTTTCGTTCTTAATTATTTTTGCACAATTATTTTGATCTATGTGACAACCCTTTGTACAATAATTTGGAATGGTCTCTCGCACATCTTATTGGTATTTGTTGATGAATGGTGATAGCAAAATTGAATTCACATACCAAATCTAGGTTAGAAATCCCCAAAATGTAATAAGGATTTTGCATTATAAATAAATAATATGATTATTATGACAGCATAGTATATTACACTCATTCCAAATAAATAAAACACACAACAAATTATACATAGTACAAAATATGAGTTGTTGGGACTTGGGGCAGCTCACACTGAGTGTCCAAATTCCAATCCAAAAGGTGGACCCATCTCAATTTAGATCCACTCATGCGTCACCTTGACATGCGTAAGTTAGTTTAGAAGTCTACATCATCAGCTAATTATTATTTATTTATTTGGTTTTGCTTTTCTTTTTTTTTTCCTTTTATTTTCTAGGCATTAGGTTTTGAAAGTACATGTACTCTAATTAAAATAATCAGGGTGGGTTAACAGTTTTTTTTAATTTTTTTTTTTTTTTACGAGAATAGAAATCTTAGTAATATGAACTTTCGGATGATTGATTTTACGAGATTAAGTAAAACTACTATTTTTGTGGTTTATGTAGAATATTAATTATAGTATTTGAATAATTCAAAATTAATTTTAACTTACGCTGTAGAAGCTTTTACGCCAAATCAAGGTGGATTGTTTTTTTTTTTTTTTCTTAAATTTATTTTTAAGTGTCTAACTTTTCAAACACGAAATTATTACTATACAAGTTCGTTCTAAAAATTAATTATTAATCTATATCCCATCCTCCCCGCCTCCCCCCCACCCCACCTCAAAATAAAATAAAATAATAAATTTGAAATTAACTTCAACACCTTGTACTTACTATTTTGACCATCACTTCTACGTATGACTATTCACCCGCTCATGGTAAAAATGAAAATTAACATTGTACAAAACAAAGCAAGGTAAAAACTAAGAAATGGGCTATGTACCAACTTTTGATTTTTTCCTTGCACCTTTTTTCACTTTGTCAAATTCTTGTAAATAAGATGGTACCTTTATTCGCGGTCCCTTTGGAATTTGGATAAAGCCCCTTCTGTCACGTGACACTTTCACCTTCTTCTCCACCCCCTCTCCCAAAGAATACATTGTTAAACATTTGTGATTCGTATGTGCTTTCCCAACTTCCCACATTCTTTGGAACAGCAAGTTCATGTGTTATCATAATGTCCATGCATGCGTGGTCTAGCACGTGACCAACCATTCATCATTGAAAATTAATTTTATTTTACAAGTTTTTTTAACATAATTACGATACGAGTAAATCCTTAGAAAGTAATTAGAGTATGATAATCGAGACTTTAAAGGGAACTTCTTTTTCTTTTTTTGTAGCGTTTGGATTCTTTTGATTAAGATCTATATTTCTCTAATTATGATATGATCTAGAACCGAAAAATTTGTCTTCACTCCCCAAGACTTTTGGTAGACATCAGATTCCAGTTCAGTATTAAAAACATCGAAGTTGACTAAATGTGTAAAACACTAAATTTTTAAAGATGTAATTACAAGTTGCAATTAGACAAAACAAGAGTTGGTAAAATATATATATATATATAAATTAGTGTTTTTTGGGTAGTAGTGTGGTATTCAGTCCAAGGCATATAAGTAGCCAGCTTTTTTTCCTTTTTTTTTCCTTTTTTTTTTTTTTTTTTTTTTTTTAATTTTTTCAGTTTTGGCAAGGCTGGGAAAATGGGCTTTTTGTCTGTCAATGGTTTTTCATGGGAAATGGAGCTAAAAATACTTTTGTTAGAGGGTTTGTCCAAGCATTAGAAACTAGTGTAAACTGTGTAATCACCAAAATTTGTCCCGCTGCTACTCTGTTCCACTTGTCCAAACTCATTAATTTAACTTTAAAAACTAATCATGGTTTCCTAAATTTTTGGGATTGCATCATAACAAGTCAAATAGTAGGTTTTTTACAGGCTGTCAATTTATTCGATTTTTAGAGAGAAAAATACTAAGTAGAATATTTTTCCCAAATCAAGTACGTGATAATAGGTGTGCTTATGTCTACATTATTCTAATTCTTACCTCGAATATTTCATAAATAAATTAGAAAATTAATTACATGACGCAAATTTTGGAGGGTAAAAATCAAAACTCAATAATAAAATTGGATCTAAATCTTTTACTTTAACAAGTTTGATTTATTATTAATTTGTTATTCAGTGCAAGGCATAAGTTGCATATAATTTACTGGGTGATGAGAGTATATGAAAATGGGCTTCTGTCACCTAATTTTTGTCCCCATTTTCCCAAAAACGGGGACAGAAATTAATATAGTTAAGAGGTGCAGTCCAATATAAGTCAAGGGTCACCTAATTTTGTCCTACTGCTGCATTTTCCTATTTGTCCTAACTCCAAAAACTGTAATAAAAATTATAGTTGCATGATTATCGTACATGTTTAAATGTGTATAGCCATGCAATTTGATTATATAGCAAATGTTCACCTGATTATGCTACGGCAAATACATATTGGTAGATGGGAGAGAGTTATTTTTCTTGTGTACGATAATAGTAATAGTGACCGGGAGTTAGGAATTTTAATATTGCGGGCGAGATTATTTTTTATTTTTAAAAAATAAGTAAAGAGACATTTTCAACTATATTGATAATAATATTTTTTTTAAATGGATTAATTTATAAAAGAAATATAGATTTATATAGACTCGGGGCCGGATGCCATTCCCAGCTCCTCCTTCCTCTGTTCCTGATGACCAATGACTTCTTTTAGCGAACATATTCATGGACTATATCTCATTAGGTACTCTAATCATGAATTTCTAATACTTAATAATATGTAATATTGACACGATCCTCATAATCATGTGGATATACGATTTAATCCTTGTGAACTTGGAATTTCCTCATAAATACACATACTTTATTATTAATGTGAAGCCCAATTAAAAAAAAATATTTGCACAATATATATTATTGATATCTGATTTTATGGCACGATTTTATTAATATGTAGTTTTTACATGTATTTTCTTTAAATAATCTATTAACAACAATTTCCTTGCTTCTAAACTGAAAATCCCTGAAAGTATTGGAAATGAAAATATCTAATGTAAATAAAATCCAAAGGGCACTTAAAATGTGACATAGGCTGTAATAGAGGCATTGCCTGAAATTTTTAAAAAAATTTAGTAAATATAGAATGAAAGTATTATAAAGAATAAGAACTAAATATTATTATTTTTTAATTGTGAACTAGAATTTATAAACAAATTCTTTATTTTCTTCCTTAAGTGAATATAACTTTTTTTTTTAAATTTATTTATAATGTCAAAATATTAGGAACTTATCCTAAAAGAGAATTCCCTAGACATTGGATAACATAATCGTTTAGGACTGTAAAAACTATGATAACAACCCATATGAAATCTGAACACAAGATTTTTTTTATATGACAAAGCTGAAAACCTTCAATTGTTTCCCATGGGAAGGTGCTAAGACAAGTCAAATTCTAACTACTAAAAACCGCAATCTAAGAAATTAGGTTAAGTGGTAATGATCATGTGACCAATAAAGTCCAAGGTTGACCAAATCTGATTTAAAATAGTAAAATGAAAATCATAATTATTCCTTTTACTAATTAGCTAATTATGTCTGATCATTGAATAATGGTTTTCACTAATCATATAATATCATCAATTTTCAATTCGTCGAATGATCATCGTCTGGGAAACATACAAGTTTTTTGTAATTATTTGCATAGCAATGGTTGAATGTTTGTTGTTAACAAATTCTCACCAGCAAGGGAAGGAGTTAGACAATCATCACAAAAAAAAAAAAAAAGATTAAATGGTAATATAAAAATTATCGACAATAATTATTATTTTGACATAACAATGACTAGCCCATATTTAATAGTAATAAAAATCAATATATAAATTATTATTAATAATAATTAATATACATACTTATATTGTTTATATTCTCAATATATTGTTTAAAAAAATTTATCACTTAATATATATAATTAGTAATAATTTTTATATTGGGACTTAGTATATTGTCACTAAATATATAAGCTCAATTGTCATCGTTTGGTTGCTATTAATGAGGCTAAATTGTTATGACTTTGATTAATTTGTTATTATTTGTCTACACTAATATCAACTATCTTTTTTTTTTGTGTATTTATTATGTTATTTTACATTTATAATAGAACAAATTATAACAACAATAGCAATATTAATTAATATCTTTATCTACTATTAACTTTTTATTTATTTGTAAAAGCAATATTCCAATCTCCATAACCTTATAAATGTTATGACACTGACATCCCCAAGACGAGACATTTGATTGGATGGTTGTGCCTTTGTTCTCTTTTGAAAAGTCTCAAATTGTACCTGTTGAGGGACAGCCCATATACACTATTCAATACTCAACCATCAAAGGCCTTAGTAGATACATATTTATTTGGTAAAATGGTTAGGTATATCATTATCTGAATATCAATAAATTACTTAATTAAAGGTAAATTAATCATATTACAATGTGTATCAAAAAATTGAAATAACTAGTATCAAATTAAATACATACCATATTTTTAATAGAACTTAAATACAATACCGTAAAATTGCAAATATTTATGACCTAATGACCTAAATATTTATTACCTAAATATTTGCCAGTTGGACTACACCTAATCAGAAAAAAATAATATTAAATGATAAAAATCATGAAATTCTTTATTCAAATCTTATTTGAAATAGTAATATACTAATTCCAGTTATTACTTTAACTAACCTTTGAGCTTTGTCTCATTGCTGATGGATTGATGATTTTAAAAAATTACATCCATCTCATGAAAATAAAATTCAATTAAGAACGTTAGCTCCGTGTAAGAATATATAAGAATATGAAACTTTTGAAACTTAATAAATTAAAAATATGAATTTTATTTTCTCATTTGATGGTTGAAATTGAGCTAAATTATAAGTTTATAATTAATAAAATCAATACACTTATATCTACCTATAAAGCAAGATGGCAAGAATTTGTCGTCAATCATTATCTATTCATGAATACTGTTGATTCCAAATTGTATTCAATTTTATTAACAAAATCCAGCATAATTAGTTAAAATGATTCATCTATTATTATGGGTTCAAAGGTCCGAAATCTGTCAACCCGGTCAAAAACCCGTCAAATATGAAGCCAGTATCCACCCACTAGTTCACTCTACATTCAGATTTTTTATAGCTGTTCTTTCCTCTTTTTCCTTTGAAATTGGCGATTTTCCTTAATTTTTGGTCCTTTTAATGCCTGTATAAAAAGTTACAGTATATGGGTTCTCTGACGCTGTGCTCATATATATCGCGATATATCTGTACTTATATATAGATCCAACCATTATACAACGGCTACATTTCATGGTTTAAAGGGTGGTGTTTCCTGGTTATACAATACCATCATTTTCGTTTTTAGTGTATTTTTGGGCTTTTTGTTTAGGGACATTTCAGTTGCTGGGAAAAGGAAATAACTGAAAACCCAGAAAGAAAATGAACTACAACAATGACAAGTGAGTTTCTTGAATCTCAACTGTTTTTCTCTTCATTTTAGATTAGTGGATGGCCTTCGTTTGCATTTTTTTTTTGTCGATTTTTTTGTTTTTGTGGGTTAGTACATCAAATGTTGCCCATTTGTTGAAGATAAAAACTTGTGGTGGGTTGTTAAGATTGGAAATACTCATTCTTGATGCTGGTTAGGCTTGATTTGTATGATATCTTTTGTGGGTTTACTTTTTTCTTTTGCTTTAATCATGTCAGAAAATTGATGCGATTGTGAGGATTTTGATACCTTTTTATTGGTCAATGCCTTCTGGGGTTCTGATCTTATAGTAATCCCATTGTGAATTGCATGTATGATATTGCAATTGATTCATTGATTGAAGTCTAAAAGAGCATGTTAATGTTTCTGCATTAAACGTCTGTGGAGGATTCTATATAGTTATAGTTCTGGAGCCTTTTTTAATTGAAATTTGGCAAGATATTCGATCTTTTGCTTGGAACTGCTGTCTTTTATACATTCCTTGACAAATTTTCTTATTAATCTGCTTCATGATGTACGTTTTGGATATTTTTGTTGCAAATGGAAGGCTTTGCAGTTTTCGACTTATTTTACGCTAAAGCATCATTTTTGAAACTGTAGCATCATGTTTTTCACCATATTTGGGCTTCTTGGCAGTTGCATTCTTGTGGTTTTATGTGACTAATGATTTCGAGCATATCAAATCACATGAAATTTTGTCTTTCTGAACTGGTAACAGTGAGATGTGGGATTGGCAAGGTCAGGGTTGTGGGCTTGAAGATAATACCAGCATAGGTGAATCTGTCTTACTCTAGTTTTGCATCTATCTGTTATAATGTGTTTCCTTTTAAAACTTACCTACTATACCTGATGGATAGCTGTTCACTGAGGCATTGATGTTTAGCTTGTCTTATTACTGTGGGCAGAAATATCTAAGTGCCTATTGAATGGATTGAACCAAAATGAAGACTATCTCTCTTGTACGTTTGATGATGCAACTACACCAGTCAAGGCTTGTGGGGATTTAGCATACCATGTAACCAACAATGGTAGGATGTTACTTTCTATTGCATTTGCTCTCACCATCTCTACCTAGTCTTTAATTGCACTTAGTTTATTTTTGTCTTTTCTCTTTGTTTTTTTTAATGGCAATACTTTTACAAATTATGACTCGATGGATGTGCATTTGATACATTAGCATATCTTAATTCTGTCAGCAAAGATTAGCACTAAAATGCTAATTATGTGTTGGAAGAAGTAAATCAGAATCCCTACATATTACTGGCTTTAGCAAATCACTTTCGTGTGTCTACACAATATGCTTATGCTTGTTTTGCACATGGTTTAAGAAACTGGGCCTTCACCTAAATGGCAGAATTTTCTGGGAGAATGATTCATGTTATATCTGCACATCAAATGTATTACATGCATAATGAACTTGCATAAAAGGATTCTTATCCAATAAAACCAGAAAAGGTTTATTTCAAGCACAATGCAGCTTATATGCATTCTAAATGAACTGCAGAAGTTAAGGGGAAAGAGATAGAGCAATACAGGGAGCCTTCGTCGCAAGTAAAAAGGCGCCGGATGCTTCAGTTTGAGTCTGAAGTCCTGGATTCACCTCTTTTCAATGACGAGATGTTTTTAAGATCTAAGGTTGATGCCAACTCATGCTCTTCTTTTGGAAATTGCCATGCCTTAGGCTATGTGATTCTGGTACAAGCACATCCACTGCCAGAAATAATGTTGTCTAACCACTGAATTAGATTTACTGCACCTCCCAAATGCTTTATAAGAAATGAAAGACCATCCATCTCAAATTGTCCGTATTTTTTTGAAATCATATCTAGTTTATTTGACATGCTTCCTTTGTAGATTTGTTATCCCTTTTGGTCAAGATAATATTGAAGCAATTGTGATATTTGAATTAAACTTTATATAAGAATCTACAAACTTCAACTGTATGTTTTCTTTATTAAGTCGAAGTGATTTAAAGTTCGGGTGCTTCAGACAATCAGTTTTGTGGTCATAGAGGTAGTTCTGTAGCATCATCCATGTTACTAGATTGTCACTAAATCTGATGTTTGATGTTCAGGAGACACAGGATTCTCTTGAAGATGATATTTCTGATATGTCAGAATGGGTTGCTGGATTTGCAGGTTTGTTTCTTGCTAAATTTTTGTTTCAAGATAGATCGGAATATAGTTGATTTATGATATGTAGAAATAATTCTGATATTTGCAGAAGGCCCATCTGCATCCAGCAATGAGTATTTGGACCCATCATCTGAAGGGTGGATTGCGGATTGCTTTAATGATGCTGAGATGCATTTCAGCACTGAAGATATGTATGTTATGCTTACTTTTGTCTTCCAGTTTGCTAAAATAATATTTCTGACTAGCTTTTCGCATGAACAGCAGTAGTGCTTTCGGAGCATCTGATGTTCAAGTTGACATTACAGGTAGCACAAAAGTAGTTGCTGCATTTTCTACGTTGCGTGCTTTATTTTCCTGTCCTTTGTCTCCCGGGCGTAAAATGGATTATGTGCTATTGCAGAGCTTTGTAACACCACTCCCGAATATGATGGTGATGCAGTAGAAAAGCATCCAGTTCAAACTCGCCGAAATGTTGTTTTCAAAGGTAATTTTTTTTTAAAAATTTCTACTTTTCTGGTTAATTATGATTACCTGTGCTGTATAAACCTAAGAGTCATTCGTTGTAGTGTGTGATGTCCCTTTTTTTCAGTTTGATTTGTTTTTTACGGACTTCCAATGAACACTGGTTTTAGGTTGACCTTGTTGGTAAACTGAACATTCCTGATTCTTTTCTATCTTATTTGTTTTCTTTGACCATTCATTGTAGTGTGTGATGTCCCTTTTTTTCAGTTTGATTTGTTTTTTACGGACTTCCAATGAACACTGGTTTTAGGTTGACCTTGTTGGTAAACTGAACATTCCTGATTCTTTTCTATCTTATTTGTTTTCTTTGACCATTCATTGTAGTGTGTGATGTCCCTTTTTTTCAGTTTGATTTGTTTTTTATGAACTTCCAATGAACACTGGTTTTAGGTTGACCTTGTTGGTAAACTGAACGTTCCTGATTCTTTTCTATCTTATTTGTTTTCTTTGACCAATCAGGTAGAAAGTCGTATATGCGTACTCCTCCCAAACTAGCCTCTTCTGTTGTCTATCCATTTACCTTCATTAAACCTTGTGGTGCGCATGGAGATGTGACTCTGAAGGACATAAACCAACGGATACATACTCCACCAAAATCAAAGCAAAACGAGCAAGATCCTTCTGTTTCTTACCCCACATCAGCATTTTCTGGGAAGCCTGTTGTTGGGAAAACTAAAATTCGCACAGAACATGGAGAAGGCAGCATTACAATTGTTAGGACCAAAGGGTAAGGCGCTTTTCCGTAATCTTTGAGTGTGATTCTGTTGCTCATCGGGAAGAAGCTGCAATAGAAGCTAACTTTATGGTCAACATTGTTCTTAGTGTTCATAATCCAATATGTGGTTGTAACTCTAAGTTGTCTTTCCAGGTGACTTGTCTTTACATATGATCTGGATGATATAGTAGTATTTATGGATCTTGACCTCTAGTTGATCCTGTCATTTCCCTTGCCTCTTTAGAGGGAAATATGACATCTATGTTCCTACTTTTAATGTGAAAAGCATGTCTACTATTTCGCATTTCTTGTTACTTGAGTTGATCCCTTAACATTGTAGTTTGTACTTTGTGGTGGGACTTGAATATTGAGATCTTTATTAGTTCATTGATATATCCCAATTCCAAACTTATTGTGTTTTTTTAAGAGCTTTGTGAAAAATACGGAAATAAGTACATTTTTTTTTTAATTTTCTTGATGCAGCCCAGATGGTATTGTTTGGTGTCACCGCAGAAAACAATTTTACATAATCATCTATTCTTTTTTTTTTTTTTAAGAAAAAAATAAATAGGTTTGATGTCTAGTTTAGAGACAAATGTGAAACTATATCTCTTTTTCTATTTGTTAGCAAATTTTATGTTATTACCGCCGACATTTTTCCTCCATTGGGCTTCAAGAATAATGTGTAAGCCATGTTTTTAGACCCACCTCATAGCAAGATTAGGGATATCAAAAGTTCGAATTTTGATGTGGATAGGTCCATATTCAACCTCAATATGGATTCGGTAGCTTATGGATCCGAATTTGAATTTGCGTCCAACTGGGATCCTTTGTATGTTAATTCTATCCGGAAGGACAAAGGCAATTTGCAAGACTAATGAATAATGATTAAGGTTTGTATTTATAGTTGAGGTGCGACTAAATTTAATAAGAAAAAAATTAAAAAATCGACAAGTGTCTCAAAGTCAATTTCAAGTAAAGTTGTCTAGGCACCAACTAATACTTCAATCACAAAGGTAAGCTCTCTTTGTCTTCTAAATTTAATTAAATTTTATCATTGCTTCCAAAATAAAAAAATAAAAATTGAATAAGTCAAAAGTTGGGTGTTTCTTGAGAATGGACATTTGAATTATTTCAAAGCCGAGTTTAATAAGTCTAAGAGTTGGGTCCACTACAAAATGGCTGAGATAATAGTCTTGCGTGTACTATTTTTTGGACCATCAGTATCAATATTAGCCCATGAAACTTAATTTAAATGTTAAAATTAGAATTATAAAATTAGGAAGTTTTGAATTTAAATCTCATCTTATGGGCATTTATTTATTTTTGTAATAGTTAAATGTTGATAGTTAGATTTATAATTATTTATCCATTATTAGTTGATATAATGATGATGTAAGAATATATTTAATTATTTATTTCGAAAGTAAAAGTTATCGGTATTTAAATTTTATAATATGAATGTCAATAACTACATTATAAGTTAGTTAAATAACCTACATGGGTTATATTATTTATGGTGGCCAAAGGGAAATGGTTTTCAAGTGGTCAAAACTACCCTTCCACAAAGCGCCTGCAGCCGTCCGGCTTATTAATAGAAAGCATATCAATTTTGTTTTTTTAGTTTGGACTTATACTAATTACAATTTACAACTATTTCTATTTTTTGATTAATTTTTTGGCATCGTGGATGTCGATTTTGGTGAAATTATTATGCATCGTCTTCTAAATCTAAAGGACTCTTATCAAAATCTTGACTTGCTCTTCAATCAAGGGTTTTAGTAAAAGTAATTTGAGTTTTTTTAGAGAAACGATATTTGAATTATTTATTACATCAAGATATTAAAAATTAATGAAGTATAATTATTGTTTAAAATACACAAATACCCTTATGTCGTTTGGATTCAAAATTAAAATCTTTTAATTATAACTTTTTATAGTTTCAACTTTACCACTTATAATCTTATTCAATCTTACCACTTGAATTTTATTCTATAAATTTTTAATTTTTTGGGGTATTTATTTTCACAGAATCAATTCATTTTCTAAGTAATATCCATATAAAATTCGGGAATTTGAAATCATTCCAAACTCAAATTTTATTCCACAATTAAATCCTTGTCAAGTTGCAATTCTTCTCTATCCAAACTCCAAAGGCAATCCCAATTGTTGAAGGAAAAACAGAAGGGTATTTTGGTCCATCCGTTATTGTAGTTTACAGGTAATTTAGTTGGAAGGACATGCACGGAACAGTACGTTTTTTCCTTTTGATAGAATCTTTCTATGCTGTCCCATTACATATATTCTCTCTCTCTGAATCTAGTATTTCCATTAAGAAAAAAATATGCAAAAATGGAAAACAATAATTTTAGGCAAGCCCCGCGCTTTTCTCTCTCCCACTTTCTCTCTCTAAACCTTCTTTTCTCTTCATTCTTCTTCTCCACATATTACTCTACTTCTTTCTAGGGATATATTTGCCAGAAATTTCTTTCCTGATTCCCCCTTCGAACTTGCAAAAAAAGGTATTCAAAGTGTTTGGTCAATTTTTGCGTCTCTCTTATCTTTTTACTGTATTTCTTGCTTCTTTTGTTTTTTCTCTTAAATCTTTTATTTCGGTTTTGAGATATATAAATTTCTGGGAACTCTTCTTCTTTTTTTTTTCTTGAAGAAGGAACTTTTTTGGTCAATAACCTTTTTTTTTTTTGTGGGTCTAGAATCTTTGGTCTTTGAAGAAGAGATAGGGTCGTTTTCTTGGGGGTTTACTTTTTTAGTTTAGATGGATTTTTTTGCGTATTATTTAGCTAGAATGGTTGGTGATGTGAAATTATTAGGCTTTTGAGTTTTTGAAAGTCAAATCCTTTTTTTTTATGCCTTGAATTATTGGTCCTCTGTTTTTTGTTTTAGATCTTCAGGGTAGGCCTGGCAATTGACTTCTGGTTTGAAGGTTTCTATTTGGAGAACTTTATACCAGTTCCTATCTATATAAAAAGTTCACCTCAAGATTTTCATGAGAAATTCAGATGAAGGGTTGAATGTTATACCTTGTTCTTTTGCTTATTTTAATTATTTTGGTGCCTATTGATGATGATGAAAAGTTTCTTTCTTTACAAAACTTCTGATCTCTATTAACGAAAATGCTTGTCAGTTCATGATAATTTGTTGATTTTTTTAGAATTGATTGTATTGGATTGCTTATTCAGTCAAGTTATTGATTCAACAACTGCTTGAAGATTAATCCTTTGCTTAGTTGGCGGCAGAAATTTCTGAGTTTTTCGAAACATGGATGCAAAAACAAGTGAGGAAGGTGGGGAGGTGCCCAAAGCTGAGAAATCATTAAATCAGGATGGGGTCTTAGTGGGTTCCAAATTGAAGGGCACAGGAAGTTTAAGTGATAAGGCCTTGGTGGAGAAGAGTCCCGGAAGCATTAGCAGCAAAGACATGATTTTTCGGGCTGATAAAATCGATCTGAAAAGCTTGGATGTGCAACTTGAAAATCATTTGAGCAGGGTTTGGTCGAGAAACTTGGAAACCCAGAATAAGCAGAAGCCTAAGGAAGTGTGGGAGATCGATCCTTCGGAGTTGGAAATTCGATATCTTGTGGCTCAGGGCACCTACGGAACGGTGTACCGGGGCACTTATAATTCTCAGGATGTTGCAGGTAATTTTTATATAATTATTTCTGTTTTGTATGCTTTATCTGATTCTATGAGGAGATGGATGAGATTTAAGCTGCTGGTTGTATGGCATGCTTAGCTTATTGTATGACTTGTCCTTTTGCCTTCTTTTTTGGTTATGTGGAATTACTTCTCTGTTTAAGTACAAATATGTGGCTCCTGATGTCATCTCATTGGTTTGTGCTCTGCCCTTTTTCTGACAATGCTTATCAATTTACTTCTTGTTATTATCTGTCGTGATGATTATTTTTGTTGAACGAATAATGGGGAGAACCTTAGGGTTTCAGACAGATTATATTGCGTCTGTTTTTTCATTGACCATAATGTCTGAATAGTTTAATGATAGAAGTAGGGTAGAAACATTAGGCTGCTATGCATTTGGTTAGACGTTCCATCTCTCTCTTGTCAGAATATTTTAGGATTCAGAGATTCTGTAGCTGGTATGCATGTGATTCAACCTATAAAGATTTTTTTCACCAACACTATCACTATAGTTTTTTGTATTGATGTAAGTTAGTATACATGTAATACTGGAACTACAAGTTTAACTTTTAATTAACAAGAATGTTTCTTCTCTAGTTGTTCCTGTTGAGTTCCATTGTCCTACATTTTTTGTTTTTATTTCTGCTTCCATGGTTACGAGTACAGTGAAATAGAAATTTATCCTCTCTTTTATTAGATACATCTATGACATGATGGTTCTTAGAGACCTTTTGCTATATTTTGAATCTATTTGACTCATATGAAGAATTGCTAATAAAAGCAAACCTATACAAATGTGTTTTCAGGCACAATGGTTGTCTGATCAATTTGTTAACTCATGATCAAAAATATACTTTGAGGACTAATTTTCTCTTTAATAAGGAGTTCTTGTCCTCATGATGTTGATAATTTTTACTTCTATGCATGTATTAACCCTCCACTGCCAAAAAGCAATGCCTCTTGTTTTACCTCTTTGTGAAATTAGGACATCAGATCTTCTACTCACAACATATGTAAGAGCATAGTTTAGCAACAAATGTCATTTTAACACATATTAGTAATATGCTGAAAGAAACTCACTATCAAGTGTATTTCTTTGGTGAAAGTTTCTTTAGATGTCATTGTGTTTTAGATCTGCAATGTGAGTACTGACAAATGGAGATGACAATTTCAAAGTTTTTGTCTAGGTTCAACCTTAAAGTTGTTTGCATGTCACATTGCTGTCCACATTGTCACAAGGCCCTTCTTTACTTTCATGTTTCCAACAATGACAATTCTGGCAGTCCAATTTTCAGTTACAGTTTAACTATTCTCCAAATTGTGCTTTATCCTGTTTAGTCCCTTTTTTGCCCTCATCAGAGTTCTTACTGTAAAATCATTTCTATTTTACAGTGAAGCTGTTGGACTGGGGAGAGGATGGCATGGCCACAGCTGCTGAAACTGCTGCGCTTCGGGCATCATTTAAGCAGGAAGTTGCTGTTTGGCACAAGCTTGACCATCCAAATGTTACTAGAGTAAATATCTAAGTCCTTGACTTCCTCTGTTTGTCATTTTCTGACAAACTAGTGAATGTGGGCAAACACATGCGTATATGTGCATGTGTCATCGTGTTTATGTTTCATTTCCTCTCACGATACTTTTGACATGTTAGAGATCTTAATGATTCTTATTTACAGTTTGTTGGTGCTTCAATGGGGACTTCGCAACTCAAAATTCCTTCCAAAAACCCTTCTGAGGGTTATACCAACCTTCCTTCAAGGGCATGCTGTGTTGTTGTGGAATTTCTTCCTGGAGGGACGCTAAAGAATTTCTTATACAAGAACAGGAAGAAGAAGCTTGCCTTAAAAATTGTGATCCAACTTGCTTTGGACCTATCCAGAGGGTAAATATCCATTTGAATGTTTTTGATGGGGATTATTTTTGTGATTGTTTACCTAGTCTCATACAACTTGCAGACTAAGCTATCTACATTCAGAGAAGATCGTACATCGTGATGTCAAAGCTGAAAACATGTTGTTAGATTCCCATAGAACATTGAAAATCGCTGATTTTGGTGTCGCTCGTGTTGAAGCTCAAAATCCCAAGGACATGACTGGTGAAACGGGAACCCTTGGCTATATGGCGCCAGAGGTATTCATCTCAAACTGGTCGGAAGATTTTGGTGGGCAAAGTGTAAATCACTGCCATAAATATTAAGCTAATCGGCAGTTATTTAAATTGAATGCATATGCATTCTTTCATAGCATGCCAAGATGGTATATGATCAACTGAGTACAGTTTATACAAATTTGGAACATGAATATCTCTCTGATTTGTCATATAAATACAGAAATTGATGCATCTCTGATCTACTCAGGTACTGGATGGGAAACCCTATAACAGAAAATGCGACGTTTACAGCTTCGGAATATGCTTATGGGAAATATATTGTTGTGATCTTCCTTACCCAGACCTTAGCTTTGCTGAAGTTTCCTCTGCTGTTGTTAGACAGGTAAAAGTTTTATCCAGTCTGAATCTCTACCTGCTTTTGTCTAATTGTATTTCATCCTATTCTCTCTGTATATCTATTCTGTTCTCTACTTAAATTCATGGTTGGATCAAGTGGGTGTTGAACGTCACTCACAATTGAAAACTTGCTTATTTTGGGACACTAATTCCGTGCGATCTAGCATTTTGCTTGCCTCTAAACCTGTCCAATCGTTTGCTATTTATGGCATCTGTTAGATGTGAGACCTAGAGCTCAAAACAAGTTGAGCCAAGCTGAAATGAGCTAACTGTGTCTTCTGTTAAGAGTGTTTGAACTCCACTCTTGAACTGTTCATTGATCCCAAGCTTGACCTGTGAGTGAAATTAAACTAATTAAAAAGCAATAGAAAGCAAATTTCTGATCATGCCACTGTTACATAAATGTTCCTGGGTGCTCTGTAGAAATCTATCGCTATTCCTTTCTTCGACTGAGAAAGCTTCATTCCGAATCACACGCATGCTGGCCTACATGCACACATATATTGGTTCATCCATATTGACATATATAGAAGAAGATGTGCGCATAACATGTCAGGGTTTTGTTTGAGTAAGCAGGAGGGGGGAATTAGCGGAGAGAGTTGAGTGGTATTAAATCATTTTTGGAGGAGATTCTGCTAATTGTTTGCAAGGTTGGGAAGGAGTAGAGGAGGATTTAAAGCACATGGATATGCCAGCTACAGGTTCTTCAATATCAATTAAGTAAATGTGGCAAAACCAAGTTGAATATTCATGAATCCGTATGAGACTTCTTACAAGACTTCATCTTTGCTGGTTAAAACATTGTTGATATACATGCACATAATATTTTTCGCTGGCTTTGCTGCAAGGGAATTGACAATTTGACATCTCTATGGTCTCTACCTTTCTACTCTTGCAGAATTTGCGGCCAGACATCCCTCGGTGTTGCCCAAGTTCTCTTGCAAATATCATGAAAAAGTGCTGGGATGCAAACCCTGAGAAAAGGCCAGACATGGATGAGGTCGTGAGGTTGTTGGAAGCAATTGACACGAGCAAAGGAGGAGGAATGATACCCGAAGACCAGGCTGGAGGCTGTTTCTGCTTTGCTCCCACGCGCGGACCATGAAAATTTGTTTCCTTAATTCCCTCTTTTCTACCTTCAGTAAAATCTCCTCTCTTCACCTATTCCCTCAGTTGATTGAGATGTTTGCATATACGTGCGTTGAGGAAACGTCTTAAAATTTAGTTCTTGATCAGCTGGTGAAGAGTTCATCATCAGTTTATGTCATAAATAATTGACTGGTTATTCCTTCACGAATTATTTTTTGTAGATGTGAGCCTAATTGAATATCCTAATTTTCTGATGAAGTAATACTTTTTATTCATAGATCAAATGATTTACCTTCTTCTATCGTTAGATTTCATTAGCCTGGTGCAAAGTCGAGGAACAAGTTTTAGGATCGTAATCAAAGTGCTTCCAATATTGCTTAATGTTATTAAGTTAGAAGGCTCCCTAGTTGATGCTAAGACTGCTGCTACTTGCTGTTAGTGCATTACCCAGGAAATTGCCTTTTGATTTAACGAATTGAAACCTAATTAAAAAAAAATCTTTTTTTTTTTTTTAAATTAACATAAAAACATACTGAAATGATGATTTTATTTGGTGTCACTTTTCAGTTTCTTATTCTTATTTTTCAATTTCTTATTTTTAAAATCTTATTTTTTAACATAAATATATATATAAATTTGTTATTCGGTACAGTACGGTATATCGGATCAAATTACCATTACTATATCTGAAAGCCAAAAATAAAAAAATAAATTTTTTTAATACCGAATAGAAATTTCGATTTGATATTCAGTATGTATCGAATTTTCAATACCAATATCATTTCTCCAGTTTGCCGACAAGTGCACGCTCCTACTTTCAATAAAATAAAGTTTACTATGTATTCATGAAAAATCATGTGTTCACGCCCTCAATTTCCCTTACCATTTACTTTTTGCATCTTCTAAACGGAAAAAAATTCTGATTCCGCCTCTGATCTCAGTCAAAAATGAACATTCATGGTACTAGTACATTATTTTTCTCTAATGAGTCGTGAACAAAGGCAGATGGATTTCTACTCTGGCCAAACTTAGATGTCCTTGTAAGTGGATTTTCAGCCTGGTCCAATGTTAATGGAAGATGATAGCTGACAAGTCTCCCATTGTATGGACTTTTTTGGATTTGGATGTCCCCTCAATTCTTTGTTTGGCAAAATAGGAACCGTGCACGTAATGGAAAAACCCAAGAAGATAAATTGTATATTTTCCTTTCACAATAACATGTGTCCATACTTATCTTGCAATTAATTGATAAATCTAATTTGCAAACTCTTTTTGCATATAAAAAAGCATATGAACCTTGAGAAATAATTTGACCACCAAACATTTTATAAGATTAAGAAACTTATAAAATTATAAGACGTTCTAAAATATTTGACAATATTTTTAAAATTTAAGGTTATAATTAAGCTCCAAATTATAGCTCCTGACTAAGACTATGCTACCAAACTAGATCACAATTTGATGTGGGTTGAAGGAGCCTGACTCTATAGTATAACATTTTTTCTCAAGTTGTAGGTTTTTTTTTATTATTATTAGTATTTTATAAGTTTGGTAATCTTGATTTGCGTGGAAGATTATAAGATATTTTAAAATATTTAACTTCAAACGGTCGAATTACCTCTCAACTTTAGGAAAGGCATCTAAAACTATTGATGGTACATGACTCAGACCCAATACAAGAATGCTCAATTACGAAAAATTCAATTTAGTTTGAACTATTCATTCAGGTCTGATGGGTTTAAGTCCAACAAGAGTTATTATAAATATTTCTTCATCTTTTAGAAAAAGATAAATAATTCATTTTGTGAAAAACACTGTTCAACCTTCATTTACTAAGTTCTTTCTATGTTTCTGAGTTGAGCGTCAGAGGGTTTTCGTAGGAACAAGCCGACGCTCCTAACAACTTGTTGTATTGTTGGTGACAACTCAATTCTCAATTCTCATTCAATTTGAGGTAAGAAATAAGAAGTGTACTGCATCAACTATGCTACCAAACTAGATTGTAATTTTTTATTTTTTTATTTTTTTATAATTATGTGTATAAATTTTGTCTCACTAATCGTGAATAGTATGAATTTTCCTGATTCGTTAATTGTAATCTTGATGTGGGGGTGAAGGAGCCCGACCAGAACTTGATATACTCATTTTGCCTAAAATCACAATTTACTTGACTATAATTAACATCTTATAGTAATCTAAATCATAAACGAATCATAGTAAGCAATTTATCAGATTGCAAGAAATGCGGTTGACGTTAACGTTCACTAATTTTGTTTGTAATTGCTGTAGGGCCGACTTAGAGGTATTTTTGAAAAAGGCCAAATAGAGATAAGAGTGATGGTTGGTGACATGACCTAATGAATTGGACTTGTTGCCCGATTGATATATGATGTGGCATTGAAGATAATTGTCATTATAGTATTTATTATCGATATTAATTTCGTTATAAGGTAGGAAGAAATATGCTTGATATGGACACAATTGTTTAAGCCTCAATAAAACCCATCTAAAGAGGTTTGCTTCTTGTCTTCTTATCCTTTATTAAGCGTTTCTTACACGCATGAAATGAATTAACGCAACAATACTTTCACATAGAATGTCAGTCGATAGAAGAAAAAAATTTAAAAAAAGAAAAAGAAATAAATAGTTTGCAAAAGAAAGTAAGTTTTTTTTTTTTTTGTAATATTTTAATTTATCAGCATTTTAGATAATAATTGTAAGACAAAGTGAATTATTTAGACCATTATTAATACAGAAAGAGAAGGAAAACGTTAGATATATATATATATATATCCCACTTCTTAGTACTTTATGGAACTATTTGATTTTAGATTGTATTCGAATTTAATGTTAAAAATTTTAAATTTATAATAATAAATTTATTGAATTTGTTTGAATAATTTTATATTGAAATTATTTCAAATATTTTAGCTCTAATTTTAATCTATTTTTTAAGTCAATTTATCAGATACGAAGTCCATATAATTATTTAAACTTATATTTTTATTTATTTTTTAAATTCAAATCCTCTATGGAAACTCAATCTTAATTTCTTTTTGTGTATTTAATTTAAATTATTAAATAGAGCAAGTATGAAACTTATAGACATCTACAAAATGCGATTACTTATCTAAGTAACTCACTCATTCCCATATCGTAATATATTAACTAACCAAATGCACCTTTTGTTATGGAGATTATTATTAGGTTTAATATTATGAGACATTTTTTTATTCAAATTCGAGGATACCAAATTCAATATGATTGGACAAAATTGGAAGAACTTCATAAATCTTTTTCAATCCGTACAGTCGAATATTGTTTGTGGCAGACCAGAATTGAAGTCATTTTTGTTTTTACCCTCCTATGTATTGACATTTGGAATCCTCAATTCACATATTCATATTCTCCAATTGTGATATTCACAATGGATCACTATCATCACCATAATAATAATAATAATAATAGTACAAAATGCCACTATGACTTAATCTTATCATCAACAGAGCGCACTATACTTGTTTTTTCTTTTTATGTTTTTCGTTAAAACATAAAAATTTTGGTATGATTGCCGATTTAAATAATATTTTAATGGGTAAACATTGTAACTTACTATTAAATATTATCTAGGTGGGATATTATTTTAATTTCTTTTATTTTTTATAAATGTTGTGTTGCAACTTTGACATCTAGATTGGTATGAACGGAAAGAGTTTTCAAAATTTAAAATGATTGAAATTTAGTATGAAAGTGCGTCTCATATTATAAGAATGAAACAAGTTTAATTTGCATATATAAAATTTCAATTCAAGATGAAAGCTTCTTTTTATGGTGTATTTTAATGGACTTAATAAATTTTTAGCTGCACGCGCACATACATCGCAGAGGTTGTATTTGACGGTGCACTTTACACCTAACTTGTGGTGAAGTGAGTCGGTCGTGGATCGGTGATGTGGTAGGGTAACTCAACATTACGGTAATGTGGCATATTCATCCAAATGGCTTACACATGGCATGACATCGTGTAGTTGAGTGTCGAGTGGACGTGACCATATACGCGGGTGCTGACAAGATATGACCAAAGGATGACAATTGATCCTCAATGCTGACGAAGCGCGTATAAGTGCACACATCCCTTCGATTTGCAGAGATGTGTAGATCTTCATGTAGGGATATCATTTGAACTACTAAATCATAGTTAGATATTAAGAGATACGACCTAATGGTCTAACTTCATTCGAATCAAAAGACAAGACTAATCATAAAAAAACACACAAAATTTTATAAATGAAATCACCTTATTCATTTCATTCCACACCAAATTAATTCATATTTAATTGATTTATCTATTCTGTATCCTATTAAAATATTTTTCAATGGTTTAATATTTTTATTCTTTTTTTAAAAGTACATAATTGAACTTTTAATTCGTCCGATAAAATTAATATAATATTTTATTAATTATATAAAAAAGTATTATATCTTAAAAGACAAACATTTAAGTTCCTATAATATAAATTAATTCATATTTAATTGATTTATCTATTCTGTATCCTATTAAAATATATTTCGATGGTTTAATATTTTTATTCTTTTTTTAAAAGTACATAATTGAACTTTTAATTCGTCCGATAAAATTAATATAATATTTTATTAATTATATAAAAAAGTATTATATCTTAAAAGACAAACATTTAAGTTCCTATAATATCGTGTATAAGGCGAAATATATTTTAAATAAATTAATTTCGTACTTAACTTATTTTAATTGAAATTAAAATTTTCTTTCGACAAGATTCAACCAACATGTATTTATTGTACATAATTAAATATTTTACTTTTTATAAAATAAAATGCTTCAACTTTTTTTTTAATGCATCCAGTTGTGCACTGAATATAACTTATGTGTAAGGGATATATTCTTTTCCTATCTTAAATTTTTTGGCTGGTTGTCCCATGTCATTGGGATAACTAATGTAGCCTTGATCCTTTGCCAGATACATTAAGATACATCTCAATGGGGCCATGTACACTTCCACCCCAACTTGAATTAAAATTACGGATTTGCACAAAAATTCTCATGTAAATTTCAGATACTCAGATTCAATGGCTCAATTATTTCTATCAATTATCAAAGTGTGAAAGATAGACATAAAATTACAATATTCTTTGTAAATTAATATTTATTTACATAGTGAATAATGAAAAATAACAATTAACATAATATAATAATTAATAATAACTTTTTAGTGTATTAACTTAAATTAGTTCCTAGAGAGAAAATGGGGAATAGTCTAGAGGAAATTCAAGCCAATCATAAATGTAATTACTTTCGAGATCTAAAGTGTAAGTATATAAAAAACTTTAGGGAATATTGGATTCATTTTTTTAAAATAATTCTGGTTTTTAGTTTGAAAATATATTTCATTTTTCTTAGATTGTTTCCGAAAAGCATTTTTTAAAAACTTCTATTTTTGCTCATTTTTCAAAACCTTTAACATATTTCAAAAGTATACATCCTATTTCAAAATTTTCTTTGATATACATTTAAAAACAAAATAAAATAAATGTATAGGAAATCAACATGTCAAATTCAATTGGTCAAAATTTACACTTTATTTATCATTTAATGCTTGTACAAAATGGGAGAACCTTGTAAAAAAAATTCAAGAAATATTCTTAGAAACATACTTGAAAATGAATCCAAACATCGTCTTGTTTTTTTTTTTTTAATTCTTATTTGAGATTTCCTACTAATATAATGCGATATGAACATTGGAATGAAGGTATATGGGACACAAAATTAAATAGAGACACCTAACAATACATGCATAGTTATATTGTGTCACACAAAATTGATAAATGTACATGTTGAACACAAAAACAATTAAATTGAGACATTAATGCTATTTATCACTTACTAATTTTTTTTTTTCATTTATCCTCGTATAGCAAAATATTCACTTATAAAATCAACCATAAATGAATTAATTGCAACATTTTTTTTAATTGAAATTAAGAAAGAAGAAAAAGAAAAATGACTACTAGCCAATAATATACAGTATCATTTCTTATAAAAAATTGTGACACTAGAAATTTTACCCAAAGATGATAAAAGATCATCTATCAGGTAAAAGATCCTCTATCAATATTTTGGATTTTTTATTATAATTTATATTTTATAATATATTATAGTTAATAGATAAGTATGTGTGATCCATAATTAAATATTTATTTTAAAAAATATTTTATATCAAGTACATAATTTTTATCATATTTGTGTTGTATGATATTTTGGATTTTTTATCATATTTTATTTATGTAATTCATAACTAAATGTTTATAAATGGTAAAAGATCCTCTATAAAGTATATATTTCATATAGTGTCGCAGTTTAAATTCTTTATTGTAATTTATAATTAAATATTTATTTTAAAAAATATTTATATCAAGTACATAATTTTTATCATATTTGTGTTGTATGATATTTTGGATTTTTTATCATATTTTATTTATGTAATTCATAACTAAATGTTTATAAATGGTAAAAGATCCTCTATAAAGTATATATTTCATATAGTGTCGCAGTTTAAATTCTTTATTGTAATTTATAATTAAATATTTATTTTAAAAAATATTTTATATATTTAGCATTTTTACAAGACGTACATGAAATAATTGATGAAATGGAGCATTTGAACTGTATCAATATATTTAATTGGTAAGTATTTATAAACCTACAAAAATTTAAAATTGGGACATTTGTCCTGAAACCAATTTGTGTCACCAATTGTGACCAAAAATCCATCCACCTATAAATGTAGCAAATGCAGGTTCAGTGTCTACTCCCTTCCTGCCAACTTTTGCTTATTCTTGAATACAGGAAAACTACTCCTCTTTCTCTTTGATCGGAATAATAATAGTCCGACGCCACCGCCGCTACAAGCGCTGCCATCCCCTGTCTACGAAAAATAAAAACAAAAGGAAGGATACATAAAGAGCGACCACTTCAATTTAACTATTTTCTGCAAACATGGTTCTAGAAACAGTCGATCATCCTTCCTCTTTCATGGCAAGTTTCCTCCGTCACTGCGGTGGCTGCGCCGTCATCGACGGCGGACTTGCGACGGAGCTCGAACGGCACGGCGCTAACCTCAATGATCCTCTGTGGAGTGCTAAGTGTCTCATAAGCTCACCTCAACTCATTAGAAAGGTACCCTATTTTTGTTTATTATTTGCAGAGATATGACTTTTTAGACTGCAGGACGAGGTTCTTTAATTGTTCCCATACTCTGAACTGGTCTGAATACGAGGTTTATTCAGGATTTCTTCAACTTTTTCTCTTTTTATTTTTTTCTGGTTAAATTAATCACTCGAACATGCTTAATTATTATAACTAGAAAAAGTTTTGAGTATTATATCTGGTGCTTTACTTTTTTTAATCATGATTAAAGATTAATTACCTTTTGCCCTTATGGAGATTATCCTATAGTAGTACTATATATATAATTTTTGTATTATTTCAATTACGATATTTGATAAGTTTGGAGTTTTAATTTCGAATTGTCTGCTGATTATTCGTTGTCTCTTTGTTTTTTCTTTTTCTTTGGGTTATTGTGTTATTTTCCATTTTTTTTATAAGTTAAATAAATTATAGTTCATTTTTGTTGTCACATCTTTCTTATTTATATACTACAAAATAGGTCCTTTAATTATTTTTCTTATTTATTTCGGAAAAATCAAATTTATGATGTTTTTGTAATACCATATTCACATCATCTTCTGACGGCTAGGTGGACAAGTTTTTGGAGCAATTCATGCTCTGTTGACACGTGCGTTTCCTGCAATAAAGAACACAAATCAAGATTAGGTGGCAATCTTGTAAACTTAGCAAATAGCAGAGGCCAGATATTTAGGACTGACTTAGAAAATTATATTGTATCTGACCATATTCGTATATTAATCCCAAGTTGAATGTAAATGGGCTGTCTGTAAATAGAAGAGTTAATTAAATATGCAGCCAAGCGTAAATTTGGGAGTAACATAAATGTTGTTTGTCAACAGGTTCACCTGGATTACCTTGAGGCTGGTGCAAATATCATTACATCTGCATCTTATCAGGTATCTGATGCTGTGAATATTAGCCTTCACAGTTGAGATTTTTAAGCATTAATTCTGGGAAATTCTTTGATCCTGTATGCGGGCTGAATTTTATTTTTGCATGAGGCAGGCTACTCTTCAGGGGTTTGAAGCCAAGGGACTTTCCGGGGAAGAAGGTGAGGCCTTGCTAGAAAAAAGTGTCCAAATAGCGTGTGAGGCTCGGGATATATATTACGACGGGGCCACCAAAGGCTCTTGGGATATTTCGGGAGATGGAATAACATTAATACAGCGTCCGATTTTGGTTGCTGCATCGGTGGGAAGCTATGGAGCTTATCTGGCAGATGGTTCTGAGTATAGGTCAGTTAATCCTGAAAGATCGATGTTTCATATTGCGCTGCAGCTATTGAATCTTTTTGGAAAATTTAATGAATGTCCATCATGAAGTGATTTGCATTACTTTTCTTCCTTCTGCAGTGGGATTTATGGAGATAACATCTGTTTAGAAACTCTGAAAGATTTTCACCGTAGAAGGGTTCAGGTTTTAGCTGACTCAGGGGCTGACCTGATTGCATTTGAGACCATTCCAAATAAACTGGAAGCTAAGGTATCTTTGATGCTAATTTCAGACGAGACAATTTGCGATTGTTTTAGACTGTTTCATCTATTACCAATTTACCATACATGAGGCCGTTTGTTATGCACATTTCCTCTAGCAGATATCTGAAGAACTATTTGATTTTCAGTAATATTGCTGAAATGTAGAATATCTCAAAACTACAAGTGTAGTAAGAACTGTTTATAAGGAAAAATGCTTTTGTTTTTTTTTTACTTCCTCTCTGTTATTGTAGAGTCAGTTTCAGTCTAATTTCTTTTATGTTTTGACCTTAAGTTCAATTGCTGATAAACTTTAGGCTAATGTAGGTTTTTTTTCACATATTGAAGGTTAAAACTGAAAAAATGTTGATATATCGGATCCAAGACAGAGGTCTCTGTCTTGGTGTCTTGGGACTGAAATTAGTTTCTATATGCTTGCGATTACTGTTTGATAGGAATTGTAAATCTAGCACAGTTGCAAATTAGGTAGCTGGCTTCTTCCAAAATGATGAAATATGATGTGAGAGCAATATTTTTCCATGTGATAGGCATATGCAGAGCTTCTTGAGGAAGAGGCCATAAACATTCCTGCTTGGTTTTCCTTCACTTCCAATGATGGAACCAATGTGGCTAGTGGCGATTCCATTGAAGATTGTGCCTTAATTGCTGATTCTTGTGAGCAAGTCATTGGAGTTGGAATCAATTGTACCGCACCAAGATACATTCATGGACTGATCCAATTAATTCAGACGGTACGATTTCCCATGCTCGTGGGTGATTGTTAAGTTTCAAAGCAAGAAAGAAACACAGAGGGTTCTCCATTGTTTTGGAATGTTAATTCTTAAACTTAGTTAAGATCTAAGTTGCATACCATGCCATAATCCACAAGTTCACTATTTAGAAACCCATCACTAATAAATTTACTTCTTTACCATTTTGCAGGTGACAACTAAACCAATTCTTATATATCCCAACAGCGGTGAGACTTATGATGCCAACAGAAAGGAATGGCTGGTGAGTCAACTAATTTTCATTTCTTTGTTTTTCTGGGATGCTAAGGCTCTAGTACTCTTCAATGGACTCGTGCCTATTACGTGTATGGGGCGAGGGGCTTGTTAATTTCCATACTGATATAATCATCCTTTTCTGATTCTCAAAATTTTAACAAGACATTTGCTTATTTCTGTGGGAACGGTGACTGATTGTCATAATGTCTAGTGTCTGTGCGAACTGCATCACGCCATCCTTTAGAACGTCTCCATGACTTTTCGTCTAGATTGTCATATGCAAGAGATAATAACTAAATTCTTTCTCTCTTGAAGCCATCATCTGGCGTCGCAGATGTAGATTTTGTATCATATGTTGGGAAATGGCGCGAGGCTGGGGCTTCTCTAATTGGAGGTTGTTGCAGAACTACACCAAATACCATTAGAGCCATTTCTAAGATTCTCTCAAACAGTTGATCAAATTCTGTTTCACTTCTTGTTGCAAGGGCCTGACTTTGGAAAGAAAACAAGTGGCAACTTCGTGCTTCGTATATGTTCTGAGCAAATTAAGTTTCTGCTTATGTATGAACATTATCAAACTAGTAATAAAGTGTATGTACATATGTTCTATTTACCAGCAGTGCCATAGTTTACTCGAGTTTGATTCATCTTCACAGATATTATTAAGAGTGATCAAGTGGTTAAACTGGATGCTGGAATAATTCTTTTGAAGAAGTTACTGATAGATTTTATACTCAAACCAGGCCATATTAGGGAATGATCAAAGTACATATATCTCATGAATGTATAATTGTTACTGTTACATCATATTAGTATTCAAGCTTCAAGATTTCCAAATGAAGAGCCTGAACTATCTATATTGGTCTCCAGTTTCAACTTGAGACCCACTGCCAGTTTCTGTGTATTTACTTCATGCATTCCGATTATTACTCAATCTTCTCTCCTTAGGACATCCAATAGATTCTTCAAGATTATCTGTGCAAGTTCCATCTGTACCAGCATTCACCCCTTCTTGATGTGATCTGATTGGTCAGATGAACAGAATATGTAATTGATTCTGTTAATTGCTCCTCATTCTTGCAATAGTTTTGGCAATAATTATCTTTACACGGACATGGAGAAACATACACAAGTACAAGCATTGCCAAAAAGAAAAAACACCTTATTTTGTTACATGACATACCATTAGAGTGATCCCGTTAAAAAATAAAAAATAAAAAATAAAATTTGGAAAGTATTATACTCTTGATGTCACACTTAATATCGAAATAATACATGCCTTAATAAGTGTCTAAATTCAAATTTTTTTTATAGGAATATAGTTACTCTGAAATTATAAAATTTCGTGGCGTTAACATAAACGAGGATATCTTGCTTTGATTGGTTCTTTACCCACGCACAACTTTTCTTAAACAAACTAGTGTTGCAAATATTGATGCGACTCAAATTTTGCTACACTTTCAATTCGAACCCAATTTTGTGAACAACTAAAGTACATTCTTTGCTAGGGAATATTGATTCATAATGATTTGCGAACCGTGATTAATTCATTGGAGAGGATAAGATATTATCTGAGTTGGTTTTGGGTTAGAGGGGGAGAGGATTGTAAGCACAGCAAAATGCACAAAGGTATTATTGTCCAATTTGCAAAATTGCTCTGGCATTATCATCAGACATCAATTATTTGAAAACTATCTTGCCATTGGATAATTTAAATTTTATTGGTTTCCTGCACAAAATGAGATTATTAACATAAACATAATGCAAAGCTGCAAATAAATTATCAAGAATTGGCAGCGAGAAAGAAATTATGTCAATTTCAGTTAAAGTTAGTTAAAACTCTCGCAGAATATTTCACGAACACTTGAAACGCCAATGGCTTTCACCACTGTTGTCTTCTCTCCTCCCCTGACCACCCCATCCGCCAGAGAAGCTCAAATTTTGAAGACACAAATTCAAATTCAATCAGAACCCATTTTACCCAAACTCAATCCCAAAAATGGGTCTCTCAAATCTTGCAAAAGTCTTCAAGAAATTAAACAACTACATGGCCAATTCACAAAACATGGCCTAATAGGTGACCCAGCTGTACTGACAAAACTCATTGCCAAATGCTCACAAATGGGCTCTTCTGAATGCTTAGAATATGCACAAAAGGCCTTTAAGATGTTCAAGAACAACAGAGAGGATTGCAGTAGTAGTATTGTTTACCTATATAATTCTTTGATAAGAGGAAATTCCATAGCTGGGGCTTTTCATGAGGCCATTTTGCTCTATGTAGATATGTTGATTGATGGTGTTGAGCCTGACAACTATACATTTCCATTTGTTTTGAGTGCTTGTGCAAAAAGCTTGAGGTTTTATGAAGGAATACAATTTCATGGCTCTGTCGTGAAAATGGGTTATCATAGCGATGTTTTTGTGTCGAATTCTTTGATATACTATTACGGAGAGTGCGGAGAAACTGATAGTGCGAGAAAAGTGTTTGATGAAATGTGTGAAAGAAATGTTGTGTCGTGGACTAGCTTGATTTGTGGGTATGCGAGGAGAGATTGGCATCAAGAGGCTGTTTCTCTATTTTTTAAAATGGTAGAGGAAGGAATTGAGCCCAACGAAGTTACTATGGTGAGTGTGATTTCAGCTTGTGCAAAGTTGGGCGATAGGGATTTGGGAGAGAGAGTTTTGGATTATGTTGGAGAGTCAGGGCTAACGTTCAATGCTGTGATGGTAAATGCACTTGTTGATATGTATATGAAATGTGGAGCAGCAGACAAGGCAAGGCAACTTTTTGATGAATGTGCTGATAGAAATTTGGTTCTTTACAATACACTCATGTCGAATTATGTAAAGTTGGGGAAGGTGAAAGAAGCACTTGCTATATTTTGTGAAATGCTTGATGTAGGACCAAAACCCGATAGAGTTACTATGTTGTCAGTGATCACATCCTCAGCTGAACTGCGGGACTTTTGCTTCGGGATGCAGTGTCATGCCTATGTTTTAAGAAATGGGCTTGAGAGTTGGGATAGCATTGTCAATTCTCTTATTGACATGTATACCAAGTCTGGCAGGCAAGAATGGGCTTGCAGAGTCTTCGATCAAATGTCCAACAAGACTACTGTTTCATGGAATTCTCTGCTCGCAGGTTTTGCTAGAAATGGTGATGTGGAGTCGGCACAAGGAGTGTTTAGTGTGATGCCAGAAAGGGATATTGTGTCTTGGAACACAATGATTGGTGCTTTGGTTCAGGAGAGCTTCTTTAGAGATGCAATTGAACTGTTCCACTCCATGCAGAATGAAGGGATAATGGCGGACGAGGTGACAATGGTGAGTGTCGCATCAGCCTGTGGGTATTTAGGAGCTTTGGATCTGGCAAAATGGACTTACAATTACATTAAAAAATATGGTATTCACTGTAACATGCTGCTTAGTACATCTCTTGTTGACATGTTTGCTAGGTGTGGGGACCCTCAAAGTGCAATGAAGGTGTTCAGCACAATGAAGGAGAGGGATGTTTCCGCTTGGACAGCTGCAATCGGGGCAATGGCTATGGAAGGAAATGGGGAACGAGCACTTGAGCTTTTTCATGAGATGCTCAGGCAAGGGGTCGTACCTGATGTAGTAGTTTTCTCTGGAGTACTGACAGCATGTAGCCACACAGGTTTAGTTAAGGAAGGAATGCATATATTTAACAGTATGAAGGAACATGGGATCACTCCACATATTGTCCACTATGGGTGTATTGTTGATTTACTAGGACGAGCAGGTTTGTTGGTTGAAGCTCTTGATTTCATAAATAGCATGCCAATGGAGCCTAATGGTGCAATTTGGAGTGCTTTTTTAGGTGCTTGTAGAATTCACAAGAACGAAAAGATGGCAACTCATGCAGCCGAGATGATAACTAAATCTGCTAGTGACAAAACAGGAATCCAGGTTCTCCTATCAAACATATATGCTTCTGCAGGCAAATGGGGCGATGTTGCCAAAGTGAGGATGCATATGAAAGAAAAAGGTATGAAGAAAATTCCTGGTTCAAGCTCAATTGAGGTAAACGGAGTAGTTCATGAGTTCACTTCTGGTGATGAATCTCATCCAGAGAATGCCCTCACTGCCTCAATGCTTCAGGAAATAAACTGCAGACTCAGAGATGCAGGCTATGCTCCCGATTTAACAAATGTTTTGCTTGACATTGATGAAGAAGAGAAAGAATTCTTGCTCAGTCGACACAGTGAGAAGCTAGCCATTGCCTTCGGCCTCATCTCTTCTGGTCAGGGAGTGCCTGTACGAGTTGTTAAGAATCTGCGAATGTGCTTGGATTGCCATTCATTTGCAAAAATGGTGTCAAAAGTGTACAATCGTGAAATAGTTATTCGAGATAACAACAGGTTTCACTTTTTCCAGCAAGGTTTGTGTTCTTGCCGTGATTATTGGTAATAGAGGTGAAGTGTCTGGGTCTACATTTTGCCAATGACAATGAAGAGATGCTATCATCTTTTTTCGTGTATCAGATGTAAATTTATCATTCTTTTCATCCACACTGCTCTAGAATCTACACTAATTTGTTGTCACAGAATGAGTATCATTGAATAGTTTTACCGAGGAATGAAAGACATATTCAGCATTTCTCGTTTTCACTTCCAAAATTCCAGTATCATCAACTGACCTATAATTGAATTGAAATTGGCCAAAGGACTAATGCAGACTAGTCTCTCTTTAGCTCGTTCGTTATCCTTAGTAAAATAATCATGTTGGGTGGTATTGGTTAGTCTTCCTCGTGCTCGTGCTAGTTTTGAACTGAGCTCTACATCTATTTAAAATTTTTCGCCCAGCCAACCAAATTAAACATATGAACATATGATAGAAGTATGGCACGGCGATGTCTTATACCTCCCCAAACATCCTGTAAGTATGTAATCAAGAGGACATTCAAATGTCTCCAATAAAACTTTTTAAGAGGAAAAGGAGAATCTTAATCTAGAACAAACAGCATACATAGCTTAAAAACTAAAGCTTCTTCATCAGTCTAGTTAGCCTAATAGATTCTAAGAGCATGGGTTCCTTCTTCTCGGTGGTTGTAGTTCATGATCCCAGCTTTGGAAAAATGGCATCAAGGAAAGCATGATACATTGGATCAGCTGTCCAGAGTTTAGCTAGATGATGAGGAGATGAGGTACGCCGGTGAACCTCTTCGATGAGCCAGATGCTGGCCTCGGCTTTACACGGATGGATGATCATGTCCAGCGGAACATCCTCATCCTCTGCACCAAGCCTCTCTTGGTCCAACCGTTTCAAGTGAAGATTGGTGAGGTAGTGCAAAGGCTGCTCGTATATCTGCTTAATCGAGCTGCCTAATCCGGTCCATGAGGTATAGGGAATAACAGTGCCACGCTTAGTTGGAATAGGGATCAGCTTCATGTATTCTTGGTAACTTTTTGCTCTTCTGAACAGCCATGCTGCATTCCAGGGCACACGTTATGCATCAGGATGAGATGTACAATCTTTTCAGGCCACATGATGCAGAGAAACCGAATTTAAACTAGTAATTTGTGGGAAAATATATTGATAGTTACTCCAAAAGATTAAGTTCAGCATCAAGGATATATCTGACTTCCATCATTTTTCAATATTGCCATTTGAAGCAACAAGATTTAAATTTCTGAGTTTGTAAAACATTGATTATAATTCATAGGATATATCTAGTCTTAACTGGCTCACAGAAAGGACTATGGAACAGGAGGTCATGTAAGTTCTACATTGTACAAGAAACACAAACACCCAAAAGAAAAGGTAAAGAAAAAGAAACAAAGGAACAAACACATTTCAATACATGCTTCTTTTTTAGGTTATACGAGCTAGTTTCTATCAGAAATTAGGAACGAGCACATTGCTTACTTCCTCATTACCAAAATCTTAACTAAGTGACAGAATCAAAACATGGGTAAAAATACATATATGTTCACTGAGATAATACTTGGACAGGGAACTAATACTGTATTTTGAATGCTCTTAGTTATCTGCTAGAATTGATACATTATCACAATTTGATACCAAAAAACTTTTATCCATTAAAAGAAGGCATGGCGATATCTCATAATAAAATGAACGACAACACAATCCCAGATTGTTCCACAATCTGCTCCGAGACACCAATGGTGAAATTTCACAGGAACCAAATGCATCCTCATATGAGTGTCATTGATCAATTCCAAATTTGTTTATGAATTTTGAGTAACGCATCTGGCTCCATTTTGTATTTAGGTGCTTCCAATAAACTAAAACATAAATGGTGATGATTGCACATCAAATTCATAACCCTTGGTATATCACAACATCAACGTTATTTTACATATGATTTACATTGTAACATGTATGTATACATGATCAGGTGTAATGCCAGGTTTAACAGCTAATTAGGTCATAAATGACATCATCCCTCCAAGGAATGGAGAATTAAGACATATTATAATATATGCAGGAGTAAACATGACTGTCCCAGCAAAATGTCTAGATTAAAAACAGAAAAATTAAACTTTGATTCCTCCTGCTAGGTATAGATTGCAAATCTTTTGCTATAATATTTTCTATAATTTGCACAACATTCTGTAACTGCGACGAAGACAAGGTCATAAGTAATGCATAGAGAATTAAAACCATACCAGACTTCACTAATAGGTAAATAAATTACCTTCAGAAGATAATTCTATGGCAGGTTCATCATTTAGCTGCTGGCTCCTTAAGACATCATTGTCTGCATCAGAGGAAGAAGAATCGTCTGATGAAATCTCTACTTGCTCATTAGATGGCATAGGCCTCTTCATGGCTACACATATACAGTCGCATTCCAGAGGGACCTTTTACAGACTAGAAGAGGTTGTAGATGAATCTTTGGAAACAAAATGTGATAAAATGGATTTATTTGACGAAATGCACATGAAAGCAATCTCCTAAACTAAACAGGATGAACTAAAAATCAGATAACTTCAAATATCAGCAAGGCAGCCCTGGCCATTTTCAGAGGTTGACAAACGATGCTTCAAAGAATCACAAAGAACAGATACTAAAATAAAAGGCACATGCTTTATTATCTGAAATACTGATTCCTTCATCTGTTATAAGCTGATATTTTGGCTGCTAAAACTTGATTAGTTGCTGAAACATGCATATAAATGATCTGAAATTACTTGAATGATTGTGCAAATTCATGCTGCAAATATCTGGTCTTTGCTGAAATTTACTAAAAACTGATTAATTTCATATGGATGTGGAGATGTTTCAATTAGAATGAATGCAAGCCTCATTTATGTGAAGCATCTAGTTCTCCTTGCCCC
This sequence comes from Paulownia fortunei, assembly GCA_019321725.1. NCBI lineage: Eukaryota > Viridiplantae > Streptophyta > Magnoliopsida > Lamiales > Paulowniaceae > Paulownia > Paulownia fortunei. The sequence continues at coordinate 2,937,297 of CM033123.1, read as the reverse complement.
AGTAGGCATTGGCAACTTGCAGCATTTTGACCTTCTAATAATCTTGGGACCAATTGTAATTTTGGGCCAGATTTTTTAAAATAATTGTTTACTAGTTGTTAGGATCAGCTATTAGCAGAGGCGCAACTTTATTTTCTTGAACTCTTTGGCAGCACAAAACACTGTACTAAATACGTACTAAGCGACGGTCAGGTTGCGCCCATAAGCGCCATGGTTCAGGTTTATTAGTCCTCGGCCAATTACGTTCTCCCGAGCAAATGAATGGTGCTGACAATAAATGCCTAACAATCACCCCCATCACGATCCTAGGTCGCTCTGATACCAATTGTTAGGATCAATCGCTTACCACTAGGCTAAAAGTTATAGCTATTAGCAGAGATGCAACTTTATTTCCTTAAACTTTTGGCAGTGCAAAGCACCATACTAAGTGACGGTCGGGCACAAGGTGATTGCGCCGAATAAGCACCAGGGATCGGGTTGGTTAGTCCTTGACCAGCTAATTACGTTATCCCGAACAAAGGATGGTACTGTTAATAAATACTAAAATTGTCAATCCCCAAATGCGTTTATTTATTTTTATTTAATTCTTCAGGCTTTAATGTGATACTACTTGAAACCGAAAGAAAAAGTTGTATTTTCATCAACACTAAATGTTCACTATATAAATCCATTCATGCAATGACATAAATGACATAGATATGAATTCACTATAATGTTATCAAAACATGAGCAACCAACAAGGACACGATTAAAACCAAAGTGAAGCAGCATAGAAACTTCTAAAGGCCCTCTATCAAACACTCAGGCGGGTTGGCATTGACAGGTTCACAGCATTTTGGTTCAAATTGAATTTTTTGTTTTTGAATCAAAACTCTAATAATCAGTCAAACTTCAAACATTTTATTTTTCTCTCTTTAAACCCTTATTATATTCACAGTCCATATTACCCAATGTAAACACTATGAAAAATACAAATCATTACGCAGAAATACCTAAACTGAGATGAAGATAAGCTAATATGTTCACAGTGCCAAACCAAAGCTGAAAACAGTTTTAATGAGTAAAGCATTAACAATTTCACATATTGCTGATGGATAGGGGCTTACTGAGTAAAAAAAAGGACAGAAGGAAATCCAAATCCAGGAGATCTAAATTATGTGAGTTTCTGATAGTTGCAGTTGGATTTTGAGATTAAGCTGAAGGGATGTGCGAGTAGGTGGGCAAGAAAGGGACCAAGCTAAATACACTCAGGGAATGAAGAGGTGTACCTCATAAATGAGGCGGTGCACTAAGATACATAATTTCTTGGCGGTGGAAGCAGGGCTGAGGATGAGTGATGACTGAGTTGAGGAGACTGCGGTAAGAGAAACTTTAGGGATCTAGGGTTAGAGGATTCAGATGAGACACACAAGGCTGCTATTTGTATTTTCTAAGAAAATTTTTACAGTTACTTAGCCAATCTTGTGGATTAGGTGGGTATTATTTTCTATAACCAAAAGCAAACTGAACTTTATGAAGATAAGAAGACACTATCCTGAAGCCCAATTGAATACTATTTTCCAAACCAACAACCAAACCCCAATTGGGCTAGTATGATACCCACAAAGGAGCAGTGGCGGGCTTTATACAAAAGCAGATGCAGCTGATCAGATAATCTAACAACAGGGAAGAAGAATAAATCAGGCCAATCTTAGGAATATGCTCTGGCATCTATTGTCCTATTATTCTACAACTTTTTAATCAAATAAGCAGCATCTACTTGCTTTAATATCAGTCCGAGGTCACGGCCAATTGTCTTTGTGGTGGTGGCTTATCACTTTCTTAATTAATGTATTTGAGACTTAGGAGTATATTGGAATAGTATTTAGCACTGAATATTTTGTAGTCAATATTGCAGATCAGCAGATTTGATAATTTAATCATCCGAGTTTTCTAGTTTGGTGTCAGAGAAAACCTGCACTATGATAGCTCAATGCATCACCTTGCTTCAAATTTACAGTTGCTTGAGAGTTGATAACATGAATGTTGAATCGCTACAGAAGAGCACCTTTTGGGGTGACTCAGACTGACGACGATATGTGCCAACCAGCACCATGAGAGAGGGGACCTCTTAAGAAAGAGAAGTAGTATTAAGCAGCAACTCATCCTGTTGGATTAGTAGGCGATTTTGGAGTTCTATTAGCAATAGACTTAGTTCTTAGGAGTTAAGAAAGGAAGTGAACAGTAAAATGAATTTGTCAGAACCAAAACTTTAGTCGCTTAGAAACATATCATCTGTGTGGGCCAGGACATAGATTTTGGAATTCCTTTCCAGGAAGTGATGGCACCAAGCATATGTAAGAGAAATTGAAGGTGAAGATGCATTGGAAAGGTTTGAAAGTACGCAAGTATAAAAAGTAGTATTTTCATGCATGGTCCTGATTTATACCAAATAAAATGCCCAAACTGAATGAACCCAGAGCAGTCAATCCGAGTTGACCTGATATATCTATAGCTTAATGCATGAAGTGATAAGGTGAAATCAAAGCAAATAGCATGTGATAAATGCCAGGAAAGGAAATTGCATCTCACTAGGATTTATCTTCCCAAATGGAAAGTCCATAGACAACTAATGATTCCATAGGTCCTTACCCAAATGAGTATCAGCTAAATGATTACACTTAGCTCCTTGATGCAGACACGAGGAAGCAAAACACTGACAAAAACTGTGACTGTTTAAAGATCAAATGGTTTAGCAAGTCAAAAATAAGGGGAAAAGAGGACTCTATCATGTATAGCTTTCAATAAAGTAATATTTTCCACAGCAACTTGTATCATAGCCTCACCAGCCTACTTTCTGATAAGTTTCTTAGCGTAAGAAAATGAAAGAAAATTTTCCTTTGTCCTTGTCTCATCACCTAACTGTTTATGAAGAACGCTTCTTGATTGCCATGGAAGACATTTGTCCAATTCAGATAGTACTTCTGTTGTCAAGCAAAAAGAACAAGAATAAGACCCATATTTTATTTGCTAAATCACATTAGTTGTCTGTCCAACAATGAAGGCCACCAAAACTGGAAACATAATGAAAAATCTCCCTAACAATCGAGCATTTATCCGTACACTGTGCTTGATAGGGAACTTTCCCACTTGGTAAACTGACAGATGCTTTTCCTTGATTCTCCAAACTCATTGATTCAAGGCATGTCAACCTACTGTTTGTGCTCTAGATGCTTACACTACAAAGTTTGTATCCAGCTGGTACAAAGTAAGATTGTTATTATTTTAACTTAGTGTACTTAAATACACCCTATCATAATCTTCAAAACATGCAATTGGCAACGTGTATCTGACCATTCAAACGGACATGGCCTACTATCTAATTGAAACGTAAGGTAGATCACCCAAAATCACAACTTGAAGTAACTGTCATGATTCACCTAGGATTCGACTCAACAAATTAGGGTCTTATGACTCACTCATTTATCATCAATTTTCAAAGCTTCACTCTTTCAAAAGAATTTTTTCATCTTGAGACAATGATAACAGGTTTAGAGAGATAAATAAGTTTCTCCAAATTCCGTTTTTGTTTTTGGCTGTAAGTAACACAAGTTTCAGGCCTTAGAAACAGAATACCCACCACTTATGTCATGGCTTTTTCTGTTCCAAGATTTTTGGCAAGGGGAGTTTAACTATTCTTTTGCAAACTATTATCGAAACCATTTTGGTTTTCACCAGTTTCACTACATATTCAATGAAAACGAGGTCAAGGTTTGAAATTTTGAACTTCGTTCAAGATTTAACTTATCAAGTTCATTAATTTTCTGGGTTCTTCACGGCTACATTTACTATTATTTTCAGTTTTCTTAGTCCATGGTACTCATTTGGCAGTTTCTCTGTAACTCGGTTTTGTTTCCATTTTTTCTTTTGTGAAAATTCTGATACCTTTTGGTCCTTCATACACATTTGTGCTATCTTCTAGCTAGGGGCTCCTAGGAACCTATATTTTTCAGTTAAAACTTTGTCGTAGTTCAGGATGTTGCCTATTGTCATCATGAGGAAAAGTACTTAATTTGACTGGTGCAATCATGTCTTAACAGATAGCAAACTGGTGCAATCAAGTCTTAACAGATAACTGACTGGTGAGATCATGTCTTAATAGATAACTGCAAAATACCATTTTACAGATTTTCTTCCTTTGTACCTAGTATTTATGATATTACTTTGCAATTTGTCTCAAGTCTACCCTTCTGATTGAATCATGTATGACAAGACATCATTCAAGTGTTTGATCCTTGTTCTGGATAACTATTGGTGTCGAAGAACTATACACATAGTGAAATACTTAAGCCACCATCGTCAAAGACACAACTTGACTTAAAGCACTCAAATATACACTTTATAACAAGCATATTACCAAGCAAGTAACCTAGATCCCAGAAAAAGACAACAAAGATAGGAGCAAAATACTTAATCTCTCTCCGAAGCAAAACGTGGTTTACATTAATGGCCAAAAAGTAGAAACAAAATTAAGATACACCACTTGCCCCATACTGTAACTGAAAAAAGTGTGTGTGTGTGTGGGGGGGGGGGGGGGGGGTGGGCTGGTTAATTCAGACAATCCAAATATTTTCCCGCCCTCATCCCCATCTCCATTTCAATCTTAAAAAGAAAAACCATGTCTCTATGTATTCCAAAGACCAAAGAGTTTGATAAGTCCTTTATTTCCACAAAAAGACATGCTAGTGTAAGCATCTGGACAAGCATTCATGCTATAAAAGCAAAATTATACGCTTCAATAAATAAAAAGAACCTTCATATGCAACATTACCACATGTTAAAACTAAAAATGTCCTGAAAAAATGCAGTGTGACCGCTGTTTTATCCTCATGCCCACCGTTCATGAGCAAGAAAGACTAAAAAAAGAAGACAGAATATATGGGGGAAAATAGTTGCAGCCCTTCCCAACTTCAAAAATTAACTATCCAGTAATAAAACAAGCTGTAATTAACCTAAAAAAACAATTTAACATAAGAGAGAAAAGGGTTCAAGAAATACAACAGAACATTTCAAGAATTTAAGCTCAGCACAAAATAAGATATCCAGACACCAAAAAAACATAAACAGACTATAGAGAAATAGGAAACGTAAGAAAATTAAGAAAATCAAGCAATACTAGATGGGTTTGGTATCTTGATAAAGAAACCTTGTTCGGTGTGACGGGAAATTTTCTAAAATTAACAAGCATGTACTTGCATACGGGCACACACACATCTGTGTGTTTATTACACAAAGAGACGGAGGGAGAGAGACGTTACTTACTAGGGCGAGTGTCAGAGATAGAGAGTTCTGCTTGTGTTTATGGTGCTTTGCACTTGGAGAGAATGAAAACTGAAGAACTATGCCTGTTAATATAGTTTACTTTTCTGAGGGTTTGTTTGGATTTGATATTTGATTCCAGTAATTTTTTTGATCAAGAACTCTATAAGGAATATAATATTACATTTACACTTACAATTCTCAAAATTAAATATAAATACATATGAAAAAATTGAAAAACTTAAATGGATCCAGTGTAATTTTTTGATCCATTTAAATTAATTGAATCATGGGGATTGACGGTGAAAAACACTTATCCCAAGTAATCTAATCATCAATTAGTAATCGGATTTGTTAATAAAATTATAGTGGTCACAATAAAGAAAATTTTAGTATTTAATACACTATTGATTTTGAATTTTTGATAACTCATTTATTGTATGTTTATTTAATTTACAATTTTCAATACAATTATTTGTCATACTAAACATGATAAGTGATAATCAAAATCTCAATTAGGTCATATTTTATAAATAGTTAGATGGCAAGATAACATTAAGACAACAAAAATAAAAGCAAAACGAGTATCGTGCTCTTTGTGGGGAAAAAGAAAAAAGAAAAAAGAAACTAATACAGACAATGCAAATTTGATAAAAGAATTTATTACTAGGAAAAGTTATTAATGATGTTGGAGAATGCAAAATTGGGAAAATTTGAGATGACAAATCAACACCAAGATATTTTTAGCTTTTTAAAATGTTGATTATAACAATAAAGTGAGAGTCAAATATATCACAATTAACTAATAAATTTCAAAACTTGATCATTCATTTTAATATAAAAATAATAAAATCATTACAATAAATGTAATGAGCATTTGAAATTTTTGGTATTAATTAGGTTTATTACTTTTGTGCAACAATAAGTCTTAGAGAAAGTTTGGCGAAATGTTTCATATGGTTAATTTTATTTTAATTAATTTCATTTTAATTAATTTCATTTTCTACTTTATACTTTCAATTGCAGCAATTTACTCTCATATATTTTTACTCAATATCATTTTATTTTATTTATTTTTAATTATATCACTTTATCATTTTTTTCTTTTAATGATATAATACACATTCATACTATGTATATAAAATATTTTTTAAATACACACATAAAATTATTTTTAAATATATAATATAAGATATAATATCTATCTGAATTATAGAATTGGAAGTTATATAGTCAACAAAAGACTCATAGCATCCAAACACAGGATAATTTATAGCCTTCCATCTCTCCCAATCCAAAAGTAGTGAATCAATGTAACCAGCTGTTTTTGGGCCTTTTGGGTCATCTCGATTGATGTATCCATTACTGGACAAAACAAAATCCTATTCAATCACTATTTCCAAGGTCACTTCCATTGAAGTATCCAGTTCTTTTAGAGCAAGTAGGCCCATTGTCCACTATAATAATTTATTGGGCAAAGCGTAATATAATTTCAACCTAATCCATCTATATATTTGTCAAATTAGCAATTAAAGCATATTTGCCATGTGCTAATGGCAGCATAGTATATGTTTAATTAATGTAAAAATCTCCAATTAAAATGATTGAGTAAACACAAGGTTAAGGAATATGGAATCCCAATCCTTTGGTTGACTGCAGCAGCCTTATTCTTCTGGGATTGTCTTCCCTTTTTGGTCTTTTAGGATGATTAACTAGTCTTTGAAGGATAGCTGATGATGGGCTTAAAGGGAATTCCCTCATGTAATTTTGTACAAGATATTATTAATCTTTTTCGACAGAAGAATGTAAAAAAATCATTTATTTTATTTTTTGGTAATTTAATTGGGAATTTAATAGAATTTACGTGGAAATATCAAAGTAAACAATATGACAATATTAGTAAGTTTTGATATCCCTACAAGATCACTAGAACGACTTTATTATCTATCACGAAAATTAAATAATGAGTCGAATTTAAGTCGGATAAAATTTTGGTAGAGCTAGCGGCGGTGGTGGTTGATCAACTAAAAGTCTGCAATTTTATCTTAATTTTAATCCTTGTGACATGGACTATATTGATGTACATGTTGATGAAGTTTTGAACATTGGCAACAGATTTTTTTGTTTCAGAAATTTAAGTGAAAATGAAGAATGCAGATAGATAGTAGCTGTGGATTTGACATGCAACAGGGAAGGAGTTGAATGCCTGGAGATGATAACCACAACACACGCAAACATGACCACATATAATCTCCTTTGCATTTATTTCAAAATTTAAAGCACCAGACTATAATAATAAAAATGTGATTTTTTTTTTAAAGAATGAGATAATAAGTGTAAAAAAAATAGAGATTTTATTGGGTTTTTTCTTTCTTTCTTTCTTTTCCCATTTTATTTTGGTTAAAAGTGGGAAAAAATTCCTCTAGTATTTCTAAAACTAATTAATTTTGGCCAATGGGAATTGGGAACATAAATGAGACAACTTGAGTAATCACAAAGAAATTCAAACTTAATGGAAAAAAAGAATTGCTAATTTAGGCAAGATTATTTTGAACCACCTCATGTATAATGATCTAATTATTTTGCAAATCAATCATTCAAACGGCTTGGTATTATTCATTTGCACTCAAATATGTACACCGACACTCTAATTTTACTGGGTGGGATTAAAAATTAAAAATAAGTATCCATCATATAAAATTGCATTAATATTCAAATACATGATACTTTATTAAAATTTTCAGGAAACAATAGAAAATGACTTGAGAAAAAAAAAAAAAAAAAAGGATTTGGTGATTTTGAATGCCAAAGGGGCCAAACAATGTTCTGAAGAAAAGGATAAATCCAGCAAAAGTGAAAAAACAAGAAGAGATAACTATTCAATGGGGCCGTAAAGCAGAATACCCAAAAAGCAGTTCATCAAATTTTGCTCTTTCTTTGACTGCCTCGTGAATCTTGATTTTCTGCCTTTGATTCATCAATGATATGGACATTAAAAAAAAAAAAAGTTGAACGGATTTTTATTTTTTATATTTTTCAAAGAATCCCATTACTTTTTTAAAGAATCCCATTATATATATATATATATATATAGTTATAATTGAACAAGATTGATCAGATTTATGATTTTCGAAAAAGAAGAGATATCTCCGTAAACTTATTAAATCTTGTCATGAATTTTTTCGACAAATAATTTGAATAATACAAAAATTAACTTTTCTTTTCAGAAGTAGTTATTGGCATTAGAGAAATATATTCTTATACCAAATCTTGAAGTTTTCTATTTTGAAAATTACATTTTTATATATATTTCAGTATATATTTATATGATTGTAACATTGTGAAAGAAAAATGAATTATTTCATAATTAATTAGCATTTACATAGTGTAATAAAAATAAATATAATCAAATGGTTATAAGCTAGACAAGTGGTAGATGATATGGTACTTTACCACATAAACATGATTTATGCGTATATTGATGCGTGAATTGGATGTGCAATGAGACTTTAATTTTTTCGTGCTGATTTGATGATGATGACTCATTGGGTACGGATTGTCTGTTGTATGGACTATGGCTCCTTTAAAATGTTGCGGCGGGTAAAATTGCCATAATATTGAATTTTAATTTATCTTTGCCATCCTTTTTTTTTTTTTTTTTTCAATATTCAAATGGAACCATCAATGCATTAGTGTAGTTTTAGTTGCCAAAAGGGCAAAAAAATAAAAAAAATTATGAATATTTAGATTCAAGTCCTCAAATTTGAGTATATGAAATTTGAGACATTTTGATTGCGATAAGTGTTATATATACGACGATGAGTTTTAGCGTAATTGATAAAGTTAAGTTTTAAAATTTTAGATTCAAATCCTAGTAAATATGTGGATAATTATTTTTTTTATACTTATGATTGTTGATAATTAGTAATTGTAAATTATTGAATGATAATTAATTAATTAATGTATATTATATTGATATATTTGATCAATTCGCTACAAAAAAAGTGTTCATATTTTTTATTAAAAAGAGTGATATTATATATATTATATATATATATATATAAAAGATGTTATTCGATTTGGATCATATGAGGCCACACATAAGTTGTGTTGATGAATATGAGAACTTGAGTTACCATAAATTTTGGTATTTAAAAATTTAGATAAGCACTTTTGACCTCCAAATATTATATATTGCGTAAGACGGAGTTAATCAAAATTTATTATTTATGATCGGAAAATTGATCATATCATTTCAGATATATTTAATTTTTCTACAAATTACTCTTAAAGAAACATTAAAATTTAAATGTGGCGAGTTTGTAGCTGATTTATTAAAGTCAAGTTATTTCGTTGGTAACAATCAATCAATTCAAATGCAATTACAAAAAAAGAAAAAAAGAAAAAAGCGAGTGTGGCCCTATATATCTTTTCAATCTAAAAAAAAAAATCATTATTTCGTTTTTGAATTGAAAACCATATTGTCCTAAAGATAGATCCCGTTACAGTGAATATTTATACCAAGATTCTTTATTTGATTAAAAAAACAGGCAATATTGATACTAAGATTCTTTGTTTGATTTCAGAAAGGATGGGCATGGATTCAATTGGCATCCACCGTTTCATGTCAAGTTTTTCGTCCACATTCAACTCATAAAGGATGTAAAATGGGTTCAATTCATTTCTTTCAATTGGAAATTCATTACATGGGGTCGAACTAATTAATACAAGGTAAATGATGCTGAATTTGCTTTTTTTCAATTGGATAATTTTTATATTGGCGTCGGGTGCTTAAATAATGAATAAGTATTTAATTTTTATAAAATAAGATACTTATTCATCGTCTACACATTCGGTGTATTTATTATTTATAGGTATAACATTTTAAAAATCAATTAATTATCCTTTTCTTGTGTTGTACATTATTACATAATAAGTATAAGTCATTTGTGATTTGAACTATAAATATAAATATTAGATCTTTTTCGACTTTCTATTAAGGTATATTAAAGAAAAAAGAATGTAACTTGGAACTTGCTTTAATCAGGGTACCAAATTAGTCCATCAATCACTTATTCACTTGGTCAGATATCGATTCAATCAAAAATTCAATTGATGTAATGAAAACTGACTATAATTTTTTATATTTTTTATATAAAATAATAATATAATAAATTAATTATTATATATTAAAATTTTAAAATAAAAAAAATAAATAATCAACTAAAAAATATATTTAATAGAGTTAAAAATCCAATTAACTACATACATATAATTAAATAGCAAGTTTACTTCTTAAAAAAACATACAACAAATAAAAAATACAAAAATAAAATAAAATCAATTGGATAAATTTTGATAGAATTTGATTGATTCAACCACATTTCAAATTTTTTATAACCAACCAAATCGAACCGATCTTTGATCGAACTGACCAATTCCACTCGTTGTAATAGTGTTTTAGTTGAATGGAAACCCAATTTATTTATGAGATACATTGTCATGGAAATCTGCATCACTATTTTGTCAAAGATAAAGTAGGACCATATCTTATTGCCCTTTAGATATTCATTTGCCCATTATGGCCAATGCCCTCTTAGTTTTTGAGACAATTCCCTACTTTATATAAATTCCTTTATAATATTCAATCTCCACTTTTTCTATTTCATATCATTCCAAATAAACCCTTATCACAAGAATTATAATAAAAAACAAATAAAATATACCATTTTCATAAGAATTCCAAAAGAGGGAAAGTATGCATCACCAATACTAATCACATCATGAGATGAAATTATTTTATAGATAATGATTGATTATATAGTTTTTTTTTTGTAGTAAAAATAATCAAGTGTATTAAAAATTAATATTATTGTTAAAGTAGAACACCTAAACTTTTGGTTGGACTCGTACAAATTGATAGTTATAAGATATTAAATTTTAGCTAAATTTATTTAAAATATCTTATAAGATATTTTTTAAAATTATAAAATATTAAATTTTATTTTAAAAATTATTGAAGTATTTGGATGGAAGGTTAGACGAGAAGGAGAGACATATCAGTTCTTTTTTCCTTTCAAATTTGAATGCGGAAAATAAAAGTCAACATGAATATTTTGCTCTGGCTTTTGAAATTTGCTCTGGAATTATCACCAGCTCGAAGTTTATTAAGATTTTTAAAATAAATTCAAGTATCTTTAATTTTTTCTTTTTCTTTTTTTTTTTTGAATTTTTAAGAAATTTATAAGCTCTTAACATTTTTTTTTTCAGAACTTATAGGTTTATTTGCTAATGTGTTACTAAATACTTAAGACATCCTATATACTATCAAACATATTTCTAAAAGATATCTTAAGGACCTACAAGCCAACCAAATACACTTTAACTGGTAAGATTAAAATTTAAAGATTATAAAAGTTTAATTCATATCTTATTTATTATAGTCCAAAAAATATTCTGAGTTTCATTCTCCCACTAATTGTGTGTGTTTTGTCATTATCTGAATTGTTAATTGATTTGATTGAAATAATTATAGATTATATGCTGTATAGAAAAGTGGAATTGAATTAGTGACACCAAGATTTGACCCCATGAAATGCCAACATTTTGCTCAGGCTCACTAGGACGAGTCATCTATCAAATTAGACCAACATATGAATTCTCAATGCTTTAGTGTAATGGCTAAAGAATAAAGGGTAAAATTTATGAAATCTTAAAATTGTGGGTTTTATATATAGTTACTTGTTTTATTGTCTTAAAGAAAATATTCATATAACTAATACAAAAATATACGTAGGACTGAAAAAAATAATTAAATTATGCGTTATTCAATGAAAAATTAATTATTAAAAATTCATTTGAATTCGAAATGTTGAATGCTATTTTTGATCAATAAAATTTGAAATTCGATTCGATTAATAATATATATATATATATATATATATAAAGATCAAGTTCTCCAACTCTACTCGTGTCAATTCGATTAAAACTTGTTCAAATTCAATTCGATTTACAATGAAATCAAACTCAAACACAATTTTTAAAATTTAATAAAAATTTAAACAAGTTTATATAATGTATTTGACTTGATTTAAATCGTTTACCTCCTAAATATATGACAATTAAAGCATAGTTTGCTTTGAAAAAAAAAAGAAAAAATGTAAAATTAAGATGTATAAGATAGGTGGCTTTCATTTGAATAAACGATGTTGAGGATGTATTTTTGAGGGTCAAATATAGATTTTTACCCAAAAGTAAAACTTGGGAAGGGCAATGATGGGATTACAATGGGCTTGTTTAGTTTCTTTCTTTCTTTGTCTAGTAATTTGAAAATTCTTGATAATTATTTTCTTTCATTAGTGTCCTTCTTTGACCTGGTTTCCTATAGTCGATATATAGACTAGAGCCTATATACTTCCTTTAATTTAATAAATGTTGAAAATATTTTTTGTGATTTAGTTTCCTTATTCTTTGAATTTGGTTTCCTATTTATGCCTCCATGGAGCCTACATAAACAATATTTGAACTTTTTATTACAACACCTTTAGTTATGTTCTTTCAGTTATTAAGATTAACCAATTTCTTGAATTAGACTTATAAGCTATTACTTGAGTCTTGATTAGTCTAATTTTTGTGAGTTCTTGACCCATCCGCATAACCACACCGATCCGATTATTCTTACAATTATTTAAAAAATTTAAATTTTATAAAGGTAAATTTTTCAAATTACTTGAACCAAAATTTTTGAAATCAATTAATTCTTCATATTCCTAAAGTTAAAAAAAGAAAAGGAAAGAAAAGAAAATAAAAATGCCAATTAACATCATGGGACACAAGGGCTTTTAATTTGACAATCAAGTCACCCACCCAAGAAAAAGAAACATGACAACGAGGACACCCCCCATATATATGGCTTTATACAAAACCTCAATGATCACAAGTTTTGGGTCCCAAAATGAGGTCTAAAAATGGTAGTGGATGCTTCACTTATTATGGTTTAGTGGTGGAGTTTTCTCAACATTATTAACCAATTCTATTTGTTCATGGCTAAGGTTTATGGGACCAAAACTAAGCACTTGCGCCGTCAGCTTAATATACTACTAATTGCTGCTTAACCCCATGATCTTCTTCTTAATCAATTGCTTTGGCCCCAACCAGAAAACAAATCATGGAGATTGATGGCAAGCCAAAAGACATGGACAACTAATCTCTTTCTTGCATGCTGCATATTAATGAGGATTTTGAAGACTAGTCAACCAAGGTTTTATAATGTAAAAATTAATAATACTAAGTGCTTTTTCTTGAATTTCTTTTTAACCTTTTTTTTGGGCTTTTGATGCTTTTCTTGTTGAGCATGATTTAAGTATTGAGCCGCGAGATAGCCAGATGGCTGCATATATTCCAAGAAGGGGAGGCGGCAGGCGGAGCGGCCGCCGGCATGGCACAATAACCTAGTGTGAGTTTTGCATTTTGACTAAAGGCTAGACCTTAAAGTTTAAGAAAATAAAGACAAATCTAGTAAGTTCAAAATCATATTTTCTTGATTATCACAAGGAGTAACATAGAATTTTCTCTTTGGTTGCAAGCCACCAGCCCCAAAATGGAAACCTTAAAGGGAAAAAATAAAGAAAAATATCAACAAACCCCAGAAAAAAGCCTTCATAATAACATGCATATTTGAGATCATTAGCAGAAATTCTTGGAGAAGAAAATCCAATCCACAAGATTCATCAGTCAATGCTAAGGCAACAACCCCACAGAATTGGCAGCTTATGATAGGAACTTATGCAATGAAAAGGAAGGACCACCTCCCTAAATTGAGACATCTGCTTCTGTCTGTATGGCACAACTCCATTTTGAGCCTCAAATTTTTCAACAACATTCCCCACATTTTTGTGTAATCCCTAGTCCCTCACAGATCAATAGTTTTTCTTTTCATCACATCTTTATCTTTTTTAATATCTATACAAATCAATAGTATTATTTGTCAATCTGTTTACACTGTTTCTTTCAAACCAAAAAATACATAAGTTCACAAAGTACTAACATGGTCCAAATGATTTCCTGTTAGAGGGTAATAATATGATCACATATACACATTGGACAAATTATGATACTGCTGAAGATTCTGAAAATAACACAAACCCCCAAAGAGCCCTTGTAGAGAAGAATGCTTAGTGCACAAACAATTGACAATACCTTACTCCAACCATCCCTAAATTCTTGCAGACAACAAAATCCACAGCCCAAGAAAAGAAGAAACATTGTATAAAGCAACAGAACAACATTAAAAAAATCTTAAAAGAATAACATGAAAATCAAATATAGCAATGCTACTATTGCTGCTATGGACTAAACTTTCTCTTTATGTGCCCTTCTTTATCTGCTTTAACTTTGGTGGCAAGACCAAATGGCAAAGGGGAAACAAATTTGTATTTAGTCTTTTTTACCAAATCTCACACTCTCTACACTTTTGCTGACCAATGAGGGCAGGTCTTCGGGCAATTAACCAGGTCGTTTTAGGCCTTGAGCTATAGCAAAGCGACGTGCCCGTTGCTTCATCCATCATGCTGGGGCGGCCTTGGGGTTTGGGTTAAAAAAGAAAGCAACACGCGCACACCAATGTGGGTGTGTGCGTGAGATAGAAAGGGTGCTGTTATGGCTGCACTTTATTCTGTTCAAATTCGATACTTTGCTGTTTCTAATTTGCTACTGAGAACGAGGCTGTATTTCAAGAAAAAGGGCGAAAAAAAAAAAGAAAAAAGAAAAGGCCCTTCAAAACTCTCTCTCTCTCTCTCTCTCTCTCATAATTGCATTGTCTGGTTCTTAAGTTAGTCTTGTCTTATTTTTGTGTCATTCGCATTTGGGTTCTGAAGTTGGGCTCTTACTCTCTTCTTTCTCTCATAGTCACATTCAGTGTGTGTTGTGTGTGTACACTATTTGTATGAGCATTACAGAGGTAAACCTAGACAAAAGATTGAATCTTGATGAGAGATTCATGGTGAGTTGCCCAGAAACTAGAATGATGGAAAACTGAAGATTTTCCGAAATTTCGGAATGCCCATTTGCAATTTTTATCACTTTTTGCATGAGAGTTGGAATTTGGAAGCAATTCAAGACAGAGAACAGTAGTGAACTTTCAAGGGCTCGTATTAGTGGAGTTTTGTTTGCTAGTATTTCTTTTTTGAGTTGATTTGAGCAAAGATCAGAGTTTTTTGGACGAGAGGGGGGAGACAAAGTGCAAAAAGATTGACGTATGAAGAAATAGTGTGGAACGATGAAAGATGGAAATTCCAAGAAAAGCAA
Organism: Paulownia fortunei; assembly: GCA_019321725.1. NCBI lineage: Eukaryota > Viridiplantae > Streptophyta > Magnoliopsida > Lamiales > Paulowniaceae > Paulownia > Paulownia fortunei. The sequence continues at coordinate 2,921,694 of CM033123.1, read as the reverse complement.
GGTTTTTGTTTTTCCCCGTCTTTTATTCTTTCTTGAAAAAATGTAGTTATTGATTTACTTTTTTGCTGAGATGAGTTTTATTTTGGTATTATGTGAAGCTCTCATGGTCTAAGAAACTGATTAGAAAATGGTTCAATATCAAGTGCAAAAGTGAGGAATCTCAAGCTAATGAAGCTGTTTACGGAGGTAATTATCCAATTCTCGAGTAAGAGTTGCAATTTCCAATGGGTTTCTTGATTTTTTTTTGGGAGATATTTTCTTGTTTATAAATTGGGGTTGCACTTTGAATTTTTTGCTAATTTCGTTTTTCTCTTTCTAGTTTTTGTAGTTCTCTCTTCTTCTTCTGGTCATTTTGTCTTACTTCTGCCTTCACTACCTTAATCATTTATGTTGCTAACTTTTATACGATTGGCTGCTCAGAAATCCAAATGAAAAGAAACAATTTTACTGAATTTTAATTCTCTTGTTTTGTCTTTCACGGGTTTGTCTTTTATCCACAAACAATCAAATTTTAGCTCCTTTTTTAATATTTAAATTATTTATATTTTACTTCAGCAATGCCACATAATTTGAAAATTTTAGCTCTTTTCAGTACTGCTGTTTTTGTTTAATATACTGTCTGATGTCTGCCTTTCAAGAAATAAGGTCAATTACAGGGGATTCTGTCCAGTTTTTTCTGTTGGCAAATTAGCAGAATACAAATTAATGTGCGGTCACTTGCTGTTTGATTTTTGAGAATTGAAGTTTAAATAGTAAATTATTTTCTTTTTAGGTGGTGATGTGGAATGGAGGAACAGCTTTTCAGAGAGGGAACCATCTACAATCAAGAAAAGTAGAACGGGTTAGTAGCATCATAATTCTAATTTTGAGTCTACACTGCCACAACTTTGAAAATCCATGAAACTATGATCAAAATTTTCAGTGCGTTAAAAACATATTAATATGCCAATACTAACTTGTTCATTCTTAAATCTGTGTAAATATTGCACCTTTTCTCTCCCTTGATGATACTGATTTTGAAGAGATTTCTCAATTGTTTTTTCAGAAAAATCAACAAAGAACATAGAGCGTTCCTTTTCCCGTTCACGTTCCCGTTCGAGGCGGGGGAGAGGTTATCTGGATCACCCTCAGATTATAAATATACAGAACTATAGGTATGTTCCTTGATAGAAGTTATTCATTTTCTAGGCTTCAGCTCTTTGCCTAAGTTTTGAAGTCTTCTGTTTTTTTGAGCAGTGTCTTTGTATCAACATGGAATGTGGGAGGAAAATCACCACCAAGCAATATGAAGTTAGAAGATTGGCTACATTCTGCACCTCCTGCAGACATATATGTGCTCGGGTATGATTTTGATTTGTGATGCACGCGGCTAGATATTATCCAACTTTGCCTATTCTTTTATAACTGGTATTTTCCCCCTCTTTGTCCTTTTGACATCAATAGATTTCAAGAAATAGTTCCTTTGAATGCTGGTAATATTCTGGGTGCTGAGGACAACGGTCCTGCCAAAAAGTGGCTTGCTCTGATTAAGAGAACATTAAATAATGCTCCTGGCACTAGTGGGGGCAGTGGGCGCTATACACCATCACCCATCCCCAATCCCATTGCTGAGTGGAATGCAGATTTTGAGGGATCAACCAGGCACAAAGCCTCAACCTTCTTCCCTCGTCGATCATTTCAGACACCACAATGCTGGAGGATGGAGAATGACATGTCTGTCCCACAACCTCGCCTTGATAGGAGATTCAGCGTATGTGACAGGGTAATTTTTGGTCATAGGCCTAGTGACTTTGACCCAAGTATGCGATGGGGTTACAGGCCAAGTGACTGTTCATCTAGTCAGAGGCCGAGCGATTATTCTTCTGGTCGCCGTCCAAGTGACTATTCCTCTGGTCCCCGGGCGAGCGACTATTCCTCCAGTCGGCGGCCAAGTGACTACTCCTGGGGTCAGAGGGCGAGTGATTTTTCTCGATGGGGTTCAGATGAGGATTATCTGCCTGGGGATTCACCCAGTACAGTTTTGTATTCACCAATGTCCTACAGTGCATATGCACCGGCAGAAGATGCATATGCTATGCCTGGACATTCAAGATACTCTTTAGTCGCAAGTAAGCAAATGGTTGGCATTTTTCTCACTGTTTGGGTTCGGAGTGAGTTGACGGAACATGTCCGGAACATAAAGGTTTCCTGTGTTGGCAGAGGATTAATGGGTTACCTTGGTAATAAGGTAGTCATTTACATCAATAACAGTTTTCTTTGCAGTAGTTGTGCAGTTCTTAAATTAATTAACTAAGAGGCAGAACCATCTTTTATTGCAGGGATCCATTTCAATAAGCATGTTGTTGCATCAGACCAGCCTTTGCTTTGTGTGCAGTCACTTGACATCTGGTCAGAAGGAAGGTGATGAACTACGTAGAAATGCTGATTTTATGGAGATCCTAAGGAAAACAAGATTCCCACGAGTTAATGGCATCAATGAGGAGAAATCCCCGGAGACAATCCTTCATCACGAGTAAGATTTCCTTGCTTTTGAGTTTAATTTCAATTCTCTTTTTATCACCCTTGTTCCCCAAATCAACTCCTAATTAACAAAAGTAGAAAAGTTAAATCTTAATTATAATATAACGAGGATAATGGAGAAATTGTTGTACTGAAATCATTGGTTTGTCTGAAAGAGAAGTGAATTCTTTCTGCTAATTATGCATGGTATGTGGTGTTGTTACCTTTTGGTGTCCTTGTGCTAGGTGAAAATGGAACAATGATATATTTCAAGAATTAATTTTCTCTTCCTTAACAATCCCTGTTTACTGATACTAAAAATTTGGATGTAGTCGAATTATTTGGCTTGGAGATCTGAACTATCGAATAGCGCTGCCATACCGATCTGCCAAAGCACTTGTCGAAATGCAAAACTGGAGAGCATTATTAGAAAAAGACCAAGTATGATATTAATGCTCTTACTATCAGATCAATCTGTTCAGTTCTTTGAAACCTATTTGGCTTGATTTTCTTTGCTCATTGGCCAATACACATTCGAATGAACAATGCTTTCTTTCTCTTGACAGCTGCGGATAGAGCAGAGACGAGGTCGGGTTTTTGATGGGTGGAAAGAAGGGAAGATATATTTCCCACCTACCTATAAATATTCACATAATTCAGACAGATATGCAGGTGATGATATGCACCCTAAAGAGAAGCGAAGGACACCTGCATGGTAGGAACTCCTAGTATGATTTTGTACATTTCTAGTTTTCTGCACCCTCCTCATATTGAAAATTGTACGAGTTAAATGACTGAATGATTAAATCATTTAACTCTGCATGCGTTATTGGTGGATCAATTTTTGTCTGTTTCTAAGTTAAGTGCTGATCTGGGCACTTCTATATCTAAAGGTGTGACCGAATTTTGTGGTACGGAAGTGGCCTTCAGCAATTATCATACGTCCGTGGGGAATCTAGGTTTTCAGATCATAGACCAGTTTCCAGTGTGTTTTGGGCTGAAATTGAGTCAGCTCCCAACCGGTTGAGGAAAAGTATGAGTTGCTCAAGCTCCAGAATTGAGGTGGAGGAGCTGTTACCTTACTCACATGGTTATACAGAACTCTGTTTCTTTTAAGGAGGGTAGAGCTAATGACTCTGACATGGTATGCCCTCTTTCCCCCTTCTTGCATATAACATCTGCATGCTAATGTGCCCTGAATTTTATCATCCATGTGTAGATCTTGAGATGACAAAATGATTGTATTCCTCCCTTGCCAAAATTTTAACAGCAAAATTGATATGAATGAAGCAGTCTTTCATAAATACCCAAACTACATTCTTGTTTCCGCATTCATGGTTTCTGAACAGTTTTTCTTTTCCATTTCAATTCACCTTTATTTTGCCCGTTAACTGCTCATTTTTCTGTCCTCAAGAAACAAATGACCGTCGTTGTGACTGCTCAAGTGGACAAACACTACAATCTTTTTTTCCTTTGAAGCATGTTACTTTGAAAAATGTGATTCATTTGTTGACATTTAACCCATGTTTATAATCCCTTTATATATTGCACTAAAGTTGTCCCATCCCTTCAGCTAGTGTTTTTGAGCTCTTCTATGTGGCCACGGGTAATTTCTTTTATGAAACTCAACCTGAAGAACGATGGCGACATCTCTTTGCCCATTAACCGAGAAAGGTGAGTCCTTTCTCTTTACTTTCTACATATTGCTGCATACTTCTGATCTTTGTCTAATTTTTCTTCCTCATATCTTGATCAGATGTAGATATTTACAATTTGGATGACTAACTTCACACGACCTGGCCTGATTACCTGTGACCGCTATTTTCTTCCTAACTGATTACATTTCGTTTTGGAGTCTAATTCAATTGAATGATTTACAAACTCCCACCACAAGGCATCTCTAAGTTTCATACAAGCAGTTGTAGTCCTCAGTGACCAGGTATTATATTTGTAGCCCGTTAATTGCTGTTGATTTTTCAATCACTGGAGTTTATTTCGAATTAACAAACAAATATTGTGCTGCAGGATGTAATTAAAACTATGAAACCATTGAAGGCTGCCAAGTGGGAATACAGGACTCTTTGCTTTTTTTTGTTTTCAACTCTGAAGATTCTTTATTTGTTAGGACACAGATTCTTGACAAGAAGAGAATTAGAGAGGGTCAAAATAATGATTCCCTTTTTCACCTTTTTGTTTTAGATGAAGAGAGAAGTGTGAATGTGATGTAACACTCATTGCTAACGTGATAGGAAAAATATAGTACTGAATGCTGCTGCAAGAAGACCCTTGTGCTCTGTTTGTATCCCAATGATTTTACTGAAAAGTTGTTTTCTTGGTTGCCTCCCATCATACTGTTTGTCTGCTTTTTTTTCTTTCCTCTGAAAAAATTAAAAGAGAAAGCTACTGAGCTCACAACAAACTAGAAAAAGTAAAAGACAGGGTTTGCAGATATTGCAGGTGAATTGGGAGAGGGAGGCATGGCTTTGAAATTCTTTTCTTTGGAGAGAAACCATTTTGCATTATTAGTCTTTTACCATGTATGCTGGTAATTTATGAACTTTTTACAGTGCCAGAGGTTACCAGCAACAGGCAGAGACTAGAACAGAGTGTCACACTTTTAATTGTAATTGTTTGTAATTATTGCAATGAGACCTGCAAGTTTGATCATTCATTTTGAATTGAATTTTTTATTATAAGTTTTATTATATTGTAAATTCTATTACATCAACTAATTTAATCATTTGGACACTTCCGTGGAACAGAACATGTCTTAAACTCAACAAGAAAGCAAGTGTTCAACCCCCCCACCCCCCATGTCTTAAATTCTATTACTCTTATTTCTTGTCTCCTTCAACTTTTTCATTGGCAGCAACAGCAACACCAACAGCACCCACTCGAACTTGAAGCAGCATCAGCACCTACTCGAACTCGATCCATAAACTTTTACATTAAAAATTAAAATTAATTTTTAAATCTCATTTCATTAGTTAAAAAATTATAGCTCTCATATACATTTGTTTTAATTTTTTATTTGAGTATAAGCATTTACATTCTTTTTAATATGTATGTTGTTATTCAATCTTAATTTTATATTGCTATAATTATTGAATTTTTTAATCAAGAGAATGTATCATGAAAAAATAATTAAATTGATGATTGAACTAAATTAGAATGTTAAAGGTTACAGGATACATCCACCATTACAAAAAAATCTTGGATACCAAAAATAATAATAATAATAATAATCATCAGTATGAATAACAAAAAAAATCTTAAACTAATTACTTTTTTTTAGCATCAAAACTTCTAGAATTAACTTTTTTTTTACTTTTAATTTTTTTATACTATAAATTCATCTTTCTTTCTTTTTTTTTTTAAGATTTATAATAAGAATATACTAACTGCAGAGAAAATATTATAAATTTAATATACAGTTCTGTATAATAATCAACTTTAAACGACCATATTTTTTTCATAGGAATTTCTCTATACATGCTTATAAGATATGATTGAAAAGATTTCGAAATCTAATTTAATATAAAACTAATTTTATTTGAAAATTCAATGTATTCAAAAAGTTATAATAAAAAAAATATAGAATTTCAGGTTTTGAAAAAAAATTGAAATATAAAAAGGACACTTGAAATTATATACAAATTATACTATAAGAACAATTAAAGTTCGATATATCCTCATTTTTTAATATTTAACACTTAATCATTAGGGTTATATTAGAGATTTAAAAAATTTCAAAAAGTTTGTAAAAAATTCTTTTGAGTTATTAACACTTTTGTAGATGGTATAGATTTGAAATCAAAATCTAGATAAAAGAAACATGTCAATTGATGCATATGAATAATGAATAATGCCTAAATCATGCCTAAAATGCAGGAATTGATGATGCACACATAAAATAAACGTGCAAAATTAAACATGCTAAGATCAGATTTCAAAAATTAGAATTCCAAAATATCAATAAGGAAATTTAAATTTGAATCCGTTTTGAAATTGAACTCTAGAAATCACTTCAGATTACCATAATATATGTTAATTTTTCGAATATAATTAGAGAATATGGATTTAGCCAGTCAGTAGCTTTCACTCTACCCCTGGGGTAGCTTTTTTCTCATGGTAGATCATCCTCTACATATTTGTGATACGTAGGCCCAAATTACTCAAGGATAGCTTTCACTCCTTCGGGTAGGTAGCTTTTTCCGTCAAAGGCCTCCAAGTTCTCATTTTCAATATCAAATTTAGATAAATTTGGATTTAGCCAGTCAGTAGCTTTCACTCTAACCCTAGGGTAGCTTTTTTCTCATGGTAGATCATCCTCTACATATTTGTGATACGTAGGCCCAGATTACTCAAGGATAGCTTTCACTCCTTCGGGTAGGTAGCTTTTTCCGTCAAAGGCCTCCAAATTCTCATTTTCAATATCAAATTTAGATAAATTTGGATTTAGCCAGTCGGTAGCTTTCACTCTAGCCCTAGGGTAGCTTTTTTCTCATGGTAGATCATCCTCTACATATTTGTGATACGTAGGCCCAAATTACTCATGGATAGCTTTCACTCCTTCGGATAGGTAGCTTTTTCTGTCAAAGGCCTCCAAATTCTCATTTTCAATATCAAATTTAGATAAATTTGGATTTAGCCAGTCGGTAGCTTTCACTCTAGCCCTAGGGTAGCTTTTTTCTCATGGTAGATCATCCTCTACATATTTGTGATACGTAGGCCCAAATTACTCATGGATAGCTTTCACTCCTTCGGGTAGGTAGCTTTTTCTGTCAAAAACCTCCAAATTCTCATTTTCAATTTCAAATTTAGATATAATTTTGGCATTTTTCTGAATGAAAATTTGAGTTCAAAAATAAAACAGTTAAATTTGTCATTCCAAATTGAGACTCCGGAACATGAAAATTCAAAATCTGACTATGTGACTCACAATGCGGTGTGCCTGATGCAGTACTTAGAATGAGATGCATGAATTTCTATATAGATACTATGTGACTACCTATGGCTAATGCAATATATGACTAACTATGACCTTGCACCAAAAACATATTAACTACCTATATTGACATGGAAGTTGGAATAAAATTCATGTATCACCCCGTTTAAAACTGTTTCATAATCCTGACAGTCCTAATTAACTTCCTGTTTTATTCAACAATAGTACAAAACAATCAAGCCCTCTCTTCTCAAAAAATCAGACAACTTAATATGAGATTCAGCTAAAACATTCCTAGAAATAAAACCCCACATTTTCTTTTCAACATCAGTGTAAAATTTAGGAGAAACAGATTTATTTATCTCAATAGGTTTACTATCCATATTCATGTTTTATCTCTATAGATTTGTTTTCAGATTTTTTTTAATCCTAAATTCATGTTTTGTCTTCTATACTTAGCATGCATATCTAAATTGGAAAATATAATGAAAACACAAACTGGAACAACGAATGCAAAATCTAAATTTACTTATCGAATTTGACTTTCAACACGTTGCGTTTCAGAAAGTTTCCAGCTTGCCCACGAACTGGAGAAGGAGGGTTGAATTCATCGTCCAGAGCGATCTGATCATCTCTGCATTCTGGGGAGCAAAATGCTTGAAGGTAACTGCATAAGAATCAACAGGTTCGTTAGTACTGAAAATTGTTAAGAGTTTCTTTAATTTACAATTATATTTAATTAATGTAACTCCTATTTTAATATTTTATTTCATATTCTTGGTTAAAAAATAACGACGCATTGAAAGTTTTCATTATGGGGAAATTTTAAATTAACGTAATCTCTAAAGTCATCTCAATTATGAAGGGATTACATCACAAAAATATTCATTAAATAAGATACCATCTAGGTCATAAATTTAACAACGAATAATTTTATATAATAGACTCAATAATATAAAAAAATTCAATGTATATATACTAAAAATATACAAAAACATACGTAAAAACTGCATAATTTGAACTAAAACGACAATGGAAAAATACACAAAGGATAGAAAGTACATACCCATACATGTATCTGTCTCGATCCTGACCGATTTTCTTCTTGCACAAGGCACATGCGTCAAGAAAATCTTCCCGCCCTTTTCTGCTCCGATCATCCTTCCCACGAGGAGGCGAAGGGAACGTAAAGATACGCTTTCTGGGCTTCTCAACCGCCGCCGTAGGTGGCTGTTTCTGCTTTGCAAACTGCGGTGGCGCAGCCGCCTTCCTTGCCACCGGATTCTGCACGGGTTTAATGGCGTTGGCCTGCCCCGTCGGGGCGGGTGCTTGCTTCTTTTCTTGTGAGGCCACGGGCTGTGGCTTCACAGGCTTAATGCGGCCAAGAAAATCTGCGGAACCTCCCATGCTAGACGATCGGGTTAATCGACTCATGGTTTTTTGGGAGAACGAATCTTTTCTTGAAAAAGAAAACAAAAAAGAAAAATAGAGAGCTATGATTGAACGTAAGTTTGAGCTTAGCGAAAGATGTATGATGTTTCTTGAAAACAGAAAAAATGAAAACGGAAGAAACTTTATGGTTTTTGGTGAGTTCAGGTTTTTGAGGAAGAGAAAACTAGGGTTCTGTCTTGATCTTGTGACTTTTTGTGGAGAAGAAACAAAAACTGGGAAGTTTTTAAGGTTATATATATGTATTTGGAATGAAGGGCGAGTTCTTGAGGAATCCAAAACCTACAACGAAAAGGGTTGGTTGAATATTGCAATTTTGTGCACGCTTCCCAGTTTTCTTATTATGTGGGCAAAGGGCTCGTTTCTTTATCATTTTAAATTCACTTTGTCAGTTTTATACTATTCAAACACTCAAATTATTATTTTTATTTAATTCAATTTCATTTTTCATTTTCATTTACTCATAAAAAAAATACTTTTCAAACCTATATTCTTAACTTTTAAATATATATTTACAATTTATAATTTTATACTACACTAATTGGAACCCTAAATTTAAATATATATATTACTTTTCTTCAAACTACTTCAATTTAGTGTGACCAATCACTGAAATAATAAATTATTATATTTAAATTAAATATTTAAAATAAACTTTACTATTATCAATTATATTTAATCAACATCATTCTAATGGGACCCAACACCATATATTATCATAATAAATTATTAAATTTAAATTATATATTAAAATAGATTCCACTATAAGGGTATTCATAATTTGGTTAACCGACCGAAGCGAATTGAAATCGAAAATTTCAATTTGATTTTAGATTTTTTATTTTTAAAATTTTTTATTTCAATTTCGATTTTAATTTTTGATTTCAGTTAATCGAACCGAATTTAAAATTGAATTACGATTTTTATATAGTTATATTTATAATTTTTATATTATGTTTTTATTTCATTCTCCAAACATAAGAAGAATTCCACGGAACATGTATGATTTTCTAAATAGTTGAATTTATGCCTTTGTCTACCTAAGATGGCAACAACATTTCGTCAAAATTCAAAATATATTCTGTGTAAGGACTCGAACTGAATCAACAGCATGATTATAATTGTTTTATAATTTTAAAAATATCAAAAAAAAATTTAAATGTCATTAAAACTTAAAAAAAATTATTTTTTTAAAAACAATATTATATAGATACACATATAATAAATTAAAAATTACATAAAAACATTAAACCGGACAAATGGGAGCCAAAAAATCAAAATTCACCTTGAATTAATTTTTATTTTTAAAATCTGTAGCAAATGGAATAAGTTTGGGGCGGGTTTTCTCAATGCTCGGATCAGACAGAACGTAGTATCAAATGATGGCCCAGTCCAGTTCCCAAAACCCTTTTAAAGAGTATAAAATTATCATTTGCTTTAGATCGGTTCCGGTCCAGTTCTCACAGTCACAGCCGAAAAGGCCCCCTAAATTATCGGCTATTGTATTTAATAATGGTTAAATATTAGTAGGAAATAGTATTGCCACCAAGTCCAATTTATGCGTTGTTCTATTTGCAACAAAATATGATATTCCGTACACAATTTTTTTATTATTTGAAAACTTGTTCCACAATACACAATATAAGATGAAATATAATAAAAGATGCAAAAAAAAAAAAAATAATAATAATATATTAAGTGACAATGTGTCACTAATATATCCACTAAGGACAAAAAGATATTATTTAAAATTTCACAATTTTAATAATGATAACAATTGATGTGTTTAAGTTATCATTATTAATAATTAATTATATATGGAAAACGCCAACAAAATTTTTATCACAAATCACACTATAATTTTTATTGTCACTATACATACGTCGTTAATTGTTAGTGACAACTTAAAATACTAGTTTTTGTCAATACTAAGTTATTATTGTGGCAAAATAAAAGTTATTGTCACTTAATACATAAAATTAGTGATAAAACAAAAGCTATTACTACTTACTTAATATATGTTATTTATGATAACTTTTATATTATCACTTAATTTTATGTCATTAATATTGTTCTTTTTTGTAGTGCCAAATTTACAGATGATATTCTATTTCTTAAAATGATAATTTATTTTCAATAGTATTATCTATTTATTGTAATAACATTACATTTATGATACTAACTATTAACAAGTAACTACTATTTTTCAAAAAAAAAAAAAAAGAATAAATATATATACCCAAAGTGCTTATATTTTCAAATTTTATTTCAAATTTCATGTCAAGTGTGATATTCAAATTGAAACGCGGGAATATATAAGTTAAAACAACGTTGATTCTAATGGTTAGTAGTAATCCGAATTTTTTATTTTAATTTATATTTTATTTTTTATTATAATATAATATTATATTATATATTAGATGGATATTGACGTTATTGTAATAAAAAACAAAATATTAATTATAATAAATTGGGCTGATAGGTAAGACAGGCAGTGAAGCAGTAGTGTTGATAAAGAAGCAGTTGTCGTCTTGGCATCCATCATGCATAAGCTTTAATGTTGTGTCCTTTGCGAGGAGGATACATATTTATCTGTTTCTGTATACATATTTAAGAAATATGGTTTAGGGACAAAAGGCGTGATTAAAATAAATACATGTACAATGTACATGCACATTGATACGTGTTTGTCTTAACCAGGACGTGTCCATTCGTTGCACACAGCAGCATCGCCGCGTCTTCCAACATGTAACACCTTTCTACACTTCTCTAATTTCGATGAATTAAAATACCGTAGTTTGAATTTTTTTATTATAATTTTATATTTTTTTACATACATATGGTATATTTATATATATATATATAATAGTTTTTTAAATATATATTTATAATTGATGTATTGTATAAGATGCAACAATATCCGAACTATTTTGATAGGAAGGAAAATGGTTCTATATATAGTTGTAATATTATGGTGCCTGAGTTCCACACCCATACTTGTTTAGCTTAAAATGTTAAGTTGTTTAGTCATTTCCATGTCATATTTAAAATTTAAATTATTAAATATAGTATAATTATTAAATGAAGTGGAAGCATAGTAATAAATTCGAGATTTGAAAATTATTTGTTAATTTTTAAAATTCGTAACTCAGATATTATTAGAAAAAAAATTCTATAAAATCTCATTTATCTAATAAAATTCGTTATTAAAATTTATGATTAATTCATAAATATATCGATATAAGATTTTAATTATTTTATAAAATAATGCATGCATGTGAAAAAATTACCAATAAAAATTATATTATCTAGTACACTTATATATATATTGAAAAAATAGAAGAGCAACTTACTCTAATGTAATCTATTAAAATAGGGATAAAATTCAAAAATAAATTATTATATTAATAAAAAGATTGAGAAATTTTATTATATTATTATTTATAAATGATCGATATATACAAGATGCCAATGTCCTATGAAAATATCATATTTAAAATTTTAGAAAATTTTATTACTCTAGTGGTAGGGAGATTTAAACTAATGAACTTTCTCGGTTTGTTACAGTACTATGCCGAATACTTACATCATTTAAAATCACAAACCATTAAATTTAAGAGTCATTAATATTGCTGGGCTTTTTAACTTTTTAAAATATTTTATAAAATGTTTGAAAATTTATAGATTATCCTAAAGGCCATTTTGGTATAATTTTTGAGAGATATAAGCTCTAAAAATAAATATTAAGATTCTACGCAGACGTAAAATTTCAACAAAAAATCCTTTAATTTAGTTATAAAAATTACAATATCACCATCACTAAGAAATTATTAACAGATCTTATTTTTAAAATTATCTTATAAGCAACGACAACATTTTACAAGATATATGAATTTGTAAAGTATTTTAAATAAACTTAGCTAAAATACCCAATTAATTAATGTGTTTAAGACATGGAGTTATGTGTATAGAGATTTCAATATTTTTGTCTCAAACAATCCAATCTTATCCGATTCTGGACTATACTTCTGTAAATGTAATCTGTCAATATTTGTATTTATGGTACCTTTGTGTTTGTCATCTTCATGTTCAACTCAATTTGTCGTATAGCAATATTATTGTGACTCTCTGTTCTCATCTTTGTAATCTTATGGATAAAAAATTAAAAATTAAAATAAAATTGGATATTAATAAAAATGGTTGGAAAAAAGAGAAGCAAAAAATACCAGAGACAACAACAGTTCGTATCCCTTCTGCTCCATAATTCCACATCCCAACTACACAATATTGTCTTTTAGTTAGATCGGACTTATCAAGTGATAAGCACCTCAAAAACCTTATGTTTGTTCAGAAACTCTATATAAATCAAAATCAATTTTTGAGAAAAAAATTAAATATCTTACCACGTTACATATATATTGACGCGTGTATAATATTAATTTAATGTCATAATAAATTGAGTCTAATATAAAAAATTGAAACGACAACATACATTTTATTTGAACAATTATAAATACTTTTACTTTTTTCCTTTTAAAGTACGTAAAATTTATTTTGTATTTTATATATTTTTTTAATATTTTTTACTCTATACTAAATGTTCACCCATGCTCTTAATAATTTATATCATATTTGATTATTTTCTACACTTTTAACAATTTGTTGGTGTCGACGTGACGTGGTAGGCATGAAGCCATCTCTCGTCCCATTGTTTTGAGACATTGAAGCCGTATATTCAACAATTACCACATCATATTTATATAGATTACTCGATGGTGGTTAGAGATCTAGCTATTGTACAACAGTTAAGTAGATTTTCTATTTTAATTTTATTTATAATAAGTAAATTTTTTATTTTAATTTATTTCATCTTATATTTATTTTATAAATATATCTAAAATGTATATAACGTAAATTCAAATATAAAATATAAGATACGCATGCCCATGCATATCGTTCTCGTTTTGTTATACACATTACACAGTGCAAGTACACTTGTCAACCATGCATGGCGAAAATCAAGAAACCCCATGATCCAGCAACCCAAACACTTCATCTGCACCACCTATAAATAACCATTTCTTTCACTTCCAATTTTCCCATTAAAACCTAAAGAAAGCAAGCTTTGCTCTTGGTACTACCAAACAATGGCTGTCAAATTTAATACCAAACTCTCTTTACTTCTTGTCTTAACTCTTTCTCTTCTTCTCCTTCCCTCCCACTCCTACACAAAATCCGAACAAGTAGAAGAAGATGAGGAATCAGCAGAAGGAGCGCTGTTTGAGTGCTTTATCAAGTGTGACAAGCAACGACAGAACGAGAGAGAATTAAGCGAGTGTGAAAAGAAATGTGTGAGACAGTATCAAGAGAGAAAGAGAGAGGAAAGGGAAGAGAGGGGCGGCGGCGGCGGCGATGAGTGGCCGTATCCGCAGATAGAGGAGCCGAGGAAGGTGTACGAGCAGTGCCAGAGTGAGTGTGATAAGACAAAGGGGTCGAGGCGGGAGTATCAGTGCAGAAGAATTTGTGAACATCAGTATGAAGAGCAGAAAAAGCAGCAGCAGCAAAGGGAACAACGTGGCGGTGGCGGCGGAGGTACTGCTTGTTTTCGCTTTTGTCAAAAAAATTTTAAATAGAATTTTTTGTTTCAATTTAATCATATTCTGTTTAATATACGCATTAAGTAAATATATTTTGCATTAAATATATATTTAAAAATATTTTTCGTGTACTTGTATTTATGAGGTGAAGTATGATAAGAGAGGGTTCTAATTTTGTAATCTTTCACCAAAAAATACTTTAGAAGCGGGCACTAAATTTTGTTTCTTCATACACTCTCTTTCAAAAATCTCAATTTGACTAAAGTTGAATTTATTTATTTATTTGGTGAGCTAAGTTGCCTTTGACCCCTTCACATCTTGAATGGAAGGGGTAAAGTTTTGAGTAATTATTTACATTGGCTTTATGAATTGTATTTATTTGAAGCCTTACTGAGATTAATATTACAAACAGGTACCACAGAGAATCATGAGAATCATCACCACCATGACCCTGAACAACAATACAAAAAGTGCCAAAGCAAATGTGGAAGACAAGAACCTGGACAGCAAAGGCAATATTGCCAGCAAAAATGTGAATGGGAATACGAAAAACAGAAAAGAGAACAAGGCCGCGAGCTTGGAGGAGGAGACGAGACAAATCCCAGAAAAGAATCGGAAGAGGAGGAGAAACAAGAAAGCAAAAATCCATATTTCTTCGAGTCACAGAGGTTTGGTTCCAAGTACAGAACTCAAGAGGGACACATCAAAGTTCTTGAGAGGTTTTCCAAGAAGTCTGAGCTCCTCCAAGGCATCGAAAATTATCGGTTAGCGATTCTAGAGGCGAATCCCAACACATTTGTTCTTCCTCATCACTGTGATGCTGAATCAGTTTTTGTTGTTGTTGGGGGTGAGTTCTTTAGGTACATTAGAGAAATGACTTTTAGAGGTTTAACTTCGTGGGATTTTGAGTAATAGGTATGATTTATTGTTAATTCTTACAGGAAAAGGAACAATAAGCTATATATGGCAAAACCAGAGGCATTCGTATAACTTGAAGCATGGAGATGTAATGAGGGTCCCTGCAGGATCAATTGTGTACTTAATAAATCGTGACGACGATGAAAGATTATATGTTTTGAAGCTCTTGCAGCCTATAAACACTCCGGGCCGCTTTAAGGTAACTCGTGGATATCGCCTTGTTTCGAATTGAATAATGTTTGAGAAAGTGATCAGAGATGATAAATGGAATGTTATATATGTGTGTGTAGGAATACTTTGGTGCTGGGGGAGAAAATCCAGAGTCGTACTACAGAACCTTCAGCAATGAGATACTTGAAGCTGCCTTTAATGTAAGAATTGCTTTCTGATGGTGAAATATGTTGTTCATCTGATTGTTGGTCCTTTTCCTTTTCATTTTGGTGGTACTTTGCATTGATCGTATTTAGACTCCAAGGGAGAAGCTGGAAAGACTTTTTGGACAGCAGAGGAAGGGGGTGATAATCAAGGCCTCCAAAGAACAAATCAGAGCATTGAGCCAAGAATCTGAATCCTCCAGGGGAAGAAGAGAGGAGTCTTGGGGTCCATTCAATCTATTGAATGAACGCCCCTTGTTCTCGAATAGATACGGGCAGTACTTCGAGGCCTCTCCTAATGATTACAAGCAATTAAAAGACTTGGACGTTTCAGTTGCATTCATGCACATCAAGAAAGTAAGCATAATCAGACAAAAAAAGATTCAACTTTCCATACTAGGTTGCTAACTAATTGTCATCCTTTGGTTCGAATTTGAAGGGCGGAATGGTAGCACCTTGCTACAATTCAAGATCTACAAAATTGGTGTTTGTGGTAGGAGGAAGTGGACAATTTGAAATGGCTTGCCCTCATCTCTCAGCTAAAAGCAAACAGGGTTCCCAAGGGAGGAAAGAAAGGCAAGGAGAAACAAGAACTGATGTACATTACAAGAAGGTTAGTGCCCGTTTGTCGGTAGGCGACGCTTTTATCATCCCAGCAGGGCATCCTATCGCCATTATTGCCTCCCAAGACTCGAACTTGCAACTAGCTGGTTTTGGAATCAAGGGTTCCTATGACCAGAAATATTTCTTAGCCGGTATGTTCATATTTTGCAGTTGATCCCCATTGACACTATAATTTCATTAGCTAATGAATTGAGTGGTTAAATTTTGTTTGATGTGTTAATGTAGGACAAGAGAATATATGGAACCAGGTTCAATCAGAGGCAAAAGAGCTGTCCTTCAAGATGCCAGCAAGAGAGGTGGAGGAGATATTCAGAAGCCAAGAGCAGTCATACTTTCTGCCTGGTCCTGGACACAGAGAGGAGGGAAAAGGGCAGCACTCTGTGGCTTCAATTTTGGATTTTGTTGGCTTTTAATCTGCAGATGGTAACTTACTAAGAGGGGATACTTCCTGGTTTTTCTGATGTATATTGACTAGCTGTGGAATGAGTTTTGTGTAAATAAATAAGGAGAGGCCGAGTACTTAGCTAACTATAATAGAGATGGGGTTTCAACTTTTTGTAATCTTCCTTGTGTAAATTGCTTTCTCCATGCATGAAGCTTCTTACTTTGGAACTTTCTTTTCAGCTTAGATCATCTATTGCAAAACTAATGTTTCATTTTTGTAAATTGCTTTCTCCATGAATGAAGCTTCTTGCTTTGGAACTTTCTTTTCAGCTTAGATCATCTACTGCAAAACTAATGTTTCATTTTTTATTTCACTGATAAATGTTGAGTTTATAGAAAAAAAATAAATAAATACTTAGTTTTAGATTACATAATATATTGAAATATAAATTGGAAGAAAGAATTCAAAATACTTCTTTCTGACTATTACTTTGCACTTAGAATTCTATATTTCGATTCCATAACATACAGACTTAGACCTTTCCAGTGCTGGAGGATGGCCAATGTGAAAAAGAAAGGAACGAAAGAGGGGATTTGATTTGTCTTGGAAGGGTTGAAATGTCTTTTCAGTAAATTTATACCTTATGGTAAGTTACAGTCTCTTGAACTTGAGGGCAGATATTGGGCGTTGATGGAGGTATCTAATTGTAGTTACTTTCTTCATTATATTTGATAATTGATTAGCTTTTGTTAAAATGTATGTACACATAAAATCAGAGACTTGATTTAGTGAAGAAAATGAAAGTAAAAGTACGAAACCTTATATCCATCCATCACACCTTTTTTTTTTTCAATAAAAAATACCCAAGTATCAAATTTACATACTTTTTGCATGTAATTTGATGAAAAAACAAAAGAAATAAAATACATTCTAAATTGACAAACATAGTCATAAATTTGATACTGCATTACTGAAGTTTTGTTCAAGTGGTTAACTTCAAATCTTAACACTCTAAAAATCTTGAGTTTGAGTCTTATACAAGATGTGGGTATTAATATGTTATTATAATAGTTTATTTACATTTAATGCAGTCTGATTTGTTAATGGAGAGATTACATTAATATGATTATCCTATTTTTTGATGAGATTAAGGTGATATGATTATCCTAGTTTTTGCATTAACTCTTTGAAAATGCACTTACCATATACAAGAAATTGCCAATTCTCATAAATTCAAGTGGCACACCTTCCTACAAATATAAATCTCAAGCCATCATTTGTAAAAATATATATCACTTTTAAAAGCCACACTTGCAAAGATGGAAATTAAGTCCGCTGTTTTCCTAATTCTAGCACTGTTCTTACATACATCAGGTATATGTTTTTTTTTGTTTTTCATATTCAACGACAATAATACAACACGAGTGTACGTGTTATATATACATGTATACTCGATTAGCCCAAATACTTGATTTTATTTTTACGTAGTTGTAAAGAATAATAGATATAATTTCTGTATCTAATTTCTGCAATTGCAGTCAAGGGGTCATTCGAAGGGGATTGTCGGACAGCATTCACAAACGTAGGATGTCCGAATGTGATAGCATGCTTCAATAAGTGCAAACTGTGTGACAAAGGGATTGGAGAGGTGTATTCTCGTTGCCGTCGAGCTGACAACAAATGCATCTGTACCTTTTCCAAAGGGGCACCTTGTCCGCCGTTTCCCGGCTGTCCCCTTATCCCACCCTTCTGAAACTTTTTGCGCCAAACACAACCTTAACATTGTGTAAACTGGCCACCGGAATTTATTGTTATGAGCCTTACCTTTTCCATCCTCAAGTTTCTGAGTGGATTTTTTTTTTTTTTAAAAAAGTTTTAATCAATAGACCGAATTTATTGAAAAATTACCATCCAGTTATATGAGGAATATATTACTTTAATTCTCATGTATACCTTCATTTTAAATTGCCAAAGCAAATCTTTTGGTTAAATTCCGGAAATAATTTGTTAATTTTTAAAATTTGTAATTTGAGTATTTTTCAAAATAGTTACAAAAACATTGATAAAATTTTGTTTATATAACAATAAAATTTTCTACTAATTTGGGGAATATATCGATATGAAATATTAATTATTATAAAATTAATATATTTAGAGTTGTCAATTGAGATTATGTTATATAATAAATAAATATAAATGTATTAAAAAAATATGGTGATTTAGGTAGGGTGTACTAATAAATAAATATATATGTATTTAGGGTGTACTAATGAAAAATTCTAGAAATTTTATCATAGAACTATTTATTTAAAGATATATGGGATTCCAACGTTCTATCAACATATTGTGTTTTATTTGGATTATTTTTAAAATTTTGAAAAATTTTGTTATTACGATCTAAATGTCCTTTTCAGTTGCCAAGCCATGGGAAACTCATGTAGTTGACAATATGCTGAAATTCTCAAAATAAGTAGTACTAAGATACTAAATTAAATAGTCCTTAAAATAGTTAAAATTTGTACTCATTTAATAAATTTCAGACTTTAAATGTATTGTTTAGATGTATAACAGCACCCTTAAAATACCAAAATATATTTGATTTCTTTGGTAGCAAAAGAAATAAAAAAATAATGAATTTAATCTAGCATGGATAAAGATATTAATTTTCTACAATTAACAATTTCGAATTTAGTTATACTAAAAATAAATCTACTATGAATGTCGGTCTTTAATTTAAATTTCAACAACCTCAACAAAGAAAAATTAGGAGTCTTCCACGTAATTAATTCTTTATTTCATGTAAAAATGTAAACTAGGTTCAAAATTTTTGTTGGTAAATTTGAGTTGAATTACGCATTCATCTATAAAGGACATGTGATGCTTATTTGAATATCTTTAGTATTTCTGCTTTATTGTATAATGCGTAAGATTATCCAATCTCAAACTCGATTTAGTTGATCAAGATAATCGACATACTTGCAATCTAGTTCTAGAAACTCGATTTATTTCATGTTTGTAAATCACCCTTTGCTTAGTTCTAGAATTTAGTTAAGGAAAAGAACATGAGAGAGAAAATTTTATTTCCATCACACTTTAATTTTGAACAAATTAAATAAGAAATATATATATTTTTTAATATGATTGCGTATTTAGAGATAGCAATGGAGTGGATTTATCAAAATTGAAACCCGTCCTGTCAACTTTGTTAAGAATCCGAATCCAAACTCAATGAGTTGTACTCGATTAAACTCATTTTATAATTTTAAAAATATTAAAAAAATACAAATTAAAAATCATATCATTAATTTTTTTTAAAAAAATATATATTTTAAAAATAATATAATATAATATAAATATGCAATGATTAAAAAATAAATAGAATAAATTCAAAAATAAATTAAAAATAAAAAATCAAAACATACATTCATTTATAATTTTATAAATCCATCAACTTTCGACTTATCCAACACTACAAATAGGCCTACCACTTTCGAGCCTAAGGTAAAACGCGAGACTTATTTTGGTGAAAACACGCTCTAGCCTTCTTGTTCTCCAAGACGCCTTCGCCAAGTCAAGCAAGAAGTATAAAAACAGAAGCGCAAAACCCCCAAACTGAGCAGAAGAAGAATCACGAACAGAAGGCAAACTCAAATACAGATCTGAACAATAAAAGCAGAAGATAATCGATTATAGTTGCATATCAATAGAGTAAGGAGCAAAAATGGAGTCAGTGTTTGGACTGGTGGGAAAGGACTTCGCGATAGTGGTGGCCGACACATCGGCGGTTCACAGCATCCTCGTACACAAGACTAACGAGGATAAGATCATGGTCCTAGATTCTCACAAACTCATGGGCGCCTCCGGCGAGACCGGCGACCGGTGAAACCCCTTTTCCCTATTGCCTACCAATATGTGTGTTTATTTCTTTATTTTATTGCATTTTTAGGAGAACATTGAATGCCTCTGTAATTTAGCATTTTTTGGCTGCGAGAATTTTTCCGATGAAGCTTATTGTACTCTTTCTGGGTATTATTTGTGTGCGCGACGCGAGTGGGCGTGCATTTTTAAAGATTTTAGGGTTAAACTTTTGGTACATTACACTATATGTAGGATTGGCGATGTGCATAGTTTAATGCGCATAAAATATGTCTAATTTGATTTTTCAAACAGAGAATTTACTTTGAGATGACTTGGAAAGAACCCTTGGTTTGTTTTCCTATATTTTGTGCTATGATGTCTAAGTTTGTGGTAGAATATTTACAAGCTAGTAATTCATGCGCTTGAATCGTGATACAAAAATAAAAAACATTTTTGTGATTTATGGTCATATAGAGAATGAGTTCTTACTTGCCTTTATCTTAATTTGTGATTAGTTGAAAATGATAAAAGAACATGTATCAAACTTTTTTTTTCCGGAGAAGCGAACTAAAAGGAAAATAGAAAAGGGCCTGTCAACTAACAAGGGGTAGGAGCTTGAAGAATGAAGGGACCAAGGTAGTTACTCTAGGCCTCTCTTCAATAATATAAGCCAATTTCGTGTAGTAATAATTAGCTGATCATTGATTCGTAGTGAAAAACTATGCGGAGTGCAAATGCTTTCACTCTAAGTTTGTTGTATTTTTATGCTAAGACAGTTTTCTTTCTGCCGTCTTCTCTTTTATTTGGCAAATTGATTGATCTTTAGATTATGTTTACCTTCTGTGGCCGTAATACAATTTATTTTTTAAGTGATTTATAGAGTTCATTCACTAAATACTATCATTTGATACACAGTCGGTTCTGACTTCCCCTTAGTTTCACCCAAACTTTCAAGTTTCTAACATAATGCTTCATTGTAGATAAAAACTCTTTATTGTAATGTTAAATGTTATGTCTGATTCACTTATCTGGTTGCTCTTTCGATTGGCTGAAGCTCTATTACTTATGTCAAGTTTAAAGTGGTATTGATTAACTTTTCATGGAATGATATTTTAGGGCTCAGTTTACGGAGTACATACAGAAGAATGTAGCCTTGTACCAATTTCGTAATGGCATTCCTTTGACGACTGCAGCTGCTGCAAACTTCACCAGAGGCGAGCTTGCCACAGCCTTGCGAAAGGTAATAAGTTCTTAGGGGTTGCTCTATGACTATTTGATTTAACTTGAATAGAATTTTTAGGGTGTTTTAGAGTTCTTTCCTTGATTACTTACTGTGTCAATCCTTTTCTAGATTGTGTGGGAAGATGAAATGTTAGATTTGGGCATAAATTAACTTTGATGGTGTCGTCCTCTTATATGGTTTCACTAGAGAATATATTTTTCAAATTCAGGGACATGGGTGATGACATAATATTTTTAGGTGTTTTGGCATATCGTAGAGATCTTTTTTTCTGCATTGGAGTAGTTTCAAACTTCTTCATGTATGGGTTTTTTCTTTGTCATCCAAGTGATTTAGTGTTCTTGTAATTGTGATAAAAAACCTAGAAAATGTAAAAGATACAATTATCTGTCATTAAGAAGAAAACTAAAGAGTGTGTTTAGCTCCAGTTCCAGATAGTTGCTTGGTTCTTAGAAGTTTTGCAAAACTTTAAGTGATCCATGAAGTTTACTTTTCAAGAGATTTTTTCAAACACTTACCTGAATATATTGCAAATTATGGCATACTTCAATTCTTAATAGTTGTTTATCTCCACGTGGCTTTAATTACTTAGGTATATTAGCGAATGTTTCTGGTGACCGCTTTTTCTAATATTTCTCATTTTCATTAAGAATCTTTACCATAGCTTACATTAGCTTGTCTGGATGTTGTTTGCAAACCCTACCTGCAATGTATAATAGCCTGTTAATAAAACAGAAAAAAAAAAGAAGCGGGAAGCTTTTGTTGTTGTCCCATGGTGAGCATCTTCATACACAGAATAAATTTGTTTTATCCATGTCTCTTTACGGAATTGTATGTTTCTTCTCATGTTGATGTCATCAGCTTATCTATTTAAGCTGCAAACTCCATAAGATGCCCATCCTCTGGCAAGTTTTAGATCGCAATTTCTGTACATTTGGCTCATGAATCTCTGCTTAAATAGGACTTGCCATATTCTTTTAAAATGACTTTCCTTGTATTGTTTTACAATTTTACTCAGAATGTCTTGGGTTGGAAATGTGAAGCATTCAGTGACTGCTTTAGATTCCATATAGTGTGGTGTCTCCCTGCTTTTGTAAGGAGAATAGAAACTAGAAGAATGGTGCTCAGACATTTTACAGAAGTGTGAGAAGGACCAAGATAAAACATGAATAGTTGCATAATGCTGCTTGTTTAGTTAACATTTTATTTGACCTTTTAATTTTGCTGTTTTTTGGTTATTTCAGAACCCATACATGGTGAATATCATTCTGGCTGGATATGATAAGGAGACAGGCCCTTCTCTCTACTATATTGATTATATTGCTTCCCTTCACAAGCTTGATAAAGCAGCATTTGGTTATGGTTCATACTTTGCGCTCTCCATGATGGATAGGCACTACCGTCCCGACATGACAGTTGAAGAGGCCATTGAGTTGGTTGATAAGTGCATAATGGAAATACGGAGTAGACTTGTCGTCGCCCCTCCAAACTTTGTAATCAAAATTGTTGATAAGGACGGGGCAAGGGAATATGCTTGGCGTGAGTCTATTAAGGACGCCCCTGTTCCTGCAGCCTGATTTTTCTCATTTGTTTATGAAACTTTAAACGATGCTGCTGAAAAAATTCCAATGGACTCTCTTGGATCTCCATACACTGGAATTGCTTTGCTTTTAATTTGTAATATGCCAGAATTCTTGCAGTTTAAGGAAATTTATGTGCACTTAGTATGAACTGTTGAAGTGAGATTTCCTCTTTGCTAAGAGCTTGCATTGTCATCAAGGCCCAATGAGTATGCCTCACTTTACCTTTTGTTTCCTTATTTACTTTCATTGTAGCTATTCATAATCCCCCTTTTTTTCTTCACTCTCCCTAATCATCTTCATTTGCTTTTTTTCTCCATGAAAAGAAGGATAGGAATCATCATCGTTGACGTCCATTCAAGTCTCTAATGGACCCTTTCATTTACACCAATGTAATAAAAAAATTAACCTATGGGACTAATCGTTTACTTTGTTATGGTTTGGGCCAGGATTGCAATCCTACCAAATTTAGTTGTCACACAGTAATCAAAATTATTGGGCTCCCACTTGCCACCAAATATTCGCTGACATTAATTGTTTCAAGTAAATTTTAAACTGGAATAACACACTCTAAATCAAATTTTAATTAATTTATGTAACACACTCTAAAAATGATGGTGACTAAATATATATAAATATATACCCTTGCGTATAATGAATATAGCATACTACTATCATTGACTAAGGGTGACTTAAAATTAACAAAAAAATTTCTTACAGCCTTAAATGAAGAAAGCATATAGAAATACGAAGGAATCGTTGGGTGGGGCCCAATTCGTATATACCCCGCTGTGTCTTGTTATTCATTTGTCGGGTCAATACTCCACACACACACACACACACACACGCTTCAGTGGCTTCAATTTTCCTTTCCACACTTACTATTGGCAGAAACCAATCATACAGCTTTTGAGAAAAGAGGAGTTTGATTCGGTACGGTCCTCCAACCCTTTTCACCACCTGCATTTATTATGTTTGCATTTTTTGTTAATAATTTTCTCTTAGCTTGAAGAATCGGGGCATGTTATGTGTCTTACTCCTTGCTTTTTCTTTTTGGAGAACCCTTGATTAATTATTTTTCTTTACTTTACACGCGTAATCAGTGTTGGAGTCTCTGTATCTTTTGCTTCGATCTGCATTACTGTTTTCTGAAGACCAAATTGAGGGTATACTTTTTCTTTTCAGTGAGATTCTTGTTGGATTGTTCTTGATTAATCCAGCATTTAATCTTAAGTATTTTTCCATTTAAATTTGATTTGGTATGTGTGCTATTTGGGTGAGAGTTTCTTAGATAAATATGAGCGCTGAAACACTTCCAACAATCATAATTTTATGCGAACTTACACGAGTCTCGTTGCAGTTGTGGTGTTGTACTTATGAATTGAATACTCGGTAGATTTTTCTTGTGATCTGAAGTGGGGTATTCCGGGAATCATTGTACCACACTGTCGACTTCTGCATCAAGATTTTATTATTTTCTATGAAATTGATGTGGGTTTTGTCTTCCACATGAAATTAAAGTCAGTATTTGAATTGATTTTGGATTAGGCTTGAGGAATGGTGGAACGTGGAGTGAATTCTTTTTACTTAGCTGAGAGTGCATAATCAGTCATTTTTAGCTTTTGGCCAGCGTGGAGTTATATGGACTGTTTTCCTTGAATTATGTCCATACTGGGGGTTAAATTGTAGCAACTGCTGTATCAGGTAATTTCTTAAAGTTTTAGCGGTCAGTTTTTTTTTTTCAAGAAATTAAAGTGTGTACATCAAAGCATTGCACTACTTTGTGCAGTTCTATTGCCAAAAGGAGAAGAAAAAAAGAAATAGTGAAAAGGTTTGTGTTCAGATTGGTTGGCATTGAGCCCTTGCAATAGTATTTGTTGAAACTTGTGAATAAGTTATGTTTCTGCCATGCAGAATGTGAATGATGAGGCCTAGCTCTCATTTTTTACTCACCTAGTCACATTTCTTTTTTTTAACAAAATATTTGATTTTCTGCTAGAAATGATTGAAGTGGCTTTCTCATAGCTGGTTTAATTGAATCTTGCAGAGCTTCTTGAAAATTTTCTGCAGCCATTTATGGGTTCAGTTCGTGATAAATCAGATGATGAATACTCAGTCATTGGAGATAAAGGGGACATTGGATTCATCGATTTTGAAAATTGTACATCTGTTTGTAGCTATAACCCTTCTGAGGAGAGTCAGATAGTCAATATATCTGTTCCATTTCCTTTAGTTAAAGGAAAACCTCAATCAGGATTTGTTGGAGAAACTATGTTTGATTCGATTACTATAAAAAACATTACTAGTGAGCCATTAGATCTCTGGTCAGTCAGTATTTATGACTCTAAACCTGAGAATTCGTTTACGATTTCTATAATGGAGCCTCCAACTGTCAATTCTGATGTGCAATATATCCAAGATTTCATGGAAACATTTTCCTTGGAAGACAGAGTGCTGAGAACAGATCAGGCTCTGACTATCTGGTTGTCATGCAAACCCAAGGAAATAGGCCTGCACTCAGCAGCTGTGCACTTCAGTGTTGGGGATGAGACAATAGAAAGGCTGGTTTTTGTGCTGGCAGAAGATAAGATCTCCCAGTCTTTATATTCTGCAAAACCATACCAAAGAGCTAGGAGAAAGAAACAGGATGTGGTGAATATGCATGCTGCAGATGTTGCATATGTTGTGGGACAACGTCCTTCCAAGGGTTCAAATCATGGGTTTAAATATCGACTACCTGACTATCCTATTCCAGCACATATCCGGGACATGGTAAATAACCAGCAGATTCCTGATGCAGTCAATGAGGGTTTAACCGGGAGAAACTATGGTTCATTCTTCAAAACTTTACTAGCTATGGAAGAGATAAAGTTGGAGGTCTGTGCCAATTCATTATAAGACAGATCCGTTTTTACTTTTTGTATCTCTCATGGAATAATGTTCACATGTTAGTTAGCATTGAGATTCCCTTTTTATTCAGGAAGACATGCGGGCATATGACATGGAGCGTGTCACCATGAAGAGCAAAAAAAAACAGTTCTTGTCTCTTGAGGTCCCAGGATTGGCTGAGAAACGGCCTTCACTTGTTAATGGGGACTATATATTTGTGAAGCTTGCTACTGAGGATCAAACTGCAAATGATGCATATCAGGTTTGTCCCAAACTGCAGAGGCCTATTTTAGTTTATTGAACCTTCTCTGATGACTCACAAACAATTCATCATGGAGCAATACAGTGCCTCCAGCTTTCCAACTTCATTGAAGATATTCATGTTCCTTCTAAATTATCAATACAATTCTTGTTTAATTGATGCATGTAAGTGTATTAAGTTCGTTTGGGCCCCATATGTTTGGTGGCAAAGCAATCTAATTGCAGGACTTTCATCTCAATTTACGATCACATGATAGACTTCCAAAAATCATTTCATTATGTCATTTGGGAAATTTGGAAACATAATTAAGCTATTAAGTCTAAGAATTTTGATATTTGAAAGCCCCTTCATGCTTACTATAATTAGTTACTTTGGTTGTCTACTAGTGGCTTTAACAATAACTTTAGCTCTATTTATTGATTTGAGCAAGATACGACTTTTTTAAAATTTCTATTTGAAAGAGACAATTCAGAATGGAAATCCTTCTATGAGATTTGGGTTACTGAATCAATTCCACAAGTATGCATGTAAACATTCACCTATCATGTGCTTTATGGCAGAGTAAATAGTCATTGTTATTTTTTTCCAAACATCCTTCAGAGAATCATATTCCGTTTTTGTTATATCCGAATACATTTCTTTTGTTTGTAATTTCTTCTGATCAACAAGTGATTTAACTTTAGCTAGACATTGTCTATATGCCCTTATATCTCAAAATTCCAGAATCCTGAGGCTTTGCCCTCACTATTACTCCTACACTTTTTTTTTCTTATTTGGTTGTTTGAGTTCAAAGTATTATTAGTTTCAACACTGCTGTCCGTTCTCTATGAATGTAGTTCAAATACCTTCTGTTGATAAAATTGGAATATGATGAAAGAGTGGGGTTAATGAGCTATAAACGTAAGTGTATATAACATGTAATAACTTTTGATCTATAAAGAAAAATAAAGAGTTTGGATACTTGTTAGCAAATATACTTCATTCACATTTCTTTTGCTAAGGCATCACTTTCATCAGTCATCGATCAGGGCCACTTATTTTAATATGGTCATGATTGACAATCTGGGTTTCATCCAATTAATATTGATGGTTAAAGGATATGGGATGGCTGATAATGATTCCAGGGTTGAATGTTATGTTAGTTAAAATAGAAACTGACAATTATGAACAATGGCAATGGTCAAACAAATGATTTGGATTTGTTGCCAGGCCAAATGACAAACGGTTGATTTTAATTTGATAAATCATGTCTTTTTTAAAAGAGATCAAAGGCTTTATAGATCTTAATGATATGAAGCTCTATCCATTATAAAAGACGTTCTTTCGTTGACTTTGTACCGAAATTACTTTTTTGTTTTCGCAATTAAGCGAAACTCATTCGTCACTGTTGGCATTGACTTCATTAGTGGGATACTCAGCCAATTATATAGAATCCTAGAGGTTTCATTCTGATGTAGGAAGTGGTTTGCTGCAATTCTTTGCGTAACAGAATCTTTTTTCCCACACCTCCTCCTAATTCGCTCTGTGACCTTGAGGCCAGAAAGATCATTTAATCCTCTTCTAATAGAGGCACTTCTCATGTGCTTGTTTACTTTGATTTTTCCTGTTTTCACATTTGAGCATCGTAGGTCAGGATCTAGAACAAAAACTCTGCTTTTCAATTTTCCTTTTCCTCTGTTACATTGAAACATAAAGCTGAGGGACATATGGGCTGGAGTGAATCGTAGATTCTCAGATTCATGTTAATCAGCATTTTGTGAATGAACTTTGTTTGCCTTCTTTTCACAAAACGCATGTAATGAAGATAATGGAGAGGCCAACTTTTTATTATTTGTGTGGTCTAAAATGATTAAATTGAGCCCCAAAATGACCACTCATCGTGCAACTGGCTGAATTTTGATCAAGTGATGCATTAATATTTAGTTGTTATTGTATGATTGAACAAGTGTGAGTCTTGCTGGAAGGATCTTAATGCATTGTTTCAAGCACATTGGATCCTTGTTTGATCGTCAGCTGTACATTGATTGGTACTGTACATGAAGACAACAATTATTGCTGGGAATTCTTGATCCATAAACGGAACAAAAAAGCCTGGCAGCTGACTTATGTTGCATTCAACTTCTCTTTAAAATACTGAAATCTTACTGTCTGTCTTATATGATGTAATCCGTGATCTTCTCTTGGAAGCTGAATTTTTAGGTTGTTTATTGCACAGGGCTACATTCACCGAGTAGAGGCTGAAGAAATATACTTGAAGTTTGACAAAAAATTTCACCATAATCACAGAGAAAGTAACCTTTACAATGTACAGTTCACCTATAACCGAACAGGGATGCGACGATTGTATCAGGCTGTTGAAGCTGCTGAATGTTTGCACAGGAACTTTCTTTTTCCATCTGCGTCGTCCAAAATGAGATTAGTGCAGCCCGCGCCATTGGTGCCGATATCTTGTACCCTGAATGAGGAGCAAATGAGTGCCATTGAGATGATCCTTGCCTGCAAAGGAGGGTCTCCATATTTAATTCATGGGCCCCCTGGTACAGGCAAAACGAAGACTCTTATTGAAGCTATCCTTCAGATTTACAGAGCAAAAAGAAATGATCGGATTCTAGTCTGTGCACCTTCAAATAGTGCAGCTGACCATATGCTTGAGAGACTCGTCAGCGAGAAATCAGTAACGATTCAGAAGAATGAGATCTTTAGACTTAACGCGTACACACGTCCTTTTGAGGATGTCAACCCCAATTACACAGAGTTTTGCTGTGTTGAAGATTTCATTTTCAAGTGTCCTTCACGATGGGATCTTGTGCAGTATAGGATCATTATATCAACATATACAAGCTCCTCTCTTCTCTATGCAGAAGGCATTAGGAAAGGTCATTTCTCATATTTTTTCTTGGATGAGGCAGGACAAGCTTCAGAGCCAGAGACAATGGTTCCACTATCCCACCTTTATTCGAAGGATACAGTTGTTGTTCTTGCGGGGGATCCTATGCAGCTTGGCCCTGTAGTATTTTCTGGAGATGCTGAAAGCTATGGACTGGGAACCTCATATTTGGAGAGACTCTTTGACTGCGAGTTGTATGGTAGTGGAAATGAGAATTTTATGACCAAATTGGTTAGAAATTACCGAACTCATGAGGCAATTCTACGCCTTCCTTCAGAATTGTTTTATGATGGGGAATTGATCCCATGCAAAGAAGAAAATACAAGTTTCTCAACATCCTTGGAGGACCTCCTCCCAGATAAGGAGTTTCCTTTGCTTTTTTTAGGCATTCAAGGTTGTGATGAAAGGGAAGGAAGTAATCCATCATGGTTCAATCGAATTGAGGCGAGCAAGGTAGTTGAGATAATCAGAGTTCTAATAGAGCAAAAAGGGCTGAAAGAGGAAGACATTGGGGTTATAACACCTTACAGGCAGCAGGTATGCAAAATAAGAGGTGCGCTGGAAAGTCTTGGTAGGCCCAACATTAAAGTTGGAAGTGTTGAACAGTTCCAGGGACAAGAGAGGCAAGTTATTATTGTATCTACTGTCCGTTCGACAGTAAAACATAATGAATTTGACAGGGCCCATTATTTGGGATTTTTGAGCAACCCAAGGAGGTTCAACGTTGCTATTACCCGAGCCAAATCTTTGCTCGTAGTTATTGGGAATCCACACATCATCTGCAAGGTACATTTGAACTTCTACTTGTGATTAACTAATTTGTTAATTGATATCAAACTTCAGAATTACTATTCCTGATGCCGCCATTTCTGTATATGCTAATTGTTTCGTAGACTAATATATTCTGGTATCTTAGCTAAACCAGAAGCTAATGTTCCTTTAGTTTGGATTGTCAGAGTCATGATATCACCAAAGTCTATTTTCCTAGGGAATTTATTGTTCTTACATATGCTAATATTCATAGTTGTATGTATATGGTAGGACCCAAACTGGAACAATCTTTTGTGGTATTGTGTGGACAATGGCTCCTACAAGGGTTGCTTCCTCCCTGAAAGGGAGGTTTTCAGTGCTGAAGGACCTGCAGGGACTGAGCACACAGAAGCACAGTACTTGAGCCATGAGGTGGAAAATGGTTTTCAGCCTTCCGAAGGGAAATGGGATGAGGAAGGAGATAAATGGCAGCCTTCTGAAGTTCAGTGGGGCCTGGAAGAACCTAGTAATCAGCCATCTGGCGTTACTTGGGACGAGGCAGAAAACCATTTTCAGCCATCTGATGTGCCATGGGAGTAAAGTTAGGTAGAAGAGACTCCAGGAGCTGTTATTGATGAAGCTGAAGGTCAGATGGTTGGAATGCAGATTTTACCAAAACTGCAATCAATTTCACTATGTATATCCTATTAAAATGTCTTAAGAACTTATGTGTCTTAGCTGTTCTTTTTCTACTTTGAACACAAAGTGTGCTGCAGTTTAGGACTTCATGGGATTGACACAAAATTTTGAACTTCTACATAGATCTTTTGGTAGTCTGTCTTATTGATAGTTGTGAGAATTGATGAGCCAGAATTTAAACATATGTAATACACAATGCATGTGGATGGAACTTCAACTTTGAGGGAAAAAAAGGGAAAGAAAAGAACATAAAGACAGAAAAAAGGACAGTAAATTGATCTCCCGCAATTGATGGTGCATTCTCTTCTAATTTGAATTTCCTGTACATATTCTCACAAGTACTCTGCTACTGGGAATATGCAAGAGAAGATTCTGTTGAACTACTTTAGGTGCTAATATTTCAGTAGAACAAGAAAAGAATCTTCAAAAGAATACAAGCATTGAAGCGGACAAGGTGTCAAAATGGGCGTCGCTCAGTCACTGATGCCTAAACTATCTATTGTAATACCAGTCTATACAAATCAAAGCATGTGGACTGTTGGTGACTCACAGCTAATGACTTAATACAGAAGTGAAAATGTAAACAGGGAAACCTAGCAAAGTCCAACTGAGTCTGTAAATCCTTTCTGTTGCAGATGAAATTGTTGTAGGGATGGTTGATAAGCTTGGTTGAGAAGGTAATTCATCTGCTGGTTCTTCAGCTGATGAACTGCCACTTGATTCTTGGGCTGAGCCCGTCAAAGGAGGTGGAGGGCTATCAACACCTGCCAAACCGCTTTAGAAATTCAATATTTTAAATTTTTTGTTTCTTTTCATCATTTGCTTGATAACTTCTGCTCTGTTTCCATGCAACCAGCAAATGTAATGAATGGGAATTGCTTTCGCTTCTCCTACATTTAAATTTGCTACTACTTTACTGATCGACCTCTTGAGAACAAAATAGGCTTATGTTAATCTAAAGCCACAATTACTAATCCATGGAGAAGGACACAATAGTAACAATTGCATCCTCTTGCATGAAGATGAATGCCATAGAAAGATACACCTATCAGCTTTGCAGATTTTTACCAGAGTTGCGAGGCATTGAGTTGCGGGGACCTGTTTTACAAAATTGCGCATACTTAATACACACAATTTCAGCATATCAAAGAGGGAAAAACAAAGAAGATATAAAAAGAAAAGGAGGCTTGACTGTAGCTAAAAGATAAAGAGATTACCTGTTATGCTATGAAGAGGAGGCAAGACAGCTGATCCTGATCAATCCATCACCCGAAAAGAAAAAGAGTCAAAGAATATATAAGCATGAAGTAATCAACAAAAGAAGAGTAAGACTTGCTAAATTAAGGAATGGAGGGATTTTGCCCAAAAAGAAGAGAGATTAAATTTATGAAAGACATGTTTGATTTTATATTATCTTTTATTACAAATTTACAATTGAAAGACGATTTTAAAATAATCAATTTAAATTCAGAACTAACCAAATCAGTACACTATTTGATTATCAATTGAACAATTAATTGCTGAAATATAATCAGTCTAGAAAGATAAGTTAGATTGACTCAATGAAAATCACAGCACCTGCTTAACTTACCAAAATGCATTTTGGCAAAAAGTTTTGTAATGTTTTTCCCCTAGGAATTGATTTATCAAATAATCAAATTTTCCATATAATAGCTTTCTCTTAATCAAAATTTTCAACTTAATACAGTAACTATTAACATTAAAAACTGATTAAATCAATTTATCAAATTTAATTCGAAAAGTTATCTAAACCAAATAAGCATAACATAAGAAACACTCTATGAGTCACAGTAATCATTGTCCCTCCAAGCATGCCAAATCATGGATTTATGAACCAAGCACTTAAAATTGATAGCAGGTAACATAATTTTGAACCAAATCAGAAAACAATTTATTTCAGGAAATATAAATTTGCAAACAGAAATTACAAGGGGAAACTCGAATCAAATATTATTTCTGAGTTTATTTGCCTCAGTATTCACATACATTGCAGAGAATAAATCGAACCTGAACAGAGTGTTTCGAGAGAGAAATTAGCCTTGGGATTTTGATCCTTCTGCGGACAAACCGAAGTGAGAGACAAGAGCTTGGTAGAATTGAGCGGAAATCCGAGAATTTTAGGTCGGAGAACAAAGTAGCAGAGACAGATGGCTGAGCCGTCCCTGAAGGCGCCGGAGACCTCGTCACAGCACTGCGGCGGAGGGCAGTCGGTGAGATTGTTGGGGGAGACCGCGACATAAGGGAGACACGTGGAGAAGGTTACCAGCTTGTCGGAGCAGGCGGCTGAGGGAAACATGAGAGGCGGATCGGCGGCGTTGGAGGTGAGGGTGAGGGTGAGGCGGTGGAGAAGGAGGAGGAGGAGGAGGATGTGAAGAGTGTGATTCATGGCGGTTATTGTCAATCTGTTAATGGATAGTGAATTAGCGCTAGGTGATGGCGGGGAATATGAATTGTTTTTAGTTTCCCCGAAATGCCCTTCTTTGGTTTCTTATTTACGTGACAAGAGCATGTATATTTTTCTCACATTTACTTTTGACATTTTTCCCTTTGTTAAAACTTTTGCTTTCTACTCACTTTAAAAACATATGTTTTCCCTATTTTTCTTTTTCTTTTTTTGCAGCGAAAGGAATTTCTTGTAATTTTTTTTTTTTTTTTTGTGAGATGAATAATCTAAATTAAAGTCTTAAAATAAAGATTTTTCTATAGAAAAAAGTATATAGCAGAATGCAGGAATCCACAAGGTGAACCAAGAAAAATGATTTTTTCTTATGCAATATATGCAAAAAGTGCAGCTATTAGCAAGATTCTTGGATGCAGTAACATTTGGGCATTTGCACCATCTGATGATATATGATCCCAGCTCTCAGGTAAGCTCAACTTGGGCAGAGGAGTGCTGCTAAGAGTTGGCTCCCTGTCGACTATGGAAGAGTTGAATTTAGAGGGATTTCTTTAACAGTTGGAGGCAAAGGCACAAATAGATCATCCCTTGGCAATTCTGGTGGCATTAGCACTGGAAGAACCGGACTAGGTGGTGGCTGGTTTAGCACTGGAACCGCAGCAAATGGTGGTGCAATCACTGGGTGTGGTTCTAAAACTTGAACAAAATGATCATAGTCAGCTTTCAAAATGCAAAACAAATGAAACCCAAAAAAGGAAAACAAAAATGCAGAAATGTATCTTGGAATTTGATTATGAGAAAAATGATTTGGTTGGTATCTTACCACGGCATTGAGTTAAAGAAGGCACTGATAAGTGACAGTTTGGGAAAGAAAGTGGCAGAGCAGTGCTCAAGAAAGGATACTTCGAAGGTCCTAGCAGTGAGCACAAGCAATAGTATCCAGCTTGAACTGCTTGATTTAGAGTTATGCAGCAAGAATCAACAGAGAATGGAGTTTTACTACTGGGATCCAAGCAATGGTGCAGGTCCATGCCCATGAGGGAGCATCCTTGAAATTGCGAATTTACCTCTGAAGATGATATGGAAACTAGAAGTGTTAAAATCCAAGTAAACCTGAAGTAATTCAACCTCATTTCCCCTTCGAAATGCAGTGATATGTTAAGCATATTCAAGAACAGAAGTGGAATTTATTATCTGTGCATTAGGGTGGTTTAGCGTGTTTCTGACCTACTCAGTTCAACAAAATCTTGCCTTTCGTGTGTTTTTAGTTTTTTTTCCTTTTTATTCAAATA
The DNA here is from genome assembly GCA_019321725.1 of Paulownia fortunei. Lineage (NCBI taxonomy): Eukaryota > Viridiplantae > Streptophyta > Magnoliopsida > Lamiales > Paulowniaceae > Paulownia > Paulownia fortunei. The sequence continues at coordinate 2,887,024 of CM033123.1, read as the reverse complement.
GGATACTTTGGACAATTGAGTTCATCTGTCAACAGTAGGACTCATAATTTATGATGAACTTGAGATTCAGGTTGGCTTGAAGTAATCAAAACCCGACCATAAATAGCTCCTGAGGTATCATTACTTTGAGACTCTTTAAGCTATGAAAAATAAATCAAGGCCGCGAAGATTAAGGAGAAAGTAGTATGATAAAAAATATTAGTTTTACATACTATCACCTTTTTGTACATGGAATGAATCAACGCCTCTCAATTATCTAAAAAATCCTTATAAAAAAAAGAGAAAAAGAAAAAAAAACAACCCCAAAGACTATCTGGCTTAAAATGATATCACAAAAATCCTAGCATATCAATAGCACTTCAAGAGAATGACTCCCAACACTGCCAGAAGAGATGGCAAAGCACTATGAGAGGGATGTGCAGCCGATGGAGTCAAAGTTGGTCGCATTCCTGGCGGTGTCAGAGTCGGTACTATGTCACCTTCTGGAGCCAGAGGGGGTGTCATGTCACCTTCCGGTGCCAAAGATGGTGGTGAGTACTGTGGAAAAAATGGTGCTGCAAAATTTTGAAAGATTTATCAGTATTTTTCTGATGCTAAAGTTATAATATATTTTTTTTCTCATTATAATATGGACCTGTTTGTAAGTATACATGAAAATCTAGTAGCACCTCTAGGACTAGGAGGAGATAATCTAGGAGACATATTTGGGCCACTCTCGCCTGGATTCTGTGGATCTGGCAATCAAAACAGCAGTAATTTAATAAGATAATCTCCTCTGGGCATTGATCAATCAATGCAGAACATAACCAAAAATGACTTCAGGTTTTGCATTCATTCACATCAGAATCATGGCTTTGAAAACTCTTATTTTAAAGTATACCTGGGGCTGGAACAGGACTGGCAGTGGCTGCAATTGGGAACACAAGAATTCATATCAGATTCTCAGTAAGTGAACAAATGCATATATGCAGCATAGTTGCCTAAAAGTTTAATCAAGCCCGAGTGGAGAAGTCAAGTTTGTTTGCCAGGGCCTGGACAACCGAACATAACAACTATAAATGCAACATCAGTACAGCTCTGATTTAACAAAAGTTCTTGAAAATCCTTCACCTTTGCACTCAATTGGCACGCCTGACATCCTACAGGCACGCGGAAGAGAGATTGCTAGAGTTTGGTTCAGGGGAACTTGGAAAGGCACCCCTCCTGTAACAATAAGGCACATGCAATCTTGTCCATTACTCATGAGGCTTCTGAGTGAATTGCAGCAGTCTGCAGTTGGTGACGATGCATTGGAGCCGCTGGTAAGAAAATTAATGCAGGGGCTGAAGCTACGGATCATTGCTCCTGTGCATATTGTGCTTGATTGGCCATTAACCGGCATAACTATGAGTATTTGTGTTATAGCAAAAGCTAATACAAGACATGGAAAATATGTGATTTTTTCCATGAGTGTTTATATGTTATTGGGGTAAGAGAGATGGACTGTATATAAGATAGTGGCAAAGAAGTCCTAAATGGATGTTTAAAGGGTTTGCTTTATTTGGTTGTGAAAAGAAAAATGAAGAGATTTATAGATACAGAATTCAGGCTATAGAGGAAGGAAGAGAAGAACATGTGGGTTTGAAGTGGGTTTTGAGGCTCAACTACCTTAACTACCTTTGTGAAATGTAAGAGTTTTAGGTGAGTTATGATCTTATTTCACCATATGATTTCCAAGAACATGACAAATATTAGTTGTTTATATGAAGGGTATGACTGATGATAACACTCAACTCCGCATAAAGTAATCATCGTATTATAAAAGACTAATACAGATGAACCTTCTAGAGACAACATTGACTGTCATTCAATAACTATGAATCAGTAGAGTGATTATCAATCTTTGTTGAAAAGATACAGAATTTTCATCTCTTTTATTCATCTTCTCCTTCTGCAAACTAGTACAGAAGGGAGAAATATAAGAATTTGAAGTCACGAACCTTCGTGTTACAAATGAGACAATAGAATTATGTGATCATAACAGACTTGTTCTACAATCCTGTTCAAATTTGCGTTCTTGATTCTGTTAAATCTTGAAGGTGACTGTGGCGTAATCCTTTTAAGAAAAGAGCTGGAATATTTTTTACTAGTGTTCCTTGATTTATTTTGACTATTTTATTTTAGTCTTCACATTTTATTTTGTGCTTTAGTTTTGATTCAGATGTAGGCACAATGGTACCTAATATGGAAGTCATATCTGTAGCCTCCTGCAATTTATGGCATTTTTTCATGTGGTATGTGATGAGTTTTTCTTGATTCAATGAGCCAAGAACTACTGTAAAACTCTAAAGCCCTTATGTGATTTTCGTAGGCTCTTGATAAATTGGCCAAACGTTTGCCAATACAAAATAATACCTCATCCAACAAACAAGAAATTGAAAAGTTAAAAGAGTCTAAATTTTGTGAAGCCATGAGTTTTAATTTGTTATGATTGTATAAAATTTGTGACAGAAACATACGCCCCGGGTTTATTAATTCTTTTTTTTGACATTTGGCCTCATTTGATCCGGCAGCAACTATAAGTGTGCACAATAATTTCATAAAACAAAAAGCAAACAATATTCTCATTACATCACCACAATATCAGTATTACAAATGTCAAAAAAAGGAAAAAATATAATCTTTTCTTACAAATCCCATCACTCAAATATATGAACAATCCAAAGAATATTTCCCTAATACAATGACAAAGATAGACATTACATATCAGATCGACTAGTAGTACTTCAAAGCAATAGCTCCAAGCACAGCCATAAGATGCAAAGGCGAAATGCTTTTTGAAGGCTGGGCTGCTGATGGTGTCACTCCTGCCCTGTTACCTGTACTGCTTGTTGGAGCTCCGCCAGTAGTGGTTGGAGCTGGTGGAGTTGGAGTTGCATCAGCTCCTGGAGCCGATCTTGGAGATAGTGGTTCTGGTGGAGCTAGCTCTGCAGCAAATAAATTGTACATCAGATTTTTTTGTGAAAATGTATAATTTCTTGGTTGACAAAATTTCATTCAATTTTGTACTAATAAAGGGACTTAATCAATACCTTGAACACTAGGAGAAGGAGCTGCATGAGGAGAAAGTGCTGGTCCATTTGCCACAGGCCCTGTCAATAGTAGTATAGTATGAATCAAACTACTCATATACCATAAGATTGGTGTTAAAGAAAAGAGAAAAACATGGTAAGCTCATAACATACCTGGAGCTGGAGCTGGAGCACCAGCTGCTGCAGTTTTAAAAATGAATACAGAAATAGATTATTAGTAAAACTCAAGTTTAATCAAATAGTAGTGTTTGGTTTAAATAAAAGAAATGATTGTCTCACCTTTGCACTGAAGGGGCACACCAGGCATGTTGCAAGCACGAGGCAGAGAAATGGCAAGAGTTCGATTAATGGGAATTTGGAAAGGCACGCTGCCAGTGGCGATTAGGCAGAGGCAATCCTTTCCACTGCTCATGAGGGACTTGAGTGAATTGCAGCAATCTGCGGTAGGGGCAGTCCCATTGAGGCTGCTGCTATTAGTAACAAAATTCATGCAAGGTGTGAAGGTCGTGATCATTGAAGGTGTGCATGGAGTAGTGATCTGCCCGGACACATGGGAAAACAACACAGTTGCAGAAATTGCTAGAGCTAAGATCAAGAATCTGAAGGCCATGGAGATAAGAGTTCTGTTGTATATCTGTAAAATTGCAGGGATTGTAAGAATATGTAGGGGAAGAGAAAGGTATCTGTGATTGGCTGGAGGAATTTAATGTTGGAAATAGAATGAGATGAGTGAATTTATAGATGGAGAAGTTGGAGTGAAAGTGCAGGAGGGAAGAACAAATGGACCTAAAGTGGGTTTTGCGGCTCAACTACTTTTAACTAATTCTTTGGAATAATGTGATTAGGAGCTCATCTCTGTCCTAATGGTTTCTTGCAACTTGTAAGTTCTTTTTCATCCCTTGCCAATTGACCTCTTCTCTCAGATGAACACAGCCATGTTTCACCTTGATGAAATGAACAGTTTGATGATTGGATGACAAGATTATGCCATTCACCCAGTAACATACTCACACTTGGAACATAAGCCTATAAAACTACGGATACTTCCAAATTTCTATCCACTTATAAGATGCATATGCAGTTTCAGGTTGACTAATGAACAGCAAACATATAAGAGAATATTTTAATGCAGAAATGCTAGTACAAAAACTAGTTTAGATTGTGAGTTATACTCTGATGAAATCCAAAAAAGCAGTAAAAAAGATTTTACAAATTTCAACTTACAAATTGCAGTGTGAGTTTAATGCTTTCAACCATTCTGAGTTTGATCAATTTTCAGCATGTCAATACAGAGTTGAAGACCTCTAAATGAGTGTAATATTTGATAAATTGTAGTTACCAATCAGATTCTTTGCATGCACCATAAATTGCTAAAGAACTCAATCCAAAAGACTAAAGTATGATATGAAAGTCAAAACTGTGACTAGTGTTAGGTAATCAGCCAGATGGTTTCTACTCTAAATTATTACATTACAAGAACCCTTTGCAAAAAGACTTGGTAAATCTATAGCCAAGTACATCCCAAAGACATTTATATGACTTCTTTATGCTATTACCTGCTAGATTACCCCTATTAATCTACATCGTATCTGTTGTCTTAACATGACACGCTACGACAGGTTTGGCTAAGTAAAATTGCGGCTCTTACCTCATAAGACCTTTCTAGTTTACCAAATACTAGTTTCTTGCAATTGAAAAAGAATAATCCATAATCAATTAAACTAACAAACTTACAGTAGTACTATAAATCATTCCCTTGTATGATCCCAATAACACCAAGAAACGTACTACCTTTGTCTTTATCCACACTTCTTCCAACAGATAATCCAAAGAGTTTGAATCCATCAAATGGCGCCAAAAGGGGTTGAAGTTGGCACAGTGCTTCTTGTGGTGGCCATTCTTTCAGCAGGAGCCATGGCTCAATCAGGCTGCACCAGTGTGCTCATCAGCATGGCGTCGTGCCTCAACTATGTCACTGGGAGCGCCACCACCCCATCCTCTTCGTGCTGCTCAGCACTTGCTAATGTGGTCCAGACTCAGCCGCGGTGCCTTTGCGCCATAGTCAATGGTGGCGGCGGCTCATTGGGAGTGAACATCAACCAAACACTCGCGCTTCAGTTGCCTACTGTGTGCAAGGTGGAAACCCCACCAGCCAGCAGGTGCAACGGTAAGGCTTCAACATATGAAACACTTGTAAGGCCATTTTATCCTGGGACAGAACCTGAATTTTAGTTAAACTTTGACTTAAACCAGGAGGGCAAAAAGGTTATTTTTTGGGGTGAAAAAACATGAATATTTTCATTGAATAACCTAGTAAAGAATCGAACTGTTCAGACATTAGCATTAGTTTTCATTGCTGCACATTGATATATATGTGGATTTGATGTAAACTTGTTTAGCTGTTAATGGGCCTGCAATGTCTCCTGTGGGTTCTCCAGAAAGTTCACCTCCAGAATCTGCAGATGGAATTCCTGGTTCTTCTCCAACTAGCCCATCAGTGACAGGTAAAATTCATCTGTCATGATTTATAATTTTGTGAATTTTTTTTAAAAGGTGAATGTGTCTGTATACTATGACAGGAGTTGTTTCTGAAAATATATATTAAATATTTCTTGAAAATATACCAATTTGAATATGTTTTCTCCTTGAAAAAGTGAATTTATTTCACGAAAATAACTCCAAGTTTGATAAGCTTTTTGCACGTGCTCAATTCTTTTTGCATTTGATGAATTGGGGTTTATTTGTTTAGAAAAAAACTAAATTGAAATTGGTACATTCTCTCAAGGATTCGAAAATATATATGCAGTTATTCTAGTCATTTAGTTCTTAATTAAGTTCATACTATATTTTAAAATTCATATTATTTTTTTGAAAAATAACTAAAAACTCCTTAAAATAAACTTTTATATCTAACAAATACATTAAAATATTTTTTAATCTAAAAAATTCATTCTATCAGATTTTCATTTCGAAAAATCCAATAGTTAATTTTTTGACAAAATTACCCTTGATTTCTTTGATTAAGAAATTTAATAAATTGACTTTTTTTAATATTTTTTTTATTTAGGTTGTCCAAATGGTTTTGTATGAATGATTATTTTAATTTTAATAAATTAAATTTTTGGAGGAATTTTTACTTATATTTTTGGATATATAAATTATGTATCTATTTTTATTTTTAACATTGAATGAACTTAAAAAAAAAAGATTAAATTCTTTCAAATTTCATAAACCAAGTTTTGTTAAAAAAAAATTACTATAAATAAATGGATACAGTTAAAAAAAACTAATTTTAAAATTGAATGTCAACAAATAAAAAACTTCTTAATTTATTAAGTTCAAGGGTAATTTCTTCTGAAAATAAGATAAATGTTAATGTTTGAGTTTTTTGGAATGATAAGTTGGTGGAATGAATTTTTAGGAGTAAAATATAATCTCAAAGGTTCTTAAATATAAAATTAATTTTTAAGGGATTTTAATATTTTTCTTTATTTTTTTAGAGACGAATTATTGCATTCACTTATTTTGCTAAATTTTCATTTTCACTTTTTTTTTTTTAAATTTGAAACTAATCCCGTCTCGCGTTTGCTCGACTCGTATCGTTTGCACGCATCAATTGAGCAGGATCCAAGACAGTTCCCTCAAGTGGCACAACCTCAAATGGAAGCACAAAGAAGATGAATCCTCTTCAACTTGTTGCCAATATCCTTGTCTTCATCACAGCTTCATATGCCTCTGCAACTTTCAACAATATCGTCTGAAATAAGTGCTAATTATGTGTGTGTGGAGGGAGTCTTGAAGATCTTCATTCAAGATCCAATTATATATAACTATTTTTAATGCCTTTTTGGAACAATTAATACTTTGTGAAGTATTATATAAGTCAGTTTGATTTATGTATGTGTCTTTGGTCCAAGGAGTGTTGCTTTCAGTGTTTGTCTGCATAATTTGGTTCAGTTCAAAGAGTTTGTGCTATGTTTTTAAATTTATGAATGTTTGTAATGAATGGATTTGAATATCTCTGTCTCTCTCTTTTTTGTTCTTTTTTTTTTTTTTTTTTAAATTTTCATGTTTCATTTTCTTTAGTGGGAGAATGCAACTTTCTGATCGGTTCACAAAGACAAATGGTTAGTTGGATAAGTGAAAGACTTATTTTCTTCTATTTGTGTTTATGTAATAATAATTAGAAAAAATTACAAAAATTATCCTTAAAATTTGATATTACAAAAAAAATTAATTAATTTTTAAAATTATAAATACTTCTCTGACATTTATTAGTATTTTACAAATTACATCAATGCGAGAGTATTTAAAAATAAAGACAAGGCTCAAGGGTATTTTTAATTTTAAAAGAAGTTTTTTCGTAAATAGATCAAATCTTAAAAAAAAATCTATAATTTACCATAATAATATAAAACAACCACAGACAACATTAAAAAGAATTTATTCAAACCAACTGCATGGAGTTAATATAATTTATATCTTGAAAAATTAAAATTTGGGCAAGATCTTTTCCTATTCTAGCAATTTTTACATCAATAATAATGTCTACAAATTATTTTTAATCATTTCGTGATGACAAAAAATGAAAAGAAAAAAAGAAAAACCTTTCTAGATAAAAGAAGTTGATGTTTGACGAGCAAGATCAGACAAAAGATACCCCCTTGTGGGTGGTCGAGTGATGTTGAATAAGAATTTGATGTTTAATGTTTCAAATTCAAATCCCCTACACCACTCGATCTTTACCTATAGTATCGAACTTACCTAGTATGGTTTACCCTTTTGTGTGGATTGTGAATTATTGTACTAAAGTGGGATTTTCCCAATACACACTTTCGGATTGTGGTTACGAGTTCCATTTTATAAAAAAAAAAAAAAAATTTAGACAAAAGATCTTTATTGTAATTATTATTATCAAATACTAATTAAATATAATTTTATGTGAAAGTACATTATATATTTCAAATTATAGAAAAAGACTATTATTTATATTTTTGATAAAATTCGAATCTAAAACTTTTCAAGTATAGAGTTTTTAGGTTTACATAAGCGCATAAAAAGACAAAACTTAAGAGTGCTGAAGTGATTGTCAAAATATTAGGGAGTTTGGTTCATAGCCTGAGTGAGGGCCCCAAGAACAAATGGAATTTTATTTATATATATATATTTTATAAAATTAGAATAAAGGCATAAGAATTAAGAATTAAGAATTAAGAATTAAGCTTTACAATGCCATGATCTACTTTTTTTTCATTTATTTTATAAATTTCAAAGAGACAAATAGCACTAAGAACAATATTATATGTATGAATAATATTTGTATTATTTTTAAATTGTATATGTATTCAAAAATTTAAAAATCAAAACTTTAAAAGATGCAAAGCAATAACCTAGAACAAGCATCATAATCTATGTACCTAACCAAATCGACTTTAGCATATTAAATTCTTCGGGCACAAAATTACCAAACTAAAAACAATTTTTAACCCACTAAAATCTTGTGTCTGCAGGACTAAATTCAAGATAAAATGGGAAAATTATGATAAATTTTCCAAAAAGCTATTAATAGACACTCTATGGAGTCGTGTTTTATTCTACCTTAAAAAAGTTAAACAAAAGTCTTCGGTCTTGAACGTCTTTTCGTATTAGAAAAAAGAATTGCTACTTACCCCCTTCGCAATTTTTAGTCAAGAATAAGGCTGCTCACCCACATTACTACCATTTCCATCTGTCCTCGTACTAAATTTCTCAATTAAATCCCCTCCTCAATAAACCTTTTGAATATTTAAGAAAAATATTCAAAGACTGCAAGAGTAGGAGAAAGTTGGTAAACTACACCACCCCCTCCCCCCCACCCCACCCCACCCCAAGTCTTCATTTGACTCCTCACCCTAAAGTTCCTATATAAACCCCAAAAGCATGGCCAAACACTCCATCAAAAGACGAAACTTCTCCTCATTCCACAACCATTTCCAGGAAAAGCTCAATAACTACATCAAATGGCACATCAAGGAGTTTCAATGGGCTTAGCCCTGATTCTTGTCACCATGCTTTGGGCCAGCGCCAAGGCGCAATCCAACGATTGCACCAATGTCCTCATCAGCATGTCACCCTGCCTCAACTACATCTCCGGCAACTCCTCCACCCCATCTGCCGCCTGCTGCACGCAGCTCGGCACGGTGGTCCGGTCCCAACCGCAATGCTTGTGCCAGGTACTCAATGGTGGAGGCTCAAACCTTGGCCTCAACATCAACCAAACTCAGGCTCTAGCCTTGCCTAGAGCTTGTAATGTCCAAACTCCCCCCGCCAGCCAATGCAATGGTAAGAAACTAACCCCAACTTCAAAACCTTCAACTTTCACAAGTACTTCATAGAAGAAATCTATTTCTTGTTCTCCTCAACTTTTACTTACCTATGTTATTCACTGATAGAAAAAAATTGGTTAAAAGTATCCATTATAGACTTTGTGGCTATGCACACATATAATGAAGATCTAATCTTTTCTTGCAATTGCAGCTGCTTCTCCATCTGGCTCTCCAGCTGGTTCAACACCAAATTCTCCCAACACAAATTCAGGTACAAAAGTTCTTCTTCCAAATTCTTGTTACTTTGAATATTTCAAGAATTTTAGTCTCTAATACCATGTTTTTAATTGGTTTGTTGCACTGGCTGTATGTGACGCAGGGGGTGGATCAAAAACTGTGCCATCTTCTGGAGATGGTTCCTCAGATGCAACTTCCAATAAGTTGGGTGTTTCTATGCTATTTTGCCTTCTTTTCATAGCATCCTATGTTTCAACTTTCAACATGGCTTGATTCTTCACAGCCTCTTACGTATGACTTACACTTACAAATATTTTTCTGGCATTTTTGTGTCTTTTCTTTTAAGGGTTTTAGGTGGAGATTAGTTGGGGTGATCATTGTATTGTTTATTCAATTTATGACCTGTTTCTTGGGTCTTATCAGATTTTGTACCATGGTTGGGACTGGTGTCAGTCTTCTCTTTATAATAAAGTTTATTCCTTTGCGTAAACATCTCTCTTTAGAATAAAGATTATTGTGAACCTCCCTTGTTACGAGTATAAAACGTGTACTAGAATGACTTTACACCTGTGAATCACGGTTGTAACGATAACAATTTTAGATTATTGGAGACTATAGGTCCCAAAAGACAACAAGAACCCAAGAATGCCACTATACAGCGGAGTAGAATATGAGTAAGAAAAAACTAAATTGGAGCAAGGAAGACAATTCAAAAGTAAATTTTATTTGTAGAACTTACTTTTTAAGATTAAGATAACATGGGGTATGCCCAAACATCATATGTGACTCTGTTGGGTACCAATAGATTTAAATTACCCACCAAAATCTTCTCTCATGAAGACCAATGACAGAAATATGATTCAATTCAATAGGTAGAACAATGTGAATATGCAAGTGGGATTAGCAAGAAACCCTTTATTGAGCTATAAATTCTTTTGCTTCAATTCAGTGGAGTCAACTAAAAATTGCTTGAGCTACAAAACCTGCAGTAGGAACTCCTACTTAAGAGCTCGGGGTATTTAAATGCTACATCATGTGTTAACGACTATATATGAATGCAGCCAACTCCAAAAGCTCAGTAGAACAGTGCCTCATTATCAAATATTTAGGTCTCAGGAAAGCTTCATAAGTCTTCAACTTGGATAACTTGAAGATCACAGATATTTACCATTGAACATTCCGGTATGCATAAATTGTCGACACTAATAACAAGTCTCAGATAAATTGAAACCTTTCAACACTTAAAAAAACCATCCAACACACGCATTCTGCATGTTTGTAACCTATATAATAGGTAACAACATGAGCATTCTTTTCCGCACCTCTATGTGAAAACAATTAACACATGACAGTTGAGTATATTTGTGAGAAACAAAAGTGGGGTATATTAGTGTCATAGAAGACCGATGGCAATCATTAATTTCGTTTGTAATTATTATCGATACATATTACATATCGATTAACTAAGGAATTACAGGAACTGATATACTTTTTTTGGAGTTGCTTCACTTAATAGCGAATAAAATTCAAGGTAGCATCAGAAACTAAATATCGATTCCACACCTCATATATTGATCTCGAACTGCTGCAGTTAAGACCAAATAAATGGCTTCAGCTATATCCCACGTTCGCCATAGTTGTTTGGCATCTAAAGCATATGAATAACCTCATGCTTCCTCACATAACTGAGGTGCAACTCGGAATTCTCCTAAAACCACACCTTATGCACAAACTATTCTTGGCAAATGCCCTTCAAAAGTCAAATATTTTAGCCTCTAATACCATATTTCTTCAGTAAAAACTCTAATGAAGTTCATAATCCAGATTTTGTACACAAAGCAGAATTTCAAATTTGCAGCATGCTAATTTTACACAAACTAGGTTAAAGAATCTAATAAGCATGGTCAAAAGTCAGAACCATACAAACTAAACATCATTAAATATCATTTCCTAATAATCTTACAATAGCACAAGCATGCGCATCTCTGAAAGCATACTCATCTACGACATGTATGTATATAAAACCAGTCAACTTAGAAGGAAGAGAAAGAACTATGGTAATGATGGTCAACATACAAGCCAAGCCTGTGTGTATTGCACATGGCTTTTTCACAACCAGGCAAGGAAGACTACCCACATTAAGCAAGATAGCATTCATCTCCACTGACTTCTAGTTTCATTTTCTGCATCTGCAAGCCAACATGTTACAGTTTAATTCCCCAGACAAACACAAGAAAGATAAATCCTCCAACAAAACAATTTACTGATCAAAGTGAACATTAATTTGGTCCCATCATATAATAGAAGTATCTTGTTTGATATATTTGAAATCAGATAATGGATATTCTTTTCCTCTTTTATTGTTATAGTTCCAGAATGAAGCATACAGCAGGAGGAATATTGGATAGAACACCAGAAGCAAATTGGAAAATTCGGCTGAACTCCTAGGCCGATACTTAGGGAAGATGAATCAATAGAATAAATTAATGCTCATACAAAAAATAAAATAAATCTGATAACTCCTAGAGAACAAAATAGAATTTTAAAATGAGCATTATTTACAAGGACATGAGGAATCAAATTCAAGGGATGGTGACAAGAACTACGGATCTTTACGGAAAGAAAGAAAAAAACTAATACTTCCAAATTTAGTTGTTTGTATATTGTAAAACAAGCATTCAATGGCATATTCAAGCAAATGAAGTTGAAAAAACTCAATAATATTTCTCATGAATCCAGACATAAAACTCAAGATCATATGGACCATACATTACAGGTAAACAGCTTCACTCATACACCCCTCCCCCTCCCCAAATCACAATCACTCCCTCCAGGTGCCGAAGTTAGTGCATTTAGTCCAGAACAAAGAATATATAACTAAGTCAGATCCAATCTAACTCACATCCATAAAGGTTGTTTTAATCTAATTTGGTTCGTGTTTCCCATTCCATACAGTTAATTAGTGTTAGGCATACCTAATTTCAACAGAAGCCCCCAACACTGATGAGTCCTGCTTAGAAGTGCAAGGTTGGATGAGTCTTGAAAGGGGGTTCAAGTAAAACAGAAAGAAAAATTATGCACCAAACTTAGTCATAAATGAGAAAATCAATTATGAGAGTATTAGATTAGCCCAAGTCACTTCTGGGTCAGCTGGTCCTTCATGTAGTCCTGCTTATGGAAACTAGTTATTCTTTCCTTCACCCAACCTCATGACTTCTGATGTTGCCAAAAACAATGGAATTAAAAAGCAGTGATGCCACAATGCTCAGGGCATTGGATCCTACCTCCACATTCTCTCTCTTTTGGTGCTTAAGAAACTACAGATCATGAGTAAAATCATGCAACAGAATCTTTCTTGTGCTATGTATTCAGGACAGTATTTCATCACATGCTCCAGTGAGAAACCAATATATTAACCAAATTAAACTCAAGACATAAGATGATTAAACAAAAATAGCATCTCTTGATCTGTGCTAGATGAATATAAATTCAGCCGGTAGATCTACTGCACATTTCTGAACTAAATCCAAAAAATCTTTACATCAACAGGCTGACCCAACTCAAACTATGCCTGCCATGTCAAACCAATCCCAAAGTTCACATTTGCCAAAAAACTGCAGTATGTATTGTATTTGCTTAACAGATAATGATAAGAAACGTCGAAACCATATCCTAAAATGAATTAGCAATCACAATAATAAGATTTAGTTCACGTTTCAATACAGCTTATAGTATAACACACTTAGTTTTGTTGATATTTTGGTGTATGTAATAGGATTGATGGTCTCCATCTTAGCCCATAAACACATATTTGGTAACATTACTTCCAAATAGAATTAACTCAAAAGAATGCGACATGAAACAAAAAATTGTCATTAGAGGAACTTGACTCACCCTAACGAGATCGAGACCGCATAAATTCTTCAAGTTTGTCCCACACCTCAAGAGCCGCAGCTCTGTCCTGATGTCGCTTATTTTTGCTGATCTGGACATAAAGTCAACTTGTATTAGAAAAATAGAGATGTGATTGAACACCAATCATGAGTAATTACACTGCAATTTCTACATAGGAGTTATGACTGATTGAGGTGTGGAAAACATGCTTAGAAGTTGCAACACTGACCGAAATTATCTTGACGTTCCACTGCTTCACAGTTTTTGCTGATTCCACACTGTCATCCTCAAAACGCATGTAAAATCCAAGAACTGCCATAAAATCCGACGCATGTGTTATTAGAGAGTTCTAACTTCCCCTTCTAAGAAGAAAAATGATCAGTTCCATTGTATCAAGTCCAACACTTAGTTGTGTTTGTTATATCATATCCTTAACATTATCTTTTCCAATACAAGTTATAATTTATTAAATCATGCATTATATATCAGATCTAGTCATCATATAAACATTGCTCCAAGAATAAACCACACTGCTTGTGTGTAACTTGATACCAAATATGCTAAATTGGATCCCTGATCTTTTTCTTGACATCATATGTAATCCCAATGATGTAACTTCATTCTACAGCAAGAAAACTTATTTAGATAACCCAGCTAATGTCCTCGGAAACAGACAAGAAACTACATACACATTCTAACGTGTTGATAAGGCGACAAATGAGTACTATCTTGCATAAAAAATCTACATTTAACTCAATCGACATGTCGCCAACACAACTTGATCAGATAAAGCATTTAATGACCTCGGAAACTGACAAAATAAATTCGAGATGTATAATCAACACGTGCTCATAAGTCGACCAATGTGCGCTCTTATATACCAAAAACTTAGATGCGAGTTAATGCAACATGTCAATCAACAACACGTCCATATAAACAGGAACCTTAATTCAAATGCAACCAATTCAAGCTTGATCGACTAATGGTTCCTGCTTAAAACTTACTCTTGTTAAAGATCTCAACATGGTCCTTAAAAGGCCAATCTTTGAACTGCCACTCCTTCCCAAGCACAAACACCGCGACCACACGATCCCAGTCATCGCTTTTCAGCGCAGACGGCTTGTCTCTCACCTCATAAGCCGTCACCACACGATCCCTACTAAACTTCTTCTGCACCGTCACACAATCAGGCTTCCCACCTTTCACCTGCTTCAACTTCACATCTGTCGGAATAAACACCCCATCCTCCAAAAAATCCTTGACATTATATATAGTGATCAGAGTCGAAAATGCACTTGGGACCAAAATGATGGGCACCCCTTCCCCAATCTTCCGCATTTTCGTCGCCTCCTCACCTAACCCAAACCCCCTACTTTCAATTCTATTTTTCGCCACAATATTATCTTTCCTCTGTAACGCCTCCATCCTTTGTCTATCCTCATCCCTCTTTGTAGCTGCAGTCAACACACTATAAAAATCCCGCTTATTGAACACCAGCATTGCCTCCCTATCTTTAATCGGCTTCTCCCTCGCCCTAATCAGTTCAATTAAGTTAGTCTCACTCTCTAAACCTACAGCATCACTCGCGTCATACTGTGCATTGCGATCTAAGTTACTGATTTGGGGATTAATGTTGGGGAAATCTAGGGGAACGATGGAATCCGAAGATTGGACTTTTCCGGTGAGGTAATCGAGGAGAGGTTTTCGATCAGGGAGAGTGACGGCGGGGATGCGGAGAGCGCGGGCGTTCTGGATGTAGTCTGTGTGCTTGAGCTGGTGGTTGGTGATGAAGTGGACTAGGGTTTCGAGGGTGTAGCGGCGCGTGTGTTGCACGTGCTTGGAGCGGTAGGCGGTTTCAATGGTGGCTGGAAAGGAGTAGTCAGAGCCGAAGCGGAATTCGTCGTTAACTCGGACAATTTTGTCGAGGGAGTTGCCAATGGTGTACTCGCGGAGGAGGGTTAAAGGGTCCATCGGTGTCGGAGGTGGCTCGGCGGCCGGGTGGTCGAGGGAGGTGGAGAAGATGGCACTGGTGAGTATTTGAGGGAAAAGGTATTGTATAGGAGGGCTTTAATGGTGTCAGAATATTTTTTTTCTGTAATTTAAGGATGTGCTAAAAAATCCAACTAATTTTTGGGGCTGGCTAATTAAAGGAAAAAAAAAAACATTATTTCCACTAATTAGTGTAATCCCTGTATCTCAATTTTATTTCTAATTATATAAGATAAATAGAAATGTATTTAATTATTCTAATGTATGTAGAAATAAAGATAATAAAAAATATAATGTTGAGACAACGAAATAATTAGAATCAACAATGGTTATCAATTTTATGAAAAAATTGAAGAGTTTTAATTTTCTTTATGGTGCAATTACTTTATTTGTTATTTTAAGATTGTATGTAGTAATATTTATCAAGATATTGATCTACATATTTCTTAGTCACATAAAGGAAATAAAAAGAAAAATCATCATTTACTTGTATAACAATTGTAATTAAATTCAAATATATGACTCCATCAAATCGATTTTCACAATATTTGTTCTTTAAAACATTAAATTTTAATTTACATCAAATCAATTATTCTGTGGTAGCTTTTCAACATAATTATTAAAAAGAAAAATTAAATTTTTAAGAGCGAACAAGGTTCCATGGTGTAGCGGTCAGCACTCTGGACTATTCCATGATTTAACATGTTATGTTTATAGGGAAAAACTCGATTTCTAAGGTTAAATAAGATTGGTGTGCGGGAACAGTTACAAAATGAAGTATGTATATGTGGTATAGTGAGTGCATGAATTTTATTCAAATATTTTATTTTATAAAAATTCAAATGGAGAATAAATATTGCATTGGCATCTACAACACCCATTCATTTCATTTTTGGAAGAATGGTGACACTTAAACAAGGAATGTCCCAAATAAGCTTCTCACTTTGGATTGTTCTGAAGTTACACACACACATTTGGTGGTTTTCTTTTTTCATATTCAAAATTCTTAAAAAGTGAAATTGATTTATTCATATACCATGAAAAAAAAAAAAAGAAAACTTATAAAACAAATAAGAAAAACATTGAAAAATAAAAAATAAAAAAGGCTAAAAAATTATATAAACTAATACTTCTAAAAGCCCAAAAAAAAAAATATTTTGATTATATATTAATTAATATTCTAATTAGATGTGTAATTTGATGAATTATTGTGTTTATTATTTCGACTATAATTAATTTATCTTTACTAAAATAATAAATAATATATTATTTAATTATATGGATATTATAATTTAATTATGTTTCAAGATATTTTAGAAGAAAAGTGTATTATTAGTTTCAACTCATAAGTAAAATGAATTACTCAATCAAAATATTAAAAATAGCAATTTAAATTGGAATTCAGCTTTTATCATGAACTGTCGACGAAAAAAATAAACGTAAGATTGAAAATTTTAATATATTCAACATAATCAATCAAGTTTAAAAATAAAATAATTACCATTACAACACAATTTGTGACAACTAAATACAACAACCAACAAATTTACAATAAAATCAAACCTATAATTATTAAATTAATCAAGTGTCCATGAAATAATTAACTTGAGGATCGGTAGACAAAAGGCTAAAAATCACAGCATCTCTTGGCCTCCCCTTCAACAAATAATACTTCCTCAGAACCCCTTCTCTCTTAAACCCCGCCTTCTCCAACACCCGCTGCGACCCCGGATTTTCCACGTCCACCACCGCCTCCAGCCGCTCCAAATGCCCCCACTCCACGAACACCGCGTTCGCCGCCATTTTCACAGCCCTGGTGGCGATCCCTTTTCCCCAATAATCCGACGCAACCACGTAACCGAGCTCGGCCCGGCATTTGTCAATTCCAGCAAACGGGGTGACGGATATGGAACCCACTGGACGGCCCGACAGGCATATGGCTTTCTGCCATGGTTGGGGGATTACGGTGCTCACGACGTATTCAATGGCGGCTTCTTTGGAGGTGAAGGCGTCCCACGAGCAGAATTTGCTCACCTTTTCGTCGGAATACCTGGTAAGATTTGGAAGATAACGAGGAGAATAAGATTGAAAGAGTCTAGAATGGAGAACACTAATAAATTATATTCCTAACAATAAATACCATTGCACGAAGTCGTCGGCATCGGAAATATCCAGTGGCCGGAGAGTGATGTCGGAGTCGGAATATCGTTCCATTCAAGTTCGGGACGAAGAGAAATTGGCTTTCGTTGGTATGAATTTTTGGCTTCTTTATTTGCTTAACGCTCGAGTTCTTATAGGAATTTGGGGATGGAAATTGGAAATCAGGAAATGGTCTCTCAATTTGGAGTCAACGCGTAACTGAATTTCTTGGTCATATAGGATTAGAAAGTAAACCTTTTTTTCCAGAATAGAAAAAAACCATTGATTAAGAAAAGGCTATGAAATTACTCTTCTGTCCACGTAGCAGCTGCCTTAGTGTACTGGTTTTGCTAGGAAATTACTTGGAAACTGAACGAGTACGCTGCCAAAAACCCCATTTGCTATTCTTTTCGCCTGGATTAGCTGACTTTTATTGAAGCTCTGCATACTGCTCAAGGTTCAACCTTTGTGTTCTTTTAAGACAGTGCAGTGTGAGCCTTCTATGGTATACAAGGTGAGTGCTTGAAATATTGGCTGGGTTGGATTTGACTGATTCCTGATCCAAACTCCTGATGAGCCTAAGAATCTCATGAAGTTTGATCCAGGCCCAAATGTATCATGGTGTTTCACTGTTATGGGATCAGATTTTGGACTGGACAAATTGTTGACTTGCTAAAACATAATATTTTCAGCCATATGTATAGATTCTTGTTTTAACAACACTTATAGTAGATTTCGATGAATCCATAAGCAAAATTAAGCTTAAACTACGCAAGAAAGTCGTACTAGTTGGAAACATAAAGTGTTGAAGGTAGTAGAATTCTTTAAGTTTTAGAAAATAAGTGGATCATGTGTATATAGTTGTCTAGATGAAAACATACTCTACTTCATTATTTAGGTTGACTTTCTTGTGTAGGAGTTTCACTGTTGATGCAAGTGTATCCATCTAATACACAATACATAATTGTGTGAATTTAAATAATTATGTGTATAGTGTATTAGAAATAAGAATTTGGACAAGTCAAGACAGGCTGCTGGCTGCTTGTGCTGCTAAATTAGTTCTGGTACATGGGTTCAGCAAGCACCGTTGTTGACCTCAATCAATGTCACACAAACTGGTCCACGATACCCCTTTTCTATCACTTATTTAATCCTATCTGAATTCATCCATTTTTGGACTTAAGCTCTCTCATATTGCATTGAATTTCAAATGGACTCCTCAAGAGTTACTGTCCGACCATTCAAACTTTCTGATGCTGATGACTTTCTAACATGGGCAAGTGATGATAAGGTAACTCATTACCTGAGATGGAAGACCATTACCTCCAGAGAAGAAGCGTTAACGTACATCCAAGAAGTTGCCATACCGCATCCATGGCGCTCCTCAATTTGTCTTGATGATCGCTCCATCGGATACATTTCTGTCAGGCCGGAATCCGGCAACGATCGACACCGAGCCCACATGGGATACGCCATTGGAAGTGATCACTGGGGTCTAGGCATTGTCACTACAGCTATGAAAATGGCAATCCCTAGTGTTTTTGAGAAGTTCCCTTTTCTAGTAAGGTTGGAGGCCTTGGTGGAGGAGGAGAATGTAGGTTCCCAGAGGATATTAGAAAAAGTTGGTTTTGTAAGGGAAGGATTTCTAAGGAAATATGGTTTCAACAAAGGTGAGATCAGAGACATGTTAATTTACAGTTTCTTGAAGACTGATAAAATTGCCTCATGAAATTAGCTGTAGGGATAAGGCCAGGTGGATTATTTGTTGCTGTTTTATTACTGTAAAGATCTTTGTTACTAGTATCAAGCATTACACCTACTTTGTAGAATAAATTCAGAAAAATCTGAATATATTACTAGCTTAATCTTGTTGAATTCAGTGAACTGGGAATTAGCATATGGAATTCTTCCTCAACCTTCCTTGTGCATCCAAAATGTATCAGATAGTAGTTGAATCATGCTTGATGATGAAAATACTGGAATGGCTATCTTTATTTGCATAATACTCAGGTTCAGTATAACATGTATATTGTAGCACAACAAATTAGTACTAATTATTAATCAAAATGTTGATCAGAGGAAAGAAGGCTGAAAACCACCATATCTCTGGATTTTCCCTTCATAATTATGTGCTTTCTTAGAACACCTTCCCTTTCAAATCCAGCTTTCTCCAGTACCCTTTGTGAGCCCCTATTATCTGCATCCACAAAACCTTCAAGCCTCTCTAAATGCGGCCACTCATGGAAAATAGTTGAAGCCACCATTTTTACTGCTTTTGTGGCAATCCCTTTTCCCCAGTGCTCATAGGCTAGTACATAACCAAGCTCGGCCCTGCATCTGTTATTGCCAGAATTTGGTGAGACTGAAATCGATCCAATGGCACGATTATCGGTACAAATGACTCGAAACCATGGATGGGGCATGGCGTTGTTCTTGAAGAAATCCGAGGCTTGATCTTTTGAAGTGTACGTGTCCCAAATGCAATATCGGCTTACTCTGTCATCTGTTGCCCACACCATGAAATCATCCATGTCAGAGAGTTCTATAGGCCTGAGGGTGATCTTGGAGAATTCCTGATGGCCCTCTCCTCCTGCATTTGATTTCAATGTATTTTCAGCCATGTTGATGTTTTCACTAGGACTAGTTCTTGCTATTATAGAAGATTAGCAGGGTACATATAAGTTAACAAATGTTTGATTAATATTGTATTAAATGCAGAACAAGTACTATGTTTGGATAGCTAGTAAGGAAGCCAAGTCAAAATTGAACTGTGACTTGTCAGTGAACCAGAACTTGGAGTGGTGGGCAAGGAATACTATTTTTCTGGGCAGACAAGATTGATTGTTTCTCCCCCAATTTGGTTTGATTGATTTAGAAATAAAGGATAGTTCCTGTGACTAACTGAGCACTTGTAAAGAGTCTCTTTCATATGCATGAGGGAACTGTGATATTTTAGTGGACATTATAATATAAAGAAAGTTATCAACATGCTCACCACCAGTTAAAAAGCACCCTATCTGGCCTTGCAATAAGACTTTTCAAAATTTCTTACTAAATTCTCCGTATAATAAGTTAACAAAATATCAAGTTTCTTACCTGCTTTCCAGAACCTATGTTCATCATGTGCATAAAGCAAAGGTTTCAACAAGGGTGATGAAACTAAAGATTGAATGAATTCTTGAGTTCAACCTCCTTGACAATATGATCGTTAATACTGTTCCAATCTTATGAAATTAACTACTCATCACAACAATTACAGCATACTTGCACCATTTCCAATTCAGTCATCTCATACATATATCAGATAAATACAGTCACAGAATTCAAATGCCTAAAATTGTATTCCCAGTTCAAAAATTTGATATAACTTACATTACATGTAAGAAACAACCTATTCCAATTGCAGTGTACTGGAATTTATTTAAGGAGTGGATCGGTAGAGAGGAGGCTGAACATCATAAGATCCCAAGTTTTTCCCTTCAAATTAATGTACTTCCTCAGAACACCTTCCATTTGAAATCCAGCTTTTTCTAACACCCTTTGTGAACCTTTATTCTCCACAACTACCAGGGCTTCAAGCCTCTCTAACTGCGGCAATTCACCAAAAATAGTAGAAGCCACCATTTTCACTGCCCTGGTGGCAATTCCTTTGCCCCAGTACTTGTACCCTAGTACATATCCAAGCTCAGCTCTACACATGCCAATGCCAGTGTTTGGTGTCACGGATATAGACCCAATCGCACGGTTATCGATGCAAATAACTCGGAACCATGGGTGACTCACAGCCTTTCTCTTGAAAATGTCCAGAGCTTGCTCTTTGGAAGTGAAAGTGTTCCAGGTACAAAATTGACTTGCCCTATCATCCGTAGTCCAGACCATGAAATCATCTATATCAGATAATACCATAGGCCGGAGGGTGATCTCAGACAATACTTGATCCCCTCCTGCTTCTGATTTTGATAAATCATCAGCCATGTTTACACTCTTTACCTATGATTAAGAGGCTGCAATCTTAAAGCCTAATTAGCGAGCTTCATACAGGTAATTTGACAAATGATTTATTAACCTTGTATAAGATGCAAATGTGATCTGAGGTCTGAAATGTCACACAAGACAACCAGAGGTTGTAGTAGTTAGCAAGAAATGAATTTGGTGGGCCAACATCAGCAATTTTCCTCTTTGTTTGTCAATTTTTATGACTTTTGGAACTAACTATGCACTGAGAGGAAGTTGTTCTGTTGTTATGTTTTTGTTGCTTGCAGGAATATTTTTCCTATATCTTTTTAATGTCTGTGTGATACAGACAAAGTTCTTGTTGAGTTGTGACAGGCATATATATATAAGCTATAAAACAAGAAGATGCAAGAACTGAGAAGGAAAATTTTGAAATTTAAGCCTCAAATTATCAGCACAATGACAATTCTGTCTTCTTTACATTAGTTGATCAGATACAATCATGCAAATGCTCCTTCAAACAGATAAAAAGTATGAACTCGGACTAAGCAACGCGATGATCGGTGTCCAGAATGCTGTACATCACCTCATCTACTGTTTTCCCCTTCAACACTTTATAATTCCTCAGAACACCCTCCCTTTGAAATCCAGCTTTCTCCAGCACCCTTTGTGACCCTTTGTTTCCCACATCCACCACAGCTTGAATCCTATTCAAATGAGGCCACTCATTGAAAATTGTAGAAGCCACCATTTTGACTGCTCTTGTGACAATCCCTTTGCCCCAGTATTTGTGGGCTAGCACATAACCAAGCTCACCTCTGCACCTGCCAAATCCAGAGTATGGTGTCACAGATATCGCTCCAACAGCGCGGTTTTTAATGCAAATTACCCTCAGCCATGGATGTGGCGTGGCATGGTTCTTGACATAGTCCACTGCCTGCTCCTTGGAAGTGTAAGTGTCCCAAAGGCAAAATTTTGTCACCCTATCATCTGTAGCCCACACCATGAAATCATCCACATCTGATAGAGCAATTGGCCTCAGAGTAATCATGGAGAAATCTTGAATCCCTTCTTCTCCTTCTGGTTTAGCAAAATTTGCATCCATTTTTCATCTGAGTGAAGTTTACAACTGTGGGAGGATCCCAAGGTAGGTCTGTGAAAATGAAAGTTGGAAATTTCTTGACTAGCTGCATATCATATGTGACATACTTTACAGATACTTGGAGTTGATTTGGTCATATAACATGAATATAATAGTGTTAGCATTCTTGAAGTTGAAGACTTCTATGATTAAACTAGGAAATGGAAGAAAGTTCCTAGTTGTTGCAGAGGAATAAGATATTTAGTAATCCAACTTGATTGATTAAGATAATTGAGTGAAGATCTGCAAACTAACAAACTGCTGATTGCTGTAAGAAAATGCCAGAAGTTTGTAAGTATATTTTAAGCACCACATAACTTTTTCAAACGTTCTTATACTAAGAAAGAATAAAACAATAAAAACAGAAACAATTTCATGGATGCTTAGAACTGGATTAGAAATGCTGAGGCCCACCTGCTTCAAGTTTTTTTTTCCCATTTATTATTGGATGTAATTGTTTACATTCATTGTCATTTTCAAAATAATGCCAATTTCCTTTAACAATAAATAATAACTTGCTTGAACCGTTCAAGTTTTCTATTCCAATATAGGTATTTCATATATATATGTCTTTTAAATATACAATTATTATTAATTATGTAACATGATATGAATGTTGATATGAAATATTAGGTGTAATATGAAATTATACTTATAAAATATTATTGGAAATATCATTTTTTTTTTTGCTATAATAGTAAAATATTAATGGAAAAGAGTAGAAGAAATATGTTAGGTCCAAGTAAATGGGCCAACTATAGTACCATGGATATAATTAAATGTGCACCAACCTAATACCAAGTTGTTTATGGGCCTCTCAGTAAGTGCTTATTTATATGAATACTAATGGACATAAACAACTTAACCGGCCCAAGACTAGTTAGAGTGATCCTTCTTTGCAAGGAACCATTTATTATTCCCACTTTAACGTTAAAGGTTTTTAGTGAGGAAAACATTAAGGAATAATATTGTCTTGCTTAAACGATGTAATATTATGTTTTATGTTTTATGTTTTATGTTTTAAAACTTTACTCTCTCTTTATCTTTTTTTCTCATTAAAATCTAACGTCCAAACATAGTCTTAAAAATACAACATCAGTATAATTTGCACCTTACCACACTGGATTAACTAAAGCTATTCCAGCCAAATTGGGCAACTAGATTCTTAGTAGTACTAGCTTTTAATGCACATTAGAGTAATCTAAAGTCTATAACAAGATTTTGGTCACAACCACCTTCAAGTTAATGAAATGTGCGGTATGAAATAGTCATAAAAAAAAAAAAACAATAATTCTTGGCAAAGGATAGTGAAACCCTTGGAAAAGACATATTTTGGCCCAACTCTTTTAATTGCATCTTGGGTATCATTTTTTTTTTTTTTCAAGAATGCATTTATTTATAATTTGGTCTTATTTATGATGGCCAAGACTTGATTAAGTGTTGGCCTCCCCCACTCATATCAATACTTTTAAATTTGTTCAAAACAAAGCAACTTTGGTGAAAGGACAAGACAATGATTCTATCCAAGTATTCAACCTTTATAATTGGTCAACAAGCATTATTAAAAGAGTTGCACCTTTCACCACAATATATAAATACAAATATTTTATCTATATTCCAAAATATGTAAATACATATACAAATTATATAAATATTTATGTGGATTTAGAAAGGTATCAAGAAGAGAGTTTTCAATGGTTGATTGCAAAAAAAAAAAAAAGGAAAAGACTTAATAGTAAGTTTTTTGTAAAAATTTAATTTTATCTTAAGAAGAAAAAAATAAAAAAAATGAGAAGAGAAATTACTTCACCTCTCTACTACGTTTTCCTTATCACTCCACAAATACAGAGCTCAAAGACATAATTTTTTTTAATTGTATTTAATGGAGAAATGTTTTTAGTCAGTTTTGCATTGTAAATGAATAATTACCCATTTTTAATTTATTCTTCACAAATTAGAAAATCGATTTACAATTAATTTTATTCAATAAAAACTCATAGTGGCAGTCACATCTTGTACCTTATATTGTAACAATGAGATGTCCAAGCCCAATAGAATTTTTTATTTTTTTTGGGGTGTTTCATTTTTTATGTTTAATGATTTAATCCTCCATGTCTTTAATGGGCCCAAATTAAATTATCCTCCGCAGGGTGATGATGTAGGCACAAGAATATGATTAAATTATGACGGGCCCTTTAAGGACTTCACATAAAGTCTTCATGAGATGACATCTTAACCCTTATCAAGAAAATTATGCCCCTTTGATTTAGAAATGTGGTATGGTTATTTAACTATTAATAAATTAGTTGGAAAAAGAAAATAATTTTTTTTTATTAGTTTTTGGTTGGATTAGGTAAATGTGTGAAAATGAGGATTGGTTGTCTACTCTCGAATTGTTACATAATAAAAGTTTGTAAACCTACCTGAATTATGCTCATTTTATCCTAAATTTGTTGTTATTATTTTTTTAGATATCCTAAAATAAAACTCGATTTTTTTCATAAATTTAATTTTCAAAAAAACATCCTTTAACTTAGAATTAGTATTTTGACAATCTTACGATCAAATCGATCATCGATTCAACCGGTCGGACCGATCTAATGAAAATTAATTATATTTTTTATTATATTATATAAATAATAATATATTGCACTAATTATTATATAATATATTTCAAAGGTAAAAAAACGAAAACAAGTATATAATAAAGCAAAAATCCAAACAACCACATATATATATAATAAAATATCAATTTTTTTTTTTTAAATAAAAATTAATTTGACCATTTTTACCGATTGAATTATAAATTCAATTATTTAAAAGACCACCCCCACTTGTGGTGCAATTTTAAAAATAATGCTTAGAATATTAGAATAATACTATATGACGTAACTCATACGCACTATTTCTACAGACAATAATTTAATAATATTTGTTTTTTTTTTAATTTTTATATAAAACTCCGGAAGTTATAAAAATGGATGGGAATACTATTTAAAATTATAATAAGTAGGATTTTAAAATCTGGATAGCTTTCATGTAAGGTTAGAATCATCAACAAAAAAATATACTACTCCTCCGACCTAGAAATTGATGCAAATTATGTTCATTTACCAAGACAAAATTTTCTAGGATTCCAATTTTGGCCCTATAACAATGCATGTACTAACTAATCCAGATTAGATAATTATAATTTCCTGCAATAATATTTGTACTTTAGCTAATCAATGATTAAAGTAAACTTAATCATGCATTTGCTGAGGTAAGAGTTTGTGCAATATTAGGGTTCAGCTTTCGTGCAATTGTCATCATCACGAGGCTGTGAGAATATAATAGTTGGTGTTAACTTCAATACATTCTAATTAAATAGTTATTTTTAATGTTGATAGATCTTTTATTGCGTGATGGTGCTGAACAATGATTTAATCTATTTTATTTATAATTAAATGCTTTTATTTTATTTTTACAACGTCTATTATATTACTTATAATAAAAATATAATTGAATTAACTCTCAGTCATTAATATTGCAATTAGTAATATTAGAGATGATGTTACAAGGTGCTAATTTGACTAATAAGGTAAAATCACAAAATTGCATCTCTCCGCATACTTCTTCGATCCAATTCGAAATTGAGTCCAATCAACCCCTACATCATCAGGACCATCAATTTGGATAGTCAAACGGTACTGATGGGTCAATAGAATTGAGATACTGGTGGTGTACTAATACAATATAATACTCATTATAAATATTTTATTGCTTAATTGTAATAAGATAATTGTTCTTTTCGTATTCACTTTATTATTTAGTTTCTAAATATTTAATGATATGAACTAATTTGTGCATCAAATGTTTATAGTTGAAGGTCATTCTAACTAGTCTAATATATTTTACGGTTGCTAGGTCTTTCCAAAAATATAGTACCAAGATTGAGTTCTTTTTAACTTGAATTCATGTATATTGATTACCAAATGAAGAGATATATGAAAATTTTATTTAACTCTTATTTTTAATTTAAATTTCAAATAATTAAATTAAATTCGAATTGAATAGTATTAAAATAAACTCATTGACAACTCTTTGTCACGACCCGATCGTAATTATATATATCATCGACACTATTGATTGAACGAGTTAAAATGTATATGATGTAAAAAGTTGCAGATCAAGAAATATGAAAAATTTACGCATATCATTCGAAGTTCAAATATATTGACTCGGTCGATTTTAGAAGGCTTGTCGCTAATTTTAAACTTGAAAAATAAATTTGATCATTCCTATATAAACTATGGAGTCTGGAACCGATCTCCTTATAAGCCCAATGAAGGCGAAAACACCATGTGAAAGGTGAAATGACATATATATATATATATATATATCAATCTGTACTTAATTATAAATTATTTATTTCTTAATATATTCAAGAATCCAAATCCGACAGGTTTCCAAAAGCACGGTAGCGCTAGTAAAGATTATATAATTTTCATTTGCACTTCAAAGTTCAACCATAATAATATTTAATGAGAATATTCTGCTTTTAAAAATTGCAAAAATCTTAAAAATACTTTGCTCACAATTTTTATTCTGTTCCACTGACAAAGTAAAATTAGTGGAATAGAATAAAAATTGGGAGCAGGAACGAATATCCCTTTTTAGACTGGGCTAATTCTTTATATTTAAAGAAATTGAGGTATATTTTTATTTTTTTCGATTGAGTTGAGTTTGAGGTCAGCAATTTTACTTTTAAATTAGATTATTTGGTTAGAATATTTACTTAAAATTTTGAAAGTTTTATTTTTAATTGATTCCATACTTTTTTTCTTTGAGTGAATTAGTTACATATATCATTATAGCAAAAATATACAGTTAATATTTATCTTTAACAATTATTGAAAATTTAATATTAATAATTACTTAAATAAATAAATATCCCAATCATGATCACTATTTAGATCTCACACAAACTAAATGAGGACAACGGATTTTCTTTTCGTAATTTACAATAACTACAAATCAGAATGCAGTCCCTCAGTTGATTGTGGCATCGGACTATTATAATGTACAATATTTACTCTCCTTTAAATTAATATTATTATTGGTGGTGTTGATCAAAATTGACTAATTCACTAAATATAATAAAAGTAATTTATTTTTTTATAAAGTATTTATACAATGTTAAATAGTATAATAAATATTAAATAGAATTTTAAAAAAATTAAAAATATGATAAAGAATTAGGGTGAATATCACTTTGTCCCTCAAAATTAAAGTGCCCCCTCTTTCTTTTTGTTGCATGACATTGCCCCCTCTAATGCTTTAAAATTATTTAATTGCAAAAATCCATATATTTGATTTGTCAAATTTGCCCTTAAACAAATAAAAGCTAAAGCCCAGTCAATCTAAAATGTCAAATAATTGTTCATCTATAACTGAAAAAATAATATGTTGATACAAAATATTTTGTTAATCAATATTTTTGATTTCTTAATAATATATTTGAGACTAGGTATCGTAAAATGTGAGAGATAATGGATTTTAAAAGAAAAAATATTTCATGTAATCAGCTAATAATTGTTTAAACTTATTATGAATTATAATAATTTTTTATTAATTAATAATCATCTAAAATGGACTGGTAGGAATAGGGTACGAGGAGGGTGGGCTATTTTTTATTTATTTTCTCTCATTATTTTATACTTAAGGGGTGAAATCGGTAAACTATGATCATTTTTCATGAAAAATTAAGATTAAATGAATTTTAGAATATAAAGGGACTAAATGATGATGCATTGAAAAAATTAATGGGACGATCTCATTTTTGCATATAATTTAAAGGGATAAAATAAAATTTATCTAAAAAACTAATAATAAATAGTTATCTAATTTGACTTTACACTCAATAAATGAAATACAATTTTGTTTTTTTCAACATAAAGAGTATAAATCAAATTTCATAGTTAGTGGCCACAATATATATAGAGCCAAAATGAAATTGCAATAAAAGAATAAGAGAGTAATTGTGGGGTCACATTACAATTTTCAAAAGAAGTGGCAGATGGGTATCAAGATCAAGGGCCCTAACTCAACCAGGAGTCTGATGGGCCCCACAGCATAGGCCTATGAGTTTACGTTAGTCGAGGAGTCTATTGACAATGATGGTACTGGAGCAGTCCGTGAACCCCACTCCCCCTTTCCCCTAATTTTGGCAAGTTTTGTGGACCCCATTTCTTCACTAACTCCCATTCGATAACCTCATCTTTCTTTCTTTTTTTTTTTGGACTTTTTGTCTGAAAAGTTTACAGATATAAATAGTAACCTAGGTCCTAAGTAAAATCTTAATTTAACCTAAACAACAGTGAAAATATGAATAATGATAAAAATAATTTTATTGTAAGCTTGTTGATCTTCTCTAGTTCTCTCCCTATGTTGATAATTTAATTAAGCATGCTATGCCGAGTTCAAATTCGAATATGTTATATTTGGGGATAGTTTTAACTATTATAAATGAATTTGTATCGAAATTTATATTTATATTTTTAAATTAATCTTGTTTAATTTTTTATTTTTAAAGCTTATTTTATATATTTATATGATATTGTTTTATTAAAAAATATTTTTTTTAATTTTAGTAGTATTATTGTTAATTTTTTTAAAAAAAATTATTAAGTGAATCTAATATGTTTAGTGGATCTAACTCATCGAACCGTGTCCAGTGCAGGTCCAAATTTGAATTCTAAAAATTTTAGTGATATGAGTTTTCGGTTTAACCAAACAACACCAAGACCCATCTCATTATTATTCTCTAAATTTAATGAGTTGTTACATAAATAAATGAACTGTATTTTGAAGTTATAAGAGTTGTAATATTAGTTTGAATATCCACTTAACAATTCTTTTTCAGGTTTCCACAAAATATTTTTATTATTATTAAAAATTATAATTTCTTAAAATATACTATTTTGAGGTTATAATACGGCGTTATATTTATTTACAAATTTCATCCAAAATCAAAACTTATTAAATTTTATGAAACAATAGTTATTTAACTCATTTCTTTTCGTCTTTGTTATTAAAAAAAATAATATTATCGAGCTCATAATAAATTAAATATATTATGAGATAGGATTAGGCATCCCTAAATCTTAATCTTCTAGATTTAACCTTTCTCCTCTGCCATTAAGCTAGAAAAAGACACAACATATTTCCTTCATCCACAACCATGATGGACAGGCAAATAGCCTATGAAGTGAGCTTAGCTACGTGAGCTTGGCTGCCTTAATCCTATTAAAATCATAACATTGCAAAGCTGATCCTAGTTAAACACTATTCTTGTGGTCTATATCAGATACACATGATAATATGATAATAAAACGAGTTCAAATTTAAATATATTTTAAATTCATCTGAGGTTTATATTTACTATTATAAATTATGTATTGGATAAGTTTTAAATTTTTATTTTTAAATTTGAATATATGATGTTTATTATTTTTTTTTTCAAATTTATTATATATATATTTATATGATATTTTTAAGATAAATTTAGTATATTATTTTTATTTTTGTTAATATTTTTAAAATAATATTAGTTTATCGAGACTACCCCATCAAATTTTAATTTAAGACGAATTTAAATTTGGGTCCTGAAAAATTTTATGACTGACAAATTTTATACTTAATCAAAGTCATTACATGCCTAGTTACCATCCTAGCATGCCCAACAAATCAAGCATGTTGGGTCATCAGCCTAGTACCTACCAGTATGTGAGGTTTCTTAGCGTTGATTGGATGGGTGCAACATATTCACTTATTATTATTAATTAAATTGTAGCAGGATAGGTATATTTTGCACTCAATTTTTTCAGTAATTTCATGTTTAATAAATTATAGAAGCATAGGTTTATTTTGCACCTATCCTTCCAATAATTTTATTTTTTCTGTAGTTGCACATCAACCAAAAAAAAATAAAAAAATTGAAAATGAATTTACTAAACTATATAAGAGACTGCATTTTTGATAATAATTTGATAACCAATTATCTGTGGAGTCGAAGGAGCTTGTAACAAAAATTTTAGTAGGATTGTGATGGTAACAGATTCTATTTTTAAACAAACAAAAATATTTAACAATAGTATCAATTTTAAAATAATTATTATATTGGTCACTTTGCTCCTGAATTTTATTCATTAGAAAATTATAGTTAATTTTGATCAATTTTAATAAGATTTTGAAATTCTTATTGTTAATTAGATTGGTGTAACACACTCACTTAAGATTAAATTATAGAAGAATATGTGTATTTTGGACCTGATCCTTCCAATAATTTAACTCTTATATTTGCACATCACAAAAAAAATAAAAAAATTGAATTTTACTAAATTATGAAAGAGACTTTAAATCCAAATATACTTTTGATAATAATTTAATGAGCAATTATATGTGGAGTAGGAGGAGCTTCACGCTATTTTTTTTTTAATAGGATTGTGGATTTGTGGGGGTAATAAATTCTATTTTTAAGCAATAGCTACAGCTAAATACCAATATTCGATGGCAAAGAATTGTAATATTAATAATTTATCTTTTGACTTTTTAATTCAATAAAAAAATATAATTAATTTAAATTAATTTTAATAAGGTATGAATTTCTTAATAAACAAAAAGATAATGTAAAATTTTAAGATTCCGTCTACATATATTAGAAAAATGAAATTAATTACAGTTTTTACTTTTTATAGATATAAATTTTTCCACACACACACACACACTATGTGCCTGAAGTTTCATGAATTTATCGCACAAACCTCACAGTGAGTTTTCTTACATTCTCACATCCACGTCCCCCACATACACTCACGCACTCACAGAGAGAGAAAGAGGGTAGAAATTCTACAAACTGCAGGCCCTGTCTGGCAATAATCGAGAGAGGAAGAGAGAGAGAGTAGTTTTCTTCTAGCAAAGAAGCTACAATAAAAAACTGCCATTTATAGAGAAAGAGAAAGAGAGAGGTGGATTCATCCACACCACTGATTTTGATGCACACGCTTTCTCCCTCTGTCGCGCACACAGAAACAATACATATTTTATCTTCCCATTTCTTTGTGTAGTTACCATGGGCATGCAATCAATTTTACGGAGCGGAAAGTGAAGGAGAAAAAGGAAGAAAACAAAAAATGGAAAATAAATTCATCTTTTTAGTGGGGGGCAAAGAAAAAGTGCACCCACTGAGGTAGTAAAAGGGAATTGAGAGAGAGAAACACTGAACAGTCTTTTTTTGGTTTTCTCTTCGCTCCATTTTTTTCTTTTCTTTTCTTTTTTAATTTTTTTGGTTTTTACTTCAGGTACTTTTGATCTTATGGGCCTTGTCTGCATGTACGGCTCTGAATCTTTATGATGAATAGAGACCTTTATGGGCTCAAATAACAATAATAGTGGGGGGAGGAAACAAACAAAAACAGAGAGGGACTGCAAACAAATTTGAGAAAAAAAAGATTTAACATGAAAAGAAAAATTAGAAGCTCTGTATGATCTTTTTTTTGTTTGAATGTATTAATGTCTAGTACTGAAGATGACTATTGAGGTTGGTTCATATGTCGGTTCTGAGAGGGTTCTGAGAGGGTAAGGGATTCTTTATGAGGGAAAAATTAGAGAATATTTGCGAGAAAATCGGGGAAAAAGCTAAGTGTTTTCTTTTCTTCTCTTCTCTTTTACCCTTTCTTGGCTTCTTAATGCATCTCTTTCAGAGGGCTTGTGAAGTAGTTTTGAAAGTGAACAGTTTTTGAATTCTTATAAAAAGTTAAAAGTCTTTGGTAGTTTGATTGTAGTATGGAGTGAAATATTGGGTCTTTGATGTTGAAGCCGTGAATGATTAAACCCAAAGAAATCAGTGTATTTTTTCTTGGTTTATAGAGCTTGAAGGTGGTGATTTTGATTTTTGCTACAACCATTGGCAGGCGGCTTTTTCATAGTATCCTACTTCCTAGATAATTTCAGGTCCGTACACCGTCCCCCACCCCCCTCTCTCTCTGTGCTTTTGTGTGTGTTAAAGGTTTGATTTTTAAGTATGAAGTGGAAAGTTGAAATCTTTTACTTTGATTTGCATACAGAGAAGTGATTTGAAGAAAAGATTCTTGAGCTCTATCAAAAAAACAGGTTGTGATGGCAGATTATGGCTCTGTACAATCCCCTAAGATCAATTATAGACAGCTCACTTCCTCATTTTTCAGTTCACCCAGGTTGTTCAATGGTTTTGTCTCGAAGGGCTCAAATGACACTGAATCTATTATGAGCACTCCAACTTCAATTCTTGATGCCAAACCATTTTCTGCTCTAAAAAACCCCTTTTGGTCTGAAGCAAACACTCCCAAAACTCCCAAACCAGAAAGTAAGAGTCTTTGGGAGAAATTGGACTCGAGAGGGGTTGCTCTTGGCCTTGTAGATGCCCTCATTGATGAGAAATCTGACTCAAATTTATCAAAACCTCATAGCCGAATGGTTCTTTTTGGTTCACAGTTGAAGATTCAAGTCCCTCCCCTGCCTCCTTCTGTTCTTTCCCCTAATGAGTCACCAAAATCTCCTGGTGATTTTGGTATCAAGACTAGGAATTCTCATGTAGGTTCATTTTCACCTGGCTTATCCCCTTCTCCTGTGAAAAAATCCCCATTTGGTTCGTTGAATTCTGGTGTTTTAAGTAGCCTTTCTGCCAGTGAAATGGAGCTTTCAGAGGACTATACATGTGTGATATCCTATGGCCCGAACCCGAGGACTACCCATATATTTGATGATTGCATTGTTGAGAGCTGCTGCGGAGTTGTCAAGTTCTCTGAATCAAGAAAAGAAAATGTGTTCCCCTCCAATCGGTCAATGAGTTATCCATCTGAGAGTTTCCTCAGTTTTTGCTACAATTGCAAGAAGAATCTTGGACAAGGGAAAGACATTTACATGTACAGGTTAGTTCGAACTGGATCATGTTTGGGCCATGTCATTTATGAATGTGTATGAAACTGATGATTATCTCATTCTTTTTTGAGTGCTTTTATGTGAAGATTTGCCTGGAAATTGGAATATTTCACAAGGTTAAGCTGATTAGATATCATTAACTTCCACTGTGTATCTTCTGGTTTTTCGTCTGCTTGCCTACAGAGTGGATATCATTCTGCTATGATTATGCTCTTCTTTTCAACAGTAGTAACTTTGAAATGTCTAGTCAATTGTGTTCAACCATAATGTTCTTTCAGGGGCGAGAAGGCATTTTGTAGCAGCGACTGTCGTTACAGAGAGATGATGCTCGAGGAGGAGGAGGGGCTGGAAATTCCAGACTCGGACGATGTTTATGGTACTTCTTCATGACACCTCCCTCGCTTCATTAGGCTAATGCCCGTGTCATCATTTTTCATCGTCACTGATCCTATCAAGCGGTGAATCAATTGTAAAATTCATACATCAGATGCAGATGAATCAAAACAAGATTGTATAATGCTCAATGGTTTGAGTGTGCTTTGGTGTTTTTGTCAGTGTCTTTGTAGATGGACTGAAAATGCAAGATTTTTGGGGTTGATTTTATTTGAAAGAAGGCTAAGTAGATGATTGCTAAATTTAGTTCTTGGCATCTGAAGTTAGAGATGATGATCATGATGATGTTAGATTAAGGCCTGATTGGCTTACTTTATTACTATGGATAATCATCTCATAATTTAACTACACTTTGGCGATGACCAATAACCTTGATTGCGCAGATTCTTTCCTTTTCTTTATAATAATTGTGATATTTGTCTTCTTTAATTCTTTAATCATACCTAGTTTTAGCTTTGGTAAAGCCTTACCCGAGAAAAAATTATCTTACATTATTACATTATTACATTAGGACTTTATTAGTTTATAGCCCAGGTTGGTGAACCTCAATTATAGAAGGAATAATTCCTGCAATAATACAGCAGCAAATCGTTTTCGGGGATTTTGTTTTTTGTATGTTGGGTGGAGGAGGTAGGAACAATTCTATTGTTTTGTTTAGTCTGTGAGAGAGCTAAACTATGCAGGAAACGATATCTGTCTTGCTTGATCTATGTCGAATCAAGCATCGGATAATCCGAATTTCACTGTAGAGATCAATTATATGATCTGACGGCAATTTTCTTGGATTATTTTGAAGAGTCGTAACTGGGATTTCAGGACTTAGATTATTTATTGCATATACTAAATTATCTTGAGGGTTATACTTTTAATTGAAAGTTTTAAAAAAATCCTGAGGTGAAATGTGCATATGATGGAAGTATTCTTTAGACCTTACCATCTAGTTGGGAAAATGGTCCGCAGGGGAGGGGACCGTTGGCTCGTGAAATCCTCACCCACTATTGACTGACAAATTTGAAGCTAAGAAAGTTGGGGTTTTGGGGACCATTGGCCTCTAGGACTCTTGGAAGCTCCAACGTCCAATCTTTGGCCTTAGAGGTGGTGTTTTCGCTTCCTTTCTTTTCTAGACACGGTGTTTATACGTTAAAATCGTTGGATTGGTAAGTGTCAGACCTGTGTCGATTATAGAATTTAATATATATATTTTTATACGTCATAGACGAGACAATGTAGCATATTAATAATTATCTTGCACTCACGGATGAACTTATAATCTTTAGGGTTACAATCCGTATAACTCAATTGATTATGAGTTTAAGTTATTTGTAGATGATTCGAAAATAAGAAGTTTTAAGTATATATGTTGCTACACATGGGTTGCAAATGAGCGGGTCAAAAAATAATTTAGGGGTGGCAAATAAGTTGGGCACAAAATAGAATTACATAAATGAGTTGAGAGTAGATCGGGTCTGAAATAATTTGGTCTAAAACTAACCGAGTCCAATTAGGGGGGAAAAAGAAAAACTATTCATTGATTTTTCATAGTAGTGGAAATTAGTTTTTTAAAAGATAATAGTAATATCACACACATTTTTGCACGTTATTAAATATAGAAATTTGTCAATATAATGAGACATGTTTATTAACTTATACACCTATTTCATATATTTTTTTCATAATACACAATCACATTCAAAAATTAGTTATAACTAGTACTTATTTCGTCTAAAAAGAAATGATTGAACTTAAAATTTTGTACTTTTTTTTTTTTCTCAAGTCTCCCTAAAATTGAAGGTCCAAATATAGTATAAATCGTAAAAGAACAAATACGATAGTGTAAAAAAAGTTGCCCTTTCAATGGAAAATCTAAATCCACCAAAAGCAACATATTTTTGCAGGATTTTGGCTAGACAAAAGCTTTTTAGTTGAATTCTTGTAATTATCAATGCATAGTTAATGAATAATATGTTTGACGTCGAACTCACGATTTTACTTTTCATACTTTAAATTTTAAAATTTCGTAACTCAGTTGACAAGGCTTGAGTACAATTTCATAATTTTTGATTAAAAAGAGTATTCATGACTCACCTTACCTTAAATTAAATATAAAAAGAATCGACAACCCAATATTTTTGCTTACAAATAAGCATATTTCTTCACTTTAGAGATTTTTTTATTTTTCTCATTTTTTACATATTTTTATATGCTTTATGGAATGTTTTATATTTTACAATTTTAGAGGCATTTTTAATATTTCGCACGTTTAGGGGTATTTTTAAAATTTTTATGAGTATTAAGGGGAAATTCATTATTTTTATATGTTAAGAACATTTCAGTTATTTTCCATCTCCAGGGGCATTTTAGTCATTTACTATGCATATGAGTTGCTCATAGCTCCATTGGAGTTTTCTTTATCATTTTATTTGATATATGTTAATCTTTTACCTTTAAGAGATTAGGTCCTTTTATATATCAATATACTTATTTTTATCCGTGTAAAAGTGGTTATTTTACTTGTCGGTATATCGTTGGATCCCTTTTAGCCCATTTTTATTATTACACGTCTCTTTAAGGATATTTATGATTTTTTTTTTATGATTACTAGTCATTTGGCCCTATTAAGGGTATTTTGGTCATCTAACAAGGCATTTTTATTATTGTAAGTCATTTTGGTCAATTATTGTGTATCATTTTGGTTTTTAGGGGTATTTTGTTAATTTTTCATGTCTATGAGTTATTTTTAGTCATTCATGGGTATTTTGGACTTATTTTTAATATTAATATGTTATTTTTAACTATTTATGAGTATTTTAGTACATCAACATATTACTTTGACCATTTTAGGGATTGTTTTTTATAATTTTCAATGTTCTTATGTTGTTTTAGCCCTTTTTAGGGGTATTTTGATCATTTTGCATGTTCGTATATTATTTTTATCTTTTAATGTGTTTTAGACATTTTACATGTTCATATAACATTTTGACTCTAGATATTTTGGTAATTTTCAAATTCTCTATGTTATTTTTGGTTATTTATGGGCATAATTGTTATTTTACATGTTCACACGACCTTTTTGTGATGTTTTAGTCATTTTGTATGCTTATATTTATCTTTTTTTTTTTTTTCCATTCAAGGAGGTTTAATAAATTGATATGTTAATTCATATCTTTTTGTCTTTTAAGGATGTTATGGTCATTTTGCTTACTCATATGTGGCTAGAGATATGAGAAGATATTAGGATTATATATATAAAA
This sequence comes from Paulownia fortunei, assembly GCA_019321725.1. Classification (NCBI taxonomy): domain Eukaryota; kingdom Viridiplantae; phylum Streptophyta; class Magnoliopsida; order Lamiales; family Paulowniaceae; genus Paulownia; species Paulownia fortunei. Next base: position 2,849,691 of record CM033123.1, on the reverse strand, counting down.
CAAAATAGAAGGGAAGATTTTTTTTTTTAAAAAATTATAAAATTCCCAGTTTAATTTTTGAATTGGACCCAAGTTGGACCCACAACCAACAAATCCACCTAGACCCAGCTAACTTGAACCCATCCACAAAATCCTAAGTCCCAATCTAATCCAAAAACTAAGTGGGTTGGGTAGGACCATGAGTCCAAAACCACATTTTCCCATCTATATTTCATTAATACACCATTTTACCTTGAAAAAACTACTTGAATACCTCATTGTCTCATATTAAATAATTCAATAATTATTTATTTAAGTGAGCCCTTTTTTTTTTTTTTTTTTAATTTGTATGATGAAAGGAAGCAGATTAAGATTATTAGATATTTCCTAATTATTGTATAACTTACAATTTTTGAGCAAGACTTTTTATCCTTTTTTTTTTTATTTCTTGTCAAATGTCAGTTATCACCAATTGTCCTTACAACAAATCCCTTCATTTCGACCCATCTTTCATTATTTTATAGGCATTTCGTCTCGCTCCCCATCACTATTAATAGAATTCTCCATTAAATTTGTACATAAAATAACAAACAAATGAGTGAAGAATTTTTATCATTTTTTAAAGTGTGATTTATTAATTATTAGTAATTTAAAAAATATAAAGTGCAGTAAACAAAACTCCCACTACTAAATCACTAAAGCAAGCTTGGAGCACGAGAGCGCTACCCCTACATGGAACATTATGTCATCTAGAATTCAACATTTCATTTTGGATGCCCATGGTATTATTTAATATGAAAATGGTTTTCTTACTCACAGTTGCAGATTATTGACAAGATGAAGATATCAAAATTTTTAAACTCCAAGATAATATTCAAAATAATATTACTACTACAAATTCTTGAATTTAATAAAATTGATTACTTATATTATTCATTAAATTAGAATATCGGAAACTAATTCATATAATCAATAATTCTAAATCAAAATACAAGAAGAACCTACTATTATAATTGGGCAAATACCTTTACAAAACACTCAAATTCTTGATTGAAATGCACAAAACACATAAAATGAACTGGGCAATCCATTACTTCAATAACAAATATGGAAAAGAATTCCCATAGTCAACTTAGGAAAATTAATGAATAATTAAATTGCACATATTATACCAATTATATACAGATTAAATTCATAATGTAGATAAAGTATTTCAAAATCCTACTACTTTGAAGTCTTGATTGAATTGCATAAAACTCATCAAACAAATTAGGCGCAATCCATTAGAACCTCATTAAACCTGAAAAGAAGAAGAAGATAATTTTCCAATAGTCAAACTTAAGAAGATGAATTAATGTTAGATTGCCCATATTTACAATAATTACATGCAAATCAAATAAATTTAATTCTTTCAAGTCATACATTCTTAGGCTTTGTTCAATTTTTTTCACCAACAATGTCAAAAATGTCTCGTGTATATTCTATTTTGTTGCTTCTTGAGCTATTGATTCTTACCATGTCTCCATCTATTTAACATTATTATTGGACTTCACACCAAGTAAAAATGATCAAATCCTAAAAGAAGATGAGGAGATATGGACTATTGATTCATCTAAGCACCACCACCACCGCCACCACCACCATAATGCTCCCTTTTCTCACAGCCACCATGCTCATCCTCCACATCATCATGGGCACCACCAGGGCCACGGCAATGGCCATGGCCACCACCAACACCACCATGCTCATCCTCATCACCATCATCATCATGCTCATGCACCAAAAGTCTTATGAAAGCATATTAGTTGTTGATAAAATAAATAAGACTTTTTTTGCTTTTTTACGATTGATTCTCGACCAATATTAGATTTTCTCATGAAATACTAGCACTTACTGAATTGTTCTTTATGTGGCATGACCAACAATTTATGTTTCAATGGGTTATGTTGTTCACATATGCTACCTTGACAATGATTTAGAACTTTATTATTCCACACATTATGAATTAATCTGCCTTATATTCAATTCATTAACATGTAACTAAGAAGTTTAACATTCCCACTCAATTGTAAAACATGAGAAGATGATTTATCATGAAAAACAACGAACTATAAGAACTAAAATTATATGAATATCGCCTTACATATTTATAATCAACATATACAAATCTCATCTCCTAGTTAGACTATTAAATCTATTTACATGTTAATTTATTTAAAGTTTTGTGGTGGAATGCTATATATAGATTTAAGACATGGTGAGGGTGAAAAAAGTTGGGTCCAAGAAGAGAAAATGTTAAGAGTATTGGAGGGTTGAGCTTTAAGCCATTATCTGGTAGATAAATTAAAAAATAAAATAAAATAAAATTCTTGGACATAAGTTCCATTTTGAAATGATCTAATGTGATTGAATTGTGGATCTCTTTCTAAAAATTTCATGAATATAATAATAAAAATACTAATTGTCAATCAACTTATGGATTTTGTTACAACATTAACCTAAAGATACATCAGTTGAGTTTTAGTTAAAATTATACGTGTTTATTTCTAACGAAACATTAACAAATGATGCATATATGCTTATAGCCTTTTTCAATCATAGTAAAATACAAAATGAGTAAAAATTGATGCTTTATATGTACGAGTACTTATGATTTTTTTGAAGTGATAATGAGTAAATAAAAAGTTGAGTACTAAAATATGTAAAAACACAAATATACAAGTATGTAGACGAATGGGTGGTATAATAGCTTACTTGGAACTAAAAGTATTGCTACCTTTATAATGTTTGTATTACTTCTAAATTATTTTTTTTTTTTTTGTATTTGTTACTCGATAGTTAATAATAATATTTTGTTAGATAGCTATTAAAGAACAACTTATATTTTCAATAAAAATATTTTTGTATTGTTAATAAAAAATTAATGTTCTTACATTTAGGCACTCAACCCAATTAAGGCTTACGGGCATTCACATCCACTTATAAGCAAAGATCTAAAGTTTTACACAGATACATTTTTTGGTCGAACTTTGGTGATTTATACTCTTATTTTATATAAAGATTGATTGTCTGGTAAAGTTAAAAAAAAAAAAAAAAGAGGAAAAAAAGAAAAAGGAATAAGAGAAACGTATATATATAGTCACTCTCCAACAACGTTGTCTCAATCAAGTCCCCACCATGAATTTCCAATTATGAGAACTATACTTATTTTAGTACACTTCTGGCAAACTGAGGGCAAGTTAATATCTCAATACAAAACTACATTGACCCTCTATATTTAGTTAATACATCATTTTACCTTAAAAAAAACTACTTGAATACCCATTGTCTCAAATTAATAAGGAGAAAAACAAGTATTTGCCCCCACCCTCCCAAAAATAAAATAAAATAACTATACTCTTTACATCATTTTGATGGTAGTATAAGCATAAGCTTCAAGTATGAAAGGTCAAGGACATCTTTAATGTGATAAATATATTTTAGATTACTAAAGTAACGATATTGGATTCAAAAATAAGGTTAAGATTGTAATAATTGAACCTAAGTCACACAGACTAGGAGTAAGAAAGAGTGCGAGAGCAAGTTAGAGCAGGAGAGTCAGAGCGTCAAAATATCAAAGTACTTAAGAGTATAAACAACTCAAATAGTGTATATGAAAATAAATAAAAAATAAAATAATTATTGTGATACCTTTTAAATAATTAATTGTGATATCATAAATTATGTTTTGATACTACTTGACCTAAAAAGCACTAGTTAAGATGATAATTTTTCTCGCATTGCCTTGAAAATGATTCAATAAAATGATCATTTTTGAGTAAGCATTATTTACTTCTTTTTTTTTTTTTTTTGTTGGATGAAAGAAAAAAATTAAAATTATTAGATAAATCCTAATTATTGTGTAACTTACAACGATTGAACCAAATTATCCATTCTTTTACTTTTTTTCTTTCTTTCTTTTCACACCTCATAATGTCTCATTAGACATCACTACTTGTTATCATAATAAATCCCTTCCTTACATCCCATCTCTTCTTGATCGCCATTATGAATGATAGGGTCTCCATAAAAACTATAAGATGAAAGTAACGAGTGAATTTTTTTGGTCATTTTTTGAATCTTGATTTATCAATTATTAATGTGAAATTTAAAAAAATTAAAGTGCATTGAAACTAAGCTCCCACTATCAAGTTGCTAGAGCAAGTTCATAACACGACCTCTAAATGGAGCATTATGTGATCAAGAATTGAACATTCCATTTTGAATGGCATTAATGTTATTTAATATGAAAATGGATTTCTTACTCCAATTGCGGATTATTGAAAAGTTGAAGCGAGTAAAAATTTTAAACTCTAATATAGTATTTAAAATATTACTACCAAAATTCTTGATTTTTTTAATAAAAATGAACAATTGGATCATTCATTATACAAAGATAACAAAGACTAATTCAATATACTCCATAGTTCTAAATCAATCATATAATTTAATAGAAAAATTACTATTAAAGTACATAAATACAGATTCTCAATTGAAATACATAAAATGAACTGGGCAATCCACTAGTTCAATAACAAACCTGCAAAAAATCCCCCATACTCAACTTAGCAAAATGAATTAATGTTAGATTGCACATATTACAGCAATCAGATACAAATTACACAAACTTGGCGCAATCCATTAATACCTTATTAACATATCTGAAAAAAGTAATTCTCCAATAGTCAACTTAACAAAATGAATTAATGTTAGATTGCCCAAATTTATAATATTACATACAAATTAAATGCAAAACTATATCATTGACAACAAATTGATTATGCAAAGTCATACATCCACTATAAAATGACATAGGCTATGTTCAATTTTTTCACAAACAAATTCAAAAGATGTCTCGTGTGTATTCTGTTCTATTGCTCATTGGGCTCTTGGTCTTGACGATGTCTCCATCTCTCACTCACAGTTTAGAAGAAGATTCAACGTTATTAGGTTTCACAACAAGTGAAAATGATCAAATCCTAGAAGAAGAAGAGGAGATATGGAATATTGATTCTACCAAGAATCCCCACCACCACCATCATAATGCTCCCTCTCCTCACGGCCACCGCGCTCATCCTCCACATCACCATGGGCACCACCACGGCCACGGCCATGGTCACCACCACGCTCGTCCTCCTCACCATCACCATCACCATCACCATCATGCTCCTGCACCAAAAGGCTTATGAAAAGTATATTAGTTGCTGGAAAATAAAATAAGATTTTGTTTGCTTTTTTTTTTTATTTTTCTGTGATTGATTTTCAAGTAATGTCAGATTTTCTCATGAAAAATAATACTAGCAATTACTGAATTGTTCTTGATGTGCATGGCTACCAATTTATAATGCAATTGGTTAAGTTGTTAACACAAGCTACAGTTCAATTATTTTATCATTTCGGACATTATGAATTAATTTGTTTTGCCTTCATTGTCATTCGCAAAATAAGAGGAGATGATTTATCTCAAAAACAACGAACAAACTATAACAATGAAAGATATATGAATATCGCCTTGCATATTCGTAATCAACTTAAGTTAAAATATTGGGACTAACTTACATAGTATGATTCCTCAGACATCTTTTTATTTATTAAATATCAAAATTAACCACAAAGTCTGTGAAGAGGAAAAAGCAAATGTCGATAAAAAATAAGAGGTAACTTTGTAAGATGGAAAAAATAAAATGATCAAGAAATTAGATAGATATCATCAAATGAGATTTTATTTAATCCCTTTTTCTTTCAATACCCAGTAAGAGATTAATTCAGATTTGTTTCCTCAATAGCATAGTAATCCCTTTTTCTCCATTGAATAGAATCTATTTCTAAATTTTATTTTAATTTTAAACTATTCCAACTTATCAATATTATTCAAAGGGCAAATTTCATTTCCTACTTGGACCATTAAATTTATTTACATATTAATGTATTTAAACCTTTGTGGTGGAATGTGAATTATAGATTTAAGATATTTTGAGGGTCCGAGAAGGGAAGATGTGAGATATTGCAAGGTTGAGCTTTAAACAGTTAGCATCAAATTTACTGACCATTTTTTTGATTTTATTCTCTATTCTTTGCGCCTTATGAAAATTTGCAGAAACAATTTTAAATTTTTTAATGGATAAATCATATAGAAAAAATAAAAATTTATTCTTGGACATGAATGATCTAATCTGATTAAATTGTCAATCAATTTATGAATTTTGTTCGAGCATTAACCTAAAGACATATCAATTGCATTTTAGTTAAAATTATAAATGTTTCTAGTGTATATTTCTCATAGAACAGTAATAATTAATGCATATAAAATAATAGTCTTTTTCAATCATAATAAAGTATGGAATAAGAAAATTTTGACACTTAATATATACGAGTATTTATAATTTTTTTTTAAGTTGCAATGAAAAATTCAGCGTGAAACTAAATTATTTTTAAATTTGTTGTCTATGTTACTTGATAGTTAAATAATAATATTTTATTGAGATAATTATTGAAGAACAACTTACATATTCATTAATAAAAAATTTATATTGTTAAAAAAAAATCTGTTCTTCGATTAAGGCAACCAATTAAGGCTTATGGGCATTCACATCCAAAGGTCAAGAATTTATACAGATACAAAAACTTAAGAAAGTAAAGTCAATTTTTTTTTTTCAAACTTTAGTGATTTACACTGTTATTTATACATTAATTGATTGTTTGGTAAAGTTATATATATGTATATATATATATATAAACCTATAGTCACTCTTCAACAAAATTATCAATCAAGTACACACCATGGGTTTCTAATATGAGAATAATATTTATTCTGAAACACTTTTGGCAACTGCGGACAAAATTAATACGTGGTGGTATAAACACAAACTTTAAGTATGAAAGGTCAGTGGACACCTTTTATGTAATATAAATATTTTAGATTACTATAGTAAATTAATAAAATTATATTAAAAAGTATGGTCAAGATTGTAAAAATTGAATCTAAATCACATAGAGTGGGAGTGAGGATGGGTGAGAGCTCTAGCGTAACGAGAATGCGAAAGCGTCAAAATCTCAAAATACTTAAAAGACTTAAATTATATATATAAAAATAGCTAAAAATCAAAATAATTGTTGATATCTTTTCAATAAGTAATTGAGACATCCTAAATTATATATTGTAATCATTTGACTTAAAAAACACTAATTAAAATGGTATGCCTTGAAAATGATTCAATAAAATGATCATTTTTAAAGTGAGCCTTATTTATTTATTTTTAGTGCAATGAAAGGAAAAATATTTAAATTATTAGATAAATTTTAATTATTGTATAACTTACAACTGCTGAACTAGACTCTCCATCTTTTTCTTTTCTTCTTTCTTGTCACATTTTAAAATTTCTTATCACCTATCATCAAATATCATCACAACAAATTTCTTCATTATATCCCATCATTTATGCTTTTTAAGCATCTCTTCTTGTTCACCATTACTAATAATGGAGACTCCATAAAATTGTAAAATGACAAAAATGAGTGAAAAAATTATTATTTTTTGAAGTGTGATTTATCAATTATTATTAAAGGTCTAAAAAATGTAAATCACATTAGAAAAAAGCTCCAACTATCAAGTTATTAGAGCAAGCTCAAAGCAAAATAACCCTACCCTAATTGGAGTATTATGTGATGCAGAGTTGAACATTTCATTTTGGATGAGTTTAATGTTATTTAGGCAAAATTGCAAATCGATCCTTTATATTGGCCTAAATAAGAATTTTGATCTTATTTTTTTTCATGGGTCATCAATTTAAATATACTAACTTTTAAAATTTTGCAATTTTAGTTTATTTTGCCCAAAAAATTTAATTTCTCTCGAAAATTGTTGACTTGATACTGGACTTGCTTATATGGCCACAAATTTGTGAATTTTGTAGATTTGGAGGAAAATTAATGATTTGGCAGTGATGTAACAATGATTTGGACCAAAGGGGAAAAAAAAAAAAAAAAGCGTACTGGAATAAAAATGGAGGGAATCAAGTGGACGTAAAAAGATTCTAAATGATAACTTCTTTTATATATTTTTCTTCCATTGATAATTTTTTTTAAAAAAAATCAATATGATTAGAATGTAAATATATTTCATAAATTTCACATAAAAATACAAATTTATATTATATTTCAAGCTAGCAGATTTCTCATACATTCTAATTACTTATAACAAAAACCAAATAAATATTTAATATTTACAAAATTTAATATTCGAAGATTAAAAAAGTATAGTTAAATTCTAACTTTAAATAAATAAAACTTAGAAATAATTTAGATAATAAAATGTCATGCATTTTGATTCAAATTCAAATTAAGCAATATAAAAAACAGTTTAGATGATATTTGTAGATTATTTATTAATTAACAAGAAAAAACTAGTATAAATTTAACATTTTTAATTACTTATCACAAATTTAAATAAATTATTACATGTTAATAAATCTCATATTTAAAAATTAAAAATTAATTCAAGCTTTAAAAAATAAAATAAAAATTAGTTAATAATATAGTTAACAATTCTGATTTTAAATAATTTTTATTCAATCTAAAATATTTGAAAAACACAAATAAATTATCACTTCTTCTTCAATCTCTGTATCCCTCCTCCTCCTATTCTTCTTATTTTTCTTATTCTTCCTCCTCCTCCTCCTACTCTTTTTCTTCTTATTCTTCCAACTAACGTTTTTAAAATCGGACCGGATCTTCCGGTTCAACCGATCCAACAGGGAATCAGAGGTTGCTCCAGTTCGATTAGGCCCAAAAATCGTTTGATCTATCAAAACAGCCCAAAATCGATTTATCATCATTTTTTTTATAATTTTTTATTTTAATTTTTTATAAAGGTTTAAATTTGTTATTTTGTTATATTTATGTGATTATTTGAATTTTGTGTTTTGTTATATTTTTTTTATGTAGTCATTTATTTATTTTTATATTTAAAATGTATTGTATAACAATTAATCTATTATATCATAATTTTACATAATAAAATAAAAAATATAATTATTTTTCATTAAATCAATCCGACCGATTGAACCGCTAATTGTTAACAATATCGTTTTAATTACTGATTCGATTATGAAAACATTGCTTCCAACCTCCACCTACCCCCACCCAGCCTCCTAAACCCATATCCGTAATCCATCCCCTACGGTAGACCCAGACACCCACCTCCACCCCCAGCCTCCGAAACCCAACCCGCAACCACACCGCTGTTGCAAACCCAGATCCAGCCCCACTTCCAAGCCTATTCTTCCCCAAATTTATTTTTGTGTATGCATATATATATATATGTATAAATGACAATTAATATATCATATATATGTATATGTATATGTATATATATATATATATATATACAAATGACCATATATATGTAAATGTATGTATATGTACACATATTGTTATGCACCAATTGGAGAAGATGCATTCCAAGTATAAATCTGTTGCTTTTACTCTCCTCCCCTAGCTGAATCACCTGCATAAAATGCAGGCGTGACTCAATGTAAGAACTCTGATGCTCAAATCAATGAATATTCTCCTGGAGAAGATGAAAAATAGGCAAATATATATGTATTTTAGATATAAAAAGTGTAATTCGTAATATGCCATAAATTTTCTTATTTATAGATGTTAAAGAAGGACAAAAGAGAAATTTCAAACCACAATTTGTTGTAATAGATTATTGTACACGTATCCACATTTTCTGATTTACCTTAAAAAGATTCTCTATCATTTTCTAACCATAACCTTTTCATTTTAATTTTTCATGTGGAGCTGTACGACCTTGAGGTCAGTAACCTTCCCAATGCTAGATACACCTACAAAATACTTAACAGGTCATACCACTCTCAGAGTTCGTGTATTGAGTTAACATATCTGTTCACTCATCTTTCACATCATAGATGAGAGTTTTTTGTCAGATAACACCTTAAACCCTTCATCCCGATTTGACCTACTTTACATTAACTCATTCCCCGTAGCCCGAACTACGTACATGCGATCTGACCTATATCACATTAGTTTCTTATTTATGATCCAAGTTACGCAGGTTTATTCTGACCTATACCACATTAGGTTATTATTCATTACTCGAGTTATGCACATCCATCTTAACCCATACCACATCACATATAATGTCACATGGGCAATCTAGTTAATATTTAAACATATATTTTAGTTTTCCAAATACATTTTCAACATATTTTTTTTGTTATTTTATTTTTTGTTCTCATAATTGCCATTTTACCAATTTTTCCTTCAAATCTTAAAAATCTCCAAATTTGAAGCTAATAAGCAAGCTCTCAAGTCAGTAATTTTCAAAAGAAATTCTTTTTTTTTTAAACTGCAAAATTTTAAAATAGTGTATGTAAATTGGTGACAAAAAAAGAGATAAAATCTCTATCTAAATCAATATACATGACCAATTTTATAATTTTGCTTATTATTTAATATGAAAATAGATTTCTTTCTCTAATTTCAGATTATTGAAAGGATGAAGATATTTAGAAACTTTAAACTCCAAGATAGTATTCAAAATACTTCTACAACAAATTCTGGATTCTTTTAAAGAAACAATCAATTAGATCTTTCATTATTCCAAAATATCAAAATCTAAGTTCATATAATCAATAATTCTAAATCAAACATACAACTTAACTGAAGAAGTTATTACTTGAGTTTGATAAATACTCATACAGAACATACAAATTCTTGATTCAAATGCATAAAATACATAAAATGAACTGGACAATCCATTACTTGGACAACAAAACTGCAAAAAAAGTCTCCCATAGTCAACTTAGAAAGCTGAATTAATGTGAAATTGCGCGTATTATAGTAATCCTATACAAATTAAACGCATAAATAGTATTCAAAATCTGGCCATTTTGAAGTCTTGATTGAATTGCAGAAAACTCATAAAACAAACTAGGCGCAATCCGTTAATACCTCATTAATAAATATGAAAAAATAATTCTTCATTAGTCAACTTAAGAAGATGAATTAATGTTAGATTGCCCAAATTTATAATAATACATACCAATTAAATGCATAACGCATATTATTGACCAATAAATTTGATTTGCAAAGTCATAGGTGCACTATAAAATGGCATAGGTTTTGTTCAATTTTTTTCACAAACAAACTCAAAAGATGTCTCGTGTGTTTTCTGTTTTGTTACTCTTTGGACTCTTGATTCTTACCATGTCTCCATCTCTTACTCATAGTTTAGAAGAAGATTCAATATGATCGGATTTCACTAATGAAAATGATTAAATTCTAAAAAAAAAAAAAAAATATATAACCAAATACAACCACTGTCATAACTCTCCTTTTCCTCGTAACCACCTAACTTATCCCCCACATCATCATGAGCCCCACCACCACTATGGCCGCGGCCTCACCATCACGCTCCTGCACTAAAAGGCTTATAAAAACATAATAGTTGTTGGGAAATTAAATGAGATTCTGCTTGCTTTTTTTTTTTTTTTTCTTGGTGTGATTGATTCTCAACTAATGTCAGATTTTTTTATGAAATATAATACTAACATTCACTGAATTCTTCATGTTCATGGCTAGCAATTTAAGTTGCAATTGGTTAAGTTTTTTACACATGCTATACTTTTAATTATTGAGAACTTTATTATATCATAGTTAAAATTAATAATGCTTGTAGTGTATACTTCTGATGGAACATTAATAATTGATGCACATAAGCTCAAAGTCTTTTTCAATTATATAAAATACGGGAATAGAAAATTTTGACACTAAATATATACGAGTATTTATAATTCTTTTTTTAAGTTGCAATGAACTTCAGCACGAAAATATGCAAACAAAAAAATATACAAGTATGTATAAGAATGGGTGGTATAATAACTTGAATAAATTATTGAGGACTAAAGTGCAACTTATTTTTAGGTTATACATATATATTTATAATGTTTGCATTACTTCTAAATTGTTATATAATATGTGGTATTTTTACTCGATAGTTAATAATAATATTTTGTTGAGTAAATTATTGAAGAACAACTTACATTTTTTATTAATAATATTTTATATTGTTAAAGAAAAATTCTATTCTTACATTAAGGCACTCAACCCATTATGGCTTATGGGCATTCACATCCACTTATAAGTAAAGATCTAAAATTTAAACAGATATAAAAACTTAAGAAAGTAAAGTCATTTTTTTTTTAATTACACTCTTATTTTATATAAAAATTGATTGTTTGGTAAAGGTAAAAAAAAAGAAGAGAAATCATTATCAATCAACCGCCCCATGAATTTCCAATTATGAGAATAATATTTATTCTGAAACATTTTTAGCAACTGAGGACAAAATTTCAATGATGGTTAAAAAAAAGTAAAAAATGGGCTTATTTATATTCGGACAATAGTACAATGATAATTTAAAAATGTAAAGATACATATGTAATTACAAAACTATAATACTATATTTAATTTGGAGTTATAAATACTCATGATATATATCGAATATGTATTTTAAAATATTTATAAATTTTCATAGTTTAGTGAAAATTTAAGGAGTAATATTAATTGGCGCGACATATTTGACTGAAAAATAGGTTTCATTTTCTACATTCCTCGTACAAACTCAAAAAAAAAAAAAAATTTAAAAATTAAAAAAAAAAAAGTAAAAGGAAAAAGAGAAGTAAAAAGATGCCCTTTTATATTAATGGCAAGTGGCAACGACTTTAAGTACAACTCCATTCCCAATCTTACCCTCCCAAAAATCCTGTTTTCTCGTTTCTCTCCTTTTCTCCGTCAATTCCACCGGAAACCGCCATCTGCCGAAGACCCAGACGAAAACCGCCGCCGGATTTCGTCATGTCCGTCTCCGTCTCAATTCAGTCCGCCTCCCTCCGACGCGATCCCGATGCGGAACCTTTGTTAGATTCCAGATATAGTAAGTTTCATTTTCACACGTCTCGGGTTTTTAACAAATTTCGTGTTGTCAATGAGTTTAATATTTGAATTTGATGATGGATGACAGTATTTTTTTTTGGGAGTTTTTCTGTTTTTGGTTGGGTTTTGCGCGATTTAATTGGGATTTTTGAAGTGTGTGATTGATTTTAGGTAGTGCCTAGACTTTGTTAAAAATGTAATAGAGAAGCGCTAATAATCAACTGTTAGTCCCTCACCTTTTTTTTCACCTCTCATTCATTTTGTAGGTACTATCTTAAAACCCTTCCAAGTGCATTTATCATAGTAAGTTCTTGCCAAAATTAAGAGAGATGATAAAAGGCTTGCTCTACTGACAAATGCGATAAAGTGTTTTAAGACCCAGAAGTTTGTTCTAAGAAGAAGACATGGCCTATGCATTCAAGCATAAAAATATATGTATTGGGGGGAGGGAGAAAATCAAAATGGCTATCTCTATTTTTTTCTGCATTGCTTTTTGGCTGATGATAATTTGACATTATCTGCTGCATTTGTGTGAAAGACTCATATTTCACACTTTACACGAGAAACTGAAAAAACAAATGTACTTACGCATGGACGTGATATTTTTAATTTGTTAGGCCGAGTTGTTGGAAAATGCAATGATGTGATAATTTTATAGCCATCTCATGGCCATTACTCTATATATTGGAAGATGTTAAAGAATCTTTATGAAATCCTGGAACTTCTAGATCACTCTAATCTTGGAAATAACACTTCTTACTTTCTCTTTTCATGTGATGCTGGTAAGTTATAGAGGTTTTAAGGAATCCTATGATGTTCTTCGTAAACTAATGTGTTAAGATATCATTTTTGCTTGCGTTCTCTTGAAACCATATTCTTGCATACGTATGGCAGCTTTGGATGAGGCTTTGGCCTGCAGAGTTATCCCTCTGTGGAAATCTCTCTCCTCCTCCATCCCTCCCCCTTCTCTTTTTCACACATTCCTATTGGCCATCACGCTGCAGGGAAAGGGGATGTGATGACAACCACTGTAGATGAAGATACTGCCTTATCCAATAAAACTGCCTTGCGCAAGAAAAGATATTCTATCAACTCCATCAGATGCTTTGGGGTGGAATTAACTCCAGATAGCATTGCTGTTGCTATGGTATATTTTGTTCAAGGTGTTTTGGGCCTCTCCAGGCTTGCAGTCAATTTCTACTTGAAAGATGATCTGCACCTAGACCCTGCAGAGGTGATTATATGACTTGAATTAGGTCACAAATGATGCGTGGACACACTACATGTCTAAATCTACATTAAGAAATATAGGTTTAGGAAAAATAATCAGTTAATTTTCCAAGAAGTTGTATTAGAATTACATTTCTATGTGGTAACAAAAATATTAAAAAGAGATACTGTTGAATGTTATTCTTCAGTAATCTCTTTGTTTCTCCAAGGATGGATAAATTTATGTGCATGTGCTTGTGTCACTGAGATGAAGGCTGCGATCAATCTGTTGGCTAATTTTTCAGCCAATATAAGTATGGCCAAGAGTTTACACAAATGGTGCAATTCAATTACTATTCCATTTGGAAGATTTTACAGTTAAAAGTATTTTCAGTAACTAATGATACCCTTTTGGACCCCATTACATTCACTATTTCTCTACATGCCCTCTTTGGCTCATTAGATTCACTATCTATTTAGTTGAGTAGCTCACTTCTTTGTAGAAGTATTATGGATTAATCATTCAAGTATATGAGCAAGTTATTTAATTCACTAATGATTATGTATGCTTTGAACATGAAGTTAGTTTTACTTCTTTTTTTTCTGGAAAAAAAAAAATCAAAGACTTACATTTCTTCATGGTTGACTAGACAGCCATCATATCTGGCGTATCATCATTACCTTGGCTTGTCAAACCCCTGTATGGGTTCATCAGGTGCATATAAACTTACCCTGACTATTTATTTCATCCTTTTCCTTTTTTATGATAATTTTTTTCTAAAAATAACAATGAATGTTTTGTTATCGTTTATCCTTTTCCTTTTTTAGGATTAATTTTTCTAAAACTAACTATGAATGTTTTGTTACAGTGATTCCTTCCCTCTTTTTGGCTACCGAAGGAGGTCATATTTGGTTTTGTCAGGACTTCTAGGAGCTTTCTCATGGAGTTTGATGGCTACCTTTGTTGACAGCAAATATGGTGTTGCTTTCTGTATACTTCTTGGATCTCTTTCTGTAGCATTTTCAGATGTAGTAAGTACTTATTACTTTGTTTTATGAATATATGTGTAAGGTAGTGTCATCATTCCTGTACACATGCTTTCTGAAGCTTCAAAGATGTTGGTGATAAATGCATGTCTCAATAAGTCAGTTAGTCTGTTTGTGAGATTTTTGTTTAGGCTTCGTGCGGTAAATAAGACAGTCAATAACTTCCTCATTTCCATTGGATGGCATTGTTCTTGTTTTGAGTTGAATAATAGGCATCTGGCATCATATTGTTTGCAATGATGTTAAGGTTGCAAATAGGCTCTAAACGGGTTTTATAGCCACTTTGTTGGTTCATTGATATTAAGTTTATTTTTCGATTTTTAGAACCTGAAGATATGCTCTATGAATGAGGCCTATTTTGTGCCCTCATTCTTATATTTGTTGAATGGAGATTGCAACAATTTTATCCATCAAGGTTCTAGTTTGAACTTGCCCCAGTTTCTTATGTTTCATTCATCCCGAACACTTCCCAGACTTATGCTACTGCAGCAATAACAGTGTTTCATTGTGTCTACTTTTAAAATACAAACTAACAAGTGCTTAGAATAAATAAGTCTTAAGTAAAAGCCTAAAACAGCTGTCCTTTAAACTTGTCTACATAGTATTTTCTGTGAATAATGTGAGTGCATGGGAAGATGTTATTTTATAGCCAAATTGGAAATGAATGTACTATTTCCTTCAAGTGAGTGTGGGGGGTTCCTGTGGAAGCAACTGGGCCTGTCATTTTGAGAAGTTGTTCACCAAGTGTTGTTCCATGGGGCCCATAAGTCTTGCTTGCATCCCCTTCACTATGGCGCTGGGTTGTGACAAAATTTTGGGAGAAGGGGTTAACCCATTATTTGAAGTAAACTGATTACATATACTGTTGCTGTTGTTATCAGGATGCGTAATTATACTGAATTTTTGCAACTGGCTAATTGTGCTTAAGTTTGATATGGAATTCAAGTTCGCCTTACTTGCTGCTTCACCCTTCCCAAGTGACTTCTCCTATGGTCAATTGGGCATACATGATGTTACTCTTGGCTAAAAATTACATTAACCTGCATTCTTGCTGTTCAAGATTGACCTGGTGAAGGTTATGGAGTGCATGCTTTGGCTACCCAAAACGTTTATGGGGCTTATTGAAGTTCATTTGATTTTTTTTTTGTCGTTTGCTTGGGCTTGTCAGAGTTGATCGGCATATGCACTATATGCACACCTGGCTTATTGAAGTCCATTTGATATTTTTTTGTCAGTTGCTTGAGCTCAACAATCTGCATATGCACTATATTCAGACCTCTATATCCCATTTATGACCTCCACAGATTTCACCGCCATTTTGCTGCGTGTTGTTGTATTTGGTCTTTATCTGTTATTTCATTCGTCCTCTTGCTAGCCTATTGAGATAAAGCATGGTGCAGGTTGTGGACTCAATGGTTGTGGAGAGGGCTCGTGGTGAATCACAAAGCATGTCAGGATCTCTTCAGTCTTTATGCTGGGGTTCATCTGCTTTTGGGGGCATTGTTAGTTCCTACTTCAGTGGCTCCTTGGTGGGTGCTTATGGTGTGAGGTATGCCAGATATTCTATCTTTTCATTTTTAACATTTTGCTATTCTGACTTACTCATGAACTTCTAATACTTGCAGGTTTGTCTTTGGATTAACAGCTTTGCTTCCTTTAATAACATCTGCAGTTGCGGTACTTGTGAAAGAGCAGCCAGTGCCTGGCTCGGCAAGGGGACAGAATATTTTGTTGGACAGTACTGGCTTTTTAGAAAGCTCAAAAAATAGCATAACGCAATTGTGGGATGCTGTAAAGCAACCCAATGTATTTCTTCCTACCTTATTTATTTTCCTATGGCAAGCAACACCACAGTCTGATTCTGCCATGTTTTATTTCACGTATGTTGATTCTTGATGTTTACTTGCTATTTATTTTAATTTCCATTTATGTCTCGCTAGTGATGACTATTAAGTATTTTTTTGTTTCCAGTACAAATAGACTTGGTTTTACCCCCGAGTTTCTGGGACGTGTGAAGCTTGTCACTTCTGTTGCCTCACTGGTTGGTGTTGGACTTTATAATGGTTTCTTGAAAAGTGTTCCCTTGAGGAAGATATTTCTGGTGACTACTGTTATTGGTTCAGCTCTTGGGATGACTCAAGTATGGTTTCGTGCCCCTTCAATTCAAGGCCATTTGAATTATTTGCACCTTCCAATATGTATTTTGCATTTGAAATGGGCTTCTATGCCATCTTTTAGGTTTTGCTTGTCACTGGATTGAACCAGCAGTTTGGTATAAGTGACGAGTGGTTCGCGGTTGGCGACTCCTTGATAATAACAGTTCTCGGACAGGTATTTCTTTGTCTATCATGATATTATATTGTTTATGTTGTATAGCTTGTGTAGTTCTTTTCTGCAAGGTTAATCACGAGTTCCCTTGTCAGGTGTCGTTCATGCCTGTTCTTGTATTATCAGCAAAGATATGCCCAGAGGGCATGGAGGCAACTCTTTTTGCAACCCTGATGTCCATATCTAATGGTGGGAGTGTCCTTGGGGGTCTGATAGGAGCTGGACTAACTCAGCTCTTCGGTGTCACGAAGGATAGATTTGACAAATTAACTTATCTCATAATTCTTTGCAATCTCAGTTCATTGTTACCTTTGCCACTACTGGGCCTCCTTCCTGAAGAAACTGCTGATGTCGAATCTAAAGAGAGCGGTGATATTGAAATGAAATCTAATTGAACTTGCTGCGGCGACATTGAAATGAAATCTAATTGACCTGGTGCTTTGCCATATGTGGATTTTGATCTACTTGCTAGACGAGACCACTGTAATTGGTAACATAGTTACTTTTGCTTTAGGAATAATAACAGGTGGAAAAATAGTTGTAAATATCAAAATGGTGCCTTAGAATTGTCAAGTTTTATCAGTTAGTCCAAGATTGTAGGGTAATCTCTTGGTTGTATTTACAAAGCCTGTTGGGGGATGACATATTTTATCATCATTTTTTCCTCCAGTCGTACAATAGATAAATTTTTCTTCTCAAATTCAAAGTACGATTTGATTTCAGTTGCTTGCCCAGGGTTTGCGAAGCCCCTTGAATTTGTAGAAAGTTATCCACCAACAGTGTTGTGGATTCCCCGGATTTTAGTAAGTTATCCTCATTGTCTAATGCTCTTCCCAGAATAGCCCATGTACCTGTGGAAACACTATGCATCAAAAAGTGATAGCCCATGTACCTAATGGTTCGTTTGTCATAGATGCTATCTAATAATGCTTTAAGGTACGTGAAAGCATCAAACATACAGACAATATAATCCAACACATCAAATAACTAACATGGTACGTGCACTTGTTATTTTAGATAATGAATTTGAATACACGAGCTTCTGTCACTTGCAAGAAATGCCAATATTTGTTATATAGTATGCTCTAAACCAAATATCAAGAGGATTGCTATGCCAATGTATTTCAAGCTGAACCATCAGTTTTATTTCCTGGATTCTGTCATTTTCTGAAACCAAGAAACAGAAACCAGATAGTGAAAATAAGTTTGAGCCAAGAATGTGAAATAGTGACACTCTTTCCAGGGAACCTCTCACGTGGCAAACTGATTGGAATTCACATGGGGTGGGGCATTCAATTCCCACAATGTGTAGTCACATCTGAATAGTTGAACCAATTTTCAACAAATTAGGACACTAACAACCAAACCAACTTTTGGGGTTTGGCACTATGGCCATAAAGAAGAAAAGAGTTGGTTAATGTTCCAAGTTGGTGCCCTACAAATCTATCTCCCAAGTCCCTACTGGGGGCAAAACTCCTGCATTTTTTATGACTGATGGCTCAATCATAGGCATGAACATGATGTGTTCTGCACAAGTTCCCATGTATTTAATTCTTCTTTCGTGGAATTTAATTTCTTTACCCTTCACACCTGCAGCTAGCTGCTACATGGAGTATACCTTTCACATGATGAAGAATTAGCTTACTCATAGTCCCATTAAAATTAAATAATATGCTTATAAAACTATTGCTACATGGAGTATACCTTTCACATGATGAAGAATTAGCTTACTCATAGTCCCATTAAAATTAAATAATATGCTTATAAAACTATTGGTAAAATGCATGTTATATTCGGTGGAGTGTGCACTGAAAAGTGGAGATTCGTCATTCATCCACACACCCATATAAATATGTGTGTGTGTGTGTGTTTTTTTTTTTTGTATAAATAAAGAGTGAATGTTATACCCAATATAGTCCACCACGTATAAACATTTAGGAGACCTAAAACTATCATATTAGCCGCAGTTTTATCATACTTGTAATTAAGTGCCCTATCCTATGACTATTGATAGTGTATTTTGCACACACAAGTTTTTGTTTTGTAACTGCCTATTTGCTCCATGAATGACTCTTGTTTGTTGCAGCAATTCTTTAAGTAGGAATGATTGCTTTCATTTGTTTCCATTGACTATTTTATCCATAATAGCCAGGAATACAAGTGGCTTTGTCTGGTTTCATAGTTTTTGGATAAGATATTTCACCACCACCAAAGTAAACCTATTCTTTTGCCAAGAACATCCCAAAAGTTGTATTATGAGAATAGTTGGACATCCAATAGTAAGAACCCTAATGATTGAAGCCATTATAATGCCAAAAGGTAATAGTTTTGAGAATTATACTAATGATTAACAATGTTAGATGCACTTGTGATACACGAATATCCATGTTAACGACATGATTATCGCATAAATCTATTCCATGCTTGTATAATGACAGAAAATACAGAGACAATTAAATTATATGACAAGTTCAATGGTTTCATGCAATGAAGTTGTTCTTGCCTATATATGTGACAAAAATAAAAATACTTACACTACAGCTGATAATGGTACACTAGCTAGAAATGTCACTTTGATAATCCATTAGCACAGACGATTAGTACAATAATTGCGATTATAATAAGCTAAACACTTAGTCAATATCAATCATGACAAAGAATAAGTAACACAACATCATGATAAGCATGCAGACTTATATATTAAGATGCACCAAATCTAGCAACCAAAAACTTACATTCCATTTTCTTTAATTTTAACATTTTTTTTTTCATTTTTTTTAATCTCTGATATGATAAGATCCACATGCTGTATGAACCATCTGAATTAAAAAAAGGGTGGATGATTGCAGTGGGAATGAAATAAGAATTGGTTGAGAAAGAGGAATAAGTGGTTAGGAGAGGAAAACACATAGTGCATGTGGGAAGCCATGTGAAGGGCATTAAATACAATACTCAGGCCCCCATCAGACAAATTTAACCTACCTGCATATGATGATGATATGTAGGAAGAAAACAGGAGCCCATGTGGAGAATCATTGGAACTCTTGAACTATGTATCTAGAGATTAAAATTTTGAAGCAATGGATTGAAGAATAAGGTTATTCACATATTGTTTGATAATTGTAAGCTAAACCACATTATTATTATAGTCTAAAAGAAAAGATTTACAGCAATATTAGTATCAACTTCTTTGATGAAAAGTTTCTTGAAACATTTTCTTTTGGTTATTACTTCACTTTTCTTGAATCCAGCAAATAACACTAATCGCACAACAAATACAAAAATTTGCTTGGTTCACGATAAATGGCTATATCCACAAGCAACGGCAGATAATGGATCTTCACTATAGAGAAAATTTTGTTATGGATAAAGTATTCTCGAGTTCAAATTCATTGAGCAGATGAAAAAACCATATGAGTTATTACAAGGACCTGAAAATCAAAGCCAGTTGATAACTAAAAGTAAATCTGTATTTCAGGTCATGAGGTTAGAACATAAGACACTATTTCTATGATTCATGGCAATAATGTATACACATTCAGCATGTTTGAGAGCTTTTGATTTAAAGACAGTCACAGGAAGTCCTATGTGGCCATTGGAATTGCCGGCTGCCTACTGGACAAGAAAGTCACATACTGTGGGACTGGACACTGCCTTAGCACTTTTTGCGTGGCCTCAAATACAGAAGTGGTCTTCATGGTCTCCTCAGCTGAACAATCCCACATGCTAAGCCCTATTTGTTTGTGGAATTTTAAAAATAAAAAAAAAGGGTTGGAGAAAGTAGACATTAATTCACAAAAGAAACTAACAATAATCCTATAAAAACTAACAAGAGCTTTGTTTTTTGATGTTTTCATGTACCAGACATTATGTGGTGTATTTATAAGCTTAATAGACAAGTATAACATCAAATAATTGTGGAATGTCCCTAACATTTTTTCCTGAAGAAGGCTTACTAATTTAGAACTTATGTTACGTGGAAGGGTCCGATTGTGGCGTAAATTGTATTGTATGCTGACAACTAGTTATTTCTCCATCTTGGCGTAGACAAATTAGGACATGTTATTGATTTAATGAGGTTGGTTTTAGGACCGTAATGAGATGAATTTACGATAAATTTGTCAAAATTCAAGATCCATCTCACCAAAAAAAGATTGGACATAAGATTCACCCCATCCCGCCTCCATAGATTGATTCTCACCGCCCCACCTCGAATCAAAAATTTGATGGATCCAATCTACATAGATCTGCCAACCCCGCTAATTAAAAGTTTATGGCCTTATATTCACTTCAAACATAGTTAGAAGATTTACTTCATGAACTTCAAATTCCAACAGCAATTGAACTCAGAACATATTGCCCTCAAATTTAAAACATATACATATGCAGCCTGCGAGAAAAAAAAAAAAAAAAACTAAAATGAAGCAAAAAAATTGCACTACAAAAACAAGACAGAAATAGTCTTTTTTTTTTTCCACATAAGAAGAAAAAGTCAAACGAATACTTACTTATAACATATACTATTATATATATATATTTGGGATGAGTTTACTAAAATCCATTAACTACTTTTATATTTAGCTGAATATAAAAAATCAAAACTCGTTATCCACTCCAAGATTCATTTAGCCACTTCAAAACTGCTCCAAGTGGAACGAATTCTTGATGAGTTATGGTCAAACGAACCTATTGCCATCCTAGTTGTTCCAAGCTCCAATACTGAATTTTGAGCGCTTGGGACGAATTCGCGACGAGTTCAGAGCATATGCTTGAGCGCTTGGGACGAATGCCTTTTGTGCACCAATCACTGTACTTATGCTCCAAATGAATATGAATAAAAATATTTTTTTTATTTAGAAGGTTTAATCATTTATCATTTATTTAGGATAAATATTTGAATTCAATTTACTAAAGCAAGAAAAAAAAACAATTAGGGAAAATTAGAAAATAAAAATTATGCAATAAATTCTTATTTTCATTCTTCTTCAATTTCATTTCCATATCTATTCTTAAGTTTCCCATTGATTCTAGAAATTTGTCATCTTCTAGACTAGTTGTGTATACAGTCTTAAGTTTGTCTTATCATTTTTTTGCTTTATAATTTTTATTTTGTTTTAAAAACAATAAAAAATCTAAAATTTAGAAACTAAAGTAAAAACTAGAGACTAAAGTACAACTTTTTTTACTTCTTTTTTACTATTTTGCCTTCAATAAAGGCATGCCATCGATATGTCCATTTTCCTGGTAAAAAAAATACCAGAAAGTGATGTGAAAGTCTAATACATTTAAATTTTAGAGATTAAAAAAATCAAAATTTTAATTTGAAAGATACTAAAATTTAAATTTTAGATACTATTAGTGTGATTTGCCTATTTTAATTTTGTTACCCACCCTAAGGCCTTAAAACCAACTCTATCCAAAGCCAACCCTAGAAATGGGTAATAGCAAAAGAGAGACGTAGATTGTAGATATAATAAATAGAAATGTCAGATATTTATATTTTTTCGATACCAACTAGGTTTGCAACCTATTGCAAGAATATCACGCCCACACGAGCGTAGAAAAGTACAAAGGAAAAAGGAAAGTCGTAGGAAAATTTAATAAACAGGGACCATAATCATATAGTAGGTTTCTTAATTTCACTCCACTAATTAATTACTAATACCCAATAGCCAGCCAGGGGAAAATGTCAAACAAAATACAATAAATTAAAGACATAATGATGGATTATCAACATTACGTCTATTCACAGCATTATCTTTTTGACTATTAAAGTTATAATTATGGTTTGCCTATTTTAATTTTATAATAAATATGGAACATTATGTCTTAATTGTTGGATAATGTGAAAATTGCAGCACTAATTTCATGCCCACTACTTATGAAATCCTTTTTAAAAATGCTTGAATTGTTGACTAGAAAGCAAATTGTAAATAAAAAACTCAATAGTCTGCCTTTTTGAGGATATTTTTGTGGAAAGATGATGCCCATTATTTATTACTGTGGTTTTTGATTGCTACAAGGTAGGTTGCAAGTTGCAAATAGGGTTAGATGTTATTCTCCTATTTAATTAATATGATTTTTTTTTGTATTTAATATGTATAAGAATTTATGAATTTTTGTTAAAAATTAAGATAAAACAACAGAAAAAAAATACGAAAACAATTGTTATATGGATTCGTAGATGTACTGTTAAATATAAATATAAAATAATTATTCAAAATATGACTTATTTTAATATTAATTTATATGAATTGTATTTATATTTATTTTTAAATTATACAAAATTATTTTATATATTTTTATATTATTTAATACATAATTATGATATAACTTTAAAAGAATTATTTAATTCCCGTGAATGTGATAATAATTGTCCACATAGCAAAAAGAGTCTCGAAGCTACAATTAGAGCATAGCATTTGAATTGCTATGAAAATTTAAAAGTACGAATTGCGTTAGTATTAGTAATTATAGCTTTTCTTAACTTAGCAGTAATTATTCTGTCCTACATTTCAACTAGCCCTAATTATATAGGGCACCAAAGTTTCCTCATAGTTACATATTAGTCATTTAAATTTCAGAAGAATCAAATATAATCACTCAATTTTAGAGAAAAATGTACTTTTAGTTATTCAAATTTTAAAAATGCACTTCTAGCCACTCATCCTAAATTAATAAAATATTAATACATTTATATAAATACACATATTTGTTGATATATATTAATATGTTTACATAAATACACATATTCATTAATAGATATAAATTCATTAATAAATGCTATTATACTCAATTAATACATGTTTATACGTGTAAGTATATATACAAATATTCAATAATTAAATAATATAATAAATTTTTATATTTAAGTTTACCTTTATTAATAATTTATTTTAAATAATTATTATTAGATTTATCATTTACCTTATTAAAATAATGTAAAATTAATAAAATAATAATTTAGGTAATCACTAATTTAATGGGTAAGCTTAACAAAATGATAAATCCAATAATAATTATTTAAAAAAAATATTAATTTAGGTAACCTTAAATATATGAATTTATAGTAGTATTTAATTATAAATAATTATTTACACATATACTTACTATGTTAATTGTAAATAAAATAATTAAATATAAACTTTCATAATAGTATTTAATTGTAAATGAATATTTATACATATGCTTACACGTGTAAATATACATTTAATTTGATATAATAAATTTTATTCATGTATTCATATATATATATATATTTGTATATATATGTATTTATGTAAATATAATATTGTTTTGTTAGTTTAGGGCGAGTGATAAAAAGTGTACTTTTTTCTATAGTTAAGCAACAATGTAGACTTTTTTGGAATGTGAGTGATTAGAAAAGTATTTTTTTAATTAGGTGATTAGAAATGCATTTTTCTTTAAGATTAAGTGGTTGTATTTGATTCTTTTAAAATGTGGGTAACTATGAAGAAATTTTAGTGACTAAATATGTATTTTGATGGACCATGATCCATAAAGGTCCAAATGGGTAAATTCAAAGGACAAACTCGGATGATTGACCGAAATAAAATTAAGACTCCAAAGGCTAAGTTTATGAAATCCACGAGACAACAAACAAATTGAGTTATAATATTTAAGTGAAACTCATTAAGGCCATATAATTTAATCTCTCTTGTATCAACAATATAAATATTCATAATTTTCATTATTAAAAAATATGCAATTTATTAAACATATAATAGTTCTCAAATTCTCTAAATTATTTTTCTTTGTTCTAAATCTGACTTGAATTTTGAAAATTTTAACTGAATAAACTCCCGACATGCCTCACGCTTTATTGTGATACAAACAGTAATTCGAGTTCAAAGAGTTCCGTCAAACTAAGTGATACTACTACGTCAATATACTTGAAATTATATCACTTAAAATGATTGAAAATAGCGCCTTCTTGCCATGTGAACTATAAATATAATATTAAAACTAAAAAATGTCCAAAAACTCTATTTAACCTGCAAAATAATCTATTTCCATATTTTTAACTTACATTTTATTTATTTCAAATTTAGCAGTATATTGATGGATTCATACTATATGGCATTCAACCTCTTAGTAAGCGTGAGTAGTCAATGCCCTGTGAGTGTGAGTATCATGCATCAATAAAATATGAGGAGAAAAATACGAGTATCGTAAATTCGAATTCTTTTGGTGCTCGAAATATAATGTGCTTGTATTCTTTTCTTTCGAAATTTTTTACTGTGCTGTAGATGGGTGGATCCATTGAAAGAATAACTTATACGAATATCCGATTTAAATATATATAAATAACGACATCATATTTACCTAAAAAACGAAATAGGAAAAGATCATCCCCTCTCAAAATTTAATCAAACAAAATATGAAATATGGTAAAAAAAAAAAAAAAAAGAGTGAGTAGCCAATTCTTTGGCCCACTTCATGAAACAAAGTGTCATGCCATATCAAGTCATCATAAAGAAAGATCAGTACAAGAGAAAGCAACCTCGTATCATTGGAAAAAGGTAGCCCTAAACCAACCACTGAACTACAATGTGGAAAATTTCTAACAGTATACATCATTGCTTTAATAATTGAACGTGTCATTTTTCTAATGATGCCATTATGTTATCAACATTACGTGACTAAAAAGAGATTATTAGAAAGGTATTGAAAAATAGTGGAAATTAGGATTTTGTTGCTTATAGTTTTTTCCTAAAAATCTTATACTTTCCACTTAATCACGAGCAGTATTTATATATTAGATTCAATGACAAATAGTTGTTGTTGGTTGATCATCAATTTAATTGGTTGGACCACTTTAATCATCGATCCAATCAACCTAATAAAATTATCTAAATTTTTTATTATATTATATAAAATAATAATATATAATTTAATTATTATGTATTAAATTTTAAATATAAAAAAAAGATAAATTAACCAAGTAAAAATATATATATATCTAACAAATTTCTAAAATCCAAATGACCAAATACTAAATCTAAGTTTTCTTAAAAAAAAAGTTTAAGCATATACATAATACTAATAAAGTTTTAATTTTAAAGTTTAAACTTTAACTTTGAAACAAAAAAGGCCGGTTATTAAGGATCAGTTGGTTTTTTGATTCTTATTGATTTATCCGATTAAAGACAGTTCTGATTGAATTTTCAGTTATTTATAGCCAAAAAAATCGGACCACCAATTTCAAATTGAATTGATCGATGTAGTCCAATCTTCAAAATAGTGATTGAGAGTCCATTTCATGAAAACACTTTCTTTCAATTAATCCAAAACCTGCCGACATATCTTCAATGTAAATTATATTATTTTTTCATTACATTATACTAATTACCATCATATATATATTTTACAAATAAAATTTTATATGTATGCATTATAATAAAAATATAATAGAATTAACAATATAAAATTTATGTTTAAAATCAATCCACTTTCAGCTCATTTGGTGGGTGTGCATTTGTAGCCATTTGTCGAACACGTTTTAATTACATCAAACCATAGGCTACAATGCATTAAATAAAATAGTGAAATTTTACTTGTCGTGCAATAATATTTTGAGCATGTGATCTAATTTTCCCAATAGTATGTGAACTTTGGACCACAAACTTGAGCATCACACTTATTTCCTAACACCAATCAATTCTCGTTCTTCTAGAATGGACTATTCATGAAATGGGAGAAATTTTAGTTACATGGGATGTCATCTTATTTGTTAGGCCACATTGATACGTGCAACACATTTCTCAATTCAAATAACATAGTGCAAAATTAGAGTTTATAAAATAGGATTGAATTTTTGGTTCGACCAATTTAATCATAAATTAACGGTCAGTTCAGTCCGACTACATAAAAAAAAAATGATCAAAACTAGTCAAATTGATAGATCTCACAAAAAATTGGCTAAATCTATTAGAATTTATTTTTTTAAAAAAAGCTTAAACTTAATATTTGATCGCATGTGCGTGATTATTTAGATTATAAATATATGTATTTTTAATTATATATTACCTTGTACATAATATTAGTTTATTGTATTAATATTTCATAATATACAATAAAAAGTATAATTAATTTTCTTCAGATTGGTAGGACCGGTGATTGAACTAGTCCGATCAAATAAACCGTTTATCGACAATAAAATTAGTTTAATCACCAATCTAATTCTAAAAACCCTCTACAAAACAATTGATGCAACGACGGATTTTCTATTTATAATCATTCAAATTGAGGTGTGCCGTGGAGATTTTATTTTATTTTTTATTCAACCCCAATAAAATTATTAACTTTTCATATGTTGTACCATATTATATTTTTTAAGTAAACACATTAATATTTCAATTTCACACTTTGCAGCAGCTGTCGCATAATTTTCACATGGCATTGAGCAAACAATAAGCAAATAATTTCTTATAATAAAATGTAGAATCAATGGAAAATGTTGTGAGGTTAGCATACAATCATTCCAAGACACTAGAAAATATACACTAAATGATTAATTAGTTCCATAAATTAGATCCAAAAAAACTAAATAAAACTATCAAAGATTTTATTGTTCAGACATATGTGAAAAAGCTAACATTGAGATACAAGTTCATAAAACTGATATGATTTCTTTTGTCGACTCGTTTAGAAGAACTTAAAATTCCAACTTACGACAAAAATAAGAACAAAAATCTATGTAGATGCTTTTACAAACTTAATTTATTTTTATTTTATTTTTTTTGCGGAATCCTACTGTAAGTAGTAAATTGTATTAAATCCAATTGACTAATATTAACTTCATAAAATTCCATGGGATTGCTTAGAACGATCCAGTAAACACTATATTTCAGTGATGTATATTAAATATATATCTCACTATATATTTATACGCAAATGTCTGTGATTGTGTGTAAATATATGATGAGATACATATCCGATATACATTATCGAATGTAACATCTAGCCATTGCTTGGAACTGTGGGCATGAACATGGTTGTATCGACAGAAACTATGTGCACCAGCACAATAATTCCTACATCAACTCCCCCTGCTGATATAATTTCGCTTTAAAAGCTCAATCATGGCCAAGGGCAGTTGACATTAATGCAGAGACAATGCAATGATCTCCACAGTCATTCATATGTCGGTTTCATCTGTATCGCATTTAACTGTCTAACTGCAACACGAGATAAAAACATAGTAATAAGCAAAATAATTTAAAGAAACTGAGTAATTAATGATCCAAGACATGTTATTGCTATTGCTAGTGAAAGATGCATTCTTGATACAGAGTTTTGCTGTGTTGCACTGTTTAAGTGCAAAGAGGAGTACCCTTTTTACACTTTTCTCAACTGTTTTTGTGAAGCAGATCAACCAGATCCTACTTTAATCTATGCTTCTTTTTCTTACTTTCAGCATTTTCTTTTCAGTTTTCACAGTTTTTAAGACTGTAAGTTGTATGTATACATTGGTACATAATTTTCATTTCGAAGCTTCTACCTCATAGATTGACCCGAGTAAAAACATAAAATTTTTCAACTGATATTGTTTGTTTATAATGCCAATTAATCAGTCAAGTATGGTTTAGAGTCTTGGGACACTGACCGACCCGTGAATATAATCTAAGTCAAGTGGTCAATACATGCATGTACACAATCAAAGAAATATTGAAATATTTGAAAATATAGGATCATGTTACGTAGCAGTGAGACTCACCTAATATTGATTTGCATGATTCTTATTATTTAATGCTTTTACATTAGGTGCATACAAGAAAGCAACTGCCAATCAACCTTGTCTTAAATGTTAATCTGTGTAGTTTTACTGAATCCATATGGAGCCCTTCAAACTATGTCAACCGAAAGTAACTGCCAATAAACCATTATAAAATTTCTACCTAAGAAAACAACTAAAATTGCTAAACAACATGACAAAGGGAAGTCGAGAATCCAATTCATTAGACCTCTGTGGAATTTTTTTCCAATTGAAAGAGAAGGGCCACACCATCAGGGCCCCCCTGGCCACATTGTCTCATATTCCACTGCCCAATGTCCCTTAGAACATGGAGAAAATTATGGCAGTTTCCCCTACTATAAGTTCTCTCCTTTCTCCTTCTTCTTCCTACTTCCTCTTCCTCCTTACTCTCTAGCCATGAAAACCTCTCAACTGCCATAGAATTCTTTCTCAGATTCCAGGGAAAGAAAAACCAAAAAAGGAAAGACTGCTTTCACCATGAACTTAGTAGTATCATAGAGGGAAAGCAGTGATATATGCTGATAACCATTTTTTTCTTTCTTGAATTTGTTCATATCTAGTGAAACCCTTTTTGTAGTAGTGTTGGAGAAAAAGATACAGAAAGATGGACATTGAATTGGTAAAGTGTGAGTGTTGTGGATTGAAGGAAGATTGCACTCAGGACTACATTAATGAAGTGAAGGCAAAGTTTGATGGTAAATGGCTATGTGGTTTGTGTTCAGAAGCTGTGAGAGATGAAGTTAACAGAGGGAAGAAGCAATTTGGAATGGATGAAGCTGTTAAGGCTCACATGTCATTTTGTCGTAAATACAAATCGAATCCGGCCATCCGAGTAGCCGATGGGATGAGGCAGATGCTGAGAAGAAGGTCAGGGGACACTTCTTCATCAACTTCTTCCTCCAAGAAGTATTCAAGATCAGCAAGCACATCCCAAGTGGGAGATGACTCCAGATTCTCCTATTACTAGTTAGGAAAAAAGGGTGGTGGCCTCATCTTTGGATGAAATAAGGTATAAAGGTTCTTTCATGAAAATAAGTTTCATCCTATCTTGTTTGTACAGTGAGGTTATCTCAATGGAGGCTTCTACCTGGTTTTGTCTTTTTTCTTTTTATTTATCTAATGTATTGAAATCCTTTTCCTCTTTAGTAAAAAGAGTCAGCATAAATTTTGGGGGAAAGAGATTTTAGCTTCATACTTAGCAAGTCAAATTCTGTTGAAGCACTGATTCTTCCTTGGATACAGCAATCCAAGAAGTTTAAATCTCTTAGGTTAGGCTAAACAACAGGGCCAGGTTACCACAAGTCACAAGATAACAAATGCATGCCCTGTTCATGTAGAAATTAAGTTTTAAGAGGTGAAACAGTGGATACTTTAATACATGGTGTACCTTTATTTATTTTTTTATTTTTTGTGTTTTCTTGCAGAAAGATAGTTTTTATCTTGATAACTATACTCTCTAAGAAGTTTTTCAACTCCAAGATTTGCTACCAGGTTACCTGAGTTCCATCACCATCACTTCTGTAATCAATCAGATTCATCTTCTTCATTTGATTGAACTGTTAACCATCACAAGGAGGATTGTCAAACTGTTCCACCTGTGTAACATCCACCCCCAAAGATGAGTTATTATTAAGTAGTATTTCCTTAACCTATTAGTTTACCAACTTGGTCAAAAAGGCATTATTAAATATGCCAACAAGCTCAACTAACTCACAACTTGACTTAATGATTTCACCAATATCTCTTTCCAAGAAAGCAAAATTAAAGAAAATCAATCTGAGGGAGCTAGATAAATGGAAAAAAATAATCTCTTTTCTTCTACTCTATTGCCACTTTGCAAAGTTTGTTAACATAAACATGGCTTATAGTGGGGTTAACCGTAATCACGGGTGATTATTCAAAGCAGGTATATCTGCTCCATAAAGGACAGTGCATTTACCTATCATAAAATCCACTTAAAACCAGTTTTATTGTACTTGGGATTTGTCCATCCAAATACACATATACAATGAAAACACACACACACACACACACACTTGGGATTTCCAGAGGGCTAAATGCAGTTGCCTCATCAGTGAGTTATTATCATCTGACTCATCTTTATGTACTACCCTCCTGTTGTTTACATCAAAGATAAGCTTTTGCTATCACTGTATGTGTTTGGTTTTTGAAGGGCGCACAGTATTCTGCAAAGTGATATGCTGCGGCATCTCGGATCAGACATCTGACATACAACAGTTAATTTGTGGCCCATGTTTTTACCATGGACAATTCTGAAAGGTCTCAATCTGTTGATGTTGAATGTAGAATTAATAATCTTCCTCAAGTTCTACAGTAAGCACAGAGAAGAAAAAGAAAAAAAAAATCTCATGTTGCCAATAATAGAAACCACAGTTGCAATTTCACAGATAGGCCATGAGTTAATTCTTCTCTTTTTTTGTACAAGAATTAATTCCAAATCCTAATGTTAGCTAATTTAGGAAGGTAATCATTTATTTTTTTGGGGTACAAAAAAGTAATAAACTATATATTATATATGCTAAGTGCAATGTCTTCCATATAAACTTGTGCGGTATAGGCGTTTCAAATCCTCTGGAAAGGTAAAGGGGGAATTGTGAAATCAACTTATTGGTTACTTTCACTTCAAAATCCCACAAATAGGTCAATGAGGCACTTTTTAGGCATGCAATCACAGGAAAAGCATTTGAAATAACATATTGAACTCACTGATCTTTTAAAATGTGAACTCAACAACTTGAGGAAAAAAAAGAAAAAGAAAAAAGACAAGCGAATTACGACAGTTGCGCTTTGATCTTTAAAGAATGAATTTTGAAGTTGTCTTTCTTTTTCTATGCATGTAAGCCGCTAAAAAAGCATACTTCATAGTATTATTTATGTGCAATGTACAAGTAATATGGAAAATGACACAAATTATCTTCTTTTAGAAGAATAAAAAGAAAAATGAGATGAAGAGTCGCAAGAAGAATAAGAAGAAATGATGGTTGTTCATCACCAAACATCTCGGATAATAATTATACATAATGCTAGACCAGAAAAAGATACTTTACTACCAGATCAACAACTCAAGGAATAACTTTATAGAGAATTCCCTTTTCTCGAACTCTTTGGACCACTTTATCTTAATATGTTTTAGTTTAGCAACCGCTCATTTCTGTCTGCTTGGAAAAATTTGACATTCTTTTCAGAGTTCAGATGCTCTTGTATAATCCCATGCCTTTTAATCTTTTGTCAATTTCCTTGAAGGAAAGGCAGTTATTGTTCCTCTGCAGTTCTGCAATTCTAGTCAGACTAGTTGTCTAAATCTAAAGACAAATGCATCATTCACCTGTTTCAGATTATATTCTCTATCCTTTGCATCTTTTTTCACAAACTCAACCTGTTATTTAGTTATAGGAAAAGAACCCAATAGCAAACAACAATCATAACTTATTGGGTCAATCATGGAAGTTCTATTCTCCATTAATCAATCAATTCCACATATGGTTGCATTAACCAAACAAGTTTTTTAACCATACAGGGAGCTCATTCATGCATGTCCAAGAACAAAAACGTTTAGTAAAATGCTTTGGCAGAGAGGGACACATATATAGAGGAGAAAACCATTTCATGTGTTGCAATTTGCAGGCACCAGATTTGCACAAACATCAACCATTTTATGTGAGTTTAAATTTAACATTGAACAGAGTAAATAGTTTTATGTCCCATCCACACTCTATAAATGGTGCAGTAACCTTTCCTTTAGTTATGGTGTGCTAAATGGTGAATAACGTCAAAATAAATCAACCCCTTAACTAGTCTCAACCCTCAAATAATTGAAGGCAGCAGAAACTTAAGACAGAGAAAGCGACCGAAAAAAGAAAAGTGAACATTTGCTCCAGTCCCAAACTCCAACTAAAAAAGAGAGTAAGAAATAGCCAACAGAGATGTAATAGGGGAGGGGGGGTGGGAGAAAGAGGAAAAAATTGGGCAGTGAAATAAATCAAAAAAGTTCAGGGGGGTATAAAAGTCATTTCTTAGCTAACTGTTTCCAGCTCCTTTGTCCCTAACTCTCACGGCTACCTAATTAAAATCCCTCTCACATGACCGTTGGATTCAAATTTCAAAAAGCCCACATTTTCTTGTTTTCAAGTTCCCAAGAAAACCAAGCGAAACCCCTAGAAATTCCAAAACCCAGAAAAATGATTTCAAGAAGACCCAAAGTTCTCGAAGACACCATGAAAACAGTGATTCTCACTCCAACTTCCTCTGTAAAATCCACCACCACAATGGAGAGCAACCAGTCAGAAACACGAGACAGTTTTTACTTTCCAGGATGCAGAAAAGATGCAAACTGCAACTGCGAAATATGCATTGCGAGCATAAACGCGACTCTTGATTTGATGCCACAGAGCATCCATAGAAGCTCACTTACAAAACTCTCTGCTTCAAGGCCTGTAATTCAAAGAAGCCCTGTTTCTTTCGCATCATCTGCTGATCTTTTGACACCGAAATCGAGTGCTCGGATTAGGCCTATGACTTTGTCTCCACCTCTGAGTTCTACCGCAAGTATGAGTTTTCAGGAGAAGGTGAAGAGGAGAAAGAGGGAATTGGGTTATGGGGTTTTTGTGGCGAGGTTTCTTTTGGGCTTGATCTTGGTTTGTGGTGTGGAGTATGGGGTCTCTTGGACGGTTTCTGGGGTTCTGAAGGCTAGATTGTCGCCGGATTTGGTGAAGAATTTGGGTGAGAATTCACGGGATATTGAGGGCCTGAATGGAAGGTTTCTGTTCTTGAAGAATGAGTTAGAAGGGTTAGTTGGCAACAAGGTTTCAAGTTGCAGCTCTGTTGTTTCTGTGTGGAAAATCAGTCAGGTTCATTTACTCAATCTTAAAGCTCGTTAATCATATTAAACTTGATTCTTTGTATGTGCATAAATGTGTGGCTGAATTTGTGTTATGAGTGTGTATGACTGAATGGGTAGATCTTTGTTCCATTTTGTGAATTTTGAAGAAAATTAGATGAGTTTCTGAATATTGTTAAGTGTTTTAAATATTGATTTGGGTTTTAGGATGGTTTGTTGCTGAATTCGCGGTGCGTGCTGTACGAATCCATGACAGAGGAGGTAAGCATTTGGGGATGGCCATTGCAGACTGCTGGATTGCTCACGGCAGAATATTCTTTGCGATCATTCAGCATTATATCGGGAAGAGTTACAGAGGTAACTCAATTTACAGTCGATCATTTTTTAGTTGCGCTGGTTATGCCTTTTGCATATCATATTATTGGTTACACTATGTCACTTGATTTATCATTTATGCATCTTTCTTTTTTACAGTGGTCCACTGAGGAAGCCAATTATTTGGTTCGGGTAGCGAATAGTTCATGGGCGCAAGGAAAATGGAGTTCCTCTGTGGTGCAGTTTGATCCAAATACATGGATCTTGGAGTACAGGCAGAGCTTTCTCCTGGACAATGCAAGACTGGTTTCCACTGCAGTGGATTTCTTGAAGTTCAGGCTAACAAGAGAGTTTGAAAAGTTGAAGCAAGAATTCTGGCTGCCATCTGCATTTGGAAGCAGACATTCTGATTTTACAGGAGGGAGCATCCCAATCCCTACTTAAGAAAGTCATATCCATAGAAGATCTTTTATATTTCTCATGAGAAAGCATTCAATTCTCATTCCTCGTGAGAAGCTGTTGATGTTTAGCAATTTCTTTCATTCTTGAGAAATTTGGATTTAGGTTTGCAGCTGTTTATGTTTTATGTTACTTTGTTTTTGCCATTAAATTGTATAAAAAATAATTGCCGCCGAAATGCGTACTGCTTTTTGTTCAACAAGAGCTCACCTATACATATTAGAGAAACAAAGTTCAATAAACAGAGTGGAAGTTGTATTCATTATTGTATCTCAACATTGTAGAACAAACTCTCGTATTCTCGCCATTAGTCCTTAAAAGAAAATAAACCATCTCTACAGTGGTCAACTCTAGTTCCATCAGTTACAACAATTTCCTATCAAATACCAATGATGCCAATACTATGAAGTTGTGACGGTCCATATAGATCTAAAGGTTTTTTATTATATGAAAGCAGAGTGTTAATTTTTTTCCCTACTTTTTAGTCCAAAACATTGAGCAAATTTCTCACTGTGCCACAGACATCTTTAAGATTATTAGCTCGACCATAGAGATCTATCATGCAACCATAGTGTTCAAATTTGGGTGTAATTCCATATTCATTTACCATTGGTTCAGATACTTTTTGTCCCTCTTCAACTAATCCTCTTAAGGCCACAATCATAAAGAGCACAGTAATGCAACCCAGTTGGGCTCCACACATTTTCGAATTTCATCTGTTGAAAATGTTTCAGGGCATTACCAACATCTCCACGGATAGCCAAAACACTAATCATGCTGATTCAAAAATTGACATTTCTACTATGCATCCAATCAAAAACTTCTTTTGCTCCCTCAAGACTCACACTTGGCATACATATCAATAAAGTCAGGTTGGTGGCATACATATGGATGATGTCAAATTATATATTTTATAAATATTTATAGAATTAAAATATAAAATGAAATATCAATATTGTATGTAATGCACATATATTTGGTATACATATTTACTAACAAACGCATTAAATGAAACACTTGCTATTGAATTCATACTAATATTCGGTAGAATGGATTAATGTAATGTGTTTAGTGTTAGAAAACGTGACATGATTCAGTGGAATGGATCAATGGAATGTGATTAGTGGTAGAAATCCGGGGAAATGTGAATAGTTTTGCTTATATTAAAGCCTTCTTGGTTTAATAAAACAAGATTAAACACTTCTTATCCATAAATAAGTTTCAAAGTTTGGTTTCAACCCCATTCAATATCCTTTTGATTACAACTACCTAAATCAAAATAGTTCTAGTTTATATATAACAGTCTTTCTTGTTAAATTTTTTCAATAATATAATTTAAGCTCCATTTTTTTTGTGGCTAATAAAATTAAGATTTTAATTCATGCCTGATTTGGTTTAATTTAATAAATTACATAAATAAGTATAATTATACTTATCTTTTATGAATAAATTTATTTTGAAGGTGAAAAAAAGTATATTTGACTCACGAACAAAGGTCATCCTCATAATTTGACTCAATAACTAAGATGATAATACCCATCACGAATCTATCTTTTTTCTTTTGCTGGTGAGCACATGTATCCTTTTGATTAGCATGAATGCCATGAAGCCATTCATCGTACTTTTCACATATTAATTATATGTTGGCCCAACCTTCAATTTCAATAGTTTCGCATTGCAAATCTTGTACCAAAACCTGGGAATATTGACATGAACAATCGGAATAAATTTTTTGTAATCTTATATTTCCAAGAACCCTTTCTCGCAAAATTTGTTCTTTAAACCTGAAAACTTGAAAAACAAGCCTCTATCTCAAACCACACCTTTAATGATTCCAACATTTTCATTTTCGCCGCCCAAGAAATATTTTTATCAAGATTTTTGTTCTGATAATTATTCCAATTCTTTTCAACTCCACCATATATGGAGGCCATGAGGGTGCATCCTCGGGCAACCAAGAGGAACATTGCCATACGAGAAGGCCCAGATTTCAACTCCTCGCAAATGGAAAGAAACGCCCACAAAAAGCTCAGGAAATTACCCCATGTTTTCAGCAAAGTCTTAGAATTGCCTTTCCGGTCGGATGCTGACGTGGTAGTGGAGGAGGGGCCCGATTTCTTCCGGTTCGTCGCGGAAATTGAGGTGGATGGCGACGTGATCGTAGGTGATGTCAGGGCTCACGCTGTGGAGATTCACCCAGGGGTGATCAAGATTGTCGTTAGGAATGGTCACAAGCTTACTGGTGGTGGTGGTGGTGGTGGTCATGTGGAATTGTTCTTGGACAAACTGGAGGTCGATACGTGGCGGTTTCGATTGCCCTCGTCGACTCGGCCGGAGCTGGCCACGGCGGCGTTCGTTGACGGAGAGCTCATAGTGACGGTGCCGAAGGGCGGCGGCTCCCACCGGGAGTTTGTGGAGGGGGAAAAGTTTGGGGAGGTGGCAACAGACCTGTTCTTGTACAGTAGGCCTCGAATGTGTCTATATGAATGTCTCCTTGTCTTTCCCCAAACTTTGAACTGCAATAAAAAGATGGATTTGCATGAAACTTCTTGAGGATTCTCTTGATTTTGCGTGTGAAAAACTTGCATATATTGGGAATGTTTGGATTTGAATACTAATGTTTATGGAAAAGTTCTTGCCTACACCCCATAAAATAAGTGTGTGGGATTGATCCATATCCCAGATTTGAGACAATACATACATTCTGCATCTTCCTGAATTATGATTTTAGATTGGAATATGGAGACTGCAAATAGAGGTGTTTGAGTTTCATTCTGGTCTATTGTTGAGAAATTAGACAACTAAGAAGTATTGTGCCTGTTTAAACATAGAATTAAGTATTCTAAGTGATTGCTAATTCCTCAGAGTTTTCTACTGTATATAGAAAATTGAAGAGAGTTTTTTCATCAATTCCTATATGCTCGTTTTCCTAGTTACTACACAAGAAAGTGTTGTTTTTGTACTTTCTTACTGCAATAGTAAACTTTCTTGCTTTTTGGGTTTCACCAAGTTGAAAGAAGCTCGGGCATAACATAGTGGTAATAGCCAATTAATTGCAAACGTGATGCTAGATTACTACACTTGAGTGCGATGGGTGATCTTTAGTGCCTTCAACCAGCTATATATAAAATCTTGAAGGAGCATAGCCATCATTATAAACTTGGTCTTTTTTCCGGCTTTCTACAATTTCCAAGCACATCACATGAATATATGAATGGTGAACTTAGATGGTTCCTCTTGACAAATGCATATACTAAAATAACTAGTACATGCAGAAAATAGACAGTGACTTAGCCCTATCAGTTAAAAAAAGGTATACATATATATATATATATATATATATATATATAGCACTTAAACCAGCAATATCATGCCTTAAGTTCCTAGTTAAGGCATGTCAAACCCAATCACAGCAGGTGCAAGTATCAGGTTTGTGAAAGCTGCTTGTTTAACAGTTCACAGATCCCATCGAACATGGAAGTATTAGCAGGAACAAGATCGCTTACTCACAGACTGCATGAAGTTCAGTTCTTAACACTTCAGATAGCATGAATATTCTAAACTATTCAAAAGGGAATATTACATGCATCTAAAATTGTAATTTTTGGCAATCAGCTGTCTCTCCTCTAGTACACGGATTGTGGTCATACAGGTACCCTTAGAGTTCATATATCTGCAATCCAAGTCAAAACGATCTTCTCTTGCTCCCCAGCATAGAAAGCTACTACAAAATGCCCATCCAAGAAACCCAGATCACTGATTTTTGCCAAATATGCTCCGTTCAGAAAGATTGCTATTTTCGCATTGACTGGGAAAAGATTTGGGGTTGTTCTAGCACATATACATTTTTAGATATCTTCTTAGAAACCTATGAGTCACAACCTCATAATCTTCTTCCAATCAATGCCTGAAGGAAAACCCTTCAAGTGGAGCAAATTTCGCAAGAATCTCTGCCTCCTGCTTAGCTGCTTCCTTTTGCTTCAGCTCCCATTGTGATCTTTCTGAGTTAGCCATCTGAACCTCATTAACAATCTTGGGAACAGAATCAAACACCTGTTTTTGAGTGGAGGCAAGATCAGCAATCTTTTTTTGGTTCGTCTTAACAACTTCAGCAAGTATAGCTCTACGAGATTGTAGTATAGCAATCTGTTCATCTATTTCTTGAATGGTTGATGAGGCAGATGCATCTTCAGCCTGGAGAAGAGCTATTTTGCCCTTAGATAAAATATAGTCACTTTTAAGTTCACTAACATGGGCTATGCTGGCCTCAAGCTCCATAAAGAATTTTCGAGCTTCTGCTGTTATCCGCTTAGCATCTAGGAAATCTTTGCTGGCCAATGGAATTTCCTGAATGAGATTCAGCATAGAAAATTCTCCTGGGCTTAGATATGGATCATACTGAAGCTTGGATGATAGGTTTGTAACTTCTGAAAGTTTGTTAGAGGTGATCAAACTCGGAACACCCATAGCTAGAAGGGAAGAAAGTTCCTCTCGAGCTTTAGCGAAGTCTTCCATTTGCAACACAGGTGCGACTGAATTTGGAGCTCTGGAAACTGACTCAGATAAAATGTCATCAAGGGAATTGAGATAAATTTCAAAATCCTCTGAAGTCATTTCAGCTAGATAATCTGCTAAGGATTTTGAGTCCTGAGGCTTGCAACCAAGAGCAGACTGGCCTGCAGCATTTTTTACTGGACAAATGGCAGCATCCGGATCAAATGCCTGGTCCTTCTTATTAGCAGTACTATCTGAACTTAATTGATCTGCTGATACTCCTGGTAAATGCACGCCCATTGAGGTGGTTGTATCCTCAGCTGTAAGCAAAATGCACTTTTTAGCAGAATTTCTTGTTCTCCTGAAATTTTGACTTCCCCACTCTGCTTCTTTCGAAGGCATAGCCCTCCGAGAAGGTCTATTTTTCGCTGCAATAGAGAAATGCACCTCAGTAAATATGACGACATAATCCCATAAACTACTCAGAGTCCAGAACATGTTCAGAAAATGAGGCATGATCAGGGAATCATGAATGTCTTCTGCAGATTTTGCAGATGTAGAGTCCTTTCTGCATAAAGCTTAGGATCAACCTGTACCACTATCTTGCCATATGTTGAGATTAATAATTTGATATACTCACTTTCATTAGGGCAAAAGGGTAATGTTTCTGAGTAATAGAATATTATCACATGAGTATTGAAGCTCAAAAATCAAATAGAAGTTGCACCACAATCTCATTGAAGTTCCAAATGACTTTTACTCTTCTCTATTTGCTTAAAATTATTTCTCAGGAATGTCAAAGTAAGACTTCTCTAATCGTGTTCAGTTGTAATCCATGTATGGTTAAAGGCTTTTCCACCTACCTCATAAAACAAGTTTGAAACAGAAGTGATCCATTTTTGTGGAAACACCACCCAAGAATAATACAGGCTTCACCCATTGTACTAAAAAAAATTCTGCAGCTAAAGATGGTGATAATTTGAAACATTGTTGTTATTCATGCAAGAAAATGCAGAAGCACTGTGTCTAATTCCCATCACATTGATAACTTACTATCTTAAGTGAAATATTGAATGGGAAATCATTTAAGGTTTTTCATGGTACTTGCGATTTACAAGATTATAATATTGTTTAATGGCGCAAAAAGGTTTACTGTGACTGGTAGGTTACTGTAATAGCTGACCAGGCCATCAAACTGACTGACCATACAGAGGTTAACTACAAACCATATCATTTAAAAAATCTAAATTCCTAGTCCAAATTAAATAGCAAACAAGGGGTTATATAATTAAGCAAATGAATGCAGATGATGAAAACAATACATATATATCTATATATATATATTCGTATATATGTTTACAAACTCATGGAAAATTCTCAATTATTTTAAGTAGCTGGGACAAATTCCATGAGAAGAGTCTATTGCTACATGTTAATTATTTTTTTTATGATTCTGTAAAATCTATTAACGTATTTAAGAAAAATAGAAATTCCTGCATCAGCATAAGATCAATGAAAGGAGAAGCTAGCATGAAAAGGGACAACTGAAAGCCTGTCCTGATTTGTTAATTTGGCTTCAAAAGTTTCTAAGTAAACCAGAAATAAAAATTGATTTTGTAGCTTCACAAATGCAGAACGTGGACTATTAACTCTAAAGCCACCAAAGTGAAATTCATAAATGGAATTAAAACTTGGTTTTCCAAAAAATTGGTTAATGCAAACTGTTCAATCTAAACTTACCTTTCCTTATAGACC
This sequence comes from Paulownia fortunei, assembly GCA_019321725.1. Taxonomy (NCBI): domain Eukaryota; kingdom Viridiplantae; phylum Streptophyta; class Magnoliopsida; order Lamiales; family Paulowniaceae; genus Paulownia; species Paulownia fortunei. The sequence goes on along the minus strand of CM033123.1, from coordinate 2,808,469 downwards.
TTATTTCAGCTGGGATTTCCCAAGTAAATGATGCAAAAAATGCGTCAACATCTGCTTCAGGAAATTCAGATTGAAGATAACGTGTTATAGAAGGCTTGCTGCCAAGCCATATTTTCCTAGACGGGCTTTCCTGAAGCCTCTTTGGAACAATCAAGAACCTATGGGTATAGCAGCCTGAAGAGTTGATTTTGTTTCCCACTTTCCAAGTCCAAACATCACCAGGACTTGGCCAATCTACAGGAGCATATGGGAGTCCTTCTCCAGATGCGCCAGGTGGAACTGGCCTGAGAGTGCTATCATCCTTTCCCATCCCATTAGTTGAGCTGTTGGTATACTCAGAAACATCAATCTCCATTATTCCAAATACTGTTAGCACGTTCAAGCGGGTCAATTCAAACTATATACAAATGAATATTATTGTTGATTTGAAACAATAAAGAGGCTGAGTAACTGTTCAAGTACATAATTTTCAAATTATATATATAACAAACAAAAACCATATGCCCTCATTTCATTTTACTCATTATTAGACATAAAATTGTCTACGAAGTTGAGTAATAAAATGCTGCTCAATTATCTGTACACACTAAAATGAATGTTCTTATATACATCATCTGCTAGAACTAGAAATTTCTTTTAACAAGACAAACAAAAACAATAAATATCAAGTCAGAACAATTCTTTGAGACATGCAGTAGCACTCAACTTATAGAACCTTCAGCTTCATTACATAAACTTTAATAGTGAAAAACTAGCTTTCGATATAAAAGCAAATTGGCTTTAAACCCCAAATCATTATCTACAGAAATATTTGACCTTTTCAAAAAATCAGAAAAGGTGGTGCCACCCAAATAATGGATCCCAACACACGGGATCTGAGACTTGAGGGTATGCTGCTAATATGCATTTCAATTGTACATCCACTAAACTGTTCAGTTCAACAACCAACCAAAAGACGGACATCTTTTAGAAAATGTCATATAAGATCCCAATATCTTGTTTTACTCCTACTGAAGATACACTAATCCTGTACTTGTCAATGGAATTGCACCCATGGAGAATGAAAGACGCAATTCTAATTTCTTCCTTTCTTCATTTTGTTAAAGATTCTGTTTCAATAATAGTATTATAGTAATTGGCAGACAAAACAAAATGTATCTATTAAAAGACAATGTTATAATCGAACTTACAACATAAATTAAAAGTCTCTAAAATAGATTACGTAGCAGAACATTAATATATCCACACATCTTTACTCTGATGCCTGACACAACTAGCTTATGCATATAGGTACATTACTAAATTTGTCGTGACACGTTACTTTGTGTTGGAAAACTCAGGTGTAATTTAATGGCCCGAATAGTTTGAGCAGAATAACAACTTAGAAATGAAAATCAATGCAAGAGGACTTTTTCCTTTAAGACCAAGTTACCCCACGCTTGATCTAACGGAATCCCAACATATCCCAAGATACAACGACCATTCTTCAGATAGTAGCACTACAAATCTCAACAACAACACGAAATGTCTCCCAAGATACAAATCTAAAAAACAACACGCAATGTCTCTCAAGATACAACGACCTCATATAATAATGTTTTGAATTCTTTTAAGACACAACTGTTGGAAATGTGGCATTGAATGGACAAAAATGCCTGTCTGAACGCAAACATATGTCCTTTCGTGCAGCTGATTGTACAGTCAGCTCTTTTCAGTTAGTCACCGGTTGACTAGTAGCTGCTACGCTACATGTCATACTCTGAGCAATACCACTTGTCACAATATGATTGGAAGAAAACAACTATTTTTTTTTTTTTAAAAATCTTAATTTATTTTGTACAAAAAGATGTATCCAGTGTTTGGGCCTATACAAACCCAAACCCAAGCTGGCCACATGTGGGCTTTGGTCCAAAGCCACTAGGATGTAGGTCTATTATTGGTACCCCTTGAGCCCAAACCCAAGTATTAAACTTGAACTATATAAAAATAATCTCAATTCTTTCCAATTTCTAAAATGGGATGGAGGATGCCTTCCCACCATCTTCTTCTAATTCAAAAATTTAGACTCTAAGTGGCTCACTTTTTGGCTTTAATTTCTCATGCACTCAAAATTGATTTTAAAAAATCAAATATATTATTCTCATCTGCCTACTCTTTAGATTACATTTAGCCAAATAATTCCCCATTTCTTTTAAATGAGACTCATGTAAATAATTGGTTCAAGTTTGATCAAAACCAAATTTGCAAACCAATTTAACATTTTCATAAATATACAATTAAAAAAGCAAATAATGAGGAAATTACTGCAAAAGGGGTTCTTAATTCCGCGAACTATTACAAAGGGGAGAAAAGCGAACATATGTAGACGACCTTCTTAGCAGTTAAATAACAAAGATCTTACCCAATCATCTGCATGCAAAGATTAAAACTGATACCCTTTTTTCATGTCTTCCTTTTAGTGATTTTTGAAAGTTTTTTGAACTTTAATCTTTTTCTTAATTTTTTATCTGGGTTTCATCTAGGTTGACAGAACAAAATACAGTTTTATTAGTAGAAAATGAAGGAAAAGTTGCATTAAAAACAGTTGAATGAAACTGTAGATCTTCTAATGACATGGATTAACCAAAAATGTAGCTACAATTGAACATAATAAAAAGAGCAGCAGAGAAAATTACCTCAGAAGCAGAGATGGAACTATGTTAGAAGACTGAATAGAGAAGGTTTTCGACAAAATCGATGGTCCCTTCAGCCTCTCGCGAATTATGACCACAGTAAAGAGGACAGCAGTTCCACTTTTTTGGAGGTGCTTTGAGATCGTATGATGTCTTGACATGTACATGCGCAAGACAACCAGAACAAAACACCGGTGAAATGACATTTTTGGCCCTTGGAATTTTACCCTTCTGGCTTGTTTGGTGTGAGAGTGACGAATTGAAACTTTAAAAGAGAAGGAAAACACAAGGGAAAGAGAAGATACCCTCTACTTCCCCTCTGTTTGGTTATGAATAATAATACAGGAGTGGTACCAAACATGAAAAGAAATGGTTCAAATTGATGTTGGACAAAAAGTTGGTGTATTTATTTATTTTCTTTTTCTTTTTTTTTATTTTTGAACAAACATACCACGCAGAACCGACAACGGTTCGTTCGGACCCAACTCGTGACCATACTGTTAACCACAGTTCACGGGTCGGAACTTAAATCGGCCCGTGAATTCACGAGCCGATTACGATTCATCTAACCCGTGAACCAACACGATGGTTCCATAGGCCGAAATTGCCGGGCCCAATTCGGGGATTTTTCAATTTTTTTAAATTTTTTTATTTTAATTTTTTAATCAAAATATTGTAAAAGTGTCTTATACAAGTTTTGAACCTGTCATCTAAGTTATTAACTGAATACTCTAATCAATTGAGTTAATGAACTATATGTTTATAATTTTGAATAAGTGCATAAATAAGTTTCATAATTTATTTTTTTTATTTTTTTCCTCTTCAAATTGTTTGTCTTGTTTATGAAAATTAATATAATTGGTGTTGTGTCCCTTTTTAAATTTAAGTAATTAATTTCATCAAGTTACAAATCAAATCCTATATTCATTCTACATTTCATCTTAATAATAAATAAAATTTTAAAAATTATATAATGATGTTACTTTACAATTATCTTAATAATAAGTAAATTTGTAATTTTTTAAAAATATTTAATAACCTTACTTTACAATATTTACTGTTTATTCCCCGATTTCTCATTTAATATTATTAAATTATTGTAATATTGTATCGATTTGATATGATAACATTAACTCCAAATACCAAAATTTAGTAAATTATGTTTTATCAATACAGTGTAAATGAAAAAATTATTTTCTAGAACTTTCATAAATTCACTTTTGTTTTGAATCATATGCTTAAATTTTACCTATTTTTTTTAAATTTAAGTTGTTATTTTTTCATTAATTTCAAAAAGTAACAATATTTTTTTGCAAATTTAAGTTTAAAAAAATTTTAAAAAATAAAATAAAATATAACGGTTGGAATCGGAATCAAAACTGGTGGTTAATCGAAACCGGCCCGACGGTTCCAGAACTCGAATTTTAACTGGCCTTGACGATTAAGGTTAATGATCGGAATTTTCTTGAACTGTGAACCGACCATTCCAAATCGTAACCGTCGATTTTTAAAGCGTGGTCAGGTCTATTAGCAAGCCTTGTATTATTTCAAATGACTTTTATTATTTTGGAATAATATCTTCCATGCTTTTGAGTATATTTTGTTTTTAAGGCATTGATGATTTATTATTCAATTTCTTTAAAATTTATTGGGTTCTACTTTAACATGAACCTTTTTAATAATATAAACCCTCTGTTATCTCATTCTTTAACAAAAGTAGCCTTAAGATTGAATCGATAAATCAAAATTTAAATGGGCTCTAAGTATAAAAATCTCGCTTTATTCAAAATTTTCATGTATAATATTATTTGACATTAATATGTGTAAAACCAATTTTACGATACTAAATATAGTGGAGCTAATGAAGTTCACATGAGTAAAAATTTACCCTTTGACAATAAATTTAAAGTTGAACTTTTCAAATTTGATCTGTCACATTATACTTCATCTCATTTTTAAGAAAATTACTAAGCAAAACTTAGACTAATTGTAAAATTTATTTTACACAATAATTTTGTCAGTTGTCACTCAATAAAAAGTGATTCCATTTTACTTTTCTATATACTAAACTAAATTATTTAGTATTACATTCAAATATATAGTCTCATTCTGAATGGGATGTAATATTAGTTAATATGAAAATGGATTTCTTATTTGAATTAAAGGTCTGTGAAATGATGGAGATGTTACACTAATTTGTATTCAAAACCCCACTACTATGAAGTCTTGATTGAATTGCATAAAAGTCATAAAACAAACTAGGCAATCCATTAATACCTTATTAACAAATCTAAAAAAATAATTCTCCATTAGTCAACTTAAGAAAGATGAATTAAAGTTGGATTGCCTATATTATAATGTTTACCTAAAAATTAAATACATAATGTATATGATAAATTTAATTCTGCAAAGTCATGCATCCATTATATAATAGCATGGGCCTTGTTCAATTTTTTGCATCAATATTTTTCATAAAGATGTCTCGTATGTACTCTATCTTATTGCTCATTGCACTCTTGGTTCTTACCATGACTCCATCTCTCACTCATAGTTTTGAAGAAGAGTCGACATTGTTGGATTTCAAAATAAGTGAAAATGACCAAATCCTAGAAGAAAACGAGGAGATGTGGACTATTGATTCATCCAAACACCACCACGGCCACCATGCTCCCTCTCCTCACGGTCACCATGCTCATCCTCCACATCATCACGGGCACCATTGGCACCACCATGCTTCTCCTCCTCACCATCACCATCACCATCACCATCATGCTCATGCACCAAAAGGTTTTTAAAAGCATATTAGTTGCTCGAAAAAATAAATAAGACTTTGTTTGCATTTTTGTGATTGTCTTATGTAATGCCATATTTTCACATAAAAAATAGTACTAGCAATTACTGGATATTCTAGATGTGGCATGTTTAATAATTTTTATTACAACAATATGGATAATGTTGTTCATCCATTCCATCCTATTACTATGTCAATTGTTTCTAGAACGTTATTATTTCGTTTTTTATAACCAAATTTGTCATACATTCAATTCATAAACAACTGAGTAAGAAGTTAATGGCATAATAGTTCCTAAAACAAGAGAAGAGGTGATTTACTGCCAATAAATAAATAAACTGTGTGAATGAAACTCTATGGTGCACTTCTAAAAATGAGTTGTACCCGTGTTGGATATTTAGATATGACATTATACTCCTAGATATTTTTGAAATATGTATCTAACACTTCAAAACATGTCTAGAGATTAATAAAAAAGATAAATAAATACACACATATGACCAACATTAATTTCGACATATATATTAAATGCGTCCAATGCTAATAAAATAAAAATTATATAACACAAAAAACACAATATGTTAAAATATCATAATTTGATTATAAAATAATGTGTGTCCACATTTAAGTTCATTTAAATTTATATTAAATGCATCTTGAATGATTTTCCCTCATACAAATGATCAAATATTTTATATTCTTATTTTTTAATACAAATATAAATAATTATTATTAGTTAATGTATCCTAGTCGTATCATATCCAGTAGCTTGACTCAAATTATCTTAGAGTGAAACTTCAATAAAATCTGAATTTTCTTGAACTTTGACAATCTTCGAGTTATGTATAAGATTTCTGCTAAAAAGAGTTCCCAACACAAAATCTACTTTTTTAGTTTTATTACAATGGCCAGTGACCATGAAGGTTGGATTGGTCAATTCATGTGAGATTATATTGTTATCAGTGAAGCAAGACACAACAATATAACCAATTAGAGTATATGATAGTTTGGTGAAAAAAAAATAACTTTTTGTATCATTAAACAATATTTCTACTCTTATATTCACGCACTCATATGCACCAAATTGATACTTATGGGATTCATATCCACTTATGAGCAATCAAAATAATAAAACATATATAAAAAGTTTAGAAATTAAAATCATTTTTTTCAAACTTTAGTGATTTTTAGAATGATTTATAAACAAATTGATTGTCTTGTGAAAGAAAAACTTAGAAATCAGATAAAACTATGTTTGGATTGAGTCCTCCTATGAATTTCCTGTTACGAAAGTAATATTTATTCTAAGACATGAATAAATTACATTTTATTACAATTTTGAAGGATGAATTTGAGAAAATTGAAAAAAATAGGTACGACATTGCAATTAATGTTTAATGTCGGTGATGAAATGAATCTTACCTTTTTTTATATTTGAAGTGTATTATATTAATTTACTTTACTTTGATTTACTTTGAAGGTATATATATATAATTTACTTTGAAATTTAATAAATTAGTACCAATAATTATTTAAGCAATATAACAACATCTCTCTTATCATGCAACCGGACGCAATTTGGTGGGCACATAATAACCAACGAGGTTCATAAATAATCTTAATTTAGTAAATCTAAAAAGTATTATTAATTAATTGGCACATCAAATTTGATTGCAACTCAATGTTAAGTTCTAAGAATTAAGTTTTCCACGTAAATCTCCATCACTTCTGTTACATAATAAAATAATATTGTCCGATTTCGTATAGCTCATAAAAAATTATGCATATTTAGGGTACATTATAACTCATAATCTCATAATATGATATAGTGCATTGGACTTTTTTTCATGGTTGAAGCCGACAATTTTAGTTTTTTTTTTCTAATTCTATAATCCATTTTTTAATGTTCAATTTGCTAGAGTTTCAAGTCAAATTCGCTTAATTTTTGATTACTTTGTTAATCATTTTTATTTGAGAGGTCTGATATTATAAAATTGTCAAATCACAGGATTTGTTATTTGCTATATTTTATACCATTATCAATATATTTTAACAAAAACTTATAAGATGTTCAATATTGTACTAAAAATATAGTCAATACTAATCAACAATACCTACTAAATATGAAATTGTTAATGAATAACATTAGTCAATACGATAGTGAATTTCTTACTTGATTTTGCGAATTCTTGAAAGGATATGACATTATGAAATTTTGTTGGCGCAGACTAGGATTCAAAATCCGACCATTATGGATTTTGAAGTTAAATGCATAAACCATAGTAGGCAATTCACTAATTCAACAAAAAATCTCCAATGTTTGTCAATTTAAAAAAATAACTAATGTTTGATTTTACCATATTATATAAATTAGATATGGGATTAAATGCAATATGGCCAATCAAATTAGTTTTGAAAATTATATCCACTATAAAAAGACATAGGACACTTCGTCATTTTTGTACCATCAAATTCAAGAAAAATGTCTCGTTTATGCTCTTTTTTAGTGCTCTTTGGATTTTTAGTTCTTACCATAACTCCACATTTTATTCAAAGTTTAGAAGATGATTTAACATTTTTAGACTTCACACCAAATGAAAATGACCAAACTGCAAAAGAAAAAGAGGAAATGTTCAATATTTATTCATCTAATCATCATCACCACCACCACCACCACCATCATGCTCCTACTCCTCATAACCACCATGCTCATCCTCCGCATCATCATGGGCACCACCGACACCGCCATGCTCATCCTCCTCATCAGCACCATCACACTTATGCACCAAAAGGCTTTTGAAAATAGATTAGATATTAGAATAAAAGATTATTCGTGTATGAATGTTTTATGATTGATTTTCATGGATGAGCATATTTCTTATAAAAATAAATGCAAGCGTTTAATAATCAATAATTGTTGAAGTAGCATAACTGATAAAAAAAAAATTCTAACCTCGTAAATTATCTTATTGTACTATTTAATTACCATATCAATTATTTCAGAATTTAAATATTTTTGTTGGTTATAATTTAGAATACTTCTCATTTGATTTATAAGCGATCAATTATGAAATTAATGGTCACACTATTGCGTATAGTAGAGATTTTTCATCAATAGCCAGGAGTCCACCTTTCCCAATTGTCATGTTAAATTAGTATGATTTATAGAAATTTATTCAAGCGACAAATACATTGTCTAATTTAGACTGTTCTTCTATTATATGCTGAAATTATTATTATTATACAAAAAAATACAAATTAATTTTGTAATTCTTGTTTATTTCTTTCTTGGTTTGTTTTGAACGTGCACAAAAATGTCAAATGAGATTATGTAGCAAATGCAAACTTGATTAGTATATAAATAATGTGTGTGTTTAGAAAAATATTTCATGGTGGTCTTGTTTATTACCACGTATTTGCAAATAATAACACATAAAGCATTTCTATTTTTTCATAAAATTTAGAAAGAAAAAAAAATTACCCAATGGAGAAAAAGGTTAAAAATTAGATTATGTGAAAAAGTAAAATTAAATGAATTTGTCTTAAAAAAAAGCTAAATTAGTATCACATAGTAGCAAATTTGCTTTGCTTTAATTTATTTTATTATAATAAAATCAATTAACACCTTATGAGGTATCCATTTAACGACAATATAACAAATCTTATGTATATTCTTTTAGTGGCTAATGAGTATTTTTTTTTTATGCGGCATTGCTATTCTCAATAGATATATATTTTTAATTAATTTGTATTATATGTTATCGTTATTTTATATTATAAGCTATAACTTACTCAAAATTTACCTTATTAAAAGAACACATGGATATAACGTTAAAAAAGTATTTGAAGATTATACAAATATATGATAAAATTTATATGTTTAGGAAGCTAAAATTATCTTTTGAGTATCTCAAATAACATAGTATAGAAAATTGAGATTCAGTCGGTAATAAATATGAAAATTTGTTTACATGATTGACAAATCAAACAAAGAGCTCATTGCTTTATTTCATTTCTATGTAATCTTTTCCTACAAAACCATTGGTTTTTTCAAAGTTTTGTGGTGGAATGTGAAATCACATATTTAAGCAGGTGAGCACAAGAAAAGTTGGGATGAAGAAGAAAAGATGTGAGAATGTTGGAGGGTTGAGATTTGACCAATTAGCAGCATACTAATTGATGAATGTCTTATTCTATTCTTTTTATTTCCTTATTTTTAAAACTTGTAGAAATAATTGTACTTCCATTTATAAAGTTAAATCATACAAAATAGGGATTAAGTTTAAAAGTTTTTTTTTTTTAATTCTTGAAGTTCCAAAACACATTAGGCCTTAAATATTTTAAATTTGTTACACTTTTGATCTTTTTGTTAATTTCAGGAATTCAATAATGATTAGACTAATCTACTTATGGACTTTTTTTTTCCTGCACTAACATATAGATATATGAATTCTGTTTCATTTAGAATTTTGAATGCTTGTGCTAGTGCTCTGATGGCACCATAAAAATAATGGTAGCATATATTTCCAAAGTCTTTTTCAACCATATTAAAGAAAACACGAAATAGGCAAATTTTAGTACTTAATTTAATTAAAGGTATAGTGAAATATTGGGACAAAAGTACATAAATAGTAAATATGCAGTATGCAAAAATATGGATAAAATGTGAATTTAAATAAAGTATTTTGGACTAAAGTTACGGCTTGTTTTAAAGTTATTTTATATTATTGTGTTTTTATCACTTTTCATTATTTAAAACTCCTTTATATATTACTGGATTTTTATTTTTTTTTAACAATTATAAGGTATTGTTTAAGATAATTATTGATAACAACTTAAATTTTTATTAATACTATTTGTATTGTTAAAAAGATATATTGTATTATCACATTAAGATACTCATATGCACCCAACTTATGCTTATGCGCATTCAAATGATGCAGACATATTAATTATACAATATTATCCATTTCTAGTCCGCACTACACAAGATTCATAAATTGTCAACAATTTAGTGAAATTTGAAGGAGTAGTATCTACTTGGCGCAACAAATTTGATTGCAAATTCAAAATTAAGTTCTAACAATTAAGTTTTCACATTGATATGCATCATTTCTTCAATCCAATAAAAATAAATAATGATTTTATATAGCTCATCAAAAACTAATTCATGTTTAAGGAATATTATAACTCAATTATATAATATTTCACATTAATATTAGTGTATTTGACCCTTTTTTCTTGTTGAAGTTGATAAGTTTATTTTATTTCAAAATTCTCTCTCATTCATATTTGAAGGGATTCAGTTTGTTAGAATAAAAAGAAAAATATAAGGGTTATATTTTCTAGTCTTTTAATTATTACATTATTCAGTTTTGGTTGTAAAGCTTTATGATCATAGTAGTCGTAATGTTGTCTAATATAGTTAGTAATATATTTTTTTAAATGAATTAACTAAATTTCTCAGTCTTACATTAAAAAAATAATCAATTTGATTGTTAGCAGCACCAATTGGACATTACTATGAATAAATTAGTATTAGTTAATACGAGAGTGAATTTCTTACTCCATTTATGAATTCTTAAAGGGATATGATTTTGTGGAAATATTTAGACACAAACATAGAGTTCAAAGTCCTATTAATGTGAATTTCACACTAAAAAAAATGTCTCGTTTGTACTCTCTTTTGTTATTCTTTATGTTTTTTTTGTTCTTATCGTAACTCCACATCTCATTCAAGGTTTAGAAGATGAATCAACAATATTGAATTCCACAAGTAAAAATAAAAAAATCATAAAAGAAGAGGAGATGTTCAATGTTGATTCATCCAAACGGCTACCACCATCATGCTCCCCCTCCTCATGGCCACCACTACCATAATGCTCCTCATCCTCTTAGTCATCACCACCATAATGCTCCTTCTCCTCACAACCACCACCACCAGCAGGCTCCTCCTCCTCACGGCCACCACCACCATCAAGCTCCCTCCTCACGGCCACCACCATCGTGCTCTTGCTCCTCACGGCCACCATGACCATCATGCTCCCCCTCTTCTTGGCCACCACACTTATCCTCCGAATCATGACGGCCACTACTATGGCCCACATCGCCATACTCCTCCTCACCACCAACATCACGCTCATGCATCAAATTTTCATGGTGGTCTTATTTATTACTACTTATACATAATAACATGATACACTTATTACATTTTTCGTGAAAATTTGAAACTAAAAAATCCACCAAAGGAGCAAAAAACTAAAAAATTGATTACATGAAAAATTGATATTAAGTTGCTTTATCTCTAAAAACTTAAAATATATCTACCAAAATAAATAATAAAATATTATCACATAGCAGCAATTTTATTTTGCTTTATCTCCTTAATATAATAAAATCAATTTTAAACCTTGCTAGATATATCCTTTTAACATCATTTTATAGCAAATCTCATGGGATTGATTACATCCTCAAATGACTAATGATTGCTTTTCTATTTGCAATATTATTTTCAAAAGATACTATATTTTTAATTAGTATTATTCTTTTATAAATGAGTATGATTCAGAATATACTTCAAAATATACTTTATTCATAAAAGTAAATGGATATAAGTCTTTTGAAAAAAAATTATTAAAAGTTAATTGAAAACAAAGTAGGGCGAATAAGGTTTATATTTTTCTTGTAATGACATTATAACAAATCTTATGTGATTTATTATATTAGTTAGTGACTAATAAGTATTTATTGATGTTGCATCGTTATTCTAAAAAGATAAATATTTTTAACATGTATTATATGTTATTACAATTTTATATTACAAATTATAACTTACTCAAATTATACCTTATTAAAAGAATGCATGGATGTAACTTTAAAAAAAAAACAATAGTATTTGAAGGTTAATTACAATTTAAAAATAAAATTTATATTTTAGTAGGTTAAAATTATTTTTTGAATATCTCAAATAACTCTACACATAGAAAGGTGTTCGAAACTTCTCATAAGAAAATTAGAATTCAATCAATAATGAAAAAGTAAATATATTTTTGTTAAATAACACCTGACGACACACAAAATACGGAATACCTAAACTTCAATACTTAATTTATTTAAAGTGATAGTGAAATATTAGGACCAAAGTACAGAAATAGAAAATATGCAGTATGCAAAAACACAGGTAAAATATGAGTTTAAATGAAGTATTTTGAACTAAAAGTACACCTTGTTTTTAAGTTATTTTATTATTAAAAAGATATATTATATTATCACATTAAGATACTTATATGCAACCAGTTAATGGTCATAGGCATTCACATAATGCACAAATCACAGATTATGTAGTTGTATCCATTTTTGGTCTCCACAACACAGGATTCATAAATTGTTAACAATTTATTGAAATTTGGAGTAACGTGAATTGGCGCAACAATTTGATTGCAATTCAAAGTTGAGTTATAATAATTAAATTTTCACATTGACCTTCGTCATTTCTTCTATCCAATGAAGATAAACAATACTTTTATATAGCTCAATAAAAACTAAGTCATATTTAAAGAATATTATAATTCAATCTTATAATATTTTCACGTTGATATTAGTGTGGTGGACCTTTTACATGGTTGAAGATGACAATTCTTTTTTTTTTTTTTTAAATTCTCTCTGGTTCATATTTAAAGATTCATTTTATTAGAGTAAAAAGGAAAATATAAAGTTTACTTTCTACTCTTTTAACTAATTTATTATATTATTTAGTTTTGATATGATAAAACTTTCAAACTATAGTATTTGTAATGATGTCTAATATTGTCATTTATATTTTTTAATTAAATTAATTGATTTATTCATTCTTACTTAAAAATACAAGAGTGGATTTCTTACTCCTTGAAAGAATATGATTTTGTGAAAAATTTTAGATTCGATTATGAAGTTTAAAGTCCTACTAATGTGACTTTACTGCATAAAATATAGTGGGCAACCCACTATTCGAATAACAAATTTGTAAAAAAAAATTAATATTTGCCGACTTAAAAAGGTCAATTCATATTTGACTTTCATGATTATATAATTAGATATATGGATTAAATGCATAAACATATAGCATTGACCAATCAATTTAACTTGGAAAATTTGTTCCACTAGACCTATTCAACTTTTCTGCATCAACACATTAAAAAGAAAATAAAAAAGTCTCATATGTGTTCTCTTTTGTTTCTTTTTGACTTTTTGATTCTTACCATAACTCCACCTCTCGTTCAAGATTTAGAAGATGAATTCACATTGTTGGATTTCATAAAGTGAAAATGAACGAATTTCAGAAAAAGATGAAATATTCAATGTTGATTCATCCAAGCACAAGCACAACAACAGTCATGCTCCCTCTCGTCACGGCCACCGCCGCAACCACCACCATCAGGCTCCCCCCTCATCATGGCCACCACCATCATGCTCCCCCTCCTCATGCCCACCATCATGCTCATCCCCTCACAGCCGCTATGATCATCATGCTCCCCTTCTTACGGCCACCATGCTCATCCTCCAAGTCATGATGGACACAATCATGGCCATGCTCCTCCTCCTCACTACCACCATCATACTCATGCACCAAAAAGCTTTTGAAAATAAATTAGTCGTTGGAATATATATTTATTTTCATGTATCTTATGAATAATTTTCATCTCTTTGCATACTTTTATTATGAATAATAAACAAGCATTTACTGAGTTATTTTTAAAATGGCATTGCCAAGAGATTTTATGGCTAATATGTGAATTATCTTTTCATGCTTTTGTCATCTATCTTATTACATTTGAATTATTTTAGAATTTAAATATTTGTCACAAATAAATATATTCATACAATTCATAAGCAATTGATTAAGATTGGTCATATTAGTTCTTAAAGTAGATTTTTAAACAATAGCTAGAAGTCCACCTTTCCTAGCTGTTATACTAAATCAATCCAATGTATGATAATTTATTTATGTGACAAATTTCCTTCCCCATTTAGACAATTGATCTATCATTGTTGAAATTATTGTTGTTGTATCAAGGCATCCAAAATAACTTGGTAACCCTAGTTTATTTCTTCTTGGTTTATTTTGAATGTGGATAAAGATGTGAAATGATATAATATAACAAATGCAAACTTGATTCATAAATGAATAATGTGCTTTGAAAAAAAAATCATGGTGGTTTTATTTATTACTACTTACACATAATAACATGATACACTTTTTATTTGTTTTCCTGAAAACTGAAAACTAAAAAATCCACCAAAGGAGCAAAAAACTCAAAAATTGATTACATGGAAATTTAATATTTAATTGCTTTATCTCAATATATATATATATATATATATATATCTACCAAAAATAAATACTAAAATAATATCACATAGCAGCACTTTTGTTTTGCTTTATCTCTCTTAATATAATAAAATCAATTTGAAACCTTACTAGATATATCCATTTGAGATCATTGTATAGCAAAACTCATGGGACTGATTACATCCCCTAATGACAAATGGTTGTTTTTCTATTTGCAATATTATTTTTAAAAGATATTATATTTTCAAGCGATACGAACTATCTCAATATTATTCTTTTATAAGTGATTATAATTCAAAATATACCTTATTCAAAAAAGTAAATAGATATAAGTCTTTTGTAAAAATAATTATTGAAAGTTAATTAAAAACAAAGTAGGCAAATAAGATTTTTATTTTTTTCAGTAACAACGTTATAACAAATCTTATGTAATTGGTTATATTCTTTAGTGACTAATAAGTATTTTTTATATTGCATCACTATTCTCAAAAGATAAATATTTTTAAACATGTATTATATGTTATCGCTATTTTATATTATAAGTTATAGTTTACTCAAAATATACCTTGTTAAAAGAATGAATGGATATAACTTAGAAAAAACAATAGTATTTGAAGGTTAACTATAATTATTAAAAAGTTTTAGATTTTTAGTAAGCTAAAATTATCTTTTGAATATCTCAAATATCTCTATATATAGGAAGGGGATCGAAACTTCTTATGAGAAAATTGGGATTCAATCAGTAACAAAAAATAAAATTTATTTTTGTTAAATGACACCTCATGACATACACAAACCAAACAAAGTTTATAATTTCATTTCATTTCTATGGTAAATCTACACAATGTATATAAATGTATATGAAGGACATACCTTCTTTCCATACCTAGATCATTGATTTATTCAAAAATTTATGGTGGAATGTTAAATTACATAACTCTATGCTAGGTGAGCACATGAAAAATTGGGATCAAGATGTGAGAATGTTGGAGGTTAGAGTTTTAACTCATTAGTAGCATACTCATTGACCAATGTCTTTTTTTTTTTTTTCTGGAACTTGCAAAGATAATTATAGGCCTATTTATAAAGGTAAATCATAAAAATGGGTATTAAGTTTAAAATTTTTATTTTAATTCCTGAAGTTCCAAAGCACATTAGTCCTTAAATATTTTTATTTTCTTCCAGTTTGGATCTTTTTGCTTAATTCAGGAATACAATAATAATTAGACTCATAAAATGAATATATAGGAATTCTATTCCATTTAAAATTTGTGTATGCTTGTACTAATGCTGCAATGGCTCATAAATAATTATAGCATATATTATCAAAGTATTTTTCAACATAATCAGGAAAATACGAAATAGGTGAAATTCAGTACTTAATTTATTTAAACATATAGTGAAATATTAGGACAAAAGTACTCAAATAAAAAATATGCAATATTCAAAAACACAGGTAAAATATGAATTAAAATGAAGTATTTTGGACTAAAGCTTGTTTTTTAGATTATTTTACATGTATTGTGTTTGAATCACTTTTCATAATTTAAAACTCTGTTATATATATTGCTGGATAATTTTTTTTAATAATAATTTTAAGGTATTGTTGAGATAGTAACAACTTATATTTTCGTTACACTATTTATATTGTTAAAAATATATACTATATTATCACATTAAGACACTTCTATACAACCAATTAATGCTTATGGGCATTCACATGATGCACAAATCTCAAATTATGCAGTTGTATCCATTTTTGGTCTCCACAACACAAGGTTCATAAATTGTTAAAAAATTAGTGAAATTTAAAGTAATGTTAATTAGCGCAACAATTTGATTGCAATTCAAATTTAAGTTCTAATAATTAAATTTTCACATTGGCCTGCATCATTTCTTCTATCCAATGAAAATAAATAATGTTTTTACATAGCTCATCTTAAACTAATTCATATTTATGGAATATTATCAATCCTATAATATTTTCACATTGATATTAGATTAGTGGACCTTTTAATAGTTGAAGAGGATAATTTTTTTTTTTAAATTCTCTCTTGTTCATATTTAAAGGTTCATTTTATTAGAGTAAAAAGAAAATTGTAAAGTTATTTTCTACCCTTTTAACTAATTTATTGAATTATTCAGTTATGATATTGTAAAATTTTCAAACTATAGTATTTGTAATGATGTCTAATACTGTCATTTATATTTTCTAAATAAATTAATTAATTTATTCAGTCTTACACTAAAAAATAATCAATGTGATTGTTGACAGCACCAATTGGATATTAATTATGAATGAGGTTAATATTAGTTAATACGAGAATGAATTTCTTGCTCCATTTATAAATTCTTGAAAAGATGTGATTTTGTGAAAAAATTTATACACGAATATAAGGTTCAAAGTCCTGCTAATGTGACTTTAATGCATAAAATATAATGGGCAATCCACTACTTAAATAATAAATCTATAAAAAATTCAATATTTGTCAATTTGAAAAGATTAATTAATGTTTGACTTTCTTGTTATATTTATTAGATATATAAATTAAATGCATAAACTTATAGTATTGACCAATCAATTTTATTTTGAAATTTATATCCACTATAAAAGGTACGAGCCTATTCAACTTTTCTATACCAACACATTAAAAGAAAATAAAAATATCTCGTATGTACTCTATTCTGTCATTTTTTGCACTCTTGGTTCTTGCTATAACTCCACCTCTCATTCAAGGTTTAGAAGATGAATCCACATTGTTGGATTTCATAAGTAATAATGAACAAATTTTAGAAGAAGATGAGATATTCAATGTTGATTCATCCAAGCATGGGCATCACCACAGTCATGCTCCCCCTCCTCACGGCCACCACGGCCACCATCAGGCTCCCCCTCCTCATGGCCACCACCACCACCATCATGCTCCCCCTCCTAATGCCCACCATCATGTTCATCCCTCTCACAACCACCATGACCATCAGGCTCCCCCTCCTCATGCCACCATCATGCTCATCCCCCTCACAACCACCATGACCATCATGCTCCCCCTCCTTACGGCACCATGCTCATCCTCCGAGTCATGGCGGGCACCATCATAGCCCGCATCGCCATGTTTCTCCTCCTCATCACCACCATCACGCTCATGCGCCAAAAGACTTTTGAAAATAAATTAGTTATTGGCACATAATATTATTTTCATGTATCTTATGAATGATTTTCATGTCTTTTCATACTTTTCTTATGAATAATAATACAAGTATTTGCTGAGTTATTCTTAAAATGGCATTACCATGAAATTTCATTGCTAATTTATAAATTATCTTTTTCATACTTTTATCGTTGATCATATTACATTTGAATTACTTTAGAATTTAAATATTCGTCATAAATCAATTTACTCACGCCAATTCATAAGCAATTAATTAAAATGTTACTGGTCAAATTAGTTCTTAAAGTAGATTTTTAACCAATAGCTAGGAGTCCATCTTTCCTAGTTGTTATACCAAATTAATATAATTTATGTGAAAATATTTGGTGACAAATTTCCTTCCCCAATTTAGACAATTGATCTATCAGATGTTGAAGTTATTTTTGTTGTATCAAAACATCCAAAATAATTTTGTAACTCTAATGTAAACCTTTCTTGGTTTATTTTGATTGTGGATAAAGATGTGACATGAAATAATATAACAAATGCTAACTTGATTTATATATATGAATAATGTATGTTCAGAAAAAAAAAATCTTGGTGGTCTTATTTATTACTACTTACACATAATACATCAAAAGCTTTCTATTTTTTCAATTAAAATTAAACGTAGAAATTCACCCAATGGAGCAAAAAAACTAAAATATTGATTACATAAAAAATTAATATTTAAGTGCTTTATCTCGAAAAAATTAAAACATATCTAGAAAAAATAAATTCAAAAATAATATCATATAGCAGCAATTTTGTTTTGGTTTATCTCTCTTAATATAATAAGAACAATTTGAAACCTTACTAGATAAATCATTTAACATCATTGTATAACTGATTACATCCTCTAATGAATAATGATGCTTTTATATTTGCAATATTATTTTCAAAAGATATTATATTTTTAAGCGATATGAACTATCTTAATATTATTATTTTATAGCGTTAATAATATTTTGCCATTTGAATTATGCATGCTTTTAAACTATGCCATTTTAAAAAAAAATTGGGCAACTCACCACTTAAATTACACGAGCTTTTATACTTTACCATTCAAGACCCATGCCGGTGGAATATTTTGCTCAGATTCAATTACATATGCGGCACATGTTAAAAAAGCTATCGTACTTTACCTCTCAAAATTTACATGATTTGTCACTTTGTCGCCCACTTTCATTTTTTTAAAAAAAATTATGTATATACATGTACTTTATTTTTTTCTTTAATTGACACTTATTATAATAAAAAATAGAATGTTAGTAAAATTAATTTTTCTTTTGTGCATTCATTTTAACTTTTTTGTTGAATTATTAATTTTATTTTTCAATTTGCTTTAATAAATTTTAAATTGAAGTAAATTATAATTATAAATTAGTAGAATTTTATGCAGATATGGAGCAATAATAAAATTTTAAATATAAAAATAATCAATTGTATTAAAATTAACATACTTTTATCTTTTTTATTTTACTTGAGTTTAGACTAATTATTTTTTCAATTACAGTGTAATATGTTCAAATTTACATTGGTATATATCACTAATTTTATTCACCTCAATTTGACAAATAACTATTCTTATGTTTTGTCATTTTTTATTTAGAATTACAATTATTTTAATTTAAAATTTAGTAAAGTAAATTACAAAATAAAATTTATAATTCAACAAAAAAGTTAAAAAAAAATACCCAAAAAAATTAATTTTATTGACAATAAATGTTTTATTATAATAATTGCTAATTAAATTTAATTTTTTGGATTAAGTAATAGAATAAAAGATAAAGTACATACATATACATAATATTTTTAAATTTTGTTTAAAGTGGGTTGACAAAGTAAAAAATATGTAAAGTTTTGATGTTAAAGTGTGATAACTTTTAACATGTATCAGGCATATGATGAAATTTCGACGAGTCTTGGATGGTATAGTGAAAAAACCCGTGCAGTTTAGGTGGTGACTTACCACAAAAAAAAAAGTTTAAAAGGTATAATGTAAAAATAGTCATAGTTTAGATGATAGAATATTATTAACCCTATTTTATAAGTGAGTATAATTCAAAATATACCTTCTTCGTAAAAGTAAATAGAAACAAGTCTTTTGAAAAAATAATTATTGAAATGTAATTAAAAATGAAGTAGGGAAAATAAGATTTTTATATTTTTAAAAATGGCATTATAACAAATCTTACGTGATTGATTATATTTTTTAGTGACTGATAAGTGTTTTTTGATGTTGCATCATTATTCTCAAAAGGTAAATAGTTTTAAGCAACAAATAATATATGTTATTGTTATTCTATATTATAACTTTAAGTTACTCAAAATATGGACAAAACATAAAAAAAATAATAGCATCTGAAGGGTAATTACAATTACAAAATAAGTTTTACATTTTAGTAGGCTAAAAGTGTTGAATATCTAAAATAACTCTACCTATAGGAAGGTGTTCGACACTTCTCATGAGAAAATTGGAATTCAGTCGGCTATGAAAAAGAAAATATTTTTTTTAAATGACACCTCATGATACACAAACCAAATAAATAGTTCATAGTTTTATTTCATTTCTATGTTAAATCGACACAAAATTTATTTGAAGGTCATATCTCCTTTTCCTACTTAGACCATTGATTTATTGAAAGTTTTATGGTGGAATGTTAAATTACATAGCTTTATGCTATATGAGCACATGAAAAATTGGGATCAAGAAGAAAAGATGTGAGAATATTAGAGGGTTGAGTTTTAACCCATTAGTAGCATACTCATTGACCAATGTCTTATTCTATTCTCTTTATTTATTTATTTTTATTTTTTGAACTTGTAGAAATAATTATAGGTCTATTTATCAAGGTAAATCATACAAATGGGGATTAAGTTTAAAAGTCTTATTTTAATTCTTGAAGTTCCAAAGCACATTAGTCCTTAAATATTTTTATTTTCTTCCATTTTGAATATTTTTGCTTAATTTAAGGAATACAATAATAACTAGATTCTCAGCTAACATAAACATATAGATATTTTAGTCCATTTAAATTTTTTGAATGCTTGTACTAGTGCTTCAATGGCTCATAAATAATTGTAGCATATATTTTCAAAGTTTTTTTCCGAAAATACTGAATAGGTAAGCTTCAAAACTTAATTTATTTAAAGACGTAGTGACAAAAGTACATAAATAGAATATATGCGGTATAAACAAGTACGGGTAAAATATGAGTTTATATGAAGTATTTTGGACTAAAACTATGACTTGTTTTTAGGTTAATTTACATGTATTGTGTTTGTATCACTTTTCATTATTTAAAACTCTTTTTTTTATATATTGTTGTATAATTGTTTTTTATATGCAACCAATTAATGTTCATGGGCATTCATTCACATGATGCAACAAATCTCTACCTATGCAAATGTATCCATTTTTTGTCTCCAAAACACAAGATTCATAAATTGTCAACAATTTAGTGAAATTATGAGTAATGTTAATTCGCACAACAATTTGATTGCAATTCAAATTTAAGTTCTAATAATTAAATTTTCACATTGACTTGCATCATTTCCTCTATCCAATGAAAATAAATGTTTTTATATAGCTCATCAAAAACTAATTCATATTTAAGAATATTATAACTCAAATCTTATAATATTTTTGCATTGCTATTTCTGTAGTGGACCTTTGATACGGTTGAAGATGATAATTTATTTTTTTTTCAAAATTCTCTGTTGTTCATATTTGAAGGTTCTGTTTGTTAGAGTAAGAAGGAAATTGTAAAGTTTATTTCCTACTCTTTTAACAAACATATTAAATATATTACATTATTTCATTTTAATATTGTAAAACTTTCAAATTATAGTATTTGTAATGATGTCTAATATTGTCAGTAATATATTTTTAAATAAATTAATTAATTTATTCAGTCTTACATTAAAAAATGTCAATTTGATTGTTAGTTGCACCAATTGGATATTAATTATGAATGAGGTTATTAGCTAATACGAGAGAGGATTTCTTACTCCATTTTACCAATTCTTGAAAAGGATTCAAAGTCCTAATGCATAATAAAATGGACAATCCACTACTCGAACAACAAATCTGCAAAAAATTCCAATATTTGCCAATTTATACAGATAAATTAATATTTGATTTTCATGATTATATTAATTATACATATGGATTAAAAGCATAAACCTATATCATTGACCAAACAATTTGATTTTAAAAATTTATATCCACTATAAAAAAAGTATGGGCTTATTCAAATTTTTCTGTACCAACACATTAAAAAGAAAATAAAAATGTTTCATGTGTGGTCTCTTGTTACTCTTTTTTCTCTTGATTCTCACCATAATTCCATCACTTGTTCAAGGTTTAGAAGATGAATCAATATTGTTGAATTTTATAAGTGAAAATGAACGAATTCTAGAGGAAGAGGAGATGTTTAATGTTGATTCATCCAAACACGGGCACCACCACCATCGGGCTCCCCCTCCTCATGGCGACCACCATCACGCTCCCTCTTCTCATGTCCACCGTCACCATCATGCTCCTCCTCCTCACGTCCACCATCATGCTCATACCCCTCACAACCACTATGACCATCGTGCTCCCCCTCCTCACACCCATCATGCTCATCCTCCAAGTCATGATGGGCACCATCATGGCCCGCATCGCCATGCTCCTTCTCCTCACCACCACCATCACGCTCATGCACCAAAAGGCTTTTGAAAATAAATTAGTTGTTGGAACATAAGATTATTTTTATGTATCTTATGAATAATTTTCATGTCCTTGCATACTTTTATTATGAATAATAATACAAGCATTTGCTAAGTTATTCTTAAAATGGCATTGCCAACAAATTTCATTGCTAATTTGTAAATTATCTTTTCATGTTTTTATCATCTATCTTATTACATTTGAATTTCAAAATTTAAATATTCTTCATAAATCAATCTACTCATACAGTTCATAAGCAATTGATGAAAACATTACTCATCATAACCCTATCACACCCGGATTTGATAAAACAGGATGAATTGAGACAATATTTTTAATCAATAGCTAGGAGTCCATCTTTCCTAGATGTATTAATACAACTTATGTAAATTTATTTAGTGACAAATTTTTAGACAATTGATATATATCGGATGTTGAAATTATTGTTGTTGTATCAAACTCCAAAATAATTTTGTAACCCTAATTTTAATTTTTCTTGGTTTAATTTGATTGTGTATAAAGATGTGACGTGAAATATCGTAACAAATGCTATCTTGATTCATATATGAATAATATATGTTCTGAAAATTACTTACTCATAAAACATGAAAAGCTTTCTATTTTTTCCATTAAAATTAAACATAGAAATTCACCCAATGGAGGAAAAAAAAACTAAATAATTGATTACATGAAAAACTAATATTTATGTTCTATCTCAAAATATATATATATATATATATATATGTGAAAAATAAATTTTAAATAATATCACAGAGCAGCAATTTTGTTTTGCTTTATCCCCCTTAATATAATAAAACCAATTTGAAACCTCACTAGATATATAACATCCTTGAATGATTAAAGATTGCTTTTTTAATGTTGCAATATTATTTTCAAAATATTACATTTTTAAGCGATATGTACTATCTTAATTTTATTATTTTATAAGTGAATATAATTCAAAATATACCTCATCAATAAAAATAAATAGATATAAGTCTTTTATAAGAATTATATTTGAAAGTTAATTTTAAAAAAAAGTAGGACAAATAAGATTTAAGTATTTTTAGGAGGTTATAATAGTCTTTTGTGTTCTCATAGTTAAAACTCATATAATGTACATACATACAAATAATACTTGACGAATATTATTCTATTTTGATAAATATTTATAATATTTAAATATTATTTAAAAAATATTTAAAAAATTATTTATAAGTATTAATGAAATATTATATAAATAAAAAATAAAAGTTCTAATAATTTATTGATATAGTAATTATTATTAAATAACTATATTATGTTTGTCATAATTATAAATATAATGATATATAAGTATTTATAAAATATTTTTTATATTTTATGAATAAGTACAAACATAATTCATATAAAAATAATATTTATATAAACCATATTTTTACTTTTAAATAATTTTTATATTTATATTTTACTTATATATTTATGAATTCGTATATTTACTATTTTCATATTTTTTATCGATCTTTTTGCTAATTTTTAATAAAAAATTTATATTATATTCATAGAGTTAAATGTCTAATTTGTTTTCCTCCCATATTTAATTATCTAGGTCAATGATAAAGGTGTACGATAATTCTCTGGACAAAATTTGGATTTTAGTTGAAAGTGAATGCAAATTATTTGCGTAAAACGACATCGCACGATAGACGGCCAAAACAAGAGTTCATCGGCAGCACAAAACTGAGAATTTCCACGGCTCCAGCTCCAGAAGATAATGGCAGCAGCAAAAGGTGCTTGCCTCAATCATGTTTCTAGAGAATCCCCTGATGTCAAACGCCTGGCGAAGTTCTACATAGAGGTTCTCTTTAATCTCCCTCATCGCTTTCCCTCACGTTTCTTTTCTTTTCTTTTCTTCTTTTTTGTATAAAATGATGAGGTTAAAATCAAAAATGGCGAGTTGGTTTTGTGGGTCTCTTTGGAATTTCCGGTATTTGAGCCAGTAAATAGTCCTAGTTTTTGGTGCTTGTCTATGTGGATGTGTGGCGTATACTGGTACGTGTTACGAACTTTCCTTGATATGCTTCGGTGGAACGAAATTGAAATGGAATATGGTGATTTGAACTTGTTGAAATTGAAATTTATCGGATGCATGGCTTGTGTGAGTTTCTGTTTAATCCTTGTTAAATGTGTTCCTGACTGTTCTTGGTATCTTTCGAAATATTGTAACAATGAAGGAAAAAAATGTGATCTTGATTTGTGGGGTTTTTTATTTTTAATTTTTCAGATTTTTGGTTTTGAGCAAGTGGAGAGTCCAAAATTCGATTTTGAGGTGATATGGTTGAAGTTGGGTTCGTCTTTCTACCTGCACCTCATAGAAAGGGACCCCAATTCTAAGCTTCCAGAAGGCCCATGGAGTGCTCCGTCAGCAGTGGCAGACCCCAAGAATCTCCCCAGAGGACACCATGTCTGTTTTTATGTACCCAATTTCGACTCCTTTGTTCAGAGCCTTAAGGTGCATGTATGATGTCTCTCTTCTTTGTTTTGTGCAAAAATTAGATGGGCTTTTTTCTTGTGCACATAAATATGTTTATGCAGTTGTGTGATTGTGGTGTTTAACATTGTTGACAATTGCGGCAGTGTGATACATGGCAAATATCAATGGGGTTATTGAGGTTTGCGGTGTTCTCCAAGTCCTTTTCTTGGAAGTATTTTGCTGTATCCATGTGCATCGTTTATACGAAGAATGTTGTGGACACACAAAAAGGAATAGATTAAATTCGGCCGCTTTATTTTGTAATTTAGAATTAAGATGAGGCTGAGTGTAGTTGTGGCAGTGATAGCTATATTAGGTGTATGTTTGCTTAAAAAACTTGGCTGGATTTTCCAAAATTCTGTCAACAGTTGCAACAAATATTCATGTTATGTCAGATTATGCCCACAACATTGAATTGTCTGTTTGTATCTTTTATTTTAGAAACGAAATAAATAACTACAATATTGGATAGTTTATATTGCTATTTCTTCTAACCTTTTCATGCATCTTATATCATGGAAGGTGAAGTTTTTATCGACATGGATGTTTCTAGCTACTCTCTTACCAAGTGACATACCAAGCAACCAAAAATTAGTTTCGTTAATCATTAAATTTGGATGTGTTCAGTCTGTAAATGTTCCAAATTATTATAGTACATGGTCATTTCCTGTCACCGCTGCATTACAACAATCAAAAAAGGCTGCTTATTCAAAAGCATTGAGTTGTAATTTTATCCTAAGGAACCAAATCAAGGTCATTTACAATTGAATCATAGAAGAGAGAACTTTATTATTTCTTTTTCTCTTGTTGTGTAGCATTTAGCAAAAAGAAAACTGATTCCCTGTTTTGACTTTTTCCTGTGTCTTATGAAAGATTTGCTTGTTTTCTCTGATCAGGAGAAAGGAATCAAGATACATGAGAGGACTCAACCAGATGGGAAGATAAAGCAAGCATTCTTCTTTGATCCAGATGGTGAGTTATTCCTCCATTACTCAACATCCAAAATGATTTTGATAGTAAAATGAAGAATTTTTCAAATTATTTAGTGGAATTTATTGTTATCTTTCTTTGCAGCAGGAGGAGTTAAAGTAATACTTTTGTCTCACTCAAAATGAATTAAACTTTTCAAAAATGCATTTTCCTGCGAAATTGAACATTTCTGTTCCTGTTTTTTGTAACCAAATCTTTGTTCTAATTTGCAGGGAATGGATTGGAGGTGTCGAGCCAGAGCCCAGTACTGTAAATCAGGTAGTTTCATGTGATCCAAGGAAAGTAGTAAATTTTGCAATGAAGTAGAACTACTAAATAAAATGTTGAGATCACAAAGGTAGTAGTAGTACAGTGCAGTATTGAAGAGATTAGTTGTGATGAAGCCAAGTATTTTAAAAAATAACGTTCGTGTATCATGTGTTTTTATCCCTTCCTTTGTGTTCTCTGGTTATCAATAAACCATTCATGGGTTTCTTGTAGCCATGAAACTGTGTTTTAAGAAATGCTCCAAAACGAAATTCTATGTTTGCTCTATGAAATTTACTTAGTATGCGGTTGAAAGTTAAGATACTTCCACAGATACCACAACTTGGCCACTCTTCTTGACGGGCTGGCCACCAGCAACACAACAACAATTGGGACTGATGATATCTATCTATGCTATCGAGCTCTCACATAACTACTATCAAGAATTCCTATTAATAATCTTGTATGGAGATAAAATGCACTAATGGTGCATTATGAGATTTATTCACAAAAATATAGAAAATAAAAAATCCAGAGATGTAACAAATTAACTTAAACTGGTTGAAATACCGTGAAACCTTATGTTTGAAGCTCAAATTGAGCTATTAAAAGAAATTGTGAGCTTCCCTCCACACTGTCATAGGCTTGAATGAGAAAACTAATTTTGTAAAATGCATATAAAAAAATTTGGGAAAGTTGAAGCCATCACTTGAACAATATTTAAGTTATTTGTTATCAGTTAAAAGTTATATATGATGATATCAAATTTTGATATCACTATCTAAAATCTAACAATCAAGACCCCAATTAGGTTTATGTAGTGTAATCATGTCAATGGATAATTATACATGTATTTTTGCATATTTACACAAAATAAATTTGATCTTCAAAAATTAACTTTTGCACATGGTCAGCTTGAACATTACTGATCAAATGAAATGGAATCGTGCCACAGTGTATCTCTCCCCAACTTGAAGTCGGTACCTTCCAAATTGTATATAATGGCAATTAAAATAAGGTAGCAATAAATTTCTACTATTATCTATTTTTGTGAAAAAAATAAAATAAAATAAAATAAAACACAGCACACAAAAATTTCTCATACAGCTTCTTCAGAGCGGTTGGCCCTCCACTCCTTTTACGCTTCCACGTGTAAAATTGAAATCCATGCTGTCCTAATATACAACTGCCACCTCTTTTCATAAAGTCTTGAAAATGTGCCAACACTTCAACTCCCTTCATCAGCTCAAAAAACATTAACAGCAAAAGATCACCATGAGTCAAGAACAACCGAGAAGGCCACAGGCCGGGGGGCAGCAAGAGCCCATCAAATATGGCGACGTCTTTCAGGTTTCCGGCGAGTTGGCGAAAAAGCAGATTGCGCCGAAAGATGCTGCCATGATGCAGGCTGCCGAAACCACGGTGTTGGGGCAGACTCAGAAGGGCGGCCCCGCCGCCGTCATGCAGGCTGCCGCCACACAAAATGAGAGGGCCGGCCTTGTAGGCCATCGCGATGTCACTGATGTTGCGCGGCGGGAAGGTGTTTCCGTTGCGGAAACTGATATTCCCGGGGCTCGTATAATCACTGAATCAGTTGCTGGACAGGTTATATCCCACATCCCTCAGTTGTTGTCCTCTTGAAGAAGAGAAAATATTATTTTTGAGCCTAATAACAACCGTTAATCAGAATTTAACCCATTCGGCTAATTATAATTTTCAATCGTGACAACAGATTGTGGGGCAGTACGTACAGGAGACACCGATAGTACACATGACGGCTACAGGAGAAGTCCGGCAGGCCGCAATAACTTTAGGAGAAGCCCTCGAAGCCGCAGCCCGAACAGCCGGAAATAAGCCTATTGACCATAGCGACGCCGCCGCAATACAGGCGGCGGAATGCAGAGCAACTGGTTCTAATATAATAGCTCCCGGTGGGCTTGCGGCCACGGCTCAATCTGCGGCAGCCTTCAACGATGGTTTGATCGGAGACGAAGGCAAAGTCAAGCTCGCAGACGTCTTAACAGTAATTTGCATATCCAACTTACTTGAGAAATGCTAATTCTTTGACCAAAAGTATCGTCGTTTGTTTCTTCATAACCAATTAACTGTTGTATAATTAATTACTAGGGGGCTACGGCGAAACTGCCTGCGGATAAGGCTGCGACACGGGAAGATGCTGAGGGGATTATGAGTGCGGAGCTACGCAATGATCCTAACATGAAGATGCACCCAGGAGGAGTGGCGGCGTCCGTGGCGGCGGCTGCCAGGATCAATGAGAGGGGGTCGTGAACGAAAGCTCGATAATAATGTTGCAAAAGTAAGATGAGGGGGTCTGTAAATGTAGTAGAAAATATGGGTAATAAGTAGTATCATGGTATCATCCTTGTATCTTTTCATTACTCTTATCGAGTATGCTTGGATAAGTACATATATATATATATATATATATATATCAATAAATTGATGAGTTCCCTTGTCCTATCATTTTTTCCTTTTTTTTTTATTATTGGCTCTGAGAATTTTCTATCAAATTTATATCACACATTTCTTTTTAGCTCCGAGGATTTTCTATAAAATTTTATATCCCACATTTTTATCACACATATAGCTACTTCACATGTGTTATTTAGTAAATCATAAAAAATCGAAGAGTTACTACTACTAATTCCTTTTTGAAATTTTGGGATGAAATTTCGGTCGGTCCATCAGGGTAATATCCATTCTATACTAGAATGGTATATATATGGATAAAAATTCAAGTGTTTGTTTTCTAAAATGTAGAACACTTGTATGATGAGTATATATCAAGTATATGTATATCAGGTGTAGTATCTATATATGTATGTCAGGTATAGTATCTATAAGACCGTCGATTATATGGCCCGTCATTTTTTTAATGAGTATGGTATATTTTGGATGAAAATTAAGTGTCTTATTTTTTAAAAAATAAGATATTTATATAATAAATATATATTAAGTGTATGTATATTGAGTGTAGTATCTATAAGAGCGTAGATTAAGTAGTCCGTTGTTTTTTAATGTATTAATGAAATTTAGTTAATTAATTCAATGTATTCCAATGTTATACATAATGTATGCTTGTTTGTAATATAAAACTACAATAAAATTGATGGTCTATCCTAGCAAGAAGGCAGAAGAGTTGAAATTTTTGAGTCTTTTGACTGGTGTATTCTACTAAGACTTCTGTATTCTAGTAAGATACAACAGTTGAGAACTATGACCAGAGCGGGAGTGCATGTGAGGGAGCAGAACTACGAGAGCGATAAAATTTTAAAATAATTAAAAGTGAGATAAAATTTTAAAATGTATATAAAAAATTAAACTAAAAATAAAAAAAGCTATTGTTGTATATTCTAAATAATGGACTATTGCATTTAAATTTGCATTGTGATATCATTCGGCTTAATAAACTCATATTAAAATGATCATTTTTGTTTCTCTCAAGTCTTGTTCAATAATGTGATTGTCTTTTCTTAGTGGGTTTTAAAAATATTTGAATTTGACAGGAAAAAAATTAAG
Source organism: Paulownia fortunei (assembly GCA_019321725.1). Taxonomy (NCBI): domain Eukaryota; kingdom Viridiplantae; phylum Streptophyta; class Magnoliopsida; order Lamiales; family Paulowniaceae; genus Paulownia; species Paulownia fortunei. The sequence goes on along the minus strand of CM033123.1, from coordinate 2,778,485 downwards.
ATTATTAGGGAAAAATGCAATCAAATTTTTTTACAACTTCCAACCCTTGCACATGTATATACAGACTCTCCATCTTTATTGTTTTAATTTTTCTTGCTTTTTGGACATTCCTTTTCATCACTTACAATTACTAGCAATAGAATTTTGTACAAAATAGAAGTGTTACATATTGTTTTACAAATAACGTTCAACTAGTTTGAAGCTTCAAGAGCTTTTTAACTATTTTATTAATCTTGTAACTTAAATGGTGAATAAGGTAGCTACATAAATAGATATTAAACAATTAAGTTGGTTTTCCATTATTTTTGAGTGCCTTCATAGGCTCTCATTGTTGAGCATTTTAAAATATTTTTATAAAGACTTCAAATGAAGCAGTATGTAAAATATTTAATTTCTAGGAGTAGACTTGATCCACGCTTTTTGTTTATAAATATAAAAAGATCGTATATATTATGAATATAAAAAAATCATAGATATTATGAACTTGGTCTATGCTTTTGATATTTAAAAAAAAGAAAAAATATAAATACGTGGACAAAGTACAGACTTTACCATTTTATATTTATTTTTTTGTTTTTTTGTATAAAATAATTTTTTTTACTAAAACAAAACCCAACATGCTTTCAATATACAAAAGCAGGTCCATACTTTGCCAAATGGGCAAGTTTTTTCTTGAGTTTGGGGCAAGTTTTTTATTTGTGATCAACTTTAATTTTGAACTTTTTATCAACATATATATTAGTATCTTAGGATACTGGGAATTAATTTTTTTTTGAAGATATATATGACTATTATTAATCAAGTTTGGGTCGGGACTGATTGACATGCGCCTAAGGAAAGTTAGTTGGGACAATGTTATTTTTTTAGCTATATATTGACACCTGCATTGCTAGTTTAGTTAAGCTTGTGTATTTGCATTATTGTCACTCTTATTTCTCTTTATCATTATTTTTAACCATAATAATATAAATTTATATAAAAAAATTATTTTTTCTATTTTCATCTAATCATATTCTTGTCCGACTAAATTAGTCATAAAAATTTTTATTTTTTATTTTTTGATAATTCAAGTATCCACTTTTGACTTAATTAATTCTGAAAGTAGTCGGCATTTTCTCTCATTCGACCATCAGTTAAATGTTGATATGATAGCAACTTATACATAGTTGAAATGGATTTGTCTGCGGATAACTTTTATCATGATACATTGACACCCATATGAAACACAAAAGTAGAATTTGAAGGGCCACCCACTAACGAGTACGACCACAAAAATCAAAATACTCTTTAAAAAAATCGAACCTCAAACCTCTAAAAAACACCCCCAGACAGACGCTTACCATAGACGTTATATCAATACATCATTTCAAATGGGACTGGGGATGTTGTTATACAAAAAGAAATAGCCTTCAAATTACTGGTTGCCAAAATATGCTGAGTGAAAGGAAAAACATTACACGTACTCTCTCGTACTACACATATGTATGACTGATCGAAGCTGTTCGACTTTAGCGAAAACAATCCCTTCTGCCTACAGTTGCATGAACTGCCATTCAATTGTTCCAACCTGCGAATGAAGAATAAAACTATGTAACTTTCCGGCAATACTTGTGCGGTAGCACATGATATGCTGCACTTTTTTGTAGAGGATAGATTAGCTTGCTAGCTACCTAGCTACCTAGCTATAACTAGGGTGTACTGCTCTACTTGATTCAGGTATTATTACCATGCAAATCCTGCTGTCCGCCTTCATTTTCTTCTCTTCAAAACTTTCCCCTTTGTTGCTTTCTGATTGTGTTTGCTACTGTGTAAATACATGAAGATTAGTTGATCATGTTATGAACTTGGAAGATATTCCAAATTGGTCTTTGGATCACTTGAGGCTGTTTGTTTTCATTCTCAACCAGAATCTTTTAAAGTTATACTAATTGAAATTTCGGAAATGCGTTTATTTACTCATTTTTATTAAAATTTTATTTTTTTTATTTTTAAAAATTTTTAAACTAATATTTTACGTCTTTTTATGCTAAAAATATTATAAAATAAATATATTTTTATTTTTAAACGTATATAGTCAATATATAAACATAACTAATTTAAATATATTTTTATTTTTACACGAAAAGTTAATAAACATATTTTTATTACTGAGAAAACTGAAAATATGAAATGAGATTGAAAATAAAACCAATATGGGGTAGTGTGTGATCTACAACAAGAAATTCAAACATGTATTATTTCTCAATGAATAAGATCTCAATTTCAAGAACAGATCTGTCCCTATCTTATTGTTGTTGTTGTTATTATTATTATTATTATTTATTCATTTCCTCTTGGTTGTGAATACAAGGTTTCCACAAATGCCCTTTGTTTTTTCTTTGTTCTCCAATTGATCTAAGGTTTAAGGAATTAACCTCACACTATTTTAGGGAATTTTTATTAATTTCTTTATCTAGTTCATATTTGTCACAGATTCCATTTTTAGTCCAGGTGCAGATGCTTGATTTTTGAATTCTATACAATTTTTTTCTTTTTTACTCAATTAATTTGATAATATAATTTCATTAGCAAAGATTTCAGATTTTTGATATACATGTACTCTAATTAATTTACTGTTCTTTCAACTCAATTCATATACCAGGTACAAGCTTTGATTATTGAAGAATTTATGCGAGTACCAGTCCACGCGCTCATAACAATTTAGTACTCCTTTCCCTCCCTACAAAGGATGTCAACATTCACTTTTCAAAATAATAACAAAAAGTCAACACTTTGACTTATATACCCTTCTTTCTTGAAGTGGTAATTAAGTTATAAATCTTAATAAATCAAATAAAAACAGACGAGTAAAATAACTATTTGTTGATTTTTTTGTACATAAAACTAGTATATTTGAAATAAAAAATAGAAATCTAAGCATCTTTTGCTAGACAGATATGGAGAGATGTTTAAGCTCAAATTCTAAAATTTGCAATTTTCACCTGAAATGTCCTAAGTACCCTGATTTTTTTTCCCAAAATATTGCTCTAGAAAAAAATAATTCTCAAAAAAAAAAAAAAAAAACTCTCAGTCTTTCAAAAATATTTCTCATATTGTTACTCCTACCACCACATGTACTATCATCATGTGGATCCAAATTTACTAGTTGGAATTTATTATTATTTTTTCATACTATATATGCTTATTTTGTTAGTATATTTACAAATGTTAGTATTTCTTGAAATAAAAAAGAGAAAATTATGCTCCATATGAAGAATTATCTTTTATCCGTCAATATTATGAAACTAGTTGAGCCATATTTTATCATCTCGTTCCGATAACACAAGATTGTAATATATTCTTCGGTCAATTTAATTTAATTAAGTTGAGCCAAAATTAATATCGCAATAAAAAATGAAGACAAATAATAAAAATAAAAAATAAAAAAAGTGCGACAATAAATGATTCGAGTATAAAATTATTATTATTATTAATCAAAATGTAAAAAGTATTCTCTTATTAATCAAAATGCAAAACAATTACAAACTTAAATTTTGATCAAATTAGAGAGAAAAGTTTATGGCATATAAGATTACGTGTTCAAATCTATGCTAAACTAATCTCGTATTACACAATAAGGAATTTGTAAATCATTAATCGAACGTGGATGGTACCGTCATTTATAAAAATAAATAATTAAAAAAAAAGTGAAAGTGCAAAATAAAATTAAACAGAAAAGACTATGCATATATATATATATATACGTGTATGTATACTCCCATTGTGTCAAGTGTCAACTATATATATATATATATATATATATCATGCAATCACAAATGAAAAGTTAGAAAAAAAAATGTCCAGCATCCTGTGGAAGAGCTTCAACCTCTGCTTCTCCAAATTCAAGTGCTTTCCCACCGTAACTTTTTCGCCACCACCCACCAATATTGACGAACAAGACCAAGATCAGATATTCCCCACCACCACCACCACCACCAATCCTTTACTTTTCAAGAATTTCAACTCTTTGTATGATGTCAACTACTCTGATATCTCAACCTCCAAGTCTATCACCTTCTCCTCCACCACCACTGCGGCCGCCGCAACCGACGACTTGTTCTCCTCCTCCAACGATTCCGACCATGAGTCCGTCCCAGATTTCACCTCGGCCTTCGCCTCCCACCGTTTCTTCTTCTCCTCCCCCGGCAGCTCAAACTCCATCTTCGAGCCGCTGGAACCACCTCCGCCGCAGGATTCTGGCGCGGTGGTGAGCGGCGGCGTGGCAGTTCAGACATACTCACCTGACCCCTATTCCGACTTCAGAAATTCCATGCTGGAAATGATTGAAGCCCGCGATCTGACGGATGTTAAGGCTGATTGGGAGTTCTTGAATGAGCTTCTTTTGTGTTATCTAACGTTAAACTCTAAGCACACCCACAAGTTTATAGTTGGTGCTTTTGCTGACGTCGTCGTGTCCCTTGTGTCGCCGCCGCCGCTGCCGGCTAGCGACGGTTGCCGGAAAACCCATGTCCACCGACAATGTTCCACGTAACATTTATCAATTTAACTTTTTATTTATTTAGTTTAAATATTTTGTAGCACGTACTGACTAATTCAAGACCGAAAAATTACTTGACAAGAGTTTTTCGACCCGTTAAAGATACAAAGGTACAAGTCGTGTGAGTAGTTTGTTTTTTTTTTTTCTGTGAAGGCGTGAGGATGTTAATGTCTCGTTGCGTGTAATATTCCTAAGGTCTTGTGTCTTGTAAAATGTTGTCTCTGTGAAAGAATGTCTTTTTTTCTTGTTTCGCCAAACTTGTTTTTCTTGGGGAATTAAATCTTAATATTTTTTTGGATTATTGCAATTGTTTTTTGCTGAGTTGATAATTGAGTTCGTTTATTTATGTAATTATGGCTCAAAACAAATAAAAGTTACTTAATCCAAAATTAATTATTAAAAATTTATTTAAACTCGATTCTATAAAACTTAACACATTTATTCGTTCAAAAAGATTTGAAAATCAACTCGAACTCTATTTGATTAGTAATAAAATAAAAATATATATATATATATAAAAATTAAGTTATTCAAATTTAATTCTTGTTCGATTCAATTAAAATTCATTCAAATTCGACTTAATTAATAATCAAATTATATTCAAATATAATTTTTAAAATTTAATAAAAAATCAAATAAGAATAATATTGCATTTAACTCAATTCGATTCTTACAAACGGTGGTGTAGAATCATTTTTTTTTTTTTAATTGGAAAAATGTTTTGGTGTTTTAGATGGCACACAAAATCCCAAAACCGTTGTCCCATAAAGAGCATTGCAGTGCAGGAGTCCAGGCGAAGGCTAATCGACCACTAGGCTTTTCTACTGGTATCCTTGTTCCTCATGGCCCCCCCCCCCCCCCCCCCCCCCACACACACACACAAAAAAAAAAAAAAGAAAGGGGAAGAAGAAAAGGAAAAGGCTCATCCAACTTCTTAAACCTGAAAATTTTATACTATTCATTTGGATAATATTTAAATAATTTTATTTATTTATTTTCTATTAATTCTTTTAAAAAAAAATATCTCGACTTCTAGCTAAAGGGAAACAACGTGGCAATGCAAAAAAAAAAAAAAAGGCATTTTTGGACAAAACAAAAGAATATTTCTCAAGTGTGGGGAAGAAGAACATGTTATGTTTTAGTATCAAGAACGAGCTTCCAAATTAAAATATAAAAACAGAAAAAAAAAATGATATTGGTATTAATGTGTCATTTAAGCTGAAAAAAAAAACAATTCTTACTTCTCCTCACAACACAACTTATACAATACAAATTTAATAATTTCGTCCATTACCAACTAAAACAATTACTCGACTTTCCTATTTCCTTTTTCAATAAAGGCGTGCTCGATTCTAATATATCTTTCCTGTCAACCCAAGATTAGACAAATTTAATTAATTAATTAATATTAAGCTAGGATTCCTTAATCCAAAAACAACAAATTAATCAACCGATGCATGCCACCTTGTGATTTTTTATTTCTAGCTTAGAGACAAACGAAAGGAATCCAAAGAAACCCATCCAACTACAATATATGTAACAGATTCATTAAATAATACAATAATGTCTGATAATTATGCCTTAATATAATTGGTTTAGGTAAGTAACAATTTACCTGATTCCCATAACAACTATCAAATTCCAAGCCCTTGCCCTTTTTCTTAGGCGTAGTAGGATATGTATGCTATAAAGGCAACATTAACTATTTGTTTAAATTTTGGACCAATTTTTGGGAGAGTGAGCTTTAGTACGACAAACTTGACTGCTATATTGTGATTTGCTTAACTTAAAATTTTTTTGGAATTATTTATAAATAATTGTTAAGTCTTGGGATAAGTTCAATTTTTTTGGAATTATTTATAAATAATTGTTAAGTCTTGGGATAAGTTCATGAGAGAAGCCGAATGCATGTGTGCTTAAGTTGAATAATTTAATCCGTAGAGACAAATCCAGATTGTGGTGGTGATCAGGACAAACAGGAGTTGGGACCATAGCCATAGTTGGGCAGTTCCATACTTCCATGTAATAAGCACAAAAAAAGACCCCATATACTTAATTATATGGAATTTTCAAGATTCAATTTTTGGAATTGTTGATGCTGAGTTCAAGTGACAAAATATTTGGTAAAGTTGCTGAGCAGTACGGACAGACAAACATTCGTCTAAGAAGTATTGTTCATTTTGATTGGTCTCATATTTTGATCATGAAAAAAGTAATTTTTGAACGGCTATTTATTATCTCGTACCATGTTAATTTGGTGCATCTATGGAAATCTCGCACCAGTTCTCTGCGCACACTGTCCGTCCATTTATTTGGGAATTTATATTGGAGAGAAATTCATTCCATATTGAATGAGTTACAATATGTAAGTTTATAAGCAACTGGTCAGCCTCTCTTCTTTAAAAAATATTTTTTTTAAAACAAAATTATGACACCAATCAAAACGAACAATATCTTTTAGATGGAATTTTACCATCCAATACTATGTTAAGTTGAAATGACCAAACTTTTCACATAAATTCAGGAATTAATGCAAGAAAGATTTCAATTACAAAAAAAAATATGTTTCATTAAAAAAGAAAAATTGAAGATGACCCAAAAAAAATAAAGAACCCATATCTGAATGAAAACGACTTATGATTTGGGTGTTTGTGTACATTGACAAATTGGATAGAGAATTCGTGTTGTAGGGTTGTGGAAATTCCACGAATATGCGTCTGAATTAATGTGGGCTAATGAATATTCACTAAACCTATCTTTTCTCTATTTTGGTAGATAACTAAACCTATCTTTTCATCACCTGCCACATGCATGAACAGAGATAAAATGCTGCATTGTAAATTCTTAATTACTGATGTTGTCGCCTTCCAACTGTCAAAGGTCTAATTGGCAAGTTCTTTCATATATCAGCATAAAATAATGGATGCAAATTGTTAGAAGCGTTATAATGAATATTATAGGGTGGATCAATTATCAAGAAAAATTATTATATTTTTCAAGTACTATTTATTTACATGATATTTCTAAAGTACATATATATGCATATCAACCACATTACTTTTATTAAAAAAAAATTCCCATCGCAATTATATATAGAATTTGAACATAACATAATAATCAATTTTAGAAATGTAAAATAATTCACTCTTATGACCATAAACTGATAAAAAAATTAAAATTGGATTTCAATATGCTTTCAAATGCCAATATATCATACAACAGACGCTGAAACGCAGATCTTCCAACCAAAAACAAAAATAAAATGAAAGTATCAAATGTCAGATTGTGACTTTCGAACTGTGTACTCTTTATTTACAAAAGAAAAGTACTCAATAATTGCATGAGAGGGGAAATCGAAATTATTATTATTTGCTAGTATATGAATGAACAGAGTTTGTTACAAGAAAAGCAAATAGAGTAGAACATTGGACTGAGTTGTAATAAAAATAAAATAAAATACTTGAATATGATAGGTATATATATTAAATATATAAGATATATAAAATCTTCCTACTCATCATTCATGCTAAGTTAGTACATCATCATCATGATTTCTCAACCAAATTCATGATTGTCCTCTAAAGTTTATATGTAGCTTGTGGACATACTGTTTTCTATGTGGTGGACTGTCTTGCAATCTTCGATTGTCCAGTGGTTATAATCTGAAATTTGTGGACATACTGTTTTCCAGTCGAATAGAGAGTGACTTCTTCGAGCAGTAAAACAATCCGACATATTACTGTTTTAGCATTACATTACTCAAAAGTATTTTAAGTATTACAATTGTCTTTAAACGCTACATTCATATTTGTCAAAATTCAAAACCTCATAATTTTATATATATTTTTATTTGAGTTTGAATTTTTGTTTAATTAAAAACCTGATAGGATGAGAAGAAATTCTTTCAAAACTAAAATAGATACGGAAATTCACATTAAAACTTGCTCAGTTTAACCTAAAATTTGAGAGTTCTTTCTCTATTTTTTTGGAGTTAAATCGAATTATCTGCAGTTATACACTATCAAATCATCAATATTAACCATTAATAATTAGTTATACTCAATAATAAATAATTAATAATTACCAGTAGTAAACAGTAAGCCAATTTAGTACTATGGAAATAAAATAATAATACTCATATTTTTTTCGTGAGATTCAAAACCAAGACCACATAGTCATAGCCCTCAATTTTTAATCAAACAAAGCTTCATAAACCAAATTTGGGAGTTCCACTGACAAAAAAATCCAAGCTATTACAGTTTGCCAAAGCCTTCATCCTAAATTGCTACTCTTTATATGGATTTTCAAAACTCAAAAGTAGGGAAAAATAATGGAAAGAAAGTGAAAATCGATACAAATAAATTTTATTGGGCCTGTTTACAATCAAAAGATCGACTTTCGTGGGTAGCTGGGTCACCAATAACAGGCCCTTTATAGCCCATTTCCAACCATGGAATTTCTGCTCAAAATCCAAACACAAACCCCGAACTTCTTGTGCTGATTTAACTTGCAAAATTCAACCTTTCCTCTTCTTTCCTTCAATTCCACACAGAAATGGCACTTTCCTTCTCACAATTTCCATTCTCCCCCTCCAAAATCACCTCTCCAAAGGCCACCTTCCTCATTACACCGAAACTCATAACAACTTCCACCAAACGCTCCCCAAGATTTACAAAATTTGCATCCAAGCCCCACAAATTTACCACCATCACAAAAGCCTCCCAAGAAGAAGAAAACACCACCACCAGTGAAAGTATTGCAGGCCCACCTGCAGAAAGTCAACCAGAGAAATCCCAGAATGAAGAAATTACGGAATTGGGGATGGAAATCAAGAAAGCAATGAAGGAAAGGCAGCAAAAAGAAGGGGAGGGTTTCTTGAGTGGGGTGGCTGAGGAAATAAGAGAAATTGAGTGGCCTGCGTTCAGTAAAGTCTTGGGAACTACAGGGGTTGTGTTGGGAGTGATTGCAGGGTCCAGTGTCGTTTTGCTCACTGTTAATGCTGTTTTGGCTGAGCTCTCCGACCGGGTTTTTGCTGGGAAGGGTGTTCAAGATTTCTTTGGTTGATGAACAAGATAAGGAACCTTGATTTGGTGGGGGTGGGTGCACTGTTTTTCCCATGCTCCTGCCATTTGATATAGAGATTTATATTTACTTTGGCCCTGGTACCTTGTGAGGTTTTATTTCTTTGCCCACTTTTCTTGTTCTGTTTTTTTTTTTTTTTTTAAAGATTATGTACTTTTTGCTAAGAGGTTTTTTTTTCTGATGACAAATGTTGGTAGATACAAATTGTTAGCAGTTGAAGTTAGTAGCATGTGGTAAAGTTTTTAAAGACCATCCCTAATCTTCATTCGTTATTTGGCAATAACAATTATGTAGAAATTGAACCAAAATCAAATATTTGATATATTCAAAACCAAATAAAAAAAAAATATTTGGTATTCGTTTCGATTTTAACTTTTAAAATTGTAATGTATCCTGAAACATAATTTTAGATATAATTTTCATATGCATACTTTTTTATTTAATATTATATTAATTTTAAAGTTTTTACTTACCAAATCTAAAATTGATAAATAAAATGTACAATTATATTTTATGATTTTAACTTTTATGTTTTATTTCTTAAAAAACTTGTTAATCCAAACCATTGAACCAAAAAATTAAAAAAAAAAATCAGTAATAATTAAATTAAATCAATTAAATTCTATATTCGGTATAGTAATTTCATTCGCTATATATAAATTTTGATTCGATTAAGGAAGCAACTGCCAAAAAAGCACGCACGTCCTCTGTCCGTAATTACAATGCAGGTGTTTGATTAGGGTCACCTAATTCTTGATAAATCAATTTCCAGGGTTATCCATAAAGTATAAACCAACTCTAAAGGAAACCTGAAAAAATTGATCTTCTTCAAAATCCAGTGAATGCAGTCACATAAGAAGCTATGCCATAAGACAATCAAGCTTCATTCCTCTTACACCACATTAGCACCATACATCAAATTGAATAATACAAAAAACACCGATTTTTGTAGAGAAGAAATCAAATCTATGAATTAGCGACCAGCAGGACCAACAAGGACTCCCTGTGCATTTCCTTCCTTTTTACCACTGTCATCCTTAATTTCACCGTCACCTTTTCTAGTTCTAGTTTTGTACTTGGCCTCAAATTCGGACACTTTTTTTTTTTTTTTTTTTAAACCCAAATTCCTAACTTGTATCAAATTAATTGTGGAACTCCTAGACACATGTCCCTAGCACCTACGAAAAGGTAAATCGCGGGATATGCCTCAACCAACACCCAAGTTTCCAACAAAAACTGTACATTTTTGCGTACAAGAAACCCAACCTACAGTGATCGCTCGAAACACCTCAATCGCAGGTCCCACTAACAGCCCTGGCTTCATTAAGCCGAGCAACCACCTCTTCAAGCCCCTCCTTGCTTCGCTGGACAGCAGGCAAAGATTCATCACAATTGAATGCTCACTGACCTCCATTTCCAGTTCAGTAATTTTGGTTGATCTCAGACCTCATGGCACCATACATGTTGACAATTGCTTGGTCATTCATTCATTAGTTCCTTGCTATATCTCCTTCAGCTTTCGCTGAGGTGAAAGAAAGAGAGGGTACACAGTTTTATGTTTAGGTTTTAAGTCGGGTTGGTCCGTTTTCGCACCGGATATCCGACCCGACATTAACTTGAACTGAATCAAATAAGAAAATGAAAAAAGAGGAAAAGTATTATATATGATTTCAATATTTCACATTTGTAGCCCATGATTCTATACTCAGTTCCCTCAATATGAATGTTTTCTTCATGCTATTAAACTAACTCATATGTAACTATCTAATTTATTTAGTAACTATATAAATAAAGTTAAATTAAATCAATTTTTAAAAATTTGAACATAAAAATGAACAAACTTTCAAAAATTGAATAATTTGATTTCTCATTACAATGAAAAAGTCATTCATAGAAGTACAAAAGAAGTGTAATGAATGATTGTTTTTGAGCAGCCAAACATACAATCGCGGAGCCACCCAGCCTCTCAAATTTTTATATTTATATTTTTAATATATAATTTTTAATAAATTTAAAATTTTATTCCATGTCGAATAATTAAATTATTTCAATCGTATCCCTCGAATTTTCGTAATCCTATTTCGAATATGTAAATTTAATAAATTTAAAAATATTATAAAATTATTTTTAAACTTTTTTTCAAAAAAAATTAGATAATAAAATTTATTATTGATACAAAGGTTTAAAAGTTATTTATACTAACTTTTCAAATTTATTATGATTTAGTTTCTAAAAATATGGATATTTTAGTCAAAAAATACATTTTATTGTGATTTTTTTTTAAAAACTTTTAACTTATTTGATTCTATTTTATTTCTTATTATTTGAGGTTATACTAATTTTTATTTCGCAAAAAATCATAAATGTAGGTTTTTCATGATATAAAAATTATTTGATTGGGTTCATAATTATGAAATAATGCTCAAATTCTTGTAAATTAATTTTTATTTTGTGTTGAATTTAATTAGAATTAATTAATATTTTGTTTAAAAATTAATTTTTGTTCAAATACTTATTCAAATATAATAAATATAAATTATTTATATATAACGTATTATGTTTAATTTTTAATAATTAATTAAGAAAAAAATTAAAATAAAAAATAATTTTATATATAAAAATATAATAATTTTACAATCAAATTTCGTCCCACTTATTTTAAAATTCTAGCTCGTCCCTGCAAACATGTGTGTTCATTTAGACATTATTGCTGTCTTGGATTTAAGATTTTTAACTGTTAGTTTTTGAGGTAACTGCTCGTTTTATTGTTTCTTTGAATATTAATAAATCTGACCTCACCATTATATACTTAGCATACAATGCAAAACCTGTCTAGGCGATGTGGCTTTAATAAAAAAATGACGGCTTTAATAGGTTAAAAAAAAATATATATATATTTATCATAACCAATGTTTTCAAAATTAAATCGAATCAATCGATTTAACTAATTTATCTGAGAATCAAAGATCGATCCAATCTGATTTTGCTCAAAAATCAGTTTGACCGATTTAACCAGTCAACAATCGATCAAAATCAATTTTGACTAATTTTTATATTTTTTTTTATTTTAAATTTTAAATTTTTATAAATATTTAAATTTAATATTTTATTATATTTATGTAATTATTTAAATTTTATATTTTATTACATATATTTTTATATAATTATTTATTTATTTTTATATTTAAAATATATTATATAACAATTAATCTATTATATTATCATTTTATATAAAAAAAATAAAAAATAATTAATTTTCATTAAACCGGTCCGACAGCCAGTTGAATCGATTCGACCGATTGAACCGCTAGTTTTAACAAAATTAATTTGATCACTAATCCAATTATAAAAATATGAACACTGGCAAAGCTAATAAGAGAAACTGCATCAATCCGATAGCAACAGGGTGGAAATGAAGTTCAAATCTGGATGATTCACAAAAGCAAGCCAACATTCAAGACAGGAGACAATAAAATGGAAACAACTGCTAGAAATTCCTAAAATTCAAATCTGCAAACAGAGCAACGAGCTTCACATTATTCCATCCCCACTGTTTGAAAGAAGCTAAAGTTTTCTCCAGAACGACATTACATTGCATGCACTAAATTCAATGTTGTGTGTTGGAGTGAAGCCAGAAAACGTGTTCACGACTCAAAAGTCATGTTCTCAGACTCTTTTCTGACCGATTCAAAGAGAACAGAAGAAAGATACCGCTCTCCAAAGCTTGGGAAAATAACCTGCAGTCAAGTTTACAAAAAAGATTAATGAATGGCAATTTTATTACCAAATGAATTTCAGTAAATTATTTAGAGGCCATTGCGGGTTATTTCCATGTAATGTAAAGCAGCAGCATAGCTAAAAGGAAAAGTTTTATTGGCCAAATAAAATACTAAATAGCTATACATGAAGTATCAACACATTTTGTAAGAACAACAATCTCATCCACTGCCTTGCGCTCTGACCAGACTTAATACTTTCTTAGACTTTCGAAATTCAAGAGAAATCAAGTATAGGGGTCCAGGACTCTTGATATTGACCTTATCAGATCTCTTCTACCTCACTTAATTCTTCTTATTACAATGGAGCAATTTTGCCAAAATAGTATAACATGGTCTGGCTGTCGCCTAAGTACCAAGGATAGTATACAATTGAACAGCAGGCTGTGTCTCGGAACTAATAACAGTAGTAAGCAAACCATATAACATACACGGGGCAAGCAGGAGTACTAGGAGTAACTGATCTTGCAACAATAGAAAAAAGAAAGCCTCTGTCAATATCATCCAATAATCTCTTTTCGCTACTTTGCTACTTGATAATATAAAGATCTAGAAAATGTATCTTAAAAATCAATAGCAACTATATGTTATTGTCGCTTTTGTTTTGTGTGAGACAGTGAATCAGCTACCAGCAAGCAAATCAACTAGCATCCCACACACAAACATACAGATATACATGCAGAGACAGAAAAAGAGGATTTGCTTTCAGGTTTCTAGGGCCACAGTTAGAAAGTGCTTTTATAACACAGACCAAAGGATATAAATGGAACTTGACACCAACAAATCACGACCATCAAATTGATTCTTACCATTTATTAGGCACATTAAGAAGGTGAATCTAGAAGTTCTAATCAGTTGCGTTATCCCGTGAAGTAAAGGGCTTTCTTTAGGGTCAGTTATGTCATTTTATATTACCGACTCTCCATCAGGAAACTAGTGTGCTACATTTTCTTCTACTAAGAAAGTAGAAGTTGACAGAAGTGGAATTTCATCAGGAAACATTCTCTAAGTAGCTTATTAGGTTTACATTATATCAACAAGGACAAAAGAAGCAGACAGCCTTACAACGATGAGTTTTCCAGCATTTTCAGGCCGCTTTGCAATCTTAATTGCAGCAGCAGTTGCAGCACCAGATGAAATTCCCACCTGTAGAATGTTTTGGCACAAAAAATGAGCATGAATGGATTATAGATAGGCTTGGAAAAACTGAACTGGTTAAAATCATCAAACATTTTGCACCCGCTCATTAAGGCATTAAAGTAGTATTACTTACCAACAATCCCTCTTTCAATGCAAGAAGCTTTGCAGTCTCTATGGACTCATCGCTTGAAACCTGGAAATATACAAGAGAAACACACAATAATAATAAATGCACACCTAAAGCTTTATCAACAGTTGACAGAAGTCAACAATGCAATTGGTTGAATACTCCCATTCAGATCGGAAAGAACACGAAGAAGATAACTGAATCTTACTTGAATTACTTCATCAATGAGATTAACCTCCAAAACACCAGGGATAAAACCAGCACCAATTCCTTGAATCTTATGTGGTCCTTGAGGATTATATAAAGATCATTCATCAAATTGATGGAGTTACAATCATACCATCATGTACATTTGGCTAAACAAATGGAACCAGTCAAAGGGAACACAAAAGCGAGAAACATAACGTGAAACACAACTATATGGGTTACGGCTACAATTGCTTACAATAGGAAAGAACTTATACAAACTTTTTTCCTTTTTCTTAGGGGACAAGATTTTTCACGAAGGCTTGAACGTTGACTTGAAAATAAATATGATCTTCAAGACGAGCAGCTAGCTCAAATTTGTTCCTTGATTGACATTATTGAATTTAATCCATAATAAGAAACAAAATAAAGTTAAATAATAAGTAGTTCAAGTATGAGGTTTTGGATGTTTTTGGTGTATAACTAATTCTTTTTACAATTTCACACAGATCATCATATTACTTGTAAAGCCCAAGCCTAACTCAAGCATGTTGGAGGTACACTCACAATCAGCAAGAATTTAAATGACTTCCGGCTCAAAATTAAGACTACACTCTGTGGGTAAAAAAAAGGAAATTAAGAATAAGATGCAACAGCATCAACAGAACTCACCAGGCTTTCCTCCAGAAAGAATAGGACTTTCAACTGGTTCCACGCCATATAGCTAAAAGACAAATAAGACATAGAATTAAGAAAATTATGAGAAGCAAAACAATTAGAAAATTAGATTTCACAGCAGACAGTTTCACTACATAAAATTTATGGCTCACTATTACAATCAATCAACCACAAGATAGCTGCTAAATTAAAAAATGAGCTAACCTTTATGTCAGGGTTCTGTTCTTTGAGATATTTTCCTGCGCCAGTGATTGTGCCTCCCGTACCAATTCCAGAAACAAATGCATCAATTTTTCCATTTGTTCCTTTCCAGACCTCAGGTCCGGTGTTTCATAGTGTATCTAGAAGAAATTATGTTCTATTTAATTAATTTTGCCAACCAGAAATAACATCACATAATATAATGGTATAGGGGTAATTTACCTTCGGGTTGGCAGGGTTTTCAAATTGCTGAAGGATGTAGGAATTGGGTGTCTTATCCCGTATCTCTTCAGCCTTCTGAACAGCACCTTTCATTCCCTTAGCGGGATCTGTGAGCACCAACTCAGCACCAAAAGCACGGAGAATAATTCTGCGTTCAAGACTCATAGAAGCAGGCATGGTGATGATAAGCTTGTAGCCTTTAGCAGCTGCCATGAATGCCAAGCCTATACCGGTGTTTCCACTTGTAGGTTCAATGAGGACACTCTTCAGAAAAAATTGCAACAACATAGCAAGATTTTATGGTGTCAGAAAACTAAGAAACATAAGATGCTAGCATTTAAGCTTTATCAATAATCCATTAAAGAAAACAAAATTTTATACTCAGATCAAAATCCAGATTACAGCCTATGTTTTTATTTAAAAAGTACTGAAACAGTTGAAATATGTTAATCTACCTCTCCAGGTGTGATGAGGCCTTGAGCTTCAGCATCTTTAATCATACTGTAACCGATCCTGCATGAAGAAAAGCATAGTTGAAGAAAGTATTAATATGAGCAGCGGACAACAACACATAAACTTGAAAGTGTGACTCAGAACGGTATGAACTAAACACAAAAATGTTAAAAATATGATATTGATGATCCTCTACGAAATCACTGAAATACCTATCCTTGACGCTAGAGCACGGCTCCATTGATTCCAGCTTGGCCGCAACCCGGCCAACACAACCATCAACAACATTGTTCAAGTATACCAATGGAGTTTTACCAATCAACTAGTACAAAAGATACAATTTTTAGCCCAAAATATAAAGGTTGAGAACAAAGAAAAAGATACAAAGAAATCTAATATGTTGGTCAAACAAGAAACAGATGGCAATCCTTTTGCAAAGACTTACATCAGTAACATCCTTTGCTATTCCAATATTTTCCTCAGCCATATTTGTGAGTTAGTCCTGCAATGAAATCACCAAGAACTTGAGCAAATTCAAAACTTGACAATTCTTCTGCCTCTTCAAAGAGTCAAAATGCATATACATTATCATCAAGTGAAGTCAATGCACACCAAATGGAAAGTCCAACAAAATACTTCATTTTTATAAAATGGGACAACCCTTTAAGCCCCACATGAAAAACCAAGAATTTTGCATTTTTCAACCATATCCTTATCAAAATCAAATAAAATTTCATTATTTTTTCACAAAACAAACCCTTTTCAAGCACTCAACAATTTATCTATTCCTCAACACATCCAGATAACAGCTTCCCAAAAACTCGATCATTTTCTTTTTGTTTCTAAAAAAAAAAAGTAAAAGTAAACTGATCTAGTTCTCCTTTTCTTTTCTGCAAAATATAACCAAAAAAAGTTCAAGTCTTCTAATAGCTATCAGAGTCTCACCGTGAGGAAAAGAAATAAACGGAACACTGCAAATCACCAGAAAAATAAAAAGAATAGTGAGAGCATAATCACCTTGTAGTGCTCTTCTCTGTGTTGGTTGAAATGAGAAGAAATGACCTCGTAAAATTGATTTATATACAGTGATATTTGTCAAGCGTGGACTTTTCTACCAATGTTAATTCATACTCTCACCGCTGGCACGTTAATTACGATGATAATTATTAAGCCTAAATAATTATGGTGTGGATATTACGTATTGCGACTTATCCAATGAATTTTGCCTGATTTTTGTCCCAGGTACAAAAAAATAATGTTTAATTATTAAGTCCCAGATATCTATATGTCCGGTGCATGATGTCTTATTCATAGAAGAAAAAAAAAATCTCCATGTTCTATTTTAAGGAAAATGAGATGTAAAGATGCTTGAAAATTTGATATGCTTAATATTTTCTTTAGGGTCCAAAGTCCAAACAAAATGATAAAATATAACATAATATTAAAAAAATAGGGTTGAAAAAGAAATTTGAGTAACTAAATTGGAGTAGAACTTTTCATACACATAACTACATTTTTAAATTTATAAGAAGATAACTAAGTGTTATTTAACGTGATATTTATTTGGTTCGGCTTCTTGTAGCACTAGATAGGGTGTTTGATTGAGTTTATAAGATATTTTAAATAATTTATAAGATATTGCAAAATATTCGATAAATTTTTTAGAAAATGAACTAATAAAATGTTAATATTTTATAAGCTTTTTTCAAAAAAATTAATTAATTCCTAACTTAATTTTAAGATCTTAACAAAAATTTTGTATGTTGATTATATTAATTATAAAATTATCATTATTAACGTCTTATACATAATATAATTTTAATTATCCATACACATATTTAATATCTTATAAGCTCCAAAACATGATACAAGATGTAATAATTTATAAAAAAAAATTAAATAAACTTAACAAAAACACCTTCTAAAATATGTGGCATGCAATGGATTATATCAATTTCTTGTCTTAATGTAACATCATGGAAAACATAATCTCCTTTTGTTTTCAAGCCTACTAAATTTTATGGTTAAATGTAATTTGTAAATCCATGAAGAATCAATGCTTCTAATTAAGTACCATAAGAATCTATGATGTTATGTGCAAAAAAAAAATGATTGAATAGCAATAAAGAGCAATAAATATAACTTCAGTACTTCCTACTTTGTCCACGACAGGAACAGTAGGCGTTGTTTCGTGGTCCCAAAGGGTGCCCTTGTAGAAAAGCAAGTCCATTAGTTTCTTCGGCCGTGAGTGACACCACATATATAGATTTTATTTTTGTGTGTTTGCTATTTTTTGTCTATATGTCATCTATCAATTATTTTATCCAATATAATTCCAAAAATAGTGGTCAAGTTTGGTGAAGTCATGGAAAAATGTGCTCTTTCATCAAATGATCCCCAAATTAGAACTACCCTTTTACACCTTCACACCAAAAAATATTAAAAAAAAAAAAAGATAAAATATCAAACAAAAGCCTTATCCTCTCAAACGCCACACCTTATCCCTGCCAATTGCGACATATCCCTTCTTTTCAACTTCAAAAACCTTAAAAAGAATCTCCAAACACTAACCCCACCCCACCCCACCCCCTCCAATCAGCCAATGTCATTTTTTTTTATTAAATTTGAATTCTGATTCGAATTTAACCCATAAAAGATCACAATAGTACCACCGCTCTTAACAATTGTTGTTGTTTATAAAAGTTTTATTTAAATAATTAAAAATTCTTATTGTTCATTATTGATATAACGCGTGTTCACATAATTACAAGATAACTTGAAACTAATAGTCAAACAATTAGATTAAGAATAGGTGTTTTTCACCACCCATTCCCGTTATCCAAAAATCTTGAATAAATTGAAACTGATGAACTCAGAAGTATTCCAATCGGTCGCTATTGAAACAAAGGTCAAACTGAATTTTTTTAATAATCATCAAGGACAATTCTTAAATCTGGATTCTAGAGAGAGTCCAACTCAAGGAAGAGTAGGCCAAATTGTTCTCCAAATAGTAAGAAAAATGAGTTCCAACTTCAACAACCATCCCACCTCATTGACATCATTCAAGACAAGCAAAGTTCTACCAGACTAGTTTGGAAGCCAAGCACCAGTTACATAAGCAGTGACTAAAATGTCTTAGCTTTTCAATAGAAATTATGTGGATAGAGAGAAAAATCCTCAATAGAGAAATATGCCAGCACCTTAAAAGACTGATTCCCAAGCATGCACGACCCTTAAATTCCATTACGCGAAATTTTACTGATCATAAAAGAAAAAAGGTTCCTTAAACAGGAACAATTTACTTCTGAAGGCGAAACGTTATCTGATTACAAGCAATTTTTGTTTCCTGTAGATTACCCAAACATTAAACCATGTAAAATCTTCATATATGTCATGGACAAATTGCACCACACTAAGATGTTCATGTGATATGTGAAACAAGGCTTATTTGGATTGCTTGAATTCCCTTACGCTCACGATTGAGACCTTCTTCTTGATCTCAAAGGTAACCTTGTCTAGATCAGCAACAGTTGCTAGATGACCATAAAATACCCTCTTTTTCTCTCCAGTCTTGGGGTCCAATTTCACAAGGTTTGGATTGTTTTCGTCATCCTTACCAAGTGTTAAGGGTTGCACCCGGGCCCAACCCTTTCGCCCATTCTTCTCTCTCTCAAAATAATCAGCCAGCCTCAGAGCCTCCTTTAAACCTGATTCATCACCTGAGAACTTCACTGTATGAATGCCCAGATGACCTTCTCTCGAGTACAAGGACATCGACTTGCCACTAGTAAATCCAAGATCTAAAAGACAAGATTCACAAAAGAGGCTAGAATGAGGTTCCCAATATTTCTAAAGCACAGTTCAACATCATGGGAATCAAAACATATCAAAATTAAAAAAACTAGTGAATCCACAAACTAATTTCATCACAATAGCAGCAAATTGCAGAAGGCAGTTTCCACAATTTTAGATCACTTAACAAGAATCATCCCTGCCTGGTATCTATCCACCAAAACATACCACCAACTGGGTATATTGTATATAAAATGCCGATGAAGTGACGGAAAGATGCTTGATCAACTTCCAAAGCTAGTAAGAGCACAAAATTTCAGTATAGAAATATAAGCGCAAGGTGTTCGCAACATGGAGCAATTTTTAAGCATTTGCATGAAAGACAGACTGACTAGCCCACAAGAAGAAGAGTATTGAAAACTCATCAAAAATTGCCTTCACCAATTGGGAAAAGGGATGTTTGCTTTTGCAATTTACCACCCCGGGGATATTCATCATAAATGATTAGTTAGAATGGTATCATTGCTAATCTACAGTTACCCTGACTCCCTTTCAATTTATCCCCTCACAAGACGTATAAAACCATATGACCTATTTGCTCCAGTTCATTCTATTTGCAAGCCCCAATTTAATACACAATTCTTAGAACAAGGAAGAATAGCTAATCAGGAAGACCGATTGCACACAGTCTTGCAAGTCCAAGAGAGAAAAAAGCAATTCCTCACCTCCTGGAACACAATGCACCTAAGGTTATGTAACTCTCTATTATCTCAAAAGCGTATATTAGTAAAACAGGATTTACAAGCCTAAGCCGGTTTAAGCTCAGTCCTGACCGCACATCCAACCTGGACAATGCAACACCGTCAAAAGGAGAGGGCATCAAACTGATTTTTCAATCCACTCTTGACTATCAAAATGAAACCTAAAGACATTGATTCTAGACCACACTCCCACCAAAAGAGAAGAAACAGAGAGAGAGAGAGAGAGAGAGAGAGAGTGACAGACTGATAATCAGATATAGAGTAGGAATAGAATGCAAAAATAAGCTAAAGGAGACTTCCAAAAGTAATAAACCTAATGGGAAAAGGGGGAAAAAATAATTAAACAAAAATTAGGGGTCAAAGTCAATCCCAATCCACTAACCCCTGCTCCCCTGCATGCTAAAATCTCCTTTTTAATTGATGTGGGGACTTAAAGAATAACTAACTGTTTAAATGGCACAAGGCAAGCTTACTATTATTAATGTCATAAGGCGATAGCCGTCGTCTGGTAGCTTTAGTTCCTGACAACCCACTACTACTGATCATAGCCTTCTTGACTTTTTTTGCCTATTTGAGAGAGAATGCGCTCAAAAGCTAGGATTTGCATGTGTGTTAAGCCATGATTTCCCTCTATTCTTGCAACCAGACTATAAGGCTCTGAGTGAAATAAAGGAAAATCATAGGAATAAAAAGGCTAGTAAGTCCTCTGCAGTGTATAAATGCATGTTGGGCAGCAAACAACGGCGTGAACCTACAACTTAATTCTAGCCACAAAAGAGGGTCAGCAAATTGGATCATGAAAGTTACCTTCATCTAACACACTAATCCAGCAAATGAACCACCAAAGTTTGCAAAATACAAGAGCAAATCTATACAGAGTATCGCAATGTGACGCAACACCCCATCCACTTACGAGCTTGAAGTTTTAAACAATACTATGGCATGCACTCGAACTCGTGTCAATAGAATAAGACTATAATCCAACAAAAAAAAATCTAATGCCGGTATATGGTCTTGAAGTGCTGATAAGCTCCTCGGCTACCAGAATAGAACAAAGCCTAAAATCTAAAGCGCACAAGCAGGTTAAACCCTGTAGCTGGTGCTTCCCATTGAATAAAGCAAGGGCATCTTAGAACTCGGACGCCTAATGTCATTAGTCTCACATAACTTCCGCTTCAAATTAGATAGCATACATCAAACTGTGAGTAGGCATAAAGGGCAACATAAAGAATCTTTCTTATTGGCAAATGGTATGTGGTAAAGTTAACTCAGTGCTCTCCGTTCAATTAACTGACCATTCAGCCTGGGGCAACTACTAGGCCAGACTCAGCGGCAAACTCAAAGAGTCTGTTTAAGTGCTTTTACACAATACACTGCATGACACGAGAGGCATAGAATAAGACAGCAACTATATGACAATTACTACAGTTCTCTAGCCATCTGCAACCACTGCCACAGACAACCACTCATGGTGGAGGTGGTGGTAACAGTTCATAGAGGATCGGATTTTCCTTAGAAAGCCACCGACCTTCACTTATCCTTAAACAGATCTAGATGACAATGGTGGTAAAAAAAAAAATATTGGGCCAAGTAAAAATTATATAAGGTAACAAATTAAATAAGATAGATCATGGATAATCTGGAAGAGTACAAAAACACTTCAGAGGATGCTATGAACTACACAAACCAATTACTAATGCAGCTATGAAAGATCAGCAAACAAATTAAATGAACACCTCATTCACGAACAACAGAAAACATGATAAAGAGTGGGGGTGCGTGATACCTCTAAGAATACTATCCATTGCTCTGTTTCCTATACCTTCCATACGCCCATCTCTACCTTTTCCTGTGATGGTATTATGAATTAAAACAGAAGGTGGCCACATAATCAGATCATTTAGGTTTGCTTCTGCATCATCAGCAGAAAAATTCTGATAGGCTTTTGAGTTATCAGGAGGCATCAAATAGTTCCAGCCCATCAGAATGCACAAAGCCTTATGAAAGGCCAGGTGATCCACGATTGAGTCTGCACTGTCTGAGTTGTATGCATGCATGATAAGACTGTGTGTGTCTGGAAAATCTTTTGAAGACCTGTATTTTCATGTCAAAACCGTGCAGTAGTCTCAGACACAGACAAGTTTTACACGATAACAAGATAATAGGATATCAAATTTAGCATTATCTGCATTTGGTCGGAGAATTTGAATCAGGCAGGATTCAAATAACAGGGGACAGAATTTAAAGCTTCAACAACCAAATTATCAAGCAACTAAAAAAACTACAATAAATAGCTAACAACAACCAAAAAGTTATTTCTGAGTAGGATAACACCAACAAAATCAATTCACATATTGGCATTGAAAGTTTTTTCACTCACATATATTTTCATTCTCCAGTCATAAGATCATCTATATCAACAAAAATGACACAAATATTTGTCAGTGCAAGGAAGAATGCTTGGCTGTGAGGGTTGCAAACACAACTGAAAAAATCAGCTTCCACAAATTCAGCAATAAATCCATGTCTTCAACCAGGCAAACACGGACTTAACTGAAAACAGGGAATTTAAAAAATAATACAAGAACATAACCAGTGGAAGAAAATATTTTCAATTCTCAATTTCCAAAACCAGTCGTATTATTGCCACTACTTAAGAGTTAAGCCTTCCTATATATCCAGTAATAGTAAGATAGTAAATGTATGGAACAGCAAGCAAAACCGCAATGTCGAAGCCAGCACATGGCATATCACAACACCCTTTGCAATCATACTCCACTTCAATCTCAGAAGGGAATTGTCTGAGAATAATCAGTCAATGCTTAGTACCAAAAATTAGCAGCTGAAAACAGATCATTAGAAGCAAAAGATGACAACTGGAGAAAGATCTAGCCAGACCTAATCGTGCACTTCAACTTTAGGTCTTTACCCAGAAAATTTAAAGCACAGAACCAGTTAAAGTAGTGAGTAAAACACCAAAAAGTGAAAAACACAAAAGAACTAGCCTAACCCCCAATAGCCCAAAAAGTTTGATGTACAAATGACTATAAGAATACTGAGGCCAGATACACCTATCAGGTACCACCACAATTGTTAGCAGGACATCAGCAGCTCCGAAACTTCCTCGCATGCAAGTGAAGGCAAAATAGTGCATTCGGAATTATTCACATATGGTCAATGTCGCAAGAAGTTAAGAGTTAAAGAAGTACTAACACAAACTCTGCAAAGCATTTCCACAAATAAGGGGGGAAAAATAGTCAAAGACCTATTATATTTTGAACCATAAGATATATCATTTTTAGAACACATTAACACGAATAACCTTTTAACAGATGCAACAAAACATTCTACTAACTTATCAGTCATACTCCTTTTTCGAGGTAGTGCCTAGTTTGACTTGATCATCGAACTGGGTAGTTCTCATATTTACAGTTCATTGATTTAGTTGATTTTTATTTTTCAAATTTTCATACATTCTACTGTGAATTTTTGGGCTTAATTTCAATATGTTATGATAGTCTTTATATATATAAAGCGACATATTTTTCCTCGGAACACAAAAAAATACAGAAAAAAAAATGGGTCAAATAAGACATTCACCCTGATAGAGAGAGATTAGATCAAAAAAATTCCCAAACTTCAGGATGAGAAACATCCTAAGATGTATAAGCTAAGCATATAATCAGGAGTCCTATCTTCCCAAACCAAACACCGTGGGCCACAAAAGATTACATAAAAGCAAGAGTTGGGAAAGATAAAAAATAGATCAATAGCTTTATTGCATCAGCAATACCATAGAGGGAGAAAATGAAGATCAAGGTAGTATGCTAACAAGGAAAATATCAGATATGTGATAAAAATGTGATCTGCTAGAGCACCACTCTGCAATCCACCAAGGGTTTAACAATTACTGATAACTTTATCCCTTTCTTCTAAATCTATAAAAGTCAAGAACTATGAGACTATCCTTCAGAATTATCCCCTAATAATGCAAGGTAGCAGTGTCTAATAATACTACACACACAATCCTTTCATCTTAAAGCTTTGAGAGTACATACATCTGCAAACACATGAAAGTTAAACACAACTACTTGATCCAAGCCGCTGCAAGCGCATGAGATCCAGAGAACTAAGTGTCTGCACAGGTATGAGCAAGATATATACAAAATCAAGCAACTCTACTCTATATGTAAAAAAATGAAAATATTGAAAAATTATTGAGGGATTAAAATATAGGTCAGGGAGCACCAATACTATGCAGAGTTCACTGGGATGAAGAATCACCCAAAACAAATTATTCACAACACAGTCCATATGGATAAGTTTTAGCCAACAGATTTTACACCAAAGTATGAGAACATCCAATAAACATAACCTATTTCAAGACCCTCTATCAGAGAGCACATTTTGGGAATAGCATGAGTAAGTTCAACAAGGCCAACGATAAATGTTCAAAAACCATCCAATCTGGACGAAAAAATCATTGCAATCTGCCTAGGCAGCATCGAAACCTCTACATTAACCACAAAAGTCGGGTCATATTGATTTCCGTATATGTGAAGTACAAAATTACAAACAGAGATGTCCCACATACATTTATGTTTTATGAGAATTAACTTAAGACTTCCAGGTTGCACAAGTGACAAAAACATACGAAGTCCACAACCATACAAACTGATGAAACTTGAAACCTAAAAGACTGACGAGAACAAATCCGTAGAGCTAGTAAGACAGTACACCCTTAAAGTTAAAGTGTAAAATGTTGCTCCATTCATCTTGGAGGAGGACAAAAATGAAAGCACATTCTGCCTACATGATGTAAGAGTAAAAGACCCTTGCACTAATAGGAGCCTACTAATGTACTGTTGTGAATGTCATTGCCCTCAAGAGTTACCTAAAGCCTATACGAATGCAACCTTCTATGACGATCTAACATCCATGCCAGAACACGAATGGTCAGGCAGAAGAATGGTATTTGAGTCCTACATCTCAGCATAAATTGATAAACCTCTTACAAACCAGCTGTGTCAAGGGTCATCCATGTCTAGCACCCGTGCTACAGTCAAATAACATAACTTAAAGTCTAAAGCTAAAAGCTCAAGACCAAAAGCATGAGGCACGTCTCACCAAACATGAGAAATAAGCTACAACACATGAAAAATGCCATTCTTGCAAAAGTAATACTTCAAAGTATGCTATGGTAAAATGATAGCATCATATTAAAACATAGAGCGCTTCAGACACCTGAAAGGGTGTGATGCACCATCAGCCATCACTTCTAAGTTTGACCTATAGAAGGCAATGTTGCTTCACATATTACTGCTGCATCATGGCCTCAGACCCTCAGAAATAGAATAAGGAGCAAATTCAACTAAACTTAAACAAAAGCCAATGGTGATTAATCTATTTTAATAATGCTCAGAAAGATTTTCCGACCATGATGGCATCTAAGATCAGGGCAAGTGACCACAAATATTGATCCCCAAGTTGAGGATTTACACCTTCAACTATGTCACGTCACTAATATCAGTTGTGGTACACAACTTCAACAATATCAAATCACTAATATCAGTTACCCCTACACCAAATTAAAAAGCACTAAGACCACACAATAATACGGTGTACATGACACAGCGTTTCCTGCATATTACATATCTTCAGAATCAAACGAGCTTATCTAAGTAAGCAACAAAGAAGCAAGCATCATCTTAGTTCGAGTAATATTTTCCTACAAATAAAACCTTTTTTCCATAGAAAACATTTGATTAAAAGTAAAGCAAGAAAATAATGTGTCTAATAGCATCAAGCTGTATATATTCAAATGCACCTAACAATTTTGTAAACTATTCAAACTAGCAAGACACGTTTGTATTCATATTACCTACAGAAAAACTTCTTTGTTACTTTACTACTACTAAAATCATTTTCCACCTACTGCCCAGAATCTCATTACTTGCTGGGTATCAAACAATTTATCCGCACACCTGTAAACAAACAGAAGTCTACAAAGAACATTTATCATCAAACAACAAAAGAAACAAAGCAGAAATCTTAAAAAAAAAACTTTTTGCAATCTTAACCATAAATCATCATCAGACCTGCCACAAGCTAGACATGGCAGAGGTCCTTGTTTCCCATCCGCCAAATAATTCTTTCTCTGATTTGCAGTCTCAAAAACCAACTTCACGAAATGTAAAAGTGCCTTCTTTAACGCATTCTGATCGACCTCACTATGCTTAAGCTTGCTCGCATTCCCCTCAAGAAACCTCATGTTCTTATGGGCTCTCAATTCCTCGCCTCTCCCCAAATTATACCCAACACTTGGCCCCGGCCCATTTGCATTTCCATACTGCAAAAGCTGTTGCCTTTGCCTCTCAAACCCATCATCCCTCCCTCCCCTCTGATCTTCCCCAAACTTTCGTTTTAACGAATTCTCAGGGCCCGAATTCCAATACTCCGGATTCCGAGTCCTAGCGTCGGGCCCAAGAAATTCGGGGCTCATTGGGAAAGGGGGCCTGTCGAGCCCAAAATCATGAGGGCCAAATAATTCGGGCCGGAAACCAGGCCGGGGCATATGTGTGAAATTCTCATAATCCGGGGGCAAAGCGAAGTAAGATCGCACGGACCCATCTGCGAGGACTATACTCCGGCGGTCGAGCATGTGGAATCCATAAGATGGGGGCGGGGGCGGATCGTTGAAAGGGAAAACGGGCCTTGGCCCGGATATGGAGTTCGGATTTTCAGGCCTTGGAGATGGGTTATCCGGCCTGAGCTTGGGCTTTGAGGTTGGGGGTTTGTTGTTGGGATCTTTGTTGTTTGGGGGAGTCGTGGTGGAGATAGGGGAGGGTTTGGATTTTGAGGCGGCGGAGGGTTTGTGGTCGGCGGTGGCGGAGGCGGAGGCGGATGCTGAAAAGTCCCAGCGGGATTTGCGGTGGTGGGAATGGTCGGAGAAGGAAGAGGGAGGGGGTTTGGGAGGGTTGCCACCTGGCATGTTATGGAGAAAACTCAGCACAAGCTAAATTGAAGAGTGTGTTTTCAAGTGACGGATTTGTGTGTCGAGTCCTTCCTTGATATAGGAAAGCATCGGAGTTTAAACTTTAAAAAGAAGATGAAAAGCAAGAAATGTTAGTTTAATGCATTTTGACCCCAACAAAATTCATTATACTACAGATAACTACTCTAATTTCCAACCACAATAGCTTCGTCCATGTCAATTGGATAATTGTTATTTGATCATATTACCATCTAGAGGTTACTTGTATGTTCACCAGTCTTTTCAGAAAAAAATAATATAGATTTTTCCTGAAATTTGAACAATTAACAAGAACCAGACAAATATTTATTTTTCTAGCATCAATTTTCTTTCTATCACACTTTCTCAAAAGTTTTTTTATTTGAAGGACCCAAATGCTCATAATCTTCCAACAAAATAGAAAATTGTCTCTACTTAACCGTTATTGAATTGAATGTCATCAATCGATAATTAATCATATGCAAATTTACAATAATACCATTATATCCTCTTATAACTTGCACACACTTTAGTTTATTTAATTCCCATTTACTATCTAGCCTGTTTTTTTTTTGTTTTTTTTTTCCATTTAGTCTAGATTTACAATTAGCGTGGTGATAAATAAAGCAATCAAAATCTTGTTGATTTATTCAAAATTTCATAAAATGAGCTATTTTGGAAATTTTCAATGATATATCCTCGCATGAATTGTTAAATGAACTTTATAATTGTATATAGAATATATCGATAGTTTGAAAAATAACTTCTTAATTATTTTACATTCATTTTTAACCTCTTTAAAGGAAATAAATATATAATTAACATATTTTAAATTATATATAAAACATGTTGGTGGGAGTGGCCGTGATAAAAGAACTTAGGCTAACATAGTTCTATTAATAAATTGTATAACTATTAATTATTTTATCTACTAAATTTTTTTATCGTTTTTATAATATTGAAAGTTCTTCATCCTCCAATGTCTAATTTTCCAACTTGCTTTTTGATATTTTTACTATGAAACTGGTATGATGATTAATACATAAAAAATTTGCATGCAACAAGCATAATTGAAATGAAGGAAAATAATTAAGAAAGATCGACTTAAATTTGTTCTTTAACTTGTATTTTGGCGAGATTTGATAAACTTTTGAGTATATTTAATTTCAGTCCAATGTACAAAAACTAAAGACATTGGTATTGAAGGATAATTATTCAAACTTATGAGGCGTGTAAGCGATTTTATGTTTTCAATCAGTACCTTGGACTATTTTATTAGTTAGGCCTTGTGATTCATTTTTCCAGTTCGGACTCCCGACCCGAATACAATCAATCCATTACATTCTTCTCCTCCTTGACCCGGTACCAAGCATTACTATTTCGCCGCCACCACAAGAAAGCTACCGCTGCCACGACGGCGGCGGCTTCCTTCGCTACTATCTCTTAAGATCAATCTAAACTTCAAGCAGTATCCTCTCTCTAAGACTCTTTAACAGTTAATCCTTTCTTCTCAGCTGCTGGAGAAGCTTTCAGTAAATTAGGATTCCAGAAGTTCACAAATTGCCGTTTGAGAGCACGATGAATGACAGTGTTGATGAAACACCTATAGATTCATCAGAGTGCTGGAAAATCATTCACATTCCGGAAAAATCTCAGATTCTACCTCACCTCCAGACTACTGGTATATATTTCGTGGTTTTTTATATATTATTTTCAATGCTAATCTCTTTTTTCTTTTTTCTAATTTACTGTTTATATTTATGCAGTGGATGTCCTTGCTTCTGCAATTGAACCTAAGCACGCCAACACTTTGGTGAGGTATGCTGTTCTTTTGAACTATCATTACTTAATTTGTAGCTATTCAATTAAAATGTTCATAGATTAAGTCATTGAAAATTTATATATTCATGTATTTTTTTGCAACTTTATGTTGTTAGGAAGTTAAATCATATAGCACCCTTGGAAGGTCTCCGCCATGTGAAGCGCGTACGGAGGACTTGTGTTGATGGAGGTTGTTCGATGCTCTTCTAAATTATGTGCTTCGTGTCCTCATTATTGCTATTAACTTTTCATTTTTAAGGTGATTGATTTCTCATTTTAGTTGGTTGAAGATGGGGTAGGGGTGGGAGTTACACTTGGCTTTGTCAATTGGTTATTCTGTAAACATTTTACAAGACGTTGGGTAAAACAATGATGGACCTGCGTAGGATTTAACTAAAAAGCCAAGTGAGATGTGCCTGCTTTGGCTCCTTAAATTTGAAATCTATTTTGGCAATAGTGAAGAATGTTAAGGTGGGGGTCACATGATTTTTCAATTTTCCCTTGTTATATGCTTGGGTAGGTTTGATCCATTGTAGATGTCTTCACTGATGCAACAGGATTTGAAATGAAACCGACCAGAAATTTTGTTACCATTTTCCATTGATTATTGGTGCTTATGATGCAAAGGAATACATCCTTGTAAACAAGAAACTATTGTTTGGGGAGTTTGAAGAAAAATGGCCTAGACTTAGATTTGTCATGTTCTCTGAACTTATAATACACGAAGCAAGCCACATACCTTTATTCCAGTTTTTTTCTGCTTGGTCTTGGAGTACAGATGTTTGTGGATTTGTCTGTGACAGTGAGGTTATCTGACAGGAAAAAGTGAATTATTTGTGATCTTATGCACGGCTCCTGGAAATGATGGTGAGTCCAACTGTATGCCAGAGGATGTGCTGGAGCTTGTGAATACGTACCAGTTGAGTACTTTCACCACAAAAGTGGGTCATCTTTTTATCTTTTAGCTCTTAATTGATTATCTATGTGACCAGTATGTGCCCATGGCTGTCTAAACATTTGCATATACCTCTGAAACCATAATACTAGCTGCAATGTCTTTCGAGAATTAAATTTAAGTGACAGATGCGGCTCAGTTTATGGTCCATAATTTAATTAACATTAGCAATTATTGAAAGATATATATTTGACTCGTCTTTTTTTCTTGTTTTCTACTTTTTATGTTGGCCCATGTTTTCTTATTTGAAGAGACAAAATATTGTATCCCATGCTGGCTACTTAGGAAGACATACATTATGCTCTAGAAATAGAAGAACTTTCCTAAAAGGTTGTTTTATTTGAAGTCATGAAACTCTGCAATTGCATTCTCAAGTTGTTGTTGTTGTTGTTGTTGTTGTTGTTTTTGCTGGTGGGGGTGGGGGTGGGGTGGGTGGGAAGTAGGAAATGATAGTGATAGCATTTTACATCTCTGTGGAGTACATATTCAAACACGTGAATATGCATACATCGTTGTTTTCACAGATTTTTATATTCTAGTGACCAGTAGAGCCAAGCAGATTTACTACCACCAAAAGCTATGGTCGTGAATGTATAATCTTATATGTTACTTTCTCTGAGCGTTGTATGCTTCCTTTGTTCTGAATTTCTACAGTATCAATAGTTTTTAGTAGTTAATACACCATTCAATACATCATTATTGGATAGAAGTCTCACTTTTGAGATATTTTTCCAAAAGCTTACGATCTTAATGATTCTAAGTTGCATATCACTGTTATGCTCAAGTCTTCATATCTCAAAGTTATGACATCTGTTGAATTGATTTATATTATTTTTTCTTATCTGCTGCTTGAAATGATTGGAATTTGGTGAGCAAAATGTCGTTGCTTCTTTTTATGTTTGGAATTGCTTAATGTTACATGTAAAGGCTCTAGATTCATTGCATTCTGAAGATTTTGCTCTAAACCGAGCTTGTTTTATCTTTCTTGGTAATAAACTGATAAATATTAACTTATAAGGCTCTAGATTTGTTGCATTCTGAAGTTTTTGCTCTAAACCGAGCTTGTTTTAACTTTCTTGGTAATAAACTGATAAATAACTAATATGAGTGCCTTATTCTGTTGTGCACATAATTTCCTACTTCCTTGGTTGCTTTACACTGAGCCCATTTGATTCAGGTGTGCAAATACGCAGCATCAACAAAAGAAGAATGGGAAGAACAATGCAAGCTGTGGCCAACTTCTTTTCATCCACCCACCTAGTGAGTTATTGAAAATGTCAATTCATAGTGTTTTGACATTATTTCAAAGTTCTAAATTTCTTCCTATTACAGTAATATCGATGGCATAACTGGATTTAGTGAAGAGGATTCATTCTCAGTTTCCAACTTCATGAAACTTGCAGTTCGTACGGCAAAATCTGGTACTTTGGTAAATACTCACTTCTCATTGTATGCTGCATAGTTCTTCCTACCTGGTTCTGATAGAATTTACAATCCATCCGTTATATAATTGAGTTCTGTGGCAAACTGTTTCCTTTCTTTTTTTTTTTAAGATGAAATTTTATATTTCAAATAAAACAGTTTTACATTTTCATATTAAACAATTCTGAAGTATGAACTTACTAAATGGTAATTGGAGCAAAACTTTGTGAAGTCTATTTGTCATTGTCTTGTTTTGAGAAATGAGATGGCTTCATAACTATCTCATTT
The DNA here is from genome assembly GCA_019321725.1 of Paulownia fortunei. Classification (NCBI taxonomy): domain Eukaryota; kingdom Viridiplantae; phylum Streptophyta; class Magnoliopsida; order Lamiales; family Paulowniaceae; genus Paulownia; species Paulownia fortunei. The sequence goes on along the minus strand of CM033123.1, from coordinate 2,746,032 downwards.
CTTTAATTGCAGTTGCTTAGGAAAGTTATTCTTTCACTAGCAAGTTTGATCCCTGCTAAGCAATGGATTTGGTGCGGACCTAAGTTTTCATGTTATATCATAAAAGTTGCCAAGATAACAATTAACGTTATCTCTTAATTGCTCTTTGCTGAAACTTGATTCTGCAGAAACTGACATTGCTAATAAAAACTAACTTGTAGCATGAAAAAATGATACTCTGGTGCGTAGATCTATGCCAGTTCTTTTCTTTTGAGCTTACAATGAATGTGCTTAGAAGTATTAAAGTTTGGTACAATTGCTCCAGCCGTTCCTTGATGTTCTGAAGCTCAAAAATATTACTTGTCTCTAGGTTAAAATGCTGCGTTGCTCTGTTATCTGAAGCAGACCGGCCAATTTTGTTTGCGCATATTCATTTTGCTTTTTGGTATCACGTGACCTAGTATCCCATCATTTCCTTCTTTTCACTTTTGTCTTTAAAGACACTGTAACCTCTATTTTTGGTCGATTTAAGCAGACTCTTCTCGGCAGGTTGTCAATGCTGTTGTTATAGTGGATCCTTCAACTAGACAGGTTATTGCTAGCTCATGTGACCAGGTCCTGTCTTGTGATGCTCTCACGAACAGTACTAGCTGGGAATCATGCTGTACAAAACAGCCTGAAGCAACTACCCAGTATGATGCCAATAAAATGGAAAAAGATCCAATATTGCTGTTGAAATCTTCATCCACTGAAGCAAAGCGATCTTATAAAGATGTCTCTTGTTTACATCCTTGGGGGTGGCTTGAGCAACAATCACATATAAGTTCTGATTCTTGGCACCCTTTACGCCATGCTGCCATTGTAGCAATTGAAAATTCTGCTGCAAGGGATAGACGCCTTTTTCCTGTGAATGGACAAGGTGCGGAGTTTGCTCAAGAAGATTACAAGGTGTCTTCTCCAACAGGCTCTCTCTTAAAAAGACAAAAGGTCAATACAAATATAAGCTCCTGCTCTTTTGTGAATTATGCATCCTTGCAGTGTGCGTGCAGTTGGTTAACATTCATTTTGGCCTGAGCAGAAGGCAATCTGGAACTCTCGGTTTGATCCAACTAATGTTTTCTCAAATATCTACAATAAAAACCTTGGAAAGTATTGAAACTTCGGCACAGGCACATGTCCTGAGAGATAGAACGATGGATAGAATATTTGATAAATTGATGGTTAGGTTGAATCTTGTCATCTAAGTTGGTGCTTATGCTGTTAAGTATGATAGTTTCCCCTTTTAAGAATTTCAGATTTCTTTAAGGTAGCTTGCATGAAGTTTCTTTTGGAAGACAGCTGTGGATTTGCTTAGGCAACATTGTATCTTTCAGGTTAAGGATGATGAGAGAATGGACTATCACAGGAATGGTTTGCAGTGTGACTCAACAAGACCTTATTTATGTACTGGCTATGACATCTACTTTGTGTGGGAGCCATGCATTATGTGAGTTCTCTTTATAGATTACTGATGCACACCCTTTATGTCAAGTACAGATACTCACACTCACCCTTTATACAAATCTCTCTCTGTCTCTCTCTCTCTCTCTCTGTGGATTTATAATTCAGCTTTATCCAAGTGTTAGATTAACTTTACTTGTCTTACTCTTCCGTGAATTTAGGTGTTCAATGGCAATTGTGCATCAGAGAATCAGACGTGTTTTTTATGCCTTCCCAAACCCAAGTAATGGTGCTCTGGGAAGTGTTCACAGATTGCAAGGAGAGAGAAGCTTGAATCATCACTATGCTGTTTTTAGGGTCTTGCTGCCTGAAGAGATTCTTCATTAGCAACACAAACAGATTGCAAGGAGAGAGAAGCTTGAATCATCACTATGCTGTTTTTAGGGTCATGCTGCCTGAAGAGTGCCTGAAGAGCAGTTTACAACTCAAATATCATTGTTGCAATATTATTTGAACATCTCTTAGAGGTCATTCTTATGTTTAGCCAATCCATCCGCCGCCCTCAAAATTATATTTTAACTATTTTGTTATAAGTTGAGTTTAGAATCTCTCTTCCTGGCTTTTTTCTACTGTAATTGAACACAATATGGTGTTGTATCGAATGAACCAGAATAGAATCTCTCTTCCTGGCTTTTTTCTACTGTAATTGAACACAATATGGTGTTGTATCGAATGAACCAGAATAGAATCTCTCTTCCTGGTTCCTTTCTTCTGGAAGTGAAGACTTGATGGTGCTGAATCGAAGGCATGCCATTTTACAGGAACTTTCTTTAGTTTGGGATCAAATTCTTATTTTCTTTGTAATTTGACTTGTGTCCTTGTATCAAAGTCACAAGAACAAGCTGCTCTTGTCTGTCATAAAGCTGATTAATTTAGAGTATAATTAATACCCACTTTTGTATAGTATTTGGTCACTGAAAATAGAAATAATAGTAAAATTTGAAGCTGTAAAGCTTCTAGATACGCATATTCCTGGATTTAGATCAACCAGTTGAAGGTCCATGATGGAATTCATTCAGTTAATATTGGACACCATGAAAATATCTCACCTTTCTAATTTATTTTTTTTTTCCTTTCCTGAACCAAATATGTCGGGACTTTTACTTCATTTTCATGGGCATTCTTTTCCTAGTTTTGAAGAAACAGAAATTTTTGGAGGGTTTATAGTATCTAAAGTGAGGACTAGAAGTGGTGTGGCGTCGTATCAAAACTGCTTGCAGAATCTTTTCATCAAACTGACATGAATGTAACTAAAAGTTACAAAACTAAGCAGTAGACTCAGACTCCCAACAACTCGGAAACTAGAGTACCATTATCTACAACTAACTCTGGCCACAGAGACTGAACTTGAAAACTATAGAAAGATAACAAAATTTTTAACTGGACACATTCTTTACAGAGACAAGCAGACAAAATTTCTAACAGGAGAAATCTTTCAAACTGATCTAAGATTAACGCTTTTTGGAGACACCAATAGTCTTGTCCCTGCGTCCTGTGGTCTTGGTGTGCTGACCTCGGACTCTAAGACCCCAATAGTGTCGGAGACCTCGGTGATTTCTATCATTATAATGTCAATCATCAGATTCCATTTCAAATATGGCAAATTTATTACATGTTCACTTCATTGCGGGGATGATGTCAGCATAATCCCAGATGAATCATCAGCTTAAACACATAGACGAACAGGGGAATATGTATATTTAGTAACATGCTCTAGAGAAGGTACATAAGAGTAAAGAAAAAAACTTAACTACTACTCCATCTGATAAGAAGCAACAGAATTCCTGTGTTTCAACTTTCAAAGAATTGATTAAAGAAATAAAAATAAAAGCGAACGTAGAGATTCTAGCAGACTGGCAAGAAACTTGGCAACCGATTAATAAGAAGAAAAGGGACAGGTAATGTTGTTACATAACAAACCTACAAAAAACTACCCAACAGTGGAAAGAAAAATAAATGCATACAAGAATAGAATCGAATGAATCATTAGAATTAGTTGAAGCAATACCTGATCTTCTTTAAACGCTCAAGGTCATCCCTCAGTTTCATGTCCAATGCATTGGAAACAACTTGTGAATACTTTCCATCCTTGTAATCCTTTTGCCTGTTGAGAAAATAATTCGGGATCTTGAACTGTTGAGGATTTGCAGCAACTGTCATTAACTTGTCAATCTCAGCAGCAGAAAGTTCGCCAGCTCTGTTGTAACAATTTAAGCCATAATATTACCTATTAGATTCAGAAAAGTATAATGTGCAACCTAAAATTAAGCAGCAAATTAGAAAATATTGAATACGTAGAAACACTTAAAATTCTGATGATCACATGTAGCATCTAAATACAATTGAATCAGAAGAATGAAATCCTTGAAATTGGAGATAAGACTGAACTCATAAAATTAAAATTTGATTGTTAATTAAACAATTAACTCAATCATAAGAGCAAAGTTGAAAAAGCCTTTATCATTACAAGTTTAAGGCAAAGAGACACAGGGCTTCCCTCCATGCTTTCATAATACCTGACCATATCTACAATAACATGAAACAACAGCTTCTTTATCTAACCACTCAATACATTAACGAAAAGCAAATGTTACCGAAAATTAACACAAAAAAACAACATAATTCTACAACATTTTCACAGTAAATGCGATCTGCCATTACTGTTATTCATTTTAAAGGAAAAGTCTCATTTTTATGGGAAAAACTACATATTACCAGACGAGATACAAACTTATATCACAGTTGTTGTCTAGGGATGAAAGGAATTGAGCTCGAAAATTTTCAAATCCTAGAATGTATAAAGTACAAGTTTTTAAAACCTTTGCTGGAAAACAGAATCTTTTTGTCAAGGATTTGAAATCCATGATTTTCATTTCGTTGAGCATCTTATTATTTGAATACCAGGAATTTGGAGCTGAAAAATCCCAAAATCTCAGAAAAAAATTCCTTCAAGCCGAACACAATCTCACAGAATTCGAGCTTAAATTGAATAAACAGCAAACTTAGATAAACCAACTCAGAAAAAAAAAGTAATATAAAGACTTTTTGTTCATGTCGACATCTGCTTTTTTGCAGACGATGTTCGCAAAGCGGCGGCCAATACCTTTGATGGAAGTAGGCGCGAACATAATCTTCTGCTTCCCGTCCACGTTTGTGTTCAGCACACGCAATATGTGCTGAAAATCCTCGTTCTCTACCACGCTCTACAAAACGAATTAAATGAAATAATGAAAAAAATTAGAACTATGAAAAAACAAACAAATGAACAGTGAAAATTGAGAAGATTTGCACACCATGGCTACAGGTTTTCGGCAGTTGCTCTGTCAGCAGATTCTGCGTGCTTGCGCGTTTGTCTTTTAAAAGTGACGGGTGGTAGTGAATGTTCTAAAATAATTTTCTTATTTTTTTTATTTATTACTTCTGTTTTTTGAGAATATTCTAAAATAACTTTGTATTTTCTATTTAAAGTTTTTTTTATAAAAATTATTCGTCAACCATTATTTTCAAGAAAAAAATATAAAAATTATTTTTTATTTTTTAATTCTCATCTAAAATTTTATATGAGGTCTCACTAAACCTTTAATTTTGAAATAGAGGAAGTATTATATTATATGCATAAATCAGAGATATATATATGTGTATTAATGATTATCTTATTTTAATGTAAAAAATAAAAATAAAAGCTAATATTTAAACTATTTTTATATATTACTCTCTCTGGCCCAATATTATATATGCAATTTGATTATGAGATTTGAAAAATAATTTTTTTTAATAATTTTATGATATTGTCTTTAAAATAATAATTGAAACTAAAGAGTTAGTGATATTATTTTGAATGAGAGTATTTTTTGAAAAAATAATAATTTAAAATTAAGATATAATTTTAGAACTTTTTAAAAGAAAAATAAAAGCAATAAATTTGAGATTGATGGAGAATAATATAAAGTTAGCATGGGAACACAAAAGTACATTTTATCGTACTATCATAATGGCTAAGGGAATGATGGGGTCTCTAGTGTATATTTTCATAACTGAGCGGGCTAAATTGGGATTTAAGGTATAATCAAGGGGCTAAAGTGTAATGATATGAAACTAAAAGTAGAAGCAAAATGAGGCTTTGTTCTTAGTGCTCGATTGACTATTTTGCCCCGACGCCTTGATGAAATTCCCTGCGCGTCCTCAACGGATAAAATGAAGATCATCAAATTGATATCTTGAGGTCCGTTAATCGGCGACAAAACTTCTTTTTGCAAGCACAAGAAAACCGGAGGACACTCCTCAGGTAATAAAGAAAACAGAAATAATTCTTGCAGATTATGTATTGATACTCTCTCTCTGTCTCTAGATTTTTCTTATGTTTGAATTACTCAAGTTTTTATGGAGTAGGTGGTTTCCTGTATTTCTGCTGAAACTTGGATGATTAGACTTTTGTGTTTCGTTTATTTTATGGTGTTATTGTTCTTGCTACTTTTTTATGTTTCCACAAATTTTGTGTAGATACTTTTAGTGCTGGATTGTTAGTATGAAGCAAGAAGCAGCTGCTGGCAAATATTGTTAGAATTCACTAGGCAAAATATGGCAGCTTTTCCTGCAGCAAGAATGTGGCCCCTTGCCATTTCTAACTCGGCTGAAAGAATTAATAGTGAGTTTACTTTATATTTTCTCGCTAGAATGTTAAATCCATTAGCGACTTGTTCATGTTTGTAATTATACTGTAAGAATTAGATCTTGTATGTTGATGAATTGGGAAGAATTAAGCTTTTATAAGTTTGAAAATGCAATACTATTATTGAATGCATTTAAATCCTACTTCCTGCCCTATTAGCTCGCCTAGGCAGGAGAAATATACCATCTTGTAGCTTTCTTCTGGATTAGTTTGGCACAAGCTTGAAGAAGAATTACTCTTTCAAGTAACACTTGTAGAACAGCTGAATTTTAAAAACTCTATCTGCATCTATAAGTTACTCAATGTCATTGAACTGTTTGATGAATTATTTTCTTGGAATCCTCCTCTCCCATGCATATGACTGATTACTTTTCTATTGTACTAGTAATCACTGTGTGGCCTTTGAGATGTTCTATTCATTTTCATCTGTGCCACTGCATTTGTTAATTATCCTTCCTTTTCCATGTTCTTTGACTTTGGTTTTTGGCTATGTAACAGGGAGGCTGCAATCCAGGTGTCATGCTATGCTTTCCTTTGAGGAAGCATCAGCACGTCGCCAGTTTGTTGTGGGAGGTGCTGCTGTTTCTGTACTTTCATTCCTAAACTTGAACTGCGAGTTAATGTTATTACCTGCATGGGCTGAGGAAAACTCAAATGCCTTGGAGGGCAAAGATGAGGGTGTAGTTGGGGCTTTAAAGTCCTTGTTGGATCCTAATGAGAAAACAAAAACAGGAAAGGTTTTGCCAAAGGCTTACTTGAAATCTGCTAGAGAAGTTGTGAAAACACTTCGTGAATCATTGAATGAAGATACAAAGGATATTGCTAAGTTTAGACGGACAGCTGATGCAGCAAAGGAATCAATCCGAGAATATTTGAATGGTTGGAGGGGACAACAGACAGTTGTCAATGAGGTAAGTTTCTTTTGCTAATTTTTATGGCTGAAAAATAGTAATGAAAGTCAAATATTGGTTGATGACATAACCTTTCATTATAACAACTCACTGTCAAATAAGATAGAATTGGGCCAACTGCAATTTGTGCTTATGTTTTATGGAGGAAAAGGAAGAGGGGAAGGGGAAGGATATGCTTACCCTTGGGGAAGTATACTCTTCCTGCTTTAGACGCTATGGAACTGGAAGGTAAAGGAGAAGAAAAAATCAGCAAAAGAGGGAATTTATTCTGTTTGTAGCTATACCTTTCTCTTCTTAGTCTACATGTTTAAATTGAAGTCAGTTTAGTCTTTTTAGTGCTTAATAACTCATTGGGTAAAGGAAAAGGATATTGAGTTTAAATAACTCTTCTGCATAGAAATTACTGAATCAAAAGAAAAAGTCATGCAAATATCACTTGTCGAAGGCTTTCCCAAATACCCGTGAGAAAGTCGCATGATGGTCATGCAACTTCAGCATAATATCAACTTCCTAAACTTTGAAGTGGCATGATGAGAGATCCTTAAAATTCTCAATCCTTCCATCTCCTTCCTTAGTGTTCATAAGAGTTTCTTTTTTTCTGCTGAAAACTGTGTGGAGGGTTAATATAAACTTCCCTTAACTTGCCAACTTTCCTGCTGATTTCAAAAAAACTTTATATTTACAGCCATATGAGGTCTCTAAAAGATCTTTTCTTAATCCGCAGTTATGATCTTATTCATGCATTTGTTTATGTAGTTGTGATGTACTCTGCAACGCATTTTCTGTCCTTCACATTTCAGTTCCATTATCTGATGCAAATAGGCATGAACTTCTTAAAAAATGTGCTACCTTTCTATCGAGTAATTTCAAAAATTGATCTAAAGAATCACCCATATCATGTGGCCTATATAAATTTCCAGGTTACTTTAAAGTAGTAATACGAATATACATTTTCAGGCTACTTTAACTAGTAATATGAACGAAGAGCAATGATTTAACTGTTCTACCTTCAATTGAGAATCGAGATCATTATTGCCGTTTTCATAGTGTTTGAACATGTTGCTGCAGGAATCCTATGTTATGCTTGAAAAAGCCATAAGGTCTCTTGCCAGCTTTTACTCGAAAGCAGGCCCATCTGCACCCCTTCCGGAGGAGGTCAGGTCTGAAATATTAAGTGACCTGACCACTGCAGAAGAATTTTTGTGAAATGAGATTATTGTTCAGGTGTCTGAAGTTGATGAACGCTATGAACCTATTTGGATGACTAGTTCAATGTACCCTTATTTCATGTATATAGCCTCATTAGTTGCCTATATTTTCCAGAATAACATCGCCATAGAGCTTACTATTTATTTATTTATTTTGCTTAAAACTCCATATTTGTTGAAAGATTTGAACGTATATGTTTCATATTTAACACTAGCAATCGGTTTAACCAAATTGTATTGTACGTTTGGAATGCAACAACTACAACAATATTCAGAAAGAACATGATTGAGTCATTGTGGCATTGTACAACAGAACGGAATCAGACTGTTACATTAACATTCAACCGAACTTTGTGAAGAACCCGAGTAACCATACGGACTTGCATCCCTTGATGCCCAAAAACTATGTATATCAGGTTTCAACACCTTGTAACTGGCAAATGAAAATCCACACAACCCACAGATCTGAATCTACTTTAAAAAGCTCAATTTTTTTAACAGGTATATAGAAAGGTCGTCATTCCATCTTTCTCAGCACCCCATATATGAATATTGTTATCAATGCCCGTTGAAAGTCAGTATCTTTTTCGTAAATCATGGCACTGTATCACATGATTGTCTGGCTTTATATTCAATGCATGAGAAAGGCTGCATAGCATAAGATAAAGGCAAACCTTATTGCAGTTTCCTTTCCAAAAAAACAAAAAAACAAAAAAAAAACTGAAAATTCAACATACACTTGCAGGTACTGCAATTTTTTGGCACGACTTATGAATCAAGTGCGTGATAGGACACCTTTCGAGCTGCAAAACAGAAAATTTTCCATGTTTAGTTATCATAACGAACACATTTGCCAGTTAGCCTTGGGGTAGAGTAATCCGATATTGAGATCCTCGCAAGCTTAATCACCATTTCATCCATCTTTATGACACCAAAAAACTATAATATAATTTTTCAAAGCAAGGGAGCCAAGTTCAAACCTTGGCACACTTTCACGACGGCGAGGATCATATTCTGTTGCTTGCCGAAGAGCCCTAGCGAAAGCCTTAAAGGTTGCCTCAATAATGTGGTGAGAATTTCTCCCAGCAAGCTGCTTCCATTCAAAATCCAGCACTTGAAATTTGAATTAGTAAATGCTAAGAGTGTGCTCTAGGAGCATAATAACAATGATGGCATATGCCCAAAGCAAAAGCAAGCATGAAATAGGAAGATGGCAGCATATTTCTTCTGTAAAGTTGTTTTCTTAATAGATGGTTAAACCTATGTCCTATCCATCATTCTGTATAGTAAAGATAAGCAACTACCTTCACTGCATACAATTGTTCAGTGAGCACATGTGCGGCAGTTAATGTTAAAAAAGTTAGTCTACTACCATCTGTAACAAAAGAGAATCTCCACACAAGCTGCTCTTAACAATGCATATAGAAACTTGAGATGATATTGTTACCCGTCGTATGTGAAGTGTCATTCCTGAGGTATTAACCAAGGACTGAAAGAAGTGCTCCACCAGCTGAAAGCAACAAATGTTAGAATAGAGTCAATAGGCCTAAGTTCAGTTCAGAAGCAAAACAGACGATATATTATATGGACAATACTGGTTTGTGGGCAAAACAAAGGGCCGGTAGAAAGTATTAACAACTTTAGAATGATCATGAGTATCAGCATGTACTGGAACAGTGAGATAATTTGAATAAAAGCAACTTATAAATGTAAATTATATAGAGACCACACAATACCTGTGTGTCATAAGTTCCAACTCTCTCCGTCTGAAAGCACAAATCATAACTCAAATGGGGCCTTCCGGATAAATCCTAAAAGAGAGAGTCAAAAAGTTAATATCACAGAAACCTGATATTTTTCATGAAGAAAAAACAGCAATGCTGTTGGCAGAGATCACGTCAGAATTCCAATTAATGGCATATTGTACTCAGTAATGCTGCCTTTCTACGAATGTACAACTGATTAATTGGTTGCCTTTGCTCGATGAACAAAAGATGGACTTGGTCTAGAGATGCTTTTCTAAAGGTGTTAGTAAATTGCTGTCATCATACCAGTGAAACATGTACAAGTGCTTCATCAAGTGGAGCTGAGAAGTCTCCAAACCGGTTGATTCCTGTTCTATCTCCAAGTGCTTGCAACAAGGCCTGCATGAATGTCAATGTCAATGCAGTTAATTCAAGTGAGTAAAGAAGCAGAACACAATTGCAAGGAAAATGGTAACTTTACAGGCTTCTCGAAGTCAAAAGCATTTCACTTTGAACATCAGACCATAATAGCACATCTGAACAAAGTACGGGTAGTACAACTTTTATTTGAATCGAGTAAAAATTATCTCATATTGCAAAGGCCCAGGAGATATGACTGAATCACATTCAACAATTGAATGTAATTCCCCATTCCCAAATTCAAGGTCCAACTCATATTCATATTGCCAGGTATAAGGCCAACAAAGTAGCAAAATCTTCCGCAACAATAGTGCAAAACATACAACCCTGTACAATGTACAGAAGTAACAACCAGAGAAGGGATTTTAAAAGTTAGAATAATCATCACAAAGAAGCAGCAGAAAATATGGTCTAAATATCTTTCAGGACATAATAAATAAAATTAAACAGAAATAGGTTCTTGGAAACTTACAGTCCCAATGGCTAGGGCAACATCTTCATTTGTATGGTGATCATCAATATGAATATCCCCAGTGGCCTTAACATGCACGTCAAATAATCCATGTGAAGCAAGTTGCTGAAACAAATATGAAGGAAAAAACCCACATTTAGCATTCGAGCATATTCATATTATGGCATAACAAAAAACATGACATCACATTTACTGAAGAAAGAATTAGATGCCTCTTGCCTACTCAACAATCATTGAAGTGAAAAGAACATATTAATGTTGAATGCCTATGACTACTGCAAATACACAAGGGATAGAATACTATCACTTATGTTATTCAAGTACCACTTTTAACAGGTAGGAAAAACATAACAAAAGTTGGCACCAATTGCCTCTTTCTTTTTTTCAATACTTTCGTCCAAAAGATGAGAAAATCCATAAATCATCTACTTCCCTCCAAAATGAGAAAATATAAAAAGACATAAAACAAATATTTCATTATTAAAGAATAAACAGTAAGTTCTTAGCCAGAAAATGTAAAAGTGTTTGCTATCAGTTAAAAATTATTATTAAAAAAAACCCAAAACCAATCCTGAAGTGAAACTACGTTCCTAATTTTAGCCAATACTATTTCACAACTGAGACCAATGACGATCACATACACACAACCATCAAGCCCACTCCAACCCCCACGGGCCCCACCCCAAAACAGCATTCATGCTTAGAAGTACATATGGAACAGTTTATTCTACATCATTTCCATAATAGTTTAAACAAAAACCACTTAAAAGATCCAATTTTTGAACAAAACTATAGCAGCATCATTCATCAGAGAGAGAAACAGAAAGATATATAGAACTTACATCTAACATATGATCAAGAAAAGGAATCCCCGTATTATTCTCAGCCACGGCATTACCATCCAGATTAAGCTTCACATATACATTCGTCTCCTTCGTAATCCTCTTGACCTCTCCAGTTCTTCCTCCTGCAATTAGCAACAATTACTAAAAACTCGCCAAAATAACGCAAAAACACTAATTAAGATCACAATTAATTTACCCTGAGCTGTTGTTATCGATGGAGAACCGTTGTTGCCATTGGAGGCACGGGGAATTGCGGAGTGCACTGGAGGCGTGGCGAGGTGTGTGGAGAAGAGTTGTACCTGCCGCTGCTGAAGGTTCACGGAGAGGAGAACCTGCTGTGAGAGTTGAAGTCGCGGACACGATTGGGGTAAAAAGGAGTAATTGACGAAACGGCGAGAAACAGAAAGCTCCATAAACGGAGGAAATTGAGCGGAGAGCGACGGCGATTGGTGGTACTCGGTGGGGTACGGGAACAGAATACAGCTTTAATCTTGAACTGAAGTCGCATCAATTAAAAAACATGTACTACTCCTATATAGTTTTGAACTGAAGTCGTTACAAAATCAATTTCAAATCACAGTGAATATCACACGTCCTTTTTCTTTTCTTTTTTTTTTTCTTTTTTTAAAATACATATAAAGACAGGTCACAGGGTACTGGAGAAGACGATTTGCGATTAGCGAGGAGTTTTTATTTTCTTTTCTGTGGTCCGAATTTAATGGAGTACGAGGATTTTTTTTCTTCTTTCTTCCTTTTTTTCATATTTTATTTTGGGGGGTATCGGTGGGAGTACCCATTTTTTCAAGTGACAAATGTCATTCGAATGTGAAATTTTAATATTAAATAATGACAAGGTGTGTAAACGAAAATCCATGAAAACTATGATAAATTTGCAGGCCCTAACATAAGACAAGAGCACAGAGGATTAATCAGGATTTAATATATTAAAAGATCATCTGCTTTTACATGCAGCAAATGCTAATTAGATTATCATTCCAATGCTTAATATAATAGATACGTCGACTAAGAATATAATCTATATATATACAGCGAATTCCAAAAAATTTGTTGCCTAAGCCACAAGGCTACAATTCGAGCTGTTTCTTTCCACTTTCACCTTATTTGATCACATTTTATAGTGGCCTCCTGGGCAGAACTTGTCGGAACAATGTGGAACAGAAAATTATGTGCATCGTTCGGGCAGGAACTTCAAAATGTGATGCAAAGCACTCCTGCAGCTAATTTTTCCTAAGATTGTCGCATATCGCTCACCCTCAACATCTAGCTAGAAAACTTGCAGTGGCCATAGTACCTCGTGATTCAAGAACTGCAGCCAAATGCTAAACAATTTAACCAGTTGCAACACAAACAGATGAAAATTATCGGCTGTTTTCATCAGCACTATCGCTAGATTCTGTGTGATTCTCAGTGGTTGCTGTGTTCTGAGCCAAAGCTTCAGAAGAAGTAGGAGAAGCAACTTTTCCATCGACCACAAGAGGCATCTCGCTTTCTAAATCAGGTTTATCAGTTTCAGCAGGATTTACAGCCTCCTCCGGAACGACATCAGAGACCACAAGGTCATTTTGCATTGGTGCAGGATCTTTATCCTCAACGATTCTTTCAACAGCATTCGTTGCAGAAACTTCAAGTGAAGAACCAACAGCTAGTTGCACACCACTAACTTCAAGTTTTTTCTTAGTGCAAAAGGCTTTGCCATCACTTCTGTCCTTGTCATTGACATCATTAAGGGTAGAGGAATCTATAATAGCAACTTTAGGATCAGAGGCGGCAGCAGAATCAGCGGAAGCTTCCATAGATGAATGAGGTTCACTTTCCATGGCAGGTATGGGTGGCTGATCCTCAATGACAACTCTTGTAGGAAAAGATGCAATGTGTTGTCCGTTGACTTTACCTGTAGTACAATGTGCAGATGTTTCAAAAACAGAACCACGTGGAGACTCAACAGAACCATTATTTACAATTGTTTGGGGGTCAGCATCTTCAGATACTTTCGCCGAGAAACCTATATTACCATTAACATTTGCAAATTCTGCACTCTCTAAAGCCAAAGGATTTTGATTTCCATTGGCCTCAGCTGCGATTAGAGTTTCGCCAGAAGTATCGCGAATAGAATTCAGATAAGGAGCTTCAATTTTGCATGAGTTGCCTATGACAGCCTCCACAGAAGAGTTAGTGTTGTCCTTCACAGGAGGATCTAGCAATCCATTTTCCATGTCAGAGATGTTATTGCTTTCACCAGGGGTAGGAGGACACTTCAAGCTAGCAGAGGGTTCTTTTTGTTTGTTTTCCACCTCAGACTTCACAACAGCAGTTCCCTTGCTGGCAAGAAGCATATCAGATCCACAAACAGAATCTGAAGCATTAGCTGCTGAATTATCATTTGAAGGGTGGGCTGGTGCTGGAGAACCAGAATCCAGATCATTAACTTTGTCATTAGTCTTGGTATCATGGCACACTCCAGAATCGTTACTCATCTGTTTTTCGTGCTCCATAGATGAATCATTATCAGATTTTTCTACCAAAACAGGCAACCGAGGTTGATTCTTAATTGATTCAGAAACCTTCATACCTATAGTTCAAAGAAGGACGAATTCAGAGGCAAAGCTAACATAATTTAGACGAAATAGAAAAGAAAACCTATTCTGTAGCAAGTATAATAGTTCAAAATTATCTTTTGCAGAAAACAGAATGATAGGATAAGTTATGGAGGACATCACATGGTAAAAAAATTGTTTACCATCAGATAGTTCTTGCTTCACTAACTGTTTCTGCAACATATCTGTCCCTGGAAACACCAACATATTCATGGACTTTATTTCTTTCTTAAGCACATCCTCAAGTTGATGGAAACCAAAAACTGTAGTCCATGTGTTCCTATGCTCCGATATGGCGGGTATAATCAATTTCTCAACTTTGAGAGAACGGAGTTCCTGGAATCACAAAATTTCAGTAGTCCAGCACATAGAAAAGAGGGAGGCAAATTTAACTGACAAAAAAAGCATGAATTCAGAAGTCAGCACACAACAGTTCATGTCAAAACAATCTTTAGATTTTCAGGAGTTATTTTTATGACCTCACAGATAACACTGACCAGAAAAGCAGTAACTGATGCATGAGCATAACATTAATCCAGAAAGCAGAAGGGATGCATGCCTAACAAGTGTAGAATATAACCGCAAGTCCAGTCCAATATTCTTACGGTTTCAATTGCAGACAGAAGGCGCCGGCACATTCCTTGCCGCCTGTAGATTTCACGAGTCCCAATAAATGGCATCTCAGCCAAACGGGTTCCGTGGATCCTAATGAGGAGACGAAAAATCCAATGATCAGATTTGTTTTCCTTTTTGGTCAAAACAGTTGAAGAAGCAGATTAACCATAAACACCCAAACTATTATAAATTTAAAAAAAAAAAAAAAACATAATAAAGCTCAAAAGGCACAATATGACAATTTTACTGAATAAAAAAACTAAAATCAACAGAAATATAATAGAATAATGTGCAGGAATCTGATACCACTCAATGGGGCTAAGGCTAATAATTAAAGAGATACATTCATTAGTATAGAAACCAGGTTGCAGTTTCACTCTTTTAATTTTTCAGGCTTCGTTTTTTTTTTTCACAAGTTAATTCCATTCTGTTCAGAGTCAGAAGTTTATTTTCTAAACCAGGGAACTAGTTCAGCAGAAGCTGAATAATAGACAAGGAAAGAAATAACTAATAAAAATTCATAACAAAGCTTCTTTTTGCCATATTGAGAATGAGTAGAAGATTCTTCAAAATAGTAGCCTGCCTTTAATCAGGTCATTCACTCACCAGCTGCAAACCATGGATTAAGTAATTAATCTTTAACTATAAATCAAAAGGCAGGTGATTGTAGCAACAGTAAAGAATACCCAGGTGTATCACCACCAGCAGGAAAGTAAAGTTATTCTTCTCTCATGAATACTTCTGATTTCTTGTAGAAGCATACAAAGATAAGAAAGAAACTCAAAGAATTAAGTCAACTCGAAATATGTGCTTAGGAGAGAATGGATAACTCATAGTCGTCCATTCGCATATGTATTAAGGATTATCAAACCTAGAATGAGTTTTGATTGTCACTACCACAGACTCATGCTGTCAATGTGAAACATTGTTTTATTACCTCATAGACGCTGCAGAAACTATTTCATCACCCCGCTCCAAAATTGCCGTATAGAATCCACGATAATTCAGACGGTTGAAATTTGATCTACATGGCATAATCATAAGTCATATGTTTTAAAGAATAAGTACTAGGATGCATGTGCATTTCACGAATTTTTGTCTTCAATTTAAGACCTAACATAAGAATTGCAAACTTTGGGATCTTTAAACACACAACAAAAAAAGCCCTTGGGCTCTTTGACCAAGCCTCACTGCATTAAACTTTTCACTCATTCCCCACCGCACCTAGTCCAACTCTGCACCTTCTCTGAGGCTCCATCTCAATAATTCACCACCACACACGTAATCGCAGGCTTACAACTTACATACATAAATACATCCACAAAGTCAAGGATCCAATGCTACAAGGCCTCTGTGGTCGGAAATAATGTTGAAGACACAACCAATTCTACAGCCGTAACCTTTTTCTCCTGGTGTATCCAAGAATCTGGTGACCATAAAATATAAGATTGAAGAGAGGCAGCAAGAGTTCACCACGTATCCCTCTTGCCGACTCTATAACTATTTTTTTATTTTGTATCTTTTGACACGGCCAAACCCGTGTCCGATGAGTGTTACACATGGCACAGCACCATTTTCCAGTATGTCCGTACAGTATAGTGTAACAGTAAATGAGGCGGAAGAAAATAACATTATAGACATATATATTTATATATGCTTTAGCATGGTAAACAAGAGCTTACCCACAGTTATAGACAACATTATGAATTATATTAATCCCACTTCTCCTGTCAATAATGGGCAAAAAACACTCATCCATAACAGATAATGCAACAGCTAGCTTGGAGTTGCATTCCACCCTTTGAGGAAATCCACGATGCAAGGTATCAGACACATCTGTTTGTTGAATAAGAGACCATGAAAATCCTGCTTCCAATTCATGTTTGACTCCAAGAATCTTCTGTAAATGATCATAGAGCTGAAGAAGCAGAAAAGGAAATTTTACTTTGAAGCCGCATCATAGAACAGAATATAGAGAACAGCAATATCACCAATGCAAATAAAAGAATCTAAGTGTTGGTCAATGACTATCAGATGTTTTCATCCTCTTGTGATTAAAAAATAGAGAAATTGACGGTAAGGACTGATTTCAATATCATTAGTAGTGATATTATAGGCAGAAACATTAAATGTTATAGAACACATGGCGGCACTTTGTAACAGATGATCCCTAAAAAAATAGCCTGCGGACAGCAGCCAGTTAAAAGGCAGCAAACATAAGAAAGCAGCAAAAGCATATAAACACAAATTGTGAAGATTTTGATACTTAAGCCAGTTTATAAACAGGGAGACAACAAAGCTGATTGCTGCAATCGAACTCTTTTTAAGGTTAAAAGGTAAAAATGAGACAATGGCCGTACGAATTGCATTATCATATGGGATGCGAAGTTGGTTATCAAGAGAACAAGCCTACATAATATTGAGCATTGCTGAGATGAAAAATAAAAGAATGGATAAAAGGTAAAGCAAGGAAGAAACTCAACACTGAAGATATTCTTAGTTGACTAAAGCGGCATCCGTTAAAATAAATTTGAAGGGAATCAATTCAAATGGTTTGGGCATATTCCAAGAGGCCACTAGATGAGCTGCAATAGTTAAGAATCGAGAACTGAACTAATATTAATGGTAAATCTAGACGGTGAGGGTAACTAGGTTTTTAAGAAGGAACTAATTCCTTGTAGTTTAACTTTGGATATAACTGTTGATGGACTAAACAAATAATCCATGCAACCAAACCAGATAGGATGAGGCTTTACTAAGTTCAGCTTATGTACAAAACGCACCACATAAAATAATTTAGAACTCCAGTAGAACTTCTAGTCCAATAAAGACATATGATTAAGATAGATGTTAATAAACCAACTCCATACAACATCCGAACATGCACCAACTCCATAAAACACCTGAACATAATATTTCTATTTCAAATTAGTTTTTTGAGATAAATCCACTTAGACTAGCCCTAAACATTGGGAGTGGAAATTTAAAGGAGTATATATCATATAGTTTACTCATGTGCAGATATGCATGCATCCATACTATCAATCATGAATTGAAGTCAGGGATATCTTATTAGAAAATGCAAATATGGTTAGATACTGAGCCCATTATTCCAATTCCCGTTATAATATTAGCAAATCAACATAAATGCAGCTATTTTCTAAGTCTGATTCCAACCAAATTTGGCAGTCCTTTAGAAAGTACTTGTCCCTCCACCTCTCTCCAACTCCCAGTATGCAAATATATATATGCTTAATTCTTCTCCATTTTGCTAGAAGATCGGATCATATGCATGGTTCAAAAAAAATGAAAAATTTACTGCAAGCAAAGACTTCCTATTGTATGGTTTCGGCCTTTTCTCTTTCATTTTTTAGCTCAAGATATCAGAGTTTTGGTAGAAATTAGGTCATGCATGCGATATTTACTCTATTTTAAAGAAAATATTGTTTCCTTCGCAGTTAGGGTCATTGCTACAAAAAATCATTAATTCAACAACTAAATATAGAAGAATCACAAAGATAGGATGAATAACAGATTAATACTTAGTAAATTCTGTATTTCAAATTCATTAAGTTATGTAGCTGACTGTATCCTATATTCTTGGTTGAATTTATAAATGTTTATATATATATATATATAAAATAAAGACCTTGATAGACCCCTTCAACCACCATTTTCTCATCACAAAAAGATTGATGAGAAAAAATTATCTTTGTTTCCTCCTATGTATTTTTCTTATTTTTTTTTTTGTTTTATTAAAGTCAGTTTTACTGATTTATCTTTCCACTTGTATCAGAGCAAGAAATGCAGCATCTAGCACAATGCCAACATACACAAAGTCACTACACTTCATCTTTCAAATATATGGAAAATAGTTTCTTAATTGTTAATTTGGGCCCCAAGGCTGTCAGAACGGTGCAAGAAAACATCATACCATAGTGTCATAGTTCTAGATATTAATCCCAAGGAGAAAAACAAAGCTAATACCTCTTGGCACTTCAGCCCACAGAAAGAGGCAGCACTTGAACTCATAGGCAGAGCATGCACCCCCTCACTACATGATTTGTGATCTATGAAAAAATATAACAAGAAAGATTTTTTTCAGCTTAAAAAAAACTGTGTATTTGTGTTTGTGAGAGAGATGAGAGAGAGAGTTAAGTAGGAAATGAGAAATAAAGCTACATGAGAATTTCAAACCCATAATAACGATTACATTTCTTCTCACAGAAGCTGCATCTGGTAAGTTCATCAGCGGTGCTATCATTTCCTTCAGCAGCATTTCCACTGGCATCCCCACAAAATTTGCATACACAATTTGGACAGTGCCAATCACCTGAAGGAAGCATCTGCAATGGATAGAGAAAAAAAATGCTCAACCACCAAGAAAAATAACAACATATAATTAATGCCAAAAAAACTGATTCATTAAGCATGATACAATTTTGCATCACTTGAGAACAAAAGTTAGAAGCAGACTTCTGCTTTCCCCTAACAAGAGCTGCAGATTCTTCTATGAAAATGCGAGGGGCAGAAGTCTGAGAACATGCAGTTACACATGTCAAGCAACACTAGTGTGCATGCAGTGGCCAAAATATACTTGCTCAAATGATAGAGGTTTACCATATTAGCAATTATAGAGACATAACTAAAAACAACAATAATATTTTAAAATAAAAAATGGAAAAACAGTACACTCAATGAGAAAAGTGAATTTCATGTTAAAGATGTAATGAACACAAACAAATACACTTTGTGCTAGGAGCCATCTAATAAGTACCTGAATTTCTAAACAGATCTGATGGAAAGTTGACGGACAACTATCACAACAGATCAAAGCACCTCCATCACCGCAAATACCACAGGTATCGTCATCTGGGTCATCACCATCAACATCAACAGTATGGAAATCCCGACGTACAGACTCCCCTTGCCTATTCCAGGCATCAATTTGGCACTGCAAAAGAGAGGCTCCAGACTCCAAAAATATGTTTTGGAAAGGCTGACGCAACTTGCTGCCAGCGTGCAGCTCAAACTTAGAAACTGTAAGGATTTTACTGCAGCAACCGCAGTGAATGCCATCTCTGGTGATCCAACCTTCTAGCATTACCCGAGTCCTTCTGCGGTTCATATACTGCACTTTTTCACTTAACTGTGCTGTTCCAGAGTCAATCAGCCAGGCCAATACAGTTCTTTTTCCACTATATGGAACATATCCATCAGACTCTGAGTTTTCCCCTTTGTCAGAACCACGAACCAGAAGGGTGCATCTCCCAATTACTTTACTTGTTCTTCCCTGTAAGACATTAGAATTGGAAGCAATAGAAGGTTTTTCAACTTTGAATTTCCTGAGCTTCTTCTTGGGAGAATCATCACTTAAATCATCATCACTCTCTTGATCCACTTCAAGCAATTTGCCCCTCCGTGACTTATAATTCTGTTTCATATAGGAACTGAGTCTCTCCTCATTCTGATCACTGTCTGAGCTCTCTCCAGGATCTCTTATAGCAGATCTTTTAGCCCTCTTAGTCACACCATCTTCTTTTCTCTTCCTTTTCATTTCTTCCTCAATCTTCTTTTTGGTCTGTCTTGTGAGTTTATTTATAAGATCTTCCGATAGAGGAGCAAATGAGGGAGAACCAACATCCAATTTACTTTTAGTATCGTCTTCCTCCAACTGTTTTTTGAGGGCATCATAAGCCTTAATAATTGACCAGTAGGCTGTTCCATTAGGGTTAATGTACACAGCATCTAGGTAGTCTCGGTTCCGTCTTGGTCTATAATCTATAGTCCACCCAGCATCAATTAACATTCCTCTTATCTTCTCTCGCAACATTTGCTTTTCAGTACTTCCACCACGCTTGGCTTTCCCTTCTTTCCCTTTAACAGGGGTGACATTTTCAGAAGGTGTTTTTTCTTCCTCCTTTTTCACCCCTTTCTTTGAGCTACAAGCTTGTAGACCTGGTGGTGCCAGCATAAGTGCTGTATCAGTACCATCAGTTTCTGACTCTCTAGCCTTGATGCCTTTACGCATACTGCTGGTTTCTGACTCTCTAGCCTTGATGCCTTTACGCATACTACTGGTTTCTGACTCTCTAACCTTAACACCTTTACTCAAAATCGGTTTTACTTTTTCCAACTTTACCTCCATTTTCTCCTTCTCAATAGTTTTCTCCTTGTCAACCAACAAACCTCGGTTTTCAGGTGGCTTTGAAGCTGGATAAACTGGCAGTTGTGGCGACAAGTCCTTCAGAACATCTTCCGACCTGGAACCTGCTCTTTCTTCAACTTCCCTAGGATCATACTTCTTATGATGAGAATGTAAATCCATCCTTTTCTTCTTATTCACCATAACTTTCAACACCCCATTCTTCCCCTGCAGCCTGATTGGCTCATCAGCCGTCTCCTGATACTTCAATTTTAACAATGAAATTGGCATGTGTGCTTCATCCTCCTGCAGCTCAGACCCTTTACTCCTCAAACCAGCATACTCACCCCCCTTACTCCTCCCACTACTAGAACCATCAAAATAGGAACTTTGCTTCCGTTTATCCACCACCAAATTCCTGTTTGATGACCCAACACCAAATTCCTTCGAATTCTCACCACCACTATGCCCAACCATCTTAAACCTATCCTCCACACACTCATTCCTTATCCTTTTCCCATCAAATTCATCATACTCATCATATTCATCAAACTCATATAAATCCAACCTAGTCCTCTTCCTCTCACCACTAATATCCATCCCAACATTGTTCCTATCATACTCCCTATTTTCATGCTCACTTCTCTTATACCCCATTGAGCCATTATGCAATCTCTTGTCATTCATTTTTCTTCTCATAAACTCTAATGACTCATCCTCATCACTCGCACCCGAATCACTCGCAACTAATCTGGGCCTCTTTTTTTCCTTACTGTTAATACTCAAACCCCCACCTCCTGAATTCCTATGTTCAACCTTCTTTTTTATAATCAAACACCCTGATGAACTCTTCTTCTTTAACACACCTCCTGATCTTACACTCCCTTCCATTTTCACGCACCAACTACATAAGAAACCCTTTAAATTCCAATCAAATTCACACGTAATTCAAACCAAATTCACCTTTACATTACCAAGAAACACATTTCTTGACATGGGTTCTCAATTCTGCAGTCTAGCATTACCAGATCTGAAGCAAAACCAAAAGCCCACCCAAATTCTTTGGAACAAAAAGAATTACTGAAAAATCAAGTGAATCTCTTTACCTCGCAGGAAGTCCGTGTGTATACGTTTAATCGGAGAGATCAATTCTAATTTCGTCACGTAATTTTCCGGCAAAGCAATTGAGAGGAAAGAAGAGAAAAAAAGATAGATGAATAAAGAGAAGAAACTTACAAAGGAAATTGCTCTCGGCTTTCTGTAAGTATATATAGCAGAGCTCTGTTGTATTCTTCTTTATTACACGGCAGAAGAATACGGAAAAGGAATGAGGAAAAAGAGAGAGAAAAAAAAAAAAGAAATTTGTAATTATTCACTAGAAATGCTCTTTTTGATACTTTGATTACAGCATGGTTTAAGCTGCAAATTTAAATTAGCGATAAAATCTGTTGAGTTTGTCATCAAATTTTCAACTATATACTGTTAATTTTTGAATTTAGTATTAAAAATTATAGTTATACAAAATGATGAAGAAAACTTTGAAGCACATAATGTTACACTTTGACATTGTTAGCATAGGCTTTTTATCATTGATTGTATGGGTAGGTTTAATTCTTTTTTTTTTTTTTTTTCAAAATTTAAATATTGCTTTTCTTGGTAAATTTGGGAAAATAGTAATTTCTGTAAAGTTGTTAATGAAAAGATAATTACAGTGGGTGACTTTTGGGATTGGGAGGGGGTAAGAATGGAATCCAAGGGGTAAAAGATTCTGGATTGGGCAGGCTGCTGCAGGAGTATGATTGAATGAAGTCAGGTTTCTTCAGAAGCTTTTGTGCAATGCTTTTTTTTTTTCAGATTTTTTTTTTTTTTTTTTTTTGGTGGGTTGTGGGGGTGGGGTGAGGAATTTGTTGTTTTAAAATATTTTGGAAAAAGGGAAGAGTTTTTGGAAATTTTTTGTTTGTTCTGTTTGGGGAAAGGAGGATGTTGGTGGGGGTGGTTGACAGAACCTGAGGCTTGGAATTGGTACTTGACTTTGATCTTTGATGTCTTTGTGGCTAAGTAGTTGGGATTTGGGCACTTTGAGGTCTGGTCTGGATTTGGGCTGGATTAGAATTACATGGATATGATATAAAGTTGTTCTATTGTGTGTTAACAAATGTAAATAAAACTTGATTGATCATAGGCGTTTTGGTTTTTTTAGAACTTGAAATGGGAAAACTACAACTTCCAAACTGCACTATTATCATTTGAGTGGACACCTTAGAGTAGAACAAAATAAAGAGTTGAAAACAATTTTATTTAATTGCATTGTTTTTCGGTTTTGTATATATGTGTTGGGTAATGATTTTGAATATGGTAGGTATTTGGGATCTATACAAATATATAGGATTTTTTGGTGTTATTATATCTGGAAAAAAAAAAATTGATGATGTACAATTGCTCCAAATTTTTAAATTTTTAGGAATTTTGAAGGGGTTTTTGCTTACGTCAAAATAAATTTTTAGAAACCTTAGAATGTTGAAAACTTTGTTCCAACGAAAAATCTCAAATGTTCAAATTAAAATCAAATCAAAGACAGATAATAGCAAAGAAAAAAATATTATAAAATACCAAATAAAAATATCATATTTTGTAAAATAACTTAAATAAAATATTTATAGGTATTTATCATTCTATTTGAATCTTATACCTTTTGCATAATTTGGGTCTCCAAGACCTATTCAATTTATGCCCGTCAAAGCCTCTTCTTTATTTTTGGGGCATGGTACTTGGAGTTCACATAGGTTCAATTAAAGCTGCCAATTAGAATAATATATGAAAAAATGGGGACAAAATATCAAAATAAAGAGATTGCTTGACTCCCAACTGGAGTTTGTCCATGACGACTTTGCGTGCTGCAAACTCCTACAAGGCCACCTCTCTTAAACACAGGGTTCACGCAATTCACGCAATTCGGTGGAGCAAATGATATCAAAATTTTAATTTGAATCGAAATCGAATCGAAAATTTTAATTTAATGCTTATTTTTTTATTTTTTAAAATTTTAAATTTTTTTATTTTTAGTTTAGTTTTAATTTTTTATTTCGTTTAATCGAACCGAATCGAAAATTAAATTATTATTTTTATATATTTATATAAATTACTTTTATATTTTGTTTTTTTTTTTTTTTATACTATTTTTATATTTTTCTCACCCAAATTAAAATTAAAAATAATAAATAAAAAAATATATTTTTATTTTTTCTATTTATTTATTTAAAAAAAAAATGATTAATTAAAAATTAAATTGAAAAAAAAAAAATTATAATCGAATCGAATTAAAAAATTTAATTTAATTTTTAATTTATGATTTTTCGAAATCGAATGTACACTGGTACTTAAATAAGTGCTAAGACAATTCCAGGAAAAAGTCAACACTAAAAGTGTTCAACATTCAACAACAATGTTTCACATGTGACCGGTCCAATGGTAAATGTCAAAAATTATAGAAATTGCTGCTGCTACATAATCTTGAAATCGTCAAAGGTGGATTAAAATCAATATATGAGTTCGTAATGTTTATGGGGTATAACTCTACTTTTGTGATGAATATTAATTTAAATTTTATGTGATATCCGGATTGAGTTAACAATAATTTGACAAGAGTTTATTTATCATGACCGGCCCAAGTGTTGATATTGTATTGAGGTTTAAATTAAGATTTGTGACCATACTTTCATCGTGTTAACTTCAATAATCAGTACTTAAAGAGTATTTTTTCTTACTACTAACTTTTTTTAGTAGAAATATAAAATAATTAATAAAAAAAAAATAATTTATTAAATATAAATTATTTTATTAATAAATAGTACATATATTTTGATAGATTATAAATATGATATATTAATATAAAATATAAATTAATATATACTTTATGGGATAAATAAGCAAGATTATAGTAACATGACTCATATACTCATATGCTCTTTCCAAATTTTTAAATTTTTATGCTTTTCTTATTACTGTTTATTTTCTTCTTCTGGCATAATTTCTAAATTAACAACAGAGTAACAAACAGAAAACAATGGCGATTTTTCAAATTCAATAATCTTAGATAAATAAATTAAATCCTAGGCAAAGAATTTCCCAAATGCAACATGGCCTTCTATTCATTCTGCTTCTTCCACGGCCATTCTTCTCCTTTTATGGCCAAGAGATTTCTTCTCAAGTTTTTTTTTTTCTTCCTTCCTTCCTTTCTTCTCTTTCTTTCATGGCCAACAGATTTTTTCTAAGTTTTTTCTTCTTTTTTTTCTCCTTTCTTTCATTTCTCTCCTCTCATTTTCTGTCTTTTATTCTCTCTTATTTCTTCTTTTTTTTTTCAAGTTTCTTCCTCTATCGCCGCCAGCCTCTCTTCTTCTTCTTCCTTTTTTCTCCTCATTTTGGAAGTAAAGGGTTTCAATTGGATGAAGAGGTCACCAAATAAGAGGAGCAAATTGCAGTAATTTTGCTTTGATTTTTAAGATAAAAATAATATTTACTTTATAACTTCACCAGACCTAATTATTTAATCCCACCCCTAGGTGGATTTTTATTCAAATAAATTTTTAAAATAACATAGAGTCTAATGATATCGCGTAGGTCGAATTTAATAAAATATACACAAGATGAAACCAAATTAAATAGTAAATTTGGGCTTGTTTGGAAAGTAGACAAGATTTAGGGTTCGCTTATTTTGTTGAGTGAAATATGAAATAATTAATAAAAATTGTGATAATTTATTAAATATAAATTAATTTATTAATAAGTATTGTGTGTACTTGAGTTGATTATAAAAATAATAATTTAATAAAAAAATTAATCAAATATGTAATTTATATGATAAATGGGTAAGAATGTAATAATATAACCTAAACGCCCTTAACGAAAATCATTTTTTTTCCTTCATTTCTTTCTTTCCCATCTAAATCTTAGTTGAATTTAATTAAAAAATTATAATAATACAGAACTACAAACATCCTAAAATGATAAATAGAATATACTTTTTTAGGTAAAATGTACTTGGCCTCTAAATTATTATCATGTATTAATTATCCTCCAAAACAATTTTAAGTAGTATTTAGCCAAAAAAATACTTAGTCGTATAATTTTTTCTTTCCTAAGTTTTTTTAATATCTCTTTCTTCTTCTTCTTTTTCAATTTTTTTTCTTTTTCTTTTTCCCTTATTCTTCTTCGCCATGTTTGCTTTTTTTCTTCTTCCTTCCTCACTCTAGGGCCCCCTCCCCCCACTCAAGCCATTTCCGCCTTCCCACCACCTCAACCCAATCTCCGCTACCCAACCCTATCCCCACCTCCCTAACTCTCATCTCCTCCATATTCCTTTTTCATCTACCATCTCCAAAATCAAAACACACACTGTCAACCATCCTCTTTTTTAATTTCTCTCCAATCTCTTTCTTTACCTCTTCCATGCCCACCACCTCCTTTTCCTCTCAATCAAGCTTCTCATCCTCCCAACCAACCTACCTCAAATTGCATCTCAAATCCGCCGCCAAGATGAGGTTGAGCTCGTTTTTTTCCATCAGCTATGCAAAACCTTCTTGAAGGATATACGTTGCAATTTGTTTCTTTAGACAGAGGGGCAAATCTTGTTATTTTCTATTTAATATTAGGGACAAATTAGATAACTCAATTATTAATAATTCTGGTAGGCCTTAAAAATTGTTTAATACCACCTTTTTAGTGGGATACATATCCAACTCATAATCTAAAAAAAATTGAAATAGAATCGAACCACTTGATATCAATTAGCCTCTATCATTTAATGTATAAATTGGATTGAGTTGCATAAAATAATAAATCTGAACTAATAATAGAATGTAAACAATGCCTCATAGGATGGTGATGAAAATTTGATCCCTCTCTCGCCATTTATTGTATTTCTACCTGTCCAAGTTTTTGGACTTCCTTAATAATTTGTTTATATTTATACCTTTAGTGTGATATTTATTGATAAAAAAAAAATATTTGAGTGCCTTAAATAGCTTTTATGGAAGTTTGATGGGTTACTAATTATTACTGTAGGAGTTCATTGGCGCATTAAAATAAATTATTCATTACTTAAAGAAAAAAATAAATTGTGAAGTGTCTGTAATTTATAGAGGGGAATGTTAATTCTCTTTATATACTCTTTTTTCATATTTCAGTTGAAAAAAATAAAATAAAATTGGGCTGGACCATTGGATATCCCAGAAGCCCAATAATCTCTAACTTTTGTATTTTTAGTGCATAGCGCCAATACTCCTAGGCCCATAATTGACCCATTATTGGATAGCTGAAGTTTAAATATGGGCCTCATAGGTATTTCTGTTTCTTATGTGTTGGCTCCTTTATTTTATTTTATTTTTTCAAATAAATCCTAGTTACTCTCCAGCTACTATATGAAAAATAACATTTCATAAATAAAAGATATACGCATTGAATAAATTTATGGTCATCAGCATTTCAATTATCTTATGATTTAGGAAAAAATAGAAAAAAAAAATGATATTGTCTTGAGCTACTGAGTAACGTAATATATAGTGGAATACAATAATTTCTTGAATATTTAGATGTTGTTTACATATGTACATAATTAAAGCAAATTGGATCAATAAAGAGCCCAACAAGAGTCAATCCACTCCCACGAGGGTTTGGGTTATATTTGTCTGATTTTTTTTTCCACAAATAATCAAAGTACTAATTTATTATCACAAAATACATTCAAACGTATATTACGTTGTTCAATATATTTATTTTCTTCAACACATTTTTTTCTTATTATATCATATTTTTTAATACATTCATTTTTCAAAAATACTTCTCTAAAACACCCGAAAAACATTCAAAAATTCTCACAAAATAATTTTCCAAAACATTCAAAATACATCACATTTTTACACATGGGTGTTTTGTGTTAAAAACTTCAATCTTTTGTGTTATGAAACTCCAATTTGGTTACAAGCAAGGTCACTTATATTGAATTAATTAGAAGTTTATTTTGATTCATGGAGAAC
Source organism: Paulownia fortunei (assembly GCA_019321725.1). Taxonomy (NCBI): domain Eukaryota; kingdom Viridiplantae; phylum Streptophyta; class Magnoliopsida; order Lamiales; family Paulowniaceae; genus Paulownia; species Paulownia fortunei. Next base: position 2,717,877 of record CM033123.1, on the reverse strand, counting down.
AATAGCTTTAAATATATGGATGGCAATTAAGTAGGTTTAAATTCTTTCAAATCCACTCTGCTTGTAGTAAATTTTCAAATTATAAATGAGTTTAGAGTGATTCTTGATTTTTTATTTTCAAACGGGCTCCGCCTCATACTCGTACTATTTATTTGTTTATATATTTTTAAAATTTATTATATATGTATTTATGTAATATTATTTGTATAAAAATATACTTTTAAAAAATTTTAGTTGTATTATTATTAGAAAATGTAAATGGGTCTAACGTATTCAAATCTAAGAGGGATTTGAATCCAAACTTTTACAAACCTTCACGGAATAGATATGGAATTTTTGACAAGTACGTTAATAACTAACCCATTATTATCTCTAATATCTATAAATTTTTGCATGGCTTGAACATATATTTAAATAAGTTTTTACATCAAAAATTATAACTTTTAGGACATGCCTTAAGAGCCGTAAATTTAGAAAAATATTTCATTTCCAACATTTGCTATCCAAGCAGTGGCTGAAAGAGGTGCTAATTCATCATTATGAAGAATAAAACAAGTACAATCATCAAATTAGTTGAATAAAATAATTTAATCAAAATATAAACTAAATAAAATCAACAAATTTGTTACATGTAATGTAACCTAGGCTAGGGGTCCAATATAATGTTTTTAAAAGCATCCAGCTGTTGACAATTTTCATGTACATGTTTCCCATTAACAGATCCAATAAGAGTACATCTTTCTGGTAATGTGTGGAATCAGGCTGTCCACTGCCTGTGGATAAAATAATCAGGGTTTGTACTTTAAAAGATTATGAAGATTAATCAAATCTTCATAAGCATTAAGTGGGTTGTACTGTACAACTTTCTTCTTGTTCTTGTGCTTTTTTAACTGGTGTTGAGTTCAACATGGAAAGGTGGTTGGATGGAAGACTGTTATCTTTTTAAGGGAGATTTAAAGGAATCTGCTTTTAGTGTTGATTTTGTACATGTCACTTTTTGTACAACTTAATTGATTGATGACTCATATACTGGTGAGCATGCAGACATGAAAATTAATGTTAGTTGTAGAAAAAGAAAAGTTGAACTTTATCACATTATTAATGGGGTTTGGGACCTGGGAAAAAAAGCATGGAGTCTCCATCTTCTTCTTCTTTTTCCTTTTTTTCTCTTATTTTTCTCGTTTTTAAGGAGTCAAGATCATAAAGAAACATAGTAACTAGGTATTCAGTAAGGTTGAACTTCTGTAAACTTGTCGGTAGTTTAAAACATAGACAAGAACAAAGGAGGAGGGGTGTTAAAGCGAGGTTTATTTATACTATCTTAAGAAAGATGTCGAAAAGATTCAACTTTCTCTCCACTTATAAAGTTTGCTTCCTTGTTTAATCATTTGTTTATCATACCTCCTCCATGAAAAATCTTGCATCATTTGATTCTACAAAACAGAGCATGCAGCACCCAGCACAACATGGGTTCATTCAAGTATAACTTGACAACTCATATTCAAAATGAACAAATTCAAACTTGAAAAAGTAACTTTTAAATACGAGCGCATTTAAACAATTATTGTTCTGTAAGATCATAATAAAAACACAATTTTCTAGGCGAATAGAGGGCTTAAAAATATCTGATCTGCAAGTAGGTAAGAAGCAACTAGGGCATTGGGCATGCTTGGCGCTCGTTGTCACATAGTCCACTGGTGGAACCATCTAAAGGGCTAGCGGAATGGACCAGAACCAACTTTTCCTTGATAGAGAAGCACCACAAAAGTTATCATAGAATAGGGCATTTAATTTGATGGTTTACTTTCAGGCATCAGCCTGGGGAGGAGAGGAGAAAGTTCAAAAGTTCAAAAGTTCAAGAAGACAGACCATAGTCCATACAGTTCATAACCAAACTGCAGACCCAAATTTTAGTTAAGTGCATTCAGAGGGAAAGAAAGAAAAAGAGATTCCCCTTTTTTTCTGGGAACAGAGAAAGGTCAATTTCTGGACCCAGTTTTGCTATATTTGTTATAAATCAGTTAGTAACGTACATCCACTCTAATCAAATCCAAGTGACTCAAGTCACTTTCACTTGAAGTTGAAAATCTACAAGCTGCGAAAACTGCACCAGCACCACATTACATGTAACTCTCAAGAACCTTTTTATACCCAACTATTGGAAAAAGCCACAAGCTAATCAACTTGAGAGTTTGTCCTTAATTTGAAAATACATGAAGGATAACCAGTGACTAGCTTTAGAAATCTGTCGTGTCGACTGGTAGAGAAGTGGCCCTGTGAAGTGAATGTGGGAGCAAGGCACCAGAATAGAAACTCTTGGCTGTGACCAGGTGCACGGGACTACAAGAATTATACGAGGGCTCATAGTTGTAAACCTTTTGATTAGTACCATTTTTTTCAGAATTTACTGGGGGGAATGTAGTAAAATGCTTCCCACAGGCAAAAGATTTAAGCTCAAATTCATCCTTATCTCCTTTTGCAATGCTCGAGATCATTTGCAAATTTTCTTTCATGCATTCTTTGTTGTCAGAATCCCAAATTGAAGATTTCGACACAACCTTCAGTTGTTGACCAGTGAGCTCCCTCAGCTGCATTTTGTACTTGGCCTTGAGCCATCTTAGCTCCTGCCTTATCTCATTCTCATAGCCCTCTTTGAGAGCTGAAGGATTTGTCGTAGGGGAAACTTGAACATTAGAGGCATTCTCCACGTCATTTCTTACAATTCTCTCATCCTTATCCTTTGCTGATTGATCAACAGTTTCATGTTCATAACCAAAGTGATTGTCACCACAAATTTGGGAACTGACTTCGTAATCCTCATGCTGTGCCCACATGTCAGTGTCATGAGCACCATCAGACTGGCTTGAGCCCACAGGAGCACAATCAGTAATACATTGCTCAGACCCTTCAACTTGGTATGTGATCTCTTCAAAGCGGCCATGTACAGATCCACATCCATGTTTAGAACATTGAAGAATTTGCAGACTCTTACCTGGCCTGTGGGAAGATAAATATCCTGCGACGGAACCATCTGAAGCACAATTCTGACAGCAACTACTGTTTTCGAAATTAGGACTTTCTTCTACGCCAAACCCCCTTTTCCATTCTGGTACCAAGGAAGCGATTTCACCATCGATCATCTCTGCTATTTTAGTCACATCTTGGTCTGTTATGTCCAACTCGGCAACCATTTCAGTTGCAACACTCAGAGCCGTGTCAGTTTCAATGTCAAAAGGGAAGTAAATATTACGGACACGACCTGAAAAACCAATTTAGACCCATTTAGTCAGCATCAACATAATGACAAAAAGGGTCGTATTTTGAAAGTTTGAACAAAATAAAGATAAAATTTACCTTCTGTATCTGCAATTCTGAGTCTCAAAAAGATATTTTCATCTTCACTCCTTCTCCCTTTGATAGTAATGTCTACATTCTCCAAATGATCATCCTCTTGACTTGTGAATAAATTAATTTCAGTAGCTTCATATTCAACTGAGTGGGAATCCAAGTCATGTTCTTGTTCGTAACAAATATAATTAGAGTAACCATTGACTAAAGAACTGTTAGTGCTATGATGAGCACCCAAAAGAGGCTGTCTTAAAAAAGGGCCTATTTCATCATAATCTCTCTGATAGTTTAAGGGCCTCAAATCATAAGCATAATCATCAATTTGGAGGAAGGGATCATTCAGAAGCTCCCAAGCAGATAGCCTGTCAGAGACTGTTGCCAAACATTTCTCAACAAATCTTCGCACCTCAGGATCCTTCACTTTGTAGAGAGCATCTGGTTTCTTTCCCTAAAATGAAATAAAACACCTATAACATATGATGCCGCAGAGCTAGATTTCAAATTGGAAACAGAAGTTTAGGCTGAGTTCTTACAGAGATCACTTTCTTATAAATTTGAGCAGGATGGGTGCATTCACTATACGGATATTCAAAGGTCACCATTTCCAAAATGCACATGCCAAATGCATAAATATCGACTAATTCATTGTATTCCTCTTCATAGACCTCTGGAGCCATGAATTCAGGTGTTCCTGATAAAATTGGTGAAATTATAAAGCAATACAGCAGAAAGGTGAGAAAGCATGAGTTTTTTCTGAACCAATTTAGTTTCAATCTTGAGAATGTCATATGACCATACACCTAAATCTCAATGGAGTTATATGAATTGTGCATAAAATTTACCTACACACCGAGCAGCATGGGATTTCCTGAGGATTGCAGCAAGGCCAAGGTCACCAATCTTGACTTCACCTTGGTTCCCATTGATAAAAATGTTGTCACACTTGAGGTCTCTATGAATGACAGGAGGATCATGGCTGTGGAGATAAAGAAGCCCTTGCAGAATCTGCCTGCACCAATGTTTGATTGCTCTAATGTTGGTCCTCTTATGTTTCAGCCTATACCTTTTTCGGATTAATGAAAATGAAATAAAGTTGAGTTAGAATATAGCAATTACCAGATCGCCATATCTACAGAAATACAAGAATCTAAGACTAAGAACACTTCTGAGCACTTACTGTCTGAGAGTACCAGAAGTGAACATTTCTGTCACAAAATTGATGTTCCTATTGGCAGTATCAACCCAAGAAGTATAGAACTTCATAATATTGCTGTGTTTTAAAGTCTTGAGCAGATGAATTTCACAATACAGCCTCTCAAGATCTTCAGGACTCTGCAAAAAGTCATAAAGCTTCACCTGGTTCCAGGCTACTTCAATCCCTTCATACTCATCAAAAGCTCTATAACTGCAACAAAAAAGAGGAAAAAAAACATCAACCAAGCCCAAAAAATTTGCAAAACTAAATTTGAATGCCAATCTCTTCATCATCAATTTCCAACTATAATAATTGAGTGCTGGAAAGATCAAAATTTTCATAAATCCAATGTAGGATACCAAATACATACACTGTCTTTGAAGCCCCTTTTCCAAGAATCTCATTGTACTGCAATCAAAGAAAAGGAAAAAACAAGAACGAGACAAAAATGAAACTCAAATCCATGAATGTAATTTGTACAATAACAGAAAGTGAAACTGTTGGGTAACAAATGAAGCATTTAATTGAAAACAAGAATAAAGCAAGATTCAATGACAATGAAAACTACAGCATACCCTTCCATATCTACCAGTGGGATCAACTTCTACAAACTCAGAATCCTCTGAATCAAGAGCAATGACACCATTCATATCTTGTATCTATAATTTGATTTTCTCACTCTTACTTATCTTGTTTCCTCTCTGGTTTTTGGAAGGAAAAGAGAAAGAAATGATGAACCCACTAATTCACAATAAATACTACAAATCTACAATACTATAAATGGTATTAAAAAATTTCAAGAAAAAAGAAAATACTACAAGCATGATTTTTGTGGAAGAAGAGGCCTTGGGGAGTTCATCAAAAGGACAAAGGTATTTTTTTTTCCCCAACAACTCATAGACAACTCTGCCCCTCCACTCCACAAGCTCAAATCCTGACAAAACACCTCTCCCTTTCTTCGCTTTCTTTCTTTCTAATGTATTACTTTCTATCTCATCACGAGCTGTAAAACAAAAAAAAAACACGCAGAACACACACTGATTGACTTATAGTTTCACCCTTTTTGCTACAAGTCTAAAATGTATATACTACATTGTGTGTGTGTGTATGCATGCACATAAATTTGTCAAGACAGGACAGACAGGCCTGAAACAGCTAGCAAGAAGAGGGACCAACCAAGTATAGTATAATGATTTATCTTTTTATGTATGTGGCATTTGGCAGTGGCACAAGTGGGTGTCAGAGATTAGTACAAATTGTGGTACTAGAGGGATTTAGGAAAGTGGGTTAGGGGGAAGCACTTTTGCATCTCATGAAATTGAGTGTTTTTCTTCTTTTTCTTAAAAAAAAAAAAATAGACTCGGATAATTGTGGATCTGATTCTGGGAATTGTCCCTTCTTGTCCCTCTATTTACTGTAAACAAATAAATAAATGAATTTTGATATAAATATCTTGATTATGATTTACTTCTTGGATACATTTTCTGAGTGATAGTATTTACAAACTTGCACCTATTTCTTTGTTGGCAACTTCAAGACAAGGGCTAATTATGGGGCAAACTGTCCCATTGAACTCTTCTAACTTTTTTAATAATTTTTTAATTATTTCACAAGTTGATTAAAATGATAAAAAAACATCATTTTTATATTACGTACTTAAACAAATAAAACGAGAATGAAAAATTCGGATTCATCGATCTAACAATTACAATTCTAGAGAAATTATTAAAAAAAAAGCAAAATATTAATTGAGTCAAAATGAATACTTTTTCCAGTCTGACATGCGACTTAGGAACAATCTACATACCAACACTAATATTGCCTATTTATGAATTATTGACTAATTAAATATACAAATGAGAGGGGAAAAAAACAATGACAATAAATAAGTTAGAATTCTGAATATTGATTTTTGGTAAACAAGCTGAAATGTGCCTTCATCTGGTCAATTATGAGATATGCCAAATCAGAAATTAATATTATTTTAATGGCTTAACCTACCCCACGAGAAATTCTTTCAAGTAATCAAGTTCAAGGGTGGGGTTTGCTGACCACAAATTAAAACCCCATTTTCATAAAAGAAAAAGAAAAATATTTTTTTTAGTTTCTCTTGATGAGATGGAAAAATGATAAGAGTTTTGTACTTTTACGTACAATACATCATCATTACTCTTCGTTATTAATTTAATTATCTAATTATCTAGTTTAGCTATATCTTATTTGCATTTTCTTTGCCTTTAGACATGGGTTAGAGAAATAATTAACCAAAATCTGACTAATAAATTGTGGGTTTGATCTTATGCTGCAATGTGACATTCCTACGTCTTACAATTCAATTTTATAAAATGATGATCAAGCCTCAAGGCCCCACAGGCTTGAATTGGAAATTCTTTGTGCCTGTTTGGTGTTCTTTAGTAAAATATTTTTTTTTCAAAAATATAAATGGTATGTGGTATTAACATCATGGAAAAATATATTTTAATTAAGTAATTATATATATCCTACTATATTTTACTAATTACAAAAAATAAAATATTTATCATAAATTTACAATTAAAAATAACTTTCATTAATTACAACAAACAACGTTAACAAAATATTTATAATTGAAAATATTTTCGAAAATACATTATATTATTTTTTATTAATAAAATATTTAAATATATTTTTATTTTTTATATATTCTCCAATTCCACCTTCAAAACACATTCTTCCAAAATAATTTTTCCAAATTAATCGAAAATAACACAAAGCAGAGCCTTTTAGACTCATATGGGTGCAAAGCGTCAAGCCCTTTTCATACACATATTTTGTATCTAAGAAAATGTACATTTTTTTTTGGTATTAGTTGCAAAAATAATTGTATAATAAGACATAAAATTGACTGCCGAGTCAGCTACGCATCAATTACCTGTAATATACAATTCGTTTGCTTCTAGAAGAGTAGAACTTTCTAAATTGCGCAACTTTAAAAAAGAGGATCATATATAAATTCAAATAAAAACACTTGTAATATATTTTCTTTAATTTAGCCATTCATTGCTTCTAAAATATTGCAAATGGTGTGACGATAGCCGCACAAATTGCACTAGACATGACTTATTTGCTTCACATGTGACTGTAAGATGGTTCGGATGGTACAAGACATAAATATTTTCTTGGCCTTGTCACTTCAGCACATAAACTCTTGGGAAGGGCTAATTTTAGGCGTACCAAACTGCTTTTAATTTCTTGTCTTAAATCAACTTAAGTAGAAACAAAACCATACGATTTTATTTTATTTTATTTTTAATTCCGTAAATAACTCGTTTGATAGATCAATTTACATATTTTTTATTTCTATCGACATGGTTGGGGTTTGAATTTTGGTGGGAATTTACAAGTGAATTTTGATATAAAACAATCATTATCCTGTCAGTGGAACACTGTGACCGTAGTTTGGTATGAAGCAATCACTTTGGAGGTGGCTCTTTTTGCGCAGAAATATACAGTAATGGGAGAATCTGTAATCCAATTGAGGTATATCCCACAATTTACCTGCTCCTAAGTGATTGGTCAGATGATTAGGAGATACAGAATTAACTGGTGTAAGCTACTGAGTATAAAAAAAAAAAAAAAAAACATCCGTTCTCTTTTGAAAATAAGCATAGACTAATGTTTTCATAATCGAACCGGTAATCAAACTGATTTTGTTAAAATTAGCGATTCAACCGGTACCGGTTTAATAAAAATTAATTATATTTTTTTATATAAAATGATAATATAATAAATTAATTATTATATAATATATTTTAAATGTAAAAATAAATAAATAGTTACATAAAAACACATATAAAATTCAAATAATCACATAAATATAATAAAATATTAAATTTAAATCTTTATAAAAATTTAAAATTTAAAATTAAAAAAAAAACATAAAAATTGATTTTGACCGATTGTTGATCGGTCAAATCAGTCAAAATGGTTTTTTAGCAAAATCGGATCGGACAGATCTCCAGTTTTCGATTGAACCGACGGATTCGATTCGATTTTGAAAATACTGATTCAGACATCAAAGGCAGAAGAGACGCTACTGACATGGACATCCATGCAAATCTTTCTGGTTCAATACCACATGGATATCTTCAAAATCTTATGGACATTTAACTAATCTTCCATCCATCCTAAACTTTGTGCTTCTTTACCAGCATTGTGAAATTGTTCTACTTTTTATTATTATTATTATTTTTATGTATAACACGTGTTTAGATGAATATTAACGTGATTTATTTTATAATTATGTGTTATTAATCCAAATAAAATATACAAATTAGAACAAAAAATTCAAAGCCAACAACATACCTGAAATTCTATAATTATGAGCTTTTGAATTTAAAGCTGTATGTTCGTCTACTTTTCGTACTAGTTTTCTTTTTTCCTGGATCAGCCACTTCTTTTGACCTTCTTAACTCTGATAAAACTTGGTTTTATATTCCTAAGATAAATATGTTGCATGATACCGTGACATTATATTCCAACTTAGACCTTATAGATAAAGGAAATTAAAATAACTTAAAGATGAGGATGAAAAAAGTGAACGTATAATTGATATAATGAAAAACAAATATCAAAGATTTGCTAGTGATTGATATTATATGAATCTGTGGATGGTGCTCTCTCTTTTATTATCTGGGTCCACAAATAAATATGCATGATTTATTTATTTTATTTATTTTATTTATTTTATTTTTTTATTTTTTTGGGCAGTATGGAGCTTAGAGGTTAAACAAACTTTAATACATATCTTTTTCATGGACTTGTAGTAAAAAGCCACACAATTATACTGCAAAATAATCCCTCGTTTTTATGAAATTCCTTTTCCAAGTCTAGTGGACTTTAAATTTAATTGAGAAAAGTGCTTTGTAGGTGTGGAATAAGACACTTCGATATTTATTTGTACCTTAATGCACATAATTAGCACAACCAAAATTATTAAAGTGGGACGGGGAGACTTATGGGAGAATTAAATGTGAGCAAACTAACAAAAATATCTTTAGGGTGACATTTCTAGAAAAATGACTCACATATAGTAGAGAATATATACAATTTGATTCGTTTAATACAAGTTATGAATATTTTGCTTTAAGGTGGCCTAAGTATGACATAATTACTCTATTTTTAAACTTCATGAACCATTCATACAAAAGGATCAATAGATTAAAAAAAAAAGAATGTACTTATAATTTTAAGGAGTTAGAGTGAAGAAAAATATCCGACGGTCAAATTAAAACTTGAGCAGCAATTGATATTTAAAACTATACAACATATTAAAAATAAAAGAAGAACGAAGTATTTATGAGTGTTAAAAAAGAGTTGTATTTTCAAGTAGTAGGGTACATGTGTAGATGAGATCGTTTCCATCATTAAACTAATAGGCTACATATGTAGATAAGGTCTTTTCCACTATTAAACTTATTAGACGTATTTGACTATTAAACTCTTATAAATATTATAGGTACATCATAAATCTTATATCGAATATGGTATCAAAATAGAAAAAATAAGATACTTATCGACATAAAATGGCACATACATAATATTATACCATAGCAATTGCCCACTTCTAATATTATGCCATGGCAAATCCTAACAAAAAACCCTAGATACCTCAAATTAAAGAAAAAACAAGAATTTAATAAAATATTGCCATGCTTCTGAACTCCTAGACTAAGATTATTGATTTTATTAAACAAATCGATTATCCTTATTATAGTACTTAATTAAAGATTCACAGGACAACTTGTTTTTTTTTTCTTTTTTTTCTTTTTGAGTTTTGACAATTAATTTCTATGCCCACATCATCACAAAGGCGTGATTCCTGACATTTTTGCATCTATTGTCATGGGCTGGACGGTATTTTTGCCATTTAAAATAGATGGGGTTACACAATTTTGTTTTTATTTTTGACTATTTGGATGAGTAATCAGGTTAGAAATTTTTTCCTGATCCCTTAGATTAAGATTATTTGAAGATTTTAAGATTTCAATAAGGTGTTTTTTAGATAATAAATTTGAATAATACTTATCATGGCATTTAATCTATTTCTCAAATAATAATCATTATTTAAACAGCTTTTTTGTCTATGTTTGTTTTTCTCAATAAACACCTTATTGAACAGAAAATGTGATTAAATTAACTTTTATATTTATCAAAAAAATAACTTACGCCAAATGAGCATTTAAAATATTGGTTTCACTACCAGAAAAAAATTGTATTAGTAGCAATGCCAAAATTGTCACTAATGGCACGTAGTAAATAACAATAATTTTAATTTTATTATAATAATTATTTTCACAAATTCAATAATGACAATAATTGTGTTTAAATTGTTCAATTAATAACACATGTGTAATGATAACTCAACAGCAACATAAATATTATTACAGATCTTGATTGCAATTTTTATTTTTATTGAGTTATTATTATATATATGTCATTGCTTATCATTAGTAGTGATAACTTCCAACAAAATTCATTAAAATATTTATAATTTTAATATTGCCATTTAGCATCTTATTGTTAATATTTTTGTAGTACATATTAAAATAGTCATTTTGTATATTGTGTTTTGACACAAACTATGCTCTCGATTAACTGTTTATATATTTCAAATAAATACACAAACAAATCATATTATGGGTTGATGACCGGATGAGGACTTAACTAAACCTATATGGTCATGTTACTTATCTTATATATGCATTTTGAATTATTTGTATTTTCTAGAAAAATAAAAGCTTCTTCTATTGTAGTTGTTTGCGTTTTTTAACTTTAAAATATATTAATATAAAGATGCATAACTAAAAAATAAAAAATAAATAAGTAAATGAAAACAAAAATTAGAGGGCAAGATATGAATTTTAATAAATTCAAAAAGTCAATTAAATTGAGAGTGCCCTTCTATTATATTATTGATATTATTATTTTCTTATATAGGACTTTTCCAAACTTAAGGAGTAAATTGCGATTGACCACCCAATTCTATGGGGGAAGAAAATGGGACTTTTTCCGAATTATTCTTGAGGAAGGTGCCTTGCAGTTCTTATCTTTTGAAATATTATTCCAATTTCCAAATGGTTGCATTATTGAACAGGGATCTGAAATTGAAAGTCCCCACGAAAATCATTTAAATTTTTTAAATTTGACCATTTGACCTTGGAAGGAGAGACACTTGCATCATTATTGACTATGACATTGTAATTATGAGACAAGTATATATATGACTTTATGATCCCTAACATGATTTCTTACAAAGACAATCATGACTATTCATATACAAATTCTTTAATGACATTTTCGTCTCATTTTATCAGTTTACGATAAGAAATTTTAGATGAAAATTAAAAAAATAAAATTTTATATTTAATAATATTAATTTTAAAAATATTTATATTAAAAAATAGTAATATCATATTATTACATTATTAATTTAAGTAAGATGATATGAAAAAAGAAATATTTTAAAAAATAATAATAAAATCTTATTTTAAAACATTTCAAAATACGGAAGAAGTATTTCGTTTGGTCCTAAAATTTCTCGATTGTCGTAACAATAAATACTCAATTGGACTTTCGGCCCAATAATTAATTCATTTTGGCCCAATAACCAACAAAGGTATCAGAAATAAGATATAAAAAACTTTGAGTTCGTATAGAAGTGGGCTTTCCAAACTCTGGATCCATAATACGGGCCTGACTATGAGCCCATCTAGACGTTCTTGGTAATTGGTACGGCGATGAACTGGTTTTAGTTTCAAATAAAAATGAAAACCTAAGCAAAAGTAATGTTCGTTTTTCCTTTTCAGTTTTATTTTCAATTTTAATAGTTCAATTATTATTTTCCAATATTGGAAGCACCTATAACTCCCAAATCATTGTAGATTCAATTGGATTTTAGTTTCTCAAAAATATATTTTTTAAAATAATATTCCAAATTTTGAAAGTAGTATATTTATTTTCTATATAGTAGTGAATTTTATAATGGAGTATTCAATTACATAGTGCATTTTTTTTTTCTAAAAATGAAAGCTCATTTTTAACCAACGAATTTAAATTATTTTTTAAAGGGCAACAACGAAGGTTTATTCAATCATTTAAAATTAATTTAAACAAACATTAAAAGTAAATAAGATAATATCATAACCTTTAAAAATAATTTTATAGGTTAATCATAATTTAAATAATTAATTTTGTAGAGCAACATAGAATGTTAATAAATTCATAAAAAAAGTGTATGAAAACTAATTTAGTTAAACTATTTTATTCCCCCAAACTATTGTACTTCCACGTAGGCAAAACGCTCTCATAGGCAGCTCCGACGCATTTATTGTACTTTGACAAGTATTGTCCGGCAGTCCGGCTCATATAATTAACAGAAATAGGAAAGGAAAAAATTAAAGGAAAGTGGAAAGTAATTGCGCGATGAGCTGCGCCGGCGGCGATCGTCCGACGGTGATGGTCACGAACGACGATGGAATCGACGCCCCCGGCCTCCGAGCTCTTGTTCGTGTTCTCGTCTCCTCGAATCGATTCCACGTCTTCGTTTGCGCTCCTGACTCGTATGTCTATATTTATATCTGTACACGCATAAAGTACTTGTCTCTGTGTGGTAATTTAAAATTTTGCGTGTAAATGCTACTTCTTTTGGGTGGTATATGCGGTTCTGTCTCGCGCTTGCTTGGAGGACTGATTGTACAAACAGCCAAAATGTGGAGCTTTTGAAATTTTTTATTTTCAGTTTCCAGCTCTATTTTTCTACTTTGGTGAGAGTTCTTTAGGATACTATTTGAGTTTTACCGGTATTAGTTATTTTGGTTTCTGAATGCTGATGGTTTGGTGATTAGTAATTAACTACTGTGATACAAGTGCATAATGCGTGGAGATGTATTTAAAGGAGAACAAGTTAATGTTGAAGGTTTTAGAATGGTTTGTTTTAGGGGTAGATTCAATTTCTTCAAAGGGTGATAAAACCTTCAGAATTTTCTAGGAAGAAATTAAAGAACAGTTAGGCAACAAAAAGCATTAGGAGAATGGTGCTCGAGCTTCCTCAAATGGATGAATAGTAGGAAAAAATAAATTAAAGATTGAACTTTAATTGATTAGATATATGTGTGTGTGTGTGTGTGTGTGAGAGAGAGAGAGAGAGAGAGAGAGAGAGAGAGAGAGCATATTAGATGTCACTATTGACTTCAAGGCACAAATCAAAATATAGAAACATTAAGGCTTTGTGAACATCAGCACACACGAAAGTGTGTTCACAACATGCATATGTGAATTTCAGCTTACCTAAAACTTTCATATTGGTTGAAGTTTTGCTTGTTTCTGTTCTTTTAATTTTTCAAATTCAGTGTTTTCTTCCATTAATCTTTTGAAAGTTGCCTTAACATTTTTCAATTTCATTTTCATGCTTGTAATTAAGTGAATAAGTTGACAAAGTTGAAGCTTTGGGAAATAAGTGCATAATTTTTGCACCTCTCTTCTTTAAATTTCTTTTTGGTTACCATTATGATGTTGTGATCATGTCAACCAATCAATTAAATGCCTTTGTGGCTCTCAGTGTTGTAGTTGATGAGATCGCAATCCAATTTGTTTAGGAAAATACTTATCAGAAGAGAGCTCTTGGTATTTCTTACATTTATTTGGCTACTTTTCCAGTGAAAAGTCCGCAGTTAGTCATAGCATCACATGGAGAAATGCTATTTCTGCCAACCTGTGGAAATCAGTGGAGCAATTGCTTTTGCAGTTTCTGGTCAGTTGCAATGTCCTCTGTTTTCCTATCATTTATGGCTCATACTTTTATTTTGACCATTACTTTAGTAGCATTTCAAAATTTCCAATCAAAACACCCAAAGAAAATCTGTAGAAATAAATTCTATGTACTGCATGATTTTGATTTGCAGTAGATGCATAAAAAAGTTCTATTGCAAAAGTACTTTTACGGGACCAAAAAAATTAGTGTTTGCATAACATTCTTGAGTTAAAAGTGTATTTTTAGCATGAAATCGCACTGTGACAAATTTTTAGCAGCCTTACTTTTCTTCTGTAATGTTTGTGTGAAGGAGTACACTGTGTTGTTATATACGACTCCAGATTAAGCTTGAAACAGAGTGAAACACTTTTTCAATCAGTCATTATGGTTCAAGATCTTAAATTAGTTTACTCATTTTCTTCCATTTTCCCGAATAAATGACTTAAGACAAAAGAATTAGGAGAAGAGTGATGTTGGAAATCAGTTTAGGAAATGAGCTTACTCGTATTAATGAGGCAGATAACATGTATGTCATGCTTAGTGTGACTAATTATGTTGCCGACAGCTTGTGATGCTTGACTGAGGAGGGCTGTCATGTTGATCATTATTTTGTTTTGTATCAAACACACTTGTGTTTGTAGTTCCGTTTTTGCTGATAATAGGAAGGTTTTATTATCCCTGATATGTGGTTTTTGATACAACTTAGATGTACTCAGAAGCTGGACTTTGTTAACAGTACTACAAGTCCTCACATTCTAAGTTTGAATTCTAGTCAAGCATTTGAAGTCAATGCTAAATTAATTTATTATGTTACTTCAATACACGAGCACAGTTGTTTGATAACTGAGTTTTCAATTGTCCTGACATGGGGGATGAAATATCAAAAACTGTCTTAGTTTCTATGCAATGAGTGTCAGTTGATTATGTCTGCGAGGGGAATTTATGAATACACTTGTCACACTGGGTGATGGGATATCACAGTCTCCAAAACATAAATAAGCAGTACTGTATCTGATAATACATGTTAATTATTCTTCTACTGATTTAGGAGCTACTTCCTAGCATTTTGTTGATGTATGTGGTTATTGTTGAAAATTTATTCTCATTTATCTTATACTTTGTATTGCAGGAACTCCTGCTGACTGTACATCTTTGGGAATTTCCAAAGCTCTCTTCCCCTCAATACCTGATCTGGTACTTAATATTGCTTTTGCTGGAATGCTTTAGCTGGAATAGTCATGCACACTACGTAATTTTACACTTTTCTTGCTCCTTTTCCCTTAGAGTTCAAATAAATGCTCCAGCTTGCATCATGACTGTATGCCTGGATAAACTGTATCTTCACCCTTGTGGGGCATCCAAATAGTGCTGCCCATGAATTTATGTTTTCCCTGCAGTTCAATTTATTCACTTTAGATTGAAGAACTACTACTTCTTGGCTGCTAACCTTTTCTATCTATCATCCTTCATGGCATGCTACATATTTTATGTGAACTGAAGGGCTTCTCTACTAATCTTGGTGTATTCGTGATTTAAATTAGAAGAGTTGCTTACATTTGTCAATCTTTTAATCTTTCTTTGCAGGTAATCAGTGGCATTAACATGGGTAGCAATTGCGGTTATCACATGTTAGTAGCCATACCTATATATGACCTCAGGATCCTTTTTGATGATGTGTAATTTTTGTGTAGAGATTGCTCCACAATTCTGTGTGTGTGTGTGTGGTGCGGATTTGCTTCTGTATTGAAGTGCAGTAATGTGAACTTAAATGGTTCTGTGTCTGTGTATGTGTTTGTTTTTATATTCAAGTCCAGCAATGTGAATATTTATGATATTCAACTTTGAGGCCTATAAGCAATCAGTAGCATGTTTTTCGACTTACAAGGTACTGCTCAGTAATGTGAAGATTGTTTTCCAGTAATGCTTAAGGAGAATTAACTATCATAAGAATGTCAAGTTTTTAAAATTTGCATTCATTTAAAATGGATCTGTCAGCCACTCAGCAATATAGTTATCATATGTTGAGCTTGTCTGTGCCTCTGTTGACTGCATATCTTGATAAATGCAGTGTTTATTCAGGGACTGTAGCAGGGGCTCGGGAAGCTTTTTTCAATGATGTACCTGCTGTTTCTTTATCATATGACTGGTATGCATACCATAGTTCTCTGTGTAATTTTGATAATCGCAAAGGTTTTGTTTTAATGGACTTCTTTGATGTAAAAGGAGTTACCATAACTAATTTTTGTTTGATTAAAGTTCGATTTTCAGATTTTTAGTACCCATCTCATGTTGCTTTCTGTGATTGGTCATTAAAGAAGTTCAATGTGTTACTTTAAATTGATTGCTAATGTTCAGGGTTGGAGGGAGGAGTAATGTCGATGATTTTGCACTGGCAGCAGAGGCTTGCTTGCCCATAATTAGCGCCCTATTGGTTGAAATCAAGAAGAAAACTTATCCTCGAAACTGTTTTCTGAATATAGATGTGCCCACAAATGTCGTGAATCATAAGGTAATCATCTCTATAAACTTGAATATTAAGATATTTTGGTCATCACCACATCTAGGTTTTGGGCACCTGAAATAGTGAAAATTTGGTCTTTCTTGATAAATATTTTTGTCATATCTCTCTTTAAGCTTTTTGTCCTTATCATTTCTTTTTCTGATTAACGACGATGTTCATTCTCTCAATACATATTGCCTTCCTCCCATTTCGTCTGACTTTTTTCCTCCTTAATTGATATAAAAAGTTAAAAAGTTTATTGTAGGCTTGTTTTCAGTTTTTTTATTATGTTGATTGAAAGAAGGATGATTGGATGCTTTCTTTGTCCTCGAGCAGGGTTATCGACTGACCAAGCAGGGCAAGAGTATCGTGAAAATGGGGTGGAGGCAAGTTAGTTCTGATGCCCAAGGAGGGAAAATGTTATCAACGATGACTATGGAGACAGATTCATCATCGCATTCGGAATCAAAGGCTTTGAGTACGAAACATGAGAGTCTTATATTCAAGAGAGAAGTATGATTTAATTTTCTTTTGGCTGCTTGGATATATTTCTGAATTGCCATTTCACATTCAAAAGTATTTGCATAAGAGAGAGTGGTATTTTATTGATTTTCAATTGTTCGCCTAATTTTTTCAGTCTAATTTGTGGTACTTGATTTTTGGCCGTATTCATTGCTGCTTCTGGCTGATGCATCTACTTGTATGCATTTTGATACTCTAAGAAGTTGCTAACATATGATTGCATACTGGCGTATCATTATTGAAATACGTTTTTAAGTCAAATGAGTAGGAGTGTTTGCTTATTAGGTCTAGTCTATATTCCTTGAATACAGTGTTTTATTAATTCCTTTAATTATAGGAACTTATTTGAATAATTTGCTTTGATATTTAGATTGTTGGTTGATATACCCAATGCTTTGCTAAACTTTTCACAACTGATGTTTGTGAGCTAAGTTTCAATAACTGCTCGACACATCACTCTTCTTTCCTTTGTTTCGACTTTGGCTTTATTGATGATGCACTACTGGGACTGGCCTTTTTTTGGCACTAGGAAGATTAGATACTGTATTCTCATAAGTATTAATGCACCATGATGATTTTCTTTTCTTATTTTAATAGGAATTTCCTGTGCGTCCTTTTTTAGGTCAGGGGATCAAAAGTGGAAGATGGTGACACAGACTACTGTTCTCTTCAAGAAGGATATGTATGTCCAATATGTTATGCATAGTGAGAGTGATGCGGGACAGTGATTAATTTCTCTCTTTTTGTTGCAGATAACTGTCAGTCCTCTAGGTGCCTTGTCTCCTGCAGAGATGGATGGCCAGGCATACTTTAAACAGTGGCTGCCAGGTGTGACTGAATGCTTCTCTTCTTCTGCCCTGTAAAGACAGAAGCTCTGCCAGTTCCGTTAATACCTGTAAGTCTTGAATCAGGGTGCAAATTCTATATGTTTGAGTTTATCCCCCCAATCAAATTCTAGTGAGTGGTTTGAAATAACAACTTCTTTTAATGCTGAATCTTATTTCATCATTTCTTGATGTTTAATAGTGGCAGTTTATCCATGTTTCAGACTTGTTCAGCTCTTAGAACGAGTATGAATAGAAACGATATCAAAAGATGAGTAGGACAAACATAAAGCTACTAATACTGTACCTTTCTTTATAATCTGAAATTTGTAGACACTACTATAGTCATTTTCTAATCTGGACATCGAAAATCTAGAAAAACTGTACTTTTTATTCCTAAAGTTTATATTTCTTTAGACCTAAAACATGTCACATCCTGGTTCAGGATATAAGGACCTGATGCTTATATCAGAGTGGGAACCTTATTGATCGTGCGACGCCCATTTGCAGGTACCATCATTCCCTTCTCATGGGATGACTGGCCAATCATGAATATTCATATTTCTATTTTGGGAGCAAAGTCCCATTGGCTGGGTGTTGCGAACATTTACATTTAGATTTGTAATAAAATATTTCTGAAAAGTTGATTTTGATTGAGAGATTTTTGTTTTCTTTGTAATAATTGATGGTGTCCAAAACAAGACAAAAATACTCTTCATTTTACAAATGAAGACCTTTTGCGGGAGACTATCTTGAGGGCCCTGATTGTGTTTCTGCCAAGGCATAGATTCAGCAAGTACAACTTGATTACTACCGTGACCTATGATTGTCTGCAGAATAAGAAAAACTTTGTAATCCCCACCGTGCTTGGTTTCAAAGAATTTGAAACTTTAGACTTGGAAATTGAAATACTTGAACTCATAATTCATCAAATCTAATTCTAAGTATTTAATTCTAGGAATCCGAATACAGTATTATTATATCTGTATCCAAAAAGAAAATGATATGAAATGCTTATTTGCGGTAGAATATGATAATGCCAAAGCCTGAATCCTTAAATTATTCAACTGAGAAGGCAGCTTTACTTCTCATTTCTGTGCAATAACTATCCAGAGGGTTGTGATTATCTTCCTTTTGCTTTAGAGTACACCAACTCTGCAACAGTGTAGTGTTTCGTCCTGATTGTGGGAGAAAGTTCAGACTCTTTAAACCTTTTTAAGTTTTGGAGTCTTATTTTTCCAGTCAAGCTGGAAAACAAGATGTCTTTTGCTCTTACTACCAGCTAGTGGTTCCTTCTGTGCAGTGCTTTAACATAATCTCTTCTTGCAACGTTTTGATTTCAAAAAACAAAGGATCGGTACCTAAAGCTGTTCATGGCATGCTTTTAAAAATCTGTTGAACTTGGTTTGTCACTCTCGAAGATCATCATTAAAGATTGCATCAAAATTTCTCATCATTTAAAAACTATTAAGATGGACGTTGAAATGCTTAGGTTGTGGCATCCATCAGTAGCTATCATTAGTCAACTTTTAAACTTCCGAAAGTTGTGATGAACCTATCAAAACTGCCATGTCAACTGCTGGAAATGGACAAGGCAACAAGAAGCCATTTAAAATTTTCAAAGAACTACACTTTACACTCAACTACTCTTTTTTCCAGAAGAGTATTGGTTAATTAAGAACTCTGAAATGAACTTCAATAAACACATAATACTTTTCCTCCGAACTTCATAGAAACTGGAAAGCCCAACTGTCTGAGAATAACCGATTAACTTTAATAATTTACCATGGCATTCTGTATGTCACCTCACTCAAAAGAGATTGAAAAACGACAATGTGAAAAATGGAAAACAAAACCTGAATCCGTAAAAACTTTCTATCTTATGTACAGTATACATGTGTGTAAGCTTCAACTCTTAACTTCCTGCTGTGTTTCTGGTGTATGTGTTTGTGGAGAACTGTCATTTGGGTGGCGGCAAAGCCGGTGGATGCGACTCCACCAATATGGACCAAAGTACATGCACGTCTTCATAGGGGCAGGACTTGACATCCTCGTACAGGATGTATATCCCTCTACCTGAGAAATCGACAACAGATAAAATAGTGAGTAAGACAGATAGCTTATCCCCTTAAAAAGTCTAGTTACATAGTTGCAGCTTATTTCTGCATGTGACTCTGCTTTATGCTGTTGAATAAATTGATCGTGTTGAGTTTAACTGTGCCTGTTGAGTGATTCATCACATACAGAAAGTGCAGATTAAGTGCAGCAATGGTAAATAATGCATATTTGTGGATGAAATATAAGTGCGTGATCTGTTAAGACACTTAGAAGAGGATTAGCATTGCATCGACCGTGAAAAACTAATAAAGGGAAGATAACTAGGGAATGATGAATGGTAGTAAATTGGACAGAAATGCAATGAGGACGACATACTCTTCTTCTGAGCCGAGTGGAGACGAATCCACAGCTTCTTCAGGGGAGAGAAGAGGGACTGCAGCCACCCCATTTGGAGAAGAGGGTGTTGGTCATGATAGGTGAAAGAATTTAAAGGGGTTGTTTTGCTTAGACAAGGGTGAAGTTGAGGTTTACTATTCTTTTTAAAACGTTTTTACAATCCCTTGCAAACCAATCATGCATACCACATTTTTCTGCTTGGTAAAATGTCTCTGTCATACCTTTTTCCCTTGTAGTAGAAGAAGAAGCCAGTCTACCTATAAGGAAGCTTTTCTTTTCAAGCTTTCAGACACCACTCCCTTGCATTTATTTTTTGTCCTCCCTTCTTTCTCAAGCTAAATTGTGTGCCTACACAATTCCATTTTTCCCTCAGTTTTTGAGTAGTTTTTTTTTTTTCAATGGAGTTTCTTTATACCCCGTGTATTTTAAGAAAACATTCCTCTTAAGATTTAGGAGTATGTCTCAAGTATTGTGAGCCTGTTGGTCCACCTATACCAACCAAGTAAGGGTTCTTTTTTTGTTACTGTCAAGTTTAGAGCTTTTGATGAGTCATGGTGTTATTTGTTTGAAGTTAAAACCTTGTCAATTTGTCAAACAGACTGTTGTGGTCAAATGCAGCAAAGGTAGATTGAAGTTTAAAGCATTATTGCTATTTGAGATCAAGATAAATATATTACTAAATTAAGATATTAATCAATAATTAATTTAACAGAAATATATAATTAGTAAATGAATACTGAGATACTGATGCTCACATAACAGTCGGAAACAAATATCCAGGTGAAATTTAAATTCAAGATGTCATACTTTTAGAGTTTAGAGCATTACTGAATAACTATTCAAACAATTTTACATATAATAAACAAGAAAAACATGTTTCGTTTTACTTTTAGAGTTGGGACTCTGTTGGGTTGGATTCAATTGTGAATCTTGAATATAATAAAGGGTGTTTAAAGATTTGAAATTTATTTAAATTTAATTTTAGAAATAGTATTGATTAAAAATGTTATATGTAGAGTGTTGCAAGAACCTTGGATTTGATCAGGATCCAATTCTATTCCTCTTGGATTCAGTCAATATTGGACCCACCAATTGCATCCATTTGAATTCATATCATTTGGATCCGATCTAAGTCCAATCTATTGAGCTTGGAAAAAAAATGAAAAAAAAAATTAAGAACCCAACAAGATTTAGAAACTGGGTACTCAAGTGAATTTCCTTTGATTATGGGCTTTCGGGTTCAATTTTGAGGCTCCAAGTTTGGGTCTACTTAAAGAACTGGGTTATTTGTCTCTGGACCTAATTCTGTGCTGGGTTGAAATCTGACAAGAAACTATGTAATCCACATCGGTTTCTATTCAACATTGTACCAAGCATTTCTCTTCAATAACAACTTAAACCAATTACGAAAAATAATAAATTTGAAACTAATTATCCCGAATCAGTAAGATAGTATATAAGCTTCACGAGATTTTTTAACCAAGGAATGAATTTAAATTCACATAAAAAGAAAAAATATATAATAAAAATTTTGGTTTAAGTTCAAAAGATATTTAAAAAGCTTTTAAAAAAGCTTTTAGAAATTGCATATTATCGTATATAAATATCGTATCGCATATTATCTGAACCTGATATCTCTTTTGTTCTTATAAATGGGACATCATTTTTGGGCCACATCTATTTTTAACCCAATAAAATTTGGTCTTAATATTGGATATGAGCCCATTTGCAACCACGGCCTGCCCGCAAATGGACAATCTGTTTTGCCCTAGAAAAATAAAATATGCATTTTGAAAAAAAAAATATTACTTTTTATTTAAGCATGTATTGAGAACTGTAGGAAATTCCAGTACTTAACTATGGTAATTCAATGCGTACAAAGTTGATTACAAATTGTTTAAACATTTCTTCACCAATACTAAAGTCCTAATGCTACCCAAAAATTCAATCACATTATAAGAACCAATCCCATCCTCTAGTTGATCTTTAATTTACATTGTTTGCCATTAAATTTTCAAACCCCAAAATTTTATAATATATATATATATATATAATTTTTAAATTATTGAATTTCAAATAACCAATCTGTTATCAATTTTATTATAAATTATCTTTTCTTATATGTTAGAATACAGAACTCTTTGATTCTGGCTTACATATTGATGGGGGCCCAAGTGCAAAGAGTTAATATAAAATATAGATCAAATTCTTTTTAAGGCCCAATAGGTTAAATTTTAAAAATTAACAACAAAAATAGACTATAATACTTAGAATAAATCTATGAAAGCTACAAGAATCAAGTACACAGACTCACGAATCCTATATGGTCTATGCATTATATACACAGGAAGGATTACCCAAATTTTAATATTCAAATATTTACTTTTCTGAAACTCTTATTTAAGCGTCGTAATGTATCATCGGAATGTCTAATTATTTATTCATGTCATAGGTAAAACTTTCACCTTCCAATCGCTTCCTAACAAGAAGGAAGATGATGAGGAAACATCTCTTGAAGATTTGAGAAGCTCTTTCGTACTACTAAAGTACGATCACCCTACTTTAACCACCTCACATATCAAGATAACACTAAAAGTTATTCACATCACCAACATTATTAGAACTACATAAAATCTACTTAATAAATTGCTGATATTATTATTACTTCAACAAGTACTACTATTATTATATTTTTAAAAAAGTAATAATTACATTATTACATCAAAATATAAATCCATAATTAATTTTAATACGTTCATCAATAATCAACAAAATTGGAACGAACAATGAAATGACACGGTCACATAAATAAGCCGTATCAAAGATTTTGAAACCTCAACTTTGACCGCGAAACGAACACATGATCCCCCTACTACTTTTATTAAGACATCAGAATTCAGAAGTATCTGCTGTTCTTTTCTGACTAATTTGTGGTACAAAATTGAGAACTCTTTAGACCAAGATTTAACCATCAGTCTTGACACTGCTGTCTTCTCTGATATTCCCAAAAATCCAGTAACACTTTCAGTTAAATCAAATAAAGGGGAAGAGACTAAATTCAATAGCAGAATCTAGCCCCTCACGGGTGCAGCAGTGTTTTGCTGAATTTACATTAAAGAACACAAATTCAATCAACAGAAGAAACGATTTTTCTGGTTGGTATTGTGAGAATTCAGTCAGTTTGTACATTAACTCTCAGATCAACTTAACAGTGCTCAGGATTGTGTTGTCTAATCAAATTCTGGCATTTTATGCTGGAATATTGGCTTTTACACTATTTTTGCCTGTGCATTTAACTCTCTTTCATGGACATTCTTTGTTTATTTTATTTTTATTTTTATTTTTATTTTGTGGTAAAAAAGGAAAAGAAAAAAAACAACTGCCTGTAGTTTTCTAAGTTACTTTTACTCAAATGGTATCGAGACTTTGTTGCTTTATTACCAAGAAAATATTGGAAAGCATATGCTGTTTGTGGTTAGATTCACTTTCCTTTTTTTTTGTACTTGAGATTTTTGTTGCCTACATTTAACTGGTTTTTTCCATGATTGTCTCTTTGTTGAAGCAATCAAACCGTAATTAAATACAACATGAGTACAATGATCTAAGTGTGAAGGTGTTGGTGGGTTCTTAATTAACTTGGTAACTAGGGTTAATACGTTAACTCTGATCAAATTATTTGATTTCGTGTAATGATTGTTATTTCGTAATAATATAAACTTTTAAATGAAGTAATCATTCAGCTAGATGCATGGAAAAAGAAAAAAAACAACTGCCTGTAGTTTTCTAAGTTACTTTTACTCAAATGGTATCGAGACTTTGTTGCTTTATTACCAAGAAAATATTGGAAAGCATATGCTGTTTGTGGTTAGATTCACTTTCCTTTTTTTTTGTACTTGAGATTTTTGTTGCCTACATTTAACTGGTTTTTTCCATGATTGTCTCTTTGTTGAAGCAATCAAACCGTAATTAAATACAACATGAGTACAATGATCTAAGTGTGAAGGTGTTGGTGGGTTCTTAATTAACTTGGTAACTAGGGTTAATACGTTAACTCTGATCAAATTATTTGATTTCGTGTAATGATTGTTATTTCGTAATAATATAAACTTTTAAATGAAGTAATCATTCAGCTAGATGCATGGAAAAAGAAAAAAAAAAACACGGGAGTTGTGTAGATACTAGGTTTTGTGTACAAGAAATCAACATATGAGAAGACAGTATTAGGGTTCTTAATGTTTCTTTCTCATCTTTTTGATTGGCTGAGGTTTTAAAACCACTTCAAAAATCCATGCTTTTAACAAGAAATGTTCGAGACTAGTTATCAATCAATCAAGATCATTGTTTTATGTTAACGATATCTAAGTCTACAACTTTTTACAATTTGAAGTTTTAGTTATACTAGATCTAAATTGGAATGTATTAAATCTTATGCAAATAAGTTTACTATTTTAAATACTCTCGCTCACTTTCTAAGATTTGGTCAATTTTATTATTTTTCACAGTCAATTGAATAATATTAAAACATACCAAATAATAACATTTTAAAATTTGATAATATCAAAATTATAAAACAATCAACATCATAATTCATAAAATAGTCATAAATGTTACAAATTTAACTTGGTACCATAGCAAATGTAGCAATTATTTTGAAAGAGAGAGAGAGTAGTATTTTAGGTTGTTGACCTAGAACATAAATACTACACACTCCCCAGCTAATTCCCTGCCCCCTGACCTTTATGTCAAGGGCCAATTTTTACCAACAGAAAATTGGAGGTCTAATGATTTGAATTTGAACAGGATTAGGTTGCTTTCCTAGACCTCCACATCACTACCAGATCACATGGTAGAATAATTTATAGCTGGAACATCAGAAAATAAGTGTACCAATCCTTTCTTTTTCTTCTTCTATGCCATTTTTTTATGTTAAATATTCTTGGGGTAAAAAAAAAATAAAAAATTGCATGATGCCAACCCATCATGAAATTAATTTACTGCAAAAAAAAACCCATTTTACTTTTACTGGGTCCATAATGCAATCATATATGGATATGGGTCTTTTACCTTTTACCACTCATTCCATAAGGCATATATAGTCAACATATTTCCCATAACTGGAAATTTTATGTTCACAGTAAGTTTATTATTTATGGGGGTAACTTTTGGTTGCTTTATACTGTTGACTTTATGTGTTTATGTATTTTTTACAGTGTAATGTAAATTTGGAACTATGCAATAATACATTCTTTATTACTTTTTTTTTTTCAAGAGTATTATTAACTTTGTATTTGACCAATTATTTCATTCAACTATAGAATTTGGCAACGGTTGTCTTAGGGGAGAAAAAGACAAAAGGTGATTGAGTGGTGTTTTTGACACTTGATGATTCTTCCACTTTTTTTTTTATACAACGTTAAAAAAACCACATCATTTTGCCTTTCCTTACTTCACTGTCATGCTTGACAGACTAACCAAAACCACTAACCACCCAACCACTGAGTTTTTGTAAAACCCCAAAGAAAAAAAGAATAAAAGAAAAAAGAAAAAAGAAAATTCCACTTCAAAGTATAGCGTAAAATAGAGAAAGAAACTACTATTAGGGGTCCGTTAATGAAGAATATTATTTCAAGTTCACTTTGGTACTAATTGTGCCAAATTTAAACGTTAGTTTTTTTTTTTTTGAAACATATTGAAACTAGCTTGTAATTAAGATATATAATTTCGGCTCATCAAATTCGAAACTAGCTTAACATTTACGATTAAACATTGTTATCAATTCAATTCGTGACACTATTTATTTTAGTAATATTTAATTAGTTTTTTCATTGGAAGTACTTATAATTGTGATTTGGAATAAGTAATAATCTCTAAGATCAGGTCGAGTAGATCTTTATGGTTCGGGGTAATGTTATTTGAAATTGAGGTAATTAATTGTGTTTAGGAACAATTGCAAGCCAAATAAATGTTAAGTTAGTCGGAATCGTTCTCGACTAAAATTTTATAATATCTGCTTAAGTCAAGTCGAGATCTTTAAATTAAAATGATCAATTTAAAAAGTTAAGTTATAAATATCACTTATCTTATAATGAGTTGAATGTGTATAGATGTTGAAGTATCAATATGATTTTTTTTATTGAGACAAGTGTCGTGATCTAGCGTACGAATGTTAAGATAATCAACAGTTTATAAATCAAATTGAAACTGACCCTGATATCGGATTGTATCGAAATCCTGTCTTATTTGATATTTTTTGCCATTTTTAAGGATGAAATAGAAATTTTGAAAATTTCCCTATCAAACTGAAATATTAAAATGCTTGTAAAAGCTAATCTGAAGGTTCTTCCACATAATACACTTAATTCTGAACTGTAAATGCACAAATTAGTTGAAGCAAGGAGAGAAGCAACGGACTAAGAATTAAACATAGTGCTAACAATCATGACAAATTTGTAAAAACCACCCCTTTTTTGCTTTTATTACCTGGAGAAACCATGATTTTGCCTAGTTTCCCACATAACTTGAATCATAATCAAGTTGTAAAAAGCAAACAAATAGGTCCCACCTGGATTAATTTAGCCCATTTCCACTATTTAATTAACCTTAATTTTCACTATTTTGAAAAACAATATGTTCTTTTACACTTCAATTTGGCATCATTAGATTAAAGACTAAGACATGCACAAGGGCATACCCCACAAGCCCACAAAGTGAAATATTCATAAATAGTTATTATTTGGTTGGATTTTATTTTTTTAAAAAAAGCAATGATTAAACCATGATATGATGAAATATTTTAGAGGTCGTGCGATATTGTGGGGTGAGAATGGGGTATGTATGTATGTATGGTGGGAGGATATGGTGTTCAAATTTTGAAACCATTTGTATGCCTTTTTTTTTTTGGGTTAGGTGAGGATGAATCCAACTTTAGTACACACACTTGGCCACGTGCTTGAGGTTTTTATATATATGAATCAAGAAAATGATAATCCAAAATCATGTGTCCCACAATGCCCATTTTTCCAACTAGATAGTTAGTCAGGTTTAAGAAAATTGAATGTTATCGAAGAGGGAGTGAAATAAATATACATATTAATAATTTCTTTGGAAGGTTGAGATAGAAATTATCAGACACTTTATATTCATTTATTTAATTATTTTTGGCCAACCACAATATATGTGTCTTATATTGTAAATTAAAAAAAAAAAGTTAATAGTATATTCGAGATCCTACAATTATCCACCGGTAGGGACGATAATAGTCGGGTTTGTCCGTAACTAAATCCAACCCGTTAAAATTTTAAGGATTCAGACCCACCACAAACATAAATTTGGTGAGTAAATCTGTTAAACTCACTTTATAATTTTAAAATATTAAAAAATATTTTTTTAAAAATAATACTGTTAAAATTTTCTAAAAAAATATTTTTTAACAAATATCATATAAATATTATATTATTTAATAATAAAAAATTAAACGGGCCATTAGGCCTACTTTATAATTTTAAAATATTAAAAATTATTTTTTAAAAATAATAATGTTAAAATTTTTTTAAAAAATATCATATAAATAATATATTATTTAATAATAAAAAATTAAACGGGTCAGATTTAAAATTAAAAAATTAAAACCTAATCCATTTCCATTTATATAGTTGAAACCTTTCCTAAACAAGACGAGAGTCTGGAGTCAGTTTGGGGTTGGATTGCCTATTGTCATTTTTATCTATTAAATGCTTGAATGATAGATAAATATTTTATTTATTATTAAATAGAATAATTACTCACTGTTTACACACCTAATATATTATCTATTGAGTATAGTATTTTAAAAACTGTAGTATAACTTGTTTACTACTACTTTTTTTTTCCCAATTTATCATATGGTATATCTTTACAATATGTGGAAATATGTGAAAAAAAAAGGCAGATCAAAAATAATTTCTCTTGATCCATCCTCAATAATCTTTCCCAACTAGCCAAACAAATATGTACAAATAAAAATTGTACCTTAAATTAGTAAAATATTGTATGTCATAGACTTAAAGCCAAGGTTACGACTTAGTACAAAGTAGAAAAAAGGGGGATTTGGAGAGAATCTGCCACATTTTTTAATGTGGACAAATAAAAGAAATCTTCACTAACAACTGCTTTAATATTACTATTTTAATCATCTCGATAAAGTTCAGTTTTCTTTTTTCTACTATTTGGGAAATCCAAATTAACAGCCTAAACTATGCTTTAACCACGTCAAACATGATTAATTTAAATTCCCCATGCCCCACATGTATATTTATGTTGATTTTAATCATAATTACTTACTTTTTCTTGGTGAAGTTCTAGATTAACATGCGCAATTATTAATAAAATGTAAAAGGCCCAAAGGGTACACTTTTAAGTTGTAATTGCACAATTTCGACTTATAATTCTGAAATATGTGAGTGTTAAAGTTTTTAAATCGCTAAAAAAATTCTAATTGGTGGATTTTGAATTTTTTTTAGTTTTTTTTTTCAATTTTGTTTCTGAAAAATAATTAGTTTTGTCTCGTTTGGGATGTAGAAACCCATTGTTATAAGTTATTTTCATAGCAATTACTCCTAAATAAGTATGGGTTTTAATAATTCATTAACTATTATTTTCAAAATAGCACTTTACCCTCCTAAATAATCATTTTTTTACGGTAACCCCTTTAGAAATGAAAAACTAGCATATTACCCTCCAGAATCAATTAATTAATTGTTTGTTGCCCCCTACACCTATTTTTTGGCCAAAAATTCTACTAAAAAATGTCACATGACCAATACATGATCTTTCTTAGGGTAAACTCCTCGTGGACAGGCTCAGACTATAGTAAGATATGAAGATTTTTTGTACAATTTTTTATAATATTGTCAATCTATTTTAAATATTTATAAAATGCACATGTTCGCTAAAAGACAAATATATAAATGACCTTTATGGGCATGCCTAAAGCTATTTCATATCATCTTTAGAGTGACTAATTTCACCCAACTGACCATGAACGATTTACTTGGATATATTACACATTAGAAGGAAGGTCACACAAAATATAATCATTTGTCATATTCTTGTTTATAGGGAGACAAGTTAATAATAAATAATATATAAGATTTTTTTTTTTTTTTTATAAATTGAATAAGTAAAAATCCTTACTTCAAAAATTGGGCATGTGGTTGTGCATTTGTTTTGATTTTGGCAGATTGAGATGCCTTCTTCACTGTTGATCCTCCAAATGTTCCATCTTTCTCTTTGTTATTTTGAATTCTTGCAAATATGAAAATTGGAGCACTTTTTTTTTTATTTAGGGGCGATTTGCAATTAGGCATCAAATTTTATTTTAAGATATATGCATTTCAATAAGAACAAAATGAAATAATGATATTATTATTAAAGAAGTCACGCTACGTTTATTTTTTAGGACAAAGTAAAACTAATTAAATAATTTTTGCTAGGGAGGGGAGGCGTAATAATACGCTATTTCTCATTTCTTACTATAAAAACCTAATTTTTTAGGAGTGAAGTGTTATTTGTTTCCTTTTTTTTTTTGCAGGGGTGGGGTGGGTGGGGCAAGCCAAATCATAAATTTACTTGAGATAAAACAAGTTTCTTAATAACTATTATTTGTTTCTAATATATTAATTTGCACATATTGAAGATATATATTAAATAATAAGTTTAATTTCATAAATTCATGTTTGACTCCAATTATCGGTTATATATTGCTATATAAAATAAGTTGTAGTGTTGTACCCTTGTATTGACTTTAGCATTTTTGAAATCTTGCCCGAGGCTAGGCACCTCGATACCATCATTTTGAATTTTCACTTTCGAGAATTATAAATTAGGTATTAATTTCCATAAAAACCAAAAAAACTAGCGATGAATAGAGTTATTTAATTATTATCTGACACGTGGGGGAATGTCTGATACTATTGTGGTACTTGCTAAGGACTAAAGGAAATAGTATAATTTGAATTTATCAGAAAATAGTATATTTATTTTCCTAAAAAGAGAAAACAAGTAGACATGCATGTGCCAGTGCAACGAATGGTCTTCGCCGTAAGAAGAACGAAGTTGGACATATGTTGAGACATAGCCGCAACTACCAAAGTTTTGACTAATTAATGATATTATTATGTTTTAAAAGCAAATGTTGGGGTTGGCAATCTTGATTTAATCAAACATATATCAATAAATCTTTAGATCCTTCAGAAAATATAACACTTAAGAACTTCAAATTAGAAGTTATGATGGAGCAAACTTTCTTTCTCCAAATCTTGTACATAATAAATTTTTTTTCAAAGCGAAACGATCAAATAGATAGTTATATCAAAAACCGACATATCACTTATCAAGAATTAATAATTAATAAATATTTTTTTTACCAAATATCAATTATAAAAAATATTAAAATTGATTAATGAGTTGCCCATAAAAATTGATTCAATTCAAATGATTTAAAAATTAAATTTTAATGAGAGTAATTTATTGTAACAAAAAATCAACCCATAATCAAGATAACTTACCAACCTCATTTTTTCTCCTACTTTGACAAGTAAAAGAAAACTTGTACTTTATACATAGAAAAACATAAGAAAACAAGAGAAGAGAAGAAGGTTGTTCTTTTATTCAATTTTTCGAGTAGAACGTGTAGGCAAAATTTGGAGGTAAGTTGTGGTCAAAATTTAAAGAAATACATAATTAAAAAAGATATTTGAATTGTGGATCAAAACTCCTTCTGTTGTTATTGAATTTGGAAGAAAGTGAGTCAAAAAAT
This sequence comes from Paulownia fortunei, assembly GCA_019321725.1. Taxonomy (NCBI): domain Eukaryota; kingdom Viridiplantae; phylum Streptophyta; class Magnoliopsida; order Lamiales; family Paulowniaceae; genus Paulownia; species Paulownia fortunei. The sequence goes on along the minus strand of CM033123.1, from coordinate 2,686,449 downwards.
AAAAAATAACATAAGTAATTCAATCATGGCAAAAATATTCAAATTTTGATAATTTTTTTTTAACTTACTTCATATAAATCATGTGCAATTCAAATAATCAATAACCAACAATGAAGTATTAACTATTATAAAAATAAACATACACTGCCACACTTTTACAACCTACAATATTGTCTTAAAAAAAAATAATCCGAATTATTAAAAATAGATAACTTTTTTTAACTGATTTATGACAATGAGAAAGATATCACAAACAAGTTGACAGTTGATGTAAAGGCAGCAAAAATCCATGAGGGCATAGAAGCAGCAGTACACCGTATCCTCCTCACAAACAAACATAAAAATTGCCCGAGTAAAAATAAAAATAAATCCCAAAATAATCGTTCACGGGTTTTTATATTATTTCTAAATTTCTTTAACTTCATCATTACAAATATCCGACCATTTTGACTACGTTGTACAACTTGATTTTACCATTTGTACAGCTGGATTAATTTTACCATTTTTATATAAGGTACTATTTATGTACTCCAAATTTTAACATCACCAATTGTGGTAAAGCTTCGAACTTCGATCAATCCTTTTTTGCATAGTTCAGTTGACATTTTTGTATTACTGCAGAATTTTGAAGTGGATACTTTGCCCTGGAAAACTAAGGAAGAATACTTCTGTTTCCTACCAAGAGAAATTATTATAATTTAATGTTACATGATGTAAGAACAAGAGAAATGATTATGATGATAATATTGATAATTGCAACAAAAATATTCAAAAAAAAATTCTAATTAATTCAAATATTAATATCAACTTTTTCTGTAAGTGAGCTCATGTTCAAATATGCATGAATCAACTATAAGTAAACACAACTCGAGCAAGCTTGATTTTTGATAATTAAGTTTAAATTCGAGCCTAAATTTATATAATCATTATATTTACCTTTTAGATGGCTTAAAAAAAGTAGCATCCCAATAAAATCAGCTAAAGGGATGGTTATATTTTGAATAATTTATTGTTTTTCAAATTTAAATACAATCATACATTTTGCAACCTCAAATGTTACAGCAAAACTCTACGGTAACTCTCAACTTGCAATCACGTAGGGCTGTCAATCAAGCCGAACAACCTCGTCTTATTTAGGTTAACTTCGGCTTGATATAATATAAGATTTTTAATTTTAAGACTTAAAATTTATTTTATTTTTTTCTCAAAGCTGGAGCTTTGTTTGAAAGTATAATGAGCTTCAAGCTGAATTCAAGTTTGTCAAAATTTATTTATTTATTTATTTATTTTCAATATGTTCAATAAAATAAATTTTACATTATCAAATAAAAATAATTAACAATTTCAAAATTTTTATATACTCCTATTTATAAATTTTATATTATGTACTATAATTAATATTTGTAACAAGTTCAAGTTGATTTAAATTGAGTTTATTTTCACCCGTGCTCAATTTAAATTTGAATTCATCCTAATGCAGCATGGGTTCAATTTGATTTAAAATTATTTTAAAGTAGATAACAAATTTACAAATTTCAACTTAATACAAGCTCATTCACAATCCTACGTACAAGCAACAAAACTATCTACAATTAAAACAGTATTTTATGTGTCCACTATCCAATTATATGAAAATTTCCTTAAATTATCCCATGCCTCCATATTCCGTATGTTTTAATTATATGGTCTAATTTGATTTGACAAAAAAAAATTAAATAACAATTAATTTTTTTTTTTATAAATTTATTTTGTTAATAATTTTAAAATAATTATTATGAGCTAGTGGTGAAAAATCATTGCTGATGCATACAAAAATAAGCACCAAATAATTTGACTTTTTTCACATTATGAAAATAACATAGCGTTAATAGAGACTATGTAATGCTGAATTTTCTACATATTCCTTCAATTCTTAAGTTAGAAATCAATTTCACGAATAATATTAGAATAATAAAACAATTTTGAGTGATTTAAGTATAATAAAAATATATCTAGCTTCATGAAGGACAATACATATTTATATTTTAAAGAGAAATTGTTATCTTTTATAACATATCAAATTTCCTAAAAGGTTTTGTTGTCCAAAATTATTTATCTAGAAGACCTTTTCAATTGTTGCGCTAAAACAATCGATATCCATATTTAGGCACAGTTGGCTCAAGCCAACAATTATTTAAATAAGATGATACTTTTTAATATTATTTTTATTTTAAGAATTAAAATTTTATTTTAGGACATTGAAAAAAATGAAAGTAAAAAATTTAGAATAAAAAAAGTAAGATTCAAATACCCTTTACATGTTAATTTTGCCATAACTGAACAAAAATTTAATGCAAATCCAGAACAGAATGAGTGTAGTAATAATGATATGTGCAAAAGGGAAGAGCAGTAAATGGAACTGGGCCGACGTTTTCCGTTAGGCTTCGCTTTCGGGCCGTCTAATGAACTGTTCTCTCCAATTAACGGCTTCCGTCACGGCTATAAATACGGGCTCTTTTCCACACGCCACATATAGACACACACACTATCACTCTCACATATCTTCTCTCACACACACGCAAGCACACAGTGAAAACTTAGTAGGTGGCAAAAGAGTGTTAGTCTGGAGTTTGAAATGGTTGCGTGAAGAAGAAGAGTGGTATCTTTGTGTTTTCTTGAGAGATTCATCACACATACACGAAGACACACACAGTACACACAGTAGTGTTCTTTATTGTTCTTGATAACATGGGAAAGAAAGATCAAGCCCAGAAAGAGAAAGGGAGAGTTCAATCCGTACTTGAACTTCTCAAGAAACAAGCTCCACTCACTATCAAACAGGTTTGCCACACACACTCTCACCTCCCACTGTGCGTGTTCTGCTGTATGCAACTATTTACATACAGTCCAAATCTTGTTGTTTGCTCAGTTGGTGTTATATCCCACTTTCATTAGCTAAAGATTCTCACTTTTTCTTATGTGGTTACTATATTTCTCTCATATTTACAAGAATATGTGTGTGTATGTAGCCACCTACAATGAACTATAATAAGATTAGTATGTGGCTGGTGGCAAACCAGATAATCATCAGTTAAATTGAGTGCAAATGAGCAAAGCGCACACACACCAACATGTATGTGTGTGTGTGAAAGTGGCAAGATTAGCTGAAGTAGTTTGAACTGCATATGTCAGGAGAAGTTCTGCAACAATGCTTGTGTGGAGAGGTTTTTGAAAGCCAAAGGGGACAGTGTGAAGAAAGCAGCTAAGCAACTGAGAAATTGTCTTGCTTGGAGAGACTCCATGGGCACCGGTATTTTTTTTTCACTCTTTTTTTCCATTTTATTCTTTGTCTTTATTTGTAACGTCTCTGAGTTTTTTTTTTCCTCATTTTTTGGCTAAGTTTCAAATGAAAAAGGTTCATCTCACATTTTTCATCACCTTCTTTTCTTGTCTGGGTCTACTTTTTTCACATTTTCTTTTTGTTCTCTTGTTTAAACTGGGAATCTTGCTTTTTATAAGTTTGAAATATCAAAAATCCGTTAAAGAGCTCAAAAAAAAAAAAAAAAAAAAACAAGAGAAAGGGTTGGCATGCAGTAAAGTGATATCATCTCAAAAAGAACAAAAGATTGATTTTTTGTCACTGATTTTTATGTGGACTTATTTGAATTTCTAGACACTTTGATAGCTGATGAATTCTCTGCTGAGCTTGCTGAGGGAATTGCTTATGTTGCTGGTCATGACGATGAATTAAAACCTGTCATGGTATTTTTTTTTCACTCTTTTTTCTTTTTTTAAATCTTTTTATCCAGTAATTTCAACTTTCAAGACAATTAAAATTTCATGTATTATGCTGCTCAATTGCAGATATTCCGAATCAAGCAAGATTACCAGAAATTCCATTCTCAGAAACTGTAAGCACATAATTTTATCTATTTGTGGAAGTGGGTCTGTTGCCTTTTTCTGTTTCTTGGCGTACATTTTTTATTTCTATTTTTCACCCAAGTGATGATTATTATTATTTTCTTGGTGAAACTTTTGTAGGTTTACTAGGTTGCTAGTGTTCACCCTTGAAGTAGCTATTCAAACCATGGCAAAAAATGTGGAGCAATTTGTTCTCCTCTTTGATGCCAGTAAGTTTTCTTTTAACTCTCTCGCTATATATATATCTGTAGCATTTTAAATTTTATGATGAAAATATTTAAAAAGTTTCCAACACATACTCTGTGAAACCAAATCAGAACACAGCTTTTATCTCAGTTGGGAGCAGCAATTAATGTACATTCCCATGCATGGGGATTCCACACCCACTTTAAATCAGTCTGAAATACCTTCAAAACACACCTTTTGTTAAAATTTATAGCCTTCTTTAATTTCCAATGTCACGCCTAATTACTCAATCAATGAGCAATTAAATAAAGTAAATCAAGAAGATAACATAATCAGCAACAAATATGTCGGAAAGCAGGCAGATGGTTGTCTGAAACTTTATCAGAAATTGCCCGGGGTGCCCTTGAGGTGTCACGGTCAAGTTTAGGGGTGTGTGGGGGTATAAAAGGCCATTCTTGTAGCAGAATTATGTTATACAAAAGTGGCCATAATTCTTCTTTTTTCTATTTGTCAGACAGTCCCCAACAGTGATTTGAATTTTCTTGACTTTTTTTGAAAAAAGAGTGCCCATTATTTGAGAAATATACTCTCAATTTTGGGGTTTGTTAAATTCTTGTTGACTAATGTGATAATTGGGTGGGTGCAGGCTTTTTCAGGTCAGCATCAGCTTTTATGAACATGTTGCTGGCAACACTGAAGATCATAGCCGATTATTATCCGGCTCGGCTTCACAAGGCCTTTGTTATTGACCCTCCCTCTCTCTTTTCTTATCTTTGGAAGGTACCTCAATATTTCATCCTTATTTGTTACTTGTCCACAGATAATTTGAGCAAGAATCTAATACACTTATATTAATATATTATTTATATATATATATAAATAATTTTGTAAAATTATGATTATAATTTATATTTTCATTATTTCAGGGAGTGAAGCCATTCGTCGAGCTTTCACCATTGACCGTAATAGTATCGTCACTCGACTTTGAGGAATCACTTGAGTTCAATGACTTGACATCATATCCACGGGCAGCATCGCTACGTTTCGACCCTTCAACCGTGCCGTCGGCAGCCAAACTTGGCTCATGCTCTTCCTCAAGATTTTCATTCACCGTCTCACATCATTTGGACTCACTGAAACCTTGGTACCTCTCATTGACGGACACGTCCGCATCGAAAGTAGGCCCCACAAACCCTTCACAGACCTTGTTGGGCCCCGCCATCTCGCCCCTCAATGCTAGGTCCCTCTCCTTTGCATCACCGGTTGCAAGAGCACCACGTGGCAACATCGATGTCGTCAGAAAGGGCTTCTTCCCATCGACACCAATGCCACAGAAGACCCAAAAATTGGATCCATCTATGATCCACCATCCAAGAACTCCAAAGCCTTCATTTCTCCAGTCACCAGCCTTGTTCTTCCGAAAAGACTGTCAAGTGAGCCGAGGGGAGAAATCTCGTGAATCATTTGTCCCATTTTTGAAGTTCTACCGACGACCGTACGATGAAATGATCTATAGGTCAAAGATGAGGCCTCCTCTAGGTGGCCTCATCTCTATAGTCTCTCCACAGCTCAAGCGCAGACACATGTCGATCTCCCAACGGTTTTGATCAAGAAAGAGTACATATTATTTCCATTGATCAAAGGCTCACATAAGTGATAATTGATTCATTGTTTCTTAATCTCAATTTCAAAAAGGAATTTATTGCATAGTACACTAATTTTGACTCCAAGATTCTGTAAAGAAATAGACTGCGTGCTAAGTGGGATGTGAAATGTCGTGCAATATATATATATATATATGTCACATTTAGTGCTAAGTGGTCTACACTTTGGTTTGTGCAAGAACACAGCATGGAAGTAAGATAGCGTGGTCGAGACGTTGAACATCACATTGGAAATCATCCATGTGCCAAGGAAATCTCCCAGGGAAGAGCTAGCTAGCTAGCTAGCTACTTAAATGTTCTAATTCAGCACTAATAAATATCTGTACTTTCATTTCATTTTATTTCTTTCTGTTCTGAAGATTTGTAATTTTTTTTTTAACCACCCTTTGGGTTGAACTTTGTGATGTCAATAATAAAATTAGTATATTTTCAATATTTCTTACGTGTATTTGAAATTTGATTTATTTTAACCCTTCAGTTGGACTTTGTAATGTCAATAATTAAAAAAAAAAAAAAAAAGGAAAAAAATAGACTCAAGTTTGAAAACTCTTCTTCTTGTAAGCTTGTTATTGTACTAATATGGTCAGTTCATTTTTTTAATCATATGTTGGTTTCAACAATGGCAGAGCATTTGGTAGGAATATATGTGTCTTCTTGTTGTTTGTATGCAAAAGTCAATTGGAGCAGACTATACTCTCATATTTTATGAGCATGACCTTGTGAAACTGTACAGGGAATTGAAAGTTTCACACACAAAAATGTGCACACACACAGACACACGCACAAATACACACAGTACTCATACACATACTTTTTTAACCAATACGAATAATTTTTTGTCGCGTATTAATTTGTCCTTAACCAATCAAGGTTCTGTGCTTAAAGCTGTGTTTTCCAATAATTTTGTTCATGACCCATCTGTTTGATTCACTGCTGTGAGATTTTGGTTTGTATTTTAGTTTATGCATAGGTTTGATATGGACAAAACTCCTTTAGGGTACTAGCTAGCACTAGTGTTTTTTCCTTTGTTTTGTAGTTTTGGGTTTGTTCTTTTACTCAAAGCTGTAAGTGTGAAAACCCTCTTTTCACTTACTTCTAGAGGTACTTGTTGGAGAAATGTCAAAGTGATAATACATGAATTTTGTACTGTTTCTCTTAGTAAATAGAAGCCAGGACCCCAGAAAAGAACTGTTTGACATTTGGAATTTTATGCTTTGTTTCTTATGGGACAGTATTATAAATTCTTGACAGGGACATGGAAGAACAATAGAGATGCTTACTTTACTATGCTCTTTGCAGATTTCTCAAATTATTGAGCGTGTAGCCTTAGTTTTACGGCCTCGTTACCAAAACCTTTAGTTATATAAGTTCAATGACATATTCCAAGTTTTTTTAGTTTTTTTTATTCCCTTTTTGATTTTTGAAGACAAGGGCAGTTCCAGAGTTCAAATTATATCAAGTTGTTAATTGGATGACTTCAATCTCAACTTTGACTAATTGAGGAATCAGGTAACTAATTTAAAAATTCATCAGTTTTGAAGACTTAACTAGGTTGTCTGGCAAAGCTTAGTGCTATGTACACTGAGAAAATCAGTTTAAGACAATGTCACATGGGGTCTTGTGTTCTTTTTAACTCTTGTTCACACAATTGCTACGGCAACTAGTGGAAATTTGAAAACCAATGCGTGACTATTCATGGCTGGTGGAACCCATTTTTTCTTGTGTTTTCATATTGTTGAAAAGCATTTTCTTGGTGGTTGGTACTGTCTTATCACAAGGATTGATTGTTTGTAATTTGTAGCAATATGCATGATTTTTCAAGATTGCAGCAGGATATGTTTTATTTTATTTTGTATTTCATATTATATATTTTAGCATTGTGTTGTTATTTTATTTTGTATTTTATATTTAAATATTGATCAAGTGTATATAATTCACACTAAATATATATTTAAAAAAATATTTTATACAATTATCATTCATTCATAATTTGAACTATGAAATTAAACACTAAATCGAAACAGAAAATTTAAACTGAGTTCAGTGACAATTTATACTTAACATAAATTTAGTACTCATTGCATCTTCATTAATCTTCTTCTTCTTCTTCTTCTTTATTTTCTTTCTGTTTTTTTTTGTTTTTTTGAGAAGAAATGATCCATTACATAATTCAATATATCAACATTATAAATTAATTAATTAAATAGAACTAATAACTTCATAACAAAATGTACTGCAAATATTTAATATAAGAAACTACTATAAAAATAGATTCATACTTACACTTTTGCATGGACTCAAATATAAGAGCTCTTAATTATAGAGTTTTACGCCCTTGACTACTTAATTTGTTAGGGTCTCAAATAAAAAAATAAATTAGAAGCTTGAACTATATTTTGGGTTGAATTAGTAGGAGTTTTTTGCAAATTCAAGATGAACAGACTGGACATCAGTCCTTATAGTTGGGCTGCTTGGGCCATATCCCCATAAGATTAGGAAAGTAAATGGGCTGGTAAATCCGATCCGAATCCAACCCCCGGTAAGATGTGGACCAAGATAATATAATGTTTGGATTGCTTTGGGCCCAATTGAAGGTCACTTATATGTTTTATTTTTCTTCAGTCTGGGCTTGTAAATTCCTAATGGCCTGGCAGGACTTCTCCCAACAAAGTGAAAATGATAAGGCTATATCACCCTTGGAGCTGGAGTTTATAATTAATAATTTTATCAGCTGGCTCTTGAATTAATAGTAATACCAACAAATTTTCCAGTCACCCCACATTGTTTGACTGAATTACATTGAAACATTTTGAGCTTGATGTCTTGTGTATTGTTTTGAAGTTCTAGAAGAGGTCATCGATAGTGATTTATTTGCTAAAAAAATGTTCCAAAATAGTAGCATTGAATTTCACATGGCAGTCTTATATGGTATGAGTAGTTTAAATTCTATGGTCGTACATGGCATGAGACGTGGGTCGTATTATGAACAAGGGTTTGACATAGAACATTTTCAAATATTGAATGCTAAATATTAGAAGTAAATTTTTGTAAGTACGAAAATAAGTGTTTTTAACTAGTTTTGATAAGTTTGAAGCATATATGGGATTGGTCTGATATTGGAAAAGAGGGAAACAAAATGATCAACAACTGATGGCCTATTTCCTTTACAAGAAAGTTAAGTATACATAGCTAAGCAGCAGAATGCACATAAATCTTTTAATTACTAGTGGCATGAAAGAGAACACAATCATACTGAGGATACTTATGCACTTGGGCAAAAAAGATTAAAGAGGGGAAGAGCACAGGGCAAAAGGGCTGTAAAGCTACTTGCTTTCATTGCAGAACAGCTTTCATTTCATATACTTTTCCTGGTTGGCCACAAATATTAAATTTAAGAATACAATGATGATATGACTGGGATTGGTTAAATAATCCAGGAGATAATTCCATCCTTCTGGCCATGTTTTGTCTCATATATAAAACACTTTTTGACCTTTGAAAATATTCTGCTTCAACTTTGCTATATATAACCTAAGCAGTCTCATCATCACAAACCAGTAAAAAGAATGGGAATTATGTTTTAGTTGGTTGGATCACTGACCCCAAAAAAATTTCTTCTTGGATTTTCTTTTACTGAAATCTGAAAAGTTAGAACCCCTCCAGGCTAACAAATTTATTTCAGGACTGAGAATTTCTGATAATTGTTTTTTATGCAGTGATCTTCTTCATTTCTTATATTTGGTTTGGGAAAGTGCTCAAATTACTAGTCAAAAACTAATCCTTTTTCCTTGGATCCTACTTTTTACTAAAGTTATTATGGGCAATATTTGCACATAATTTTGTTGCCTGCACGCATTTGCTTTGTGTCACTCACACGCATCACAAAAGATAAAACAAAGGGCCTCTTGGTTCGACATTTTTTCCTTTTAATATGCTCTAAACTTTGTCTCTTTCAAGCATTAATCTGGGGAATCACATCAGTTACCCTGGATTTGATGGATCTTTGGTGAAATATAAAGCAAAAGAAGTGGTCAATATGGGCATTTCTTTTTTATATGTGACAAGTGAAACCAGCATTTTACCATCATATTTACTAAATTCCTACCACTCTTTCACACAAATATATGATGACAGTGAAAAGAAATGATACAAGATTGACAAATACTTTATTTCCTATTTTCAAAGTTGGTGAAAATTATAAATAATTGACTCCATGAAATCTGTCCTCAAATCTTGCCAGAAATTAGAATTAAATGGAATGTAAACCTTGAGCACAACTTTACAATGAAGTGTTAACAATATGATGAAAAGGGGACCTATAATAGCGATTTGTCAATAATGGACAGGAATCTTTCCTGTTTTTGTTTTTTTTTTTAAATTTTAAAATTGTCAGTCATTTTCAGTTTTCCTTTTTTTGCATTCCATTTTTAATATTCTAATGCAGGCAGTTACAGCACTTCAGCATGTGACCATTATTTTCTCTGTTCTACAAGCCAAGTTGATAGTGAAAATTCAAACCTTTGGGGTATGGTCTTCTGTTAGAAAAAAAACAAGAAAAAAACACTGACAGTGATTCTAGTCCGCTGGGTTCCTACACCCCGCAAAATTTGCCCCTAATCTACAACTTCACTTGTCCTTACCTTAAAAACAGTTGATTCCTGATACTTTAAAAAACAATGGCCGCTTCTCCTTTAGCTCCAAAAACTTGTTATCACATCACCACCATAACTTCTTCACAGAGTTTCATTTTCTCACGAAGAAATGAAGTTTAACATGAAGCCAAAGTTATAATCCATCAGGTGGGAAAGTGGGTTCTTGAATTCACCTTGTAAAGATTCATTAATGGTATGTTTTCACCTGCCCTTGTCGATTTCTTGAACTTTGTTTCGTTATTGTTGAAAAGGGTGCATAAAGATCAGATTTTTGTTGCAATAGAGCCCAAGAAAGGACACTAGTAAAAAAAAAAAAAAAATCTTGGATTTTCATGAATGTACGGAAAATGAGGGACTTTCCTTCTTGTTTTGGGGAGAATGGAGTCCAGGTTGCTGATGCTTCTTGTTCAAGTGTAGGTGGGAGTAAAGTCTCTCAGAATTCGGTTACCTGCGTATATAGGTGTAAATTGCTTGGTAAATCTTGTTTGATCAGCATTGCATGGAGCAAAAATTTGATGGGCCAATGCGTTAGTGTTGAAATAGATGATGCATCTCATCAGTGCATCTGTAAAGTGGATGTGAAGCCTTCTTTATTCTCAAAGAGAAAAGGATCCAAGTATTTAGAAGTGAATTCAAGTAAAATTGAAGTCTTTTGGGATCTTTCTTTGGCGAAATTTGGATCTGGGCCGGAGCCTTTGGAGGGTTATTACATAGCAGTTGTCTCTAAAGGGGAGATGGTTTTGGTAGTTGGGGATCTGAGAAAAGAAGCATTCAAGAAAACTGGAGCAGTTGCTTCCCTTTCCAGTGCATCATTCATTTCCAAGAGGGAACACATTTCTGGGAAGAGGGTATATGGTACCAAGGCGCAATTCTGTGATAATGGCCAGGTTCATGACCTGAAAATTGAGTGCGACACAAATTGCAGCGACGATCCATGCCTTGTGCTTCGTATTGATGCAAAACCAGTTATGCAAATTAAGCATCTCCAGTGGAAATTCCGCGGGAATTACACAATCTTGGTTGATGGACTGCCGGTTGAAGTATTTTGGGATGTGCACAACTGGTTATTTGGTCCAAGTTTAGGCAATGCAGTTTTCATGTTTCAAACTAGTGTGTCAGCGGATAAGTTGTGGACCAGCCCATCACTTTGTGATTCACCTGTCTTCTCTTGGAGCTGCTCGGAGAGTTTCAGGGAAGCTAATTTGCCAGGTCTTGGCTTTTCTTTGTTTTTGTATGCTTGGAGGAATGAATAAAAATTGCTTCTTCTTTATTACTAACAAACAATATTTATTGCTCTTATATTCTTTTTGGAAATTTTAATTTGAGTTATATCAATGGAGATCATGTTCTTCTATAGAATCTCTGTACGGGATCATTGAATCAGTAAATAATATTAGGAGGCTTCAATTATTGTCCTTAAATCATTTAATCCAGAGTTCATCCTGATTCTTCACTCTTCTTTGAAAAAGAAAGATTCAAAAAAATAATTCAGAGTTGTGGGGCTTTCAACTTGAGCCGAACAGAGCAAGCAATCAAACATGTCATTTTCGCAACAAGAACCATTATGTCATGTTGTTGCTGCCAACTGTAATGTCTTCACCACAAATAAGTTGATGGCAATTTTAGCGCCAGCACTTGACCTCTGTTGTATTAAGTTGTCTGGCTAAACTAAACAAATTGCCTTAATACTTTTACCCCAGACCCTGTTAGAGTCTATCTTTCTATGCTGGCTGGTGATTAGGTTGCCGAGGAAGAATATTTTTCTTCCCTATGGCCGTATCTAGTAATTTTTTTTCTCATTTCTTCCCTAGGCAAAAATATCTATCTTTTTCACATTTCGTTTTTGCTGAAAAATGTGTTTTGAGTTAATTTATATGTAAATGTTTTAGTTGGAAGCTGTCCTCTTTCCATTTTGGTGACTTGATTACTTTCTTGCTGTGAACTTATCTTATTTTATAACATGGCCGTCATTTGTTTTTCCTCCATTTTCTAATGCCTCCTTCCCTTTGCATTCAGAAACTTTACAATAGATAATTGCTTCTTATCAGTTTCTGTTTGGTTAAAAAAAGAAAAAGAAAAAGAAAAAAAAATCCAGTAAATGGAGGGAAAAAAAAAAGCAAGAAGAAGAAGAAAAAGTATAGTGGGAGTTAATATTTAGAACCTGAATAATAACTCTTCAGAAGATGACATGAGTTCTGCTTGTAATAAATTACTGTCAAATATTGTTGCGCACCATAGGAACATAATACATTTAAAAATAGTCATCATGCCTGTGGTCTTTTTCTTCTATCATATTGTATGGTAATAATGGACTTCTTCTTTTCGTGTCTCGATTTCAAATATGCTTTGGTAGGTAATGAGTATTTGGTGTGCCGTAAACTTCAAAAGTTTTCTCATGCCATTCCGCCAAAAGTCTTTTAACTCATATGTTATTGCTTTGACAAACTTGTTATATAGTTTTAAGGATGGGATTGGTATTCCATGCAAATCTCTACCTTTTGTCATGTTTGCGCAATATGTTGTTTTCTTACATTGAAACGAAGGTAGGTGGTTTCAGGACTTGGAATTCTGAAACGGTTCGTTCTTCTGCAGTTTTCGGCTATTTTGAACTCAGATCTGTTGCAATTTTGAATCATGAAATATATGAAGCGTAGCAGACTATGGGGGTGCTTTATTTGCATGGAAATCATGCATTCAAAATGGGATTGAAAAAAGAGCTTCACTCTTATTTGGATGAAAAATGTTATAATTCCAATTCTATGCAAACAAATGGAGATATAATATAAGTTTAAATCAACAAAATTCACTAAACACAGAATACCTTTCATCTTAAGAAGGCAGAAAGTACGGATAAAGAACAGAAGATTTTTGAACTCATTGCAGCCGCAACTTCATCTTAATATATAGAACAGAATTGAAACATTATTCACAGAAACAAAACAGACTTCGAAAGGCCAAACTTCTTATTCAACAAAAACTTCTCTATGGCAAGGATTACCTCCAAAGAACCAGATGTTCTAGAAGGCTAACCCAAGATTATTCTATCACAACAAGCATGCAAACTTGAGAATGTACATGACTGCAGATTATTTTCAACTGAGATTATATTTATCAACTAATAGATCATCATACGGGTTATTGTAAGACACGTTCCACACCGCCTATGTCTCAATGTGTTACTTTCTTTTGCACTGTCACCAAATCTAAAGTAGACCCATAAGTTCTGTTAAGAGCCTCAGCACACCAACCATGCCCATCATCAACAGTTGGCATCCTAACTTCCATAACAGGAGCTGCAGGATTTTGCCCCCCAGGCATAATAACCCCTGCAAAAACTCTCAGAACATTTGATGCATCAATGTCCAAGCACACATTAATTTCTGGAACCCCTTTTGGCGCTGGGGGTATCCCTGTGATCTTAAAATAGCCTAACAGATGATTCTTTTCCACTGCTTTCTCTTCACCCTCATAGACAACAATTAGAGCCTCAGCTTGGTTATCGTGCACAGTTGTGAAGATCAGGTCTCTTCTAACTGGCATTGTCGTATTTTGATGTATAATAGGTATAAAGCTGTTTCCGTCTGCTCTTACCCCAATGCTCAGTGGGGTTGCTTGAATTGTTAAAAGGTCCAAACTCCCAAAAGGATCATTAACTCCGGAAGCTACCGCGCCTTCCAGCGCTGCCCCTCGCACTGCAGCCTCCAGTGGGTTGATCCCTGTGTAAAGTTCTCTTTTACAGACACCTGTAACAATGTTTCGCAGCTTTGGAATATTTGAGCAACCACCAACAAGAATTACATCATTTACATCCTCTACGTCTACCTTTGCGTCATGTAAGCACTGTTTGATTAGGCTCTCACATTTCACAAAGATTTCCTGATTCACTTCCTCAAATTCTTCCCTATGAAGAACCTTGCATATTTTTCTTCCATTCCCCAAGTCAACATCAATTTGAACATTGGATTGTGAGGAGAGTTTGTGGATAGCATCCTGTGTGGCAACTCGAAGCAACCCCATTTTCCTTATCTCATCAATCCCACGGGTTGAGAATTGACTGTCCATATCAGGTAAGAGGTGGCGCATCATGTTTAGAAGTATGTCTTCACCTCCTAAAGCACTTCCTGCCAAGGCTTTTATCTGTGAAACTCCTCCTGCAGTGGCAGTGACAGCTACATCACAAAATCCAGCACCCATATTAAATATAAGTGCAATTTTTTCACTTCCACTGTCCATATTCTCATGTACATTCTGCTGCTGTTGCTGCGCATATAACAAGGCCACGGCAGTTGGTTCAGGCATCAATCTCAGAACTTGAAGACCAGCCATGGCACATGCTCTTTCAATTCGAGTTAGTTGGAATCGACTAAATGATACTGGAATGGTCAAGACAACAGTACGTACGGGACGCTTCAGCTGAACTTCAGCCATTGCCCTTAGTTCTATCAGAAATATTGCAAGAACTTCTTCAGGAGTAGTTGACCTCCACATGTTCTTCACCAGTGCAGCAATAAAAGGCCTGACGCCGATATTTAAGGTCTGCACCAGAAAGGGAAGGCTTTTGCTTGCATGAACAACAGGGTCTGTATCAACTCTACCGACCAGACGTTTTATATTGAAGATTGCAGCACCAGATAACATCTCATATTCATGAGCCAGTTGATTGCTTACACCTCCTGCAGGAATCTCATCTTTGAAGGTAACATACGACCGCATCAACTTCTGGTTTCGGGTATTCCTGAGGAGTTCCGCTTGAGAGCCACTCCAAACTGCAACACTACATTGAGAAGTGCCAATGTCAATCCCAATCGCGATTTCTGGAAAAGGAGATGAAGATTTTTCCTCTCCAGTCGTTTCACTATCAGACGCTACAGTGTATGCTGGTTCAGCCATTCCTCAAAATCAAAGATACCTAGGAAATGACATTTCAGCAGAATCATTCAGCTCATGAAACAAATATGAAACAGTGTAAAATGTGTCATGCAAGACTCACAGTTTAGAACAATTAGACATCATGCAATTACTTCTTTCTCTAAGATAACTTTGATTTTGCATCTTCAACATTGTATTTTAAACGAATAACACTACAATTAATCCAAACTTCTCATTCTTGAGATAGAACTTTGCAAGTATTTTTCAAAAAGAGACCGACTATAATGAAAATATCCGAAAACAAGTAATTATTCCTCCATTAGAACATTTGAAGAAAAACTTCTTTCAGTGTAGGTTTCCAAATTGCAAATAATATTATACCACACAGGCTTTTTGACAAACACAGACACACCATTTAATGTACATTCCATCTATTAGAAACGTCTGGAACACTATATACACTTCAAAGTGTGAAATTACACTATCAGTGAGTCACAGAAAAAAATTCATTACAAAAGCAAATCCCAAGGTACATGTACTATTCATAAACTAAACCAACATGTCTTTCCCTCACCATACCATCAGAACAAACACTTCTTACACATTCAATGATAGGCTAAATATTAATTACTCAAAAAGGAAGTGAAATCAAACCAAAGTAAGAACAGAAAAAGACACCTTATTCAATTAATTAACTAAAAAACCAGCTCTTTTTACTCCAGGAAAATACACAAATTATACAAATGATAACAAAACAATTCATATACAAACAAGTAACCCATCAGAACACAAAACGAAAATGCAAAAGAAAATACTTAAAACATCAGCATACAAATCCCACATTGAAAATCAAAAGAGTTAATTAAAGAACAAGAATGATTACTTCAAATGAAAAAATAGCGCTTATATGAAATGGGCAATTAATAACTGTGAAACAACAATGCCAAACTAGCAATCAAGGAAGCTGATAAAATAGCTCATATATGTATAAGGGGAAGGAGAATGTGATGAAGATTAGAGAGCTTACTTTCTTGAAATACTCTGAGAAAAAAGAAAGAGTAAAAGAGCTGTTTGAACTTTGAAGTTCTAGCGAAGTGGAGAATGGAATGGAAAGAACAATCTATAAAGGTGCTGACTCAAATACTCTAGAGCTTCCCAGAGAGAGCGACTGTGAATTTTGTTGATTTTTCTTTATGCACCTTTTCCTATTTTATGCAGAAAAATCAATTTTCCATGGAAGGGTTGGATTCAAATTCAAAACCCACATATTATTTTGGTTTTGGGGCTAATTTTTAAAATTATAAACCACAAATAATTCTTGATTTTTTCTTTTCAAATTCATTTGTCTCAATCTCATTTTATTTTATATTTTTATTTATATTATTTTTTAAAAAATATTTAATTAAAAAATTTAATAATTTTTTAATAATATTATTTTTTAAATATATATTTTAAATTAAAAAATACATCTAGTAAATTCAATCTTTTTATGGTGGATCCGATCAAAATCCTTAAAAGTTTTCTTGAGACAATCTATTGACAAACTCATACATTGTCATCTCTAATTTTATATTTAGCCGAATTTAACAAACTTTTCAGAACTAAAAACGTGAATTTTGTGGAGACAATATCAGAATTTGACAAAGAATTTCTGGAATTTTATATCTGGATAAGCTGGAACTAAAAAAGAGATTCATATCTAACATAGAATGAAAAGTCTTTAAAAATTAAAATAAAGCTTATAAAAAATCTAAGAGCAAATTATAATAATAAAAAAGAGTAATCAAGTCTAATTTTTTAAATTTCAATTGAAGAACTAAATCCCATTGAAAATTCCAATTCAACATAGTTTCAATTCTAAATCCAAAAGAATTGGCTAACAATATATTAACGAAACGATATAGTTGAGATCTTAAAATTGTATAATAAAAGATTTTGAGTTCGAGTTTTATTTACTTTAATAATATTTTTTATTTACTAATTGATTGTTTTAAAAAAAAAAAAAAAATCCGAAAACTTTTGATTCCAGATTTCCCTTGTCTGGTTTGGTCTTTGTTTTGGAATTTCTGCTATGCTAAAACGGCTATGGGCCTTGCCCTCCTCTGTTTGTTTTTTCTTTTGGTAATTGGGTGGGCTCATAGTTGGGCCAGTGCTTTGTTGGTCAGACAGTCTCTATTGGGTACAAAGAAAGGCTGCGGCCTCAAATGCTTATGAACCCATGTAATCATTTTTAAGTGATTTCAGTATTTCATCTATAAATTTAAAAAAAAAATTATAAAGTACTGTGGGAAAAAGGAAATAAAGTGAAAAAGGAGAATAAGAATCTGGGTAAAAGGAAAGAAAAGAAATAGAAAGAGAAAAAAAAAAGGAAAGGAAATGAAAAAAAAAAAATGGAGGGAGAAGGACTAATGACCCGTTGGTTGTTTAACAAAAGTTTTGAAAGGACCAAATATGCATAATTTTATGAATTAGTAATAAATTGGGATTAAATTTGGATGAATTCCAGACCCGTCTCACATGACACATGTTTTGATAGTATAAATGGTGTATAAATGGTGTTTTGATAGATTAACCCGACTTAATCTAGACTCTACTCGCTTATATTTTTATATGTTTTTAAAATTTATTATGCATACATTTATATAATGTTATTTTTAAATATATATATATTTTAGAAAAAAAAATTAATTTTATTTTTTTAAAAATATTTTTTTTAAAAAAAAATATAAAATTGGTCTAATGAGTCAATTCTTTGGCTTCGAATTTGGGGCGAGTCACAAATTTTAGTAAACTCAATCCAAATCCGACTTATTTTCAATTCTAATGATACTGAATGTGAGACAATATACAGATCAATATTGATTTATAAGTAGGGACAAAACTAGAATTTATAATTTTGAGTAAATTAAAATTTTTATTTCACATGAAGAATTTACTAATTTGAAGGAGGACAAAAATTTGTATTTTATTTAATATGTATATAAAATTTAAAAATATATCAACTTGAAGGACGCATAGCTTATGGACATGGAACAACACACTTAACCCTTGTTTCACATTCAAATAATATGCAACACCCGTGAAGAAAATGAAAAAAAATGGAAAGTGAAAATCGAGAATCATATTAGTTGGTTCCCTAACACAGATCAAATGACTCGAATTTATAATCAACGAGATCATAAATAAAAAATGTTAATCAACAAACTATCTTTATACGGAAAGATAGGAAGTGTTTATTGGACTAATTAATTCTTATGCCTGATGGTTTGGCCAAATAGAGAAAAAGAAACAACAAAAGTAAAGAGGAATTAAACCTGACCAGAAATTGGAAACTCGTAATGAATATCCAACTGAAATTTCGGTTCAACATTTGGTTGTAGTTTGTGTTTTGTTTTGATAATTGATTTAATTTCGACTTTGGACCTTAGTTTACAGAATTAAAATGAATAGAGGATTATTTTTCTTTTTATTTTGAAATTATTTCATTAAGTTCCTGCAGCATATATACAACGAAGTGACGTAATCATAATTAATATTTTTCAGTAACTTACTATAATAATATACAACTTAATAGCTAATAAGTTACTGATTAAGTTGCTAAGAATAAAAATTCGGTGATTTGCTATCTTTGAGAGATATCAGTACATAATCCAATCTTGACAGCCATGAATCACGTGGGATTAGGTGGAGAAGATTGACTTTCCTTAATACTTTAAGAGTTTTTGTTGTATAAATTACTAATTATTGGAATTATTTATTAGTTTACTCAATTTTGGTTTGGATGTAAGTGCATTTTCTTCTATATACGTGTATTAATTAGAGGAACTTGACCAAAAATGAAAATCTAATATTATAGACATATTAATGTTTTACTTTTAGATGTTCAGATTTAATGTATGAGATGAAATTTTATATATTTACTGTTTGAGTTAGCAAAGATTTACAGGGACCCAATTTTTATGTTTTTCATTATTCTTTCCTTATAAAAGTAAGAATACAAATAGAAAAATCATATTATGCTCCGTTTGAATTGTTAAATTTGAAGTTAAGAATTTCAAATCTTGAAATCGAATGTAATAACTCAAAAAATAATTTAAAATAGGAATTGAAGGATTTGAAATTCATTATATTATGAAATCATCCAAACAAGCCAATGAATTTGTTATTATAAATTTAAAATCTTTAATTTCAAATTCATCAATCCAAATATATTGTAAACTTATTTGGATAATGTCATTTTATAACGGATTTCAATTCATTAAACTTTCATTTTAAGTTATTACGATAAATTTCAAATTCATCATATATGGAGTTATTTGAAATCTTTCTCCAAATCACTCTTTTAAATTCAAATTCTTTCATCCAAATACAACTTAAAAATTTATTTTTAGAATAAGATTTTATTGGTTGTGAAGTGAAGGACACTATAATACATTTCAATAATTTAGATCTCGCTGATTTATTGAATCGAAATGTAATATAGTTATTTATTGAATTGGACATTCAGTATTCAATATAAATAAACAGAATATCTAATTTTTAGTTTATCGATTGGATTCGATATATCTCACCCCATCAAATACAGTAGAATGTGCAGCCTCCGGTGCTTTATTTAATGCTTTGCTCGTTTTTTAAGCTATAAATTTGCAATAGCATTCAATCCCCTGACATTGCAGTTGCATCTCACGTTTGTCTAACAAAATGTATTCATATGAAAATATGTTAGTGATCCATCTATATAAGGTTCAGATCTTGATCCTAGGTATTTTATTAAGAGAAAGAGACAATGTATCCAATGATAGGACCAAGCTTTAGTATTTTCCTTCTCTTTCTCACTTTCCACATTTTCATTCTTGTTGCAACTCATAGTCATGGAATCCACCCACTAGACCCTCTTACTCCATTTGAGCTCAATCAAGTCCAAACCCTAGTCAAAAAATCACACCAAAATGTGACCTTTCACTATGTGTGCTTGGATGAACCACACAAACTCAAGGTCTCTCTCATGGTTGTCACAAAATCGACCTAACGGTGTCCTAAGCCCTCGTAGAGCATTTGTTATGGCACGTGTTGATTCCAAAAATCATGAAATTATGATTGATTTGTCAAAAAATTTAATTTTATCAGACAAAGTCTACCATGAAATGGCTATCCAATGCTCAACAACGAGAAGCAAACAGCCGCTAGCGAGTTGCCACTTAAATATGCACCATTCATGGCCTCAATTGCGAAAAGAGGGCTTAATCTAAGTGAAGTGTTGTGTGAAGCCTTTACCATTGGATGGTATGGGAAGAAAAACACCAAAAGGGTAGTCAAAGTGATGTGCTATTATATTGATGGCACAGTCAACTTTTACATGAGGCCTATTCAGGGTATCATGGCCACCGCTGATCTTGATGAGATGAAGATCGTGGATCATCGTGATCATATGGTGGTTCCAATGCCGAAAGCCAATGGCACAGATTATAGAGTCTACACAAAACCCACCTTTCGACACTCGTATTAAGGGTATGGCAATATTGCAACCAGATGGACCAAGTTTCACCCTTGATGGTAATCATGTGAGGTAAAATTAAATTTCTTGAATTATAAAAAAATAGTAAAGTGAATCTTTAGAGTTTAAGCAATCAAATGAAAGATTCTTTGATTTTAGACAATAAAGATAGATACACAAATGCAACTTTTTAAACTTAATTTCTCGTACATTAATTTGATTAGGTGGGCTAATTGGGAGTTCCATCTAGCTTTCGACATGAGAGTTGGCCCCGTAATCTCATTAGCATCAATCTATGATCACGACAAGGATAAATACCGACGTGTAATGTACAGAGGCTACATATCAGAACTGTTAAACCCTAAACCCTAAACCCTAAACCCTAAACCCTAAACCCTATACCAAGACCTAAGTGAGGAGTGGTACTTCAGAACTTTCCTTGATGCCGGTGAGTTTGGGTTTGGCATTTGTGCAATGCCACTCCAACCATAGAAAGATTGTCCAAAAAATGCAGTGTTTTTGGATTCTTATTACACTACACAAGATGGAACTCCTGCAAAAATATCCAATGTTTTTTGCATATTTGAACGCTACGCCAGAGATATAATGTGGCGCCATAGTGAGGCGATTCTTCCAGGTGACACCGTGGTGAGTTGAGTTTCCGAATTGCTTCGTTTTATTTATTACTTACTTATGGAGTGAAAAATGCAGTATTTATGGAGTATGTTGCAGGAGGTCAGATCAGACGTGACACTTGTTGTGAGGATGGTATCCACTGTGGCCAACTATGATTACATAATTGATTGGGAATTCAACATCAAAGTCACAGTAAGTCAAATGTATATATAGTCTATCCAAAGTAAATATTTTCAATTTCTTAAATATGATAGTTTATCAGGAATTCTTGCAGTTAAGGGGTCAATATACACTCACAAGGACCAAATAAAAGAGGAAGTATATGGTACATTGATGGCGGAGAATGTAATCGGGACCCGACATGATCACTTTCTTAGTTTCTATCTTGACCTAGACATAGATGGTATTGCTAATTCCTTGATGAAAACTCACTTGCAAACAGTTCGTGTGACTGATGAAAGTTCACCTAAGAAGAGCTACTGGAGAGTTGTTAATGAAATGGCTAAGACGGAGTCGGATGCCAAGATTCGACTTGGCTCAGAGGCGACTGAGATCATAGTTGTCAACCCTAACAAGAAGACCAAGGTGGGGAACGACATTGGCTACCGTTTGATCCCGGGATCCGCGGTAGGCCCCCTGCTATTGAAAGATGATTATGAGCAAATTCGTGGGGCATTTAGTAACTATAATGTGCGGGTTACACCATATAACAAGTCTGAGAAATGGGCAGGAGGGCTGTATGTTGATCAGGCTCATGGAGATGATAATTTAGCTAAATGGACCCTCAGGTAATAGCACCACAATATATGGTAATAAAATTTGCGCATGAATTATTTTTGTAGCCTGATAAGACAAGTAACTGAATTCTTGATTTTTGATGCAGGAATAGGGAAATTGAGAACAAGGATATTGTGGTATGGTACACATTAGGTTTCCATCATGTACCCCTGCAAGAAGATTTTCCAATCATGCCAACACTGAGTGGTGCTTTTGAGCTGAGGCCAGCCAATTTCTTTGAGCACAATCCAGTGCTCAAAGTGAAATCACCCAAACCAGTGAATTGGTTTAATTGTTCAGCATAACTACCTTAATTATCCAGCAGTGAAATTCACTGAAATAAGTTGTCTACTTTAATAATCATCTTGGATAAAAGGATTGCAGTATTGGCTTCAGATACTAAGATTGTCATCTTCTTCACCACCAAAGACTAGAGCCAAAGTTTTCATATCCTCGTAAATGCATTCTCCAATATTCTTTTCGATTTTATTTTGGACATAAAACTTAATGAAGCTGTAAGAAATATAGCAACTATTTCTTGTGTTGTTGAGATTTGGAGAAAATTAATGATTGACGTAGTTGTTGTATGATGAATGATGATACATATATGTAAGTGGGGTGTAATACGCCATCAACATATATTTCTTGTAATATATAAGAAAAAAATGAAAATGATCTAATGATATTTGATCTAATTCATATCTTTCTTATTGGTTTCAATTGGAGGAGAATCCAGAGACACACCATCCATAATTTAACGTTTTTTTTAGCCAAAATTTGTTTGGATCACAAAATTTCTAATGGAATTGATAAAAATCTAGCAGTTTAAATAAAATTTTTCTAATTTTAGTTTTAGAGCTTCAATTCCTGATATCAAATGCCATATGACAGAAATAATTAGGTTGGATTGATATACTCTTTATATGATATTATTATTTTTCTACTTTGAAATGATGAAAATAATTTTTTGGGGTAGGGGTAAAATTGGTTTTTTCCAATGGCACAAAAGCGGGTTCGCTTCCACCGTTGCGTTTCTTTTTCTTTTTTCTTTTTTATTTATTCGAATAACCCGCTTCTTTTTTGTTATTTTTTTTTTCGTCGCACACAGGACACATCTAAAACCCTGGCTAGTGCTCGCTTCTTTTTCTTTTTTCTTTTTTCTTTTTTCTATTAAGAAAACCCCGAGTCTTTCGTTTCCTTTTTGGTTTCAGCAATCACACATTCTAAAACCCTAGCGTCGTGGTTTAAAGGTCTTTATCCTTTCCAAGGTACACTTTTTCATCAATTATATATAATTTTCAATTTCAATCTTTTTTTCATTCTCATGTATGATTTAGGTAATTTTTTAATTTGGTGATTATAATACAAGCTAGATACATCTTAGTTCATCGTATAGAGATTTTAGCTTAAATTCCTGCCTCCCAAAAGTGAGTAGTTTTCAGTTATGATATTAGTATTTGAAATCATTTTATTTGATGAGTGTAGTCTTGCTTTCTTGGTGGAATTGCGTTTTCCCTCACATGGTATATGGAATAAGGGATTTGCAAAGTTTGTGATTTATAGAATTAAGTGAAAATGGGATTAGTTTCGTGCACTGAAGGTGTTCGATTTTTTGTCTTGCTATATTTCTAAACTCGGGAAGGAAACACTTTAACGTAGAAATTCGTGTGTAACACCCACTCATACATCAGTAGTGGGAGGACTGTGTCATTGGTTAATACGGCTTTTGTGATCTCCTAGACTCTTACTTTTCATTGTTACTGGTTAAACGGCCATTTGGGCTAGTGCCACAATGCTGACGAGATTAGAAGTTTGACGCAGATAATTGCATATTGTCCTGCCTGGCGAAATGCATGCTTCTGTCTGAGTACTAGAGCATCATTTATCATGGAATTTTAGAATGTGAAAGTTGCATTTTTCACTTCTGTTAGGATGAATAGGATCTTTTTGAACTTTCTGCACAGCTGATATCCAATTTTAAACGTGCAAGGAACATGTTGCATTCAATGCTACTACGGAAACATTGATTACTAAATCATGTTTTCGTCCATCTATTCAAGAACAAATAATTTTCACCGCACCCATCTTCCGAGTGCTGATGCCATACAATTGCTTCTTTTCTAATTTGATATGGTATACTAACCTACTACTATTGCATAGACGCCCCTCATGAGTTCGAATCCAGATAGTGAATTGCAGAATACTTCTTCAAGCACACAAGATGCACCAAAGCCCCCAATTGAGCCTATCCACTTGCCTACGATAGAGGAAATTCGAGGCCAGGACATTTGGAACAATTGTGCTGTTCGCAGTGTTGTCAGTGGAGTCATGGGTATTTTCCAAAATCCCATTTCCTTTGTTTTTTTTTCATTTACGTTTTTTTGAAGGAACTTGATTTTTTCATTGGTTGGACCTGTAAATTTAATTTTACTAATCTGCAGGAGGTGGGTTGGGGTTGTTCATGGGATTGTTTCTTGGGGCACTGGATAATCCAATAATGCAAGATGAAATGACTGGAAAACAACAACTAGTTTACCAAGCAAAGCAGATGGGTCGGAGGAGCTGGAGTTCCTGCAAGGCCTTTGCCATTATGGGATTTATCTTCTCTGCTTCTGAATGCGTCGTTGAGAAGGTTTCAGTATTTCTGCACCTTGAAACAGAATGATATTTTGACCATTGTAGAAAAAACTAGTAGAAATATAAGTTTAACTGTTGGTAATTTATTGAAGGCCCGGGCCAAGCACGATATTACAAATACAGTTGTTGCTGGATGTGTAACTGGAGGCGCAATATCAGCTAGAGGTAACTTTTTAACATTTCAGGGTTCACTGTGCTGTAATATGTAGACTAAGTTCTATTGACAGTCTTGCGTTTAAGTTCTTAATTACCTGCCTGCTACATGGCTGCAATGATGAGGATCACTATACAAGTTCTGAAAACTAAATCTATGGTTCCAATTTGCTTTCTAGATTTAGATAACTGAGAAGAAAAAAGGGGTAAGGAATAGAATTAACTTCATATTTTCCCTCGAACCAAATTTAAATTTAGTGAGATATAGTTTCTAAATGAGCAGAAAAAAGACTTAACTTCCATATCCTCTTGACATTCCTTGCGACCTAAATTTTATCCATATTTCCTCAACTTTCCTTATGATATCCAAGTTCTGAATGAGGGGACATACTCTTAATCCCTTATTCTCACATTTAACAATTATAAAAGAATTCACAATGTTACTATTACATTAAAAAAAGCTTATTTTATTTGAGCTTTAGTTGATAATTGTGCTTTAGAATGCAAAGATAGTTCCTTATACAGGTTTTGTCTCTCTAGCTAGGCCTGGAATCAGATATTCATAAGTTGGAATGGCATGCTATTCCTAAACTTGCTATTCTTATGGATGTAGATCATTATGATTTGTTTGGCATTGTACATTTTAGAGAATTATGTGATACTTATATACTATTAGCATTAGATAATTGTAAAATGGGGCTACTTGGCAACTGTATAAAATTCCAATTCTGTCTCATTCTTTCTCTTCATTTTTTCGAGACGCACTTGGTGCAATAGAGCGTATTAAAATAACAAGAAGTTGAATTTGGCTATGCAAATTTCTGAAATTGGGATGAAATGCAGAATTGATGGTTTTTGTGGTCTGAGTTTTCTTTAGAATTTTTATTATATTTTTGTTTATGAGGTTGCAAAGTGAAGAACCCACAACTTAATGGATTTAAAATATTTTATCTCATAACCTGTGATGAGAATGGAGAGGGAATGCTCTGAAGGAACAAACTGATGGAGGAAGTGCTCCTAAGCCTCATGCACGGAGGAATATCTTCTAACTTAAGGATAAAAGTGGGGACTTTCCAGGTTCTGGAGATGTGGACCAGATTTCAGTTAACAGGAGTATTTGATTTTTAAACCACATAAGCATTTTTCTAACATTGATGGTCTTAGATTAAGAATTTGTGTTAGAAGCTGATTGGGAATTGTTTTTTGGTAGAGTACTATTTTGGCAACATATTTGTCATTTTTATCCAATATTGATTTTGGTTGTACCTGGAAGCAGGAAATCCTGAATTGCTGCTATATCAGATTTTTCCTTGTACTGATCATGGATAATCTGTGCTAAATCTTGCTAATTATGTCCATCTTGTGGTTCTTCAGGGGGGCCAAAAGCAGCATGTGCTGGGTGTGCTGGTTTTGCCGCATTTTCGGTTGTGATAGAGAAATTCTTAGAAAGACATAGTTGAAAAACCAAGTGCCCAATTAATTTTATCAGCATACGATGGGGAATAGCAGTACAACCACACATTTTTACTCCAATATTTTTATTGTTCAACTATAACATATTGAACAATTTTGTCAACCTTGATTGAGGGATGTAAAATGTACACTGTCTGAGCTATTTAATTTGTTCTAGGTGCTTCCAGGGTTGTTCATGATTCAACCCTTTGAACCAAGTGGAACTGAGGATTTCACGACTCTTTATTTCTTATAAAATAAGATCATTCTTTTGATACCTCAACACTACATTGATTTCTTCTGTAAATGTCTTTAAAGTTGCCCTGCTTGGAGGTGCTTGCTCGTTCGATCTAATCTGCTGTGTCTTACATGTGACGATTCTTTTCTCTCCTTTTTCTTTTTTTCCTTTTTTCTTTTTTTCTAAATAATGATACTGGTGAAGTTGATGCTTATTACATCCATCATCCATAGTATATCTGGTTCAGCATATTATATTCAAATTCAAGTGCATTTGTTAGAATAGATTAGCCAAAGATATATGGAGTACAACGTGATTTTGGTGTTTCGGGTCAGAATCTGTGATCTTTTGCTTGTTAATTGGATTATGCAATGGGATCCCACTCTCTACCAAACTCTGAGTATTGATATTTGAGTATTGATTATGCTTCAAGTTAAGGAACTTTCTGCAAATATAATTTGGAGCAACTAAATTAGGGAGTTGATAATTGCAGTTCATTTGGACTTTTTTCCTTAGCAAATGGATAAAATTGTAATTTTCAGGAGAAAGTATATGTATTTTTCGATTTTATCTCAAATGCCTTTCAATTATTTTATTCACAATTATGATGGAAATATCGAATTAAAATATTTATTCTTCTAATCAAAGGTAAAGATTAATCATATTCTTTTAAATCTCATATTTGTTGGCTTATTTATATTCTTGAATTAATCCTGAAAATATTGTGTGATTCCCATTTAGTGGTTCTATAAATATAAGGTAGGATATAAACAAGTTACCAATTGTTATTTTTGTTTTCTTTCTTTTGAACATTTTGTTCGACATTAATATTTTTTGTGTTCAATTAATTGCAGGACATATGTCTGCAAAGTAAATGACACAATTCTAATTATGAAATTAAAAAATGAAGAGCTTATTAAGGACTTCAATTGGATTTCATTATCATTTAAGCACATCATTATTAATTCATTTTTTTTCATTTTAGACAAAATCACGTAATTTTTATCTTGTATTTATACTTTTTTAATTTAGCATATTAGATAGTGACATGCCATGGTGATTTATTTTTATACATTGGTTTTAACTTGATTTAAGAGCATGCCTTTTTATTTCTTGTTCTTGTTTGATAAATCTTATTTTGAAAATTTTGTGCAAATGACATGTTAATTAGAGGCAAATATTACAATTCGCTTTAAACATTATTTAACTATATTACGTTTAAATTGAACTATTCTCGTCAGTATGACTGAGAGAGATATTGGATTCTGATTTCCTTATTTAGAGTGCAAATGTAATGTTTTGCCGCAACAACTTTTTTTGTTGTTTCTTTTTCTTCTTTGTTTTTTAACTTTTTATTTTATTGATTAGGGCTAATTGAAATAAAGTATGGAAGGCAATACAATAAAAATAAAATAAAAATATTTCACTTATTCTCTTTATTTTTATTTAACTCGTAGTATTTAATTTTTCATTTTATTAATTTTAAAACTATCCCTCCCATCCAATTTTATTTTAATTTTTTTATTTTTATTTAACCATACATTTATATTCGTTTTTTATGGTTGTCTATTGTTAATTTAATTTTAATTTTAATTTTATATTATCATAATTATAGAATTTATTATGAAAATATAATGGATAATTAAAAATAAATTAGAATTTAAAAGAGTACATCCATCATTATAAAAAAAAATATTAGATGAACAACTGTATGGATTCCATGTGCATATATACCAATTCACCATTCATGGTAATAACATGTATCAATTAGAATATTGTAAAAACTCATGTATAATTTGTATCAATTGGAGTATTATAAAAATTCATGTATCAGGTGGAGATTAATAAAAAAAAATTCAGGTACTAAAATAATTTTTACTCTAACTTTTAATAGTATTTTAATTATTTTACTTATCTTATTATTAATTTCTTTTTATTTAGCATCAAAGCTCCTATTAACCTTTTTACTTTTTTCTTTCTTTTTTTTTGTAGTAAAATTATTTTTTTTCCTTCTAAATTTATAATTGAAATAGGACAATTGGTGAGAAAATTAGAGACCATCCTCTATTATGCAAAATAGTCAATTTTAAATGTTGATACTTAAGTCCTTTTGGGCAACTATCGAAGTATAATTTTATATAAAATTAATTTGATTTAAAAATCTAAAGTATTCAAAAATTATGGTAGAAAAAAATTATTAGTTTTTGAAGAAGAATTTGAAAAATAAAGGACACGTGCCGTTAAATTAAAATATATATATACTATTATAAATAAATAAAGCCTCATTATGCCCTCCATTTTAGCTATTTAATATTTATAATTAGGATTATAACATGTATCTTAAAAAATTTTAAAAACTTGAATATTCTTAAAACAGATAATAATAATAAAATAGATAGAGATAGATTTAGATATAGATAAACAGATAATAATAATAACATTTGCCAAGAATTTTGTGCAGTTGGAAGAAAATTGATTCAGAATGCAGAGCCTTTGACGTGAAAAATTATACAGCAAAATATATTTGAAGATAGCATCACCTTTCTAGAATTTATGAAAAAGAAACATGCTATACAAAATCAACTTTTATGAGTTATCAGAAATTTCAATCTTAGCTTGAGAAAGTTAATCAATTTTATACTAAGATTATCATGAAAGCTACTTTTTACCTAGATTTTGCACTGGAGGATTCACATGAACAAAACACTTGATTGGTATGGACTGGGCTGCATTAATAATCAATCCAATCAAATCAAGGGCAGGAAACAAAGGTCTGAAATGCAATCACTTATCCTCAGTTTGTGGGCCAAGTGCACCTGCATGATTATTCAATAAAATTAACACATAAAAAAAAATTATTTTTCCAATTAATTCAGAAAATATGTTTTTTTTAATAGTAAAATGATGCTCATGATTTTATTTTTTTAATCCTGGTCAAGAACGCTCACGTTGTTTCCAAGAAATGCCCTTTGATATTCTAATATTTATTTTATGGCTCTCATATGGAATTATGGTAACGACTCTTGGAAATATAGTAGCAGGCCATGTTTATTGGGATCTAAGTTTATTTTCTTTCTAATAATGCTGTTGACATCGACTTGAAAGTAACCTATTTCCTGCAACATATATGGTTCACTCATAAGACATGAATACATGCCAAGAATTTCAGTGTCCTACAACTTGCACTGTAGAGCAAAACCATGCTTTCAGTTCTCACAAATCTCCTCTTCTTCCTTCTTTTTCCCATTTTCCCCATTGTTTCAAGCCAAGATTACCACCCACTAGACCCTCTTACTCCATATGAACTCATTCAAGTGCAAACTATTGTCAAGAACTATTTTTCCAACTCATACCATAATGTGAGCTTCCACTATGTAGGCTTGGATGAGCCAGACAAATCCATAATTCTTTCATGGCAATCCAATCCTGATCAACTTGCTGATACCCCATGTCGTCGTGCGTTTGTTATAGCACGTGTGGATCGAAAAAGCCATGAAATCATCGTTGACTTATCGAGTAACTTGATTGTATCTGATAAAATATATGATGGACGTGGATACCCCCTTCAGGGCTTTGGAGAGCAAATAGCTGCCAGCAAGCTAGCACTGTCATATGCTCCATTCATAGCTTCGATTGAGAAAAGAGGGCTTAAGTTAGAAGAAGTGGTGTGCATGAGTTTCACTGTTGGATGGTATGGAGAGGAGAGGTCTAGAAGAGTGGTTAGAGTTATGTGCTACTACTTGGATGGCACGGTCAATTTGTACATGAGGCCTATAGAGGGTATCACAGTGACAGTTGATCTTGATGAGATGAAAATCATAGGGTATCGGGACCGGATAATGGTTCCAGTGCCTAAAGCTGATGGAACAGATTACAGAGAATCAATGCAGAGTGCGCCGTCCAGCTCAAGTGTTGAGGGTGCAGCAGTTTTGCAACCAGATGGACCAAGTTTTACATTGGATGGACATATACTGAGGTACTGTAAGAAGTGTGTTTTAATGGGAAAAAAATGAATTGGCCCGGTGATCAGATATGGAAAAGTTAAGAACAAATTTATCGGGGTCAAGAATTGATTCTAGTTTGCCTACTATTCTTTCATCTGATGGCCTAAAGGTCTCTTGAACTAGATAGAACAGACAAAACAAAACAGAGGAAAGGAATAGCTCACTTATTAAGGGTCATCTACATGGTTTAATCACAAAGTTTCAATCCTGGTTAATTGCCTGATTCATGCCATTTTAGGCCAACATCTATCTCTAGATTGCCACTAGCTAGTATCATTTCAAACACCTTATCTAGCAGGTGCATCTAATACTTATGACTTTAGCATGCCTATTTAGCCAACTTACCAAAATGCTTATTCTTAGTATGTCCTTTCTTATTTTCTTGCAAATCCATCTCCATAATAATAGCCAGCACTTGATTGGGTTTAGCATTATACGTCTTCTTGCAATCATATATATTTTTTGTTGTGGCCTAAGAATGAATATTTTCTGTCATCTACTCAACCAACCACTCTTAGTACCTAGAAAACAACTCCTCTAACATCTCCCTTTATGATGGAAAATGTGGTAAAAAAAACTTTCATTTTTAGTTGCTATGCCCTCTAAGTTATACCATCTCCTGGTAACTACTACTACATTGGCTAAATTACACAGTATAATTCAATCCTGTCCTCACCAGCCCTGAAACAATTAGTCTTCGACATGCTGTTGTCCTTTTTTCAACCTACATATAATTCTTCAAGCTATGAAATTCTTGATGGCTAACATCCTTCACTTGTTATTACTATAAATCTTTCAGGTGGGCAGATTGGGTGTTCCATCTATCATTTGACATGAGAGCAGGTCTAATCATATCACTGGCCTCAATCTATGATCCTGAGAAGAATGAATTCCGCAGAGTGATGTACAGAGGATTTATGTCTGAACTCTTTGTTCCTTACATGGACCTAACTGAGGAGTGGTACTACAGGACTTTCTTTGATGCAGGTGAATATGGGTTTGGACTTTGTGCAGTGCCACTTGAACCATTAAGGGACTGCCCTGAAAATGCAGTATTCATGGATGGCTACTTCACCTCACAAGATGGAACCCCTGGATGGATACCGAATGTCTTCTGCATATTTGAAAGATATGCAGGAAACGTCATGTGGCGCCACACAGAAGGGGGAATCCCAGGGCAAATGGTTAGTCTTACTAAGTAGAAATAATAGTTTTTCTAAATCTTTAGACTTGGGATTGCTTATTTGAGTTTGATTTTGTGTAGATAAGGGAGGTCAGACGGGAGGTGAACCTGGTCGTGAGAATGGTATCCACTGTGGGGAATTATGACTACATTGTGGATTGGGAATTCAAACAAACTGGTGCCATTAAAGTTACTGTAAGTGATCAGAATGAAGAAAGATACAACTTTCATACACCAGCTTAATTGGTATAGATTGTTCAGCAATAATTTTAGTAGTATGCACTTGATGTTGCACAAGTAGCTTGTTAGTCTAATATTTCTAGTTTCTACGATAACTTAATATGACCCCTTTACAGTGCATTTCTAAATCTACAATACATGAAGCAAAAGACTATCTCAACAAAATAATCCTCCCTTTGAATTGAATTTCATTTACTATGACAGGTTGGGATGACTGGTCTGCTTGAAGTAAGGGGATCCATATACACACACAAGGATCAAATACAAGAGGAAGTTTATGGTACAATATTAGCAGAAAACACGATGGGAGCACACCATGATCACTTCCTAATTTTCAACCTGGATTTAGATGTGGATGGTGATGCCAATTCCTTCATCAAGACTAACCTGCAAACGGCTCGTGTGAATGGAAACAGCTCACCAAGGAAAAGCTATTGGAGGGTTAGCAGTGAAGCAGCCAAAACTGAGTCTGATGCGAGAATTCAGCTTGGTTCAAGAGCAACTGAGTTGTCTGTTGTGAACCCCAATAAGAAGACTAAGGTAGGAAACTATGTTGGCTACCGGTTGGTCCCTGGATCAGTGACCGGTGCCCTGTTATCAGATGATGATTATGCCCAAATCCGTGGAGCATTTACCAAGTACAATGTTTGGGTTACACCATATAACAAGAATGAGAAATGGGCTGGAGGATTGTATGCTGATCAAAGCCGTGGAGACGACAGTTTGGCTACATGGAGCCAAAGGTATTGCTACACTGAAATCCATGGATATTACATTAGGAATTGAACTAAAATCAATGGACATTTCGTTAGGAATTGGTAAAATTGTGTCCAAGAACAGGTTTTGCAACAGGATAGCTGATTTTTTTTTTTTTTTTTGTAATGCAGGAACAGAGATATTGAGAACAAGGACATTGTGTTATGGTACACATTAGGCTTTCACCATGTACCGAGCCAGGAAGATTTTCCTGTCATGCCTACGCTGAGTGAATCGTTTGAGCTCCGGCCTGTCAATTTTTTTGAGCATAATCCTGTGCTCAAAGTAAAACAATCCATAGAAACCATAAGTCCTTCTAACTTTAAGCGTCAATAGTGGCTTCATTTGACTGTGTTAGACTATCAAGGACTTGTTTCTTTGAAATGTTATGACTTATGAATTGCAAGTATTAATATGCCAACTAGCTGCTAACTCAGATATAATCACAGTCCACAGATCATGCTTTTCTACTCTCGATTCTCGTAGAAGCTCTAGCATGACATAATTGGTTGCAAGAGTAGATGGCTGCTACTTGATATAATGCTGTGGAGTCAAGTGTGGGCTTTATGAGTTCAGAATTATAAACTTTTGGGCGTCTTCATTATAAATTTGTTAAGCTGAACTATTGAAAAACTTCTGACTAATTTTCTGAAATATATACCAAATCACTGTGCACCAAGACGCAGGATTAGCACTTTTCATTTGACACCAACAAAAAAAAACTCACATAAGTGGGCTGTTAAAAAACTGTGGTGGTAGTGTCAAAAGAGAATGTATCATTGGAAAAGAACTCCATACTCAAAATATTTGATTTAATAAGTTTGAGGAATATCTCTGTTTCAAAATTTCAGAGGGAATTATCTGGCTCCAAATTTGGTGGTTGTTTAAAGTTTGAGATGGACCCTTCCAAATTCTTGTTTTCAAATGTATCTTGAGTACATAAGCACTTTCCACATCAAAAAGTGAACTGTTAATAACAAAGTGATTCCCGTGGTATTTCATAAAAGCACAAATCAAGTATTCTTAGCCCTCAAAGCAAGTAAAAACAGAAACTTGCCAACTAATGCATATTAATTGTGCCGGACTATGTATTGCCTTCTTGCAAAGAAAAGCTGACATATAGTAACATGGGATATCAAGATTTCTGCCAACTGAGAGAAGAAAATTCAATGCCATATGGGCTATTATAATCAGTCAGTAAAGTTAACAGAATAAAGAAGAATTATTCTCGATCATATATGATGACAGCGGTTGATTCTTGAAGTACAAATTCTGAATCAATTCTGATGTGCTAATTCTTGATACCATGATAGTTCCTCTCTTAATTCTTGTTACAGTTTGTCTTTTGTTAAATTCGACAGGCCTATGTCACCCCCTAGATCCTCTTACCCAGGAAGAGATCAACAGAATTAGGCTTACTATCCAGAAGTCCCACTTTGGTTCCTTTTCTAATCTGACCTTTCATTTTGTTGACCTTGAAGAGCCAGAGAAACATCATGTCCTGAATTGGCTATCTTCACATAAACAAAACGGATCCTTTCCTACCCGTCAAGCCAGGGTAGTGATTCGAGTTAATGGTGAGACACATGAACTCATTGTAGACTTGATCACCAGTTTAATCGTGTCAGACAAAGTTTACAGAGGCCATGGCTATCCTCCATTCACATTTAATGAGCTTTTCCAAGCCAGCAGGCTCCCCTTGAAGTATCCTCAGTTTCAGGATTCAATTTTGAAAAGAGGGCTTAACTTATCAGAAGTCACTTGCCTACCCCTGACAACAGGTTGGTTTGGAGAGGTTGTAACAAGAAGAGTTATTAGAGTTACATGTTTTTATCGAGGAGGTACATCTAACATTTGGGCCAGGCCTATCGAGGGCATAAGTTTGCTAGTTGATGTTGAAGCAATGCAAGTGATCAGATATGTGGACAGATTGAAAGCCCCATTGCCAAAAGCTGAAGGCACTGATTTCCAAAGTCAGAGGCCTAATTCTGTCTTCTGTAATGGAAACAACTTCAAGATAACCATCAACAGGCATGAAGTTAGATGGGCTAATTGGGAGTTTCACGTTACGTTCAATGCACGAGCTGGGCTAATTATATCCACGGCTTCTGTATTTGATACCATGAAAAACAAGTTTCGACGCGTGCTCTATAGAGGGCATGTGTCAGAGACATTTGTTCCGTATATGGATCCTACTCCTGAATGGTACTATCGAACTTTCTTGGATGTAGGAGAGTTTGGTTTTGGCCGGTCGGCTAATACTCTTGTTCCCCTTATAGACTGTCCAGGCAATGCTGTGTATATGGATGGGTACATGGCAGGCGCAGATGGACAGGCACAAAAACTCCCACAGGCCATTTGCATTTTCGAGTCATATGCTGGAAACATTGCTTGGAGGCACACAGAAATTGGTGTACCTGGAAAAGTGGTAAAATTTATTGTTAACCACTGATAACCATAATGCAGGCTTGAAACTTTTGGACCATTTTGTATTAAATTGAATTCCTTGGCTTTGCAGATAACAAGTGGAGAGCCAGAGATTAATCTGGTGGTCAGAATGGTGGCAACAGTCGGGAACTATGATTATATACTTGATTGGGAGTTCAAGAAAAGTGGTTCAATTAAAGTAGGGGTAAGAGGCCACACCTGACAGAAAGCTGCTCTTTTTGTTTTTCCCTTCAAGAGTTTAGTATCTTAAACAAGTTACATAGAACTTAGAAGTGAACATAAACATTGGAATAAAATGAATGCCCTTGATATGCACTGAAAATGCATATATCCTTCCTTTTTATGGCAGGTAAGTTTATCAGGTGTTCTAGAGATGAAGGCTACGGAATACACAGGTACTGATCAGACAACTAATGACATCTATGGAACCCTGGTGGCAGAAAATGCAGTTGCAGGGAACCATGATCACTTTCTAACATACTACCTAGACCTCGACATTGATGGCAGCGATAACTCATTAGTCAAGGCCAAACTGAAAACTGCTAGGACAAAGCACACCAACATTTCACCTAGGAAGAGTTACTGGAGAGTTGTTAAAGAAACAGTCAAAACGGAAGCCGAGGCTAGGATTCAAGTAGGATTGAAACCTGTGGAGCTATTGATGACTAATCCTAACAAGAAGACAAAGATTGGAAACCATGTAGGTTACAGGTTGATCACCGGGCGGCCGGCTATTTCTCTGCTAGCTGATGATGACTACCCACAGATGAGGGCATCTTACACCAAATATCAAGTGTGGGTGACCTGCTACAACAAGACAGAGAGGTGGGCTGGAGGCTTTTATGCTGACAGGAGCCAAGGAGATGATGGATTAGCTATTTGGAGCCATAGGTAAAGTTAAATATGAAATGTTTTAAGATATTTTTATTATTGTGTACTAGAAATTGTTGTAATGACTATGTTCTTGACATTGTCCAGGAATAGGCCAATTGTGAACAAAGACCTGGTGCTGTGGTATACTGTTGGTTTTCATCACAACCCACACCAAGAAGATTTTCCAGTGATGCCTGCTCTGCATGATGGTTTTGAGCTCAGGCCAGCTAATTTTTTTGAGAAAAACCCATTGCTGGAACCATAACACTACTGCTACTATTTTTGTGATGTTATAGTTTAAGCACAGCCACGAGGCTGAACCCTTTTCTCTTAAGATAATTTCCATCTTGCTTTTAGGAGATTGAAGTTGCCTATCTGTCAGCAGCATCCTAGGCCTTGATTTTACTACTGTTGTTCAAATCAGAACAATTGACTTAACAGTTGTATTCTTTGTGCTGAATTAACCTTCTATAATGAAGGAGAATTTTTCATTGGACGATGTGAAAACTGTAAAGCTTTTTCTTTATATTATTTAGCTGTTTTTTTTTTTAACTTTTCTTACTTAATTTGAAGCAATTAAAGTTATTTGAAAATATTCGGACAGTTGTAAATGGATTCCAAATACAAATTCTCTAATCGGATACAAAATAAGATCTTTTATTGAATCTGCTTTATTGAATTGGGCCAACAAATATCCACTAAAAATGTTAATTGGTACCTTGAAAAACTGAACCATATGTCTTTTCATAACGTTTATGGGCCCAAGTATTTTGCTCCAGTAACGGCCCATCTTACTGTTCATGAACAAGGCCCAATATCTTCAAAAGCTAATTTTGTTTTTTTTGAAGATTCCCGACTTGTTTTGAAACTTCTAAACACCTGTCTCTAACAGTTAAAAGGGGTAAATCATGAGATATGCCTCAACCAACACTCAAGTTTCCAACAAGAATTATACACTTCTGCAAACAAGGAGTTCAACCCACAGTGATCGCTCGAAACACCTCAGTCATAGGGTCCCATTAACAGTATAGTGATTGCTCCATATTGAAATGCATCCGTAGATTCCTATCAGGGTTCGAACCTCCACCCTGCCATTGGAAGCAAGTCCAAATCAATTATTCCGGCAGTTGAGCTGTGCCCGAGGACTTCAAAAGCTAATCTTGTTCAACCCTTTCTTTTCTTATCCAAATTTAATTGTATTTGTTTCCAAAAAGACAAATGAGGATGTTTTCATTACAATTGCAGTATTTATTTTGATTAAAACTTTGGTGTTTTTTCTTCTTTATAAAAAAAATAGAATTAATTTGTCGTGCAGACCACGTCCAAATTGTTTCTATATTGGTATTTGAAGGGCCAATTGGTCTAGTTTTTAGCGTTTAGAGACCAGGTGGTGAGATATTAGGTCAAAACTGATGAGGGTCTAATATGAAATTTTCAATCATCCCGCACATAATGAGGCATCAATCATAGTATTGAATGGGGTTGGCAAATGTTTGGTTCTTTTTCATGTAAGAAATAGGACCTATTTATGAGAAAGTTAGGTCCAAATTAATTTCTGGTAATTAAAGGAGCTTATTCTAAATTATGCATTTATATATTGATTAGTCCAATCAGAAACCAACATGAAAATGAGTCATTCTGGTCTAGGAATCCTTGTGAATGATATGTATTAGGTCAATGTTACATTCTCAGTAAACTTTAAAATATCCATTTCAATTAGTTAGAAAAATAAGAAGTATATGTTTTGCTATGTATGTATTTGGGGATTAATATTGCCCCTAGCTTCCCCATGGACACATCATAATTAATATGCATGTGTATAATATATATATATATATATATATAATGTGAGAGGAATCAGTATACCTTAATTCGAGTTGGATTGTAATTGAGTTAGGGAAGATCTACAATACTAAACATGTTAAGGTTTGTTGGATGGCCTTCAAGTAAACTCATCTAATTTTAAGTTAGTTCAACTCGAGAGGTTAATAAGAAGTGGTAAGCGAAATGAATTGTAATATCAAAAAAATTATCTTATAACAATTAAGTACTGAGATATTTATATTGATTAGTCAATATAGACTGCACCTGCAGGATCCAGGTGTCTCAACCTCATCGATCGTCCAGCCTCATCACCTCCAAGCATCAAGGGTTGAGATCTCGATTCGGATTGGGCTATATTTAAAAAAAATACAAATTTTTGAATAAATTAGACATTTTAAAACCTTTTAGGGATATAATGGTAATTCGGGTGTTTTTCCACACACATATATATACACACCTATATATATATATATATATATATATAAACACACACACATGACACGTCCATCTTGAAAGGCCTTAGATTTACCCTTTTTATGCCCTGCATGATCACTTACTTGTAATTGCTTCTATCAATAATAAAGCTTAACTTGCAAGTTGAGTAAGAAGCCCACACCCCTTGTGAAAGTCATTAATAGAGAAAATGTATCAGAAATCATTACTATTTTTAATTTTTCATGCACTTTGTATGACAAGCATTAAGGACTTGTGGTTAATTAATTAATTGGAATTTTTTAAAAAATATTTTTAAAAAATTTATTTTAGCTACTCATAGAAGTATTATTCAGAATGAGGAATGGTGCAGTAGTACTCCGATGTTTTATGTCACGCGCATCACCCCTTCGTCATATTCTTTTAAAGCAAGAATGGTTGCATTGAAATCTGTTTGGGTAAATTTAACCAATCAGTACGAACCATGAGAAATTAGATTCTTACCGCAGCAAGTGATCAAGGTCATAAATTGATTTAAAAAAAAAGGTTTGGAAATTGTTAAGTCTAGTTTAATTTTAAGAATCAGTCCCACCCATCATTTACATAGTTTAAACTCCCAAAGTAAAATCAATTTTAGATTTCACTTCCATCCACTTGAATTGACCAAAATGCCCTCACACTCAACATTTGCTCTCCTTTTTTCTTCGCTGACCCAATTTCTCTCTCCACCCTCCCGACAAGCCACCGGCGCTGACATCCAAAATCACCGCCACGATTGTCATCACCACCGGTAATTGCAGTTGGTATTATCTGTGAGAGCTACATTGTACTTGTTGTCGTCTCCAACCAATTGAAAAAAGGGGCATGGCAGGTAAGGGTAATTTGGGATTTTCAAATTTTATTGGGGATATTTGTGACTTTTTACAAGGGATGGGGAGTAGAGAATAAGTTATATTTTGATTTGGAGAGTGCTAACTAAGATAGTAGAAAATGGGGACATCTTATAAACACCCTAGAAGATGTTCAGGTGTTTAACTAAATTTATTTAAAACATCTTATAAGCTCTTATATTTTATAAAATATTTTTAAAATTTATAAAATATTATATTTTATTTTAAAAATAAGTTGTTGAAATGTTTAAATAAAATAAAATTATAAAATTTTTAAAATATTAGTAATGACAATTTTGTAATAAAATTGTCAAAATTAAAAAAAAATTATTAAAATAAAATTTTAATTTGAAAATAAGTCAGGTTATAGGTACTTTTTTTTAGGAGTTTTTAAGCTCTCAAATAGTTTTTTTTTTTTTGAATTACTAAATATTTTTTGAGAGATTATAAGGTGTTTAACAATTTATAAGACTTTTTTGAAAAGTTTATAAGGTCAGTAAAAAAAAAATTAAAAATTTAATTTCAAATAGCGAATACATAACAAGAAGTGCACATGGGCTTTAAGTGTAATGCAGGGATAGGAATGATTATAAAGTCTCGTAGAATGAGACTCCGAGTCCACTTTAAAATTCAAGTCCATCAAAAATGGGTTGGACTTGCAGAGAATTAAGTTCACAAACAGACCCAGTCCAAAACGACCCTAAAGGCCTAAACATCATTAGATATAATTTTTTATTATATTTGTTCTAATAGTTAAACTGTAAAACAATTGGATAATCTTGCTTAACAGAATTGAGTTTGTAACTTAATCTTTATAACATCTATCTTTTTCAATTTTTAATCTTAAATAAGAATAACTAGGTGGTAAAATGAAAATTTTTATCTTAGTCAAATTCACTAGTTATTTACACTAAAACAGAAAAAAAATATCGACATATCTAATCGAACCATTTAATGAAAAGCTTGTTGCATTGCACCTATAATTTTGTTGGTTATAAGTTTAAATCTCTTAAAAAATATTTGAGAAATCAACTAATATATCTTTTAAAAAAATAAAAAATAAAAAAAGGTTCGGGTGTGCAACCATGTACGCTTTTACATAACGTCTCCTATTTGATGGCAACATATATCATTCAAAAGAAACAGAAGGAAAAAAAATCAAATCAAAATTGTTATAATTAATTTCCATGCATTAATTTAAGAAAAAAATATGAAAATTACAACCTGGCAGGAAGATTTGATTTATGGGACCATATAGGAACATCATGATATTTAACACATTTGGTAGTCATCACCATTCCAAAATCTTTTCTTGTGACCATACTTGCTCTCTACATCTATAACTCATCAACACACACACACACACACAGAACTATCATAAATCCCATGCTCTCTTAATGCCACTCATGGCCTTGTCCATATATCCTGTATCCCATCATGCTGATGTACATTTGACATCACATGCTCAAGGGTCGGGTCCCTCAAGCCCACAAAAGTGGCGACAATGGCTATAGATCATCAATTGACATGTGGCCAATCAAACCAAAAAGAGGAGTATAAAAGACATGGATATTTTATGGACATGTTTGTAGATATATTTATCAACCCATGCATGCACATGATGATGTATGTTCTTGTGTTTTGAGAGCGGGACAAACTTTGATAAAAAAAAATATCATTCTTATTTCACATCCACACTAAAATAAAAGATGAAGATAGATAAAAAGTAACTATCTCAAAAATACACATTTACATTATTTTTTTTACTTAGTTTTACTCTATAAAAAATATTAATGATAATATAATTAAGAAATTACAAAATTCTATTTGTCCCAATACTAATTTTTTAAAGTTAATAATAATAATTACTCTATTTTAATTGTCAATATGAATAATTTGCAGAATTATGACTATACACATATTAAAAAAAATACAATTTTTATAGAGTTTTGAGAATTTATTAGAGGAATGTTTCTAATCAAAATAGTTTGTCCTTACATATTCTTATTGGTTTTCCAAATTAATCCCTCCGATATATATAATTTAGAAGAACATTTGAGTGATTCATATATAACATTTCTTTCTTTTATCATGGTTTTATCAGTTGATATATTTCAATAAATAATTGAACTTCGATTTCATGATTTGTATCTTTAATTTTTGGTAACTTACAAAGTTCTCCAAAACCCTGATCGATAAACTTAAAAAGTTCTTCAAATTATATCTGAATAATTTCAATAATCAGGTATTCTAAATATTGCCTCAACATTTTGAATTTCCCATGTTTTACAATTACTATAACATTCATTCATATTTCATATATTAAAGTTGGGTTTTTGAACCTTTACTTTTATATCAAAATTTATTTTTCCTTCTTTTTTTTTTTTTTTTTTGTTGAGTGTTGGGAGAATTGATGTTGGGATGGTGATGGTGATGATTGAGTGCGCCTGGCTTAGCACGCCGTTTATCTTTTGATAGCAAGAGAATATGAATGATGAAATCCACCGCACGCCTCTTCCTCTCTCAATATGTCTCTCTATCTCTCTCTCTCTCTCTTCCCAACCAAGATTTGCACAAGTTTCTGAAGAAAAAAGAATAACCCTAATTTTCGGTTTTTGTCACCACCTTCAATCATCATCTTTTATCCCTTTCTTCACTCATAAAATCTCCTCTCTGTGTATCATGGTCATTTTCTGTGTGACACAAGATAGTGTATTATCCTTCATCATGCCCACTTTGTCCACATGCTGTGTGCATATCCTCTACGTGTCGACATTCGATTCGTAGCTTCTCGTAGCCCCATGCACTTTCATCAATCCAATCAAGAACAAGATCAACCTTACTACACTATTATAATATAATTACTAATAAAATATTAAGTGATAAAATTAATTTTTTTGTTAATAATGATATATATTAAGTAGTAGTAGTTTTTATTTTTGTTATAATGATCGTATAGATTAAATTATAATAGTAAGTGTATCTAAATTGTCTAGTGAGAATACAAATATTATTATAGTTATTTTGATAATTTTTGTTATCATTGAGTTGTACTTGTTACATGTATGTTACTAATAAATAATAACAATAATTTATATATAGTTTTTGTATTATTAATTGACACTAATGATAATTTATACCTAGTTTTTGTTACGATTAAATTCATAAAAATTATAATTATGATAAAATATTTTTTTTTATCACTTAATATGTTTGATATTGTCATTTGACTAAGAAACACCAGATTCAGTACCCAAAGAAAATTTTAGAAAATAAACGAGGAAGAAGGGCAAAATGTTTAATTATTTTTTTTATCATAAAAATTTGTAGTACATAGTATTTATTGTACTTATTCTGAGTAAGAGGAGCTGTGTTGCCTTTGTGCCTCTATTTTATCCGTTCCTAAACATTATGGTAGGTACATGTCTTTTTGGAAGACAAAAGACTAGTCATATAAATCTCTGTCGTCTGCATAATTAATGTCCATTGACAACAAAGACAACCCACGCGAGGAAATCAACCTTAGAAACCGCAAGTTGAGTGATCTTCTTTTTCTTTTCTTTTCTTTTTTCACTTTTTAAACCTTTTTCTTGGATATGAGTTGCGAAAATCCACGAAGATTGTGGTGCATGTTTTCTTCTTTCCAGCAATTAAATCACCCACTTCTACTCAATTCCTGTATTGTACATAATGCCCCCATACCAAACCTAAATCATAGTCCTTTTCGATTTCCCTGCCAACTTCCCTTCTTATATCACCACCCCACCTCATTCATTCTCTTCATCAATCCACCCCCTCCTCCTCCCTCTATATATATAGACAACCATTTCTATCTTTCTATATCTGTATACATATTTCCAAGTTAGTAGTGAATTATAAGCTGAGAAATTGAAAAAAATGGGTGATATTTCAATCTCCAATGGGTTGAGTAATGGGGGTTGCATGAATATTAATGGGAATGGGCATGCAGTGGGAGTTCAGAGAAAGAGCTGTTGGTATGAGGAAGAGATTGAGGAGAACTTGAGGTGGTGCTTTGCACTCAAGAGGTATTATTTCCAGCCTTAATTTGAATATTGATCTCAAACACTAGCTACTTATTTCTTCCTCATTTATTACATGATTAATTGTTTCTCATGTTTCCTCATTTTTCCCTCTATTTTTTTTATTGAGGTTTTGCATGAAAAAGTTTGATCATATTTAATTCAATGCATAAATTTAGGCAGCTCAATTGGATTTCCTTTCTTAATGCTTCTCACATATTATTATATCCATTTTTTAGCTAAGACATAGGCTTCATGAAGATAGAAGAAGATACACATTTGAATATGTTGGGAAAGTAAAGTTGAAGCTGTCTGCTTGGTGTTCTATTATGATACTATAATTTATTTAAGGTTACTTCATAGTCTATAAAGAATGTTTATATGTATGTTCATACAAGTAAAAAGTATGGAAGGTTCGGTACAACTTTCCCCTAGTCTTGTCCATGAAAGTTGAGACAGAGAAGATCAAGGATGCATAATAGATTAATCTTCAACTAAAAAGTTCACTATTTAACAACATAATAATTAATCTTCTTTATTTCTTTCTTTTGTTTTTGCTGCAGTATTTTGCACACAGGTGCCTCTCAGTACCAGGACATTCAACTCTTGGACACTAAGCCCTTTGGAAAGGTACAACATTAATCTAACATAATTCAAAACTTACATTGATAACAACAGCAGCAAAAAAAATGTACTTATTTTTAGTTTTTGATTATTCTGACATGTTTTTATGATTCATACTTCAGGCTCTAGTAATTGATGGAAAGCTTCAGAGTGCAGAGATAGATGAGTTCATCTACCATGAGTCTCTTGTCCATCCTGCACTTTTAAATCATCCAAAGTATTTTCTCCTTCACATAAACATATAGTTTTTTTGTATTTGAGCTATATTTTGATAATTATCTCATACAAGTGTGCTGATGCATAAACATTTTTCAGTCCAAAAACCATTTTCATTATGGGGGGAGGTGAAGGTTCTACTGCAAGAGAAATACTCAGACACTGGGCAGTGGAAAAGGTTATAATGTGTGACATTGATGAGGTGAACTCCAGTTTTAATTTCCTTTTTTCTTATTGTCCTCTATAATTTCTATGATAATAAAATTTTATCAGTTTAGTTCTCAGGGTTTTTTTTTCTAAACAATTTAAAAAAAATTAAGCAAATTGTA
Organism: Paulownia fortunei; assembly: GCA_019321725.1. Classification (NCBI taxonomy): domain Eukaryota; kingdom Viridiplantae; phylum Streptophyta; class Magnoliopsida; order Lamiales; family Paulowniaceae; genus Paulownia; species Paulownia fortunei. Next base: position 2,641,932 of record CM033123.1, on the reverse strand, counting down.
GAAATTTTCTTAATTTTGCATCTACAACTTATGGTGCAGGAAGTGGTGGATTTTTGCAAGTCACACTTGGTGGTTAACAAGGAAGCTTTTTATGATCCAAGACTGGAGCTCATAATCAATGATGCCAGGTTTATTTCCAATTTCAAGAATTAATATTTTTTTTCCATTTTTCTCAATTTAAAAGCTAAAAGTATTAATGAAACAAGAAATTGATACACCATTTAAATCTGGCAGATACATTTTTTTGTGGTCATATATAAATTAGTAATGATGGTTTCTGGTCTGGCTAAAATTAGGGCTGAACTTGAAAGGAGGGAAGAGCTTTATGATGTGATCATAGGAGACTTGGCAGATCCAATTGAAGGAGGGCCATGCTACAAACTCTATACCAAATCCTTCTATGAATTCATAGTTAAGCCAAGGCTTAACCAGGGTGGCATTTTTGTCACACAGGTGTGTGACTATGTGTGGTTTTTTTATTCATTTAAATTTTATTATAATATGCCTCTTGTCCTTGCCTAGAAGAGCTAATAAAAAATTCCTACAATTTTCAATAATACAGGCAGGACCAGCTGGAATTTTCAGCCATACAGAAGTGTTCTCTTGCATCTACAACACTCTGAGGCAGGTTTTCAAATGTAAGTTGATCAGACAAATAATAATGAAGTACAAAAATAAAAAGAAAGAAAAGGGGTTCCTTATTTACCAGCTAATTGATTATTCTGTGGACAGTGATTGCTTATTTTGGCTTTTGATACCATTAATATTAACTCTCTTGATTCATGTGCAGATGTTGTACCTTATTCTGCTCATATCCCTTCCTATGCTGACACTTGGGGATGGGTCATGGTATCATCAACTTTTGACACTTTTCTTATATTTACTTGATTCTTGATAATATAACACTACAAATATCATCTACTTGTCAAAAGTATACATACCATAAGGTTGTTGTTGATCATATGTTTTAAGGGCAATTCTTGAATTTTTGCAAAGTGATGTAAGTCAGAATTGCAACAAGGGACCTCTTTATTTATAGCAATTTCACACTTTTGATCAATAAATTTTGTTTTGTGAGAAGAATGGAGCTAATATATATGCAATCCTACAATGACAGGCATCGGATTCCCCTTTCACACTGACTGCTGATGAATTAGACATCAGAATTAAGCAGAGGATTCAAGGGGAGAACAGTTACCTTGATGGCAAAACATTCACATCATCTTCTACCTTGAGCAAAGCTGTTCGAAAATCGTGAGTCCTGTCCCTTGTTCCATTATTGGTATTCTTTACAGACTGGTGATCATTAACACGAGTTTTGATCAATCGCAGGTTAGACAACGAGACTCATGTCTACACAGAAGGAAATGCAAGGTTCATTTATGGCCATGGGACTGCTTACAAACAGCACTGAGCTTGAAACTAAGGAAACCCCTCCTGCATCAGCACATAAGATACACAAGATTGCAATGTTGCTGAAATCCTGCTCTTTTGATGGTCCTCCAACCCCACCCCCCACCCCCCCACAAAAAAAGAAAGAAAAACCACTACTAAAAAGAAAGAAAAGAAAATGAAGATTAAGAAACTGCTTGTCCTCTCTACTTTTTCTTGTTGCTTATTTAGTTATTTTAAAGAAATTATGTAACCTAATGGATCTTTCTTTCGTTGTTCGCTGCCCATTTCTGCAATACAGTGTGAATGCAAATGGAATATATGTTATGAAAAAATGACTGAAGTACTTCTCTGTTCCTTCAAATTTGGTGATTATTCTTAGTGAACTTGTAGATTCCAACAAAAGGTGCTTGGAAATGGAAGATTATTCTTAGTTAACAAATTAAAAAGTAAAACAAAAGTATATAAAAAATAATGGAAAATTTTTGAAAAAATTTTTTTAAAGAGATTTTATTATTATAATTAATTTCCTTCAAATTCAAATTAAACTAACATAATCATTTGTTTATAAATTTAGACTGTGAAAACTGAAAATAAAATAAAACAAAACATTATATCTCACTGACTGATTTTGTGTAAATGGTGGTGAATTTGAATGGACAAACAAAACTTAGCCATCTCAAAAGAAGCTCCTGTGGCCTCTTTTTTTTTTTTTTTAATTCAAAATTCAATAGTTTATGAAGCTGAAAACACTAAGACAGAGCTGGAATGTTAAAAATATTATTGGCTAAAATCAATCAAGAAATGGTGTCATTTCTTTATTCAAACCAAAATTGTTTATAATTATGCATGCAGTTTATGTGGTAAATGTCAATTAAATAAGTATATATATTATGTAAAACATATATTTACTGATAATGTGTATGCTATTCCAAAATATACAAAGTCATTTAGATATTCTTTAAGTATAGGTTTTATTCCTTATATCCACACAAAATAAAAAAAGGTGAAATTTTATTAACCTATTAAGTTTTCAATATGCTTATGCAGTATAATAGATTTTTAACATTTTTTTACTAATGATGTCTATGAGATACAACCTTAATGTCTATAACAATATATCTTTTATTTAATTATTTTAATTATCTTGAATAAAATAATAAGAATATTAATAAAAAATGTTTTTTTCACATCTTTTGAAATAATATATACATTGTTAATAAATATATATTCTACATAAGTGTACTCAATAATATCACCTTAATATTTACGAACAATTAAAAAAAATAAAAATTTCATATTATAATAATAGTAAATTAATTATTTTATAATATAATAAGTGATAAAAATTGAGTTGAATATTAACACCTTTTTATCCTAACCCGAGGAGTAGTACCCTTTTTTCTAAAAAATATAATGGCCCATAAAACATAAGGGAATAAAATGCTCTCTATACCCACGAAACATTTGATTATGCTGAACCACGTAGACAAAGGCACTCAACCTTATCATGCATTTAATGTTGTTTATTAATAGTGACAATTAAAATTGCGATAGGTAATGAGGATAAGTGAAATTGCTTTGTGTCTAGCTTTATTGTTCAAGAATCAAGACTGCACTAAAATTTTCATTTGTCACACGTTTTGCACGCTATTGGAGGAACATAGGGTCACATCGCATTTTTTGGTGCGTTACAAATGTCTAAAGTTACCACAATGCCCATTATTCAAGACCATAGCATTAGTATCTTTTTTTTTTCTTTTTTTTTTTTAAATTAAAAAAAAAAAAGGAAGCTTTATGGGACTTCCCTAGAACATAGTGAAAAAGAATCCAAGAGTGTCTTGTTGATATGAGATATTAATATTGAACTATAATTGAAGGTGTTCGGTTGTTGGTTGAATGTGAGTTTTTTTCTGATTTGATTTGATTTTTAAAAATTAAATTAATTTATATTTAAAAAATCTTTTTAATTAAAAAATTTTAATATTTAAATTAAATTGAATTTAAAATAAAATAATAAATTAAATAATAATAAGTATAAATTAAAAATTAAAAATTATTGACCAATTAGACAAATGCCTTCATCATATGAGTTTCCCAAAAGAACATGTTATCAATGGCTTGGAGTTTGGGTGAATCTTAATTGCCGTAAAATGATATGTTTTTAGAGGATAAAATATTTTTTATTTTTTATTTTTTTTCCCGATAACACCAAATATTCAACCCATCTAGCACCTTCGAGTTGTAACTCTTGCTTTAATGGACGAACAGCTAAAACAAGAATATGATTTTTTTTCAATCTAATTTTCAATTTGGTAATGATAATAATGTTTTTAAAATACTGTAAATGCATCACCTTCATCTTGCATTTTGGGAAGTAGTTGTCGTGTAAATTTATAAATAATTAAGATAAGATTGTCATCTATTTATTTTGAGCATTAGCTATAATCAAATGAATTTATATTTACGAAGTCAAATATAGATTGTAACCATTCAAGATTGGAAGCGATCCAATCAATTTATAAAATCCAAATGAAAGCATAAATCTTTTTAATAAATTAATGCAAAATGTACATAGCATCTAAAATTTTATGAGAAATATTCAAATAAAACTTTGAAATATTTTCTAACTGAACTCCTAAGGTTCGAACAAAACCTTTCAACAAATTTTCTCAACTTCAAAACAAATTAATTATCTAAAAGAAAAATATTAATAAGGGATTACATGCATATTCACCAAGTAATTCTCATTATCATTCTACTATATCAAACAAACACAATTTCAAATATATTTTATAATCTATGTGAATAGTCAAATATTATTGTACAAAACAATTTCATTAAGACAAGTAGAAATGTCAATTAAATGGATATCCATGTCCAAAACAAAATTTTCAATTGTAATCTCATTAACAGCAACACAAATATATTCGAACTACTTTATTGCGCCAACAAAATCTCAAAAGGGGCACAAGACAAAAGCATGCAAATTTGAGCTTAACATATATAACATTTATTTCCATGTAACAAACAAAATCAGTCAAATTTCAAAATTCAATATTTTCTCATGCAATTGCAAAACAATTTTATTTATATATTTGATCCAAATTGTTTAAAGATACTCATTGTCTATCAAAAAAGTGAAAATATTTTCTTTTTCATTGTTTCAAACCTAAAAAGAATCCGGTACAATAGGCGGATTTTGTCAAATAATTAACGATACATATTATATAATCACAGTAATAAAAATAATAAAGATAGAAAAATTCCAATAACTACTTACCTAAATCTAATTCAAATTCTCATAATAACCCAAGAATTTAGGCATCAAGCTCAAATTTAATGATACAAAATCATAATATAAGATAAGTATGATAGTCGAAACTACACACTTGCAATAAATTAAAATTATCTAGAGCAAGATCGCATTTTAATAATTATTTACCCAACTAAATCCCAATGGTTGAACTTCGATATGTCTACAAAGAAAAGCAGATTTCGGTTCATTATACAAACCTAACATGGGCTCCTATAAACCAACATAAATTATTACAATACTAATCCTAGTTAAACTCATTAAACATGATTTCCAAGGTAACCTATAAAATCAATATTCTGCCAATCGATTTCCATAGTCAAATTGGTGCGTGCTTATAATACAAATTCCCACACCACATCAATTAAAGCCTTGCCCTGGAAACAAAATCACCTCAAAATAAATGTCAGATGTGGGCCTTTGTGCCTAACTTAAGGTTTGGATTTAAATCTAAGAATTTAAAATTTATAATAATAAATTTATTGAATTTAGTTGAGTAATTTTATAATTTAATAAATTTAAATTCTTAAATTTTTATTTTAAACTATTTTTGTAATAATTGTGATGCATTTTAAATTCATTTTAAAATATATCATTTAAAATCCTCCCTATAAATTTAAATTCTTTCATTCAAATATTACTTAAAATTAACTGAACTTACGTTATAAAGGTATTATGATAATTAATTCAACCTAATCTGGTATCCATTATTCAATTAAAAATAATCTTAATAATACTTACCTGGCAAGTGGGTTTTTCAACCGCCGCTGCTGGAGGTTTCTAGGCTTTGTGTGCGTACAGTACTGTATCCATCATATTCCTTTTGTATTTGCAAAATCAGTGTATTTAAATTTCAGTCGGTAAGAACTCAATCTCAGTTATTTTGTGTTTGAACACAAGATTTTTTAGGTTACTGAAATCTTTCGGTCATTGAGTTAGATTAAGAAATCATAATGAATTAAATATTGAAGTGAATATTAAAAAAAAAAAATTACCTTATAACAACTAAATAATGTATTATTTATAATTAATGGTCCATATTGTCGTATATTAGTGAATACAAATATCGCAATCCTAACAGTCCATGGGTCATGTTTACTATCCAAATCAACAATCTTGATTACAGATCGAACCAACCAAATCCATTAGGTTAGATCGAGATCCACGAAAAAAGATACGAATGCTAGGATGTTTTATGATTTTAGTCTAAAAGAGGGGTAATTTGGTAAAATAAACACCCCATCATATCATTTTTATTGTAAAAATTATATTATTGTTTTTGCAACTAAGTACTCTAAACTTGAGAGATTTTTCAATACCTCCCCTAAGTACCTTACGAACCATCAATCAGATTAGACCAAACACTAACCTTAAGGCAACCGCTAGCTAGTTATGAAACTCTCTAGGTATTCCTCGTCTATGTAGTACCAATTTTTTTTAGCATAGTACTAGAACTGCTAACCCAATAAATTATAGTGACTAAATATTAAATTTCGGATCCAACTTCTTCATGCTATTGTACCCATAGTTTGGTGATATAATTAAATTACTTTCAATATTAGTATTATAAAAAAATAAATAAATAGAGATATTACATTGATACTCCTTGAGAAAATAATACATCCACTCTAAATTAAAAAAATGAGGAGGATTAGTGAGAAACCAAATAGAACAACACTAAATTCATGGACTCAATTCCTATCCAAATCCGGTCCATCTTTGAATCGAACGTATATTAAAATATTGAATTATAAAATGTAAATACAATAATATCATAAAATGAATTGATTAGATCAAATTATGTATTTTATTTGATTATTGAACTTTAAACCCTTTAGATTTAAAGTGACTAATTACCTTAATAACCATCAATTAAACTAGACCAAATACTAACCATAAAGCAGCCCCTAGCTAGTTATGAAACTCTGTTTCCTCTTCTATGTACCACCGATTTCTTTGCTTAATCTGTTAGGATTTAAAGAGATTTAAATATCATAGCTCAAAATTTTCAGCTAACCCAATAAAGCATATTTATTAAATATTAAGTTTCATGTCCAACTTTTTGATACTATCATATCCATAGTTTGGTGATATAATCGAAATTGCTTTCATTATTAATACCCAAGAAAGATATAAATAAGTTTTCTACTTCAAATCCGACTTGATATAGATCAACTCGTTTAATTTTTTTATTTTATAAAAAAATTATTATATTTATAATTTTTTTTAAAAGTAGGTTTTTAAAAAAAATTAATAGTATTATTTTAAAAAAAAATTGTTTTAAATTTTTTAAATTATAAAATAAGTCTAATAAATGTAGTCATTGAAATCTAGGATTGAGGCAAGTTTAATTTTAAATCTTTAAAATATTTTAATAGATTGAATATCTTATTCAAACAAAATCAATTCAAACCTAATTTATTGTGATCATAAAGAAAATAATATATTCTATCTAAATTCAAAATTAGGATTGAGGAGTATCAAGTGAAAATTCAAATAGAACAATAATAAATTAATAGACTCAAAATTCAATCCATTTTTTTGACCGGACATATTTTTTCCATTCACACCTTATTATTAAGATTTTAAAAATAATCCAAATCATAAATGTATCATGTATCGGTTGAGGACATATACCAAACCGTTAAGCATGTCTGTCAACTTAATTAGTATTACACATAGGGATTTTTGAATTATAAAATTTAAACACGGTTTAAATCAAAGTATGTATTTTATTAATTCATTAGACTTGGAATTTCGTGAAGGAGAATTAAATGAAGCCAAAAAAATTAATGTTTTTCATACTAAAATTCAAAATTCAAGAAAAATACTTTTTCATAATAATTTTCTGCAAGAAAAATTTAAAACATATGCCAAGGGACACAAAAAAAATATTCAGACCACGCTAGGGTACTACATAGAAACGGTCGGTGCGACTTCTTTTTTACTTAAACGAGTCCTAAAGTCGCACAAATTAACAAACTTAAATAATACGCCAAAATGCGTAACCCAATTGGATGATAACCAGAGCATGGGTCCCAGGCTGACTCAGCTGTCAAATCAAACTCGCATTCCTCCATTGTCCAATCCCACGGCCCTCTCCCTATAAATACCCTTCTGCCCCTGTTCCTCAGAGCCGTCTTCCTCTGCCAGAAATCCTCTACGACCCTTCAAAAATTCCTCCCGACAAGGCCCTCATTTTCCGTAACGAGCTTTTCCACTTCATTTCCATGGATTCTTGCATCATTTCTTCCCGTGGCTCGGTTTCCCCTTTTGACTGTCTCATGTTTGGTATATAGACATAGTTTTTTCACTTCTTTTTTGTTGAATTTTGGGTACACATACTAATTAATGGAAAATGATAAATGGGCTTTTTTTTGTTTCTCTCTGTTTTGCTGTATTTGCTTTCCAGTACAATTTTACTGGGAAAAAAAAGTATAAAAACAGTTGGAATAAATTAATCGGCTTTTTTTTGGTATTTTTTGTTAATAAAATTGTTTCTCCTTCTTGACTTGTGGGAGCAGATTTGGATGACACCTTGTATTCTTCCAAGACTGGAATTGGCCAAGCTCTTAAACGAAACGTTCAAGGTTAATAAATAAGACCTTTCCTTAATCGTGTTGGAAAAAAAAAAAAATCTTTGTCTGCGATAAGATTAATTAGTAAAAAAAATGTTGGATATTTTGTGCTGAATTACTTTCTTTCTTCATCGATTTTTGCAGATTTTCTTGTTGAGAAATGCGGATTTCCAGAATCAGAAGCTCCGAATGTGAACAGAGAGCTTTTCAGAACTTACGGAAGCTCCTTAGCTGGCCTTCGGGTAATTGATTATACACAAATTCTTGAAATTCAATTAATTTTGAAAATTACTGTAATCCTATTAATCTTTATTGTTTAAATTTTGCAGGCTTTAGGCTATGACATTAATCCCGATGATTATCACGGGTAACAGAAACCTCATTTCTTTTCCTATTATTTTTTAAAAAAAAAATTGTCCAAATTTAGATTATCTGACTTTTAAATTTCCTCGTCAGTTTCGTGCACGGAAGATTGCCCTATGATTTGATCAGACCAGACTCTCGGTTACGTAACCTTTTGCAATCAATCAAACAACGAAAAATCGTAAGACAATATTTACAACTGTTGAAAATGTTTAAGATTTAATGTTTTTACTGAAAGACAATATTTTGCAGATTTTCACAAATTCTGACAGAATTCACGCGATGAAAGCGTTGGATCGTCTCGGAATCAGAGATTGTTTCGAGAAAATCATCTGTTTCGAGACGATGAATTCGAATTTGTCGAAATCTACCCGTCCGGATGAATTTCCTGTGGTCTTAAAGCCTTCTATGGAAGCAATGAAGATCGCCATTGATGTTGCAGAGGTTGATCCACGCCGTACGGTACGCCGCCGCTCCATGCGATCATTTCGATTGCCTTGTCTTTTTAAGCATTTTTATTTGAATTATTCGATAAATTTTTTCTTGATTTTTGGGCTACTTTTTGTCGAAATTTCAGTTGTTTTTTGATGACAATGTGAAGAACGTTGCAGCTGGGAAGGCTGTCGGGCTCCGGACTGTTTTGGTAAGTTTGAAATTTCTTTCGTGTGCACCGACGGTGCACAGTAGTTGATATACTCCCTGGTTTATATTTTGCCACTTGTAAACGTACTAATTAATTCTGAGATCCCTTTATCCTCTCTCCTCTTGTTTTAATTAATTTGTGTTTGACACGTGCATAAAAAATTGATATTTTTCTATCTTTTTTTTCTTAATAAAATTTACTGGTGTAAGTAAGTCGAATATTTATATATTAATAAAATTTAGAAATTTGCGCTCGAGTTCAAATTTTATCCACAGTTCGGAGTATAATTACATAGATGTTATGTGTTTGAGTTTAGCTTCATACTTTATTGTCACTTCGAGCTAAATTTAATTTAAAATTTAAATTAGACATCAATTAATCTATATTTTTGTTAATTTAAGGTTGTCTAAAATTGTTAAAAACCTGATTTGTTTTCAAACTTTAGTCATAATGAGCTGGCTTTTCCTTTTATAATTTCCCTTTTTTCTATTGGATTGATTCATTTTTCACCCAGTAAGTTTAATTTGCAAAATTTGTTGTGAAAAAGGTTGGGAGAGCTATGAAGAGCAAAGAAGCCGATTATGCATTGGAAACAGTGACAAACATGGTCCAAGTGATTCCAGAAATATGGCTAAATGAAGAGGATGATGGTAAGAGGATTAGCCACACCAGAAGTGAAATGGATTCCATTCTTGCAGCCACTATTGTTGGTGCATGAAAGTCTTGTACATTTGCTGTATATGGCCCCAACTTATTGCTATGTACAACTTGTACATTCATCTCAATGTAAATTATTGTAATCTTCATCAAAGTGCATGTGGTCTCTATGTATCTCCACTTCGTTCCCACAAAAATAAAAAGCCCTCAAGCCGTTTTTTTACCATAATTTTTTTTGGCACATTTTTTAGAGTACAAATCTTCTTTCCAATAATATCATCTCCTTCAAATAATGATCTGTTAATTATATACACGATTATTTTTAAGGATAATATTATGAAAATAATTAAAATTTCATGTCGATTTGAAATGCTTTCTTGTAAAATAAAGTCTCCCACAGACATTGCTAAGCATGTCTATGTATGGACATGTTGAGTATGTTCTCCGGATGGGGATCGGATAAAGATAGGCACAACCAAAACAAGCTTAGAACAATATATTATAATCTTGGTTGTCATATGACGCATATCAACATAAATTAGAACAATATATTTTAATCTTGGCTGTCATATCAACATAAATTATTCTATAACATGTAAATTATTGTTGTCATTATCTTCAATGGGAGTTGGAGTATCTTAATCAGATGGTTTTACTAAATTGTTGTCCCCACATCATCATTATACATGATAGGGATTTATTCCACGATACATAATATTAAATATTATTCCACTTATCGTGTGTATATATAATTGATTTTAAAAAAAAAAGAAAAAACAATCTATGTGCTGTATGGCCCAATTATTTCTATTACCATATTAATTTTGTGAATTATTGTAATCTTAATCAATCAATGTAGGTGTTTTATACCTGTGAATGATGGGTCTTGTACATGTTACATTACTCGATGATATGTATTAATATGTATTTTATTATATATTTATATATATATATATATATATATATATATATATGAGTGCGTGCACAAAAATAAAAAAGCAATGAGTATCTAACCAAATTTAATACTTTAAAGTAGAGTCACATAAAATCGAGGTCATTGGAGAACATTCGTCTTGATTAGATTAATCAACCATTGTTTAACTTATCGTGCATCATTTATTTCTAAAGAAAATATTTAATTATAATTGACTAATTGTAGGCCCATAATCTTGTTTGTATATTTGCTAGTAAAGTACAATCTTGCCAAGGCACACACATAAGCCTGTCTATATATGTTCTCCAAGTAGGGATCTGATTAGGATAGGTACAATAGGTGTGAAAACTAATGCTTTATTGGGTTGCCTTATGTCATATCACTATAACTTATTTTATTCACATGTAGACCATAGTTGTCATCATCTTTAGTTCCTATAATGGGATTGCTCCAAGGTGCTAATGTTGATTTTTTGTGCTATATGCAATATAATGGAAGTTGGGTTCTGACTTGTTTTATGTGTCTAACGTGCGTGTAAATGTGCAGATTGAATAAATCAAAGTATTATAAATGTACAGAATATGCAAATTTGGGTGCTAAATTGGTGTTTTTTTAAATTATCCAAATTAATGGAGAGGCAATGGGGCAGTTCATCATTAACTTTAGATGTTCTCGCAACTAATTATCAAATGGAAAACCAAGATAGATTTCCTAAGTTTCTTGTCATGAATAAAGCTTTAATTGATTTATTCCTCAAAGCAAGGACAAACATGAGAAATGATTTAGCCCTTTTATTTAGAGTATTTTTCGATGTGGAAAAGTTTTGAATTTTTGAGTCTTAACTCTCACAAGTAGTTAACTACCAAGTGGGTCTATGTTTGATACACAAACAAACTGGTAGAGGTTTGAGGTTGTTCAAAACAGACTTTAGGCAAGAGAATATTAGAGGGTTAATAGTAAAATACCAATTGAATTAAATATGAGTGACTTTCTCCAAGTTTATATAAACATAAATTTCATGTATGTATTTATTAAATTTTAAAATTTTACTCTTCTAAAAATAATAAAATTATCTTACGTATGATTGAAAATACTCTTTTGTTCATTGTGTTTAAGAAAAAATTTAATCAATCTCGTCCTTGAAAGTTAAAATTTGTGGCTCCGCCCTAATTGTAACAAAATTTCATAATAAATTGTACGTTTGTCTTACAAATTATGGAAGGATAAGCATTCACAAGCACATTACATGTTTTCCCATTTCATAATTAATTGTGCCTTCAAGATCCATAGATCAGATTCGATTCGATTCGATAGATAAATTAATGGGTTTGGCCCTATTTCAAGAATATGGATTTAGTTGGGGTCGGTCCAATTAACAATACACATGCAAATTGATGAGATTATTGAGAGAGAGAGACAGAGAGAGAGAGAGAGAGAGAGAGAGACAGACAGACAGACAGACAGAAAGACTGTTAGCAATTAGCATAATTATCATAATTATGCATCATTAATTCCTTGATTGTAGGCTAATATGTTCCTGATTATTTGTGTATATATTTTCCTTTATTACATTGGTTGACCCTCAATTAAAGTCACCTACTTTCTTTTCTTTATTGTATTCCTAGCTCTATTATAAAACATATAATTTTTTTATTTTTTAAAACTATACGTGTCCAAGCGGAATATATAAACTCCTCTCAATTTATTAATCAATAAAAAAAAATCCAAGTAATGTTTTGACTACCAAAAAATAAATAAGGGATACTATCCCCTTACATAAAATCTGCTACTTAAATCTAAAATTAGATTAAAAACCATTTATCTATTGTAATACTTCCTCGAACCTGACTTGGGAACTCTCCAGGCAACCAAATAACAGATGATCTCAGTATGCAACCTCGATAATTTCTCTCAATTGTACATAAGATATACACAGATAAGATTATTATCTCAATTTCTCTTTTTTATATTTCCGTAACAGATTCTAGTCAAGAAGGCAAATGAAGTTTTATTCTGGTGATTAGAACTGGGGTTTAACACGAGGTTTTAAATTCAAGTCCCAACAAACAAACATGTCTTATTTATGTGAAAGTAAAACCAAACGGGCTCGCTCACATTTTGCTTATAAGTTTCCCTTTTCTTCTATGGAGATATATTAGATTATTAATATCCTTATTTTCTTCAAAGTACATCATGTATCTTTTTACAGTCTCTCTGCACAGATTATATTCAGCTGCTTACATCAAACCATCGATCCAGTAGTCATAATAACATACATATTGATAAATTCCGGGGCCATGCTTATGACAAGAGTGTTTTTCTTGAAGAAAAAGCATACACAAATACATCAAACAAATACTACCAATTCATTTAATCACGTAATCACACAAATTACAAATATCATTACCTCACAAATCATACACTTGCTTGCCCGTGAATTTCACCTCAATGGGGCTCGCATTTTTACCGATGGACCTGAAGTTCTGCCCGACTCCGGTACGCCCGGCGTTCACTTTCTCCGGGTACACCCCATCTTTCGGGTGCAGATACTGCACTTCCCCATTCGGGAATACCCGGTAAAACTGGTACTTGATCTTGTATTTGGACCTCAGCCTCGTCCCCAGGGCCAAGCACTGCTCCTTCCGGGCCAATTTCAGCAGGTTCGGCCCCTGCCTCATGATGGCGGCGCCGCCCGTGGGCATCTCGAAGACCTGTTCCTTGGGGGAATCCCACGTGATGACATAGAACTCCTCCACTTGGGCTTTGCGTAAGAGCCCACCAGTGCTGCCGCCGAAGATTGGGGATGGGGTGTTGGGGTCGAGTTCCGGTGGGGTGAATCCCGCGGGAGCTTCTGGTTCTTTCGTTGCCGGTGGCGCCTCCTCAGCCATGGCGCGGATGGGGCGGTGCGCCACGGCGGAGGCGCCCTTCATTGGCTTAAGTGTGGAGAATTGTGCAAGGGACTGTTTCCATGGGGCCGCCACGCGATCGGCGGGCTTTGTAGCGGAGAGTGTAGGGGTGAAGAGGGAGGCTTGGGTTGCCATGGCCATGAGTTCGGAGGGGTGGTGGAATTAAGTGGATCTTGCTGATTTGAATGAATATTTGATGAGAAAATGGGTTTGGAATCTGGGTGGGGAATTTTTGTGTGGAGTGGAGGGAGATTTGGATATTGGATAAGGTGATATGGGTGAGACCAATTAGAATGTCTGATTTTGATACGCAGGCTTAGCCATTGCTTTTTGGTGTCATGTATCTTTTGGTCTATATGGATTGAGAGATAGGTTCTAATATTTGGGTACAGAAAAAAATGAACCAATTAATATAACTTTTCTTGAACTAATGGGCAATGGCTCCGTTATTTCATTACAATCTTATTTCTCTTAAACATGGTTGACATGAATAATATTTTTTTATACAAAACTATATAAATAATGTGAAAGATAAATAAAAATTGCATTTTAGGCTCATTAACACTTTTAATTTTGTATTTTGCTTGTGTTGTATTTTTGTATTTCATTTTATACATTCTCGTGTCACATGTATATAATTAATGTCAAATATATATTTTAAAAAAATATTTTATATCATTTATACAAATTTATAATGTTCAATATAAATTAAAATATTAAATTAAAATACAAAATTTGAATTGGTAAAAGGAAAATTTGATGGTGTCCTGTGATTTGTCCGGCGGGGGTGTGATGCACTAAAGCTTAACTGTCAAGGGTATTTTTGTCAATAAAGAAAAAAAATGCTCCGGCTCCAACGCTTTTATCTGTGGCAATTCCAACGGCCATGACAAAATGGTATATAACTATATATCCAGTTAGTTGACATCTGGCGCGCAAAGTTCGGTGTTGGCATTTACTAGATCCTTTTTTTATTGACCCTTTACTCCAGTACTCTCCAATTCTAACTAAAATCGCCTCTCCCTGATCAGACTTTTCCTTTAGCAACTCTTCGGAGAAACTTCGTAAAAAAAAAAAATTTAGTTCAGATTTCAGATGTCAAAACCGCAGATATGCCAGTTCTGTTGCTCAATCCGATTCCAGTAAGTTTTCTGTTTCAGAGTTTCGCTCTATAATAGTTTTTTTAGTTTTTTTTTTAGTTTTTTTGGAAATTTAAAATGCTTTGTTTCAATTTGAATGCTACATACTTGATGCATATTATATATATATATATGTATGTATGTATAATGTTGACATCAGTCTTTATGTTCAAACCAATTGTAGCTATCTGATCATTCTGAGTTTGGATAGGAAAATTTGAGGTGGAAGCTTATTTTGTGGTCTGGGAATACCTTTTAAGATTTATAATTTGAAGCTAAGTAGTAAGCTACATGAATAAAATCAATGCTTAGGCTAAAAAAATTGGGTACCGAAAATTGATTTTATGAGTTATGGATAATTCTTTTGTTCAATGTCCATCATTAAGAGTCGAGTTATTTGAAATCATTGCGCCAAACCTCCCCCTTAAGGCCCAAGGGTGCTGAGGAAGGAAATTGGTAGGGATAAGTTTTTACTTTTACTTTGAATTTTGCTCCACAAATGTAAAGCGAAAACGAAGAGCAATGACTCTTACAAAATGAGATTGACTCTGCCAATAACATATTGATCACATACAATCCTCATATTAGCTGTGTTGGTTCTTAGGCTTCAAGTTGTATAGCCTCGTTCTTTTTTGAAGAATCATTGATGAATCTAATTTGGTTGGAGGGCGCTTTATTTATCCTAGGTTTGGCTACAGTTCACTACATCTCTTCTTACAAAGCTCTTAAGTCAATATTTTGGTTTGCTAAGCATGAAAAAGATGCAAAAAAATTTATTTATTTTTTCTCCTTCTACGTCGATGAAGATACAGTATGAATAACTATCAGATACTCTATGAAAATGTTTGGAACTAGGTACATTTCACCCTGTTCCAATCATTAGCACAATGAGAAAAAAGCAGGACACAAATATTGTGAAAAGAATACTTCTTTATTAGGTAATAGATAAATAATATCAAACTTTGCACATCATCTACTAATTGAAAATGACAAATTCACAACACAAAACTTTCTACCGGCTTCTGCTTTAGTTGAACAACTCTGCATTTAAGGCCTCTGGAATTTTTTTTTAGTCATCTAGTCTGCAGGACTTTAGATTGAGATACTGTTTGGAATTCCCTTCCCAGTGAGTCCTCCCATTTTACTGTTACCCGAGGTGTTGGGATATAACAAGGTGTAGGGCATCTTAACCGGGCCAGATCGATTCCTTAATTTCCTGTTATTGTTCCTATCTGTTATTCTCGTTTCAATTTCTACCAATGCTGCACTGAATCGCTGAAATGCCTCTAGTGGTTGATTATCTGTAGTCCAGTTGGGAGTGTCTCTCTGCCCAAGATAAATTTCATCTGTAGAATGCCTAGACAATATTTCTATTAGAGAAACACCAAGGAGAGTTTGGAATTGGGCTGTGATAGTTTTCAGGAAGGCCACGTCTGGATTTGACTCAAGCTCAGCAAACTCAGGAGTTCCTGGTTTAGGCATGAATCTGCGGCTTACAGTGGGGCGGTTTGGGAGATAGCCAGCATAAGGATATTGTCCAAAATTTACTGCAGCGTGAAGGGCAGAGGCCACCCATATGATTATTGTGCATGCCTGGATGAGTTCAGCTTGTGTCTGCATTTTAGGCCACCATGGCTCGTCCTTCAAGTCACCGTGTCCAACTTCACGAAGCTCCTTCCACCACGATTGAAGCTCTGAATCTCCCTGGATCTTATCATCTGCAGGGTAATAGAAACAGCAATATTCCTTGACCCAGGCTTCAATTGCAGACCAAATTTCTAAGCCATCAACAGCAAAAGGATAATCCTCAATTAGGAGTCTGACGCCATGGGGCTGGCTTGGGTCTGGAACTGCCATTCCTCTGCAGTGAAGCAAAAGAGTTAAGAGTTAGCAGTGCAATAATTCAAAATCAATTTGGCAACCCTAAGTCAAAACTTTCTAACGAACCTTTTGATCAAATCTTCAGGAAGTGCCTGCTCGGTGAAGTTCCAGTTTTTATAAATGACAGAAGACATTTCCAGGGCATATCTTGCTGGGAAGACAGTTCTCTCAAGTACCCCACCTGCATTGATGAGGATCTGCCGAGCCAAGGCATTTATGTGTATTGTATCACGGAAATGAGGTTTCAGAAGCTGGTATATGGGGTGAAGCACACTCAGCTGTCTATTTGTTGCAATTATGAATGGCTCAATCACTGCATGGGTGTTCAACCTAACATGAAGAAATTTTGAATATACTTAGCCACGGTTGGGTAAATCATCGTCAGTGTTAGTTCAATTTTCATTGGCGAGCATACCAGTGGCTTATGAGCTGATGATAGCCTGAATCATTTACTGCTACATAAGCTTTCGCTAGCTGCCAAATTGAGTTTTCAACTCCATGATCACATGGAGTAAATACTTCACTTATTGCTCCTAGAGCATCTCCATCTTCATGTGGCAAGCTCAATTCAATTGCCAGTGGCTTCAATGTCCCATCATCTTGAAGTAGAAGGAGAGTTCGGCTGGCATAAGTCTTTGTTGTCGTCCCATTAATCCGTCTGAGGTATGGCATCAGTGCGTCGTGATGATCTAATATGAACAGCTTATTATCTTTTATGGCCTGTGTTTGCATGAAGTAATAACATCAATTAGTGGAGTTAACAACTAAGGAACTTAGATTCTAGTTTGTTGCTAAAGATTAGCAGAACAAATAATGAATTGGAGCATGCAACTTTTCTTTCTTTTCTGCATGTGAATTCAGGAAGTGGTAAAATAGAGAAGGAATATTACTTCATCTACTGTAATCCCATTCATGTTTTTCTCGATGTGCTCCCTCGTGACGATACTATCCTGACTGCCATATTCTTGACGGTCTAGTTTGCTAGTTGGTGGAAACTCCTGTGAGGTAGAAATCAGTATTTGACTTAACAGAAAGTTAGATAAACTGGACTGAATAAAGTTCTCTTTACCTGGAGGCGTCGAATGATAACAGGGTTCACTCCAGCTAGCATTTCTCGTCCAAACTCTTCATCTGTTCTCCATGCTGTCCTATCCTCTGCATAGATCCATGAAGAGCTCATATTTATTGTAATTGGCTAATGCTGTCTTAAATTTCATTTTTAAGATTCTCAACATGAAATAAAATATCATTTACGTGTGGAGTACCGTAGATTTACCTTTGATTACATCAGGCATGGGGAACTTAAGAAATTGTTCACCATCTGAACGAACAAGTTCCCTGACTAACTCCCATGGAACGCACTCCCTGATTTTATGTAGTGTGTGACCATGAGGAAGCTTAATTCCACCTTCATATAGGTTCAGCACATCTTGGAAGGTGTCAAACTCGTTAATAGTTTTGTCAAATACAGCTTTGATCTCTGGGATTATTACTTGTCCCAGGGATTTAAGAGAATAACCGATGAAATCTGAAAATTTGACTTGATTGAACCTTTCATCTCGTGGGACATAAATGTTTAAATTCAGAAGGAACAATCGGCTTTCAGAGTTGGGATCTGCAGTTCAACTCAAATAACTTATTTCCTTAGTAACAACAATATATAACTTGGTGTTTCTAAACTGTCGAAAGACTACTAGTATAGCAGTTGAACTTAAACTTGTGTGAACATCATAGTGGCAGTAGAACCAAGTTAATTTTCATTTCTGTACAGATTGTGAACATATATCAGCAAAAGCCACCCAAAGAGATCTCTGGGTTTCAGTTGTTTTAAAACATAACAAAAATTCACTGTTCTGACCTTTTTTGTTTGGTCGACGACCTGTTCTTCCTCTACGAGGATATGGGTACTTTGATCCACCGAGCACAGGCCGAGCATGATCTTTTCCTTTTTCAGGACTTCCCAGGTCATTGTAGTATGCGTAGTCATATACTCTATCCCACTCCTTTAGCATGCCAGACCCTTTTCCACGAAGGTTTATCAGCTCTTCTTCTCTATATAAGCGTAGAGGTTCTGGTGTATCACATGGCAGGTATGTCTGATGGAACAAGAAAAAGATTGCCTCTCAGTTCCTCTAATATTTGTTTCAATCAATCTCAGAGTGTATCATCATTACATTGTTTAAAGCTCATTTCTGATTCCAATCATTGAGACATAAGAAGAAACGCTTATTATGCAGTGCTTCAGAAAGCACTGGCCATATGAATTTGTTGGATTGAGCCATTAAATATATGGTAGACAATTTCCTTTATATCATGAAGATGTGAACCAAATGACTATGATTTTCTGAATTAATTTCTTGCATGATTTGAAGATAACCTTGCTTGCCTGTGACACCATTAATTCTTTATCTTGTTTCGTACTACATAAATATTTACTGACGTTCAACTTGAAGCTTGAAATACCTTGTTTGTGAAGAAGACACGATCATACTTGTAGTGGTGTGCAGGATAAACCCAGGAATTGCAGACAAAATGGACTTCACCATGTCCCGGAACATCTTCTAAGGTGACTGTCTTGAGGTAAAACTGACTCTGGTGATGGTTTCGAATAATGAAAGCACCAGGAACTCCCAGAGATTCATCCCAGTCAATTGTGATGTCGAATGAGGCATCATCTTCAGCATTAATTGAAGTGAACTTTGAGACCCAATCCTCCAAGTATGCTTCTTTTCCTAGTTTCCCTCTTCTTCCGTTTGCTATACAATAGAAGCAACAGATAGATAAAGATAAAAGAATGCTGAATTTACAAGCAATACTCCAGATTTCAAATAAACAACTCGAGACAAAGATCACCTCAATAATTTATTTACTTCTTGAACAACAGAGCCAAACAAATTAATAACTATCAATTGATTATCAATAGGTACATTATTTGCCACTGATTTGCCACCAGGCAAACAAACAAAGGAAGAATAATAAATCCTGTAAGAACACAATCAAGAATTTGTCTCTTTTACCACATGATTTTTGGCCCAATTATTCACTAGTGACGAGGTAATCACTGGACAACGTTGTCTTGACAGTTATAAAGTAGCTGGTTTTGTTTGTGTCCAGGAAACAAACATGACTGACCTTTTCTTTATTCTATTTCTTGATTACATATTCATCAGGCAATTCAAGAAAATTCACATGTATAATGTTGTGCAGAGGAGGAGAGCATACTAACCAAGGTCACCATGTACAGCACTGATAAGCTGCAACGAGACGCCTCTGCCGAAGAGCTCGTGAAACCGATCAACAACGGAAGCGCCTAAATCGGTAGCGTCCATTACATTCTTCTTCATCAATACCACAGTGCCTTTAATCTTCTTCTGCTCAATTTTGGGGTCGTCTCGAATCTTCCCACACACCCTTCCCAGTAATTTCTCCAACATCTCTGTAGAATGACACGGCGGAAAAATCCCCATTGGAATAAAAACTTATATCACAATTTGTTCAAGAATCAAAAAAGAAATGAAAAACGCAATGGTATAGATCACAGTTGGGGGGTTATATAGCAGTCAGCAGAAGACTTCACCTGACTCCAATAGGAAGTAGAGCAAGTGTACCAGTGGCGTTTTCTTGGAAAGTAATTGACTTGGTTGAGGCTTAGAAATTTAGAGACCATAAGCCAATGCTGTTAACAGTTCGAATCACTAAATATATGCCTTGCCTTAGCGCAGGGATGGCAATGTATAGATTTGAGACATGCTCACCAAGATTTTTAACAACTCAAAACCCGACGAGTCTAGGTTAAAGCCATTAGATTTATTTTATATTTTTTAAATTAGTAAAAAATATAATTTTTAAAAATAATATTATTATTTTTTTAAAATATGTATATTTTTTAATATATAATATTATATATATTAAAATAAAAAATAAATAAATAATTTGAAAGAGACAGTACAAATTTAAAAATAAAAAATTAAGATCCTTTCTAAAAGCGTTTATGACTTAAAATTTTACCTCAGCGGATCGATTTCGGGACGGAACAAACCATTGATATCAAAGTGCAAAAGTGATTGTGGGGAACTTCGAAATTTCGAGTAATATGTCTTTATTAGAGGTTGAATAAAGGTTAAAGGAACTGATGCCACCTTGGCGATTCCAACTGTCGTGTTATTTTAATACTTGCAATGGGCTATAGGATTGGGTGGATATTGCTTTTAATTTCTGAGCTACTGGTTGTCCTGTCCACCGACCTTTTCTCCTTGTGGGTTGAATTGATATTTTCTCTGGTCTGCATGTGTCTTTATTGCTTATTTTTACCTCTCTTCTTATTTATTTTTTTAAATGTTATTCTTGGTGTTGTTACTAAGCAAATCAATCGTATGTGAGATCACAAGTATATATTCATGAGATTGTGGGCATTATTTATACAATTTGTGACTCGTTGAATTATATAAAATCATATCAATATTTTATTTTATAATATCGTTTACACACGAGTCTCTGTAAGAAATTAAAACAGAAAAAACAAATACAATAAAAACCCATTGAAAAGGAAATGGTGTTCTTAGAAATGGTCCCTTTTGGTAAAATTTAATTATAATTATATAACCCAATCTTTAAGTTAACCATGTTGTCACGACATCTCTTGTTCCTATGCA
This sequence comes from Paulownia fortunei, assembly GCA_019321725.1. Classification (NCBI taxonomy): domain Eukaryota; kingdom Viridiplantae; phylum Streptophyta; class Magnoliopsida; order Lamiales; family Paulowniaceae; genus Paulownia; species Paulownia fortunei. Next base: position 2,620,471 of record CM033123.1, on the reverse strand, counting down.
AGTTCAGCTTTTAAGTGGGCAGTAAGTAGAACATTGTTAGACAAGTATTTGGCTTTAAGGTAGTGTTACCAGCCATCATTAGTTATTTTATTATACTCTAAACTTTAGTTGCACAATTACATTGTCCTTAATAATTGTCTATACGAGTAAATGTGTGTACTTCCAAGGGGACAAAGAATATATCTATTTGTACCATCAGTGATACTCTGGATCCGGATGAGATCATGTTGGATTGTTTACTTTGGGTTGTGCCATCAGTGATATTCTTGACCCGGATGAGATCATGTGGATCGTTTAATTTGGGAGTGGATCGACCCCTTTGTACAATTGATGTGAGAACCCATATTGCCCACAGTGTGCACAATGCTAGAACCAACAAAACCGACTGTCCGTCGCCCACCACCGAGTGTTAAGCACATATCAAAAGAAGTAACATAGTAGATTTGACACTTAGTATTAAGAGTTTACTCCACGCAGATAATGTAAGGTATAACTTCGAAGACATAAAATCAGGTCTCATCCAACAAATGAAGAAAATGTATAGTTTTCAAGCTTTTATTATGTGCAAAAGAGACAAGGAAGAAAAAATAAAAGGGCCAGCTGGCTGAAGAGTATCTATCGAAATACGGACTATTATTTAATATTTATTGTTGATATTGAGTGGTACCATTTGAACAACAGTGATTGATAGCATTTAGTGAATAGCAAATTAACAATGTGAACTACACCAAAGAAATATAGAAGGCGAATACTTAATGTTCAATCAATTACGAGAAAAAAAAATATTTTTAATTTCCTTAACGAAGGTGGGGGAGCATTGAATAGTTACTTCATCATTCTCATAAATTTTATCCCATAATATTAAATTAATCTACAATGTCAGGTAGTTATTGAGGGTTACCACTTGGAGTATGCTTAAAATAGTTGGATAATAATTTAAAGTAATTTACTTTTTAGATAATATCTACCATTTGTTTGTGTTTGATAGTTAATTTCATCGTAAAAATTTATTTTATTTTAAGAAAAAAAAAATATATTTTATTTGGAGAGTGTGATATCATATAATATGTCCATTGATATTTATTGTTAGTATCATTATTTATTTAGAAAAATACTAATCGAAAAATAACCAGCCCGACTCATAACATTTATAGGAATGCAGCCTCTTATGCTCGATCTATTAATAATAGATCAAGCGCAATCACCTTATGTCCGACAACCAATCCAACCATGGACACTTGTTGAGTAGTTTTTCACGGTCAAGAGTTTAAGGAAATAAAGGCACTTGATCCCAACAATAAATGTCAATAAATGCGGTTAGCATAACAACCATGAGATCGTCTTCCTGTCTTTTTAGTATTTCACATGAGCTAATTAGGTTGTTTACTAATCCTCTGAAGCAGCCATTTACTTCCCCACGTTGAATTAATGTTCCTTTTCTTTTTGGTCGTTTGAATGAATAATAATAATAATGTGATAATTTTGGAGCTAATTTGTCATTTAAAAAAAAAAAAACAATTGATTATCACTGAGAAATTATCAAAGTGTTAAAATCAAGGTTATAAAGTTTAAAATTTTGGATTTGAATCTTATGGGTATTTATATATTTTGATAATAATCGACTGTTGCTCTTAGTTGTTGGAATTCTTAAATAATTGATTGTGAATTATTTGTTAGTTCTTAATTGATATTTTATGTAATTAGCTATTTAAATAGTAATTAATTGGTTGTTGGAATTCTGTAGTAGTTGATTTTGAATTGATAGGTATTTATAAAAGAAAATATTAATAATAAGAGTTGACAATACTTGGAAACTGTCCCAAGAATGTAAATTTGTAATGACGATTATCCACCTACTAGTGAATAGTGATTGAAAAATTGTGGGAAATATTTAATAACTTGTTGCCAATTAGGCTTTTTAAATCATCAACTGCTCCCAACTTGAAAGATAAAATAAAAAATAGAACTTGCGTCATTTACTTAGTTGAATATTCATAATTGTAAAATTCAAAACAAAATAAAGAATACAATATGGTGGGTTAGTAATCTTCTAAATTATTATCTACTATCAATCCAACTTGAAAGTGACAAACTAAAAAAAAAACGCCATGCAATTGGTTTCCATGCTTAAAGAATTAGAGGTGGATTAATTTTTTCGATTTTAATTTGTCTTATAGTTGCAACGAGAAGTGGAGAACTAGTTCAGGTTATGGGATTTGAGGCTCTTCAACGAGTCCCAAGCCACAAAGTTGGACTCAAATAGTAATTGACCATGGATCCAATAAAAAATTATAAACTCAGAGTTATGTAAATGGCCTTCTATGATGTTGCATATTTTTCTCTCTCAAAACTCTACTTTGTAATATTTTTATTCTATGTGAAATATATAAATACAAATGGATGAATTAGGTGCAAGTCATGAGATTAATCTTTTATTCTCATTTTAATAGAGACTATTTGTTTATATGATATTCTAAACTTGATGGTAGTAATCGAGTTGCATATATTCATTACTTTCTACAACGAGGTCACAAGTTTGAACCCGTTTCAGTAATAGTATTTGAACTTGTAATCTTTGTAACGAATGATTTCATCTAACGGGTATTTTAGCGTAATTGTAGCTTACAAATTTTTTCTTTCAATAATAGTTATTACTCAATTTGAACATATTACAGTAACAAAAAATCCTCATATGATCATACGCCATGAGATTATTACACTGCCCGACTTTCTTATTTTTTAATTATAAAAAAACAAAAAATAAAATAAAATCCTAAGTTTCATAGCTACCTAATGCCATGCTGTGTGGTGTGTTTGAAGATGCACATCCAATTACAATGATTGACTTTTAAACTAAATGTTCTGGTTGGGTGGTCCACACTCTTTTCCATGATAAGAATAAGGAAAAATATTGAATAGGCATTTATGGAATTAATTAACAATACCATGTGCCAAGCAATCCACCAGCTTAACATTGTTCTTTTGCAAAACGAAGAAAAATCAAATCAGCTTTGGAAGCTGCCATTTTTGAGTACCTTAAGGTTAGGGTTGGGGAATGTCTGCAGAGCTGTTAAATGCGTGTAGACATTGGAATTTTTATTTTCAGAAACTATTTTTTTAAGTTTTATTATTTGAAATTTTAAGAATATATTTGTTTTATTTATTTTTATCTAAAATATAATTTATTTTTATTTTTAAAATTTATTTTTAAACTTATTAATACTACACTTTTTTTTATGCCTTTATGAAATTCATTTTGAAATCTATTAAAGCTTTACATGCTGAAAACACCATAAAACAAATATATTTTTTATTTTCAAATATATATAATCAATACTAAAACATAACTAATTTAAATATATTTTTATTTCTATACAAAAATTTATATTTTTAATTTTTAAAATATTGAAAATATGAAAATAAGTTTGAAAATAAAACACAAACAAGGACATTTGAGACTTAAAGCACTATTTAACTTGCTTCAGTTTTGTTCAATGTTGCCTAATAATCATTGTGAGATTTTACATCCACGCGTATAATATATTTGAGACTTATTTATAAATAGTTTGCGTAACAAATGTACTTATATAATGTTAAAAATGATATTAACGTGTTTTTTTTTTCAAAAAAAAAAAAAAATCAAAAGTAAGAACATTTGTCGTTACAAATTTAAACATGCCTCTTAGCAGCCACTTGAACTCTTTAAAAGGTCTTCCACGTAAGAACCAACGTTTCATCTACAGGGGTAATGTATTTGAAACTTATCCATGTATAGCACGTATAGTTATTTAATGAGTTGAGAATGACATTAATGTTTGTTTGTTTTTTTCTTGAAAATCAAATGTAAGAACATTTCTAGTTACAAACTTAAACAAGTCTACTTGATCTATTTAAAAGTGTTCCACTTAGGGATGGAGCAGGGGAGGGAGGGCAGCGGCCGCCCTCATCAATTTTTTTTTAATTAATATAAATTATGTATATATAATTATTAAAATTTAAAAATTTATCTTCCTAAAATATAAAAAATACTTATTAACTTTCTATTTTTAAGTAAAAATATTACATTTCAAAGGAACCAACTTTTCAGCAATACTTAGACCTTGTTTTGGAGAGACTGCGTAGACTTATGAGTGATGACCAAAAGTTGTATGTACCAAGTGGCAAAGTCCAGCAGAATTCCAAAGCAAAACACATATCCTAGTCGCAAATATTTGAATCACCAATTTAAAATTTGATCCCACTTGAAGACTTATTTACTACTTGTCTTAATATAATCTAATTCAATACTTCAAATAAAGTCTTTAATAGCAACAGGGTGTGAAAGTATAATTTTTTAGAATTTGAGAGTGGAAACAAAAAACCTTGGTCAAAGTCTCTCTGTTTCTTCCCTTTGTCTGCATTAGTTTACATGTTTTTTTTATTTCCAAGATTTAGTCTTGTAGATTGATTCCACATTCATCGAACCTTTGAAATAAATAATGATGGTGGATTCTATTTATTGTTTACTTGTGTAACTTAAATTAAATCAACTTTTTAATGGATTAAGGACATTTTCGTCAGTGTGTAGAAAAATAATTGAGTGGAGAGTCTCAATAATACTCCTAATCTATTTTCGATACCTAACATTTTACATAAATATAAACCAGACAATAATGCTCACAAGTAAATGAATTAATAAGTAAACTCTTGTATAATTGTCAATTTACATGGTTTTTATTTCCAATATTTAATCTTGTACATGGATTCCACATTCATCCAACCTTGATATATACATATAAATATATATATATATATATATCTTACAAATTAAATTAATTTTTTTAACGAATCAAGGACATTTTCGTCAGTGTAGAGGAAAATAATTGAGTGAAGTATTTTAACAATCTTGTCCCAATAATACTTCCATCTCTTTCCATACCTAACATTTTACATAAAATGTCAATGAGACATATATGAAAACCCTTATATAATTGTCAATTTAATGCATAATTTGAGAAATCCATTCCTTCAAAGGTAAAGCAAATTTCATCTAGGAATAGTAGAGTCAAAAAGATTCATGCACAATTCAATTCTCTATCCAATTCAATTCTATGAAGAAAAACCCCCCATTCCATATCACTGCACTAAAGATGTACCAAGAGTGAAATAAATATGCATGATGCAGTAGTGGGATTGGATATGGGAAATCAATATTGGAGCATGGGCTTTTATCCTCTAAAATCATTTCTTTATTTCTACCTGAAATCTTACAACCTTTGCTTGCATTTCACACATTGTTGCACTAAACAAGTGGTTTCTCATAAACTCAAAAAGTTTGCCCAACTCCAAGAAAATACAAGTTCTAAACTTTTCTTGCGGGGAATGGAAAGAATCATAATTAAAATATTATTTTTGTAAAAGTTTGATGAGGGAAAATAATTAATGGGAAAATTAGGAAAAGGGCAAAAAGTAAGCCTATACACCCATTAGATGGAAAGTTAGAAGAGTGGAAAAGAGAAGAAGATGATAATAGTGATAGAAAAATAATATTAAATTAATATTAAAGAATTAAAAATAAAAAAGAAAAAGGAGGAATATTGTGGTGCTAGAATGAAGTTGAAAAGATTTCACAAGCAAAAAGAGGGTTGTTTGTTCATATTCTTTACTTGGACATGGATTATTATTTGTTATTATTATTTTTATTCTCTTAATTATTATGATTTATTGTCTTTCGAATCGCATCGCATACATACTTTATTTATTGATTTTTCAACTCAATCAAATAAAGGCTACACCAAAATGGGATTGTAGTGATATCCAATTTGATTTGGTAATATTTTTTATTCAAAGACTTGAATATTAAAATATACGCATGAAAACAAAATCACATAAGATCACCTTTTGCGTGGATTTTTTTTTTTTTTTCTATCTCACAAACAATAAGAAAATAGATGTATATTTCTCCATCGCCATCATTAATTACGTCTTGTTTCTAATTAAATTATGTTTTGGTACTAACAATCTTAGTCAACATTCAATGAATTTTGAAAATAAGAAAACTTTCATTTTCAAAACCAAAGTCGTGCATAAAAAAACAATTTACGACAAAGGAAGAAGAGAAAGCACAAATATTATTACATTCACGTAATCCTAATTAATAATCACTTGCAAAACGAAAAAAAAATAATTTAAAAAGTGAATTCCATTATTCAACCAATCAACAAAAAAGAATTAGTTTTTAAAATCAAAACACAAAATACAAAAAAAGAGTTGTTGTGGATTTGCATCATGGACTTTGGGCCTACCAGAATTTCCTTCCCTAAGAAAAGGCCCACCAGATTGTGACATTTTGTTTTTAATGAAGCATTAATTAGTTAGTTGGAACACTTCAATATAACTAGCAATTTAATTATTTAAACACTTGTTAGAAATACGTCAACTCAGTTACCAAATCGGTTATACTTAATTTTCAAATTTAATTAGAAAATTCCGATTTTCTGAGTAAATGTGTACTAAAAATCAATAATTGTGTTGAACTTTCAGACTCATATTAAACATTAGATATTATACTTGAAAATTATTCGCAATATTAAGAATACAATCCAGAAATATGACTTAACATTTTATGTATGCACGACACGTAAATATATGTGTCATACGGCCCAATATCAAAGCCCAAAAATAATGTTAAATAGGATCTAATAATTTGTCCCTCTACGTGACCCAAATTCGCGTATACTGGACCGGAAAATTCAGACTGGGCCTACGATTAATCGAACAACATTAGTTCATTACACTAGCGATGCATCGACTAATGATGTAACGTTAAATTTAATATTTTCTACAAAGTATTTAGCCCTTCACTTGAGAAGAAAAACCTTAGCATGCCATAATCGTCTAGACTACCACGTAGTTGTGAATAAGTAGGATGCAATTTTATAATATTATTTAAATATTGTAATAAATGATTGGTATTTTTCCAAAAAAAATAAATAATATTCCTCTAAAATTCACTTGGCAAATTTATTTTCATCTTCGAGAAAGAAAAATGGATGGGGAAAACGAAACCAAACATAGCGGGAAGACTTCCAAGGTGAAACAAATTTATGGATTATGTACAGACTAGTGGATATTGGACGAGCCCATAGCATATCAGCTTTTTGGGTTTTTGGGCCATGTACAGTTATTGGGCCTATTATAGATATGGGTCTAAATGGAATCGGGTTGTAATCTTCAATAATGGGTCAAACAATTGTGTTGCCCGACTTGAAAACTTTCCCTCTTACATATTTTCTTTTACTTTTTGTCCTTCAACAATTCAACAATGTGAAATATACTCAGTATAGATGCTAAAATTCCATATGAGAGTGACTTTTATGTTGTTGCCGCATTAATTTTGTCCCTTTCCATTCAATTATAGCTTTGAATTATAACCCCACAAGAAATTAATAATTGCAAATTCAAGCTTAAAAAAAAAAAAAAAAAAAAAGGAATCACGAGGCCTTATTTGAGTTTGAATTATTTTGGGGAGATGCTAATTTTTATTTTTCTCCGCACATTAACTAGCGATGATGAAAATTTTTGAAAATACTTTGGAACCAAAGTACTTTTTTGTTATCGAAAATTTTATTGTGATAGATGGTTTAATAATAACTTTTTTTATGATAAACATTGTTTGAGATAAAGCGGTTAATTATTAATGATGAAAAAAATTGCTTTTCTAAAAAAGGAAAGAAAGAAAAAAAGAAAAGGGAAAAAGGAGTAGGAGGATCTAGTAAACATTTTAGAGTTCATATGATGAAGAATCTGTTTCATTCATATAAAGATAAAGAATATACATGTAATGAAGTCATTTCCAAAATATATCACAAAATCCAAATGTAGATTATTACATTTACTAGCTTTAGACTTGTATGTAGATTTCATTATAAAATGATGACAAACAAAGACCCCAAGTGGTGTTTTTTAATTTCTTTTGTTTTTTTTTTCTTTTCGTTCCTTATTTATAATGCAAGTAAGATACCCAATTTGCAAATGTGAATTTATCACCACATATTCCCAAATGTTGGTAATATAGTTTAGTGTCAATTAATTAGATCTAACACAATATTTAAAAGTATTAGGTGTGTTGAAATCTACTAGATAAGTTAAAAAATATATATATTTCTTTATTATTTTACTCTTTCATCTGAACTTGGACTTATTATATGAAAGTAGCATTTCAAGAACTATTTTGAACTATTTTGAACAAAATTGAAATCACTTTTTTAAACCCCCTACCTAACCTACCCTACCCACGCCACCCCCAACCCAACCCCACCACAGAAAAAGAATATATACATATATATATAGACACATTACAAGATAACAATCCACTTGTCGATATATTAGGTTTCACAGTATAGGATGCTCAATCTTGACCTCGAAAAACTCCATAAAATATAATATTCGAATAAGAGCATCTCCCCACCTTTTCCCCCCTTAAATATCAGTTGTTTTTTCCCTTCATTGGATAGCTCGTCCATAAAATTGGGGTTCATGGATATGCTAACCCTATCTAATTGGATATTACATGTCACTATCTTTCTTTCAAAGCTGAATAAATTATCAGAATAAACTATTGACCATTTCTTATCTTGCAAGTCTCCCCCATCTCTGTCTTTTACTCAAACATTGGCATGTTTTGGGGGGATTTTCAAACTTATTTTTTGGGCATTTTTCTCTAATTGGCTAAATTTTCAACACTGTAAACTAAAAATAATTTGAAAGCACTTAAATACTATAATCATCATTTGGTGAAAGCTATAATTAATAACTTTTGATTGAATACAAATATTTGATGAATTCGGTGACATTCAACTTTTACTAATACTTTATTGTCTATTTTATTGTATTATTTATATTTTATATATAAAATTTTATTCATAGAATAATATATAATTTATACAATATAATAAAAAATATAATAAAATTTACAGTAAAAAATTGGATCACACCCAGCCTAGATAATTCATGCATAAAGATACGATCTTTAGTTCGTAACTTCTTTTTCTTTGATATGGTAAAACCAACCATTTAGTATATTTTTCTTTTCTCCACCTTTTTCTGTCGTAATAAAATATATAATAGGGGATTCCCAAGCAGAGTGCGTGTTGTGTGTGAGAAAATTTGGTGAGATAAAAGCTCAAGCAGTGGATCTTTCTCACGCACACCAAAATTGGTGGTTTTGCCTCGCAAGTATTTGCTTTGCAACCCTCAGATCTCTCTCAAAAATCCCATCTTTCGTTTTCTGATTTTCTCGCAGTCAAGATCCACACCATCCCTTTTATTCTCTCTCTCAAATTCAACAGCCTTGGATTCATACACATGCATATGTATATATAAAAGTAATTTCAAGCACAAGAAAGTGAGTCTGTGTGGGATGGCATGCGAAAGAATATAGGATAATGGGCTCCAAGAAACAATCAAATTCCCCCAAAGTTCCTCGCGATAGAGCCATGTCGATCTCGGGCAAGTTATTCTCTTCAATATGGCTTTTTTGAGTTTAATTTTGATTTGGAATTTTGTTTTTAAAGACGGTATGTTCTGAATAGGGGAAAAGGAATAACGATTGGTTATTTTTCATTTTTTTATGTTAAGGAACTTGATGTGAATCTGAAATTTCAGTTGCATGTTGTTAATAGGAGAATTTGTGTTAGTTTTAGCTGTTTCTTGTGGATTTGATTGTGAATTTAGAGTTTTGTGGATGAAGAGGCTAAAAGGTTTTGAGTAATTGCGGTTTTTTCATTTTTCTTTTTTTCCCCCTGCTTGTTAAGTGTGATAATTGTGTTTATTTTGACCATATGTTGAGATGGAATTTCATTTACTCAAATTCACATTGGCGTAGTTCTTATTAGGATTTGCTTTGTTGAGGGACTCAGAATTCACCAAACTCACAGCAATCTGCATGTACATGCTTATATGTGTGTTTGCATGAATGCTACATGGTACGATGATCAAGGGTTAAATAAGTGCATTACATAGAAAGATAGTTGAGTGTTGCAAATATAGTTCCGGAATGTTGTCCAATAAAATCTATGGACTCATGAATTCTTTTGATTGATCCACGTGGGTTGTAGTTATAAGGTAATAACTCATTTGATCTTCTCACATATGATTGTGTGGCTAATGATGACGCGCTGTGACGTGGAAAGGGAGCATTTAAGTGGTGCATTCTTCTGTTGATTTGGATGTTTGGAGAACTGATAACATTTTAGGTAGGCGCTATCTGGATGTTGGATGAGCTTTTGCATGTCCATGTATTTGAACTGTGTCATATACTTGGTCCCTGATGTAAGACAATTCCTTTTGCAATTCTTAAGTTGCTGGACCATCGAAAGGATTCTGTTGAATTGTTGAAACTGTGGGAGGATTAACCAGTAAAACTTTGTTCACTTAATGCTGTAAGGTGCTCAATCTTCTTGGAATCAGTGCTTGACAGTTCATTCAATAATGGCTGCTGCGTTGCCTAACCTTTATGGAAGAGGAATATTAGTTTGGCCTCTTGTCAAATATTTACACCATTAACCCCTATGCCTCTACCAAAAGAAGCAAGATAATTTCATTGATTTGAATTCCACTTGAACTCATGTTTAAACGACTTATTAAGCATTTTTATCTTCTCTTATAGGGTTAAAGTTAAGAAGATCATTTTTGGCTTTTTTGGGGCTGTATTTTCTTGGCCAAGAGACTCAAGGCCTCCCACTTTGTTGATTTTATATACTTGGCCAAGAGACTCAAGGCCTCCCACTTTGTTGATTTTATATACTTGGCCAAGACACTCAAGGCCTCCCACTTTGTTGATTTTATATACTTGGCCAAGACACTCAAGGCCTCCCACTTTGTTAATTTTATATACTTTAGGTTTGAAATAAAATTTGATTTTTTTTTTGTTTCTTATTTGGTTTCACAAGTGAACTCTTTAGAGATGAGCTTGAGTTCTATTTGTTTTCTTAAAGTGGAAAAGAATTGTTCTATATGTACAAACTAAGAGTTGCAAATTGATTTAGCCGCATTAGAAATTTAAGATCACGGGTCAGTTGATTAATGAGTAGTAATGAGCAATTGCTACATCAGTGCGTGCGCCGGACTTTCTCCATTTTCATTTGCTTGAGTAGTGATTCCAAAATAAAAATAAAAAATCCTGGGAACTGGTGCTGTTTATGGAAGTAAATGTTACAGTTTTACAACGCTATTTGGCAGCAGGCCTATCAGAGTTTGGTATAAATTGATATGTTATGTAATTGAGGTTTTGTTGTGTGCATCCTGCATCATGATTTGCATCATGATTTGTTAAGATATTCCTAGTTTCCTTTCAGGGATCCAATTTTAAGTTCCTTGGATTGACTAATTTCTGCTTTTGCAGGCCTTCGTACAAAGCATCAACAAGAATTAGAAAATTTGACACTGATCTCACAGCCTTTCAAAACACTAAAGCTGTTCATTCTGGCTGTCAGACAGTATCTCAGAAAATCAGTGGCATATCTTTTGTCACATGGCAGTTGGTTTATGCTGTTGAGTACTATTGTTGTGATCACTGGCATACTACTTCTGACTGTTGATGGTCCTCATGAAAAGGTAAATCAAAATTCTTTATTTTAGCCTAAATCTGCCCAAATTGTTGTATGATTGAACATGGGTGATAGTGATTCTGCAACTGTTTTTTTGTGTTACTATCTATTCATAGCTTTATTTTTCGCAGAGGGTGATTCTTGTATATCAATTTTTTTTGCTGTTTTCAACCCAAAAACCTTTTGGTGCTATTGCGGTTAATGATTAACACATCTTGGGTCGCTCTATTTATTCCATGCATCTTTAATTTGTAATGCAGCATGTTGAGGAAGTTCTTCGGTATATGCAATTTGGATTGTGGTGGGTGGCTCTTGGTGTTGCATCTTCCATTGGACTTGGTAAGCAAATATTTAAATGAGCATGTGCATTGTATTTTCTTAAGTTCTTCACTATAATGATAGAATAACCTTTGGGACAGTTCCCTCTGGGTGATCATGCTGCATATCTATTTAACAACTAAAAAAGATAAGCATTGTTTAATTTATTGCATAAGTAATTAGCAATGAAGTGTCCAATCATGGACAAATTGAAATTTAGAAGCTGAATGCTAGAATTCGACATCAAAGTTTCCTTTAGTAAGTTCCCGCCAAATATCTAAAAGAAAAATTGAAAGGAAAAACAATAAACTATTTAAGATAAACTACAGTAATGGGTGGCTGGAAGTTGTAGCCATAGTTCATTGTTCAGTCCGCAAGCTTTGTACGGGAGAAGACTGCTTGTGGGAAATGGATTTAGAGGATGAGATATGGAGTGTTGACTGGAAACTCTTAATTGGAACATAACTGTTTATAAATATGATGGATATTCAAGAATAACCCCTGAAGCATGTGAATAGTAAAATTTTGTTATGATCAAGTAAGTTCTGTGGCGAGTTGACCTGCACTGCCTCCAGAGAAGCCTTTCAGGTTTTAAAATTAAGAGTCCCATGCACCCCATCTACTGTCTGTTTCCCTGGAGTACCCATTCATCTACCTCCTTTGGCATCTGCCCAAGCAAAGAAAATTGTAACAAAGGATTGTAGGAAATGGGATTTGAAGATCATACATGGGTGTAATCCTTTATTCAACGTGGATTAAGTCTGTTTAAGAGCATGTAGTACATTCTTGCTTGCTGGATGTTTTAATGTTCTACATTGATGTTGATTGTCACATGACTGCTATGTATACATGGTGCCAAAGTTTTCCTTTGTAATTATCCACATTCCAATAAACCATTTGTAAGTGGAAGGGATATAAACGAATCAGATATCCGTTACTTGTGGCTATTGGTGTGTTGGATCATATATGAATACACAGGAAAGTTTGGCACTGTGTGCATAACTGTCAGTGAGATTTGAACTAACAAGCTTGTGATATGAGCTTAGAACTTTTACCCCTATCTCATAAAATTGAAGGAAAGAGTGGACACATCACTGCAACAGTCCAGGTGATCAATACCTGGATCATACATGATAAAATATGTACAATAGTTTCTGGATATTACTTGGATTCGGATGTATTGCTTCAGGTGATGGTAAAGCACTTGGATCTAGTACTGGAACTTGGGGGGTGCATGTCTTGCTATACTTACCTTAGTCTACACCTGCATTTGTAAATGCAGGCTCATTATATATCCACAATTTTGGTTATTGACTTTTGAGTCCTTTGTATGGGTTGCTTTAAAATCCTATTAGATTTAAAATTTCTCGTTCTGTTTTTGTACTAATTGAATTAATTTTTCATTTTAAGTTCTTTAAACGTGCATCAGAATACATAATCTAGTAAGCACACTCTCATTACTTGAACTTTTGAAAGTATGTATACCTTCATTTCTTTGCAACATGTCCATTGATATTTTCTGAACTTGTTTCATTGTCATATTTTTACATAGGATCTGGATTGCACACTTTTGTTCTCTATCTGGGACCTCATATTGCCTTGTTCACTATAAAAGCAATACAATGTGGCCGAGTAGACATCAAAAGTGCTCCATATGATACGATACAATTGAAAAGGAGTCCTTCATGGCTTGGAAAGGATTGTGCCGACTTTGGGCCCCCATTGTTTCCATCATCACATGGCGTACGGATTCCCCTTAGTAGCATATTGCCCCAGGTCCAGTTAGAGGCAATTCTGTGGGGCCTTGGGACTGCACTTGGTGAACTTCCCCCCTACTTCATTTCAAGGGCAGGTATGAACTTAAGTTAGATGTTTTCATTTCTTTGTATTAAGTGAACTGCTTTTATAGCCTTTGGATTCCAATGAAAGTTTTTCATTTAAGTTGTAAGATTGAACATTTTTAGGATGATAAAAGCTTTTCAAGCTTTTGGGACAGGAGGTGATTCCTCTCTACTTCATAAGAATTACCAGTTGTTGCACTTAAATTGAAAATGTTGGTTGCCTTCCTATCTCTTGGTTTATTTAGATTATGGAGTCTCTATTAGTTATCAGCCTCTGAACATTGAAATTGATAGTATAATTTCCATTGATTGATGTGTCTTAATTTGTAAACAAGGGTGAGATTCTTGTTATCAGTTAACATATATTTATATGGCCAGTTTTAGCATGTTGAGGACCTTATATATATTCTTTATGCAGCTAGCTTGTCAGGTGGTACTGTGGATGCCATGGAAGAATTGGATGATTCCTCAACAGAAGATGATGGGTTTATATCAGCTCAATTAAATAAGATCAAGCGCTGGTTCTTGTCGCATGCTCAATATTTGAACTTCTTCACAATTTTAATCCTTGCTTCTGTTAGTTTCTTTACTCGTCTTCATATGGCTTACAATTATCATCTGTATTGATACTGCTTTTTGTAAGTAAATGGTGGGCAAAATGAATGGACTTTTTGTGAATGAGTGAAAAACAAGCAATTTTGTCCTTGTCTCAGAATATAACCCTTTCTCGTCTGTTATATAAAGACCCTGGTGTCCCCCCAACACCCCCCACCAAAAAAAAAGAAAAACAATAGTAACTGATTAGTTATTTCCTTTTTTCCTAACTTTGTAGGAGGTTTTGTTTGGAAGTTTTGATTTCACCATAGCTGCTATTGGATCTTATCATCTCCTATGGGAATATTTTGTAGGTACCTAATCCTTTATTTGATCTTGCGGGAATAATGTGTGGACAGTTTGGAATTCCTTTTTGGGAGTTTTTTCTGGCAACGATGATAGGCAAAGCAATTATCAAGACTCACATACAGGTTTAACACGGACCTCAATTGTTGGCTTTTGGTTTTTGTTTGAGATAATTGTGCTCCATTTATCTGTCTTCCGTCTGACGGGTGACATTCTTAACTTATATTAAATATGTTTTTATCAAATGTTCATTATCTGCAGACAGTGTTTATCATATCTGTGTGCAACAACCAACTTCTTGACTGGATGGAAAATGAACTACTTTGGGTGCTTACCTTTCTACCTGGTTTCAGCTCTATCATGCCAAACCTTATTTCCAAGCTTCACTCAGTGAAAGACAAGTATTTGGCCACCAAACCTCATGTTCCTTCAAATATCGAGGTATTTGCATGTCCCGCTTCCCTAATCTATTTGATTATTTCTCTGTACTTATACGAGTTTTTATCAGGGGACAAAATGGGATTTCTCCCTCACCTTCATTTGGAATACTGTGGTTTGGATCATGCTAATGAACTTTTTTGTTAAGATTGTTAACTCAACTGCACAACGGTATCTAAAGAAACAGCAAGATAAGGAAATTGCTGCATTGAAGAACAAGTCGTCAGAGCATTCTGATGACACTGATAATTCATCTAGATGAACTTGTATTTCCATTTTTTTGCCCTATTGTTCTTAAGTTTTTATTTTTATATTTAGTGCTTTTTTCATTTTTTTTTTGGTACTTTTTAAATTAGAAATAGGGGTTAGAATTTCTGGGTGAGGTTTATTCAGTCACCATTGAAGCCTCCTGAAAAGCGTATGCATTTGTAAGCTCCCATGTGAAACTTGTACAGAAGGAACAGAAATTGCAGGGATTGTTCAATCTGTGTAACATCAGGGGAGAGGGCAGTACTTTTACTCAATGGGTAAATCAAAAGCCATTGTTAACTGTTGAACATGAACTTGGAGCTTAGAAACTATTCTTTGGGCAATGCAGGAAATTATTTTGCTTCTGCATCTTCTGATAATTGTTCTAATGTTCCCATAACAGGTACCCCCCCCCCCCCCCCCCCCCAACCCCTACCCACATGTGCAGGCGTGTCCTGCTTGGTTCTTATTTGGATCTTATATTGTAATTTTGTATTATATTTTATATATATTTTTTGTTTTGCATTGGCATTGGCCATTTCAGCTGTATTTTTATCTTGTAACAAGAAAAGATGATAAATTGAGATGAAATAACGACTCTAATTAATTATAAACCACTCGTAAGAAATAATTACTTTATGCTGTCATTATTCATTTCATTATTCAGATTTAATTTTCATCACTTTACAATTAATAATTGTTGATTAATCAAAGATAACGCGTAACTCTTTAAGCTTAAAAAAAATTGCTTAATCAAGATTCGTACTAATTGCTTGTTCCTTAAGGAACTTGCCCTTCTTTTATTATTTCGTAAAAATTATGCGTAATGTGCTTTATGATTAGCATAATAATATACAAGAAAAATGTTCAGTGCGCCAGAGCGAATCCAAAAGGTGTCTAAACTTTCTGCATCCTTATATTTCAAGTCTTAATTATACAAATAACGACATTCATCTAATTAATTATATGAATTATGCATCGAATGTCACGTCCACGATTGGTTGGATTTCAATATTTCTAATATTTTATAAGCTTGTCTTAATCCAGACAGCAACTGCATGGACTTGGTTTCCACCGGGTCACAAGAATTCATGTTAAAAATTATTCTGATATGATTTGAGTATTTTGGGGCCCAAAAAAAGGTTATTTTTCAATTCTTTCCTTAGAATAGAATCTAAAGATGATGTCCCCTTGTAACTTTCTTTTTCTTGTGAAATTAAACACTTGAGGTAATCCAAAACCCTTGGTTTTTATTTATTACTTTCTTAATGAAATTATTTTTGTCCCCACCTTAAAAGTTGTAAATATGTTATTTAGGAGTTAGGAGTACCATATAAACACTATGACTACAATAATCACATGATTAGACAATTCTTTATGTTAGGAATTTTTTTTTAATTGATTATGAAAAAAAATATTACTTGTGAATCAATTTTACTAGTGTTTGTTGTATGAAATTAATATTGTTTGTGTGTATGTAAATTTTTTAAACTCTTTCTTTATTAAATTAGAAAAAACACAATGAAAAAGTTAATGTAGATAGATGAATAAGGTCATAATCAAAGTGTGGGATCCCAAGATATGGAAAATGATTAATTTATAACTAATTATAGTGTAAATGTAAATTCTGAATGTGGTTAATTAATTGGTCTAAGAATCTTTAGTGAAAGTTATTCAATGTACTAATTCTTGAAACCTGACATCACTTCTTGAATATGAGGATAGGGGTCGAATCCTTTCCCTCACCTCCTTAAAAAATCCTAATCCTCCTTTCATATTTCTTTTCTTTTTTTTTTTCATATAGCATATAATGTAAACTCTAATCGAAAAAACCACCTTACCCCCAAAAATTAAATAATATATTAAATATATATATATATATATGAAAAAATCTATTTCATTTTGAAACAAACACATCAAAATTAAGTTCGACTCAAAATATGTTTTCCCCTTTTAGTTCTTTTTTTTTTTTTTGTAATAAAGATAATATTACCAAAAACACAGAAGAATGTTTCATGTGGTGTGGTAGAGCATACAGCTCCTCACTGTAGAAAGAACAATATAGTGAGTTCATTTTGGAAGGATAAGGTATATTGTCTAGCAATAAATTCTTGGTCTAATTGTACTAAAAATTGTGTTGAATTTAATACCATTTTGACTGAAATTTAAGAAAATAACTTGATTTAAACTCTTCCTCCCTTTTTCAAACATTAGATGTGGACCTTCTTAACACTTATATGATGAGATCAACCAGAGGCAAATCTCAACTTTGCAGCTTATTATTTCCACACAGCTGTTGATTTTTACTGTATAAACTTTCCATGAAAAGAATTAATTGGACAAACAACATAAGTACGACTTATTTGATTTTGACAACTAAAAACACACTCCAAATCTTTTATTTAAAATTGATAATTTATTTTTTATTTTAAATTATAAATAAGCGACAAGTTTATAAAAAAAAATTAAATAAATATTTTATCATAAACTACGTACACTTAATACATGTATTCATAAAATAAAATATAATATAAAATAAAAATTCAAAATATTAAAATCACAAGTATAAGGTCTGTTAAAGAAGTAGAAAAATGAAATACGCATGCAAATTAATATTCTTGTTGATTTGACTAAAGAATAGATATCAATATTTCTTCCTCCGCCAACAAATTTTTCCATAATCCCATCTTCTATCTTGACATACTGTTTAGGCTAATCCATAAGTCCGTTGCCCTGTCCACTCAAAATCCAACACCCACCTTCGCTGTTCCACCCCACCGCCACCCCACCCCACCCGGGCCAGCATCGTTTTCTTGTACTGTGAGCTATAAATCAGGGCCAAACCTTTTTAATGGCTGTGGGTCCATATCTTTTCATTTCTGTCATTATAGAAATTTCACACTAAAGAAACTTGTCAAAGTCTCTTACCACTTACCAAATTGTGGAATTTCGGGACTCATACTGGCAGCAAAACAGTCTCAAAATTGAACCCCACAAATTTTCCTGATTTCCTGGTTGTTATCTTGTCTGTGGTTTTGCTGTCCTAACCTGTGAAAACATTATGGTCCCTCCAATTTTCTTGCTTTTTTCTTCAATAGAATTTCTGGTTTGTGTCATAATTATATTGACTCTTAAGGTAAGCTAGTATATAAAGTAATTATACAGCTTTATTATAGTACTACTGTCTTTGAAGCTGCCTTGTCTGGTTTGGAGATAGGAGAAATGGAAACTTAGGCAGAACTCAAAAGTATCATCTTCTTGAGGGCAACTGGGATCTTCATTCTGATTTTGAGGGCATTCAAGAATTGGATAAGATTGCAGGGAAATTGTGTTTTGATTTGCTGTGTTTATTACATGGAAGTTCTATTCTTCAATTGCATTTTCTGATCGAATAAGTGGTTTCAGTTAAGAAGATTCAAACAAAGGAATGACACAGAAGTGATTGAGAGGCAGCTTCAAATCAAATATGGTGTTGGAATTTTCTTTCTACTTTCTTGATGAATCTACATATATTTTTTATTTTTATTTTTATTTTTATTTTATTCTTTATTTCAAGGAGGAGAAAATAAATGATTTGAGATGTTAATTCATGACAGAAACATGAAACATGAACAGTTTTTTTTTTTCATTCTTCTGTTCCTTCTATGTTTGATGATGCTCTTGCAATAGTGGAAGATTTGTATTGAGGGAAAATACTACTTCCTCTATTCCACAATGTATATTCACTATTTTATTTTTATTTGCTCCAAAATGTTTGTTTTATGCTTTTGAAAAGAAGGCAATTTTCGTTTAATACCTATTATGCTTTCAATTTACATTAATTAAATGGTGAATTAGAAAAACTATTCTTTAGGTTTACAAAAAAAAAAAAAATTCATCTAAATTACAAATAATACTTGACATTTATTTCTATTTTACAAATTAGACTTACTGAATGAAGTATTTGTAAAAGAAAAATAAACTTTGGCAAGAAGGTATTTATAATTTAAAAAAATAACTGATTTTTTTTATAATTATATTAAATCTTAAGGATTTGTTTTTGTGATTTACACTTAATTATACATATATAGATAGATAGATAGATAGATAGATATAAATGGTTTAGTTTAGGATTTAGTTTTATTGTTCCTTAAATTCTTTATTTAATAAACAAATATGTAAATGTTATTTGAATGAAGAGTTTGGTTGTAGAATTTAAACCATAAATTCATTTTTTTTTATAAGGGTAAGTTTGAAAAAAAAAAGATTAAAATTTGACTTTTCTTATTTCCTATAAAAATAAAAAGGGAAATTCATTGTTTTGGATCTGGGAATCTGCTATGAAATAAAATAGTCAAAATTCATGACATGGTTAAAGCACATAGTTTCACTTATGGTCACTTATGCAAAAAAAAAAAAAAAAAGATTGGAACTATTAAATATTCGGATCTCCAAGTCTCTAATCAAATATCCATCCGAAATTTCAAATCCAATTCTAAATGGATAGGATCTACAATACAAACATGACTTGGACAAGTTGGGGGAGTTCCTATCTCAAACCATATTACAAGAGTCTGGCCATATGTTCTTCTACACACGTGTGCTAATCGCAAATTATTAAGTTCATGTTTAGGGCTTTAAATACTATATTAAAATGGGTTTAGTGCAAGAATTAGGACAGATAGTAATAGGTATGTTAAATCACATTAATTAAGTTGTCATTAGATTATCACGGGTTGACCTAGATGGCATGCAACATTAACATCTAACCTAACTGCTAAAATTACTACCAATAACCCTATCAACATTTGAATAATTCCAACTCCAAATCGTAATTGTATAGTAATTGAAATTTGATTCATCAACTTTAGATATTGAAACAACTGAGTCAATTTCTTAATTTTATTTTTATTTTTATTTTTATTTACTGGATGAAGGCAGAAATAAAGACTTAAGGGTTGGGGGACGAAATTTATTTTTTATTAAAAATAATAGATAAGAAAATATTTTTAATATATTAAAGAAAATAAATTTTTAATTTTATATAAAAAATTTATACTAATTTAAAATTATTAGGGGACGGACCCTTGTATCCGTCTCTTACTACGGCATTAAATGAATCAAGTTAATAAATATATTTAAATTTATAAATTACGTGATCTTCGACGCAAAGTTAACTATGTAATATGAGAAACTTATGTATATCTATTTGATAATGATTATTAAAAGTCCCTGAATTCAATATACTGACCAACCAACTAAATTAGAGCAATCAAATTAATTAAGCGTTCATAAAAATAGTATTACATGAAAAACAGAAGTCCAAGAAAAAGAAAAACATTATCAAGGTAAGTACGACGTGTAAATATATATATATATATATATATATATATTTATGAGAAAGACAAAAGAAACCACCGCATTTCAGGCAGTGCATCTCCAAAAAAGCTTATGTTTAAATATTGTGGGGTCCATGGCCCAGCCAAGTTGGTACTTTTGAAAATGATTTGCCAAAAATCAAAAAGGTATATCGGAAAATGTAATAATAATAATAATTTTTGGTTTAATTATCTAAAGCATTTATTTGTGTAGAAAAGATAAAAGTTTTCTTGTGTACTTATAAGGTTTGGAGTTTGGACGTTATCTTATTTGATATTTGAATTTTTGACAGAGACCTCCTCTTCCCTTCCACCCTTCCACTACTATTAAATTATATAATTTTAATATAAGATCAAATAACCCCCGAGTCTAAGATATAAAAAAATAATTTGTTATTTTGAAAAAGCCAATTAAGAGTTATTTTCAAATTATAAAAAAAAACAAAAATCAAATTTTGAAACTCATTGCAATTATATAGAATATATTTTTGTTCAACACATGATAAAGTATTATATAATTTTTTAAAAAATAATATACCAAAATTTTAATTAAAAATTATTTTCAATAATATAAATGATTTTTATTAATTTTTATAAAAATTACTTTTCAAAAATTAAAATTCTTTTGAATGGTATTATGCAATAAAAGTAAAATCAATTAATTTTTATAAAAATTACTTTAAAAAATTAAAATTCTTTTGAATGGTATTATACGATGAAACTAAAATCAATTTAAATGTAATTCTTTTTAATTATTAAAGAGAATACTAATTTTAATATGAGAAAACAAGGCTTACTAATTTAAATTCTTTAACACAATATTCGGAGAGTGTTTTTACTCCCGCAAAATAACTTTTTCTTTTTTTTTTTGTCAAAAATGTAACAAAACATTTAAGTCCAAAAAACCATCTTTATCTTCCCAAAAATATGTTAAAAAAACCCTAAAAACTATACAACATACATGTGTATTATATATATTATAATTATTGTATATATTTTTATATGTATTCTGAAAACTATATCAATAAAAAATATGTATATAACATCTTTCTTTCCACCAAAATATTTTAAAAAAACTTTAATCATACTATATATATATATATATATCCCAATTCTATATACTTATACATCTTCATATATTCTAATCATTATATCAACAAAATATATTGTTATATTAATGTATATAGATATTATATATATATATATATCTTTAAATTTTCATCTTAAAATTATAATAATATATAATAATAAAAAAGTTTAAAATGATACTGATTCCACCAAACAAAAAACTTACATGAATATATATTTATATTTCTCTCAAAACAAAAACAAAAAATATTCTTTTATTTTTTCACATTCCTCAATTTATTTTTTTAAAATATTTTTCCCAAAACCTCTCCAAGACAAAACCAAACATAACAATATTTAATTTTTCAAATGCATAATAACATCAACCATTGCGTCAGATTTTGAAATGCATAAATTTTAAAAATAAATGAAAAATCTTAATTATAAGTTTAAGCCATATTTACTTTAACAAAGAGTATAAATAACTTTTGTGTGCATAAAATAAGTACATAATTTTGAAAATAGTAACGACGTCTCTTTTAAGTACACAATCTGGGAAAACAAAAAGTGTGAGACCAAAATATAATTATGAAGTTCAATATTATACAAAAGATATATTACTATATATTTGTAAAAAAAATATTGATTGAAAATAACTTTTTTGAATGTTTAAAAATATTAAAATTACTATAAAAAGTTTAAAAATAAGATATTTTGTAATACACTTTTCTTTTTAAAAGTAAAATGATATGAATATTTTAATCTTTAAATTAAAGTTAATTAAAATGTTTTATCAAACCTTAAGGGAAGGAGGTATTTGCTAAATTTCCAAATCTTTGGAAAAGTGATGACCGTTAAAGCTTCAAATCGGAAAATACGATACAAATAAGCCTATTGATATGCAGTCAGTAAAAGAGGCGCGCCCTTTTCAACAACCTGCTTTTGTCAACAACTCCTCTCCCCCACTACCACCACCCCCTACACCACCACGCCACCCCACCCACCCACACACTTAATTCAAGCAGAGACACTACATAAATAAATTATTTGTGTTGTGTTGTGTTGATTGGGTGGCCCCAAAAGACAAATCAAGAAAATGGTCCACTTCCCTTGTTCTCACACAAACCACAGTTCCAAGACTCTGGCTCCTCTTTCATCTTTTTCTATGGCACTTCAACTCCCCTTCTCTCTCACACACACAATCACCCCAACTACATATATAGATATACACTATACATAAGTGCACGTATAAATAAGCGTGCATGTATATTTACACACATTGTTTGTGTATTGAATTTTAAAGTGATCTCAAAATTACCATATGAAAATTACATTGTTTCCCAATAATTCGACAATCATAACTTGTGCGGTAAAGATTTCGATAATAATCAACTTTTCAAGAAACTATCATAGGTAATTTAGAGCAGCTCTTGATTCCTGAACTACTATAATTCCACAAACCAAGAAATATCGTAGAGGAACACATACAAACAGGCATTTAATTGTGTGCATGTGTACATATACATATATTTGAATGGTAATAATAGAAACTGCTAAGTTTCTTCCTCTGTTGTATCAATGATAGGAACCCTTCATGCAAAGAACCAACTCCACCATCACATTCCAAGCACATCCAAACAAACAAAAAAGGAAAACATCCAACACCACAGCATTTGGATCAATAATATAGCACCACTGGCTCTCCTCTCTGCCTTGGGGTCCAGTATTCATTCAAACAAAAGAAAAATAGAGCATCATCATCATCACAACATCCAACCAACTGCAGGCCAGAGATAATAAATTAAAAAGAAAAAAATTGAGGGCTAATTACATGTGCCAGGCATATATATGTACACCCTCCATTACATACATATATGTCCGAAAGTTAGTCTTCTTTTTTCTTTTCTTGTATTTCAGAGTACTCTTTCAAGAAGATAATTTCCCAGCAAAAGAAAAACAGAAGATACAAATGATAAAAAGAACCTCCACTACCTAACCAAAAACAGATGGGAATATCTTCTCAAGGTCCTGCTCCTCACCTGTCTTCTAACTTCTAACTTCTTGTCCATACAAAAAAATTGATCAGCTTTCCCTTTCAAAGCCGACGTCTTGCGCGTCAAAACACCTCAGTTTCATTAGCGCCTTTACCTATCAAGAACCCTGTCAAATTATAGACAAGTGTGCACACATAAACACATTCATTCCCATTTCACAGCGTTTGCATTTCAAGCCAACTTCATGCAGCACCATCCTTCCTTCACCCCTCCTTGCACTACTTCCAAAATTGTGGGTTGCCATTCCACATGAGAGATGAGTGTCATCATAGTGTTCCCTTATCAGGTTAGATATTGATGGCATGATCTTTCATTTCTTCTCAGGCTGCCAGGGATGCAAATTGTCATTTCCTGGTCAAGAAATCGTAAATTGATTCATAAATTCACACTCCCCATTATTCTAAAAATGTGTAAATTCCCACCTTTCAACCTACCTTGGGGTTGTAAAATCTAATAGGATAATTGAAACAGGTGATGTAAATACTAACCCGCAGGCTGTTTCTGCTCAGCAGGTTTCACCTGAACAGCAGCTGGAACAGGATGCACATAAGAGAAGCCAGCAGGCAATAGGGTTCCAGCGGACTGTGCTGCAAACGGAGATGGATGGATCATACCTTGGGAGGGTAATCCACCACCCTTCACATTACAAGTGGCTGCAGCAATTGCCGTAGCAGGATCATTAGTGTTCGTACTAGTCAGCGTGACAGGAGGGCATAATGATATCATCCCAGTTGAAGATGTTACTGGAGCACCTGGTGCCTGCTGGTGTTGGTCTGGCCGTCTTCGCGGCATGTAATATCCGCTGGGGCCAGAAGTGGTTGAACTTGTGCTGATAGAATGAGGAGATTGGGATTGGGTATACGGATTTGAGAAGAATAGTTGTGCCTGCTGCATAGTTTTGGGCAGCTGCTGCTGGGACTGCTGTTGCATTTGAGTTTTTGCTCCACTGCTGGAAGAGGAAGAGACTATATGAGGGTTTCCCAGAATTGATGGAGACTTCTGGCTAGGGATAGCTGGTGAACTTTTGGGTGGCTGTGCTGACAAGGAAGAAGCTTGGCCCATTTTGTTGTTCGTAGAAGCAGATGAAGTTGTTCTTGGGCTCCCACCGGCTCCTTTGGAGATGGAGGAGGTTGTGGGAGAGCCAACCATCATCGGGGAAGATGGAGCCTGGTTGCTACTGGGAGGTGCTTGCCCTTGTGAAGTTGCCGATGGTTTCTGATTTCCTCCGAAGGATATTTGAGTGTGCATTTGGGGTTGTGTTCGAGAATGCTGCTGGGGAAGATTTTTGAGCGTTGTTGCAGTTGATGAGGCCAGAGAAGACGGGGCTTGGGAGGTGGGTGTTCTTGTGGAACTTTTCCACTGGGGAGATTGAGCCGGGCTGCTGCTGTTGCTCTGGACAAGGTTTTGTGGGAACCCAGAGAGTGCATTTGGAAATTTGGCAGCCACCGTAGAAGATGAATTCAAGTGCTCAGAGTATATACTCCCATTACTAGTCACAGGCACCTTACTCCGACTAACTGCAGTTGCTGCCAGTTGCTGCTGCTGCTGCTGCAGCTGTTTAAGCTGCAGCATCTGCTGCTGCTGAAGTTGAGCTTGAATATGAGCATTTGGGGCATTGATAGCCCCCACAGCATTGGTTGTCATGGGTCGAGAGCTGCGGGCAGGACCTGATGCAACATTTAGAGATCGAGCAGAGCTCTCCATCACACTGTTGGCCTGAATGGAAGTAACAGGTGAATCAGCCAAGTCTGATCTAGTAAATGCAATGGATTGTCCAACACCACCCAGAGCCTTCCCAGCCAAGCTTTTTCTTTCATCATCTGTGGCAGAGGAATCAACACCTCCAGATTTACAATACTCAGAAATTCGGAAGTTCTTCTTCTGTGCAACCTGAGCAGCAACAGCAGCAGCAGCCATCATCTGGATGTTCTGTCGTGTAGCTTCTGGGGAACTCTGAAACATAGCATGATTTTGAGCCATGGATGTCATATCAATGCCTGGACCAACAGTAGTTCCATTGATGGGACCAAAAGACATGGCAAAGCTATGCGGAGGCAAGGAGTCCACTCCATTCTTCAATCCCTGCTGCTGTGATTGATGGGCCTTCTTCTCAGTTTGATTACTATTTGCACTCGTAGCAGCAGCAGCAGCAGCAGCACTAGCCAAAGCAGCTGGAGGAGTCATCAAGGCAAAATTTTGTGGGTGGATGGGCATTGCAAAATTCTGGCCATAAATATTCATGGAAGCTCGAGACACCCTAGTATCAGTTGTTGATGGGCTATCTTCACTACCCAATTCACCCTCAAGGTGCCTTGGTCGTGATGGGTGCACATACTGATTATGTGACAGTTGCAACTGCTGAGATGGCGGAGTTTTCTGGGAGGAAAAGTTTTGCAAGCTTGCACTTCCAGAACCACTAGTGACACCACTACTTTGTGGCCTCTGCTGCTGGCTCTGCAAATGCTTCTGGGATGACGAGGAACCACTAGCCGCACTTGCATTTTGGTGAGCTTGCAGCAATTGGGGTGACTGAGTGGATGGTGGTTGCGGGTGCTGAAGTTGTGGATGAATCATCTGGGAAGAATAGAAGGAACCATTGAACAAAGGCATTGGCTGAGCCGGGGCTCCTCTGTAATTTGGTGGTGCCCCTACAGCTGGTATAGGAAAAGGGTATGCATTGTTCTGTAAGATTGCCAAGTACTGAGTTTCGTTAGGATAGTTGAAGCTCATTGCAGTTGCTGCGCCTGCAGCAGCTGCTGATGAGACACTTGTACCAGCAGAACTGGAGGTGTTGGATGAAGCCCCGATGGTTGGAGATTTTGCAGCACTAGGCCGAGCAGCCACAGCTGCTTGTTGCTGGTTCAAAGGGAAGATGAAAGCAGGCCCCTGTTGGACAGAAGAGAGAAATTAACATTCACCAAATAACAGATTATCACCTCCCCCGGCCCGGGAACTCAAGATGAAAATGAAGCAAAAATAGGGTCCTAAGAAGCATACCAGTAAATTACTGGGTGCCACAGGGGGCAATGCTTGCTGGATTAGAATTTGTTGCTTTCTCTGCACAGAATCAGAAGTACTGGCAGGTTGAGATCCTTTCTCCTTCCCACCATGATTGGAAATGCTAGCAAGGCTCTGCCCCTTATCCTGTGCATTATTAACACCTCTGCCAGTGATGTTTCCATGTAGATCTGCACTGGGCATGACATTAAGATTGCAAGGTTTTGGCCCAAATAAAGACGCAGAGCCAGCAGGTGCTGGCCAGAAAGGGTTC
Source organism: Paulownia fortunei (assembly GCA_019321725.1). NCBI lineage: Eukaryota > Viridiplantae > Streptophyta > Magnoliopsida > Lamiales > Paulowniaceae > Paulownia > Paulownia fortunei. The sequence goes on along the minus strand of CM033123.1, from coordinate 2,593,387 downwards.
ATCTTCATGAATTGCTGGAGGCAATGTATATTCCTGGCTATGTGGCAATGTGTGGCACAACGTTTGGGCCGGGGTTGAGAGAACAGCGGCTGCACAAAATCACACATGAATAATCAAGCAAAAAGGTAAAAGAAGATCCAAAGAATATCAAAAGAACAGATGAAAGGGGACCAAAGCAAAAGACCAGAATATTTCAGCAAAACAAAAAAGGAACAAGAATTGTTTACCTGTATATGTGCTGGTGCAACACTGCCTCCATCCATTGAGACAACTCCTTGCAACGGTGCCATGTATCTGCTGACGATAACCAAGTTATTTCGCCAAAAACCAGAGCTTAAAAACAGATCTAAAACTTTAAATTCCAAAAAATGAGCATTGGAACACAGTAATCAACCCGGCCATACCCCATGGGAGGAAGCCCACCAGGCCAACTAGCCATGGACATAGGCAAAGGCAGGGAGCTTGTTGAATGACCTAAAAAAAACAAAATGAAGAACCAAACTTTCAGAGATCCGCAGACGTGAGCCTTCAAAAATGAAATAAATGTTTCCAGATCGAGAATATGATTGGCCAAAAAAAACACTTACCAGATTTCTCAGTCTGAGGCTCTTCTCTGGTTGCCTTAAGTGGTATTTGCGACTGTTGTTGCTTTTGAAGCTGCAGTTGCGATTTGTTTCCGGTTATATTAACTCCAGCACTACCATCTCTTTCAGGCTTTTCCAAATCGAGATGTAGATCAATATTCCTCCCTTTATTCTCAATTGCCTTGTGCGATTCAGCTTCTTCTCCTGACCCTGTACCTTTCTTTTCTTCAGCTGCCACATTTGAAGAACGATCCTTCCCACTCCCACTCGTACCCTTCTCATCTTCATTATCTTTCGACAACACCGGCTTCAAATCCTGCACGACTCAGCAAAAAAAAAATAAAAAAAATCAACACGCTGCCAATCCACAAGGCAAGAGATACGAATATAAAGATTCTGAAAATGCATAGATCCACATACTGCCTCAACAATTGATAAAACTGGCTTTTGATCCACGGCAGAATCCCTCAAATCAATCTTGGTTTCCCTTTCCGGAGATGATCTTACTTGTGGAGGCGGCGCCTGAAATGGGATTCAAACAATCAGCTAAAAAAATACCATTTCAGCCAAAAACATAAACAATGGTCTAAAAAAATGTCCCTATGCTCACCATCAGATCTATTTCGAACTTTTCTTCCTTCTGGTTTTCCATCTCAGACACCATCGAGTTCCTGAAATCCAGAAAAGCAAAACAACAAGATTAGGTCAATTAGCAACCCCAAAAGAAAATCACCAACAAAAATCAAATCTTTTACTCCCTGATCATCAAATTTCTGTATACTCACGCTTCAATCATTGAAGCAGCCAATGATGCTGTCGCTATCGATGGTGAATCCCTGTGGTTGCTTTCCTCTGCTCTCGCTGCAGGAGATTCTTTCTCCTTTGGTGAGCTCACCTCTTCCTTTGCAGCCAAATCTCTGCTCTCCCTTAATTCTTCAGCCACAGGCTTCAACTCCGAATCCAACTTAGTTGATTCGGGTGCTGGCGGCCCAGGTAGCTCAGCCGGCTGTCCTTGTGAATTGACCGAATTGCCTCCCATTTCATATCCATTTTCAGCTGCAGATCCCGAGATTTTCTCCAAATTAGGAGATGATATCTCACCCTTTGGCATCTGATCTGTATCCGGTTTCGCAGAAATGGGGCTGCTCCGAGCACCATAGCTTGAGTTCTCCGGTACTTGCCTCGGCCTCTTTCTCTTTGGAGCTGCAAAACAAACGTGAAAATTCTAGAGTTTTAGCCATTTCATATCAAAAAGATGAACTGAAATCACATTAGGCACACTCAATACTTACCGACAGCTGAAAGGGGGCTAGAATTAGGCCCCAAAATGGGATTAGTAGTTGAAGTAGAATTAGAGATCGGCGATGAATTACGTGATTTTGCATCGCTGTTCAATCTATTAATTTCTCTTGAATCCTCTTTCTTTGATGAAGGGCCTTGTGATTGAGTCATCAAACCATATAACACCTCAGCAATTTCAATCTCCAACTCCTCAGGATTCGTAGAACTAGGCTTCAATGAGACTTTGGGTGGCTTGAGTTTCGGCCCAGTATTGTTAACACTATGCTTCTGCAGAGTACAAAATCAGTGTCAATTAAAATAAAGAAAACTAGAAATCTGAAATCTTTCAAGAAGATTGAAGCCTCTTAAACACTAACAAGCTTCTTTCTAATGGAAGCATTGGAAGAAGACGGAGACATTGGAGCCGCTGGCAAAGGCGTAGATGTTGAAACGAGGCCCTGTCTCACGGGAGAACTCGGCGCTTGCCCGAGAATTTGTTCCCCTCCGGAAACTCCACCACCGCTATTGTTATTACTACTGCTTGAAATCCAATCATGCGACCTCTTTGTACATGCTTCAGAAAAAAAAAATAGAAAATCGTTAAAATCAAATATTTGACCAAAAATCATGAAGAACAAGCAATCAAGAAAATATACATGAATTTTCTGAGGTAATTTCTATTTTTACCAGAGCGAGCTTTTCTTGGAACAGAAACACTGATCATTTCATCACCGGACTTCCAAACAGGGGGTGCTCTTAAAACCTTGGCAGAAGAACTAGGAGGGAAGCTTTTCCTATGTTGAAGATGGTGATTACTACTTATAATATTACTTGTACTATTACTATTATGTTGTTGTTGACTAAAACTACTGCTATGGCTGTGGTGGTGGTTGCTGAGGTGGCCGTGGTGGTGGTGGTTGGAAATGGAACCCACCGCCGGCGTCAACAACCTAACACCGGTGGCGGCGGTGGTGTTTTCTTCATCTTCCTCATCCTCATCATCGTTCACACTCTCTTCTGAAGTTTCATCTCCAATATCTTCTCTATTGCTCGTCAATCTCTCAGCTCTTCTCCTCTTACTCCTACTAGACCTTTCTCTTAAATCTCTCTCCCTTTCTCTATCTCTCTCCCTTTCTCGTTCTCTATCTCTCTCCCTCTCTCGATCTCGATCTCGATCTTTCTTCACTCTATCCCTTAACCTTACAGATTCTTGTAACTCCAGTCCCCCATCTTCATCTGCAAAACAAAAAAGAAAAAAAAAACAAAAAGCTCAAATCTTTAACAAAAACTCATATAGGTAACTGAAAAGGATTCAATCTTCGCGAAAAAACACAATCAGATCTGTTAAAATGATTTTTTTGTCTACCTGGAGAGTCTCTGAGACTGTTCGTTCTGTGTCTTCTTCTGTTGAAGCCATTAGAGCCCACAATACTAGCTCTTCTGGCTTCTCTATTTCTGTCCATTACTGACTTTTCCACGCTTTGTAATCAGAATTTGAGCTTGACCCAGATGAAGTAATCCAATCCGATATCTCATCAGAGGTCAGTTATAGCATAATTCGCCGGAAAACAAAACAAAATGAAATGATAATCGCCGGAAAATCAAGATTCAGTACAAATCCGGCGGATAAAACATCAATCTTTTTAAAGATCTTTTCTGAAAATGGGCTCCTCCTCTTTCACAAATCCCTTCCCGTGCTTTCTTTCTCTCCCCTATTTCTTTCTTTTTCAGCTTCTCTAGCTGCTGATTTTCTTTGTTTCTCCCTTCCTCTCTCTCTCTCTCTGCCCCCTATAAATGAACCTTTTTTTTCCTGCTATCTCAATCTCATCATCTATTCAGCTGTTGGGGGCTATTTCACATCTACAAAAGCCCTCGTGGAAACCTCAGATGCACTTGCTTTGTCACGCAAATAAATCTCAGCCCTCAATTCTCCAACTCATCGAACGGCCCAAAATCCGCAGTTGCCAACATGGCGGTATTCTCGACCCTTGATAAAAACCAAGACCACCCTTCACCGCTACGTGTCAGTTTTCACTTCCTCCTCAAGCTTCCATGTTTGTCGTTTAAAAATAAGGAAGGCATTCTCCTTACGGCTCTAATCAATTGATGGAGGAAGGTATTTTGTAATGATTTATGTGTATTGTTTCTAAATTCTAATATAGTTTTATCATAATATTTGAGTCGTACATTTTTTGAATAATTTATACAATATAAAAATAAATACACTTAATATGTATTAAAATTCTATGAAATAGTGTGAACGAAGTAGTGTGAGTAAATAAAAGTGGGACAAAAATTAAAAATCTTATCAAATTATTCATAAAGTTATTGAAAATCGTATATGATTGAAAACTCTATCAATCACCATTTAATCAAGTCTCTATCAATATTTTTTATTATGAATATTATTTTTAACAACATGTGAGTATCTATACTCAAGTATAATTAAGCAATAAATATATTACACAATGACTATATGACATAATCAATTTATTAGAATAAAAGATAAAATATAATTTTGAAATAAAAAACACAAAAAAAATGATATTTTATCTATTTTTCTCTCAATAAAACACGATAATATTAAGTTAACAAAGTAGGAGAAACACTGTAATACTGAAATGTAAAATTGGTCTACTGAAATGCATTTTATTAGTTTTCATGTACATCATAAGCATAAATGAATTGATAGAGATAGAAAAATAGAGGCGATGTAGGGGCCTTTTTTTTCAGTTCTACGCTTGACCAAACAAACAAAGCCTTGAAGACTTGTCTAAATGGGGGGTTGGGGTGACTGGATTTAGCCGGTTGCAACGGTGACCTTGGTAAAAGCAACATGACGATCACAAGGAATCTAGGTGACCGCAGAAAATATCGCTAAAGCCCCGGTCAAAATTTCATTATTTTTCGGTTTCACATAAAATATTCTTTAATTTTTAATTTAATATATTCCCCCACCCAAAGAATAATTGAATTCAATAATCATTTTTTATTTAGAAAAATAAATTGAAGGCCCAATAATTACGGCACTTACTGATTAAATGTAATTCTTAAATAGACCAAATATAATAATACCTAATTAATTAAATCAGAAAAAAAATTGAGAATTTAATAGTCATTAATAAAATGGACTTAATCCAATCCAGTCTAAAATGACCATGGACTGAGCATACAGTAGCAACAAGTAGTTTATTTTACTGAAGAATAGGCACCGTGGGGCTCACTTTGAACGGCTAAGATTTGGTTGGCGGGTGGATGTGAGAAATGTCACCCGTATGATGGAGCGGCGACGTGGAGGGTTTGGAATTAAAAAAAGTCCTAGCTGGCAGCCGGATGCAGACAGGTTTGGTGGGGGCATGGAGAAATGGGACGGATCTGGACCGTTGAGTTTTGAGTGATCGCACGGTGGAGGAGCGAGTAGAGTGGAAATAAGCTGGAGTCACGGTCACGGAACTTCCGAGATGTGTGTGGGTCCCGGAGTTGTCTTTTTTCGTAGAAGTTTTTATTTATATAATTTTTTTTCACTTTTATGTTTAATTGTGACGTTGTTGCGGTGGAACCTCAATTTTAAATTAATTTGAATTTTGTAACTTTTATATTATATAGTACATATAATATGTATATAAAATAGTACCTATAGTATGTATATAATTTTTTTTTTTAAATATACATTTATAATTAATTACAATATATATATATATGATATATAATACAAAATATAATAAAATAAAGATAGAATATATCTATTAGAAACTGCCAAATGATGATTATCATATTACTTTAAAGTGTCTATCTATTTTGTATTCATGTGGTATATTTTTTAATTGTCGAATAATGGGTACCAATGGGTCCCACTAAGCTACGATCCTACATGCTCCACCGCTTGCTTGCACCTAGTCAACATCGCACTCGCATTTCAAAAACCAATCTCATATCTAAAATTGGGAAACAATAATGAAGAAATTTGAAAAATAAAAATAAAAAAATATCTCTTTAACCAAAAAAATCTATTTTGGAGAAAAAACAAATAACAATGGAAACGGCAGCCCGTTCCCTTCAATTGCATCACAGTGGAATTCATTTTTGCAGTTGATTAAATTATTATGTGACAAACGTTTAATTTCACAAAATTAGTAGAAGTATGGCTTACTTTGAGAAAATGTGATTTTCAGTTTGATATATTAAATTATATAAAAATTTAAGTTTTGAAACAATCATGTACGTATTATTGTAATTACTCCAAAAACAAAGTCCAGACTCATTGAGAATTAAATCAATATTTTTATGATTATAAAAAGTTCACTTTTAACAAATGGACCTCTGGCTGTAGTGCGTGTAGCCACGCTCATCTTGGTGCATTTAAGAGTGTAGCACTCACCTTGAGGATATTACCACTTTCATATGTCTCCCTTCAATTTAGAAGACAACAGTAATGAGACTATCTATTGATCATACAAAAATGATATCATTTATTTTATTTTTTTATAATTTAAATTTTATTCACGAACTAATTTTGAGAGATGATGATATTTTTATTTAATAAATCAAATATGATCATAATTTATATATGATTAAAATAAAATTTTTGAATTACGATCAACATTTTCACCAAACTCACCAACCCCTTCAGGTCGTAGGGTAGAAACCCCGAAAAAGCACCGCAAGTTCTCTTAAACCTGTAGGGTAGAAACCCCGAAAAAGCACCGCAAGTTCTCTTAAACCTGTAGGGTAGAAACCCCGAAAAAGCACCGCAAGTTCTCTTAAACCTGTGCTTCCTCCGTAAATCTCTTGTGAATTTTTTCTTTTTTTAGTTGTTATTAGTTCCAGACATCATTAGACATCGATATATTTAACCTCATTTATTTTATTTTTTGGTTGGAATATGGACATCCATTGCCAAGTTGTATACAGATATATAATTGAAGATTGTAAATACATTTCATATGTCAAGCAAATATAAGTAGTTAACTTTGTTCTATTGTGATCTATTTTAAAGAATGATTTCAACATAGAATGGTAAAGAGATGTAATAGTATTTCCAATATTTATATCGTATGCAACGGTAATTTTGTCTTTCTCATGTTAGCAAATAACAAACAATTAAATTATATCGTTAGTTGTTAAATAAAACGATGATATTAAGTACGAATGATGATGTAGCATATTTTATGCATGTCATGTTTAACTTAAATATTATTGTCCTAAAATGATCATAAAATTATTTGTTACGTAATGAATCTAATAACTATATCATTATACCTCTATTGTCAATATCTAAATCAAAAATTTAAAATATGATATTGCTTCTGTTGGCACCAAAAGAAGAGCATTTCTTCAATTTATTGGATTTGTAATTTCCAATGAGATTGTCTTTTTAGACGAAAGGATTATATATTTGATAAATGAATTTTAAGCTAAAATTTTAATATAATATGAATTTAAAATTCACAATAATAATGAATATAATAACTCAAAATAAGTATTAAAAATATTTAAAATTAATTATAATTTCTCACTATGTGTTTAACTCATTTTTTCCCATTAAAAAACTCATGTAGCAAGAAAGACCTACTTTTCATTTCCAAACTTTAGATTGGCCACTTTAAAATAATAATATAATTAAATTAATTTTCAATCACTATTTTTAAAAATAATAATATTATAATATACAAATTTACATTTTCTCAACTTTTATTTAGAATTCCATCTTGAGTCAAACCTGTCCCACAAAAACAAGACAGATGGAATATTATTTTTCATGAGCAAATTTATGTAGGATTTACCTTAGAAAGTAAAAGAAGAAAGTAACAAGAAAATAGAAATCCACTTTTTTTCTTTTTTCTTTTTTTTTTTTTTTGGTGTGTGTGTGTGTGTGTTGATTCCTTTGCCTAGTTTGGGGCCCATAATAATGTTGCTGGTTTCACATTTATTGCACCAAAAAAGCATGTTATCCTACGTGGCAAGGTCGCTTTCCTACGTGGCCACTTCAAATCCCGACACGTATAAAGATCTTATTTTACTTTTGCTTTTTTATCCCCTTGAGAGCATTTTGGATCCTGTTATTGGCTACTGCCCATCAACCACTTTTCTTCTTCCTCTCCAATCACCACTCATCCCCAACCCAAATATCTTCTTTCTTACCGAAGGCAATGATAACATCACCCACCAAATAACATGACAGACAGTTTAAGCGCTCACGTGGCAAGGACGATTATCCTAGTATTAATTATTTGGGGTTTTTCACGAATCATGTAAGAGCGTGTACCCTTAATTATAGTTTAATTAAGTTGGATTAGTCTATAGATTATAATTTTAACAATGAATTTTATAACTAACACCAATTTGAAAGTTCAAGTTTCAAAGACATCATTAATTTTATGCCTAAACTTTGACTTGTTAATCATGGAATATGAGCATATTGAGTTTTTGAAGAAGCCAAACTTATGTCGGATTTTAGCTATTAAAGATTTTTATTTTAGAAATATGTATTAAAATGCATGAGATAGTATTTTTATCAAGTATCAATATTTATCTAGAATTTCGTCTAATTATATACACACACATATATATATATATATTTATTAATTTTCTTAAGAGACTTATATGATTTTTGCAATTTCAAGATATTGACATAGATATTTTATCAATACTGTAATTTTTATTAATTTTATATTATATACAATAAAATTTTAGAAATACACATTTATACGTGTCAATTTGTGAAACAATCAAATATGTTAATTGATAAAATAAATATAATTAAAATGGCTCAAAAATATATAGAAATTAAATCACAAATTTCAAATTATATATTGAAAGTTGTATTCTATGTCAAAAGTCTCACAATAGTATACCTATAGCTTCGGACCAAATCATTAAAACCCATGGAGGGACCTACGACCATATCTAATGACTACAATGCTAAATTTTAAAGTTTTAGGTAATTTTAAATGTGCGCATTGACAACTTTGAGACTTGAGTGGTTGGATTCAAACACCCTATGCAAATCACAGTATTGTCACTTTAACTATACCCCTTAAAAAAATACCATTATTTATGAGACTGTTGCGACCACGTCGGACCATGTAGGACCCACACTCGAAATGGTTGACCCACCACTGCTTTTGCTTTTGTCGCTTGTGAGTTTTTTTTTTTATCATTTCAAAGTCTCCTTAGGCTCCGCCACGTGTCCACCCACTCAATGACGTCATCTCCTCCTACGTGTCTGACCCCCTAACCGTGTGTCTGCATTAAAATCGAAATTAACTTTTTTTCTTAAGACAAAAGGAAGTTGAAAACAACAATACATCCGCAATTTTTCTTTCTTTTTTTTTTAAAAAAGAAAAGAAAAGAAATTTTAAATTGGTTTATTTATTAACAATGATGCAGTAGATTTGAATATTGAAGAATATGCCATCTTGGAATATTAAACGCTCATGTGGAGTTCTTTGCTTATCTTTTGCTTTAGCTAATTAAAAAATAAATCTTGAAAGTGATGCATTAATTAATTGATTGGGGTAATATAATATGGTCATAATTATTATTATTTTTTTATTGGTGGAGGGGGGGGGGGGGGGGGGGAACAATCTAGAGAACAAGAGCTGATGCTCCCTTTTTTGCATGTAGCTGTGTACATGGCTGGCAAGCAAGTTTATGTGGGTATTAGACTTTATATTATTTTATTTAATTTATATAATCACTTTCGTTATCTGCATTAATTTATTTCAATCTTTGTTTGCCTCAATAGCCAAAAGGGTCATTTTCAATTATTTAAAAATTTTGTTGCTTAATCTTGAATGAGATTATATTCACCTTGGTGGATGGTGGTTGATTGTGAATGGCAACAAGCCCATCAAAGAAATTGGCCACTCGATAGTAAAGATCAATCCATCTAATATATTAACTAATTCATTATAATTTTCTTTTTGGTAATATTGATATATTAAAATTGTAGGATCTTAAAATTACCAGTATCCTTACTATATTTTTGAAATATATCAACACCAATTGAATATAAATTTAAAAAGAAAATAATAATATTTATTTTCTTACACACTCAAAAAAATAAAATTAAAAAACTAAGAAAGCCAAAGTGAAAAGAATAACATGTCTTTAGCTCTTCTTTTTGTTATATCGAGATTGAACAATTTAATTATTTACTTTTATATATTCTTCTTTTTCTTTCCCACACACACACTCACACATTGTAAAGTATATAATAGTATATAAAAAGTCCAGGAAGTGCGACAAGCGTGTAATGTGATACAGTGACTTTTACACCAAACTTTATTTTTTTTATAACATGTTAAGTTGCATTAATTTAATTGCCAATTTTTTTACTACTACTTGTAATATTGTGATCTTATCTAGGAAAAAAATTGGCACTAGACTACACTAGACGAGGCCCCATCTCCACTTTCATTTGGGGGAATGCACAAATTGATACTTTACTTGAATAAAAAAAAAAAAAAAAAACCTTATAGTACAATTCAATACTCTTGTACTATATGCTTATTTTATAGATTATGTTGAAATCTGTATCGTTTTGACCTTAATTAATTAATAAAATTAGAATTAAATACATTATTTTGATAGTGGAACAAGACAATCTGGCTTGCTGTAGCATATATTATTAAAAAAAAATTGTGTGGGGATAAAAACATTATTATTTTGTATTTTAGGTCATCAGATCCCAAGCTTATGTGGTGTGGACAAAACACCAATCAAATATTTGTGGGTTTTTTTGGGAATTTTTTTTTATTTGGCCAGGTGGACATGGATTTTGGTGAGATAGGGTTTCTTTAGTGTGTATCGAAAGAGAACTCTAGGCTTCTTGTAATAATGGGCTTATTTATCATGATTGGTGTCATCAGCCCATAAAAGCAAATAAAATAAAATCGATGGTTTATTAATTAATTAAGCTAAATAATACAAGCCCACAGTTAGAAAACAAGTTTAGGTTTGAAGATGTTCCTTTGGAAACTCCAATGTTAGCTCACGCAATAAGTGCTCTTTTGTTTAAGATATATATTTCTTTGCAAATTTTATATTGCTTGCACTAGTTTTTAGGTGACGCATAGCATTTAAAAACAATTAAATTTTATTATCATGAATATCTTGGATTCTATTTTTCGGTTCCTAAATACCTAAATTTCAATCTTAGGTCAGATTCGGATATACATACGAGCGTTACAGTTTGATTTAGATTCGACTCATTGTTGTCCTACCCAAGTTAAAGTCCTCATCGTATTTTGCCCTTCTTTGAAGACTAGCACTATTGGGCCTGACTAAGCATAGGGCTAGTCGCCATATACAAAAGCTCCTTTGTTGTATAGTTTGCCCATTTGACAATGAAAGAAAACCCCAAGAGGCCATATGCGGAGTATGGAAGCCCAACACAAACGAATATGAACATATCCATTTCTGAAGTCTATTCATTTTTTTCTCTGTTTCACTGTAAATTTGGATCTTTGAATTCAAAAAAATAAATAAAATTATTATTTTTTACTTAAAATGATATAATTTTTTTAATTAATGCTTTTAATTTTCCTTTTTGATCTCACTAAATTTTAAAATCCAATCACAGGCTTTTTGGAGAAGCTTGGCAGTCCATCGAAAAACACTCTTCTAAATTGGCAGTTGACGGATAGGCCTAAATGGGTGATGGGTCAAAAGTGACCCACCCATTTACACCCTTTGAAAGTAGTTTGGAGAGTGATTTAACACATTGATCTTCAAGATCAAATTCCCTCTAATTATCAGTCATCTTATATGATAAATTGGAACCATTTGATTATAAATTATGTGCTTTAAGAAGATGATATTTAATTTCCTAAATTATTTTCCTTTATCGCATATAACCAACACGAATAAAAAAATTAAAATATCACAACTATTATTGTTAGTATTTTCCAAATAATTAATTTTTTTAGATAATCTTTTTCTTTTACTTAAACTAACATATTAAACGATCAAGTAATCATTATCAATTACCACATCCTATTAAAATGAAAAGTTATCAAGTTTATCAATATCGTATCTTTAGTTTCTCCTTTTAGAAAAGTGAAAAAGGAGAAATCGCATTAGCCAATGGATTTTTGCACAAACTTATCCCAAAAGCCAACATTCTTTCTCGTGGGAAATCCAAATTATCCTCGCATGAATTTTATGACTTTTAATAATCTTATCCAACCCCATTTTGACATGCTCACCTAAAATTTTCTGCTTTGGATTTATAAACTTGGTCAAAATTGGTGCCCCTACCTTAAATATACGGCTATAATAGTAATTCAAAATTAATTTCACACTTCAAAAACTAGTCAAGATTGAGTTTCAAAACTCAATTTTAAGTTAAAAACTCGTGAATATTAATTTGTTTACGACATTATTTATCGTAAATTGTTGGTTATAAAACTAATATTTATTATAATATATTTTCATTGGAGGAAATTAGGACCCAATACAAAAAGATAAGGTCAATAAAAAAAGCGTCCCTTCTTATCTTTTGCCTGACCCTCAACCAAATGTGTAGCCATCATCATAGAGGAAAAAATTACATCACATGTATGTCGCAAGGCTCATTCATCATTTCTTACAAAGAAAAGTTAGCCATCTCATGTACATTCCATGAATTTTTGATAGCACTAACACTTTAACGTTATGTTTGATTTTTGAATTTTATTGAAAAAAATATTTATTTATTTTTATTTACAAATGATTGTATTTTATACTTTATACTTTGATCCTTTTTTTTATCTCTTCTTTCTCCTTGCCAAAATTTAAAATACATAATCCAAAAATAGCTTTATTCTGCAATTTTATAAAAAATTGTAGAAATGATGCGACATGATACGCTACTTTAGGGATCAAAATGGCACTAAGAAATTAGTTATTTTTCATGCAAACTAACCCTTGTATTTTAAATGATTTTAGCTTCATTTCCACACGTTCAATGATGGCGTGCTATTTTAAAAGATGCAATTCTTAATCTCCTAGCATAGTTGGAGTGAGGGACTATTAGGACAGTCGCCCAAGTCTATATACATATAAATTATATATATAAATTTTTTAAAATTTGATACTTTACCCCTTTAAAAATAATAAAATTACTCTTTATATTAGTGAAGAATATCTTTTTACTCGTCTTTTTTAAGGAAAAAAAAATTAATTTATATCACTTTTGGAAGTTAAAAATTCTGATTCCATCCCTATCTGAAAAAAAAAAAAAAAGAAAGATTAAACGCAGCTGAAACTGGTGAAGGCCTCAACCCAGCTAAAAAGGCCATTGTTTTAAAGTAAATTAAAAAAAAGGGCGAAGGACATGGAAAAAGAATCGTTCTCTCTTCTTCCTTGTTAGACCAACCAGATACCATGGCGGCAGTTTTTGACCGTACAATATTCGACTTACCATATTTAAATAGTTAAAGCCAATCACGACTGGACAAATTGTTTTTATTTTTTTTATTTTCAGACAATCTTATAATTATCTTATATAATAAAGATAATCACGATATCATTAGATTTTCCATATCCCATAACTAAAGTCCATGACAAACAAATAATAAAAAAAATGAAGCTATTGAATCCTCCCAATCGACTAATATTTGTTTTCAATGGCAATCAATATAATTTTTAAGGCAATTATTAGTAGCAGATATTTTGAGGGTTATGAGTGAAATTTAGAGATGAAAGTATTCTTTCTTTTTGTTTGATTGTGATTAATATTTAATTTTTTAAAAATTATTTAAAATTTATTATTTGAGCTGTTTGTACCGTACCATTTATACATAGTATTTTAATTTAAAATTTTAATTCTTAAAAAATATGATCGATTCCTCTAATTAAATGGTTCTCGCTTCTCTTCTCTTTGTTTCTGTTCCTATCTCTTTGATCTCCATTTGCTATGGAGAACAAATGAGGAAATAAAATCAATTAATTTTATTTTTTTAAAAAAATTAATGCACTAACTCTGGGATACTTTTCCTCCTATTTTTTCAAATTCAGTTGCAACTACCACTAAGAAAAAATGGATCTCCTTTTTGCGAATAATAGTCAAATTTGAATATTTTTGACTATATGCTACCCCTATGGGCAATTAAATTGACAGCAACTCCTAGCTAATTAAATTTCTCTAAAACATCATGCATGCTACAAAACAATACTTATTTTCAAAATTTATTTATTTATGAACAAAGTGTGACGTCATAAAAATCACAAGAATATGATATTGCATTTAATTCAGACAAAAAACAAAAAAAGAAAAAAAAAAAGAAGAAGAGAAGAACATAAGAATTAGGTATCTGTCTAAGACAACGCTTAGCTATGATTATTATTCTGTTTGTTACGGAGACAACAAGAATTGGAATGGTATTCATTAGGTATCAAAAGGTGTCTGATGGTTAACTGATTATAACTGTCATACAAATATTAGTGGTACTCAAGTCACAAATGCTTATGATTGGAAAATGACAACGTTGTTGGATGTCTTTTTAATTTTATTTTCAAGAATATCAGTCTATTTTTAAATGCTTTTTTTATCTGAATTATAACTTTGGTTATTAACAAATAATATTATGTAAGAAGGCAATAATTTATTGTGATTTGCAACGCCTCGATATTAAGAAGATAGAAAGAAAAAAAATTATATGGATAAAGTTTATTTTTTGGACCTTAAAAGTTAAAATGTCTCTCTAATTTTTGGAGAATGGATAAGCTAAGAATGATAATTAATGGAAAAGTTGCTAAATTTCTTTGTCATTTTTGTAAGGATTGTCGATTAAATCTAAATTTTTTGGTGTTTTATGAATCTATTCTTCACTTATTTTGTTGTTAATAGATCATAATAATTAGGATCAAGCCACTTATTTTGTTGTTGTTTGATTTTAATTAGTGTAAGGACAAGTGGAAATGTTTTGATAGAATAACGATAACATTTTAAATATAAACTATAACTCGTTAGATATCAACTTCGTATCAAGTATGACTTGTTGTCATGATTTTAATATCTTAAAGAATGAAATCATAAACAAAATTGTTGAAATTTGATGCGCATATATATTAAATAAATCCTTATAAATAAATTTTTTTACTAGGTATATTATGTTGATCACATGTCCACACATGTACATGATTCTACCATATCCTAACAAAAAAGCAAACACACGTCACAAGAAGCTTTGTCGTAGGTAACAAAAATCAACATCCAGAATTTAAAAAAGGTAAAAATTTGACCAATCAATTAATTAATATTTTTGAACTCTGTCACAAGATTTCATTATTGTTGAATTCATATAATCATATTTTTAGTCTGTCACCAGTTGTTATCTATAAATAAAGTTTCTCTGTGTGACATGAGAGTAGGTAGAATTGAATGTCAAAAAATGCATCAATTCAATGCAATTCGTAGTATCTGTTCTTAATTTGAAAAATTTGATTAAATGCCACAAATCACATAATAAATATAATTATATTTATCATGATTAATGATTTTTATATATTAATTATATGATAAATACAATTGTTCGGATAATTTTAACTTAGTCAGACCTCTTTTAGATAATTTGACTAATTAAATTAAATTTGGCATCTACACAGCCCACCAGCTACAATTAGGTAAGGATAGGATAAGATAAAGAGCTGATTGTTTCTGAATTTTCTTCCAAAATAACCATATAAAAAAAAATAGTAAGTACTTATCAAATCGTTATCATTAATAATTTCACATAACCAAAATCTGCACTAAAAGTCATATATCCAAAAGTTCCCCAAGATTCTATGTGCAATTAAATAATTACCATAAAAGAACATGAATTTCTTTATTATCCGTGTGAGAGAGATACAGAGACGTGGGTTGACTGCACATATAGCCGTCAGCTAAGGAAGAAGAAGAAAAAAAAAATCCATTCAATTATGTGGCACGTGTAAAGATGCCTGTGGTATTGTGGGGGTGCCCACTCATAGTCCCCACATCCCATCCATTTCTTGATTTTTCATTTGTCTATAAAAACCTCATCATTTCTACCTTATTGTATTCTTATAGTTTCATCACTCTAGGGACTCCTTGTTCTTTCTTGTCTTAAATTTCAAGAATTTATACTTACATAGTGTTATATATAGATATAGACATACATACACATATATACAGAGCTTTGAGACATGGCCGGAGGCGGATTTGCGGCCTCATCGGGCGGCGGAGGCACCGAGTTTGAGGCGAAGATCACCCCTATAGTTATCATCTCTTGTATCATGGCGGCCACCGGAGGTCTAATGTTTGGCTATGATGTTGGTGTTTCAGGTTAGTTTGTTTCAATGTACCTTTTTATGTCTCAAAATTCAGCCTATTGGCATGAAGATTTGTGTAGCATTTTATCTCTAGTACTAGGATATAATTTTCATGTGATGGCCTTAGTAATTTGGCTTAATCTGAAGTTGTACAAAATTATCATCCATGGAAAGAATTTGGATTACCTAAGTTTTGATGGAAAAAAGGTCCTGGATCAGGATATGGGTTTTGAGACCATAATTATTTTCATCCCCATTATTCATTATTAGGGACCCCTTTTTGCTATGTTCATTAATATGATCAAAAGCCTTTAATATTAATATATATTTTTTTTAACAAGCTGATACATAAACTTTACAACTACTTTTCTGAATTTATTTCTAACTACACAGAAAAACATTGTGATTACATTAATTTATTATAATTATAACTACACAGGTGGCGTGACATCAATGGACGATTTCTTGAAAAAATTCTTCCCGGTGGTGTACCGGAGGACACAGGATCCTGGATTAGACAGTAATTACTGCAAATATGATAATCAGGGGCTACAATTATTCACATCATCACTATATCTGGCTGGTTTAACAGCAACTTTCTTTGCTTCATACACAACAAGAAGGCTTGGGAGGAGGTTAACTATGTTAATTGCTGGTTTATTCTTCATAGTCGGAGTTGTTTTTAATGCTGCAGCCCAAGACCTTGCTATGCTCATCACTGGCAGGATTCTACTTGGATGTGGAGTAGGTTTTGCTAATCAGGTACGATGATTTCTAACGTTATTTTTATCAATTCACTTCCATTGTCTCGATATATACATAACTGAGTTTATTAGAATCTCAGAAACTCGATTTTGGTCTTGTAATAGATGATAAAATAAGTTTAAGTGACTCGTCTCTGAATAATTTGAGTTCAACCAAACCTCAATTTCAACAGAATTTGTGTGTGTGTGTGTGTCTTTGGAAGGGAAGTCAAGTTCTGTTTTGCTTTCTGTTTTTTTGGCCAATTGTGAGTGTAATAAGTATGTTCAAACAGTAGCAGTATCCCTCAGAAATATACTATTCACACTTCAACATCACCTTAGGTTAGGTCCATAACGTCCTAAATTGATTTTCTCCCACATTTTTGTTACAAAAATTCATAATTGGTTACGGTCCAAGTTGAAACTTATTGTACACTAGTTGATGTGATACCAATAAACACATGTTAATCATCATGGGGGCATTTTTTGAACATATATTGGGCCCAAGACTTGTGGAAACTGCTTCTTAGAGCCTTTACACAATAAACATGGTTCAGTGTAAAAGTTTACTTTGTATTTATATAAATTCAAAATATTTTTTTTTAGATGTCAAAAATAGATTATTACTTTATTAGGGAATGATTTTTCAATTATTTTGCATCTTAATTTAAATGAAATGAGCGATCCCAAAATCTAACCTTAAGAGAGGGGATGAAAAATAAAATAAAATGATATAGACGAAGATATTTCGTCTAGGCTTTAGGATGTACATGTCAAACCTAAACCTCATTTTAGGATGTGGTCCTATTATTTTGTACTCAGAGATGAGTTCCAAATTGCCATTAATGAATGACTTCATTTTTTAGTTAAAAAAAATAGAAAAGACAAAATAGTGTCCTTAAGGAGGAAAAACATTGGCTAGAGATGACTATGTGGTCTGATTCCTCAACCCAACTTTCTTTGTCATGCTTTAATAAATTTTGGCATTGACTAAGTTGCATATATATTATTAAGACTCTTTTGGAACCCAATATTAAAGTATCATAACTTTTTAGCTTGGTGGAGTATGGAGATACCTCCAAACCCAATTTCCTTGCACCTTCCTCTTTACTAACTTTATTCTTGGCAATGGTCCTGTCTATGAATCATTGTCATGATCTCAAACTCTTTTTTTTTTTTTTTTTAATTTTTTTTTGGATTTTAAAATTAGTATCCCCCTCAGTTCAGTGTTTACATGGTTACTTTTCTAAATATCCTTCCCCTTTTTTACACTCTTTTATTACTTTTGTTTTATTTTACCTTTTTATATTATCCAGAGAAAGGATGTGCTTGCCCTGAAATTGTGCTGCTCTTCAGAGTTTTTACTCAGTTGCATCACCTGCCAAACTTGAAAAAAAAAAGTAAAATTAAACAAAGGAAAAGGAAAAAAAATTTGATCTTTTTATGTGATTTAGAGCTAGGGAGAGAAGTGTTTTCGTCACATCATAAATTTATTTTCATCACTCAAAACTCACAAATTTTCCCCTTAGATTGAAGCGATCATTTTTTTAAAATTTGACTATTGGACATAAGGATCCGTAGTATCTTTTGAGATTATTGTTTGCACGAAATTATTTATTTTCAATTGAACTGAACTTACGCAAACACTTTTTAATCACCGATTTTAGTAACCTAATAAGACCTCGTTTTCATTGAAAAAAATGGTGGAAAACATTTTATTTTCTCTTTTCTCTCACTAAAATTCTAGATTCTGACCGTATATGGTCACCCTTTGTCGTGTTCCACTAGTACTTTTGTTGTTCAATTGTTTTTGTCCTATTTCTTGTCATCATATAATGTCGTTCAGAACTCATGGCATTGAAAATGTATTATGCATGAATATTTCAGGCTGTTCCGCTGTTCCTATCAGAAATTGCACCCACAAGAATACGTGGAGGGCTTAACATTTTATTCCAACTTAATGTCACCATCGGAATTCTTTTTGCCAACCTTGTCAATTACGGCACTGCTAAGTAAGTTTTTTTCCTATAATTATTTATAGTTTATTCTAAACTTACTTAGAGAATTTGTTTATGCTGCAGTTATTTGCTTGAAGTTAAAAGTCTGAGGATGATAAGTTTGTTTATTCTTGATTAAATAATCACCATCATTCTATTCGTACACTCGTCACCTCACCTGCATGGAAGTTGTCTACTTTGTCCAAAACAGACACTGTTTGTTCAAATCTTTGTTCAAACTTTGGTTGCTTACGTTGTTTGGTTTGACTTATACAACATTTCCCAAGAATCTAATTATCGACTTTTTTTGACTAGTAAAAAAGCTTTAGTGATTAAAAAACTTACGTCTGTGGTCAATAATCAAGAGAAACACAAATTCTACAATGTGGGCAGTGAACTATTGATTTGCTTGGACATGAACATAAGTGAAACTTGTGGTCTCATGAGAATAGATCTTGTGATTGACTAATATTTCTTAGTTTGAATATTCTACTGGATTGAAAGTATTCCAAGGCTGGAAAAATTGAAATTTCTTGATTCAGAACAATGATTTATACTAGATTAAATATTTGGTGCCAATTTGTAAGGGGAACATACTTATCGTGTTTAAATATCAAATTCAGCTCCAAATTTTATTGAACTGATACAACTTTAGAATGTGATGAAATCGGCCTAGTTACACTTGTTAAAGGGAATAATTTACTTTTTTTTTGAATAATTGAAAATAGTAAGTATTCAATTGGACGTAAAAACGTGACTAGATTGGTTTTTTGTAAATACTTTCAGGACTGATGGGAAGAAAAAGGGGATTTTCAAATGCAAAAATAGGATTTAAATAGATTTAGAATTTTCTGTTACAAATTTTATTGCATATTTATTGCATTGCATCATTTGTACAAATGGCTAAAAACATGCTTATGCAATGCTCTAAACTTTGTTATTCCTCTTCTCATGACAGAATCGAAGGAGGATGGGGCTGGAGGCTGTCATTGGGGCTGGCAGGGATCCCTGCCGGGCTCCTGACTATAGGCGCGCTGCTGGTTGTCGACACCCCCAACAGCCTGATTGAGCGCGGTTATTTAGAGGAAGGAAAAGCTGTGCTGAAGAGGATCCGAGGCACTGACAACATCGAGCCTGAGTTCTTGGAACTCGTCGAGGCGAGCCGGGTAGCCAAGCAAGTGAAACACCCTTTCAGAAACCTGCTCATGAGGAGGAACAGGCCTCAACTGATCATTGCTTTGGCTTTACAGGTTGGTTAAATTCTGATTGAAAGCCCGCATCTTATATTGAGGAAATGACATTTTATTTACTTGTGCTTTAAGAAAGAAGTACTTATGCCTTGTGCTTTGAAAGTGCTTTTCTCCCTAGAATATTTCCATTGTAGTCATTCAAACACTTTTGATTTTGTTCTTGCTGCAGATTTTCCAGCAATTCACAGGAATCAATGCTATCATGTTCTACGCGCCTGTCCTGTTCAACACTGTTGGATTTGGGAGTAATGCAGCCCTATATTCTGCTGTGATTACTGGTGCAGTCAATGTACTATCCACCGTTGTATCAATCTACTCAGTCGATAAAGTGGGAAGGAGAGTGCTCTTGCTAGAAGCCGGCATCCAAATGTTTCTATCACAAGTGATCATAGCTATAGTACTAGGCATCAAGGTGAAGGACCACACTGATAACCTTAACCATGGCTATGCAATTTTCGTTGTGATCTTGATTTGCACGTTCGTGTCTGCATTTGCTTGGTCGTGGGGCCCTCTCGGGTGGCTCATCCCGAGTGAGACTTTCCCCTTGGAGACACGTTCAGCAGGGCAAAGTGTCACGGTGTGTGTCAATTTGCTGTTCACATTTGTGATCGCACAGGCCTTTCTGTCAATGCTGTGCCATTTCAAGTTTGGGATCTTCCTGTTTTTCTCGGGTTGGGTTTTGCTGATGTCGTTTTTCGTGTTATTCTTGCTGCCTGAGACAAAGAACGTGCCGATAGAGGAGATGACAGAGCGGGTTTGGAAGAGGCATTGGCTGTGGAAGAGGTTTATGGATGATGACTATGCAGATCAGGAAACTGGGAAGGGTAAAGGATTCAATCCTGATTCTCAGTTGTGAAAAAGTATCTAGATTTTGAGTTATGCTAGGAGTCTTGACATAAATAATTGAATAGACAGACTATATATACACAAGAGAGGGGTTTCATGTGTTTCTCTATGTGACCTCCTATGAAACTCTAATAGGGCCAAATGGTTACTTGAAATGGTTAATGTATCTGCACCAAGTTCAAATAGAATGCACCAGAGCAAGAAATTTAGCTTCATTTTGCATTGAAAATAGTATCAGTTAGTTGAATTTATTCCTTTTACTGAAATGGGATGGATGCAGTTATACAGTCCAATACATCACAAGTAAGATCCTGTCGGATTATGAGTTGAATTACAGAAGAGCAAAAATTTCTTGTTATGCTCGATCACAAACTACAATAATGTGGGGTATTTACTACTGTGATATCCTAACCCAAAAAAATATTGATATTAATGCCGAATGAAACTGATGATGGGACGACCATACCATACAATTCATGCAATTAATAGAAAAATGAAGGAATAAGTTTGTAACAAGCAGAGGTGGAGTCAGAATTTTAGTATAAGGGGACGGAATTCGATTATCAAATTATTATTTTTTTATATATAAAATTATTTTTTTATTGATTTTTTTTAACTAATTAGAAGCTTAAATGTAAATATAAATATAATACATTATACTTACACATAAATATTTTATATCTATTATATTTGCACAAATATTTGAACAAAATTAACTTTTAAATGAAAATATTAATCAATTCTAATTCAATACAACACAAAATAAAAATTAATTTACAAGAATTTGAACATTATTTCATAACCATTAACCAAATTAAATAATTTTTATATCATGAAAAACCTATGCTTATGATTTTTTGTGAAATAAAAATTAGTATAACCTCAAATAATAAGTAACAAAAATGGAATCAAATAAGTTAAAAACTAAAAACTAAAATAAAAAAATCACAATAAGGAGTAATTTTTGACTAAAATATTCATATTTTTAGAAATTTAATCATAATAAATTTTAAAGGTTAGTACAAATACCTTTTACTTTGTATTAATAATAAATTATATTACCTAATTTTTTTGAAAAAATAAAATTTAAAAATAATTTTAGAACATCTCTAAATTTATTAAATTTACATATTCGAAATAGGATTATGAAAATTTGAGGGGACGGTTGGAATGATTTAATTATTTTAGAGGGAGTAAAATTTTAAATTTACTAAAATTTATATATCAAAATTATAAATATAAAAAATTGAGGGACTGACTGCACCCAGCCTCTCTATCGCTCTACCATTGATAACGAGATATATATTAGAGTTCATTTGAATATGATATGAGGCCACATTTACACGCATTTTTTTAGTATTTTGGTGAAGGAATCTTTTTAATATTTGTCCATATTTTACAAGAAACTTGATATGTCACTTTAGACAACATGGGGAAAAAATGAAAGAATATCTGCTATGGCCCTCAACATATGTTGCTTCAGAACATGTTGTTGTATGGTAATATATGTGACCAGACTAAGATTGCTCAGTTGATCAATCTTAAATTGCCCTCAACATATGCTGTCCCCAAAATGTTTTGGCAATATGACCAGACTAAGATTGCTCAACTGATGATTAATCTTAAACAATGCTCAAACCTGATGCGCTTTAACTGTAGATGAGAATCAGACAGAGTGAATGAGCAAGATTGCTTTGGTTTTGGAGGTAAAAATAGGCATAATATACCAAGAGTGCCAAGGCTTATATGCTCATGCCTATTAAGAAAAAGTTTTTTTGCTGAAACTTAATCTGAGCAATAATACAATTGAATGTCATTATTCAGATGTTCATATTGTATGCACCATCCAACCACCTTAATATATTCAATCATTCTTTCCTTTCAAGTCTTTCAAGCATTGTTTCTGAAGTTAATTTAGTTTTTCTGTTTTTCTCCAAGTATTTTTGTCAATTTTGATTAAAAAATATTAAAAAAATCTCATTTTCATATATACTATTTGTGACTGAATATCTCTTGCCCAGAAATTCAAACAGCTTAGTATTTTGTACATGAGGCCCATTTGAAGTAAAAGATGTGTGATTCTTGATATTTAACTCAAACTATTGTGCTAACTGGGAAGTTAAGTCTTTTGTGAAAAAACAATAGAAAATCAATATACTATGTATTACATTAGAACTGGAGTGTCCTAAACGCTAATTAACATGGACAGCTAACCATGCCACTTCTGCTCTTGACTACTTAATCTTGAAAAGTAAATGCCTGTGTTTTATTTTTTATTTTTAGCCATTCATATCACAAAAAGTAAAGCATTAAATAAGAGAAAAGGGCTAATTTCCTTGAGGCCCACTTTTCACCAAATTCCTTAAAGACAGTAGTCATTATCAGAGGAAGGGTCCATTCTGAAAGCATCCAAATCAACATTCAAAAAGCCCAAAATTTTATAATACTGACATAAACCTCGCAAACAATAGAGAAGAAGAGTATCTTGAGTTCTCAAAACTGATCAGCCTCATCAGAAAGTTGACAGGTTTTGCTGAAAAAAAGAGAAAAAAAAAAAAAAAAAAACCCACAAAAAACCGAAAAACAAAGAAGAAGCCCATGGCCTCAAATCTTGAAAACAGAGCTGTGGCAGTTTTGTGTTTCATCTTTGTTTGGTTTCAGCTGTCAACTGGAGCTGTTTATAAGGTGGGAGATTCTGCTGGCTGGACCACCATTGGCAATGTTGATTACAAGCAGTGGGCTGTTACAAAAACCTTTCAACTTGGTGATATAATCGGTATATATACTGTCTTTTCCTCTTCTCATTCTGTGCATGCAAGTGTTCTTTCCTATGCTGCTTTTGTTTTTTGTCTTGGAATTTTATGATGTTTTATAGAATTATATTACTATGTTTCTGTTCTTGGTTTATCCATAAAATGATATTCTTTTTCTTGGAAATTTCCCTCGTTTGACTGTTTACTACTTATTCTCAGATGAAACTTACACGAAAAATTTCACCAATTTTGGAAGATGGGCTATTTTTGAGTAGTTTGTTCCGTTCAATTTGCAAGCCGGATTTTTTTCTTTTCTTTTTTAAATTCAATATCATCACGTCAAACATCAATATACACTTAGTAATTATTTTATTGATGGTATTGAAATAGAATATAAATAAACAGTTTGAAATCCATACACACTATCATTTAACTTTTCTACCTGAAAATACAATTCGGCCTCTTTTGCGTTGTTTGTTTGCCTGTTCAAGCTTTAGGAAAACCCATAAGTTTTGGTCCCCGTATTTCTGGTGCTTTGCCTGCTTTAAGTCATATTCCTAGTATTACATGGACCATAAACATTCATGCCAATCCCGAGGCATGACATTATGGATTCTAACAATGATCATGTTTCATCATATGCACCCCGCGTGCACATTAGAGCACTTGAAATGCACGAGCAAAATCACGAGTGACTATTAGTACTCATCTAAAGGCTCGAGGATCAAGCTATGGTAGGACCAAGTAAATTGAGGCATACTGAGACAGTAGAGTCCAGTAAAACTTTCCTAGATTTTGTTTTAGTACAAAGTGTAGTTATACCTTGTAATTCATCATACTTTTGAGTTTGATTGGAAGTTTGGATCCCAAAACAATCGTAAGTCTTTTTTTTGTGGGATCGATATGAGTTCCATGCACAAATTCCACAAATCAATATCTATGGCGAGTATCCTAAAAATCAATATCTGTGGCAAGGGATGATCTGCCAAAGAATATTTGTTCACGGTTCTACAATTATCTTGCCCACACCAGTGTTTAGAACTACGTCATATCAGCACAATGTAGATTCTACTGTAGACGTGACGCCGTACTCACGGTTTGGTGTGATAAATTTTCCATACACCAGTGTCTATTCCCTCTCAGTGATTGTGTAGTTGGATTCCAACTGTCAAGTGGAGCAGGTGGGAGTGGCCTTTGCGGTCAAGATTGATAGGCTGCAAATATACAAATGAGGTTGAAAACTTTACTGATGATGAGCCAGCCATCGTGCAATATCTGGTGTCCACTATAGCCCCATTAGGCACATCCAAATACCAAATTTTTATCTACCAACATCCAACTGACTTGCCAAAAGTGCACGCCTTAATGATGACGGCCACAACTTCAGCATTGGAAAGAAATGTATTTACCACTAGAACTGGGTGTCCACATTATGCAAAAATGCAAAATCCTGTTAACCCTTTTTAACCCAGAGAAAAAGAGAGAGTTTGTCCAATAACCTTGGTCATAGAAAAAGTTCCCAGTAACGTAATTATAGTGAAAGAATACATAACTTTTTTCCCTTTTGGACCATGAGTTTAAAAAGCTTAACATTATCAATTTATCATATTGTGGCACTTCACAAACACCTAAACAATTGAAATTACAAAGTGAAAATATAATAATGGGCCCCGCGTGCATGACAGTGGGAAGTATAAGGGGAAAGAATGTGAGGATTTTGAGTTCGATTTCATCTGGTGCCAGGAGTGTCGCTTGTCTGTTGCCTCTCCGGGGTCCTATCCGCACTTAATGTGGATTTAGAAGAAGGAATAACTTATTCAAAAGTTCGACCCGAATATTTAGAAGCTCGCTTACTGAATTTATCTAAGAACCGAACCGGGTGAAGACCGATCTTTCTTAGGATTAGTTCGGGTGCAAGTCTGAAACCTGGGTTATAAAAAAAAAATTAATAATAAAATAAATAATATATATATATATATATATAATAATGGAGGGAACATGGTATTTCTAGATGCATATGTACTTTGTGAAAATTGGAATAGATATTCTTGGTTTCTTGCTGTTAAAATTCAGTTTGTCAGAGGTTTAGTTGAAGAGATTTGGTACCTAAGGATTGATCTTTTAAGGTATGGAATGTTATCATATGAACACACATGCCACCAAAATGGTTGCTAGAATAGAACTTTCCAACAAGAGAGGCAGATAACATGAGATATGTCTAGGAAAATTTTCTAAGTCACTTTCACCAAGTTTATAGGTCCTTGTATGGCTATAACTTATAAATATGAGACAGGGAAATCTGATTGTGACCTATACTTGTACAAAATAATTGATGTCATCATCCGCCAAAGTTTCAATAGCTACTAGTTATTTTCTTGACTACTAAAGATGCCCAAACAATATGACTCGTGGGGAAAATGCAAATGAGAAATGTGGGAACTATCTGAAAACACGATATAAAGGAAAACAGATTTCCAAGATTTAGACAAACTTTTGTAGTTTAGTGTGCATCATCACAGCCTTAGTGCAAGTTAAATCAAGGATGTTTTGATTTGATGCAATAAATGATGACTATGAGGATAATCTAGCTTTTATATATGGATTTTGTAATTATGCGTAGTTTAGGTACTTCCCTATTCGATACAAAAAGGATTAGAAAATAGAGAAGTTCACTCAAATTTTCTGTAATAAAGCAGTGCAAGAAAGTGTCCAAACAAAGAATGGATCATACATCATCTTTTTATGTAATCATGATATTGCGCTACTGATTCTTATAATGTTATCAGTTAAATCAGCTTATCTGACCAACTCTTTTTTGGCTTATATACCTTGTTTCAGTTTTTGAGTACAACCCTCAGTTTCACAATGTGATGCAAGTTACGCACGCCGAATACAGGGCATGCAATGTGTCATCCCCTATCTCTACTCATACAACTGGCAACGACTCCATCACCATCAAAACTCATGGTCACCACTTCTTCGTATGTGGTGTACCTGGTCACTGTCAAGCAGGACAGAAAGTCGACATCAATGTTCTTCGTGCACCTTCATTAGCACCTAGCTCATCGGGATTTTCCTCTCCAGTTCCTGCAGTTACGGTACCTGTACCTCCTCCCAGTGATGCAGGTCCTCCCTGTGCTCTGAATATGCCATTTGGGAAGCTTGGACGGCTGCTTCTGATTTTGCAGCTATCACTTGTGTTTTATCTCAGTGGGTAAGTAGACTCATTCTCATTCAGATATAAGATTTCTTGGGGATGCTTTATGCAAGTAGATTGCCACTGGACTCATAGATCGTGGATGAAGAAAATTCAGCATCTTTTACTTCTAAAACTAGTGATGCAACAGTTATCAGGGCGAAAATAATTCAGTTAGTTTTTTCCTTTCTTGATTGACAAATGCTGTATACGAAACCATATGAAATCAATTTTCTTGTAAGAAAAATGATAATTCTTACATTTCGGATTGAAGAAGTATTGCTACATTTCCCTGAGATTCTTCCACTTTGTGCTCATAAGCCATGCTGTATAAACTATAAAATCTTCTGCATGGCTATTTTTCTCTTTTCTTTTTTCTACTTGATATCTCATTGTACAGCTCTGGTTCATTCACAAAAATTGCATTTCAATCAACTGGAGACTGGAGCAAATATTAGTAAAAAAAGATGGCGCAATGAAATATAGTAAGCCTGTGTCTACATTTGTTGCACTATACAAACACAACAGGAGAACAAATATTCTCCCTATTCAATACATTTTACATTTGGAGCGAGTTAAAAAGAGCAAATGGCCTACCAAAAATCGGTACAAAAAAACAAAATTAAAAAATAAAGGATTGTGCATAAAAAAACCTGAACAAGACATCTGAAAGGAATGAGAGGTCCAATAAATGAAAAATCATTCTGCCTAATGCATAAAAATTCCAGTCTTGATTCAGTAGTCAGACTCAAGTATCATTCGCCTGTACTATCAATTCAAGAAATTTATTTTGCCTATTTTCCCATAATCTTCTAGCTGTTCTTTATTGAAATGGAAAACCTAGAGGGGAAAAAAAAAGGGAGGGCGAGAGGAAATAACTTCAACTCTTCATCCCTGTAAGCCTACTCAGGTCATTTCAGAGTTTTTAACAACTTCTTTTGCCATGAATCTCTTCCAAACTGGGTGCTTTTTCCAAACCCTCTCAGTCATTGCATCAATCGGCACACCCTTTGTCTCCGGCACCAGAAACAACACAAACAACCCCATCACTAGTATCCATGCTGCGAAGAAGAAGAAAATATAAGCGCGCATGTTACACAACATAGACAAGAATCCCTGAGCTATGACAAATGTGAAGAACATGTTCGTGCTAACTGCGAATGCAAATCCTGCAGTTCTTGTCTCTAATGGGAATATTTCACTTGGTATCAGCCAACCCATAGGACCCCATGACCATGCAAACGACATTACAAATAAACACACAAGCACCACCACTGTAGCAGCAAGGCCTTTGTCAAGTGAGCCTGTGGGCTTTAAATGAACCTGCAGAATTGCTCCAACTGCAACCTGCATTAAATTTATCAACCAATGCTAGAGATTTCAAACACATTGCTCCATACTAGTTATAATTTGTATTCATACTACTAAATTGCATTCATGACTAGGTAAGTTTCTGAACTTCTGTTCAAGAAAATAGACGGAATAAGAACATACTCAAAAAACTTGCTATTAATCTTAGAGAACAACATTACAAGCCTGTTCCACTAAGGTTAAAAAAAATAGCTTTAAAAGGTTTGTAGATGATGTAAACAGGGTATAGAGAAGCATGTAAATATGCAGCCAAAGAGATAGTATAAGATAACAATATAGGATAAGAATGTATCACCATGCATATGAGCATCTGTACACTAGCCTGAAGAAGTAATTTCCTCCTCCCAACCCTATCAACAGCAACAATTGAAACAAAGGTGCTGAATACATTGACAATCCCCGTGATGACCGAAGAAAGCAATGAACTATCATTCTTGAATCCAACAGTTTGGAACAGAACAGGCGCGTAAAACATGATTGCATTGATCCCTGTGAACTGCTGGAAGACCTGTATCGTGATGCCAATTGTCAATGGTGGAATGCTGGCACGTTTCATGAGTTTCTTGAATGGATGCTTGACTTTCCGGGCTATTTCACAGGCTAATTTGATCTGTTCAAGTTCACTTTCGACATCATCAACACCCCTAATCTTCTGCAGCGCTTGCCTGCCTTCTATGTCCTTGCCACGCTCAATTAGGCTCGAGGGAGTCTCCATGATGATAAATGAACCAATGAAGAGGAAGAGGCCCGGAATGCCGGCTACACCTAGTGCTAGTCTCCATCCATGTGGATGTACCGATGAAACAGCATAGTTAACAAGATTTGCTATGAGGATCCCTATTGTTATAAAGAGCTGGAACAGAATGTTGACAGCCCCCCTGTGCTGTACTGGTGCAACTTCTGATAAGAAGAGGGGAACTGACTGCAAGTTTTGAGATGTCAAATTCTTTGATCAGAATCACCAAAATTTCAACAGCTTCATCACCCTATTTTGTGTACAGAAATAGAACGAGCATCAGATTTGTATATTTACAGATTTACCTCATTGCCAAATCCAACTCCAATTCCAAATAATATCCTCCCAATAATTAACACGGCTTTGTTAGGTGCTGCTCCACTTATTATAGCTGCAACAATGAAAAGTAATGAAGCCAATCTGATTGTGGGGCGCCTCCCAAGCACGGTGCAGGCTTTTGATGCTCCGAAGCTCGCAACAAGAGCAGCTAGATACAATGAAGATGTGAAAAGCTGAAGCAACTGATCATCATATTTGCAGTAGTTGTTTTCCTGGGCATGTTGTTTCCTCTGATAAATAGAGGGAAAGAATTTCTTCAAGAAATCGTCCATGGAGGTAACCCCTCCTACAACCATTACCCAAAAAGGAGTATTGGGTCGATTGCTATCACGAAAATTTATCATGGATACAACTGTTCTAAACTGTGACGAATTCTAACTTTATATCCACACATTATTGTAGAAAAAGATCTATAACAGGTGAGTTCAGCATATGCTGACAGACAGAAAACGTGACCAGGAAGTGGGAACTACTCCTCTTTCTGGATTGAAACATGTCGATTGGGCTGCAAACAATAACAAAGTGCTATACAGAGTATGAGTTGGAATGCACATACCTGAAATTCCAATGTCGTAGCCAAACATTAAGCCTCCGAAGGCAGCAAACATCCAACACACTACAACATAGGCAGTGATTTTTGATTTATAAGGCTGTGGGGAAGGCTCCACACTTGCCATCTTTTCCTCCCTTAAATGTCACTCTGGTAACACACAAATTAATACAAAGTATCTCAATGCTTGCATTTCATGAATCTTGCTTTTTTGGAGTGGAAATGTAAACAATAAAATGTAAGCATTTACACTCAAAAAATATCGGAACTTAAAGGCTCATGGAGATCATGTTTATGTGGTAAGTCCTATTATGCAGCATTGCCACAAGAAGCCCGAAACCGATAAAGAGGATCTTTGTGATTTGGGCACCATACATAACCGAATTCATCTCATTTCAAGAAACTAGGCGCAAATGACGATACTAAATGTAGGACATATTAAGGGCTATTAACCAACAACATGCTAATTTGAGGACTAGCTAGCAAGCAAATTCAAGATAAGTTTGGCCCTTGGACCTTACGGGTCTGTCTAGTTTGGTTACACGTTGAAGACTTCAAACCCTCTTTGATTATTAGATTTATGTCTTATGTGTCCAATCATCCAAAACAAAGTCAATAATTACAAAGATACAAGATACTGGTTGATTTAAATATTTAGTAGAGTGGAGGGTAATTTCATGATCCCAATTAGAGCGTATTTGGGTGAGTCTGTGAGAGTGATGTCCCTTTATATTCGTATTGCTCGCTGGTCAGTGCTAACTTAATTTCGGATCATACCAATATGTTATACAATATTTAATTTGCTAGAATATATGTCTATAAATAAACTTAATCAATTGAATAAAACAACGGCCGCTCTCAATTAAGTCATAACATAGACCAATATTTCTTATTTGAAATGATTCTACATGTTTCAACGTGGGTTTGAATTTTAAAATTTTAATAGAAGAAATACATCCATAGGTAAGCCTAACTTTTAGCTTTCGAAGCTTAATGGCAGATTTGCTAATCATTATATGATTAATTCCGTTAATCAATTTATGTGTTTGACTCATTCCACTTAAATGACCTTAATTTCATAGGATGTAAATTTTTCTGTTTTGCAATCTACTCTTTTTGGACACTCTGATCCTCCATTGCAATCATATATAGTAGTATAGTAATAGGAGATGAAATATCAGAATCCAAACTACTTTTCGGACAACAAGAACGGGGGATAAAGACAAGATCACTACACTTGTTCCTTTCTAGATACACACATTAGAGTTGCACAGGATAATCCGTGTAACTTAGGCTCCTTAATTTGATGAAGTATGATTAAAGTTTCTTTCGATCCAAGTAATATACTTAGTTTTGTACTTACATGTGTTAAACCAAAATATTGTTTTGTGCAATATTATCTTCAACTTTTTTCTAATTTTTTAGTGATAGGAAATCATGGTTATTGCATGGCATTTAGAGAAATTAAGTTTGAGGCTCTCTATTTGCATGGTCAAATTTTACGTAGGATAATATCATGGATTATAATTTCAGATCTAATATTTCACTTATCATTAGAAACCAGTGGATCCAGCTTACTAAATTATCAATCCTAATGTTTCACTTATCATTTCATCAAATATATATAGATATATATTTCACTTAACATATCTTATTAGATAAAGCCGGCACCAGCTTTTAATCTCCAAAACATTTTAATCCACACAAAACATTTTTATTCTCATGATATTGGTCATAAATTGTCAAAAAATGTATGCTTTGCATTTTCAGGAGCAGTAAACTGGAGTCAACTCCTTAATTGTGGTAATACAAGGTTCATCTTTTTCTGCCCTGTTGAATTTGACTTCAAGTCCATTAAATCATCTGTTCTATACCTAAATAACCGCTGAATTTTATAGAGTTTACCATTAATAAAAACTAAATTTCTCATCCGTCAATTATCCATACTTTTATCCGACTTTGGAGTGTCTAAATATAGTAACAGGTTGGACTATAAAGGGCAAATAGTAAACAACTTTGGTATGGTTATTCATATCATCTACAGAGGGAAATAAAACTGGAGAGTTAGGGACAAAGATTTCTATAGCTCTTTGTCTCGTCCTCTCCCCCCTGCATATATGTAAATAGCTTTGCAAAAATCAGGACAAAAAGAAAAGGACATTTGTGTGTAGATATTTTCTTGTAAAGGATATTCTGAGTTTGAGAATTTTGTAACATAAATCTTCTGGAATACTTGGAGAAGCAAGAAAAAAAAATAAAAAATGGCGAGCGGCGACACCTATCATTACAATTCTAAGGTCACTCCCTATGTGTTTGCGTGCTGGATCCTTGCAGCCTTTGGAGGCCTAATGTTTGGTTATGACATTGGCATTTCAGGTATTACATAATAATTTAGATACACCAATAAAATATGTAGCAGTATAATTTTGAATCAGCATTTGAGAGGTAATATAACACTTAATCAGGGTTCTAACAATTTCTTGTTTTCTTTGGTGAAATGTTGATCAGGTGGAGTAACTGCGATGGATGATTTCTTGATCAAGTTTTTCCCCAAAATATACGAGAGAAAGATCCATGCAAATGAAAACAACTACTGTAAATATGATGATCATATGCTCCAACTTTTCACATCTTCTTTGTACTTAGCAGCACTTGTAGCCAGCTTCTTTGCATCAAGGGCCTGTAGCCTGTTGGGACGCCGGCCGACAATTCTTATGGCATCGAGCTTTTTCATTGCTGGCGCCATCTTCTGTGGCATCGCTGAGGCCAAGTGGATGTTAATTCTTGGTAGAATTCTTTTTGGCATTGGAGTAGGCTTTGGAAATGAAGTAAGAACACCATATAAGTAGTATATAAACTCTAAATATGGCTTGTGTATTTTTATCTCGATGAAAGAAACAGAGAGATTGCAACAGGATATATGGGGAAAGAAAACACTGACATTCTTGAAAAACTTTTTGTAGGCTGTTCCCTTGTTTTTGACGGAAATTGCACCGATACAACACAGGGGGGCTGTCAACATCCTCTTCCAGCTCTTTGTGACAATTGGGATTTTCATTGCAAACCTGATAAACTACGGCACCTCAATGATTCATCCCAATGGCTGGAGGGTTTCGTTAGGCCTTGCAGCAGTTCCTGGGTTCGTCCTTTTTGTAGGGTCTTTGATCATCACAGAAACTCCCCCTAGCCTAGTTGAGAGGGGCAAGGAAGAAGAGGGAAAAGCAGCCCTGAAGAAAATCAGGGGTGTTGAAGAAGTAGATGCTGAGTTTCAGCAAATTGTTGCAGCCTGTGAACATGGCCGACAAGTGAAGCATCCGTTCAAGAAATTGTTCAAGAGATCTGCGGTCCCTGCTCTTATAGTTTCCAATAGCATTCAGGTCTTCCAGCAGTTTACAGGGATCAATGCCATCATGTTCTATGCTCCTGTCTTGTTCCAGACTTTGGGATTCAAGTCTGATGCCTCCTTGTTGTCGTCGATCATCACTGGTTTGGTTAACGTTGGTGCTACTTTCGTGTCTATCTACGCTGTTGATAAGGTGGGAAGGAGGAAGTTGCTTCTCCAAGCTTCTGTCCAGATGTTGATCTCTCAGGTACATTCTTTTTTGCGACCTTTTTTTTTTTTTTTTTTTTCTCTCTTTTTCCTAGCTATGAATGAGTATTTCTTGGGTTATTACGAAAAACGGGCTGTTGTCAATCAGTCGCTTCGTGATCCACATTGGTAATCGAGTTTAAAGAAAATCTTGAATGATATCACAATATTCTATGGCGGTTCGAGCTATCGACAGTTCAAAAGGGCTGAAGCCCCATCCACAATCAACTAATATCATTGAATTTCTGGCCTTCAGGTTGCAATTGGAGCAATATTGGTAACCCACCTGAAGGATACAGGGTCATTGGACAAAGGCCTGGCAGCTGTGGTGGTGGTTTTAGTGTGCACATTTGTGATGTCCTTTGCATGGTCATGGGGCCCAATGGGGTGGCTCATTCCCAGTGAAATCTACCCCATTGAGACAAGAACAGCAGGTTTTGCCGTCGCAGTGAGCACAAATATGATCTTCACATTCATAATTGCTCAGGCTTTCCTCTCCATGATGTGCCATCTGAGGGCCTACATTTTCTTCTTCTTCTCTGCATGGATTCTGATAATGGGGCTCTTTGTTTTGTTCCTCTTGCCGGAGACGAAAGGCGTACCGATCGAGCTGGTTGAGGAAAGGGTTTGGAAGCAGCATCCAGT
Source organism: Paulownia fortunei (assembly GCA_019321725.1). Lineage (NCBI taxonomy): Eukaryota > Viridiplantae > Streptophyta > Magnoliopsida > Lamiales > Paulowniaceae > Paulownia > Paulownia fortunei. Next base: position 2,559,227 of record CM033123.1, on the reverse strand, counting down.
GTGGAAAAGGTTCTTCAAGGATGATGGAAAGAGCTATGAGGTGGCATGAAGAAGAATATGAATATAAGAGGATTTTGCACATAGTGTTCTTCCGGGATGAAATAATTTTGTTTTCATTATTTTTCTCCTTCCTTTTGTATTTAAATAACTATTGCACGTAGTGTAAAAAAAACTCTGTTTTGGGCACTTCTTGTTTTTTTGGTCATCCAGAATGGTTTAATATTAAAAATTGAAAATTAAAAAAAAAAGCATCATATTTGTAAAAGATGTGTTATATTTCCTTGTTCTAATTTAGGGAGGAAAAAATAATAATTATGGTCTGTAATTAAGGGGGAGTGGCATTTTTGGTCTTTTTAGAATAGTAGAATAGGCGTTGGTAGTTTAGGTACAATAATTTTTATTTTTTTGCATTGAGAACAAATTTGACCAGAAAATTTGATTCTTGATGGTATAAATCACATGATTGGCATGTGATTTTTAAAATTGGGGACTTATCATTTCTAGTCGAAAATTAGCACACAAAAACTGACTCTCCCTCCTAATTTATAGGACTAAAATTATCATTTCCTCCTAATTTACAATATTAAAATTGCAAATTTCTAGCACACAAGCCCCAATCCTAATCAGCATGAAATGGGCCGTTTTGGAGGAAAAAAAAAAGCTCTATCTCACTTATATACACAAAAGCATATTTAAAACCCTCCATCTTCTCCAAATTATAAAATTTGGTCGCAACACGACAACTATAGTTCAATAACTTACGATATGTATAATCGGTCAAAAATAGTTGTATTATCTCAAACTTGTTATTATTGATTATGCGGTTTAATCACTTTTTATTTTATTTTACATAAAGATTTTCATAGGCTTCATTGTCTAATTTTGACTTGAATTATATGAAAAAAGACTATAATACTTAAAGTATAATTAATTCCATCTATAACCTCAATTTTTATCACTATAGTCAATTAACCCTTGTTCAAACCCTAACCTCCCCCACCCAAAGGTGAAGTCTCCAGCACCATCCGTCAACGCCTACTATATCCAAAATATATGTATAAATATGAATTTGGAATAAGGGATGCATATTATTGAGATATGTATGTGTTTTAGATTGAGTGTAGTGGTATGCACAACTAGGGTTGATGTTAGGGTTTGCCTAATGAAGAGACATAAAAACTGATGTTAGCTACAATATGGGATGTGGGTAAAAATAGCGACAATCAACAATTGTTAGGAATGAGAAGAATAATAAGAATAGCGTGGAAGAAAAAGAAAGAACAAAAAATAAAAAGTTTGTAATTCAATTTCAAATTAACTAATTTTTTTAACTTTGAAAAATTTAGGATTAGGAAAAATGTGGGGTTTTTGTATATTCTGTCAATACAAGTGAGAATGAGCCTAAGTTTTTTTTATACACCACACTTGCATATTGATTACGATTGGGGTTTTTGTGATGGAAGTGACAATTTTAGTATTATAAGTTTGTTAGAAATGATAATTTTAGTCTTATAAGTTTGTTTAATACATGTTGATTTTCCTGCCAAAATTAAAAAAATTTCAATTTTAAAATTCACATGGCAGTTACATGACTTTCTCCAACGAGATTCAAATTTATCCTAAATACATGAAAATTAATAATTATTGTACCTAAATTACCAATTCCTATTCTAAAGGACAAAAAAAAACCACTCTATTTAATTATAGGATCAAAATTGTAATTTTGCCAGAATTGATATCGACACTCTAAAAATCTATATCTATACTATTATAAATATGTGAATATTTCTTCTAATTCTTGATTTGATTAAAATACCTTTTTAATATTATTAATATTAATGGTAGTTATGTAATTTAATAATTATATAATTTTGAAACAAATAATGCTTGTTTATTTAATTAGCCAATGAGGTTATTGAATAATTACAATAAGAGAACACCAAGAGTCAAATTTATGTACTTGACCTTTTGTTTTCTCTTTTGTCTATTTATGTATTCATATTTCGATTCAATTATTTTGTTAAATGAATTTTTTTAAAAAATAACAAAATTAAATAGTTCAAATTTAAATAACAAAATCTAATTGTATTTTGATTTTTTTTTTTAGTTTGGTAAGTTAAAATTAAAGGAAAAAATGTAAAATTAATTAATAAATATAAAATAAGATACACATTTTTTTTTATAAAATTTGTAAAATTTAAAATTTGATATTGGATATGGTTTGATAAATTGAAAAAATAAAACATCAAAATTAAATGGAATATCAATTTTTATGAAAATAAAAATTAAATGACAAATTGAATTTTTTTGTTCGATTTTGATAAATACCGAATTTTCAGTTTTTATTTGATTCTGTTGGTTTATCGAATTTTGGTCACTCTTATAAAAAATCACATTGAATTATAAAAAAAAAAATTGACACAATATATAAAAATTATTTTATTGTAAAATATGTCTATTTAAATAAAGTAAATATATCTCACAATATTCAGTCTAATCATATTCATTAAAATTAATTAAAAAATAATATTTATTTTTTATATCAATCAAAGGCACATTCCACTGTTGTTTTTATAATATTGGTTAATCCACTTATTGAAAAAATAGAATAGAGTAAAACCTATATATTAAAGTTAATTCATGATTAACATTAGATTTTTTTTAAATTATGAAATTAAATTTGCAAGACCTTCTGAACTATGTGACTAAAAGTATATTTTCTTGTATTTGGGATATAACAAAATAGTTACATCAACTGATGGGATATTTGAATCTTTTAATATATACTTTCTCAACCCACCTACATCTGAATGTTATATTATCTTTATCAATTTGCTAATTTCTTTTGAAAACATATGTGAAAATTATATTCATACTATTTTACCTTTTGTTTTATCTTTTGTCCATTTTCAATTCAATGATTTTGTTAAATGATTTTTTTTTAAAAAGTTAAAATTAAATAACTAAATTTAATTGTATTTTGAATTTATTATTTTTAGTTTGGTTAGTTAAAATAAGAAAAAAAAGTATAAGATTAATTAATAAATATTAAATAAGATATTACAACTATTTAAATAATTTGTAAAAATTAAAATTTGATATTTTGTATGGTTTGGCAAATCAAAATAAAGAATCAAAATCAATCTGAATACCAATTTTTTATAAAATATACATTATAATATTCAGGCTAATTAGATTCATTAAAATTAATATGAATATAATATTTATTTTTTATATCAATTCAAAAACACATTCCACTGTTATATTTATAATAGTAGTTATCATTTTATGAAAAATAGAATACAACAAAACTTAAAGTGCATTCATGATTAAAATTGGATCTTTTTCAAACCATGAGATTAAATTTGTAAGTCCTCTATAAACTATCAGGCTAAAAGTGTATTTTTCTATACTTGGGAGATATGAAAATTATTATATCAATTGATGGAGTATCTGATTCCTTTAACATTTATTTTCTCAAGCCACCCATATCTGAATTTTATATCATATTTACTAATTATAAGTCCATATTCCAAAAGCGATGTTATCCCTTATATTTATATATTTTATACACAAAATACAAAATCTATTTTAATCATTTGGCTTATCTTTTGTCATTGCAATCATAGTAGCCTGATTGCAATTGCATCTGATATTTGAGTTAGTATTTTTTTTTTCATTTTTGAAATTTATGCTAAATTATTCCTGGAATCACTTCATGAGAAAAAATAGATTTTTTGGGTTAATCATTTAATCTAATAAATTTTATTTATACTATTTTATTATTAGTTCGAACATTATAGTTTCGATTGGCTTTTTCTTTCTACTTTTCTTCCAAAATTATTTTCCTTTCTTTGGATATGAATTAGTCACTTGCATTTTTCAGGAATGATATTTTTCCCTAGAATACCAAATTATTTATTATAATATTTAGATAATCCTATACCCGAACTGTCACTAATTACAACATAATGACATTGACAAGATATTTATTATTGAAAGTGCCTCTCATTAATTACATCAAAACAATATTGACAATATATCTACAATTATAAATATCTTTCAAAATACATCGTATCATTTATCCCAACAAAACATACACATTTTTATTTTGTACATATTCTTCAAACTCACTTCTCAGAACACATTCTTCCATAACGCCCTCCTAAAAACAATTTTAAACGAAACCTAACAGAGCCTAAAATTTTCAACTGAATCAAATATAGACAAAAATAAGTTGTATAAATCTCCATATTCTATCATTGCATTCAACATATATATTTTAAAAAAAATTATACATATTGCATTAAGTAGAAAAATTTTTTATACTACATTTACTTGTGTATTTCTTGATCCTTTTACATATTATTCTACTAAACAAATTATGGAATTGATAGATAATTGAAGCATTTTAAAAAGTATATGTATGGGGTCAAATGAAATTAACAATAAATTTTTGGATGGTAATCTAACAGAGATAAAATATTATTATGTTTATATATTACAATACTACAAAGCTATATATAGCATATTTTCAGTTCAATTTTTTCTTTATTTTTATTTATTGACAAAATTTAATTGTATTTTGAATTTATTATTTTTAGTTTTGTAAGTTAAAAGTAAGAAAAAAAGTATAAAATTATTTAATAAATATAAAATAAGATATAAAAACTATTTATAAAATTTGTAAAAATTAAAATCAAATCGAATACTGAATTCTTATAAAAATAAAACAAAATTTCAAATCAATTTTTTTTTGTTTGACTTTAGTATATACCGAATTTTAATGTCGCCTATAAATTATAAACTAAAAGATTTATTGTAATGTGAACTGTAATTTTTTTTTTTGTAATACCTCAATTTATATTCTTTTAAAATACTTAATTTTTTCATGTTAATTTCAATTCATCTTATTTTTCTGGAGATTAGATGTATTTTTAATTAATAAAATTACAACAAATAAAATTACAAAAGTTATAAGTATTATCATTTATATACACTAACTACATAATTTCAAAGTTATTGTTACTACCAAATATCTAACCGACCTGCTTGAAATTCACCATGGAATCGATAAAGGGGTATATTGTGCACTAACAGATGTGAGAGTTTTTTGGATACATAGTAATGCCTAAAGATTTCAAACGAGAATCAGAAACCTCAGTTGAATTACAAGTTGCCAAAATTTTGAAAAGTTTGAATTTTTTATTATAGAACATGGAAAAAAAAAAGCATTAATTCATATGATCTTTCAAATATTCATATTGATATAGATAACATGGATAATAATTTTTCAAGAGAGATAGAAGATAAAATATTAGTAGAAATACATCTAAAAGATTATAAAGTACAAATAAAGTTGAATCCTGTATAATATAAAACTTTGTCAATAATCTTAGATTGCATATAAAAAGACTAGGGTTTCTTTATTGATGGGTTAGGTGGAATACAAAAAAAATTTTTATACCATGTATCATTAACTCATTTTAGATTCAAAAATCAAATAGCAATTGTAACTCCAACATCTAGAGTTGCTGTCGCAATAATATCAGGGGTAGAACAACACATTCTCACTTCAAAATATAAATAGATATAATTGAATCAAATGAGTGCATGATGTTCAAATAAAATTGGGTTGTAGAGCTGTTACATAAAGCACAACTATTTTTATGGGTTGAATCACCAATAACGAAATGATGACTATAAAAAATGTTGATAAACTATTGAAGTTGTAATGGAAAATGATGAGTATTTGGGAAAAAAAGTGAGAGTTTTTTGTGAAAATTTTAGACAAGTATTATTAGTTATTCCAAAGGCAACAATCTATCAAACTATTTTTATAATTTTCGAAAAATTATATTTGTGGCCCAAAATAAAAATAAAAAATACTTTGTTAATGAACATGAGTCGAGGAATAATCCAAACTTCAATAAGTTTAGGAATAATCCAAACTTCAATTAGTTCTTAAAATAGAAAAATATGAGGAAACAAGTGATACTAAGGTAACATTAAAATTCTAGAAGGGATGATTATTGAGTATGTCAATGAAAAAAACTCAATATTACAACTTATTAGAGCTATTTTCCCAACCTTAACTAAGAATGCTCATTCAACTCATTATATGACAAGCCGAGCATCGAGAAATAATAACTTTTAACAGTTTTGATAAACTATTGATAACACAAATTACTATTATGAAAATGATATTTTAAACTTTTTAACTCCAAATGGCTTGCCTCCCTCATAAATGGTGTTGAAAAAAAAAAGTTGTCCTTTTGGCAATTTGGACCCATAAAATGGATTGAATAATAGTACAAGAACGATCTGCAGTATTTCAAGAATAACATAATTAATGTAGAAATTGTGTTTGGATAACATACTAGAAAACATGTCTTTATAGCCAGACTGCCACTTTCGCCAGTTAAAAATAAAGCATATCCATTTCAACTTAGACATAAATAATTATGTATTAAACTTTGTTTTGTAATGACAACAAAAAAGGCTCAAGGACAAATAATTTCAATTATATGTCTTCTCATGACCAATTATATTTTGCTTTCTTGAGAGTAAGTTTAATGTCTACAATCAACAGTTGATTAAAAATATTCCTCAAATGTAAGAGGAAGACGTACACTAAAAATATTATGTATAGACAAGTTTTGAGTGTAGGTATAAATATTTTTTAATTAATATTTTATTTTTATTAGAAAAACACAATATTGAAGTAGGATTCATTGTAGCATAAAGTTTTCATATTTAACAATCATGTAATCATTCAAGTAATTAAAGAAAAAATAATTGGATTATTTATGATGATTATACTCAATTAAAGTAGTTTAATAATATTATGTATAGGTAGTATTGTGCACCTAATACTATGTAAAAAAATAACGAATGATTCTTTAGATCATTGAATATTGGATATGTATTTTACTTAATTTTTAATCCTACACCCTAATTCTTTCACTTAATTCTACATGTATTTATTATTAAGGAAGAAATATAGCTAAATTATAGTTTTATTTATGTTCGTAAAATGGATATTTTTTCAATATTAATTATTTATTTTACTTAACATTTAGATTCTTTCAATTTATTAAATTTCTTCAATCTCTAGAGAATAAATATCACCTACAAAGTATGAGATAGAATAGAGTCTTTTGATTTGTTGTAATGACATATCAATCAATAATTAATTTATAAAATACTTTGAAATATTTTATTTTTATTGATTATATTTTTATTTAATATTTTTTAATTTATGAAATATCTTATAATATTTTAATTTTTTACTTAAATAAATTATTAAATAATATAATTAATTTACTAAAATTATATAAATTATGTGCGACGCACGTATTACTTACTAGTTACTATAAAATGGAGCACCAAGTGGTGATATGAATTCCCATAATACTTGTGGCTCTCTATCATAATTGAAGACCCTTCAGGAGAACTTAGGTTATGCTTTGTTCATCCCTTATGCAACTTGTAGTTGTCAATGACAAAACTTACACCAAAAAATATAACAGTGTTTTTTCTTTCTTTCTTTTTTTCTTTTTAAGAACAATGAGAAACACTGACATTATTCGTATACATGTGAACTGTTTATATGTAAAATATAAAATTTTATGCATATAATATATTACTAGAAAAACTTTTATATTTTGGATATCTGTGCAATATATATAATTCATACTCTGTATATAAACTATGTTATACATACTTTGATAATTATTAATATCCATATCCTTATGTGTTGTTTAGTTTTATATTTTATTGTACATATTGCATATTTTTTTGTGTATTCCAATTATAAAAAATACATTTAAATCTTATTCATATCTTAAATTATATTGTGTATTAATATTATAGATTATATCCCACCTTCGTGATACTTAAAATATCCTAATAATTTTTTAATGAAAGTGACTTTTTTGCCATTTTAAAACTGTACAAGCCTCCCTTGATGTTTGGTCGAATTACAAGAACCTCTTTTATCGTTTGTTAAATTATATCATCATCCTGAAAGTTATCTAGTTTACAAATAGACCTCCAGAGGTTTATTAAAAATATATATGTACATATATATATATATATGCATGTATGTATGAAATATTCTTAAATCTACATCTTAACACAAATCCGTGACACTATTCTTGAATTTAAACTTAATTATTATCTCTTACCGTCCTGCTTCGTCAACATTATGTTCGTGGTCAAGCATAAAAAAATCAAAATTAATATCTAAAAAAGTAAGGCCATTGGACATGGATAGTAAATCAATTATCCATATAACAACAACAATTGCACTATAATGCTCATTAATTAAATAAATAAAAGATAAGTATAGTTTTTAAATTTACTATAAATAGTTTAGTGCGTATTTGTTTGTATTGCAGAATATAATTTTAAAATTTAATGATATGATATAAATATTAAATTTCAAGAAAAATTAGTGTAAATTGGATAAATCTTTGTGAGTTAGACAAATATAAGGGTTAAAACGTGTCATTTTTACAAGTCAATAATGTCAAGGCTAAAATTAAATTCTCACTAAATTAATGATTCACATTGACTTTTTTCGTAAAGGAGAGTAACGATCAAGGTTATACAAATCAATAGAAATAGTTTTTCTTTTTCTTTTTTCCCCTTATAGTTGTTCATTCCCCCTTCAACTTTTTAATGGGTAGACCCCTCGCATGCATGACATACACACAAAGAAAAGGAATATATATAATTTTTTTAATTTCTCAATATGTTAACATTTTCCATAGTGACAACTCATGGATCAAAATTGTAACAAAAATATGAGAATAGGGATGCCAGTATAATAATTTGAAAAGGGTGTTGTACTTCCAATTACACATTGATGCGTATTAATAATTCAAATCCAACCTATGTGAAGTTCATAAATACAATAATCTTAATGGCTCACATGGTACACTCACTCAACCACACATGAACATAATCCCATTATGTAATAATAATAAATATGCATTTTAAATCATTTTAAGGCATGTTATATTCACTTTTTCCTTTATTGGTTAGTAAACTTATTCAAAATTTCTTCTCAAGTATTAATTTTATCGTCGAAAAATTATTGAAACAACCTCAATATCCCTAATAGTTTGTTCGTATCATACAAAACCCAATATTTAATCAAGCACTTGAAAAGGAGTTCCAACAATTCTCATACCACATCACACACGAAACCTCGGGGTTGGTCTAGGTATCATCATCCCATTCACTTACCTCAAGAAAAAGTAAAAAGAAAATGGAGAACATCCTCGCACCACTTTCTCTCTCAATATAAAAGGCCTCAGCTAATCACTAGCTCACTATATCCATTTCTCTTCCCTACGTGAATGTGGCTAGTAGCTACCCTAAAATCATGATAGGAAAAACTAGAAAATATCCACTCCTCACAATTCTTATATAAACAATAATTATGTGGCACGGAATGACAAGTGTTCATCTAATAGGCATTGTCTGGATCGGCTCCCCTCATACATAGTCCACCCACCTGCTAAAAGCTGATATTGGAGAACAATTCATCCTACATCGAATTAGCATGTGAATGACATGTGACTTATAAACAAGAGGCCAACCCCTCTCTCCCTCAAAAGACACCTTATGTTGGGGAGAAATTCACCTCATATTGAATGAACACGCAAGTGATCTATGACTTATATGCAAGGGGCCAGCCTTCTCTCCTTAAGAGGTGCATTTTTCAGGATAAAATCGTGAGACTTCCAACCAAAACTGACAATACCTCTTGAACGGACTCTTGCCTACTTTGTGCCACATTAATCTCATGGGAATTTTTTTGTGAAGTTACACAAATATAAGGGGTTAGAACGTGCCATTTTTACAAGTCAATAATGTCAAAGCTAAAATTAAATTTTCATTAAAATTAATGATTCAAATAGACTTTTTTCGTGAAGGAGAGTAACGATCAATGTTATACAAATCAATAGAAATAGTTTTTCTTTTTCTTTTTTCCCCTTATAGTTGGCCGTTCCCCCTTCAACTTTTTAATGGGTAGACCCCTCGCATGCACGACATACGCACAAAAGAAAAGGAATATATATAATTTTTTAATTTCTCAATATGTTAAACATTTTCCATAGTGACAACTCATGGATCAAAATTGTAACAAAAATATGAGAATAGGGATGCCAGTATAATAATTTGAAAGGGTGTTATACTTCTAATTACACATTGATGTTTATGAATAATTCAAGTCCATGAAGTCCATAAATACAATAAACCTTAATGGCATATATGGTACGCACTCAACCATACATGAACATAATCGGTAATAACTATCAATACTCATTTCAAATCATTTTAAGGTATATCACATTCACTTTATGTTTTATTAGTTAGAAAACTTATTCAATATTTTTTCTCAACATACTAACTTGATCGTTGAATAATTATCGACGAGACAACCTCAATACCTCTAAAAGTTTGTTGGTATCATACAAAATCAAATATTTAATCAAGCACTTGAAAAGGAGTTCCAACAATTATCATATCACATCACGCATGAAACCTTGGGGTTCCGTGTAGGTATCATCATCCCATTCACTTACCTTGAGAAAAAGTAAAAAGAAAATGGAGAACATCCTTGTACCACTCTCTCTCTCAATATAAAAGGCCTCAGCTAATCACTAGCTCACTACATCCATTTCACTCCCCCACGTGAATGTGAAAAGTAGCTACCCTTAAATCATGATAGGAAAAAAGCTAGAAAATATCCACTCCTCACAATTCCTATACAAACAATAACGATATCTGATGTGGTATGGAAAGACAAGTGTTCATCCAATAAATATTGTCCGTTTTAATTGGAGCATCTTACTTTGGCGCTATTTATGAAAATCTTACAACGGCTCCCCTCGTACACAGTCCACCAATAAGAATTCATCCCACATCGAATTACCACGCGAGTGGCATGTGACTTATAAACAAGGGGTTAGCCCTCTCCCTCAAAAAGCGTCTTATGTTGAGGAGGGGTTCATCTTATTCGAATGAGCACGTGGCTGACCTGTGTCTTATATGCAAGGGGTCAACCCCTCTACCCAAAAGACGCATTTTCCAAGATAAAACCATAAGCTCCTAGTCAAAGTTAACGCATTTTCCAGGATAAAATTGTAAGCCCCTAGCCAAAACTGACAATATCTATTGCACAGACCCTTGCTCACTCTGTGCCACATCAATATCTAGATAACAAAAAATAAGAATTTTTGAAAACCATCCCAAATGGACTTCTAGGCATGAAAGTTGATTAGTAAAAGTGTTATGTATTTGATAATTAGTTTTGAAAGGATTTTTAAAATTAATGTAACATCCATTTTTGAATAAGTTGGAATTTGTGATTTCTTAAATTTTATTTCTTGAATTTCTACTGTATGGTAATTGGATGGTAATTGAAGCACTAAATACTTATCAATAAGGACTTTTAAAAAACTCATATTGAAAAGCTTATCTGTATGGATTGATAAGTGGAACCAAACGTTAAAATCTGATGTTTGGAGAAACGGAGGCAGCTAAGAAACGCACCACCATCAATTTTAAACTAGAAGATCATCAAATAGCGGTTTTTCAGCATCTGCTCTCCTTCACAAGACTCTTTGCACCTTCTGCCCCGTAGAATTTGACTTCAAGTCCATTAAATCATCTGTTCTATACCGAAATAACCGCTGAATTTATCTTCAGCGGTATAGTGTTTACCATTAATAAAAACTAAGTTTCTCATCCGTCAATTATCCATGCTTTTATCCGACTTTGAAGTGTCTAAATATAGTAACAGGTTGGACTATAAAGGGCAAATAGTAAACAACTTTGGTATAGTTATTCATATTATCTACAGAGGGAAATAAAACTGGAGAGTTAGGGACAAAAATTTCTATAGCTCTGTCTCGTCCTCTCCCCCCTGCATATATGTAAATAGCTTTGCAAAAATCAGGACAAAAAGAAACGGACATTTGTGTGTAGATATTTTCTTGTAAAGGATATTCTGAGTTTGAGAATTTTGTAACATAAATCTTCTGGAATACTTGGACAAGCAAGAAAAAAAAATAAAAAAAAATGGCGAGCGGCGACACCTATCATTACAATTCTAAGGTCACTCCCTATGTGTTTGCGTGCTGGATCCTTGCAGCCTTTGGAGGCCTAATGTTTGGTTATGACATTGGCATTTCAGGTATTACATAATAATTTAGATACACCAATAAAATATGTAGCAGTATAATTTTGAATCAGCATTTGAGAGGTAATATAACACTTAATCAGGGTTCTAACAATTTCTTGTTTTCTTTGGTGAAATGTTGATCAGGTGGAGTAACTGCGATGGATGATTTCTTGATCAAGTTTTTCCCCAAAATATACGAGAGAAAGATCCATGCAAATGAAAACAACTACTGTAAATATGATGATCATATGCTCCAACTTTTCACATCTTCTTTGTACTTAGCAGCACTTGTAGCCAGCTTCTTTGCATCAAGGGCCTGTAGCCTGTTGGGACGCCGGCCGACAATTCTTATGGCATCGAGCTTTTTCATTGCTGGCGCCATCTTCTGTGGCATCGCTGAGGCCAAGTGGATGTTAATTCTTGGTAGAATTCTTTTTGGCATTGGAGTAGGCTTTGGAAATGAAGTAAGAACACCATATAAGTAGTATATAAACTCTAAATATGTCTTGTGTATTTTTATCTCGATGAAAGAAACAGAGAGATTGCAACAGGATATATGGGGAAAGAAAACACTGACATTCTTGAAAAACTTTTTGTAGGCTGTTCCCTTGTTTTTGACGGAAATTGCACCGATACAACACAGGGGGGCTGTCAACATCCTCTTCCAGCTCTTTGTGACAATTGGGATTTTCATTGCAAACCTGATAAACTACGGCACCTCAATGATTCATCCCAATGGCTGGAGGGTTTCGTTAGGCCTTGCAGCAGTTCCTGGGTTCGTCCTTTTTGTAGGGTCTTTGATCATCACAGAAACTCCCCCTAGCCTAGTTGAGAGGGGCAAGGAAGAAGAGGGAAAAGCAGCCCTGAAGAAAATCAGGGGTGTTGAAGAAGTAGATGCTGAGTTTCAGCAAATTGTTGCAGCCTGTGAACATGGCCGACAAGTGAAGCATCCGTTCAAGAAATTGTTCAAGAGATCTGCGGTCCCTGCTCTTATAGTTTCCAATAGCATTCAGGTCTTCCAGCAGTTTACAGGGATCAATGCCATCATGTTCTATGCTCCTGTCTTGTTCCAGACTTTGGGATTCAAGTCTGATGCCTCCTTGTTGTCGTCGATCATCACTGGTTTGGTTAACGTTGGTGCTACTTTCGTGTCTATCTACGCTGTTGATAAGGTGGGAAGGAGGAAGTTGCTTCTCCAAGCTTCTGTCCAGATGTTGATCTCTCAGGTACATTCTTTTTTGCGACCTTTTTTTTTTTTTTTTTTTCTCTCTTTTTCCTAGCTATGAATGAGTATTTCTTGGGTTATTACGAAAAACGGGCTGTTGTCAATCAGTCGCTTCGTGATCCACATTGGTAATCGAGTTTAAAGAAAATCTTGAATGATATCACAATATTCTATGGCGGTTCGAGCTATCGACAGTTCAAAAGGGCTGAAGCCCCATCCACAATCAACTAATATCATTGAATTTCTGGCCTTCAGGTTGCAATTGGAGCAATATTGGTAACCCACCTGAAGGATACAGGGTCATTGGACAAAGGCCTGGCAGCTGTGGTGGTGGTTTTAGTGTGCACATTTGTGATGTCCTTTGCATGGTCATGGGGCCCAATGGGGTGGCTCATTCCCAGTGAAATCTACCCCATTGAGACAAGAACAGCAGGTTTTGCCGTCGCAGTGAGCACAAATATGATCTTCACATTCATAATTGCTCAGGCTTTCCTCTCCATGATGTGCCATCTGAGGGCCTACATTTTCTTCTTCTTCTCTGCATGGATTCTGATAATGGGGCTCTTTGTTTTGTTCCTCTTGCCGGAGACGAAAGGCGTACCGATCGAGCTGGTTGAGGAAAGGGTTTGGAAGCAGCATCCAGTGTGGAAAAGGTTCTTCAAGGATGATGGAAAGAGCTATGAGGTGGCATGAAGAAGAATATGAATATAAGAGGATTTTGCACATAGTGTTCTTCCGGGATGAAATAATTTTGTTTTCATTATTTTTCTCCTTCCTTTTGTATTTAAATAACTATTGCACGTAGTGTAAAAAAAACTCTGTTTTGGGCACTTCTTGTTTTTTTGGTCATCCAGAATGGTTTAATATTAAAAATTGAAAATTAAAAAAAAAAGCATCATATTTGTAAAAGATGTGTTATATTTCCTTGTTCTAATTTAGGGAGGATAAAATAATAATTATGGTCTGTAATTAAGGGGGAGTGGCATTTTTGGTCTTTTTAGAATAGTAGAATAGGCGTTGGTAGTTTAGGTACAATAATTTTTATTTTTTTGCATTGAGAACAAATTTGACCAGAAAATTTGATTCTTGATGGTATAAATCACATGATTGGCATGTGATTTTTAAAATTGGGGACTTATCATTTCTAGTCGAAAATTAGCACACAAAAACTGACTCTCCCTCCTAATTTATAGGACTAAAATTATCATTTCCTCCTAATTTACAATATTAAAATTGCAAATTTCTAGCACACAAGCCCCAATCCTAATCAGCATGAAATGGGCCGTTTTGGAGGGGAAAAAAAGCTCTATCTCACTTATATACACAAAAGCATACTTAAAACCCTCCATCTTCCCTAAATTATAAAATTTGGATGCAACACGGCAACTATAGTTCAATAACTTACGATATGTATAATCGGTAAAAAACAGTTGTATTATCTTAAATTTGTTATTATTGATTATGCGATTTAATCATTTTTTATTTTATTTTACATAAAGATTTTCATAGGCTTCATTGTCTAATTTTGACTTGAATTATATGAAAAAAGACTGTAATACTTAAAGTATAATTAATTCCATCTATAACCTCAATCTTTGTCACTATTGTTCAATTAATCCTTGTTCAAACCCTAATCCCCCAACCAAAGATGAAGCCTCCAGCACCATCTGGTCAATGCCTACTCTATTCAAAATATATGTATAAATATGAATTTGGAATAAGGGATGTCTATTATAAGATCTGTATGTGTTTTAGACTGAGTTTAGGGGCATGCACAACTAGGGTTGAAGTCAGGGTTTGCCTAATGAAGAGACAGAAAAACTGATGCTGTCTACAATAAGGGATGTGGGTAAAAATAGTGACGGTCAACAATTTTTAGGAATGAGAAGAAGATTAAGAAAGAACAAGAAATAAAAATTTGTAATTCAATTTCAAATTAATTTAACATTTTTAACTTTGAAAAATTAGGATTAGGAAAAATGTAGGGTTTTTATATATTTTGTCAATACAAGTGAGAATGAGCCCAAGTTTTTTTTACACAACACACGTGCATATTGATTAGGATTGGGATTTTTGTGGCAGAAATGGTAATTTTAGTCTTATAAATTTGTTAGAAATGATAATTTTAGTCCTATAAGTTTGTTGAGTATGCATTGATTTTCCTACTAAAATTAAAAAGTTTCCAATTTTAAAATTCACATGGCGGTCACATGACTTTTTCCGACAAGATTCAAAATTATCCTAAATGTGTGAAAATTAATAATTATTGTACCTAAATTGCCAATTCCTATTCTAAAGGACAAAAAGCACCACTCCCTTTAATTATAGGATCAAAATTATAATTTTGCCGACAATCAAAAAATTAAAATAAAATGGAGCACCAAGTGGTAATATCAATTCCCATAATACTTGTGACTCTCTATCATAATTGAAGACCCTTTAGGAGAACTTAGGTTATGCTTTCTTCATCCCCTATGCAACTTGTAGTTGCCAATGGCACAACTTACACCAAAAAATATGACTATGTTTTTCTTTCTTTTTTTCTTTTTTAGAACAATGAGAAACACTGACATAATTCGTGTACATGTGAATTGTTTATATGTAAAATATAAAATTTTATGCATATATATATTATTAGAAAAACTTTTATATTTTGGATATCTGTGCAATATATATAATTCATATGTGTATATAAACTATGTTATACGTAATTTCATAGTTATTAATATCCATATCCGTATGTGTTGTTTAGTTTTACATTTTATTGTACAAATTGCATTTTTTTTTTGTATTACAATTATAAAAATACATTTAAATCTTATTCATATTTTATATTATATTGTATATTAGTAGTATGGATTATATCCACCTTCGTGATACTTAGAATATCCTAACAATTTTTTTTTGTGAAGGTTACTTTTTTGCCATTTTAAAACTGTACAAGCCTCCCTTAATGTTTGGTCAAATTATAAGAGCCTCTTTTTATGGTTTGTTAAATTATATCATCATCCTAAAAGTTATCTAGTTTATACTTAGACCTCCAGTGGTTTATTAAAACATACAAACACACACACACACACACTTATATATATTTATCTATATCTTATAAAAATATGAATATTTCTTCCAATTTTTATTTAGACTAAAATACCCTTTTGAAATATTATTTTTAATAGCAATAATATAATTTATAATATAACTAATTTAATAAAGTTTAAATTAAACTACAAAAGGGCCTAATTAATAGTAGTAAATCTTTAATAGGACTCCAAGAAAAAAAAATTGATCAGACTAAAATGCCCTTTTAATATATTAACTTTAATGACAATAATGTAATTTATAATACAATTAATAAAATAAAGTCCAAGTTAAACAGGGAGAACACTAGCAATAAATAATTTCACATATATCTAATTAATAGTAGTAGATCTTTAATAGAGCTCCAAAGCAAAAAATTTGATTAATTAATTCATTGAATTACCAAAGTAATTCATGCTTTATAATTCTACCACCCGATCTTTCCAACAATAAGAAATTCCTATATGCCTAATTTGTTCCATCAGACTCTTAATTGTATTCTAAATGAAGAATACAAAATGTTGATGATTTTAGACTCTAATTGGATTCTAAACGAAGAATACAAAAAGTTAACGATTTTAACGCTTATTCCACTTGACTTCCATAAAACCTTATTAATTAATTTAGAATTTTTTCCTAATCCGATTGAACAATGTGAGACAAAAAATAAAAAATAAAAAAAGGTAACAAGACAATGAGAAAATTAGAAAAATACAGGACAGAGAAAACTGCAATTTGGCTCAATAAAATTATAAATTAGACTATGATAATTAAGAATAATATAACTGGAAAAAAAAATTAAACATACACCTATTGAAACTCCCTGAGAATTGTATAAGTTGTTTACTTTTAAAAAGAAGGGGCTTTGGAATTTTGAACAAATATTAGTACATTCAATTACATATTTTCTTTTATCTTATTTGGTGTGAAATTATATAAAGAACTTGCATCTACAACGTGAGGGGTGTATACTCTCCGATCATAGGGAATGATGGTGTGTCATGACCTTCCAAGGTTAATACCCAAAAAGATGGTTCTGGTCATTTTTAATATTTTATTAAAACTGAAAATAAGGTTGAGAATAAAATGAACATACTAGAGAGTTCGACTTTATCTAAAGTTAATGTGAAAAAACTCATAAAAGTTTTAGAGATAAATCCATAAGCAGAACTCTTTAAAAGATTAAAGGATCTTCAATCGATGATATTCAGCTCCATATCAAAAGATGTAAAATTGAATCAACAAGTGTATAGTTCTCTTACAGATGATTAAGTTGAAGCTATATGGATTAAAGAAAGTAATGCTAATATACAATTTGAACGAGATATTATAGTCCATGCACATTTAGGTCACATGCACAAAAATATTATTATAGATATGATATGATCATTTGCAATATCAACTTCTTTTTTCCAATGGGTGAGACATGATTACATCAAAACATTAAAAAGCTTGCCACCAACAAATTCACTATTTGAGCCCATATTATAAATTGTGTTCAATCAATATCCACAATCGGTGAAAGTATTGTTGGACAAGAATAAGGCACATAATATCTGAATTTATGTTTATGATTATGTACTGAAATTAAAAGTATTTTTTGAGTAAATATTTCTAATATTTTTATTAGATCAACAATTCTTCTTCTATTGATCGAATTCATGTTTAGTTTTGTGTGATAATATGTTTTGGCATAAGTTAAAATACAAGGCTGCTACTATAAATAAATACATTTAATTATATCTTTTGGTTGAAACTAAATGACGTGCTATATTAATTTGCTTATTAATAAACTTGTATTATTTTTTTTTACAATTTTTACCTAGAGTTCGATATTGTTATACCAAAATCTTGCTTCATTTTCTAAATAGTCATTTTACAAATTACAAACAAGTAAATTTTTTCTTATTGTATTGTTTATTCTCTATTATGCACTTGTGATTTTTAACCCCCGCAATAAAATTGTATATCTTTCACAATTATTTTACAAATAACAAAGTAATTTGCATTTTATTTTATTGTTTCTTTTCTATTATGCAATTGTGATTATATTTCAATGAATAGCCCGATTGATGATGATGTTTTTACAATATCAAGATTTTCTTCTACAGACAATATTTTTTTCAAGAACAAGAAGGATGTACTTATTATAAATTTAAAATTTCTCTCAAGAATATCATGTATGTACCCCTTTTATATAACATGAATGCAATGGAACAATAGTTTTTACCAATCAAATATGAAAGTTAAAATGAGAGACCCGAGGGAGTGTATGTATTCCTTTTATATATCAAGATTTTCTTTTACGGACAATATTTTTTCCAAGAACAAGAAGGATTTACTTATTATAAATTTAAAAATTCTCTCAAGAATATTTTGTATGTTCTCCTTTTATATAACATGAATGCAATGGAACAATAGATTTCACCAATCAAATAGTGAAAGTTGAAATGAGAGACCAAATGGAGTGAAGTTGGCAAAAGAATTATTCTTCTTGTATCATTTATTGGGAGTCCAAGATATATGCATCGCAGATATCTTGATGCATTAGCATTAGTACAAAGATTTGAAAAATCGGATCTATTTATTATAATGACTTGCAATCCAGAGTGGAAAGAGATACAAGAGAAACTGGATGATAGTTAACAAGCTTAACATCGACCAATTTGACCTCAAGAGTATTTCGAGCAAAATTACAGGATTTAAATATCAATTATTTAAGAAGAAAATATTTGAAAATGTAGCAACACATGTCCATGTAATTGAATTTCAGAAAAGGCTACATGCTCATATATTGATAATTTTGAAGTTCCAGGATATAATTTCAACCCTAAATCACTTTGATAGATTTGTCTACGTTGAACTTCTGATCAAGAAAAATATCCTAAACTCTATGATTTAGTTGCATAACATTTTGATGCACGGACCATGTGGAGATAAGAACTTGAATAATTCATACATGATGGATGTAAAGTGCATATATCATTACCCATGGCCATATTGTGAAAGTATGATACAAGGTAAATAGAGATGTCCAGTCTATAGAAGAAGAAAAATAAATTGATAGTTCAATTTCACAAAACTGAACAATCAGTGGGTAGTACCTTACAATCTATATTTCTTATTAACATATAATAGTCATATCAATGTTAAGATATTTTAAGGAGTGACAATATAAAAGACATGATAGAGTGACAACTGATGTCACCCACAATGATGATGAAAATTTAATTGATGAAATTAAACAATTTCAAGATGTTTGGTGGGTCTTGCTCAAGAAGCAATATGGAGAAATTTTGAATTTAATTTGAATGACATATACCCAACAATTATCAACTTGCAAATTCACATTCGAAAAATCACCAACATGTGACTTATTGGACAAATCAAAATTTATAAAAAATATATGGGACAACTTTCGGAGATAAGACAATGCTCACGGATTATTTTTCTATGTGCTTTAAAAGTGAAAAAATAAGAAAATATCTTTATAAGAAATTTTTGGAGCACTATATATGGGACAAATAAGGTAAATATTGGGAAAAGAAAGAAAGAAAAGAGATGTGATTAGGCATATAAATACTGCAAATCTATTATCTTAGATTACTCTTAAATCATGTCAGATGGCCAACATCTTTTTAAGATTTGTTATCAATAAATGATATGTGATGCTTCAATTTTAAAGAAGCAACACCATCAAGAGGTGTCACACCTCTTAAACTAACTGTAGAGCCTAAACAAACTGATACAGTTAAGTCAAAAAATGTTAATTTTTCATCATTACTAGAGTTATGATTTTTAATAAAAGTTTCTATTTTTAGCTCTAAGAGAAAGAGTTTGAACCATTTTAAACACACCATATACATATATCAAAACTGAGTACAACTGTTTATAAAACCATAACAGAGCAGTTTATTTAAAAACAAAACAGAGTTTTCAAAATATGATACAAAACAGTTCGAAGCATGACATATGAACAAATCTCTGTCCGGCCATTCTGGAGACTCAATCAACCTCTAAATCTATACATTACCACCTGTATCACATGAATCTAATTAGCTAAAGGTTCAGTAAGGTGAAAGTGATGCAATAACAAATAACGTACATACAAAACTCATAATGATTAAATGCAGTATTCAATTTAATAACTTTCTTTCATAAATCATTCTTTAGGGCCCTTGAAGTGTGGTACCTAACTAATAGAGATAGATCATGGTTTTCGAAACCTGTTCATAATGATTGGCCAATAAGAGAATTAATACGGGGTTTTCATACTTGGTCTTTCAATCTCAGGTATTAACCGTATTCTATCTTATTCATTGTGGCTTTTCTATACCAATTTTTCAACCTCAAGTATTTACTATCATTTGTTGGGTCCGTCGATCCCTCCCGCATCCGTTGTCTACCCGACCATCAATCAAGTACCATACTTTCTTTTTAAAAATCTCATTATATTATTAATAATGTCATGCTTCATGAACCATAAATATATCAAAGATTGCATCATTTGACAAATAATAACAATCACATTAAAACATGAACAACATTATATGATTCTTGTGATACAGCAAATGAAAGTTTCAACTTACCTCAAGTCCACTTTGTGGCAAGTGAAAAAACCAATTTCTTTGGAAGATAGGATATGTTAAAGGCCTAACATAATCAAATCATGTACCATTTAATATCTTTTTTTATAAATCATTTAGTCTATTCTAGTTAAAGTTCATATACATTTTTCAATCTTTTGTAAACAATTTCATATCAATTACATAACCTTAAAAACAATACATACTCCATATTTTACTACTAATTCAAGACATTAAACATTAGGGCAGCCATTAAATAACTAATAATTTAAACATAATCATTAGGACAGCCCCTAAAATATGCACACAATCCAAATTAACATGACGTAAATTTGGTTCTAACTTAAATTGATTGTACCCTTCAATTAAGCAAACTAATTGCTATTATTTTCAATCACTCAAAGAAACTTCCAAACACAATATAAGCATTACAAAATCAATAGAAATAAGTAAATTAAACAATTTCACAAGACTATCAAATTTGCTAAAAATTAGCTTAACTAGCTTGGTTTTGCCTTCAAGTGCAACTTACTTAAGTTTTCAATCATACAAAAGCATACTAAAATATGTAACCATCCAAGATACTATAAATTCATTATAAGAAATATTGAAAAAGAATATACCTTGATTAAGTTGGAATTAAACTTCAAAATCAACGGTTTCAAGCTTAAAATGATGGAAACTTATTCTAGCTTGTGTTCTATGGATTCATATGGATTGAATTCAATTTGTGTGAGTATGAGAGTGTAGAAATTTAGGAGAAACTTAGGAGAATAAGGGCTGGTCGTTTTTGAAGTGCTTCCACAAGAAATATGGATGAAAATGATTTATTTGGCCTTTCAAAGAGAGGTAAGTGGAGGGTGATGATTGGTTGCATCATGCTTGGTGTCTTCTCATGCCAAAAGTCACGTTCATGGGCTAAGAAGATGACAAAAATTGATGATTTGGTGTTATAATCAAGTGCAATGCGGTTTAGAATGGCTTTATGCAACTTAGTCAACCAACCAATCAAATTGCACCATTTTGCATACTTTTAGTTCTTAACCAAATATAACATATTTCAAGTAAATATTTATTCAATTAATCACTTTAGCATATAACTAGTATGGAGCAATACAAATAATTCATTTCATGACCATTCAACACATTAATCTTCCTTAATCGAAATACTGAGCTTTTTACTGCAAAAAGGGCACTTAAGGAATATGTTAAATCAAGAAATGAAAGTTTGATCTCATATTTCATGTACTAATGCATGTTAAATCATAACTGAAGCATATAATAATAATTATTCATGTTCGTGCAATCATGCTATTTGTATGCCATAATTCGATAATGCACATTGATTAGATGCATATTCATGCAAGATGCTTATTATTGGCTATGTAGGAGATAATTGAGAATTGGGCATTACAAGAGGATTGCTAGAATCTGATCTAAGTGTTAATAAATGTCGAAATAAAGTTATCACTTTTCAAATGCCACATGAATTGCGAAGACCATTTTCAACCATCATGGTATATTGTACATCAACAGATGTGAGAGTTCTTTGGAATACATATTTTGAAACAATGTCTGAAGATTTTAAAAGAAAATCAGAAACCTCAATTAAACTATAAGTTACCAAAACTTTGAATGTTTTAATTTTTCTTAAAGAGCATGGAAAAAATATCAGTTCATATGATCTTCCAAATATTTATGTTGAGATAGATAATATGGATAATGATTTTCAAAGAGAGATACAAGATGAAATGTAAATAGAAATACCTCCGAAAGATTATAAAGTGAAGCTAAGGTGGAACCCTAAACAGCATAAAGCTTTTTCAATAATCTTAAATTACATATAAAATGGCAAGTATGACATTTTTTATCAATAGGTCAGGTAGAACAAGAAAAACATTATTATATAGTGCATTGTTAGCTCATCTTAGATCCAAAAATCTAATAGCTCTTGCAACTACAACATCTAGAGTTGTTGTCACAATAATGTTATGGGGAGAATAGAACATTCATGCTTAAAGATACTAATAGATGCAAATGAATCAAGTGAGCATACTATATTCAAGTAAAGTGGGGTTGTAGAGCTATTGTGTAAATTACAACTATTTTTATGGGATGAAGCACCAATGGTGAAATAATGGGGCTATCGAGAATGTTGATAAATATTGAAAGATGTAATAAGAAATGTTGTATATATTAGACAAGTATTATAAGTTCTTCCTAACGCAATGATCTATTAAACTATTTCTGCAAATTTGATGAAATCATATTTGTGGCCCAATGAAAAAAAATACTTTGTCAAGAAACATGAGGTCGATAAATGATTCAAACTTCAGTGAGTTTTACTTAGAATTAGAAACGGTGAGAAACCAAGTGATATTGAAGGTAACATCAAAATTACAGAAAAGATGATTATGGAATATGATAATGAAGAAAATTTAATATAATAACTTAATAGGATATTTTTCCTGTCTTAAATATGACTGTCCACTCAGTTCATTACATGACAAGTTGAGCAATATTAGCCACTAAAAATAAACACGTTGACAGATTGAATGATAAGTTGATCTCTATATTTTCTGAAGAAGTAAGAACTTTTAAAAGTTCTAATGAAGCCATCGATGATACAAGCAACTATTATGAAGAGTAGACCTGACCATGGTTCAGGAACCGTCGGTTACGGTTCGGAATCGTCGATTCCACGATTCAAGAAAATCCCAACCCTTAACTTTAACTATCAAGGTCGGTTACAGTTTGGGTTCCGGAACCACCGGTCCGATTACGATTACAGTTCTAGTTAACCAACGGTTTCGGTTACAGTTCTGACCCTTATATTTTATTTTATTTTATTTTTTTTAAAAAAAATTGAACTTAAATTTGTAAAAAATATTATTAATTTTTGAACTTAATGAAAAAAATTTAACTTAAATTTGAAAAAAAAATAGGTAAAATTTAAGCATATGGTCAAAAACAAAAGTGACTAAATTAATTTATGAAATTTCTAAAAAAAAAAAATTCATTTACACTGTATTGATAAAGCACAATTTACTAAATTTTGATTTTTGGAGTTAATGTTATCATATAAAATTGATGCAACATTACAATAATTTAATAATAATAAATGAGAAATTGAGAAATAAACACTAGATATTATAAAGTAGCATCATTTACTTATTATTAAGATAATTGTAAAGTATGATAATTTTTAAAATTTTACTTATTATTAAGATGAAATATATAATGTTTAAATATAGGACTTAATTTATAACTTGTTGCAACTAATTAATTAAATTTAAAGAGGGGCACAACACCAATTATATTGTTTTTCAGAAACAAGACAAACAATTTGAGGGGAAAAAAATGAAAAAAAATAAATTATGAGACTTATTTATGCACTTATTCAAAATTATAAACATACGATCTATTAACTCAATTGGTTAGAGTGTTTTGTTAATAACTTTGAGGTCATGGGTTCAAAACTTCTACCTCACACTTTATATAATTTTTGTTAAAAAATTAAAAAATAAATTTAAATTTAAAAAATAAATTACACACTTTATATATTTTTTGTTAAAAAATTAAAAAAAATTAAAAAAATTACAAAATTAAAAAACCACTGGGTCGGGTCCGACAGTTTCCTGTTCGATAAAACCGTAACCGATCAGTGGACTTACGGGCCAATTCACGGGTCAAACCCGTGAACCGTGGTCAACAGGTTCGGACCTATTGACCACGGTTCGGACCCGGCCCATGGTCGATTCTAATGAAGAGGATTTTTGAACTATTTAATTCCAATTGGCTTGCCTTATTAGTTGGTACAGAAAAGAAAAGTCAAATATTTTAAAGAAATTTGGACTCATCAAGTGAATTGTACAATGGTACAAGAATGGTTGGATGCCCGATACATAAAAATCTTACATCAATTAAGTAGGTAATTTGTTAAACTAAAAAAAAAAATTATCTCTTTTGTTTTTTTAATTTTCTTTTTTGTTTATTTTTGGGGTAGATATTAACATAGTAGATTAATGTACATTTTGGTAGAATCATATATATAATATAACTATATATTTTTTTAGTTTGAAATATTGGTCGTTTTAATGTAGAATTAATTAAGTAGTTTATATCTTGATTTTCTAAATTTTAATATGTTAATTTGTTCATAGAGGACATGAGTCCAAATACTACAGGGGTCTGTGCTTGCAAGTATTAACTGAGTTTTATTTTCTCATTGTACTTAACGAAAACGCATAACAGATAAATGAAAAATTGAATGTTACAGTTGATGCAATTGAAAAGACATAATCCTTATAAAGAACAATATAAAACAAAAGACATAAGTTACATTAACTAATTATGCTTGGGTGAATAATGCAACCAACCACGATCAAGTAAAAAATACAATTAAAAATACAAATTTGACATATCAACTGATCTCGATAAGAAATATGCTGCAATTTCTTTAGAAGTAGATGGAAATAAAAAAAATACGAGTAAGAAAGAAGAATATTGACATTCAAATTTCAAGTAATGATGAAGAGATACTTAACAATTTAAAAAAAAATATACAAAGAAGATTCTGAAATCAAGTAAGAAGAAGACTTCTCCGGTCATCAAAATCAAACAAGAGAAGAATTAATGTGAACATAAATTCACATATGAACTCATTTAGTTATATTGTTATTTAGATTTTGAATTTTTATTAAGTTTAATTTTTTGAATATTTTAATTTAATAATCATGTCGATCAATACTTTATCCATGAAGTACTTTAGAATATTTTATTTTTTATTGATTATATTTTTAAATAATATTTTTTATTTATAAAATATCTTATAATATCTTAATTTTACTCATTAAAATATTAAATAATATAATTAATTTATTAAAATTGTATGAATCACGTACAATGTACGTGTCACTTACTAGTAACTATAAGTACACATTTTAAATTATTTTAAGATATGTCACATTCACTTTATGCTTTATTGATTAGTAAATTTATTCGATATTTCTTCTCAAGTACTAACTTGATCATTGAATAATTATCATTGAGATAACTCTAATACCCCTAATAATTTGTTCCTATCATATAAAACCAAATATTTAATCAATCACTTGAAAAGGAGTTCCAACAATTCTCATATCACAGCACACTTGAAACCTCTGGGTTCGTGTAGGTATCATCATCCCATTCACTTACCTTGAGAAAAAGTAAAAAGAAAATGGAGAACATCCTTGTACCACTTTCTCTCTCAATATAAAAGGCCTCAGCTAATTACTAGCTCTCCCCCACATTAATGTGGCTTGTAGCTACCCTAAATTCATGGTAGGAAAAAAGGTAGAAAATATCCACTCCTCACAATTCCTATATAAACAATAACGATATCTGATACGGTACGGAATGACAAGCGTTTACCAAATAGGTATTATCTATTTTGACCGGAGCCTCTTAGTTTGGTACCGTTTATGGAAATCCCACGATGGCTCCCCTCGCACACAGTCCACCCACTTGCTAAGAGCTAATGTTGGAAAGGAATTCATCCACATCAATTAGCACGCGAGTGGCATGTGACTTATAAACAAGGGGTTAGCCTTCTCCCCTAACAGGCATCTTATGTTGAGGAGGGGTTCATCTCATATTGAATGAACACGTGAGTGGCTTGTGCCTTATATGCAAGGGGCCAACCCCTCTCTCCAAAAGGCGCATTTTCCAGGATAAAACCATAAGCCCCTAGCCAAAGCTGATAATATCTATTACACAGACCCTTTTGCCCACTCCATGCCACATTAATATCCAAATAACAAAAAATAAGAATCTTTGAAAATCATCCCAAATGAACTTTTAGGCATGAAAGTTGATTAGTAAAAGTATTATGTATTTGATAATTAGTTTTGAAAGGATTTTTAAAATTAATGTAACATCCATTCTGGATAAGTTGGAATTTGTGACTTCTTAAATTTTATTTCTTGAATTTCTACTGTATGGTAATTGGATGGTAATTGAAGCACTAAATACTTCACAATATCTATAAGGACTTTTAAAACACTCATATTGAAAAGCTTATCTGTATGGATTGATAAGTGGAACCAAACGTTAAAATCTCATGTTTGGAGAAACGGAGGAAGCTAAGAAACGCACCACCATCAATTTTAAACTAGAAGATCATCAAGTAGCGGTTTTTAAGCATCTGCCAAAAGACTCTTTTCACCTTCTGCCCTGTTGAATTTGACTTCAAGTCCATTAAATCATCTGTTCTATACCGAAATAACCGCTAAATTTATCTTCAACGGTATAATGTTTACCATTAATAAAAACTAAATATCTCATCCGTCAATTATCCATACTTTTATCCGACTTTGGAGTGTCTAAATATAGTAACAGGTTGGACTATAAAGGGCAAATAGTAAACAGCTTTGGTATAGGCATTCATATTATCTACAGAGGGAAATAAAAGTGGAGAGTTAGGGACAAAAATTTCTATAGCTTTTTGTCTCGTCCTCTCCCCCCTGCATATATGTAAATAGCTTTGCAAAAATCAGGAAAAAAAAGAAACAAGACATTTGTGTGTAGATATTTTCTTGTAAAGGATATTCTGAGTTTGAGAATTTTGTAACATACATCTTCTTGAATACTTGGAGAAGCAAAAAAATGGCCAGCGGCGACACCTATCATTACAATTCTAAGGTCACTCCCTATGTGTTTGCGTGCTGGATCCTTGCAGCCTTTGGAGGCCTAATGTTTGGTTATGACATTGGCATTTCAGGTACATTACATAATAATTTAGATACACCAATAAAACATGTAGCAGTATAATTTTGAATCAGCATTTGAGAGGTAATATAACACTTAATCAGGGTTCTAACCATTTCTTGTTTTCTTTGGTGAAATTTTGATCAGGTGGAGTAACCGCGATGGATGATTTCTTGATCAAGTTTTTCCCCAAAATATACGAGAGAAAGATCCATGCAAATGAAAACAACTACTGTAAATACGATGATCATATGCTCCAACTTTTCACATCTTCTTTGTACTTAGCAGCACTTGTAGCCAGCTTCTTTGCATCAAGGGCCTGTAGCCTGTTGGGACGCCGGCCGACAATTCTTATGGCATCGAGCTTTTTCATTGCTGGCGCCATCTTCTGTGGCATCGCTGAGGCCAAGTGGATGTTAATTCTTGGTAGAATTCTTTTTGGCATTGGAGTAGGCTTTGGAAATGAAGTAAGAACACCATATAAGTAGTATATAAACTCTAAATATGTCTTGTGTATTTTTATCTCGATGAAAGAAACAGAGAGATTGCAACAGGATATATGGGGAAAGAAAACACTGACATTCTTGAAAAACTTTTTGTAGGCGGTTCCCTTGTTTTTGACGGAAATTGCACCGATACAACACAGGGGGGCTGTCAACATCCTCTTCCAGCTCTTTGTGACAATTGGGATTTTCATTGCAAACCTGATAAACTACGGCACCTCAATGATTCATCCCAATGGCTGGAGGGTTTCGTTAGGCCTTGCAGCAGTTCCTGGGTTCGTCCTTTTTGTAGGGTCTTTGATCATCACAGAAACTCCCCCTAGCCTAGTTGAGAGGGGCAAGGAAGAAGAGGGAAAAGCAGCCCTGAAGAAAATCAGGGGTGTTGAAGAAGTTGATGCTGAGTTTCAGCAAATTGTTGCAGCCTGTGAACATGGCCGACAAGTGAAGCATCCGTTCAAGAAATTGTTCAAGAGATCTGCGGTCCCTGCTCTTATAGTTTCCAATAGCATTCAGGTCTTCCAGCAGTTTACAGGGATCAATGCCATCATGTTCTATGCTCCTGTCTTGTTCCAGACTTTGGGATTCAAGTCTGATGCCTCCTTGTTGTCGTCGATCATCACTGGTTTGGTTAACGTTGGTGCTACTTTCGTGTCTATCTACGCTGTTGATAAGGTGGGAAGGAGGAAGTTGCTTCTCCAAGCTTCTGTCCAGATGTTGATCTCTCAGGTACATTCTTTTTTGCGACTTTTTTTTTTTTTTTCTCTCTTTTTCTTAGCTACGAATGAGTATTTCTTGGGTTATTACGAAAAACGGGCTGTTGTCAATCAGTCGCTTCGTGATCCATATTGGTAATCGAGTTTAAAGAAAATCTTGAATGATATCACAATATTCTATGGCGGTTCGAGCTATCGACAGTTCAAAAGGACTGAAGCCCCATCCACAATCAACTAATGTCATTGAATTTCTGGCCTTCAGGTTGCAATTGGAGCAATATTGGTAACCCACCTGAAGGATACAGGGTCATTGGACAAAGGCCTGGCAGCTGTGGTGGTGGTTTTAGTGTGCACATTTGTGATGTCCTTTGCATGGTCCTGGGGCCCAATGGGGTGGCTCATTCCCAGTGAAATCTACCCCATTGAGACAAGAACAGCAGGTTTTGCCGTCGCAGTGAGCACAAATATGATCTTCACATTCATAATTGCTCAGGCTTTCCTCTCCATGATGTGCCATCTGAGGGCCTACATTTTCTTCTTCTTCTCTGCATGGATTCTGATAATGGGGCTCTTTGTTTTGTTCCTCTTGCCGGAGACGAAAGGCGTACCGATCGAGCTGGTTGAGGAAAGGGTTTGGAAGCAGCATCCAGTGTGGAAAAGGTTCTTCAAGGATGAAGGAAAGAGCTATGAGATGGCATGAAGAAGAATATGAATATAACAGGATTATGCACAGTGTTCTTTCCCATGAAATAATTTTGTATTCTTTATTGTTGTCCTTCCTTTTGTATATTTTTTGTAAATTTTTCTTTTGGGCACTTCTTGTTTGTTCCTAATAAATTGCAAATAATTTTCATTTTTTATTTTTAAAAAAAGCATCTTAATTGTAAAATATGTGTTATACATGTTTTTTTTTTTTTTTTTAGTTTAAGGAAGGAAATTGATATTAACACTCTAAAAATTTCTAAAGGATAAAGCGTCCATAATATATTTTAGAATGGTAATATCAATTCTTATAATACTTGTGACCATTTACGTGAACTTAGGTGATGCTTTGTTCTATCTCCTATGCATGGATGGAGCCAAAAAAATAGATACAAGGGGCGAGAAATATTTTTTTAAAAAAATATTTTTAATTATTTAAGAGGGGATAAATTTTCAAAGTTTAATCATTTTATGTATAAAATCAATACTAATTTTACAAAGACACGTTTTAACATATTATTTCCTGTTAGAGAAGCTATTAAACAAGACCAAGTGGTGAACTACATAATTTCATTCAGAATGATACAGAGTCTTGAGCATCAATCAAATGGTTTTCAAAGTACAACTGGAATGTAGTTTCCTCTTCACACTAATATGGTTGCAATTCTTGCCAGACTATGCTGTCATAAGATGTACTGGTTTGATCATTTTATGCATCTTTTCTACAATTCATAGCAATTTCTGGGCAGAGGTGTCAGATGCGGAGAGCTCCATGTACATGTCGGCTATGGCTGTAGCAAAGTAAGCTTTTGCCTGTGGCCTTTTAATCTGGAAGCAAGGAGCAAAGCATTTCCAAAAATCGGTATATTTCAGGCTGATTTTTCCTTTTTATTTTCTTTTTCCCAACTAAAAAGAAAAAATTATACTTGCCTTGAATGTTGGGGTCAGCAATCCATTTTCCAAGGTAAATGGTTCGAGCACAAGAGTAACAGCTTTTGCAAATTCAAAACCTCTCAGCTGAAACATTAGTGTTTGCTATTAGAGAATGCAATAACAAACACAATGCTGCTACGTAATTGTTAGGTTATGGTTATTACTTGAGCTTCCCTTGCAACAGCATCCATGTCAGCCAGTACAGCAGCCCTTGTCCGGGGATCAGCGCACAATTCTTTTAAATCTTGATACTATACTTAGGAATGGAAAGAAACTGTATAGTAAATGGTGGAAAATGGAAATAGAAAACATTTTCATAACTTCGTAATGAGCAGTATGAAGAAACTATATGCAGCTTTCCTAAAGTATCATATATTATTAGGACGCTCTAGTCATAATCATCAGGGCTCAAACAAGCCACACGACATATATGTTTGCCCACAAAAGAAAAGAAAAATGATAATACGAAATTGTAAAGCCATCACCTTGATGCCTTCAGATGCAGCCCATGCTTTTAGCACATCATGGTCCACAGCAACAATTGCAACTAGAGAAGAGTTCAGGCTGTCGCCTACCAGAAAAAACATCGAAGCAATCAGTCCCTTAGTGCAGAAAACAAGCATGTAATCCGAAATTCCACACAGACACACACACACACACACACACAAGAAAGATATCTGGAAGTTCATATTCTTACCATATATAAAGCACTGTGCAACAAACTTGCATTTCGCATATTCATTTTCTATTTTCTCAGGAGCTATGTACTCTCCCTGTGCTAACTTGAAGATGTTCTTTTTCCTGTCAATGGAGTAAAAAGGACCAAACTAATGCAAAGTATCAATAGAACTCTGTCATTGGGACTGTTATGAACAAAATATATTTTGTTTAGTACTTCGCCCAAAAGCCATCTGTATAGCAGCTATATACAGTTAGGGCCACTGCTCAAAAGTTTGCATCAAATCAAACACATGGGAAAAAAGTAAAGATCCTGCTCAGGCTAAGTGAAGTACTCACAAGCATCCACGCTCTCACCTAGATAGAGAGAGAGGGAGAGGGAGAGGGGGGAGAACGAGAACAGAGAACTTGTTTTTAAACTTCACGTCAGCTCTATAAAATTCATTGTTACACTGGATTCACAAAACTTAACTTCTAGCAATAACCATAGGACCATCTCTTGCCATTTACTTTAAGGTTAATTGCCAAAACTTATGCAATTCTTTTAGCTATCTCTTCAAAGGTAATCACTGACTTCTGTTCATACCTATCAATTATCTTCAATTGACCTCCAGGTAACCACAAACCTATATCTCCAGTGTGAAGCCATCCATCATCATCGACTACTTCTCTCCTGAGCAAATTAAATAACTATCATATATTTTTTAATTCAAAGTTTCATTTAACTTCCACAAATCACAAGATTAAAGAAACAGATGATAAGTATATACGTTTGCACTTCATCTTTATAGTAGCCTTGGAACACTATGGGGCCCCTTACACAGATCTCACCACGTGGATGGGGTTGATCCTCAGATGTATAGTTCATTTCTGGAACATCCACAAGCTTTATTTCTGACAAAAAATGAATAGTTAAGTAAAAGTGCCGCACTTTGTAAAAGAGAACAAAATATCTTGTGTGCTTGATCACTCACCACAAGCAGCACTGGGGGCACCCACATGACCAGATAAAATGTCAGTTTCATCCATAATGCTTATAACACAAGAAGACTCTGTCATTCCATATCCTTCTACAACTATGCAACCAAAGCATCTAAGAATACAAATTTGTCAGTTAGGGAAAGATAATCAGTGTATGATGCAGAATCATTCATTATGAATAGAATACAAAAGACCAAACTTACACTCGTAAAAAGTCCATGACTTCAGGAGACAAGGGTGAGGCACCGGAAACCATGTAACGAACATTACCTCCCAACTTTTCCTTTATCTTATTGAACACCAACCTGTCCCACATTGGGGATGATTTCTTTCCTGAAACAATCACGAACTTCTCTTTCTCCAGTAATTATTATGTGCATAATTTCATTAATGGCATGCCCTCCAACATAAGTTTTTAAAGAGGACAGAACCTAAGCAATGTTTAACTGGAAATTCTTCTGATTAGCTGGCCTACTCATCTTTGTGTTTAGTTTAAAGACCAACAATCTTCATTGCTATTGTAAGATATGGAATTTTTCTGTCAGACAAAGAAGTTACCATTTGTTTCTCTTCACGTGTTTATATGTTTCTCATATGCCAGACGCAAGAGAAAGTACAGTTCACCAAAGAAGTTACCATTAAATATTGCTTGCTTCTTTGCATTATAAGCGGCATTAAACAGCCTCTCCCTGAGAACACCAGATGTCTTTACAGCATTCATTACTCTGAAACAGGAAAAGCATTTAACTGATTTTCTGCATAATCGTAATGATGAATTTTGAAACAAAGAGTCCCACTTTTACCCCGCATATATCCTATTATACAGCCGTGGAACGCTGCAAAATACAGTGGGCTTTAGAACGGCCATATCCTCCAGTAATTTCATATTATCCTACAAAGGGAAATAACTATCAGCATTTCTACTCAAAGGCAAAAATCTCTTTGAATGTTTTTCAATAACAACACTGAAATTTATGAGTCTATTAATGAAGCCTAATTTTCCTGTAAAGGGTGAGTAGTGACCCCAACTTGTTTAACATTGTTTTGTAAGACCCAAAAAGCCAAAAAGGGGCATATACAACTTTATTCAGCAAAGTCAATGTTATGAAGAACTTTGAGTGTACGCATAACAGAGAGAAGTCCAAAAGTTCCTTCATTCGCATGCATATGGAAATAGTGCACCTCAGCTGAGGACAAAAATAATTACACTCTCTTCACAAAAAATGGTTTCAGAACCAATAATTGAAGGAGAAAACGAAAGGTGAAAACATCAGCATAGTCCAGAAATAAACAATAGAAAGTCTCAGTAACAAGCTAAGTTCATAAAAAGTTTTGTATCCAACAGTATTTTGGCTGTTATATTTCAGTGTCCTTGCCATATAAAATAGGACTGATTAGTAGTCCTGTCCACAGCTAGTGCACTCAAAAATTTCTCAATTGAAGCCAATTTCAGCACTGTGTGTGTAGCTTTGTTTCCTGCAGCAAGCGTATTTTACTTTATTAATTATTCTCCATATTGATATTATCATGTGCACCAAAAATCTGAGGAGCTACATCCTATAATTAAAAGACACTCCATTCATAACAGGCTCTTTAAGCGAAAGCAATGAATTGAAATGGATAAATTCATAAAATTATCCAAGGTCCACTCCAAAAATGTAGAACGAAGAGGATATATATGAAAAATTGAGTGTCATACTCCTTGATAAAATCCAGATGCTCCTCCAAAATACACCACCAAGATTTGGTTAGCTCGCTCATATATGTGCGCGAGAGGAAGATATGATATATACCTGGAAATTATAAAACAAAACTTTACCAAAACCTTGCATTTTAAGTTTCTGGAAAAATGAAGCAAATCATTAAAAAAAATAACACTTGGTGTGTAATCTTTTAAAACTCACAGATCCGACGGATATAATTTGACTCCCATGCTTGCACCAGCAACATTGGCAATCAAATTTCCATGGGTCAGTACAACTCCCTAACCATAATACATAGAAGAATAAACTTGATCAAGATATCTGGAAAGAAGTATATTGATGGCCTCCCTGAAAATTGAGAACTCAAACTAATACCTTTGGAGTTCCAGTTGTACCACTTGTATAGCATATTGTAGCAACATCATCAGATGTGGGTGTGCAAAAAGGCTGAAGGCTGCTGAGGCCCTAAATGAATATCATATTAACGTTTTATAACACAATTGAAGATGAAAACTGGAATATAATCAAATTTAAGTGAACTGTTGATACAAACTAAAAGTGTCATAGCACCTCGGGAACTAGGTGAATTCATTTATAAATAAAATTTTCTAAAATACAACAAACATGGAGAGACTTACTTGACTATGTAGTTTTGAATATGAAATGACCTCAATGCCTGTTGTCGATGGAAGTGATGGCATTTGGCCTTCTACCCCTCCAACAACCTACAAAATACTAAAGCCAATGAAGCAACTGATGACAACCTGAAAAGGTTTCACTCTTTTTAGTGCCAAAATCATGAATTAAAATAAGTTTGGACAGATGATATTCATACCACAATCAGATGTACTGACGGAATCTCAGATAAGAAGCTCAGCAGCTGCAAATCAAGTGCAATGATAAGAAACTAGACAGTTTATTTGATAAAATAAATATAAACAGAAGAAACAGAGAGGAAAAGATTTCCAATTATGAATTCGCATTACTTTCAAATATGGTATTAACAATCTTCAGAATTAGATGATTTGTCGAAACTAAATCCAAAACAAGGTCTAGTTTCATGATAATCAGTCTTTTCTAGATCTGTAGTCACATAAAGTCCATGAAGATCAAGCTAAACACGATCCAGAGCTATAAAAGGTTCAATGCCCAACTCTTAACCAACTATTAATATTTTCCCATCATAAAGATTGTATAGTTCCAATACCAAAAGAAGCTGTATCCTACACCTGATAAGATTTTCCTAAATAATTAAGATCTTTTAATGAATCATGTTGTAAACTCACAATATTCAATGTTTGTGGCACACAAAATATGGCTTGAACAGCTGCATGATTCACAATGTATTTAACCGCTTCTGGGCCTGAAGGGTGAACAGAGAACACTTTGCATTTAATAGCTATCCATCTTGGGATTATAATGAAATAATATTTTTCTGTTCACTGACCTAGGGTATCATATAAAGGTACCGTAATGAAAGAATATGCAGAGCAGGCATGGTCAACAACTAGCCACTCGGGCCTGTTAACAAAATACAGCCCAACACAGCAACCCTGCAGTATACAAATGAAAACAAGAACATAATCAGAGAAAAGGAATTTTAACAAGGAAGAACTAAAGGCTTTCCAGGGAAATAAGAGAACCCTGGCTGAAAGCAAACACAAACTTTACAGAGAAAAAAGGCCCTGCTATATTCCAATATATAAGGAGTGTACACAACAGGGAAAATTTTTACTCAAGCTTGCCTTTGGTATCTGATGTCTAATTAGACCGGAACCAATAGCTGATCGTGAAGCACCTGCTTCTCTATAGGTCATCCACTTGTACCTGTAGCATGACATCATATAAATAAGGGATGTTCTCAACAACTGAAGCATGAAATTCTGCAGGAAACTTACTCTCCCACTGTTCCATCTTCGCGAACTCGTGTTCCCAAGTATTTGTAATCTCGGAATGTCTCAACTGCGTGCCTATGCTCACAAGGTTAGAACGAAAATGGATGAATTGTTCTTGATAGAAATAGAGCAAAGGCAAGGGAATACACATATGATTTAACAATTGATATTAAAGGATACTTACACAAAATTATCATGCAAAGTAGCAATCTCAGGATGATCAACAAATCTACTCACAAGTTTCAAAGGAGTGCGTCGATTTCTGAAAGAAATTAACTGTATATTATTTTACTGCACCAAGAAAGTAATTAGGAATGGTTGTAAATAGACAATTCCAACCTGTATACATTCCATTTCCCAGTCTGCAATTTCTCGGGAAGCACTACACTGTACCCTTGCTCTGCTCAAAACAACATTAAAGTAATGTTGCAACTAGGCAATGAAGAAAAACTCTATTACACTACCAGTACTTTAGAACAAAATAACAAGGCAAAAGAGAAAAAAAAAATACGTACAGATTCATTATATGTGAACGGGAAAATTACAACTATAAGGCTAAACTTGCATAGCTTGATTGTTTTAGCAATGATGACATTCCACTTATATTTGTTCTTCAAATTCAGCTGTCAGTAATCTCACGATTTCCTGAAGGCAACTACTCATTTGTTTCTATGTTTCTAGTTTTGCTATGAAGTTACCATTTATTCTGAAGCTTTAGAGAGAGGCAATAAACTGCACTCACTGATCATAAACCTAGGCCACATAAGTACTCATCTCCTAGAGGTAGGCGGATGATATAGTCCACTTTTGCTCTTTTGCTCCCTAAATATAGGATAGTTTTTCCCTTTTTTTTTTTTTTTTTTGTTTTGGAGGGGGGGGGGGGGGGGTGCGGCGGCGCGGTTATTTTCTCTTGTTGGTAAAAGCGGAATGTTTTCAGGCTCTTGTTCCAAGTGACTAAATCAAAATCAAGTTTTGATTATTTTTTTTCTTTTTTCTCTTTTGAATTTCTGCTGGTGACAATCATGGAATACAAATGAATCACCAGATAAAAGAGTGCATGACAAAAGCACCTTCCTGAATCAAAAAATCATTATAAATTGAGAAACTACTCAACCTACATACCCTCAGAAAGTAATACAACAAAATGTAACTTCAAACCAAACTACTTTGAATGAACAAAAAACCAAAAGACACTCAAGGAGACAAAACAAGAATTCTTAAAACAATAATCTTTAATACTAGATAATAGAATCATTTCATGCTGATTTAGTTGGAAATCAATAACGTTCATCTTATTTAACAATTCAATTCTCACTAGTAAAACCAATACCACTTCAAGAGGGGTAAAAAAAAGGAAAGAAAGAAAAAAAAAATCCCCCAAAATGCTCTGCAGAAGATGAAACACAAAAATTAAACCCAGATTACTATCTCCTCCACCCCCACCCCCAAGAACACAAAAAAATAGAAAAAAAAGGAAACGAAAAAGAAAAAAAAAATCCAACTTAAATCATAGTATTACACACGCATAAAGATATATGTACACAGAAAAGGAGAGCTACCTGAAAAGAATTCGCCGGCGGTGGGATGTGGCCTGAGAACCGGCGGTTGATCACTGGCCGTGGCATTGATGAGATGATTTCTAACTGTTTCGAGGCGCCGTTCAGCTCTTGAATCCATAGATTTTTCAGACGCTGTCGTAAATGCAATGTCCTTCATTCCAGGCAATTCAAGAAACACAAACAGACAGAACTACAGAAAGAAAGAGGGCACGGAGTTCCACGACGGCATGGGATATAGACTCTTATATTCATACGGGTATTTGTGGGTTTCCTTTTTGTCACCACAGAGCCTACACTGCCAGAGATAAGGACATTTGATTATGTAATTGTACTAGATTTTGTGTTTTGTGTGTGTGTGAAAATGATAACTTTTTGTTGTTTGGTTGGAGTTTTGTGCGTGAAGTTTAGGCTGTTCGGTTTAACGTTTGGTGCGAGTGCCGGCAATAAACACAGGATTTCTGCTCATTTAGTTACAATGCATGAAGGTTCGTGTAATTGTGCATTTTTCATATTCTGCTATAATTTTGTATTTTATTTTATATATAATTATTTTTAAGTATTTATTTAAATAAATATTTTATACACTCAACTTGCATGTATGATATATTATATAAAATACAGTACAAAATTAAAAAGTATTGCAGATTTTATAATAGGTGTACTTATACATAATACAATATCCATATTTCAAATATTACACTTTTTATATAACACCCCCAATGCACCACATTTAAAATATTTTATTTTTTATAAAATAAGACATTCAAAATATCCAAATAATTATATCCTTGGAGGATAATTATGTCAAATCAGATCGTATCATCCCTAAAGAAAAATAAATATAGCCTAATTTTGGTTCAATCTTGAAAATTCATGATATTGAACGAATATAACTAAGGCTATACGAGTAATTTTTGTATTTTTGTTTAAGCTAAACACTAATTAACTTCATTTACTCTTTTTTCCAATTTACTTTTTATTACTAATTACATAATGATGAAAAATGGATTTACTTCCTCTATTTTTACTGTTATTGTTTATATATATATATATGTAGAGAGAGAGAGAGAGAGAGAGAGGCCTTCAGATGGATTTACTTGTTTCTAAATGTTTGGTTTAGCATAACTTGGTTTGAAGATATTGTTACAATGGTGGTCACATAATGTGCGTGATTACATAAAGTTACACGTTTTTAACCAATTGCTTCCCACTTGTTATGCCAAAAATAAGACAAATGGGAGCAAGAAATTTTCGCATATAATTGAAGTCCTCCTCCTACATGCCTTAAAACATTGACGATTTTATTTTTTAATAATTAATGTAATTATTTATAAGACAAAAAATCTTCATATTTTATCTAATCTATTCAAATTACACCAAAGTACCATACATTATATACATATGTGTGTATGTCTTCCTATTTAATTGACATGTTTTATATAATTCCAGATAATTTTTTTTGGCAAAAACTAATAAATATAAATATTTGAAATTACAAGTAGTAAAACATATGTAGTTGATGGCGGACGGCTGCCACAGTTGCATAGGGTTATTAAGGTGGGCAAAAGCTTTAAATTATCTTTAAAAAGTCAAATTAAAAATAAAACTTTCCAGTCGTCATGGGCTGGTGGGGGTCCGGCCCCGTGATGGACCATCCACCTTTCAACATGGGTAGATCCACTTGATTCGTAACCATATTGGCCAAGAATTGCAGCTTGTTGATGTATTTCTATTAGGGCAGGTAGGGCAGGTTGGAATTTAGCACCGAGCGAGCGATCTGACATTTAAGAATTTTAAATTTATAATAATTAATTTATATTATTTTTATGATTTTTTTTTAATTTATTATGAATTTCATATTCTTAATTGTTATGATGAACGTAAAAAATCCACCTACTAATAATAATAGTTGAAATTCTTATTTCTAAATTCTTTCTCAACCTAAAGGAATACAACTGCCCCTAGCAAAGGCATCATCATAGTAGAGGGCCAACTTGGTAAACCGAACTGATGCGAATAAATTGAGTAGTGAAGTCATTTTCACTCAGTTTTTCTTTCAAATTGAGTTGGAAAGACGTTGGCTTTGAGTAATTATAGAAACATCATTAACTGGAGGTGGTTGGCAGTGTGTTGTCGGTAGCCATTAAATTGGAAAAAGGTACTTGACCCCTGACCTAAAGGGGTCTAGTCTTATCTTTTCATTGGCAACGGTTTTAACTTCAAAATATAGGTAAGAAAAAATAGCTAGCAAGTATGCTTCCAAGGAAATTATCAAGAAGAAAAGAAAATTTTAATATAGCATCATCAAGATTCACCAATTCACCACGCACAATGGGAGTTGTATAAGATAATTCACTTAAAATGACTTAAATGAATGTAATTCTTCTTCTTCTACCATATATAGAAGCATTTTTGTCCATTAGGTAGAAAAAAAAATGGTTTACTTCTATAAGATAACAATGAACTACAATTGCCTCAGAGCTAACAGGTACTGTTAACTTGATTGGCTGCTTGAAATTCATCTGAAATCTTCTAAAACAATTCCATCTGAGATCTTCTAAAACAGTTCCATCAGTTGATGGGCAACATCTGCATCAAACAGTCGCAAGGTAATTGCAAAGATAGACAAGTCTCACATACAAAAGCAAACGGCGTAGAAAAATGAAGATGAGTGAACTGAAACTTTTCCATGTGAATTCAGGGAATTGTTCTCTAACTCAAATCACCAATTTTCTTAACCACCATATTCAAACTCTTAGTCTGGATTTTGAAGCAAATCAATTTTACTTTACAATTATGGACTGAAAATTTTCAATTAATTCTTTCAATATGACATAACTTACATAAATTTATTTCATATATAACCAGTCAGTGAAACTTGTCCTCTCAATAATAGCAGTCCTTACAAGGACAAAGACTAAAAACATGATCATGTAACATTATTCACATGAGACAGTTGAATACCATTAAAGCTTTCTTCGTCATTTAAGGTTGCAAATGCATTAAACAATGACTCACCTAAACAAGCCATGGCAATGATCATCTGGTGACTAAGTCAATTAAACTCCCAAAAAACCAATATTAGGCATCCTATGAGTTAACTCCACCATTAAAACTGAGTTTCTTTTCAGTATCTATGGTTTAGAGCAGTTATTTACTTCAATTAAACAAAAATTTAAATAAAAATAGTAATTTAAAAGAATATGCTGCCTTGCATACCTTTAAGTACAGATGGTGGTGTATGAAACCCATGCCAAACATTATGGCATGAAGCAAGATTCATATTTAAAAATTTGGCAGCAAGATATGCAGCACCAGCAGCTATCTGGTGAGGTTTGAACTGAAGCCACAGTGAGCTTCTAAGCCTGCAAAAGAAAACTTGATTTCAAAATAAGCACCATTATGAAATGTAATCACCGCACAAATAGACAAGAAAAAAGAAAAGATAAGTAAACCAAACCATTTGAAGCAACACCCAACAATTGAACTGACATGGTCTCACGCTAATTGAATGTGTTTGCCACAATCACAAAACAATTATGCACAGAAGATATTTTTACATTCAATAAACAAAGAAAAAGCCAATAACTAAACCAAAGCAATTTTCCCTTACCAACTAATAAAGCAGCAACCAAGTCGGAAAAACCCAAGATTCTCCTGCAGAATGTTGATTGATACCCAAATATAAAACATGTCACACCATCTACAGAAATATCAACTTCAAGTCCAACCTCTGCTGCCATATTATACCAACAACCATGTAGATTTAAATGGACATACAAGAGAAGCAACAGATGTTGCAGGCCAGCTAAACCTCCCCGAGCAAGGTCTGAATCATCTCAAATGTGTAATGCGAAAGGCTTGCAACATGCACGCCTCCATGCCCTTAGACTTACTCAAAAAGTCAATCCTAAAGAATGCCGGCAAATATGTGTGACCTCACAAATTAGTTTCATTAATGAACTACATACCAGGATGATTTACAGTATAATAATATTTCTTTGCTCTTTTTGAATCAACTGCAAATTCAGACCTATATTCTAAGGCTAAGGTACTGGATTTGACATAAGATTCAGTATAATTATGTACAGGACACTCTCCCTAGCAGTAAAAAACAAAGAGAAATATCATCGCCATATCTTTTGAAATGGAATAACAATTCCTCAGTAGAAAAGGAAATGAAACAATAATAAAATAGTATTCTACAACAACTTGTAAAAGAAGATAAGATTATTTAGTTAAAACATATTCAAATAGTCTTCCTTTGTTAGAAAACCACTAATAACATGACAATTGACTGCTGATGAAAAAATAATTACGGGACTTCAGCTTGAAAAACAAGGCTGTGTTTGAAAAAATGCTAAGAATTTCAACTCTGCTATGAATACCATAGATCATGTCCTCATTCCCCCAAAATCTGCTAATTCATCCGGTCAAGGGCGTGTTGTATGCATTTGTCGCAATAGATGTTTAAAGTTCTACAATTTCAGGTTTGCAGTCAGAAGCTTATAAGTAAAAATAGTCTCCAGTTAATAAAATTTGCAACAAACTAACTTGATTTTGCATCAGACAGATCATGAATCTGATACCAAGTAGCTTTTAACATTAATTATCAAGAAGAAATGCGTACTTAATGGCTCATACCTTCTAAATTTATTACACATAAGGTCATAATGAGGTAAAGAACTGCTGATGCAAAAAATGAAAGAGAAATTGTAAAACAAATTTGCAATTCTTTATCGGGTCCACTTAGGCAATAGGTTCACATCCCACATTCTAGACACAAACACAAGTACAAATTATTATAAGATGGCATGCAGCAACAAGAAAAATATATATATATATATATATATTTGTGCAAAGAAAGGTATAGTATACTAAGTCTTATGTATCATAACGGAAAACAAGAAACTTAAGAACAATAGTAAATACATTAAGAACCAAATTTAACATATAAGAGGTCACTAGCTAGCTAAATTTAAAAAAAAAAAACTCTTAAACTCTTCAATGATCACAAATGGTTGGCAGAAACTATTATGAGGAAACAAGACCCTAATTCAATAACAAGGTTTCAAACTATACCAATAAAACCATTATATTAAGAATCAACAGGCTATGACCAATTAGATGTGCTTAACGTTGCTTCCAAAAGAAGAAGGGGAAAAAAAAAACACAAACAAACAAAACAAAACAAAAAGAAAAAGAAATAACACATGTGAAAGAAGGAGATTTGTCAACTCCCTATAGACGTGGTTATAAATCATATAACACAGTATCAAATAAATAATCCATAACTAAGCATTAAAATTAGTGACGTTAAAGAACATATTTACATATAACATAGTATCGTAAAGTCTACAACATATTTACATATCAATACCTGATAAATAAGATTATAGTTAGCGACATTTAAAGAATACCTACAAACCCTATGACTGACACAGATATTAATCGTTAAACAAGCATTTATGGATTTCTGCCATTAACAACTTCTACGTAGCAACCAACTGCAAGGTTGAAACATCCAGCACTTAGATCCAACTATTCTCTCACCAGCTATTTCCACCCAGAATGTGACTACAGTATAGAAGTAGCAGGTAGTCAAACAGAAAATTAGCGCACCACAGAAAATGGTAAACAATAAAGCATATTCTTCCTATATTCACTAACCAAACTAAAGAGGAATTAATAAACAAAGGACTAGGAATTTGTCATATACTCCAACAAGACTAAAATATAAAAATTAGAGTATTGACAAGTACTCGACCAAAAAAGAAGGAAAAAGGAACATCAAGGTGATGTTTTTCCCTGTATGCAAGTTGAAAAGAGTGCATTCTCCTTTTGACTCTGTTTTTTGTTCTCCTCTTCCCTTTTTATCTTTTATTTTCTTCTATGGTGTGGAAAAGATTGTAAACCTATTTCTTTCAGCTACTTTATCTCTCTATGCACCGTTTTGTATCAGTGATTTATCATACAAACCACGTATGGTGAGACAACGCCTAAAAGACCAAACCTCATGACAGCAGAGATAAGATAAAATTACTCATTCGCCTTGGCAGATGCTTGTTTCCAACTCAATGGAAGACAAGAAAATTGTTCCCCACTCCACCCCCAACCAATTTTAACATGACAAAGAAAAAAAAAAAAAGGATAACATGAAAATTATCATGATCCTCCGGGATGACTACTCTAAACAGGTACATAACATGGCTCAAGTACAAGAACATAAGCAGGCAAGTGCCAAGTTCACTTTCAAAATCAAGTGGGGACTCCCTCACTCTTTCCAACCTCCCTTTATGTGAGTGCAGTAACTATTTCTA
Source organism: Paulownia fortunei (assembly GCA_019321725.1). Lineage (NCBI taxonomy): Eukaryota > Viridiplantae > Streptophyta > Magnoliopsida > Lamiales > Paulowniaceae > Paulownia > Paulownia fortunei. The sequence goes on along the minus strand of CM033123.1, from coordinate 2,515,399 downwards.
TTTTTCCTTCTTTGGCTGGACAAGAACTGAAGTTTGAGACCTAGGAAAGGGTTTTTCTCGGTACATGACATAATAATCTCTTACTCTTGGAAGTTTAGATATACCACCAAGCAAATATATGGCACCCAAATTCTGCAGAAGTTTAGCATTATCGAAAATCAGAAGTCATTTCAAAATAAAAAATTTAGGCTGGCATAAGTAGTCACAGAAACATATGGCAAAAAGAGAAGATTGTTGAGAAGATTGGGAAAACAAGGATGTCTTTTAGTGGGTGATGTGCAATGGAGGGTGAAAAATGAAGGGAAGAAATCACTAGAAGTTAAAAGCAAAGGGTTTCTGGAAGTAAGGAGTGGAAACGCATTTTTGTCACCATGTGCAGCTGATGGGCAGTCAGTACCATCACTGACAACAAGAAATGACTCAGCAAAAATCTTCACAAATTCTTCAGCCTGATCATAGGCATCCTATGTGGAAACAGAGTCAGAAGACAATATCCTGCATACGAAATTCCACTGAACATGGATCAAACGTCCAAATGGAAAAAAAAAGTTTAATTCATCCACGAAGTATCTTCTATAGCCAATGAGCATGTCATTAAGGTGTCAGCATGGAAAAGGCATCCACAAGATATCTCTAGTTCAACTTCAGATGAAAAACAAAACATTCGATGAACAGCACATCAACCGCCAGCTATTAATATCATAACGTGAGCATGCTAATCTTCTATAGACCCTGCAATTAGACGCCAATCCAAAAACATCAATATCACATGCCAGAATGAATGCAGAGTAAACAGGAGACGATTGGCACTAACAAAATAAGATGCAATTCAAGGACCAAAAAGTTGGAAGTAAAATCTCACTTATCCTCCTCTCCAACAATTGCAGGCATTGGCCCCTGTAGGTTGGTCAATTAATACAAAAGCCAGTAATCTGAATCTCAAGTACAGTCTGGGTAACCATAACACATGTTGACCCCAATCATATTGAGTGTTTGATGATGAAATACTCTTGTTACACGTATGGATTGTTCATAAATTACATTACAATTTAGCAACTGAGAATCAAAATACTTGAAATAATAGACTTACCCTTCACTAACCAAGTTCAGTGCCAGATTCACCAAGACCGATTGTGAAAAGCCTAATTTTTGAAGAGTGGATTTAAGAGATTCATATGGATGCTGCACATTTAGCTCAAAATTTAAGGTTGTTAAGATCAATTGCTCAGCCTCAGTTATCCGTTCGCGATATTGTTCAAACCAATCCTGTTCAAAGAAAATGAATCATAGAGCAAATCAACTACATTAGCAAAAGTTTTATTTAATGAAAATCGCAAATTTCGCAAATTGAATACAAATAATAGAATTGTTAAAGGTCAATGAAGATAAGTATTCTTTTTTAGTTCTGCATAAGAAAATTGCCATAAAAATCACAGTTCAAAAGGCCAAACAAAAATTAAAGAGTACTGCCACATCAAACCATAAGTTCTTCGAAATACTTTTGCATTCCTAGGTCATGTTAAGTATTGGCTCGTAATCAAATCGTATTTTCTATGTTTTGCTAAATCTCTTAAGCATTTGCAAGAACTACACTGAAGAGCATGAATTATTTTGCTCCGGAATGCTACAAGCATATTTGGAAACTGCTTGAAAAAACAGCTTTATATCCTTCCAGTGTCTTCTAAATGTTCTGGTCATTGTACACATGGTGGAACTAGAACATTCAAAGAATATAGAAAAATGCACATAAAAAACATATGGCATACACATGAAGAAACAAATCACACATAATAGAAGACACAGGATGAGTTCAACAAAGCATTTGAAAAATTGGTTAAGAAGAAACAAATACTAATATATTCCTCGAAACTTGATTTTGGTAGAATTTATGTTGCAAAGTTAAACTATGCATTGTATTCAACTTCGAGAATCGTGATTCTTGACTGCTTGAATGCATTATCAAACTCCTTCATAGAAGCAGACAGACAAGCTCACACAAGGAGGAACAGACAAAAGAAGAGAGGATACTAACAATGGGCAACATATATGACAGAAGTGTGAAATCCTGCTTATGGAGAATTTCCGACGACACTCTTAGTACATCGTTAAGAGCGCGCGGTGTCTCCTCAGACTTTGAGGCAAGGAAAAGCACTGCAGTAGCTATCAACTGCATCAATAAACAAACCAGCAATTAGCTTTTCCATGCAGCAACATAATTTCAACAAATGCTGGAAAAAGGAACACTTTCTTCAAATCCTGGAAGTCCTGTTTCTGCAAATCAGTAGGATTTCTAGACAGCATTGGCAATCTAAAGTACAGAAGACAAAATGCCAGAGTGATAGAATAGAAACTCACAAATCTATCATGGGAGGCGTGAGAGCGTCGAACGAAGAAACGATGGCACAGAACCATGGCAGTTCCAATAGTGGTTTGTGGTCTGAAAATGCATTAAAAAAATGGCATCTTAATCTTAGAATTATCAACATAAAACACAGCGTAGTAATAGTGCACTCTCACTGAACGTAAATATTTTGCAAGATAAAAATCTTACAGATCAAGCCTAAGTCCAAGATTCTGAAGGAAGGCACAATATGAGTATCGCAGATGTGTTTCATGTAGTGGATCAATGCCATCTTTTCTCGAAGGTGAGCACTTCTCTATCTCATCTCTTGACATAAAACCCACTTCATCATCCTCAAACTTCGATCGGTCACGCTTGGAGGTAGTCGGAGCATAAGCACTGGCATCATCGCACCTGGTTTCACCAACAATAGCTGAACTGTTGCAAACTAAATGGGCATTGCAGTAAGCATTAGAGTATTTGGGAGGTTCGCACTGGTAAGCATGATTTACAATATCATTTTGGTATGTGTATTGATGTTGATAAGGTCTCCCACTACTTTCACAAGGCAAAGCCGAAATCTTTCTCCTTTTGGAAGGTACAAAGTCAGGCCAAGCACGGTCATAATTGAGTCCGTCCGGCCTATAATTTTGAGAGAAATCACAGTATGAATCATGATTACTTGTACCAAGCTTCGTATCGTAGGCACGGTTATCATAGTTGCAGTTGTAGTTAGCAACAGCAGCAGCAGTGTCCCTCATGCCCATATTGCTGTTTCTAGCATAGGATGATCTACCATCTCTGCGAAACTTGCCACCTCGTGGCTGGTGAGGCCGTACAAGAGACATAATTCCTGTTCAATTCACCAAAGTGAGAAAACATACAAGAATGCAATAAACAAAATAGAGCTGCATTCTATGATAAATTTTAAGTCATAGCACCACATAAGTGTCAAAATAAAAGGGAAACGTTCTTTGGATGGCATTTGTCATGCTTAGGGAGTCTAAAAACCAATTCAACTACAACAGAAGATATTCAAATTCCAAAATAACGACAAAAAAATAAAAGGTCAAGGGTGCTTTAGTAAAAAAATTCCCTCAATTCTTAACTTACTGACAAAATATATATACTCCGTTCTTCAAAAACTTCAAAAAGCACGTGCATAATACAAATCTTTTCAATCCTAAGTGATAAAAAAGATCGGACTTTTCACAATCCGATTAGCTAGTTGGCTTAAACAAATAAACCCCCTGAAATAAATCTAATCCAATGCCTGCGAGTTCAATACCCAATAATCTAGAACTTTAATCACATAAACTGAAATTTAAGTAAGATAATAGCGCACAAGTCAACATCCAAGGCAATTAGATACAAAATTTTCCAGAACCACATCAAAATTAACTCTTTAAAACCGCACAAACTATATATTTTTAACATTGTAAAAACAGAATAAAAATTAATCAATTTTACCTGAACAGCAGGGAGTAGGATCCAAGATCTGAAAAAGATCGCTTGTGAATTTCGAACTAGAAATATACGAATGCTTGTGTGATTAGGGTTTGAGAAGTGGGAAATGGAAGATAAATAGAAGTAAATAACAAGAGAATTATTTTCAAGAAGAAATGAACGGGGAAAATAAGTCATCAAATTTGTTATTATATGTTTGAAAAAGGCAGGGGCAAAGCCTCGGTATCCACGTTTTCTATTTAAGTATTTAGCCACTTTTTCTTTTTCCTTTTGTTTAAAATTCAGATAGATTGTAATTATCAATTTAAAACAATAACAGAAGTTGACACAATATAATATTTTTAGGAAAATGTTGTGTGAAAATAATTCTTTTAAAAAAAACCCTAATTTTCAAATCCTACATCTCAATTTTCAACCTAATTTTTAAAACATACACCCTATTTTTAGAAGATATTTTTTATATTATATTTAAAAATAAATATGCTAAACATATTTTTCTCTCAAAATGAAATGTTAAATCAATATATCAACTCAATTAATTAAATTTTATAACTCACTCATTTAAATAATTTTTTTTTAAACTTTTCATAATATATTTTCCAAAACAATAGTGGAAATGAATATATATAGTTTAAAAACATCTCACATTTTGTTTTTGGGTTGGCCAACTTGGGCTACACCTAACCAAACTCATATTCTGTTATGCAATTGGACAGGGCCTGCTTCTGAAACTCATGTATCCAATCAAACAGGCCAGACCCAAAGACAATTTAATTGAACGGGCCAAATCAGAATTTCTCTATTCTGATTTAGTATTATTAATTTTTATTTGAGGTTTGAATTTTCTTTTTCATTTTTCTAATTTTACTTGTATTTTATTTTTTGGATGTATGAGACGTGTTTATGAAATAAATCACATTCAAATAATCAACAGCACGTGTTTATTTGTATTTTTGGATGTATGAAATGTGTTTATGAGATAAATTATGTTCGAATAATCAACAGTATTTATTTCATAAAAACGTGTTATATATCCATATAATGGAATACAAAATAAAATAAAAAAAAGTGACACCGAAAAATAGAAGATATAGAAACTAGATCTATATATCAGTCGAATATATAACTTATTTTTTTTTATTTTCCAAATAAGAAAAAGAAAATCATAAATTATAATTAATATAGTACAATTATTGTGGTCCTTCAACGGATTATTTGCAGTGCTCAATTAAAACAGTCTAACATTATATGATAGTACAATTTTGTGGTCCTTCAACACATGAAAGCTTCGTACGAGGGGCTTTTACTGATATTCAACGCATTTCGAAAACTAAGGTTGGTTTCTCCGTACTATATAGCCACGGCCGATACCTTGTTGGACTTTAACTAGGGCGAAATTTAATTAACTAGTTTTAACATTTTCAAATCTAGGATGTGCTTCTATATTACAAGTATTATAGAAGAATTGTAAGTATTATAAGATGTTTGTTACGTGCCCGTATTATTAATGTATTTTTTTAGTCATTCCGTTTATTAGATGCTGGATTTTTATTTTTAGAAATTAAAAAATCGGGTCAATTTAGTTTCATTTTGAGAAAATATCTTCATATTTTCAACCCGTGTTCAACTCATGTAAAAGTCGTATTTGTTCTAGCTCCCTCAATTTTCTATTTAAAGCATTTTGAAAATACAAAATTCATTTTCTGCCTATTTTTGAAAACTTGCGCCATATCTCAAGATTTTGGCTTTATTTTAAAAAAAAACTTTCTTTGTTATAGGTTAAAAAAATAATAAAAAATTTTTAAAAAATATTGCTTTCACATTTTCAATAAATATATCAACCTAACTACTTCAAACGAACATTCATTTTTCTCAGGAAAACTAAGGACATCATAAATTCAAATTTTGAAAACACATTTTCACGAAATGCTTTCAACAATAAAACCAAAACCTACCATGAGTACGAATATATAAAGTTTGTGTTCATTTATTTAATTTATAAATTCTAAAATCCACGTCTCATATATTTAAAGTTTTCAAATACATACATCGTCATCTTTCTCATAATTTAATTGATTTATTTTTCAGTAAGTATGTTGTCCTTTCTTTCGTGTTTTTTCTCTCTCTCCCCATTTTAGATGAAAACAAGAATAACGATTATTCTCTAATTTTCATGGTATATTTATTCCCTTGATTATTTTTTTCCAGTAGATCATAATTTGTATGGATTCAATTCAATAGATGCTAATAAAATTTTCTTTATTTTTTTCCCGAAATAGATCTTCATTTTGTATCACTATGATAGTAAAAATCTTTAATGCGATTAAACACAGGCATGTGGACTTGAATGCTCACTTAGCAAATCTTAATAGCTGTTTCACTTGATTATTGTGCCATGCAATATTACGATTAAACCGTGTTTTGGAACATGAGATTATCTTCATCTTATGCTTCAATTCCACGTGATAACTACTAGCTTTTTTTCCATGAATCAAGATCAAGGTTGTACTAATTTAAATTAGAGAAAATCGCCGTAATTAATGTTCCTTCAGTTACCTAATTACATAATCCCATGTTGTCTCTATGCTATTTGTCGCGACCTACAAATGAAAGCCAAATCAAGATTATATAAATTAAGTAGCAGAAACCCCCACCCCACCCCCCCACAAAAAAAGAAAAAGGAAAAAAGAAAGAATTGTATCCCTCGGATACCACAATCACAATAAACCATCTGATTAAATAATGGCATTCTTCTGCCGTGTGCTATCTGGCAAATTAAAATAATTAATACATAGAATAGTCCAAATGCTGGCACAGAATTTAGATATTATTTAACATCTATACATATATGTTAACAGTACCCAATGTATCTTTTGGCAATTTAGTGAAATAGGGTGAAGGGCAAAAAATTTAATTCACAAATCATAATAAGTATTATCATTTTTCTTTTTTTGAGTGAATAATTAGGTATCACGCTTCGAATCGATAATTAATTAACCATAAAAAAAATCATTTAGCAAAGACTAGGTACATCAAAGTTGAAAGAAAGTAATATGATATTCACGTGCATAGTTTGATTAAATTTATAAATATTAAATTTATTTTAAAAGAATATAAATAGGCTCACTAAACCCAATATAAACAAAAAGCTCGTATAATTTAAATTTCATAATAAACACTTATAAATACCATTTTTCATACTATTGGACGGAATATGTCATTTTTATATTAGTCTTTTACAACTTTCAATCTTTTATTAATTATTTTTCGCTTTATTATTGATTTCAGTATTTAAGGGTTATTTTCGAGATAACATCAGGGACTCCTAATCTTTTATTTATGTTGCAGATAGAATTTTTTACTGCAATCAGTCTCTTATGAGGAATAATCATAAGGAGTCTATTAATGAAAATTCAAAAAAGATTGATATTGGACCACATCAATATCACACAAATATTTAGTAGAATTCAAATTCAAGACCAACCAATTTTCAATTTTTGAGCTATTTATTATTAGTAGGTCTCGCAAATGGAAATTGGACTCTTGGTAGTTCAAATAAAGTAATGTGTTCGATTATTATCTTTATTCATTACTGAGTAAATTAGAACGTACTAGTAATCTATATAAACCACCACTCTAATATTTTAATAATGATATTCAATATACATGGAAAATATTGGTATGTATACAATTAAAATCATATAACAATTGAATCCATAACTCGTAAAAAAGTAGAAATGTAATTTATGCAACTGAGTTGAGACAGAAGAAAACTTGCTCAAGTTTAATTTGAATTATGTATCACGTATGAATTTAAATTTGAATTTGATTTATTTATTAAACAAGTTAATTTTAGAGTTTTAGATTGAATCAGGTACAAATTGAAATTGAAGTATGCTTCACTTCTTAGATATAATTTTTATTCGGATGCTGAAATTTGATTTGTTGAATACTATTTAATCAATAATAAATATTACTTTTGACATAAAGAAAATTTCAATAATTGAATTTGTTGTTCGGCATTAGACTCCCAAATTCATTGCTCCATTTATTGCAATATCAAGTCAAACTTTTTAATATTTGAATTAACTAATAACATTAATTGTTTATGAATTTTTTTTAATATTCTTAAAATTTTCAAATAATAATGTTTATTATATTGTTTGATTAGATTAAAAATTAATAAAACTATTTATTATTTCATTTTAAAAAATAATCTCAATTGGTGGTGTAATTTATGGACACAGATGGAGTAATAACTCATAAAAGGTGGCAAAATAAATAAACGTATAATAAAGCATGGTCCAATCCAAATCAACAGGGTCCACCTCCGCATCTCACGATAGGGACACGTGACACCTAAGCAGAGCACGTGACTAATACGACGACGCGCAGAAAACGCTGCAGAAAAGAAAACATCAAAGCGGGACGTTTTCGCAGCGCCATGCATCATGCATGTGACCATTCGAAATTCCCATCTTACCCCCGGTTAATTGGTAATTTTTTTTATGAAATTTATATACATGCATGTATATATATGTATGTACAATATCTAATTTTACATTTTTTTTTGTTGTACATATATCATACTAAGACATTGAATCTGATTTATTTGTTCACATAATTACTTTTATTTTGGGGGCACTTTAGGCTTTTTTTTGGATAGTAGGAGTAATTAAAAAGAACAAAACATAGTGTCACTATACTGAGATCTATTTCGTGACCCAAATAATTCTATAAATATCATGTATTACTTTATGCAATTATATTTTATAAATTAATCATGTGCTTTTGTAAACGTAATTATGATGAATAATTGGACTCCTTGGAGATGTAGTCATCTTCCACGTTAAGAAAATATTTTATGTAACCAAAATAGAAAAAGAAGAAAAAAAAATACTATCATAATTAATATTGTGAATAGCTTATTCAACGAATCGATTAAATGTATCGAGTATATATTTTATTATATATTTATATACACTTATATATATATATAAAATATATGATAAAATGTGTATTCAATGTATATAATTGGATACAACAATCTCTCACACACACACTTATTATGTGTGGGCACAGTGGATCTTTTTAGATCTTTTTAGGGTTAGTTAACAAATTAATATACCATCAATATTTCCTCCCAATGCCCATTAATTCATGCAACCTACATCTCTCTCTCTCTCTCTCTTTTTAATAAATGAAGAAACCCTTTCATTTCCCCAGACTCTCTTCTTCTCATAATCCTACAAATCTCTCTTAACCTATATAGACATCGCCACAAGTAGTCAAATTTTCAGATAATGTAGCCAGCCACCACTCCACCACCAACATGGGGCGGAGCACACAAAAACACCACCATCCCTCCACCAAGTCTCACACCCTCCCCTCCTCCCCCACCCACTCTTTCTCCTCTTCTTCCTCCTCCGACTTCGAATTCACCATTTCACTCTCCCCACGCAAATCCTCCGCCGCTCTCTGCCCCGCCGACGAGCTCTTCTACAAGGGCCAGCTCCTACCCCTCCACCTCTCTCCCCGCCTCTCCATGGTCCGCACCCTCCTCCTCTCTTCCTCCTCCACCTCCTCCTCCTCCGACACCACCACCACCGCATCCCGCGACTCCACCGCCTCCCACTCCTCCACCGACTCCTCCACGGACCTCCTCCAACACCTCGATTGCGACTCCTCCCGCCCTAGCTCCGTCACTGATGAAGAATTCAAACGCCTCGCTAACACCAGCAACAACGACATTCTTTCGCTCAACTACCACCCGAGAAAAGCATCAAAATACTTCTCTCTCTCGAAATTCTCTTCCGTGTTCCGTAAGGAAAACAAAAACGCCACGCCATCGTCATCCGGCGCCGCCGCCGTGAAGCGCATGAGCTCAAGCGCGAAAGAAGTCATACGCAAGTACTTGAAAAAGGTGAAGCCTTTATACGAAAAGCTCTCCCAGAAACAGCAGCAGCAACAGAAAATGTCTCGTCCGGCTCCGCCACGAACGCCGCCGTTGTCATCAAGAATTTCAAGATCGACGAACACTACTTTATGCCTGATGAAAGATACATATCAAGAATTCATGACGGGCATAAATTACCCAAAGGAGAATACCAATACAAATATTTCACATTCTTTTTCAGGGAATTTGAGGTACCCCAGAAGAAGAAGCTGCATATCGAGCTGCCCATCATCGATGATGTCATCTCCTAGGCATGGCGAAAGCGGGTTTGGGTTTACACAAATGGGTCGGGCCGGAACAAGCATGTACAATTCGGATGCTTCGTCAATGGAGGAGTTGCAGAGTGCAATTCAGGGTGCGATTGCGCATTGCAAGAACTCCATGCTGAAGACTAAGAATATGGTCAGTAACGAAATTTGAGAGGCAAAAAAAGGAAAAAAAAAGTGAGTTTGATGTTTGCTGGATGTAGAATAATTAACTGAGAGTATTTACTTTATTAACATCTATTGTTGATTAATTAACTTAATTAATTGATCAGTTGCTAATTTGGGTTTGCATTTGCCATTTGACCTTGTTCTTATGGATTTTACTCCTTTGGAATTTTCTGGTTTTGGAATCTTGAATTTGGACTTTTTTTCTTTTAAATTTTCTGGTGCTGTCTGTTTATTATCTTTATTATGAATCTCAAACTTTGTATCGTGGTATCTGGAAAATTCTTATTCAAGCGCGATTTGATCTAACACAACCAATCATTTATCAATCGCTCTCATTCTTTTGACACATTTTAAAATATGATTTTATTTCTAAAAATAAATAATTTTTTCTCAATTTTTTCTCCAATTATATAAATAATATGCGATACTAATAATAATATAAAAATATATATTAAATTTATTCTTTCAAACCTCATATGAAATTCCATAGCAGATCAAATAAACGTTTTTATTTTGAAATAAATAGAAATTATATTAATAATACAGTTGTTGAATTATTTTTCTAGATTATAAAAGAATCTTGCATGTGCACTGAGATACAGTATTAATTGGAATTTCAGCTTTTTCTGGTTGTATAAGAGAGTGGCATTTATTGTATGAAGCAACTTTGAAGTTTCTGTGGAGTATTGAATACTTGTCTTGGTCCTTCGTTTGTACTTTGTACATGAATCTGAATTTGACTAGACAAGACATGCAATAATGAAACTAATTATTAAAAATATTAATATGCAAATTAACCTTATAGAATATGATATGTTTCACTTGCAGGTATAATTCATTGTTTTCGGAGTTTTAGGTTGAGCTTAATTATATAAATTTCGCGTCTTAATTTGTTTTATTTTCATCATCAATTTCATTTTAATTTTCTTCATATTTTTGTGGTTTTTCATATTGTTTTGAAACATCTTATATTTTTTGTCGATTAATGCCTTACATAGCTATGATTTACTTCACGAAAGAGAGATTCGATTTAAATTCAGGGTCCCAACTTCACCGGGAAGAGAATCATTTCCCCATTCCATTCGTCAAGTCCCATAGCTCTATGTGCCAAATTGAAGCATCCCAAATTATTAAGTTTTTAATACTTGAATTTTGAAAATATGAAATTAAAATATCAAAAATTGAAATTAAAAAAGGATGAGTGGTAGAAATTACCTTCTGAAGTTCAATGACCAAGAATGATACTTTTAGCAAGTCTTTGAATTTTTATGTTTGTTGATGGACTAATCAAGATATTATATACTTTTTAGTGGGTCACTATGCAAATAATTACATGCAGGGGCTCCATTACAAACAATCCTTGGCCAACCAATCTATTCTTAGCCTTTAAACAAAAATCCAAAGATTTCACAAAGGGGCCTTGAATTCTGTGGTAGATACCTAAAGATGGACCTTGCTATATATATTTGTACTTTGCAACACAAAGTCTTCCACTGTGTTTTAGTTGGTCCACCGAGACCAGACACAGCTTAGAGAAGCCCCACACAGTCGAATGTGACGTCACATGATGCTTATCGAGTTGTGGGAGTGTTTGGGGCAAGATTTTTCTGTTTGGGACTATGGGTCCCAATTAACAACCATCTCAAACATATCTAGACTTAGACATGATGGTGAGTGGTGTTTGGATTAAATTTGTCAGAATGTGATATTAGATTTGTTAAAAATTTTAAGAAGTCAAATTCATTATAAATTTCAATCTAATTGATAGATCCTTTAAATTCGTTTATAATTTAAAAAATATTAAAAATTATATATTGTTAACATAATATTATTAAAACTTTTTAAAAATTATATTTTTTTAAATACAATTTAATATAAATATATATAATATTTTTTTAAAAAAATAAACGAGTTGGATTTGAGTCGGGTGATTTTGAAAATAATAAACTTAGAAATCAAACCAAATATATTTATATTGTTCAAATCAGTTCCAAATAGGGCGAGTTTGAAGCGTGTATGAAGGGATGGAGTCAGAAAATGGATACTGAAATGGCAAGAATTATATTTTTTTAAAAATAACAAATAAAAAATATTTTTTATTATTTATAAAAGATAAATTTTTAAAATTTAATAATTTTATATATATAATTAATATTAATTTAAAAAAAATAGGGTTGAGGGGGCCGCCGCTGTCACCCGCCCCTCCTAGCTCCGCCATTGAGTCCAGTTTGACCCAAAATCATTGCCATCACTATCTAGAATTCCCTAATCTATAATTTTTTTCCAAAGAGAAGTATAAATTTTAACAAGGGACAGATTCGTTCTGATTAATTAAATTCGTAAGAAAAAAGTATAATTTTCACTTTCTTGTGAACAATAATTCTATATAGATACTATCTGAAACGATAATAATAACTAATAATTAGTTATATATTCATTCTTCCAGCGACACATTTAAGTCTTATTTTCACATATTCAAACACAATAAAAATTTTATTTTCTTCTGTTTTTTTCAAGTAAAATTAAATTATCAGGTATTTTCTTCAAGTAAAATCAAACTATATATATAGCAAAAAAAAATAATTGCAAGTTATGCCCAGTTGTGGATGAAAAGGAGTTAGCTCCACGTGTGGGGGGAGGAGGCATGTCACATGCACCGATTGATGCAAAGGTAGCGTACTGCAACAATATTGTAACTTAACATTGACGTGGTCCTTTCAACCGATTTTGTTGCATATAATAACAAGAGCGATCCAATTTAATATTTCATATTATATTTTCTCTCACTTACTGTCTCTTAACATAATTAATAAGATGGGAGGTGCAAAAAGTAGTGTTACAGTTAGAATTTAGTTAATTTTGTTAGAAAAGTAGAGTAATATTTTAATTCTCTTGACTTTTTGATCTACGTTAGTCCATTTCGATGACAAGGAAGAAAAATTGTGGAACCCTTGTTATTTTTATTTGAGTTTATATTCGAATTTTGAGGAAAAATAATATTCTATGATTTAAGTCGCAATAAAAGAATAAAGTTTCTAGAAAAGAGATAACAAAATCATCATTTGGAAAGATTTATGAAAGTTACATCATAACCAATTGGCATGAATTGGAAAGCGATCGATCACATAATCGCATTGAGTTGAAAAGTGTCGTGCCAACTCCCAACCTAAATTGAGACATAGGACCACCACAAACCTAAACGTTCTGTTTGGTAGGAAAAAAATGATGGAAAACAACAAGGGGTGGGGGGTGGGGGGGGGGGGGGGTTCTGATGGATATTTTGACTTCACAAGAAAAGTTTCACAAAAAAAAAAATTCCTTCATTTTCCATGTGTTAGGAAGTATTTCAAATTTTCCTGACAGGTCAATAAATGTTTCCATGGATATTTTGACTTCACAAGAAAAGTTTCACAAAAAAAAAAATTCCTTCATTTTCCATGTGTTAGGAAGTATTTCAAATTTTCCTGACAGGTCAATAAATGTTTTTTTCTTCCTGTTTTGATCTTCTTGCCTTTTTTACTTTTATTCATTTAAAATTTTGGGAAAATATTGGTCGGGGAAGTAGGAAGTTCTTAAATTATTTAAGGCACAATAACTAAAAGTCGATTAAGGATAAAGGATTGTTAAATTCTATAAATTAAAATGTCAATCTTAATGCAAAATCACATTAATGTTACTTATTTTGTTTTTCTTAAAAATACCATTTCTCCACTCAATATATATATATATATATATATTTTATGAACTAGTTAAATTTTGTTTTACAAATCTACCCATCAAATTGAATAAGAAATGCAAATCATTTTTTACCATGTTGGAAAATAATAAATATTTGAAAAAAATTAAGATAATTGAGAACTATATTAAATAAGTTTTTTTTTTTAATTTCTTTACAAATAATGACCTTCAATGGGGTTGTAGTTGTTCAATCGTTCTCGATCATAATTTGAAATAACATATGGTTAATCAAGCATTTTCGAACAAATAATGTGAACTATAATTGATTGTTATATTAATATATTATTTTGATATTTTGTCAATCTTCATTTCCAAGGTTTTGCATGTGATAAAACCCATTGAAATTATTATTTGTAAAAAAAAAAAAAAATGCTATCTAATTTAGTACTGAATTATCTTAAAGTTTTTTCAAGTACTGCCTAAATTTTCTCAACAAATTAAAAACAAAAACATTCAATTAGTGCATAAAGAAAGCTATTGAGTGGAGAATCCATATTTTAGAAAAAAAATAAAATGAAGTCAATAACATAAATGTTTTGCATTAAAAATGGCATTTTAATAATTTATGAGATTTAACAATCCTTTCTCCTTAATTAGTTAAAAGTTATTATGTTTTTTTTTTTTTTCTAATTTAGAAACTTCCTACTTTTTTTATCATGACTTTTCCTTTTAATTTATCGAGGGAATTACTAATTTGCTCTCGTTGCTAAATTTCAACTTCAGCGAATAGGTACAGTAGCTCTAAGGAATTTATTCTCCTATCAGTCGAGATTAATGAATATTATATTAATATTCATATCAATCTACATACATATACTAGTATTTTCTCATCTTTTTAGTGGATATTACATTCGATAATGTACGTGGGTATACATTTATTATACATTCACACACACATATATATATGTGTGGTTATATGCACGTTTAGTGTATACATATCATCGGATATAACATTTTCCAATACCGGCTATATTCATGCTTATTAATTCTACCACATGTATTTGGAATCAAAGATTTGAAACTTTTATAATTAAAATTAGAAATGCTGCATTCAAACTGGCTACATTTTTACCAAATCCACAAGCAATTTTCCCCAAAAGACATTGTCATTAGAGGTTCAATTATGGATGTACATGTCTCTGAATTTTTACTTAAAACTGAAATGAGTAAGGAAAAGTATAAGCGAAACCAAATTCTATGAGATCCCTTTTATTTTGCTTGTATTATGATGAATGTTTAATGTCGATGACATTACACGAATTTGCATGCCATGACACAACAGCGTCCCTCATTTCTCCTAATATCAACAACAACAGGATTAGTTTCATATTATTAATTGTTATGTTCTTACAAGTCATTAATGCTATATATGTTCGGACCTTGGATTTTGGAAAAGGAAAAGTACTGAAAAGTAGAGCACAAAAGTATTATCGTTTGAAGCGATTAAAATATTTTTCTTAGTATTTCCTCGCTAAAATCCAGGGACCAAACAAAGTTTAAGTTTTACAACAAACATGAAACTTAGAGGAATATTAGAGAATGCAAAAACTTTGGCTCTAGTCTTTTGTGGTGAAGAAGATGACAATCTTAATATCTGAAGCCAATACTGCAAACCTTTTATTAAAGATCATAATTAAAGTAGACAACTTAATCCAGTGAATTTCACTGCTGGATAATTAAGGTAGTTATGCAGAACAATTAAACCAATTCACTGGTTTGGGTGATTTCACTCTGAGCACTGGATTGTGCTCAAAGAAATTGGCTGGCCTCAGCTCAAAAGCACCACTCAGTGTTGGCATGATTGGAAAATCTTCTTGCAGGGGTACATGATGGAAACCTAATGTGTACCATACCACAATATCCTTGTTCTCAATTTCCCTATTCCTGCATCAAAAATCAAGAATTCAGTCACTTTTACTATTATAAGAGTTTATAAATAATTCACCTAAAGACGCATGTACAAATTTTGTTACCATATTTTGTTGTGTTATTACCTGAGGGTCCATTTAGCTAAATTATCATCTCCATGAGCCTGATCAACATACAGCCCTCCTGCCCATTTCTCAGACTTGTTATATGGTGTAACCCACACGTTATAGTTACTAAATGCCCCACGAATTTGTTCATAATCATCTTTCAATAGCAGGGGGCCTACCGCGGATCCCGGGATCAAACGGTAGCCAATGTCGTTCCCCACCTTGGTCTTCTTGTTAGGGTTGACAACTATGATCTCAGTCGCCTCTGAGCCGAGTCGAATCTTGGCATCCGACTCGGTCTTAGCCACTTCATTAACAACCTTCCAATAGCTCTTCCTTGGTGAACTCTCATCGGTTACACCAACTGTTTGCAAGTGTGTTTTTTTCAGGGAATTGGCCTCACCATCTATATCTAGGTCAAGATAGAAACTAAGAAAGTGATCATGTCGGGTCCCTATTACGTTCTCGGACACTAATGTACCATATACTTCCTCTTCTATTTGGTCCTTGTGAGTGTATGTTGACCCCTTAACTGCAAGAATTCCTGATAAACCAACCTGTTTGTAGGGACATTAATTTCATTCATATCATATTTAAGAACTTGAAAATATTAATTTTGGACGGACTATATATACATTTGACTTACTGTGACTTTGATGCTACCACTTTGCTTAAATTCCCAATCAATTATGTAATCATAGTTGGCCACAGTGGATACCATCCTCACAACAAGTGTCACGTCGGATCTGACCTCCTGCAAGATACATACTCCATACATAAATACTACATTCTACTCCCATAATTAAGTAATCAATGAAAAAAAGTAACTTGGAAACTCAACTCACCACGGTGTCACCTGGAAGAGCCGCCTCACTATGGCGCCACATTATATCTCCGGCGTAGCGTTCAAATAAGCAAAAAACCCTGGATATTTTTGCAGGAGTTCCATCTCGTGTAGTGTAATAACCATCCAAAAACACAGCATTTTTTGGACAATCTGTCGATGGTTGGAGTGGCACTGCACAAATGCCAAACCCAAATTCACCGGCATCAAGGAAAGTTCTAAAGTACCACTCCTCACTTAGGTCTTGGTATGGAACAAACAGTTCTGATACATAGCCTTTGTACATTACACGCCTGTATTTATCCATATCATGATCGTAGATTGATGCTAACGATATTATGGGTCCAACTCTCATGTCGAAAGCTAGATGGAACTGCCAATTAGCCCACCTAATCACATGATTATATGAGAAACTCAGTCGTAAATGATGCTAGCACTTTAAGTTTAAGAAGATGCATTTGTGTGTCTAGTTTTCTAAGTTGAATAATGTAGCGCAAATTGAAGTAATATTATCACTTGTCCTTTATTGTCTAAAGTCAAATATCTTTCATTTGATTACTTAAACTCTAAAGATTAACTTTATTAGGCTTCAAATAAGACTTTGCCTTTTTTTCTTTTTTATAATTCTTGAAATTTAATGTTACCTCACATGATTTCCATCTAGGGTGAAACTTGGTCCATCTGGTTGCAATATTGTCATACTTTTAATACGAGTGTCGAAAGGTGGGTTTTGTTTAGACTCTCTATAATCTGTGCCATCGGCTTTCGGCACTGGAACCACCATACGGTCACGATAATCCACGATCTTCATCTCATCAAGATCAACGGTGGCCACGATACCCTCAATAGGCCTCATGTAGAAGTTGACTGTGCCATCAATATAATAGCACATCACTGTGACCACCCTTTTGGTGTTTTTCTTCCCATACCATCCAATGGTAAAGGCTTCACACAACACTTCACTTAGATTAAGCCCTCTTTTCGCAATTGAGGCCATGAATGGTGCATATTTAAGCGGCAACTCACCAGCGGCCGTTTGCTCCTCGTTGTTGAGCATGGGGTAGCCATTGCCATCATAGACTTTGTCTGATAAAATCAAATTTCTCGACAAATCAACCATAATTTCATGGCTTTTGGAATCGATACGTACCATAACAAATGCTCTACGAGGGCCTAGAAAAACATTAGGTCGATTTTGTGACAGCCATGAGAGGACCTTGGGTTTGTCTGGCTCATCCAAGCCCACATAGTGAAAGGTCACATTTTGGTGTGATTTTTTGACTAGCGTTTGGACTTGAATGAGCTCAATTGGAGTAAGGGGGTCTAGTGGGTGGAGTCCATGAGTTGCAACAAGAGTGAAGGTGAGGAAAGTGAGAAATAGAAGCATAATACTAAAGCTTGGTCCTCTCATTGTATACAACATTGTCTCTTGCTCTTAGTAAAAACCTAGGATATAGAGGTGACCATTATATAGACGATTGCAGCCTTCATGTGAATGGATAGTTGCAACCAAAATATCTCCATAATAAAGCACCAGCTCCACAGCCGTCAGTTATATTAGGTTAGAAACATATTATGTACTATTTACCCTCGTCTGTTTTGTGTTTTCTCTTTCTCCTGGGGTTAAAAGTAAGCACTCCCTTGTTCCATCCCATCGCAACAGCTGTTGATTACTGTCATTTCCTTTTCGTTTCTCTCTAAGTGTCTCTCATTTTCTTTGAACGTGAAGCATGTGAACTGTTCCATCCCCGTTAGGGCCGTTTGCATTAATCAAGTGGCTATAAATCATGTATTGTTGTTCATACAATTTTATTCAAGTTCGAATCCCCTACTTTTTGTTTTTATGTTTTATATTATAAATAATTCGTTTGGTGTAAAAAAAATAATTTTTTTATTAAATAAATAAATTTTAAATCACATGTACTCGATATAAATACGTAAAATGGAATACTCCACAAAACACAAATTGAAATAAGAATCTAAAATATCTTTATTCTAGCAGTAATTGAATGGATTGTTCTTCTCTTTTAATAATGTTAAATGATAAAAAATAAAATATGATGTCCGGTCCTTTTTCAATTTTGTGGTCACTCCCAATATGCAAAAGATAATCATTTCTCTTTAGCTTTTAACTGATTCGCAGAAAGTGACTATTCATTTTCCGCATTATAAACGATTTTTCATTACAATATTCTATTTTTATCCCCTCTATTAATTACTTCCCCTTTGCATTTACGATTAAGTTTGTAATAAGTTGAAATTAGTATACAAGAAATTTTTACTCTAAATTCTTTTCTTCATTTTCAGCTGATTAAAAGGAATTAGTTCATCTAATCCAACGCCATTGCAGAGGCTTTTAGGGGAACATGCACATTGTGCCAACCTATGATAAGCCTTGTCCTTTATGCCAAGTTACACAAACACATGAACATTTTTATGTACTAATGTACAGCTTCAGGATATCAGAACACTTGTCATTAATTAGCCTTATACTGTTAGAGATAGCATACATAGCAGTCCTAATGACTGATTCAATTTAGCATTGTTGTATCTCTTATTACACATTACATTTATACGTCAAATGTAAAATATATATATATATATATATAAGAAAATTTTGAATCATATATACTTGTCGTGTATTTATAATGTGTAACATGAGATACAATACTAAATTAGAACAAAAGATTCGAAATGATTATATAGATATTTTGCTCTTTCAGATTATACGAGATTATGGGGATCATTGCATATTTCTTCCAAATATTTGAGTGTGGAAAAATAAGTTTCAAATTAAAAAGAAAAAGAAAAAAAATTGCTATCTAGAGTAAAAATAAACCGTTTAAAGAATTAAGGAAGGGTAATTCATTAAATTTTGATATTGTTGCGAAAGCAATAAGAGAAATTTATCTTGGGTTAATTTATGAGAGAAAAAACTAAAAACAACTGCTGTAATTTTGACGATGAGCTTTCTTTGACTGTGTGTGGACTTTTAACGGGCAAGAATCTGCAACAAGTTTTTAATTTTCCCATTCTTTTATGGGCCTATTTAAATTGGGCCAAATAAAATAAGCCTCCAAAAATAAAATTGAACCCGATGAGCGCAGCTTATTTGCAGTAGCCCACTTAAGTATTGTGGGTTGTTTGAAATATGGCTTTTATTTATTTGCCTTCTATTATACTATTTTTTTAGGGAACAAAAATTTTTTGGGAACCATAAAGTTTCATGTAAATTACCAATTCTTTATTTCTCTGCCATTTTTATGAGTTAGAACTCAAAAATCAATCTCTCTCACGGGGAAGGGTTGGTTGTTGTGGTCTTTGTTCTCTCTTTCAATTTATGTTACATTATATATTTCACCATACGAATACACAATTATGTGTTTATTTAAATAATTTACCAATTCTTTATTTAGCACCTTGCATTTGTACAAAAAAAAAAAAAATTGCACTTAGGGAAAAAAATAATAGGAATTATGTTTTTCATTTCTCTACAAATTAGGTTTGTACATATACATATAACAATTATCGAGATTGGCTAAACCCATAACCTATTTATTACTTTCTAATTAACTCATAATGGATCTATCCGACCAAAACAATATAGTTTATTGATAAATATTTTACACCTAAAATTTAGTTAATTATGAATTTGAATAAGTGAATATCCTTATTTAAAAATAAATAAATAATGGGTCCAACCAAATTCCTATCAAATTGAACTTATTATATTTGATAATTATTGATATAATAAACTTGCTTTGGCAGGTAGATTTGACCTGTAACATGACCAAAATTAAAGCACATTAATGTGCAACCCATTTATTAGCGAAGTCCCATCTCATTACAGAGCAAGTTTCAAATGAGCAGTTGAGCACCCATCACGTTCACCCCATTAATTGTTGTCTTTATGTACATAGACTCCTGGGCGTGTGAACTATATTATATTATACTGAAATCTGAGAATCATAAAACTTGAAGAAGGTACATATCATATATGCACTGCAAAACACGCTAACTTTCAAATTCATACTTTATTTTTTCCTACTTGCTTGAGAAAAATTTATCTCACAAAACTTGTAGAATCCACACATAATCAAGGAAATAAAATTAAATAATTCACTTGTTTTGGTGACTATTGAGACCCTAATTGTGAAGCACTAATGTGCCCTAGTCCAATAAATATAGTCATAAGAATCTCTCCCCACCTCCCCCAAATTAAAGGAAAAGCGCCAAAAAAAATAAAAAAATTAAAATTAAAATTATATTTACTCATTGTTCAATATTAAAGTCAAGCTCATGATAAATTCCTTTTTTTTTTTTGGACGGTGATCCCATAAAATAGGTGTGAAAAGGGAATGTGAATAGAAAAGAAAAAAAAAAAAGAGAAAATAATAATAAAGAGTACTTAAAGTAATATTTTTTTGATAATATAATTTCAATATCATATTTTATTATTTCTCATTCCGACTAAAAAAGCAAACAATTGTACAAAGCTTGTGATCAAAAACTCTTTTAAAGTGTAAAACAATCACATAATAAATAAAAATTTCTTTATTTTTAAGTAATTTAGATAAAATAAAAATAAGTAGAATTTTCCCTACACTCACAAAGAGCTATTTATATGATACTTCTCCATTATTCTTATGTTTGAAAAATAAAGATTTACGTGCATAATACAACAATAAGACTTCCATCATCGTATTTACTCAAAACAACGAACCAAAAAAAACTATCCTTTTTAAATAATTAGTCAGAGACTCAAACTTGAAACTAGAGTTATAAAAAAAAATAAAGATCCATTAACTAATATATTACTAAATTACTACCATGAAAAGGGTATCCCCTAATTCAACCACATTGCTTGCTTTTGCGGTCTTTTTCCCAGGTTTGCTGCTCCTCTTAAATTCAGCCTTTATTGCTCCCTTCTTCACTTACTTCAAAAAAAGTTATGTATTGTGGTAAGTCCTTGTCCCAATAGTACAACCTTAACTAATTTCACCAGCCTTCTACTGTACCAACCGATCTGTATCATTTAAATTTTATTAAATGTATACATAATAATTTCATAAAATAAAATATTTATACCGCTCTATATAATTTAATTGTGGCGGCCTCATAAGTAAAAACTGTAATCACCTGTCAGAACTTTGAAGCTTCTTTGCATAATATTCAACAATGATTTGCAAGTGAAAATGACAGACAGTGATAATTTTAACCATCCTAAGCTATCTTTCCTTCCAACAATACTCCATCCTTCTCTAACCCCTAAGTTACAAAGAATTATTTCTTTGTTACTGTCGTGATTGGCATGATGAATGATCGTTTCATAAAACCCGTTTCGATTTTAAAATAGGATGCACAAATTAGGGTTTTTTTTTTTATTTCTCCATTCAAATATTTTGCTGCAAAAATGGAATGACAAATGCTTTTTTTCATTCTTCTTTCGGTCAAATAAAATACCTGAAAAGAAATGAAATTTTATTTTGTTACGACTAAATAGTAATGTTATGCAGTCCTTTTGGAGTCCGACAAAATTATATATATACATGTCTTGTTGTGTTATTAACTAACATTTGGACCTTTAACCACTGTTACTGCTGATACACCTAATTAAGAGTCACAGATTCTCTATAATACAGTGTGTGCTTAAAAAAATTGCACAGCACATTTATATAATGTTCAAAAAGATTTACCCAATGTTTGATTAGCTGTCTGGAGTAGATAAGAGTTCTCCAAATCTTAGTCCAAGCTTTTTCAAGAACTGGGCAAGATAGCTTCAACTTGTACACATCACAAATGACAAGAATACCCATCCCAGGAGGAGGAAAATGACACAATATACAGCAAGGAAATGAACTATTTGAAGGGTCTTGATGTAAAGGGACATCCTATGTGTTTCTTTGGTTTAGTTGGGAAATGCACTCTTTTCACATGGCATGTAATAAGTTTCATGTGATCACATGCCTAGGACTCTTCCCATGTTATTATGATCTTTGTAAGATGAAGGGTCAGAAGACTACACCTTTTCCCTCTTTGACTAATCCATGTCTAATCATTCATCTGCCAGTAAGCAAAACCATCAAATGAAGTGTTAATTTGAAATATCTTGAGCAAAATTCAAGTGAAACATTCAAAAATTCTATCCTTTATATATGTATAATGTTAATTTTCTATCGGTGCTCCAATCTTATTAGATGGAAGTCATTTATTAGAACGAGCTGCAGCTTGGATTATCGCCGGGAGCAGTGGACGCCGGTGTACTTTGCACCAAAGTTTTGATTGATGGAGTCCGACTGAATCATTAAGACAAAAAAGATCAACGTGGAGCGTTGGGATTAGTTGCTTAACAAACACTATTTTCTTTTTATCCAATTCAATGGCACAAATATTTAGAGCTACTTTGGAAATCCAACAAAAAATTACAGATTAAATCCCACTAATCACTTATGAACATTATCTTGTTTAGTTATTTCTTACAATATTGATTTGGTGGGGCTGAAAGTGGTGGACTGGACTGGTAGGTAATCTCTGAAGTTGGCTCCATGGATTAAATTTCATAATTGGTTTATGGAACAGCTCCAGCATTAAGCAGTACATTCATCAGTAGCAGCAGAGGTTTTTGTCTAGGACTTCTAAATCACACTAGGCAACAACTTACTAAAAATTGTTTTTGACTTAAAAGATAAAAGAAAAAAATGGGCTTCTATATCACTTCTTTAAGTCAACTGCCCATTTTGTTTATTTACATTTTTCAAATTATTTGATAATACTTTCTGAAATTCTACACGGTGTTCTCATAGCCATGGGCATAGTTGAATGAGTCAAGCTTAAGTTATCTTATATTTGTTAAATGACTTTATACAAAATCTATATACTATATTTAGGATGGTTTGATGAAAGTTGAGATTAAGTTGTTTTAGATTTGATAAGTCACTTTGTACATAATTTATATACTATATCTAAAGGTAACTTGATCAAGTGGAGCTTAAAATTATCTTATACTTGGAAAATAACTTTGTACCTAATTAATACTATATACATCCGTATTAATTTGTGTACTACAGACTGGTTAACTTATATTTAATTCGAGCTTCACTTAAATTTGATTTGAACTGATATGAGCCTCAATTGGGTAGGAGTATTTGTTGCTCGTCAGTTGTCACTCATTCATGTTATCATGTACGTGTTAAGGATATGCCTTGCAAACTTAGGGCCAACAAGAAATCCATAGAGGCCACAAAACTAGAGTAAAATGGCATGGTTCAAAGCTTTTTGTCCTTTAGCTCTCAAGGTGTCCATGTGCTGTCCCCAAACTCCATGAGCAACCTCAGCTCATTTGTTTCAACTTCACCAGACCACTGGGGTTTGAATATTAACCTTAAACCAAAACAAAAGAAAGTTAGAACAAAGACATCATCACAGAGTGAAAAAAGCATCTTACTGATCCCCTCACTCTATATAAACAACACCCATGCACACATGTCCTAACATATAAACTCACCAGCCAAAAGTACTCCCAACAAGCTCCTCAATTCTTCTCCCCTTTTTCATCACAAAATGGTCTCCCTAGAGTCCCTTCAAGCCATATCCAATTGCGTCGAGCCAAGCTCGAGCTCGAGCCCCCGGATATCGTTCTCTTCCGAGTTTCTTGATGAAGACAACTTCATCTCCATTTGTCCTAACCCTCAAGCAGAGAAAGAGCGAGAGGCGGAAAGAGCCAGGGCTGCACGCAACGCAGAGTTCGAGTTTCTCTCAGGAAACTTAACCAACATGATTACAGCTGATGAGTTGTTCTGTGAAGGTAAGTTACTTCCCTTCTGGGAAATGCATCATGCTGAGAAACTTAACAAAATCAGCTTGAAATCGGAGAATGCTGAAGAGGGGCCTGAGGAAACTTTGCAAAGCAACAAGGAGGAGAGCAGAATAAGCTGGTTTCTTGATGATGATCCCTCCCCTAGGCCCCCCAAATGCACTGTTTTATGGAAGGAGTTATTGAGGTTGAAAAAACAACGTGCTTCGACTTTATCACCGTCTACTTCATCTTCTTCCTCCTCTTCCAGGACTTCACTAGCTGATATTCCATCAGTAGAAGAGAGAAAAGAAGGGGTAAGAAATAAAGAGAAACCTGTGAAGAGAATTAAGAAAGGACAGGAGAGAACAAGAACAGCTAGTATAAGGATAAGGCCTGTGATCAATGTGCCCATTTGCACGCAGGCGAAGAACAGTGCACTGCCTCCACTATTTTCCTTAAGGAAAGGTAGATTAGAGAGGTGATAATATAGAAATGTTTTTTTCTTTTTCATTTTGGTTTGTTTACTTGTATTGATTTCATGTTTTTTGGTGTCTTCTATAGATTCATTGATGTTACGTCTAAATCTGCTGAATTGGAATTTCGATGCTGACTATGTTCTTTTGTTAAATGTCAACTAATCTCCTATAGTTAGCTAAGTTTCGAGGAAGAGATTGGGAAACATGATCCACAGAACATGGAACCCCTCTTAATTTTTGGGGCCTTACGCAACCATCAGACAAGGGAATCTGTTCAAATTATTATATAAAAAGTGTAAAAAGCATATTATTCCTGGTCTAATTATTGTTGATATTGTCATTTATCTTTTTTACCCTTTTCTTATACCTTTACTGCTATTGCTATTATCGTTCCGGCACAGCATTAAGTCAGTAACTACAAAGCTCCTTTAGATGCAATATGCCTTTATGAGGACTTGTGCATAAAAGCCCTACTCTCTTCAGGGTACTACTGACCTCTCCCAAAAGTGTTCTTCAACAGGATTTAAGGCAACATATACCTCAAAAATATGACTTGCTGAAAATGGATGAAACAGGAAGCCCAAAACACAGATTTAAATGCATGATTGAAGTTGTATAATTTCATGTCATTGGACTTAAAGGCATTCTTTCTCATTACCACAATTTCTTGGTGAGATGGTGGAAATGTTCTAAAAAGGAGTTGGGGTGTCATGTTCATAACTTGTGAAAGACATAGAACCTAATTCCTCCATCAACTATTTCCAACTGGTTCTGTATGTTGTTTTTATATGTTGCAATTCCAAAATTAATCACATGGAAACAACAAAATACTAGGAAACCAATGTGAATTATTAGGCCATATAGAACAAAAACAACGCGAAAAACTGTAATGAATCACAAAAAATTTACATGCTAATTGCAGCAGCATCGGAGAACTGTAGTTACTAGTGCGTTACATTCGTTCTATACAATCAGTGTACAGAAAAATAAAATAATGTCTAAAGAGTCGACTATTAACAAAATGACCGTCTATGACCAATCTAGAGACACAAAAACTTGATACTTGATACACATGTCATCCAGCCATCAATTATATTCATCTGCGTAGGCAATGATCTAGAACAAACAACGCCTGGCTCTCAAGGCAATACTAAGAATGTGGTTAAGTAGACCAACCATAAACCTGACTTCCAATTCTTCAGAGAACTGAAAATGAAAAACTATGAGCAATGCTTCTGACAGACACTTGCATGGTTTTTTAGCAGAGCAAAGAATGACAGTTTAAACAATCTTGTCAAGACTGTCATGGAGTCAACAATGGATTCCCAGGGGTATACCTAAGAGAAAAAGATTTCAATCAATTAATCACCTAAATTGACAGAAAGGAAACACTTAATAGCTTAAAAAACAAATCACCTCAGAGTTAACCCAGGTTTCTCAGGAAGGTTGCTTGGTATTTGGCCTGTCAGATTGTTGTTTTGCAGGAAGCTGAGCACATAAAACAGTGTTAGATTCAGACATTTCGAAAGCGTATAAGAAATGCAAAATTGTTATTCCACCGAAGAAATACAGATAACAGAAAATCAAGTGCAAATCAGAATTAATCAGCCATTTTCTAGTTATTTGGTGTAATTGCATAAAATATATCAGATCAAAAACTAAAGTGGAACATTCAAAGGATGTTAAAAGCACAAAACAGATCGATAAAAATGGATTTGACGCAGTTCCTAGGTACAAATCACCAGCGTGTTATATGCAAGCGCATTTCAATTTAAACCAAACAACAATCAGATATCCACCTAGCAAATAGAGATGGCTGTATGCGTAACAAGTTCATGAAAGTCACTGCTGAGCTCACATATATTACTCATATTTTATTGCTCATATGATTCATTTGAGATAAATATGTACAGGGGAACCACTATCTCCAAAAGCAAACATGCAATCATCTTGAAATGAATTCACCCGAGACCTAATGTTTTCCAAGGATGTGATTAAAAATGTACAGAAATATTTGAAATCTAATGTCATAGAACTAACAGTAATAAATGTTGCTAATAAAGTACTATTTAGATGTCATTACTAAGCCAAAAGCATTAAAAGCTCTGAAACACAGAAACTGATTCTATGTAAAATCCAACAGGCAGCAAGAGAATAAGTAATACAATTTCCAAACAAAGATGCTCTTCCATATTGCAAATTAACAAATGTAAACTAAGCTCTGCCAAATCTCTGAAATTTGTCATTTTCTATCAGGTTTTATGCAACATTTTCCAGTAAGAAAGATCAGCTATAAGTATCCTACAAACTCATGGTATTGGACAAATTACAACACAAGCACTTTAACAGAGGCATAACGTGTAACTGTGAGAAACATGAAACTTCAACTTAACAAAATGCTTCTGAGCGTATAACTTACAGTTCACGTAAGTTTTTTAAGTTTCCCAGTGATGGAGGAACCATTCCACCAAGCTGATTGTCTTCCAAATGCCTGATATGGAAGATGGAGCATATTAAGTAAAGAAATTATAGAATGAACTAAAACTTAAATAGCTCATTAGTTTTGAATAGTGATACTGATAGTATGTATTAGGCCTGTGGGCTAAGCTGGCACTTGGTGGGGCGATTTGAGAAGCGCTTCATGGTGTTCCCAACATAAGCCCTTAGTTCCGATGTTGTTTAGCCTCATTCAGTATTCAATGGACCGGCCTGAGCCCAGAGGGTCCGAGCTCATTGAGTGGAGACAGTGCTCGTTCATCGGACTGAGGTAGTCCTATTAAAAGGTACAGGCCAAGGTGTCTAATTCGAGCCCAACTGGAGCAGCTTTTATGATCAAGGAAGTAAAAGAGGTTGAGCTCTAGAGGGAAATAAAATAAAAAAATGAATATGAAGGTTTTCATCTCTAGGTTTAAGGTATATTCTCATTATTCTAGCACATTATTACGTTTTGTAATCTTTCTCCACAAGCAATCTCTAACTTAAGCATCCGCTTTCGCTGAGCCAAAACCCAGCATCCCTAACCGTTCTCTGGGGTGGAGGAACCTGCTGTGTGAAGGGTGATTTCTTGGTGCAAAGTTGATGAGTGCATAAAAAGTATTAACCCCAGAACATCAATATCAAATTAGTTCACGTCCAAAAAGCAGTCAAGTTCTTTATCACAGATAGACAGTCACTGACTAGAAAGAAATCATCTTGTTATAGGTACACTATCGTCCAAAAATTTCAAAGGATGGCAGCAAATAGTAAGAGCAGATCATGACTCACAAAAGTTCCAATCCCTTTAACGAACTGAGGTCCGGAATAGTTCCTGACAAGCTATTATTTCCGAGCAAGCTGTCAACAACAAGAAGCCATCAATTGAAGAACCACATATCTGAAGGTCTAAAATCTTGCAGATTAGACATTCACGCACATGCTAGTCAATGCTGTCAGCCTGGCAATACTTGGTGAAAGTGATCCAGAAAGGCCCATGCTTGTCATGTTTCTGCGGACAAGAAGAAAAACATAAGTAAGCTGCAATTCCACTTTATGACAGCGGCAGTTCAAGTGCTGAGGCAGATGAACAGCAGCAGAGAAAGTTAAAGACAATAAAGGGCACAGCAATATAGTAGTATATAATAAGATCCTACTCACAAAGTGACTATACGAATTCGGGGTCCTTCTGAGCAAGTAACTCCTGTCCATGAATATTGACGGGGTAAACATGGATCACCATTCCAATCAGCTGGAGGGTTCCGGAAGCTTTTTCTAAGATATATTATAGCAATTACTGCAAGGAACATAACATAGAATTACACTGACTAATTTAAGGCAAGTATTTAGTTCACTGAAGCAAAAGTTGCAAATTTGTATTTCACGTCGTGAATCCATGATTATATTGTGTTCAATCAGATTGGTATTTCAAGGTTGAGGTCCAAGAAGCAGAGAAAACTTCAGGAGATGGCTTAAATAATATCCTAGTTATGTTGCCGAGCTATAGAGCATTAGGATCTGACACATACCATCACGTGACAGAGTTTTCCCTCCAGCAGGAAGCACTTTAAAAACCTCTCCAGCATTTATCAGAGGGCCGACACTTGATCCAGGAGCAGGAGTCAAGGTTAAATTTGTTATGCCAGCAAGACGCCACTGGTTTGCGAAGACAACAATACCAGCTGGAATCACATTCAGGTTACTGTAATATGCAACACCATTTATAGTTATGTCCAATATTCTTGAGCTCTCTGAAATAGACGTTTGATCATCTGCAAAGTAAAGAGCTATATAATATTCTGTGCTTGGAAGAGGACCCGGAGGCCAAAGTAATGCCAGGGGTTCTGCCAGGCTTTTTGCCAACCGTGTCTGAAACACTTTTGCAGGGGGCAGGTTCCAGATACCGGAAGCAGCAAGATTTCCAGAAGTTGATGGGGGAGATGTATTTTCTCCAAATGGCTCCCAGTAGCGATTAAACTGATCATCAGGATATCTGGAGATTCCATGTTCTTTGGTCAGCTAGAAAATGGAAAAGTAAAAATGCTGCAAGTGAAGAATCTTGCATTGATAAAACCATTCTTGTAGTAACCAGAAAGATATAGGCACTATGCAACAGCCAGGAGTGCAGACTGGATTTTTCTTCTTTTTCTTATAACTTCTAAATCCTCATAAAGTGAGAGCAAATAAATTACTGTCCTTATGAATGAACAGAAACAAAATGGCCGGCCAGCCACAAATTTTTATTTGGCCCATTATAAATGATGCTTCAATTATGATTACTAATCAATATTAGAAACACGCACTATCCCTTAATGTTCGTATGGACCCATAGGATTATAAGTAGGCCGTTTGCTATTGCTATAAGGCAATTGTGAAATAAGATAACGGCTTTTGTGTTGTCTCTACCACAATGTGAAAAGGCAAATTAGAATAGAAGAATACAGAAATCCATGAGAATTTAGTTAAACAAGGGTAAATAATCAAAAGAATGATTTAACACTTAGCCTTGTTTCTTCTAAAAATTTACCTAAACTTTAATAGTTCTCAGTTATCAAATAATTAGTGTCGAAGTATGACAATTGAAGACTGAAAGACTCACCCTGTCATTGTTCTGCTGTACCCAAAACTGTGCCTTGCCACCAAACTCAAAGCATAAGCTTTAAAATTTGTGGAATTATACATTTGATCCCACAAAAGCACAACCTCTAGAGCAGAGATAAAAGGGTCAGAATCAGTATATGTATTTGCACTCAAACACACACTCAAATTCTTTCCAGTAGGCATAAAGACGCCTTCATAATAACTCATATTCCCATTCACATAATCCTCAGTTGTATTCACCACACTCCACAATGTCCCATCAACTATCTGATCAAAAACAGGGGGATTAACATTTCCATTCACTCCACCATAGTAATATGTTGTCCTGATTAAGTATTTCCTCGTCCGATCAACTGGAATTTCGTAGCAGAACTTCTTGAAAACGTTGTTTAGCAGGGGAAATGTACGCACAGTGGCAAGAGTTGGGATAAGCCCCGGTGCTGTAATATTCTTGGATGTTCCTGTGGATATGTAGCCGGCGTCTGGCAGCCATTCCAAGCCGTTGACCGTGGACTTAACAATAGCGCCACAATCGATAAACACACCTGCAAAACCCGAACAAAAACATGAATTGATTTTTTAAGTAAAAGCGCCACAATTAATAAAAAACGCCTGAAAACCAAAATAAAGTCCACAATTAATAAAAAGCACCAGGGACTTTATTTTTCATCAGTGAAAGCGCAAGCCCAGATCAAAAGTTGGCAATATTTCAGAAGGTCTTTCACAAAAATCAATCAAAAATTATAAAAAAAAAAAAAAAAAAAGGAAAGAAAGACATAAAGACAGAAACACAAAATTGAATCAAGAGTTTTTGTTTTTCTCTTTTTTGAGTTTACCTCTAAGGGGTTGAGAGAATGAAATTGAGGGCAGGAGAAAGAGGAGGAAGAAGAAAGCAGTGATCGTCATGATGGATGGTGTTGAGAGAGATAGACATGAGCGGGAGAAAGAGAGAAAGATTGAGTCTTTGGAAGAGAGAGAGAGTTGAAAGGTGCCTGATGGAGTTGATGAGTAGAGTGGAGTTGAATGGGTCAGTTGTAGGGTGAATTCTGCAAGAAAGAGATGAAGTTGGTGAAGAGGAAAGAATAAAGAAAGAATCACAGACACTGATAGTACAGGATTAACGCGGGAAAGAATGGAACCAGATCAGACCCGCAGATTGTCTCACTCAAAATTAAATTTTTTAACAATTAAAATTCTCAATTTGACTATATATTTTCCCAATATGCATCTATAATCAAATTAATTATTTTGAGAGGGTCCAACTGATAATAATATTATTACAAACAAATTTTCAAAACTAAATTTTCCTATATTTTCATATATTTAATTAAGTTGAGAAAGATGTTTTAGTTTTTCGTTTTTTCTCCGAATTTCCAGTTTCTTGGTTGGATGAAAAAGGAAAAAAGGAGATAATTTATACATAGTTACATGCATAATAACAAAACACGCACACTTCCAAATAAAAATAGTTAAAATCGCACACTTCCAAATAAAAATAGTTAAAATCGCTAGAGGAAGGGCTTGAACCTTCGACCTTGTGGTTAACAGCCACACGCTCTAACCAACTGAGCTACTCCAGCAATTGCGCTACTAGTATACATCAAATACTTTATAATTTATCAAAAGTCAAGTCGAAAGGACACTCTCACTTCAGAATAGTAGATTACATATGATTACAGAATTAATGCATGTTGTATCAAAATTTGATTTTCAATTCTACCATCATTATCCATCTTCATAATTCTTGGAATTTCCTAAACTTGTGTTGGACCTTAAAAATGTTTGTCTCAAGGGAGATTTACGATTTATTTCTTTAAATAAATATTATTTTTTATATTTTCATAATTAAAATAGTTATATGCTTTTTTGTCGAGATTCACATTATAGATATAAATATATCTTATTTTATTTTAGATACAATGAATCATGAGATAAAATAAATTAAAAACATTGACCAAACTCTTCTTTCTTCATGTAATAACTAACAAGAGTATTTTTTTAACACTAAAATAAATAAACTTAATTTCGATTTTCAAACAATCAATATCTAATGTCTCGACTCAAAATCAAAAGATGGTACCAATTCAAACATCAAAAGATCTATCGACATCTTTTTCTACAAGATTAACAACATAAACCTAACCATCTCTAAACCTATATACATTTTTTGCACATTTTCTTTTGTTCTTTTCCTCTCACTAAATCCCCTTATCTAAACATAACATTATGGTTGAAACTAGGGACAAAGGCAAAGAATGTGATATATGAAGAACTTTACACCAATAAGATAAAAAACGTAGAAAAATTATCTCTATAAGTAATAGATTCAAGAGACACAAAATGCCAAATTATTCTCAAGCAATCTCAATGGACAATGCTTTCTTGATGTGAAACCTTCATGACGTGTAACATTATCACAATATTAACACATTATGTTACTAAATACTATGATCACTTATCAATCATTAGCTATTATATGTAAAATTTCTATATCATTCTTAAATTATCTGAAAAACCTCTTTTGCATGTAAATTATTCAACAAGTACTTAACAATAAGGCTACAACAATTGGGTTTCTTTTGGTTAAAATAGACTTTTATCCATCAATAAATAATTAGTATTACAATATTTTATTTTATTTTGTTATTAACTTTTAAATTCTATGCAAGAAATATATAATTTTTTAATTATTTGCACATGCATCTATCATAAGTTGTTTACTAACTTTGAAAAATAATTATCCAATGACAAAAACAGTCGTAATTCACTTGATTATAGCATTTTAACAAATTCTCAGTACCGTAAAAATATTATTTTATAGAGATAATGTAATAATATGAACATTCATCTTAATTTCAATGTTTCTAGTTTCTTTTGGAGATTTTCTGCAATTTATATTTTAATTTAAAAAAATTCTAAAATATTGTAATACCGATAACTCACTCATGACTACTTTTTTTGAGGGGCAAGCTAAGATAACTAAATGTTTTATGCTTTCAATTCTCATTTAAAATTTTATGTCAATTTAAATGGTATAACTGTGTGCGTGTGTGTAAATTTTACATAAATATAGAGAATTATAATTTTTATTCCTCATCTTTACCACTAATTTTCTTTCAAATCGTATTGTATAGCTCTCATCAAATTTGGCTCCTCATGTTTCATTTTTAAGATATATGTGATCCTAATAATTTGAACTCCATTTAATCTTAACAAAACAGAGCATATGCAATGCACAAGAATATTCATAATATTAGAGTTTGGATCCTTTTGATTTGATTATTTTTAAAAAAAATTGGCCTCTTAAATTTGAATTTTTTGACAATTTTAATCTTTCAGTTAGCAATTAACAGAAAAGTTATATTTATGAAAAATTGAAAAGTTCTAAACTAATTTTGACAAGCACTAAATTAGAGAGATCAAAATTAATTTAATAGCAAAGATGATAGACAAAATAATTGTTACAACATATGTAAATAACATATACATATTTTGTTATTATATATGTTTTTTTCTCATCAGTTAAATGTTTATATTTTATTTTTGAGGCTTCAAGTATAATAAATTTTCTGAAATTAAGCATCATTTTACTCATTTTTTTTTAAAAATTATTTTTTAAGTTTTCTGTAAATTCAAAACAAGATATTCAATTTTAAATGGAAAGAGTATATTCTTTTGTAAATAAAAATAAATTATTTCTACTTGATGCAATAAAGCTTTGCATTGAAGCAGGCGTAGCCACGTGTCGCACTAGTACTAGTCCTCCCATCTTTAAAAAAGCGTAAAAGTTTAAAAGTGTATCATAAATTTTTCTTTATTTTCACTTTCCCCCCAAACATTTTCATTTGAGTTTTCAGTTTCTTTCATTTCCCACCTCTATCTATACATACACAGAGACACATATAGTTCCACAATCAAAGAGCCGCAACTTACTCAGAAAATCCAGAAACCGCGACAAGAGGTATTTCCATTTCTTCTTTTTCTATCTATCTGTTATTATTATTTTTTTTCCTTTTTACGAACTTTATTTGATGCCCTTTTTCCATTTTAGGGTTTTTAGGGTTTCAGTTTCCTGCTTCACTTTCTGTAAGTAAAACCCACAGACGCAGGCACACACTAGGAAATGCATATGTGGGTTTTCTTTCATTTTCACTTTTTTAAGCAGTTGAGGTGTTATTTGATAGTATTTTATAGAATTTGAATTTTTGGCAGTTTCGTGTAAAGTTTTGATTTTTCTCGTGGATCTGTTATACGTTAATGCTAACGCTTCGTTTGGATCTAGGATTTAGCAAAGGGAAGTGAAAAGGAAAAGTGAAATTAATGAAAGTTGCATTTCCTATCCTAAGAAATGAATAACATTTTGTTTTTTTGAAATGTAACCTAATTGATATGATAAAAGAAATGAAATAAATGTACATATTATTAAATGCTAGTCATATTCGTATTTCTACAAGGATTTGCCTTCGTTTTACTTTAAAACAAACCAACGAAAAAGTCTTCTTTCATGTTTTCTTTGCGTGAATCCAAGGTTCCAACATATTGTGTGACAAATTAAAACTTTGCTTTGGGTATTGATAATGCTGGGTTATTTTCTCAGTGGAATGGTTCTATTTGTTGTGTGCCCTTGGATTTTAGATCCTCTGGATATTTTAACATAACAGCCTTTTTTGCCTGGAGAAAACAAGTGGATGTGTGGGCATTTGTGCGCACACATGCATACTGTATTTTGCTCATCTGTGAAGTATTATAAATGCCTAGTATGTTTTCTCAGACCAATACTTAAATATACTGGGGGAGGAAGAGAGACTTGTTATGATGCTTCAGTTTGCATGGGTAAAAACCGGTGTCTTGAAAAGTGAACTCATTATGAAGAAATCTTTAAAATTTAAAAGAAAACAAGGTAAAAATATTTAAATCTGAAGATAACATAAACGTAAAATAAGTAAAGAACTTCAGGATACTCTTAACTGATGAAAAGGTACATTTTGGAGGAGTTCAAGAAATCAATCTCAAATGGTAAGTTGTTTGCCAAACAAAATAAGTGAAAAACTGTAGAATAATCCTAACTATGTATAAATCAACTTCTAATGATAAACAGTTTGCCATTTCTTCTATTTATTACTCTGTTTACCCTGACTGACCTAATCTACCTTATGCCTGGGATAATGATTCATTATGAATAAGGATCTTTTGAACCCTCCTAGGTACAATGACCCAAAGAAAGCACTGCCAGTATGCTTCCATAACATGATCAATTGTATCTACTATTTGGTAGTATATCTATAGTTACTAATAAATATGGCACTCCTCTTTTGACACAAATTGCATTGAACCAGTGTTAGCTTTCAGTCACTTAAGAGGCATATATTTGCTGCATTTTTTATGTTTTGGACAATGTATCCCAAAATGACCCCAGTGTAGATACTGACTCTGGCTTGTGAAACATTGGGGTTGTTTATATACAAAAATATCTTAATGTTTAGTTGGCTTAGCTAATATGTTGGGTAACCCCATTTCTGAATTAATGTTGTGTAGTAGGATCCACAATGAGTTAAGATTTCAACTCTCAATGTCTGTCAACTTTTCCTTAGTAATCTTTCTGCTTCTGCTGCTACTCCTACTGTTGCATTTATTATTTTTCTCATGTATTAGCCTTGAATTACATGCTATATTACTAATATTTGCATGCATTCTGGATTTTAGGTTTGGTTGAGATGGATTCCAAAACACCAAATGGAGAACGCCGGCACGTTACCATTAAACTCTGGCCCCCAAGTCAGAACACACGGCAGATGCTAGTGGAGCGAATGACGAATAATCTCTCGACACCAACTATTTTCACCCGCAAGTATGGCAGTCTCAGTAATGTTGAGGCTTCAAAACATGCCAAACAAATTGAGGAATCAGCATTTGCTAGTGCAAATCAACATTATGAACAAGAACCTGATGGTGATGGCAGTTCTGCTGTGCAGTTATATGCTAGGGAATGTAGTAAGCTAATATTGGATGTTCTCAAGGGAGGCTCCAGGATAGAGGAAAAGGAGGCACCGATGCCCAAGGTTGATTCCACTTTTCATGAAACATTTTTCGATATATCCAAAGGTCAGCGGGCGTTTATAGAAGAAGATGAGGCTCAAACACTTTTGAGTCCCTTAAAAGAGCCTGGAAATTCTTACACTAAAATATGCTTTAGCAATCGAAGCTTTGGTCTAGGCGCAGCTCATGTTGCTGGACCTATCTTAGCATCCATTAAGAACCAACTGAAGGAAGTGGATCTGTCAGATTTTGTTGCAGGAAGACCAGAAGCAGAAGCTCTTGATGTCATGAATATATTCTCTGAAGCTCTGGAAGGTTCTAATTTGAAGTGTCTGAATATCTCTGACAATGCCTTAGGTGAGAAGGGAGTTAGAGCATTTGGGAAGCTCCTGCGGTCTCAAATTAGCTTGGAAGAACTATATCTTATGAATGATGGGATATCCAAGGAAGCTGCGCAAGCTGTTTGTGAGTTGGTTCCTTCCACAGAGACACTCAGAGTTCTTCAGTTTCATAACAATATGACAGGAGATGAAGGGGCTCTTGCTATTTCTGAGATTCTGAAGCGCTGTCCTTTGTTAGAGGATTTTCGATGCTCATCTACTCGAGTTGGCTCTGAAGGGGGGTTGCCTTGACTGAAGCACTTGCACAATGTAGGAATCTGAAGAAACTTGATCTTCGGGACAACATGTTTGGTGTAGAGGCTGGTGTCAAGCTGAGTGAGGCTCTCTACAAACATGAGTGTCTCACCGAGATTTATTTGAGCTACCTGAATCTGGAAGATGATGGAGCAATTGCAATAGCCAATGCTCTCAAGGAGTCAGCACCCTCACTTGGGGTGTTGGAGATGGCTGGAAATGATATAACTGCTGAAGCTGCTCCCAGCTTAGCTGCTTGCATCTCTAGAAAGAAGTCTCTTGTGAAGTTGAACCTTTCCGAGAATGATCTTAAGGATGATGGTACAATTCAGATAAGCAAAGCATTGGGAGAAGGCCATGAGCAATTGAAGGAAGTCGATATGAGCCAGAACTCTCTAAGGGCCGCGGCTAGGATGTTGGCTCAGGCTTTGATGCCTTTGCCTGGGTTCAAGTTCCTGAATGTAAATGGAAACTTCATTTCTGAGGAAGGTATTGATGAGTTGAAGGGTATCTTTAAAGATTGTCCTGATAAACTTGGCCCCTTGGATGAGAATGACCCTGACGGAAACGATTTTGATGACAAGGAGTGTGGGGATGAAGATGAAGGTAGTCAGGATGAATTGGAAGCGAAACTCAAAAATCTTGATGTGAATCAAGAAGATTAAAGATTATCTTGCAGTCCTCATTGAGAGTAGCAATCATCAGTTTTAGTTGAGATCTTTGGTGGGTCAGGTAGATTTGAGCAGGAGATGGTGCTGTGCTTCTGGCTGAAGCTAACTGCATGCCATCAGCAGTTTGTGTTTGATGGGACATTTTTGCCCTTAATCTGCTTTAGCTTATTTAGCACCGTGTATCAGAAGGTACTTGACATATTTATGTTTCTACTTCGCATGTAGACTTGTAATTTTTGGTACCCTATGTTAGGGACCATGGTAGGATTCCTTTCTGCTTTTTCAATCATGTTTACTTGCCTTTGCATACTGATACTGTGCACATGCACTTTTGCAAAATGGAGTTCATGAGGGATATTGCTAACAGATTAGCTGGAAAATGGTGTGATGGCATTGTTATACTGTTCACTTGCCCCAATGCTTGTTTCTGATTTTGTTATTTCTTCAATGTTTATTTTCTGGGTGTGAGTGTGGTTTCTATATCATTTTATGAAATTCTTAGCGATATTGATGTATGTGATTGCTTTTGTTGAACCTCATTTTGGTCGACGGTTTAGGTTAAATTATTTCAGAATTATAGCGTTAAGAAATATGCCGGTCTCTTTTGATTTTTTTTTTTTTTAAAGCTATTATGAATTCAGAAACTTTGCTAAACTTTTAAGTTACTTTTAGATCTTTGTGATGATTCAATATTTGACGGTTTTAAAATTGGGAGTTACGCTAAAATATGTTAAAAATTTTCTTAAAGTTTGCACTAAAATTTAATTATCGCACTTTGAAAAATAAAAAGAGTTCTTCCATTACATTGGATTTAAAATTTTTCAAGCTCATTCAAAAATAATCACTTTACTCAATGGTGAAGTAGACGGAAAAATTGAAGTAAATGGTGGGAAAAAGAAAAAATAATGAAAAACAAAAAGATAAAAGATAAAAATGAGAATGTAAAGGAATACACGTTTAATTTGATGAGGGAGACGGAAGCTTTTTAAAATTAAAGAGAGATTTGTTGATTATCCTATTTGGTTCACAGGGGTTTCGTGCTCATTTCCAAAAGTAAGAGCATAAATTGCAATTAACCCAAGGAAATTATAATTATCTACTGCTGAACTAAATATGATCCTTGAGGTAAATGCGAAAGAATGGCAAGAAATTTTCTCCACAACCAGTTTGTCAACCTGCCCATTCTGCTTTCCTTTTGTCTCATCGTTTTTTCGAGATTGTATTAGGATTTTCGAAACCGTAAGGCCCAAATCCATCTAAGTGAAGGGGCACCCTACACAATTGAGAAAACAATGAGTAAAAGTTCAATTTGCAAATAAATGTTATGTTGCAGAGAGCTGCCGAAGAAAGTAAATTACAGCTTCAGGTTCAAAACAAATCTAAGCGTCAATGGGTTGTCAGATGACTGCATTTACCAATGTAACTAACCTACTTCTTTCTAAGTTGTAATGCTTCAGGAAATTGTCTGATAATAATCACACCAAGCTTGACCTCTTCCTCTTATGTGCTCTCCATGTTAAACCATTCAACCCACCTTCCAAACCGTCTGAGCCGCTTTTTTGAGAACTTTCAGCTTCAGACTTGGACCTTTGAGAGGTCCAGCCAAAGGTATCTTCACTCTTTGCCTCACTCACCATGGAAACGGTTTCACTCTTCAAGTCTGTGACTTTCTTCTCCCCAGCAACATTATTAGTAACATTATTTTTAGGCAATTCATTATTCAAGACAGGTGGATTCTCTCTTCTCCTTTTTGCAGGATGCTTAGATACATCATCTCCATTCTCCACAGCCTTCATCCACTGCGCATCACTAATTGTATCCTCACGAATTACCTCCTTTCTAAGTCTCTTTCCAGTGACAGGGGCATCATCGTATAGAGATCCTTTCCCCTTGCCTGCCTTTATTTCAGGCACAGTATAAACCCAATCTGGCACCTCATGTTCTTCCATGAGACGGGATCTGTAATTCTCCCTCTGCCTTCTCTCCTCATCCATTTTCTCAAACAACCAAAACTCCTCATCTGATCGGGCTGCCAAAC
Organism: Paulownia fortunei; assembly: GCA_019321725.1. Taxonomy (NCBI): domain Eukaryota; kingdom Viridiplantae; phylum Streptophyta; class Magnoliopsida; order Lamiales; family Paulowniaceae; genus Paulownia; species Paulownia fortunei. The sequence goes on along the minus strand of CM033123.1, from coordinate 2,475,919 downwards.
GATTGATTTCTCTTTCACTTGGCACGTCCGTTCCAAGTGCGCTTGTACCTCTACGCATGATTTCCTCCAACATCTCCCTCCTGTCTTGAGCTGTATATAAAAGGAATAATTGCATCAATATTGTCTTCAACCAACCATAAACAGAAAAAGTAGGATTGTTGATGAAGATATGAGCTCCAGAACATTTTAGGCAATGATATGATAGTCAAGTAGATATCACCACCAAAATTGCTTTTAATTGTGTCGGTTTATATCCAAAAGATACAAGAGAAAAAGTCACTCCAGTGTTCAAATCTAACGACGACATATACTGTAATTAAGCCACCCTTAATTGCAGTCCCAACCTTCATTATATTGTCACCTAAACTTTTGCATTTCTAAAAACAGGACAAGAAATCAATTAATTGTAATCGACAAACCTGTGGAAGTTGTATTGAACAGTCCTGCCTGGATGACCTTCGCATCAATACCCATTTTCTGCTTAGCTCTTTCTAAGATAACCTCTTCAATTGATCCAACACTGACGAGCACAAAAACTCTGACCTCCTTCTTCTGTCCAATGCGATGCGCCCGATCTTCTGCCTGCTGGTCCATTTGAGGGTTCCAGTCACTGTCAAAAATTATCACGGTGTCTGCAGTCTGTAAATTCAAACCAAGTCCTCCAGCGCGAGTGCTTAGAAGAAATATGAAGTAAGGTGAGTCGGGGGCATTAAATTGTTTAAGTAATTCGCCTCTGTCACCAGTGCTAGTAGTGCCATCAAGTCTAAGAAACTGATAACCTTTTAACATCAGGTAATCTCCAAGTATGGTCATGAGCTTAGTCATTTGGGAGAAAAGGAGGATTCTGTGCCCAGCTTTATGAAGTTTGGGGAGTAAGCGATCAAGAAGCTCGAACTTTCCTGATGCCCTGATCATCTCCTCACTGCGCTGCATAAAATATTCCCCAAGAAACAGGTATGGGTGGTTACAACATTTCCGGAGCTGCATTGTCAGGTTCTGCAGACTTTTGGACCGGCCACTACCTGCAAATTCATGTTACAAGTAAGAGAGACTTATCCCTCTCCAAGACAGATTAATAGGAAAACTAATAGCTACATTAGAGGAAGTGGTTGTGGAACCATCCCTGTTATGGTGACACAGATTGCGTGGCATAATCCCCCACACCTAAAAGCTATTTAAAAAGAAATGGAAAACGGACATTTTATTTTTCCTTTTGTATTCCCTTTTTCCTGGGGTGGTGTGTGATGTTTGTTGGGGCTGGGAAAGACACAACAGAATGAAAAGATACAGGACTGACAATATGAAAATATCAATAAACTGCAAACATGGTAATATAATGAAACATCAGATGGATGTAGGAAGAAGACAATGTCAATCAAGGACTTTTTTAGCAGTTTGATAATTGCAGAAACTAAACCACTATAGATAAGTATTTCGTGGTCCCTATCACTGTGTTGGATAAAACACTCATTTTCATCTCAGTTAAGGAACTATTTGAAAACTATGAAGAATAGACTATCCGACCAGAACCTAAAAATCTTATTCAGAACTAGGAGACAGGTGGCTAGATGGCCAGTCACTTCCTTGCACTTGAAAAAGTTCCAGCTTTGTATGGTAAACATGGCTTACACAGTTTCAAGTTAGCCATCAACACACCCTTACTCTTTCATACCAACCACTAAAATCTGATAATGAAATTTAGTTATTTTGGCAGTTGAGCTGCCATGCCATACCATATGACATGATTCCAAAAAGGGACACGACTCTCTGACACCTCATGCGAGTTGCTGGCACTGGCCAACAACTACAGTTTATTAATCAAGATACAGACAATGTTACTTACCAACAAGAATAAATTCTTCTCTCACGTCAGCTTTTGACATACATATTTCTGGTTATAGTATGTTTCTTTCTTTAAAACACACTTATAGAATAAAGTCAAAGTGAGGTACAAACCTTTACAGCATCATAATATTAGCTTTCAACAGACCATGAATTGTTTCTGTAAAAGTGATCACAACCAGGACACTTTTTGATAGAGCTCTCATTTGGGTAGCCCATTCTGTCTAGCCATATAAACCTGTTGGTTATTGTGTTTCTTTTTCTTTTTCCTTTCATGAGGAAGGATGCTTCTGCTAACAGTTGTCTTAAATGAAAAATGATTAGAAAGAAAATGTAACTTAAATCTGTTCCATTTTGCTTGTCCTTTTACTCTAACAAACCTTGCACTTTGTGCATGCTATCTTTAATTACCCAAAAAATCTATAATTTCTCGTCTACAATATTTTAATAATGAATACCAATAATTTTGACTTTTTCTTAATAAAGCTAGGTTTTATTTTGCACGTGTCATATTAGATTTGCCAATATATTCATCTGGTTTTGCTTGTTTGTCAAATTTCTTCAATTCCTTAAAGTGCTTAAGATTTTAATGTGTTTATCTACATTATATAAAGTTTAGTTTACAACTAAAAAGTTTAGTTCATGAAAAACTTCTACGTTCACATCAGGAAAAGGATCACAAGCTCAGAAGAAGTCTAACCTCTAGAGATATGAAATCATACATAAAAAATAATCAGGAAAAAGATCAGCTTATAGATGCACAAGTCTAACAACAATCACAGTTCACATCTCTCCATAACTCTTAAGTTGCAGTAGAAAAGGAAAATATTTTCAGTTGGCCTATGGTAAATCATTTATCTGCATTTCTCCAAAAAAATTAATTTTTGGGCATACAAAAATACTTCTTGTCAGGATTGCACTTAGGGTACAATGATCATGCCTTGCCAAAATTTGTCCACTGAGGCAAAATCTTAAGCATTGCCCCAAATAGCCAAGTATTTCAACATATGCATATGAAATATTATAAATTTTTTTAACATTTGTTTTGCTGAATTATATATTGTCCTCCAATCAGTTTGACTGCCATGAAGAAATTCAATTGTAGGTCTTAAAATGTTTGTCATCCCAGAAATTACGAGACAGTGCAAGTACAATTGAGTCACAACTAGAGTAATTTGGTCCTACATCTTTTAATAAACCACAATAAAAGATAATGACCAACTATACTAAGGACAAAGGTAAGGTGGTAGTAGGTGTTATTTGCGGGGGAAACTTGAAGTGAGGAAACGCTAAATTTTGTGCCTGATTTCTACATGAAAAGATGAAGTAAAGCAGTAAATTATGAGAGTATCCACATCTTCAGATAGGAGAGGAACTAAGGGGAGAGATGCTAATGTAAGGAAATCCTCACCGTGAGCCAGACCAACCCTCCCCATTTCAGTCACTTGCTGGTAATATACTTTCTGCCATGCAGACATGTCACATTTTAGTATAACCTGAGTTTTACCAGGTAGGTACTTCTCAACCTCATCTTTCTTCCTCCTCAATATAAATGGCCTTATGACCTGGGAACATATTGCAAGCAGAAGATGAAAAGATAATTAGATAGAAGGTTGAATTATTGACATATAAGGAATGGCACATAATGAACCAAGACATACATGGTGCAAGCGGCGAATGATTAAAAGCTGTTCTTCATCTGTTAAGCTAACATCACATTTGTCGGCAAAGGGAGCATTAAACCACTCCTCAAAGTTTTCAACAGAATTAAAGATAGTAGGAAGGAGAAAATTAAGTAGGGACCATAGTTCCTGTAAGCTATTCTGTATAGGAGTACCAGTCAAAAGAAGTCTCCGCCGAATTCGATAACTGTCAAAATCAATAAATAATTAGAGAATCATTTCATCTAAAAGTAGTCTTGATATTGACACTGCTATGCAATCAAATGATAACAAATAGATGGACCACGCTAGACCCATGATAAGAAATGACTTCATAATCATACAGCAATATAATAAATTTGCAATTTTTTCAATTACCCAAATAGCCACTTAGAATGAGAAGTAAATGCAAAGTCGAGACAAACATGCAGAGATAAGTACTGAAGTATCAACTTGAAAATTTGTAAGTGTCGGTTCTAAATAGAAGCCAAAACAATAACTAAAAGTTATTAGAGACCATACCCTGAAACCAGAGTCCGTGCTAGAACACAGTCATAATTTTTAAGCCGATGACCTTCATCAACAATCAGGTAATACCAGTGAATTTTCCTCAGAAATGCTTTGTCTCTTATAATAAGATCATAATGGGTAATCAAAACATTGAACTTCCCTTCTCCTGAATACTCTTCTCTCATGGCCTTTCTTTCATCTAGACGCCCATCATAAAGAACAGCAGAAATGCTGAAACATAGAGAAAGTCCATTAATGCTGAAGCATTTATTCACAAACTACTCGTCAGGAGAGATTTCAATACATACCTAGGAGCCCAAGTTGTAAATTCATTAATCCAATTTGGCAGGACAGCTTTTGGGGCCACAATCAAGTGGGGCCCAGTCACACCCTTGTTCTCCACGAGATATGCAATCAAAGCGATGGTCTGAATTGTTTTCCCCAACCCCATTTCATCAGCTAAAATTCCATTTAGATTGTTATTGAATAGCGACAGCATCCATTGAAGCCCCTCTAATTGGTACGGTCTTAACTCTCCACCCTGAAGCATAGTCGGTTGCTCGGTCACCTACAAAAGTTCGTCACGTTATATCAACGTTTATAAATGAGGAGCTAGTAACTAGAAAATTAATATCCAAGGGTTTGAAATTTTCATAATGTAGCAGGCCCAACAAATATGGGGAAAAATCATGTTCAGCAATCCTGTTTGGTGCAGAAAGAAAAGAAAAGAGTTCTAAACTTGACTCTCCCCACTCCTTAGAGTTTATTATGAACGAAACTATATAAGACGAGTTTACCTAGAAGAATGAGCAAAGGAAAGGTGAACAACTGCCACAATCATTTCTCTAATGTGCGTGATTGAATGGAAAACGACATAAAGAACGAGAGAGAGAGAAAGACATAAACATCTTTCCCAAATTTCACACAATCCCAACACCTTGTCCTACTTGTTTTGCAGGACAACAAGCATGATGTGGGACTAATTTTGTTGCAAGGAAGTATCCCTACTTAAGCGCTGGGGAGAGCAAGGACAAAAAGAATAATAGCAACATTCATCCAAACAATGTCTTCTTACCTTTCACCCTCATTCTGCCAAGTGCTCAAAGCAGAACCATTATGGTGAAGAGTTATATGAGATGCCTAGAAATCTAAAAAAACTTTTCTGATTTCAGTTGCTAGATTTCAGCGAAACTTTGACAATTAGATATCCGCTAGAGGAAAAAAGCCAGAAACCTTCCAAATGGACTTGGATCTGAAAGTGTAAACTGGAGGTACAAGTTACAAAACAAATTGTCAGATAGTCATGTAATACCTTCTCCTGGATTGAGTGTACAACAGAATTATACTTCCTCTGCCCTTCTAGTAAATCACCTGTCTTCACTTTATCATCAGATTCATCATCAACCTCTTCATCTTCTTCTGGAAGTGATTGTGCTGGTGTATCAGTCCTTGAAGCAGATAACTCAGGCAAGTCAGTATCTGAACTTTGCAGGGGTTCGATGCTGTCATGTGCAGCGTCTTTTTGACGTTGAACAGCAGCTCCCAAACGAACTAAAAGATCATTAGTTTTTCCCAGGAGCATCGTCAATCTTTCATTCTTGCTCTCCTCAACCATTTTCATGTAAGCTTCTTGATCATCAGCTTTCAAAGCTTGGAACCTCAATTTTTCAGCTCGTGTAGCTCGTTGCCTCAGCCTTCCATGCCAAGCCTGCGCAAATGAAAAATTGTAGAGGATATAGCTTCTATCATCAATAAGATATCCAAAGGGGATAATAAGCCAAAAGAATAAAGTCACATGTTTGATTGGGAGTCAGGACTAAACATCTCACAGATCAAACGCGTAGCAACTCATAGAATGGCACAATCATAATAGAGGCTTTCCAAACAATCGCACAAGAGATGTTGCAATTTCCATTTGGTAAGTGATCACAACAATGTCAATTTGAACAAAAAGATATTTATTTGTCATCACAATACTTGTTTCCAAAACTCATAATATATGCCTTAGCCTTGCCTTCTAAAACTTGAAACCATTAAAAAAATCCCATAATGAAACCGGACAAAAAAAATAAGTAAATAAGTATGACATCACAATATTAGCTTCAAGTATTTTCTGCCATTTCTGCGATATCTACTTCCATATAATATTTGCTTGTTTCTGTGCCACACTGCTAGTTTAAAGAAAGGATAAAAAATAAATTGCAGAAAAAAGGTCATGCCTGAACACCATCATTTCTCTGTTTCCGCCGTTTCTGGGCAGCCTGTACTTGCAATTGGAGTTCACGTGCAGCGTTAAGTAAGTCAGCAAAGAATTTCCTTTTCCTAGTCTCTATACGGTTCCTTTCTTCTTCCTCAAATCTTGACAATCTCTGCAGCAAAGAGAATAAATAAACTTGTTAATTCAATCAAATCCTTTCCATCAGGCAACAAGATATATAAGCTTTTCAAGACATGGTGCCACAAGTAAAAACTCAGGTGGCATTTATATGAATTTGTTAGCAGATGAACCACTCATGAAACTCAAAAATTGCTAAAAGTCAAAAAGAACAAGCCTCACCTCAGCCTCTCGTTTCTTCTTCAGCGGATCATCAGTTTCCATAGCAAAAGCATCTCCAATACCATATAAAGGACGACGTAATCGCATCATGCCCCAATCAAAAAGCTGCTTGTCAGGATTTGCACAATGCAGACGAAGCCAATATTCAGAACTCACTTCAGAGCGAACTTTACTCTGGAGCTCGGCTAACTGATGGGAACAAGAAATTCATTGTCCAAAGAATTAGAACCATCATAATTTGATGTCTAGGCACAGAGAACAGCATAAAAGATGCTCCCGTTCATGGATGACAAACACAGCAGGAAAATTTTGTTACACTTCTAGGAACAACAGTGCAATTGGATAAATAGACACAGAAAAATAGCTAGTTTATCCCTGCACAGTGATTTTTCCCCCGTCTCAGTTGTATTCACTAGGAAATGCAGGACAAATACCAGGGTATATCAATGACTTGTTCCCATTGGCTTTCCATTTCATATGACATAGAAAGTTTCAAGCAGATAGTTAGCTTCAAGGCAAAACACAGTCGAACATTTTATTACACTCTACCTGCAGAAGATACTTTGCAGGGGAGATTATTACTAACAGCAGAAGATACTTTTGCAGAGGAGTTAATAAACACAACTTTACTCCACAGGATATTAAGACAGCAATTAATCCAGAAAACCAACCACCTTGACCCTCTCCTTTAAATGACATGATTTCTTTCAACCTAGTTTCAAAAGATATCTTTGCCAATTCTCAAATCAACTCTACCTTAAGTCCATAGAGTTCAAGCAAGCATCTTGACTGCAGGTCCTCGCCTCTGCTTGTGGGCAAGTCTGTTTTTAAAAAAGAAAAGCATAGAACATCATTGGAAAGCAAGTGTTGTATGTGATGAACAAAGAAGTTAAAGAGATACATCAAGAAAAAGCATATATATATATATATATTGACGGTGTGTTTGGCTGGCCAGGATCTAATGGGAGTTGGTTTTGCAAATCCCATGTTTGGTGTTTGGAATGAATAAGTTATAACACAGGATCCCGACTTGGTTTTGACGCAATTATAGACAAGCTACTAAATCTTCTAAAAAACGTGGGATCTCACTGGATTTGGAATTAAAAAGATTCTGTTAATTTAATTGAACACTAATTTCCATCTTTTGTCCCGATAGGCTTCTTATCTTAACAATCTCTCTTCAAGCCCAAAGCCTCAGAAGTACTTGAAACTTGAGGGACCTAAGTTCTCCCAACAGATCGGATAGTCAAGAAGCACCCCATTCAGAAGACTGCTTCTTCTTCTTTCTTCTTAATTCCAAACTTTACATAGCAGTTTAGGGTGTTTCTTGAAAGTGTGTCTCAACACCCATGAAGAGAACAGAAATTGTGGTGGCAGACTGGCAGTGACTTTCAAAAACTTTTGTGAAAGATATCCCATCTTTCTTCATACAATAATGGTTTTGTAAATGTACCTTGCCATCTATATGTGGAAAAAAAAGATATGTCCCATATATTTATTGGCACGGATCACAATTAGAATCAACTAGATACAATCTTCGGCAGGATTTGGTCTGATAGCTATTTTAATCAGCTGCATGTGGATTATTATAATGCTGTATAGGACAGATTTTCTTAGCACTATTTGACTGATATTTGGGATTTTCACATTCAATAGGACAAAATAATCAGGATTTTGCTGGATTTGGTTTCAGACTTTCAGAAGATTAGTTGCCTACATAATAATCACCTCAATACGAAATAATTTACCTAATAAAATGGTTTCTTTTTACAGCATAATTAAAAACGAAGGGCATTTTGGTATAAGTTTAATTTCCATTTCAAAACTTCATTTCTTTCCAAATGCCAAATAGATTTTTCAAATAAAAATTTTAATTTTTCACCAAATAGTGGAGTTGGCTTTGGATTTTAAGCTCTGAGATTCTCAAACCCAAACCCCATTTCCTTCCCTTCCAAAAACAGTAAGTTCTTACTGAAGAATTATGCTATATCAGTTGAACTAAATGCACACATACCTAGATAAGGACCCTAGCATGCCCCATCCCCAATAAAAAAAAGAAGATGGATTGACGAAACCAATCACCATTAAATAGATGTGAAAACGCCGTATAAATCCAGTTCCAAATACATCCTTCATAAGACAGTAGGATGATATTGAATATTCATTTCCAAACATCCAATATGGTTTGGGAAAAAACAAATGAAATAATAGGATCATTAAGTGAAAGGAAAATCTTCATAGTTCAGGCAGTCAAGAAGATTTTCAGATAAAGAAAGGAAATAAATGGAAAAGATGAGCTAGGAAGGGACAAATCAGATTAGAAACCAGCGGAAGGTATCAAAGAATGAGATAGAAGTTCACAAGGAGAACAAAATAAACTAAAGAAAGTCAACTAAGGGAAGACCAGTAAGAAGCCAAAGAGAAAAACAAACACCACCCAGGCAAGATCAACCCAAACCATATACAAGGTCAAGCATGGTTAATGCTTTATCAGGAAATCTTTTACAACTGCAATGGCATAGTGAAGAGAGGATAAAGACTACAAGCATCCATACATTGAACAGGAGCCACATCAAATGGGCCATAAATAATTCTGCAAAAAGATTGACTTGTGAATGAAATAATTTTACTTGAAGATAATTACCCTCCAGTTCCGTTAACCGATGCTGAATTCGGCTCTGAAACCTGTTTTCCTTTAAGTCTGACAATCTAGAACCAGGCAAACAACATGATCTCTGCTTCAACACTGCATCCTCGAAATCCAACATTAACTCATCGTAACTTGAAACAGCAATATTATCCTGTGCCATATCACTAGATCAACATTTTATCAAAGCAAAAGCAAACTTCTAAGGAGGATGTAACAGGAAAGAATAGCTGCACAAAGTTAGAAAACTAGTCCACAACCATCAATATGAAAACCCATCGTCTAATATAGTAGTAAATGTAACCCAAAGAAAGAGGTTGATCTAAAATAATACTCCATCCAAAAATTTATTGGGCTAATTTTTTAGATGAGTTTTTTGTACCTTCACATTATTGCCCTTAAAAGTAATGGTTGACATATCATTACTATTGAGCTAATAGTTTTGAAAAATCTCCACTTAGGAATTTGAGTCTTCTTTTGGGATGTCTCAAAAACGAAATAGGAACAATAAATTTGGGATAGAGGGAGTTTAATGCAGAAATGGCTCTACCTAGAAAAATCCACGTAGCACGGTAGTAAAAGTAAGCCTAAAAAAGCTAAAATCCACAATCTTCTATTAATAAAACATAAGAAATGAAAAAAAAAAGGTTAATTAAGATACACTAATTAGGAGCAATCTCAACATACAGTAACTCCGATTACGGTAGTTACGTAACAAAATGAAATAACAAGTACAATCTATTTAAGTAACAAAGATGTGAACAACACTGTTTTCTTAAATTTAATGAAAACAAGCTGCAATTAAAAAAATCACAGCATCATAAAGCTGAACTTTTACTTCTCGCAAAACGGACAGAAAAAAAAAGAAGAAGAAACTTTAAGACATACGTTATCTTCACCCCTCCACCTATAAAACCACAAATTACAGAAGTCAAATAACCCATTTCAAAATCAGAATGATAAAAAAATAAAATGAGCTTTCCGTATCACACTGTATTGAAGGCTAATAAGGAGCTTCACTTATCCTCTTTCTTCCAAATACATAAGCACTTAACTTCACACCCAACAACCTCAATTTCCTATCCTAATTACCAAATCCAAAAATCTGCGTACATGTACATTTTAAAGAAAAGAAAAACAAGAAAACAACCAATATGATTTACCAAAACCTGTATCTTTCTTTTACAACAAATTACACTAGAACAAATGGTACAAAAATTTGAAAATTAAACAAAACCCTGGGTAGCCTCAATTATTAGGCAAACCACCAGCATCAATAATCGCAATTTTCAGACATAATTACCCAATTCTTGAAACATAAACAAGGAAGAAAAAGAAAACAACCACTAAAAGCAATTATACTGAGACAAGAATTCCAACAAATTTAATCAATTCACATGGTTGCAGCTAACCTCAATTATTAATCAAACTATCAGTATCAGTAACCCGATTTTCAAGGTAATAACAATTTTTTTGAAAACTTAACAAAGAAAGAAAAGAAAAAAACAACCAGTAATCGCAACAATGTAAACAATTAACTCCAAGCAGACTCAGTTACTGAATCAAACTGCCTGTATCGATTACCACAGTTTTCAAAACTGCAATCTTTCTCTTAGAAAACCAACTATATTAAACCAAAATCCCAAAAATTTAAACAATTACTAGCTCAACCCCGAGTACCCTCAACTATTAAAACAAACTGCCCAATTTTCACCTAATCATCAAATTCTTGAAAAATTAAGAGAAAAATAAAATAACCACTAAACCACAAACCGTAATCTTTTCTCATAAAATAATTACAACTAGAATTCCAAAATGTCAAAAAAATTAACACCAACCTGAGTAGCCTCATTATTAGCAACCTCCCATTATCAACACTAAGTTATAGAAAATTTAAAAACATAAAAGAAAACAACCTTTCATATTAACCAAAAATGTGATCTTTCCCTTAAAACAATTACACAAAAACAAATTCCGAAAACCTAAACAATTGAATGTAACCTAAATACTGAATTCCTGAAATTTTGAAAAAGAAAAAAAGAGAGAAAATAAATACTACTACTTTAAAACTAAAACTGTAATCTTTATCCTAAAATAACTACAATCAAACAATTATTCCGAGAAATGAAACAATTAAATGCAACCCCCAGTAGTCTGTCTTAATCATCAAAGCAAAAGTAACCAAATTCTCGAAAAGCTAAAAAACAAAAATGATAACAGAAACTAATATAAGCCTAAAATTGTGATCTTTCTGTTACAACAAAAATATCAATACAATAACTCCAACAAATTAAACAAGAAAAAATAGAAGTACGAAACTCCAAAAGCTCAAATCTCACCCATCGTCCAAAATTAATTCTCACAGAAAAAAGCACCACCACAAAATTAACAAAAATAATTCAAGAAACACAAAATCACTAACCGTCCGCAACGGCGAAGCTGCCCCGTTTCTGACGTCACCCTCGACGTCATAATCAACATCGGCGGGGACTTCATGACCGCTGTCAGCGGAGGTGTCCTGGTAAATGGAGGAAACGGCGTCGTAAACGTGTTGGGGCAAGGGCAAATTGCGGGAGAGGAAATTGAGGGCGCAAATTAAGGTCTTGGCACTGTCGAGCGGATTTTCGGGCTGCGGGTCGGGTTCGACCGGACGGAGGCCCAATTGCTGGGAAGCAGAGGGCTGTGGGTCCGCCACCTGTGCAACCATGGCGGGAAGGGATGGCAGAAAACGTCGTCGTGCGACAGTTTTTTGAAAATTATTGTGAGGTCCTTCTTTCTAGCGGTTTATTTTTATGGATCTAAAATCCAAAATCCTTAAATCGAAAAAAAGAAAAAGAAAAAGAAAAGATTTATGCTTGTAGATTTAATTTTAGTATTATTTTTGGATGTCTGAGTGAGGGTTAGGTTTTTTCACTTATCGGAAGGGGTTTTATAATGCTGAGGAGTTGGGGGTTGTGCGGAATGACGGGAAGGTCCTCGCCACAGTGTGCTGTTGTTTTCAAATTACGAAACTACCCCTTATTTAATGTATACGAGTCAAAATACTTGGACCTATGCTAAAAAATGGTGTTTCCATCCGCCAATTGAGATTTAGATGGCTTTAAAAATTGAGTAGACTTAAATTTGCTTTTTACTCTAATTAAAGTTTATTAGAGGTTATAAATTTCAATTTGAGTTTACACGAATTAAAATTGTGTTCAATAATTAAAAGAGTAAGTAGACTTAAAATTGTATCGATAGATTTTTTTTATTTTTTCATTTTTGGCATGTGAAACTTGGTCTTTGGGAGTGAATTGCAATTAAGAACTGATTTATTCAAAGGCCAAATTAATTTAATTTTTCATGGCCAAGCTTTTGCTGAATTGAATTTGATATTGTTGCTTTTTACCTTATTCATTTCCATAGTTTCTTTATTCAAAGCCAATTTTTTTGTTTCAATTGTTCACTTTTTAAGGCCTTTAATCTGCTTCCCCTAACAAATTAAATTCGGTTTAGACCCATCAGAACTTTTTAGGTAAATTTGTATTCGAAATATAAAGGATTGGAACATGATAAAGGTAATGATGTAAAATCAGCTTGTGATTTGAATGGAAGAATTTTTCAGTTCTGTTTTCAATTTATTTTTGTTTTTCTTAAACAATTAATGTTTGATTTGCTACCATGCCAAATGTGTTTTTGCTTAAATATATATTTTAAAAGGGATAGCTGATGATAAAAATTCAGAGAGGATATGAAACTATTGCCAACGAAAAATCTTTTCCCAGGAAATGTGATCATCCACATGCACTGAGCTAACATGGGGAAAAAACAAATAGACTTTGTATAAACGAAACGATCTGAACAACATTCTAATGATCAGGTTTACAAGAATAGGTCCTGTTGCTGATGTTAAAATCTAAGAAAATTATAGAGGTATTGTCTTTGGTGCGCAATGTTCTTGCCTCACTTAACAAAAGATTGGCTATCTTCTCTGCGGAATTGTCTCTGTCCATCACGTTTCCCTCCATTGTCTGTAAGGAAAAGAGATATGAAGTGGGATTCAGTAACTGGGCACTTAGTCACTTACAATCGAGAAATAATAGAAAACATTCTATACTGGAAAGAATGAGGACGGTCTTCTTAGGTACATTACCTGATGCACAAGCTGAACCGCTTTCTTGATATTAACAACATCCCAAAAGCCATCACTACATCAAAAAACCACATATTTACGGAAGTTCAATATTAACCGGGAACATCTCATAAGCTCCAAACCACAACCACATCCTTTAATCCTACTGTTGAGTTAAATGGTAGCAAAAAAAGTCCAGACAATTGACTCTTGATTTCCCTTTTAACAAAAGTAAAGCAAGAGAACATTGCGTTTAATTTTTAGAAAATGAAAACTGTAACAGAAGAGCTGTTAGATTTGTGGCCCTTCTAAATGGGAAGGGACAGATCCTCCCAATCAGCTAGAAAGCTCCAAGAGAGTATTTGTATCCAAACTGAGATTATTAACCAATATTTACCAAAAGAATGGACCCAAGATAAAAGTCTGGAAATAAAAATTTAAGCTTTCAGCAAATAAGCAAAATCACCTAGCTAATAGAGCAAACGCCTTGCTTGCATGGTGTATATATGCAACTTCACTTATATAAGGTTCAGAGCTAAAGCGAGGATCCTGCTCCTTCAGAAACTTGTCTCCAAGCATCCGGGCAAGGTTTATACCTGAATAAAAATCATAAAATAAAAAAAAAAAGGAAGAAGAATCAATGGAGTGAGCACACAATTAATGCACAGTGAGAAATTTAGCAACGACAAATCTAATCTTATTACCGCCTATTCGTGTTTCCCCATCTCTCAGAGGCGCTCCTGATGCTTGAAAACGGACTCTTTCAGAATAACTGGTTATTCTGTGGTCTTCTGTCAACTTTATCTGCTTTCCCTCAATACTGCCAGAATATAGGTAGAATGAAGTACTCTTGCAAAGAAACAACTGAAGTGAAAATAAAGTAAATCCAGTAATCTACTGTCAAAGGCTCCCCGATCTTATTTTATGACTCTTAAGTGGCAATACGGAATTGAATGCTTAAGAAGTTCACCGGTGAAACCCCTCCTTTCACCAGGTGCACTATATGGCAATGACTGCTAAAGAGTTTGCCTGTGTTCATGTCCTAAAACCAGGTGCACTATAGCATACACCTCAGAAATTCTAAAACACCAGAAACCAATGTTCACCTCACCAAAGATTTCATTGTTATATAAGCAATCATGTTAAGAGAAAATAAGGATATCTACTGTGATGTCAGATATTCTAATTCACATAATAAGCACAGAAGCGAAGTTGGTGTTCTACACATCACTCCAAATACCAAGATTGTTGACCATGTAAATTGTATTAATAATTAGAAGCCCCAGGATCAACATAGAAAATAAGCATTATAAAATTGAACTACTCAAAAGGTGAATGAAAAAGCATCGACCCATTTATGCAGTTTCAAAGTTCAAGATCAAGCGAAGGTCATAAATGAGAAACAAAAAATCTAAATTAGATACTTTTTAACTTGACAAAAAAATATTCAAGAGACTGGCCCATCCACACTGGGAGTTTGTGAGAGGCTCAAGAAAGCACTTTTACCTAGGAACTTAAGATATGAGAGACAAGTGATGCATCCAAATAATAAACATAGTGAGATAAATTTCCAGATACCTATAAAGTTATCATACCATTTCACGCATCACAAAGAGCTTAGAAAAGAAATATTTGACCACCCTTATCACAAGAAAGAAATTCAAAAGAAAATTTTGAAAATTGTGGTGGGGCCAACTTGGAAGAACATGGGGGACCCATCAAAAAGTTATCTGATAGTAGGAAAAATTGAAGGAAAAAAAATCAGAAGTTGGTTGATGTAAAGACATGGGAAGACATGGATTTATCTCTGCAATTTGTCAGGTGTGAAGTCGTTAGCTAGGAAAAGGAAAAGATTACGCAGATAGAGAACTTAGACACAAGTTTCTTACATCCCAACTGACATTTCCTGGGTATCTCTATCCCTAAAAGCTATGCACGCAAAGATCACAATGCAGAACTGGTCATATGACCCAATTCCAGAATGGCGTATTACTAGGTTCCGTAACTAAAATCAAATGGCAATATTACTATTGAGTGACATTTAACCACCCAAAAAAGGAAAACCGAGAGCTGTAGTTATATCTGAATTTAAATCATATCATAGCTATTAAACAATGTGACAAGTATCATGTTGAAAATCTTTAATCTTATAAATTCAGAGAATTTCCAATAAAGGTAAGCATGATAGATATCAACACCTACTTTACAACACAAGCCGAGTCTCCAACATTTGCACATTGCGCATAGAAATTTTCATGACCATCAGCCCAAACCAGAAGCACTGTTGCAGTACAACCCTGAAATATTTCTAATATTACTACGCAATGTACATCCTTAAAATTATTGCAAGAGATATATTAGCAAACCAGAGAACCTAAATCTAGTTCAGTTTTACCATCACAATAAAAGTTGCAAACCTTTTTTCTGGATTATGACAACTAACTAATTATCTTAACCCAACACATTGATAAATAATAGTATTCAGCAAATTGAACAAAGAAAGTTGTAAATTTGACTACCATCAATTAAAAGAAGACCAGGAAAAGAGCATTTCACAGCACATACTTAGAAGCAACTTTACAACCCTTCCATATCAAAGAATTATACACTCTTACATACCATTTTCTAATGGCAACTCATTGTAAAGGTCCTAATTTACAAGTTGTGGTAGAAGTAAGATAATGCAATTAGCCAATGAGACATTTTAGTTTTAGGAAAAAGCATGTGTTATTTTATCGAATGGTGACATCCTATCCTGTCCATGGTATTAAATTTCGAGCATTCCACAGCACAAAATCAGAAGCAACTTTTAAACTCCTTCCATTACAAGGAAATGTACACTCTTACATACCATTTTAAAATGGCAACTCATGGTAACGTTCCTCATTTACAGGTTGTGTTCGTTGTCATATAATGCAATTGGCCAATGAGGCATTTTAATTTTACGAAAAAGCACATGTTATTTTATCCAAATGGTGACATCTTCCTCTGTCCATTGTATTGAATTTGCCGAAATTTCAGGTTCCCTAGGTAACCAAAATGAAATCCAACTTTCAGTTTAATATTGCAAAATTTCCATCAAAATTTCAGAATATCCTTGAAATTTCCCAGAATTCCACCGAAATTTCTAATCTTCCCAAAATTTTGAATAATATTAAAGTATTTTATATTTTAGATGATGATAATAAATTTGATAATGAAACAAGACTTGCATTACTAACTTAATAATGAAATAATGACTGAAAAAAATTTAAGGAAAGATTTTTCAAAGAATATACTTACAAATAGTTTAAATTAGTGGGTAATCTCTTAAAAATATTTTTCATTTTAAGACGTAAAAATCGTACTGCTCATGTTGAGTATGTTAATCAATATGTGCCTACTGGGATTTTGCAAAGTGCAAATCTATGAGTGTATCACTATCATTTTTAATATAGTACTATCAGCATTTAATGTCATAGAAACTCCATGTGGTTCTAAATGATGGATTTTATCAATATTGTATGTGCTTTATTTTAATCAAGTTTTTATGATGTTTAGTTGTTATTTTACCATCAAATCATAGTTACTTTTGTTATTTTTAAATTGTGTGCAACAAACTTATAACCATATCATCTAATAAAGCTCACTATATGTTTCATATATACAAATATTTTAGTTTAAAAACATGCATAATTGTGTTAACTAAATATATCAAAGTTTCATTCAAAATTTCCAACTAATTCTATAAATTTTCATGGTTTTTTTCTAATTGAATCAGAAATTTGGATATCCTCGAAATTCCACTGAAATATCTATAAATTTACAACTCTGAAATATGCATAGTAACGATATTTTAATAGCTTGCCTCGTTCCAATCTCATCACAGTGTTTATGCTTCTTTAAGTTTTAAGTACATTGCTAATAAAGTAGCCATTCATGCATGCAGCTATGCCAAGGAAGGAAATGGTGCCAGAAAATACTGAGGCTGAACTATAAATAATATAAGCAAAAAAAATAGGCGATTTTTCACAATCACTAGAATATCCAGAGTGCAGCAGTAATTCAAGCAGGCAGCGCAGCACAATAGAAAGAATGGTATAAGTGGCTAAATCTTGGAAGACTATAAAGCATAAATCATATGAAATTGAAGATGAGATCATCCACTAGCAGGGCCGCACAGAACTAGAAGATTTACCACAGAACAAGTTAAAAAATGTTGACCACAAACCTCATAGTAGTGATTAATGCGTGCTTCCGTTTGATAAAATGTTTCTCTGAGGACATCAGATGCGTCAAGCTGCGATAAAACCTTCTCTCTTTTTAATGAATCTGACAAGATGCCAGCAATTACTTCAGGCATTATTCTGGAATAGAAGTCAGAACTTACATGAGATTAGGCAACCACTACTGGAAATGATCAAAAAACAATCAGAAGATTTAATGTGAAACATGTAGTATGAATGTAAAACTCTAAGTTTGTATAAAAGGGACTGATTTCGGCGTAACTCATCTATGTTAAAAACGTTAGGTTTAGCTGCTGCAATTTAATTGATTTTGGAAGTATTCTTTTTTCCACAAACCAGTATAGTAAGAAAGCAGATCATGCAGACACCATCCTTCATGCGGTAATCATTTCCCTTACTCACCAGAGGTTTAATACCTTGATCCTTTGATCGATTTTTATAATATTCCATGCTATCACTAAAGCAGTTGTAGGGAAACAGATAAGATAATTTTTGTATTGAATGGAAATCATTTTTGAATGACAAGATTGCACATGTGATATTGTCTAGAAATAGGAAAACTGTTTATGCTAACTGTTGACTAAACAAGTCAAAATTGGTCACTTGTGGGCTTAAATAGAGCTACTATGTATGACAATGGATAATTCAAGCCAAGGAAGGAAATAAAATACTAACTTGCTTACACAAGTGGCTGCATCAGCTCCACCATGTCCATCGCAAATGCCAAACAGTCCAAACTGTAACAGGAGAATTTAAAAATGTAATAGCCATTTCAGCTATACACATAGATCATTAAAAAAAGATTACACTCCAAAACCTGTTCTGTTCCAGTAAGAGGCCACTGGTAATAGCAGACATCTTCCATGGGCAACTTTTTTCCACCACGACGAATAGCCATGGGATCTGATGCTATACCAATCCCAAAAGGGATCTGACACTCTGTTTGAGCTGTAATCTGCACCTGCAGCAGAAATGAAGAGTAGAACAAGTGAAAAAATATGCAAAAACTGCATGATATGTTATAAGCGCAGAGAGTAATCAAGCACCAGAAAATGGTACAAACACTTTCAGATAGCTTTTCATCAACACCAGTGAGGCAGTGAAGTTACATTTGGTCCATGGCAGGAAAGGCGCTGTGGAGTGTGGTGAAGCATACATTTTCTAGTCTTAAAGGACAGGGGACTAGGAAGCAAAGGAAAGAGGGGAGAGAACCATTGAGAAGAGGGAAAAGACTCTTTTATTTGTAGCTGCTAATATATACTTTTAGCTTAGTCAATATTTTGTAGTAAAGGTTAGTTAAGTCTTCTGAGCCATACATCGTCCTTCAGCCCAATTAGGAAGGGGAAGAAAATATGGCCTTGGAGGAGTATGATACCACTTGACATTTAGTTACTCACCCTCTTTTGCACCCCAAACAAATAGGATTGTATGCACCCTTGATTTTCATTCTTCATTAACCCCACTGTTTTCTAAACCCAAATATAGCTAAGATCTGAAATCTTCAAATCTATTCATCCAATCAAATTAAAGCCAAAACATTCTAGTGCGGTCATAAAAGAAGATTCATCTCATTTTAGGTTATGGAGACAAGCAATTGTTGATGCCGAGCAAAAACATAGAACTTTTTGATCTGGACCAAGCATTATACTTTCAAATTAAGAGAGAGACTATGTCACAAAATTTCACAAAGAAAATATTATTAATAAGATCTGATCACACGAGCTTAGTCAAGAATTAGAGTGTGACATGTTAAGGTGTAAGATCTTCAACTCTCCAAATCCAAGGGTAGTTTCATGAAAGACTTGCAATATAGCAGCATATAACTGCTCTATAGGGAATGAGTATATTTATAAAAACAAAATTAACTATTACGAAAACCAAAGTGACAAACTGCAACTGAAGTTAGCAAAATGAACTAAAGCACACGTAAAATATTTGATTTCATCACAAACAGTGACTACATTACAAATTCCACAAAGTTGGGTCAACTTACAGAAATCTTTGAACTTGTGCCCAGAGTTATTATGTCTCCATTTGAGAGATCGACTGGATTCCCCCAATGTCTACTTCCAGATTGATGATGGCAGACTGCCCGCGAATTCAAGAATGTACCATTCAAGCTACCCATGTCAACCAGCTCCCATTTTAATTCCTACAACAGTATGAAGTTAATCAAAGAACAAAACCTAAAGCATAAAAATCTAGCAGTTGCATTGAAGTGCTAAGCTTACATTTAAGTTCCAATTAATCGTTGCGTGCTTTCCAGAAACCTCTGAGTCCTTTAGCAGTATATGACTAGGTGAAACTCTTCCCATAGTCACCGGAAGCTTGGGTGTATTTGTTGAATCTGTGGAATAACGAAGCCCACGAGAAGGCCCAGAGACCACCTCCAGCATGAGAATGCTTCCTGCACTTCTAAGAGAAAAACATGATCACATGTTTTACAAATTCTGCCAACAATATACGTCAAGAGCTTTAGAACTCTTATAACTGATTAGAAGAAAATTACTCTGATTTGCAGTAAAAGTGGGAATAAAGTCTCTCAAAGTATCATTATCTGCACCATGTTTTGAGCTATAATTGATATCTTCTCTTTTTTCATATATCCGCTCTTCAGCAAACTGATTTGCTGGACGCTTAAGAGTCTGACCAACCACAGAATCCTCTGAAGTACTTGGAATGTCAAGAATAAAACTGTCACCTGGACCGAGCATCAAATAAGAATTTCATTTTTCCCCAGAAGCACAAGAAAAC
Source organism: Paulownia fortunei (assembly GCA_019321725.1). Taxonomy (NCBI): domain Eukaryota; kingdom Viridiplantae; phylum Streptophyta; class Magnoliopsida; order Lamiales; family Paulowniaceae; genus Paulownia; species Paulownia fortunei. The sequence goes on along the minus strand of CM033123.1, from coordinate 2,455,611 downwards.
TGGATACAAATTACACAAGCTTACGATGTAAAAAATATCAAAGGCAAGAGTAAGCATCTATTACTGTGAGTCAACTGGGGAGACGTTGAGAGGCTCCTCTGTTTAGGTGCTACTGCAGTAGACTGGGTTGAACTAAAATTCCCATAAGTTTGATGACATGCCCCCTTAATGGAGTAACTAACTGTAGACTCACTGCTCTGGCTTTCACCAATACCAAGATCTCCCGCAACAAGAGGAGTCTGAATGTCATCAATCTGCACAGAAATGTCACAGCATGTAACAAGCATGAAGGAGGAGGAAAGAATAGGGCAAATGAAGATCACAAATTGAAAATTCTTTCATGACTGCAAGGGTCAAGGCCCAGGGTAATGCCTAGGCAGATGCAGACAATATATTTCCTGCCCAAACTAAAGACTAAATGATAATTACTCGAATTATAAAGTAACAAACAGAATGTAAGGGAAGCAAGATATCCACAAGTCTAACATCATATTAAAAAATTCCAAATGCACTTATAAAGCGAAATCAATTGCTATATCTTATTTTAATCAAGATATTCACATATCACATGAGTACACACCGAAGTTCCAGACTTTAATATACGGGTTAAATTAATTCATGCTATCATTGGTGGTCCACAAAGAAGAAAAGTAACTCACCTCACATACTGAATACACGGTTACTTTCACATGCAAACCAACACGTGCAAGCACCAGGAGACATAAAAAACAATGATCTTACCAGTTCTCATCTACAAAATTTTGTTGACAGCATTTTCCCTCAACACTCACCAAGAGAATGCACACTGAGATGGCTCAAAATATTAAGCATCTGCCTACATTGTGTACAAGCACTATGGTAAGCTTAAATAAGGGAAAAAGTAAACTTGATTTATTATAATAGTGTTGGAGAATAAATAATCAAAACCAAGTCTTTCTCATTCTTAATGTCTGAAACACTATGAAGCCAAATATAACATCCTCTTATGCTTTCTATTGAAAGTTATCAAAAAGTAGCAGAAACCTTCCCACCCACTGTTACAAAGAGGATTATCATAATCCACAAAATCAACATTTATAAATATTGCCATGAGACTTTGTATTAACAGTTACAGAGAGGATCATCCATTCCATTCCATCAACAGTCACAAAGATTAATCTCAGGTCAAGAAGATTTTAGAAAATTCCTGGATCTCATTAATTTTTGCCCACAAGAAAAACTAAAAGCAAAATTTTTCAACCACAATTAAGCAGCTTTACCCACTAAAATATGCTGTTGGTCTTCCAATTATTCCAGATTATCAGTAGCCATTTCCGCTGATGGCAAGAAAATTTCAAGCTTGCTATTTCTAGCAAGAATTCTCTGCATAAACCAAACAAACACAAAAAAAACCCAGATATTGATGACACTCAAAACTTCCATTTTGAAACATAACGAATTTTCAATATATTTCATAGTAATAGCATGTTAAATTCGCTATTCTATCAAACAAGAACTTGCAATTTGCAATAAGGGAAATCTAAATGTTAGCAGAGAAAAAAGATTATAATGGGATTCATGGTAAAAAAACCAACTCACCAAATTCGTTTGGAAAATTGAGGAAAAAATATGAAGCACAATATAAAAAATGAGAACAAATAATGTAATGTGGCTTGGAAAATTAAGAAACAGGCACTACAAACCATAAGAACTTGAACAAAAAGCGATAATTAGATCAAAGTTCAAGCTGGCTACTGTAACACTAGCCTTCTTTACTCTAACCTAAGAATGAAAAGTAAAAGTTTAACATCATTGAGCAACATACAGCATGAGTACAACTTAATCGTCAGCTTAGAGAACAAAAGGAAGATAACCAAGTGTTAAAGAATTTGGAATATCGTGAGAAAGTGAAGAGAGAAAGAACACAAAGAAACAAGTGGTTCGGCCATTTGGCCACGTCTAAGGCCAAAAAGGCTATAAGACTTTCATTTCTCCCTTATCATCACAGTTACAATATGACCTATATATATTGATATATATATATATATATTCCAGTAAACAAAAAATTACTCCATTTAGTCGCATGACAAAACATAACATGGCAAATCACAACAAAAACCAAGATATAAGAAACTAGCATTTTCAAACTGTAATGTTGATATCCTCCAGCTCTCAGTTTTCACATATTGGTTTTGCATGTGTGCAATAGCCTAACGTACATCCTGCCAAAAGACACTGTCTTTAAGATAAATCCTACACAATCCTCCTTGCAAGTTGCAAAGCCAGAAGACAATTAATCAAAATAATACCATAATCCATTCAAAACTTGCATTATTCAAGAAAAATGGAAAGCTTTACTAAAATGAGCAAAATTAGCAAAAATGGCAATAAATAAAAACCCGGCACTTATAACTCGCCACCAAATAACCAAAAAAAGAGAATTCGAAACTCAAACCATCAAAAAGCAGAATATGTCCAAACCAACCAAAACCAAAAAAAAAAAATGACAATAATCAGGTCATGAAATAAAACCCTCAAAAAAGTCCCCCACAACATGCATCAAAATAATAATAAAAATAAAATAAATACACCCATACAACCACAAGCAGCTATCTTAAAATGTTAAACGACAATTCAGACCTCCATCGAGGTGTGACAGCGGCGGCGAACGGTGGCGGAAGAGGAGAGGAAGCGGCGCCATGGTTGGAACTTGCAAGCGATGAGGATGAGTATGATAATGAGCAGCAGCATAAGAATCAGTATCAGAACACTAACCACCGACGATAATATCAAAATGCTGCTGCTAAATCGCGTGGCCTTCTCCATCGGACTATTACTATGAAATTCTTTTTGCCCCCGAGATTAAAGAGAAAATTACTCTACCATTGTAAGAAAAATAGTAAAATAATTTTCTATTATATATGCATATTTTTTGTATGTGTATATGGGATGCAACCAACCATACCAACCAAGGTACCAACAATACTGCGTGTATGCCTAGCCTTTGCGAGAATGCCGCTTTGAAATGGTCGCATTTATTCATTTATTTAATAAAGATTAATATGAAGTATTATCCAATTCTTTAAAGTGAGTTGGGCATAATTCTTGAAATTTTTAATTTAAAAAAAAATTGATTTAGAATGATTGATTATGTAAATTGGCCAAACTATACTCTACTTTTAGATAGTCCAAAATTTGTTATAATTTGAAAACGATCGGACTTATATGATAAAATTTTATACTTTATATAATATTTTAAAATTTGGATCAGTCGGTTCTATCGTCTAATTGCCAATTCGATCCAATTTATTTGGGTACAAAAAATTTTAATTTCGATTGAATTAGTCGAATTGGCCAAAAAAAAATAATAAATCGATCAAATTTATTTTTTATTTTTTTTCATTTTTTTGGAAAAGTTTAAAAATATTTGATTATATGTACGTAATTGAATTAGTTTTTGATTTTATAAAATATATTTTTTATTTTGTTATTCATTTATTTAACCGTAAATTGATTGGACCGATCAATTAATCATCAATAAAATCGATTTAATTATCAATTCAATTATAAAAATACTGTTTTGTCAAATTTTATTCATCAACATTTATTAAGAATTGATGTATCTTGGCCTAGAGAGTATTTAGGATTTTTCATAATTATTAAGAGCTCTTAATTTGTGGAGATTATACAGTATTCCTTGAATTTTTAGGAAGCATTGTATTCTTCGTCCTTGTTGTATAGTTTAATTTGAAAACTACACTTTCTTTTCTTTTCTTTTTTTTTTGGTGTGGTGGGGTGGGGTGGGGTGGGGTTGGGGTGCGAATGCATGGAAAATAGCAAATGCTTTTCAAAATATTACAACATAAATCTAATCAAGAAATTTGTACTTAATTTTTTTGTAACGTAACATGATGAATTATTTTTTCATTGTTGTGGAGTCAATAACAATGTAATTTAGATTTTCTGTTTGGAGTTTAAGTAGCTAATGATTTAACTTACGCCAACTAAGATTTATGAAATTTGTTTTACTTTAGTTTAATTTGAAATGATTAATTAAGTAAAGGTTTTGTTTTACTTTAGTTTAAATCGAAATGATTATTAAGTAAAGCTCGGTCTTTTGCTCCTTGACTAAGCAAACCCTATATCTACTATTCTGTCTTAAATCCTACTCAATCATCATTATTACTTTTATATGAGTGCAAAACAAAACAAAAAAAAAAAAAAAAAAAATTTTTTTGGTAATAACCAAAAATTAGCACTTGTAATCATTAACAAATTATGACCAAGTCGTTCTTTAAGTTGTCGGGGACATATATGTGGACCCAATTTTTAGCCCAAGTTCAGCCAAGATGTTTAGGCCCAGTAATTTGGTTGGCCTACAAACCATTTATCTTCTAGTATAAAATTTAAGCCTGATCGTTCTACTCTGATCCATTTGCCCACTGCCAAACCACTAAATTTGGGCTTGAGAAGTGGGTTCACCACCCAACAAAAAGTCCACGAGCTTCACATCAATATTCTAACAAACAACTTTAATACCAAAATATTGAGAAAAAAAAAAAAGAGTTAATATTGTCATATTTTGAACATTAATTAATATTTATTTAATTTTAGGAAAATCGAGAGAAGAAGAAAAAGAAGATATATACACTGCATTATACATTATGTTACATTGTTATAGTTCTCGATATTTGTTCCTAACTTCACCCTAGAGATAGAAGAATTTTATGTAGTTTTACATTTTCACCCTTAATAGCATTAATTTACAATTCTTGATAATTGGTTATATTGTGATCTTTAATTAAAATCATTCTTAAAATTATATTTCTACGATTGGACTTTCAAATGCACTAGTAGAGTCCCTACACAAGCATAAATAGAAAAAGAAGTTAATAATCCAACAACCCCCCCCCCCCCCACCCACCCCCAAAATAAAAAAAAAAAAGGGAAAATAGAAAAAGAAGTTTGTTAGTGTGGAAGAGATTATTGGTGTGTGACCATATGGGAAATAGATATATAAGGTGCATAGCCGCACTTTGCTTCCAAACATGTCTACAATATATTAAACACATAATATCTGCACCAGGAACACTGTCTTCAAACAAATACCAAAAAATCTTCATTGTTTTCTGGTGAAAGATGGCTAAAAAAAAAAAAGAATCTCAAGCGAACAATTTTTTTTGGTATTTGCAATCTGCAAACAGAAAATTGAAAGTAACTAACTTTAGAATATGGATATGAACAAATAACATTGCATAATGTATACATTTTTCCTGCTTTTTATTACTCCTTTCAAATGAAAGTAGGATCTTTTTTTCTTTCTTTCTTAAGTGTGGGTAGTTTCTCTCAATTTAATATATAACAATATGATATAAGGACACGATCAAGTTGGTCTATCCTATAATTTCATATAATAAAATCATAGTTGAAATTCGTTTAGTATAGTAATTTATTGAAGGGATTTCAGTTTGATTGATATAATTTTGGTAATGAACCTTACTTTTTAATCAGTAATTATGATTCAAAATTGAATCTTTCCAGAGAAAAAGCTAGACTAATTGCTCACCTCCTATTTTTTTCTCATAAAAAAATAAATAAAAAGAATTAAGAATCTATTCAAAAAACTTAATGAGTTGCACAATGTTATGTACTAATATTCCCTAGCTAGCTATGAGCTAGACTGCTAGTGATTCTTTCAGTTGAATCCTTTTTTTGGTCAATGATTTGTAATTTAATTCACATTTTCGAAAAGATGATTCTCATATATAATTTTTGGTGTTGTCTTAACCACAAAGGGTAATATGAAGTGCCGACAAGTTGGGTTGGATGCTCAATTAAGGAATTATAAGAGTTCATTGCATATTGGGGGGGACTTAACCAAAGTTTCAAGTTTCAAGGTTTGTCACTTCCCTACGACCAAAAAGTTAATTACAAATAGGGTTTAAATGGATTTTACACATTTGTATATTTCAATTTATAGTAGTATTAACTATCCCATCACAATCTTTCACGGTTTTTTGGGAATTATATTTAAATTCTGCATTTCTGTTTTCAATTTTATTTTCATGTTTAATTACCCATATGATGCGTATCAAGATTATAAAGGATGGAGTTAATCCTTTATTTAAAAATATTTTTATGATTTTTTTCAATTATTCAAGCATTTAATATATATTTTTAAGAATATTTTGTTAATTTAAATATTTAAAAAATTTATCTAACAAATTCCAACTCTCTAACGAATAATCTTGCACGTGTTTTTAAAGGCAAATTGAAGTTGCTCTGATTATTTTTGGTACGTATTATCTTGATATACATCATCATTATTATTTTTTAAAAATTAATTAATTTTTTTAGATCCTAGTATATTTCATATTTGCGCATCATTGTAAAGCGTAATAATATATAAAGAGTGGTGTTTGACTGCAATTGAGTTTATAAATTAAAGTTTTTTCTTCTAAATAAATTGCGTGAATAATTTTTATTTTAGAAACTTGACAAGAATAGTAAACTTCGGATTTGCTATCCTTGGAAATTTTTGTTTTGTGTATTTTTTTATGTTCAGATTCTGGTTGTCTGTTTACTTTCGGTAAATTTTACGAATATTTTTCTTAATATATTGCTACGGCCTACATTAAACTTTAAGATTAATGGCACGAAAATGACAGAGTTATGTCAGATGATAATCATGATTAATATTCCCTGTGTTGAGATGCGATGCAAAGTACCTGTACATTAATTGTCTTTCTGGAAAGCATATAACCTAGTACCTCCATGTCAACTTGTTTTAATCAAATATGCTTTCATGGGCTCGAGAGAATTAGTACTAAATCTTTTCACAATTAGCGAGAAACAGGTTGTTTTGTTGATGCTTTAGTCACATAAACTTCGAAAAAGATTCATTAACAAATTAATAAGCTATGGCCGCGGCCTGGTTTGTGGGAACTTTAAAAGAGTTTGCGAGCGAATTTTTCTAATTATATATAATGAAGTTTAAAAAATATTAGTAATAATAATTTTATAATTAATTAAATTAAAAAATTTTGTTAATATTTTATTAATAATTATTATTTTATTATATTATATTAAATAATAATATAATAAACTAATTGTTATGTATAAAATAAAAAAAATAGACAATCAACTGAAAAATATATATAACAAAATTTAAAATCCAAATAATCATGTACATGCAATCAAATACTAAATTTAAAATTTTTAAAAAAAATATTTCTTATCGTTTTGATCGATTTTTTGACTGATCTAATTAATTTTTGATCGATTTAACCAAATTTCTAATCCACCAATGATCCACAATTGGATGAATCTAATAGTTCGATCCCATTTTAAAAACATTGATTCAAACACCTCTAAATACACTCCGCGAATTTAATGTAATATGTTGTCCTAATATGGGAAAATTGTAATGTAATTAAAGATAATGATAACTTGATAATACAAAAGCATTTCGTGTGTGTATATATATATTTATTTATTTTTCATTTTTTTTTTGCCCACCGTAGACTTTCCTAGTTCAAATATAATAATGTGAATAACTTACTAATAATAGAAAGGGCAAGGCGGCACTAACATGGTGGTCAAAAAGATATGCTCAGCCCATGCATGAACTGGATTCTGTTGTCTCTGTTAATCACTCTAAATAAAATATAATTGAAAGGAACAAAAAAAATCTCAAATTGCCAACTTTTTTAGCCCAATCAAGGACAAGGGGGAAGATGACGTACTGTAATTTAAATATTCTTCCATGGGGTTTAGCTTTTAAGTTAAATAAAAAAATATATATAACAATTAAAGAAATAGAGATGGATCCTGATGCAAAATGTTGACATCCATACAGAGTTTGACACAGACCATTAAGTAATATCTTATTATTAATTGCACTTAGGTTGTTAATTATTGTTCGATTTAGTGGTGTACATGTAATTGGAATTTTCCTACTAGTTATGAAATTATTTGTTGATAAAACAAAGAGGGGGAGAAAAGCGAAATTTAAGGTTTTGTTTGGTGTTATTTCAGAAAAAAAATATTTTTGAAAATATATTTTAGGTAGCGGAATTGAAAACATGTGAAAAATAAGAATATATTTGGATGTTTTGTTGAAAAAAATGATATGATATATTTTGATAAATATTTTTAAATTTTAATTGTGGATTTCTTGTTAATGTTATTTATTGTAGCTAGTAGAAGATATTTTTAATTGTAAATATTTTGTTAATATTGTTTTGTAGTAATTAGTGGAGTAGTATGATATATAACTATTTAATTAAAATAATAAATAATAATAATTTGTGGGAATAATGTCGTATTTAATTTCTCATAAACTTTAATTCCAAACACATTTTCATTTTGAGAGAAGGAAAATGTTTCTCCAAAATAACACCAAACACATTTTCCAACATATTTATTCTTTTTTTTTTTCTGAAATTCTCCCAAAATAAAATAAAATAGATGAATAAAAAATAAATAAAAGAAGAAGAAAAACATGACGCAGACTTCTTTTAAGTGTTTGCTTTAATTAAAATTTAACATAATCAAGCAAAGACAGATGGTATATGATGCTAAACAATTGTCCTCTAGCTCTAAGTGGGGTGACCTAATATATGCTTAGTCTGGCTAATGAAGAAGCTTTTCATTTATTTATTTTTGTACTTTGCATAATAAAGGAACTAAAAGCATGTTCGTTTAGAGTCACCAAAGGTTAATTGGGGTTATTTATTTTTAAGTCATAATGGGATGTTGTTAGGACCACATTTCTCTCTAATATGAGCAATAAAATCTGAATTTTGTGAGTGTAGGTCCTTCACATCAATGGTACCATACCATATACTTTCCACAAGCTTTTTGAGCAACCACCTTTCACTCTCATTAACCTTTTTCTGACATATTTAATAATTATTTTATATAAGTAATGTAAATTACATCCCTATTTATGCAACAATTGAAAAAAAGAAAAAAAAAAAAAAGAAAATTGTCTAAATCGATCGTATGAACACGATCACATGCCAAGTGTAATTTCGATATTTATCTTGGCTTGGATGTAGCCAAACCAGGTTCGAAATAGAATTTCCTAAATAACTAAGTGACGCAAGCAGATGTTAGATGTTTTAAGTTGCGTGGTTATATGAGTGTTAATTGCTGAAAAGCAAGTCTGATAATCTATAAGCTGAAAGCTGTATCTTAAGAATGACTTCACAGTCATCCATTGATCATTTCATCATAGTCAGTTTCCTTATCCTCTTAGGACCCCCTCAACTTGCATAGTAGCACCAAATTTATGCTTTTACCTAAGCACTATATGTCACAGTTCAATGGATAATTGTAGAGCTATACAATTGAATAATTGATTAAAAATCTGCAGAAAGGATAATCATTTCCCTTTGTATGAAATAGTAGCAAAATCTCTCTCTCTCTCTCTCTCTCTCTCTCTCTCACCATACATTTTTGGATTGATATATCAATATTTTCCAATAATTCATGAAACTGATATGTGATCTTAGTTGTAGGTTCAATTTATGATGTGACAAAATTTGATGTAAACATAGATTTAGATGGAGTACACCAATTAGCAGCGTATCAATTGATCAAATCTAATAATTTCTTGAGAACGATCATTAATTATCTCATACAATATAAGTGATCGTGATCGATCACTGCTTCGTGCAAAAAATGAAAATAAAAGTTCGAGTGTAAAAATAACAATTATTTAAATAACAGAATGTTTCAACTTACCTATTTAATAATATTGTAATTGTAAGAGAGATCTTGCCAACTAAAAACACATGTCAATTAAATTTGAAAAAGAACTTGAAACTAAAACAACATTTACAACACAAATGATGCAACTATGTGGTGGTACATAGATTTTTCCATGTTGTTAAGATATATATAGTACTTAGTATAGGGAATATATATAGTGATGCTCACTTGTGCTGTTTTTTGCTTTCTTTTTTTTTTTTCTATTTTCTCCAGGCTTCAAGGTTTGAACACACTCAGCATTTCCATACTTGGAATTTTTTTCAGTACAATTTCATGTGGGCTTAGGTTAGGTCATTCAATTTGTTGTCTACTCACATGGATTCTAATTAATGAAAAAGTGGGCGCGCATCACACAAAGTGTCTTTCACGAAATTTATAAATGGGAAAAAGGCAATAAGCATATATAGGTATAGTGTTGGGTTGATTTTCATATGTTAACACATAGCCGACAAACGAAAAAGGTTTTTTGGTTTAGTGGAGGATGATTTCATTAATTAGGGTTCCCCTTTTTTAAAGGGGTGGAGTGTATTTGTATGGGGAAATTGCTTTTCTACAAATCTTTAGTTGGTGTCCGTACGAGAACAAATTGACGTCGCATTGGTGGAATAGATTATTAAAATTAACAGTAAGAGTGACTGATGCTGTATATCAGTAGGTACAGTTCATATCTTTTTATTGTAAATTAATATTTTGTGTTTTTGTGTTTCACTTTATAAATAAATATTAGGTATATAATTTTTTTTAAATAAATAATTAATTGTGCATCGTTTATACTTGATGTGTATATTGGAGAAATGCAATATATGGTAAAATACAAAATGAAAGGAAAAAAATCAAAATGCATTAGTTAGTCTTTATTGTTAAATTTTTTTATCTCTTTTAATCTTTTAGTAAGAAATCACTCTGAGAAATTCACTGGAAAGAATTTGTTAAATTAATAATTTTCAAATGAGAGAGAGATGAGGAATGATATGAAGGATTTGCTTGTGATATAGCATTTCTCTAAACCTAAAGGACATTGATCTCAAGAAATGTTTTAGAAAATTAAATGTGGTGTTTGGCAAATCTCGAATCTTGACAATTGCCTTGTAGATTACTGCAAATTAGAAACCTATTTATTTATTTTTCTTCCAAGTGTATTTAAATATTTGTCAATATATGTTGGTGGTGGAACTCACAAAAAACAATCCATAAAAAAACAATGCAATATAATTCTTAAATTATACAATCAAATAGCACTTCACTCTTAAAATTTCATCATTTTAGTACTTCATCCTCCAAAATAATTTAAAAATATTTTATCCCTTTAATTTATATTTATTATAACACTTCCTCTTTACCCGTATTTTCTCCTTCTTTCCCATTCAAAGTAAAGTAAAATGTTTTGTAATATTTTCTCATTACCGTCAACAGTAAAACTATGACAAAACAGTGGTATTTTTTGCTACACATTTATATCAGTCAAAAGAAATAGGCTAAGTATTTATTATAAATAGTCTTATATAAAATTTTAGGTAAAATTAACTAAAATTTGGTTGTGAGGGGGTAAAGTGCATATATAAGTTATTATAATGGGGCAAAATGAATATATTTTTTACTTAGTGTGGGGCTATTTTTGTCCATAATTTTAAATTAGGAGGGTATTAAAGCAAATGGGGTAATTGATACCAATATTATAGTATAAAAAGGTAAAATAAATTTAACCCAATTTAATATAATAGAAATTTATAACCCAAAAAATAAATCCAACTCTCATAAGAACCGGCTCCAACTTCAGACTATTTTCATCCAAATCCCAACACGCTTTGTGTAGAGTGACATAAACGCCCTCATCCTCAGCATCAACTCCCATCAACTTCTGTGTTATCAAACTCATCTCAGGAGTCTTGTTCCTCCCCGAGGGCCGAGTGGATATGGTTAGTTTAGTCAATTCAACATGGAGGAGACTGGAGAGGGTACGAATAATGTCTATTTCAGTAACTTCACATCCTGGAAATTTCAAACCTTGTGGGCTGCATTGATGTCTGCTACTTTAAAAAAAATGTCATCAATATGGATTTTGACTCCCTATACACACATGAAACAGCCATTTAAAAATATACTTTAATGGTTTTTAATATGAAGTCATAAATATAGAGAAAGTTTGTATGAGTCACCATCCATTGTGAAATTATTGATGGGAAATTATTTGTTTCTTAGACAAGAGATGTTTTGTCCATCCATTTGGTACAATAATAAAAAAAAAAAAAAGAATATATGGATCGATATTGACTATATTGAGCTGTCTTTTGAAAATTCCTATTTCATTCAAATACCCCTTGACATTACTCTTTTGTAGACATTATATGGCTTTTTCATATGAAAACTGAAATGAAACATCAAAGCTGTTCTTTTTTTTTTTTTTTTTTCTTGGCTTGATATTAAATTCCATCTGTCCCCCTTTGTACTACATACATGTATATATATGGTATGTAAAGACATCCTCATCATAACAGTTTTCCTATCCACATGAGGTAATCAGAGAGAATTTTCTTGTAAATCAATTTTCAATGTTTTTTTTTTTTCGTCCAAAACTCAACGTTATCAATTAAATCGGCACTAAATTTTATGAGAGTTGCAAATATTTTTTTTTAGGTATTTTTACATTTTTTAATCATAAAAATGAAAATTTAGAGGATATTTGTCACATCATTACTTTAACTAATTTTTATTTTTTAGAATAAGCCATTATATGAACTTTAAAAAAAGATTCAATTGCAAATAGAGACCAGCTAAAATTTAAAAAAAAAAAAAAAAAAAAACACGCGCGCACACAAAAATAAATAGAGTACATGGAATATTTCCTCCTCTCATTCCAAACTGGTGATTTTCCATTATTCCCTTAGCCCAAATGTTTGTGTGTGGCAGATTAATAGTTGTATAATTCAAGTGGTGCGAAAAGCGCGCACACACGATCTCCACAGCACTTTTTGGACACTACAAATTCACCCCCATCCCCTCACTTATCCCTCGTTCAATCCTCTCTCCTCCACTTCTCTCCCTCCACTCCCCCCTGTCGAGGGTAACTTTCACTAAAATTCAAGAAAAAAAAAACTTGTTCGTCCTCTTCGAACTACATATATTTTCTTAGCATCATTGTTTTTTTCTGGTTTAAATTGTAATCATTTTTTTCTTCAACCCCTCCACCATGTCAACAATAGTTTGCCAAAATCTTGTGTCTTGTTTTGAGTCCCAGCTCGCAGAAACAACCGCCATCCTAAAGCTCAAAGTGGCGCCGGCGCCGGCGCCGGCAGCCTTAGACTTCTGCAAAAAGCTAGGAACTGACGATCATCCTCCAGTTGATGTAAAAACAAATCTTGAATTTGGCAACTGGGGTTTTCTCCAAACAATCCCTAAAGAATCAGGGGATAAAGAGACTACTTATACACACCCTTTGGCTAAAAAATCATCATTTTCAAGACTCAGTGCAAAGTCCTTGGAATTATGCACTGAGAACTTAGGAAGCGAAACAGGCACTGATATCATCACCGATAGCAGCAGCAGCATTTTCTCCTCCTCGCCACCATTCAGTCCATCCTCAAATTCGAGCGATAATTCAACGTCCCATACAAGTGTTGAACTCGATAATTGGAAACAAAAGACAAACTCACCTAAAAACCCTCATCACAAGGAGGCGAATTCTTTCCGGGAAACCAAGAACTTCCCGCCGCCGCTGACTACAATGAGTGGCTCGAGTTCTTTGCAAGTGCGCCGCCACAGAGAAGGCGGGAGGCTGATCATTGAAGCGGTGGAGGCGCCGTTTAGGAATTCTTATCTGCAGGCCGAGAGGAGTGACGGCAGACTCAGGCTGTGCTTCTTGACCGGCTCCGACAGGGCGGAGCCAACCACCTCTGCCGGCGAAGAACAAGAAGAAGAAGAAGAAGAAGAAGAAGAAGAAGAAGAAGAAGAAAATGGAGATGAATGTGGCGGAGATATGACCGCGGAGGAGGAAATTGAGGAGCCCATAACCGAAGTGGAATCAGAAAAGGAAGAATTTGATGGAGAAATTAATTTGGAAATGGGAATGGAGAAATTTCAAAGGCTGAGTAGGTGCAAGGAAGGTGGGCATGGAAATAAAGGATTGTGCAGTAATTGGAAGCCTGCTCTTTGGGTGGCTAGTTCCTAAATAACTTCTAATTTTTTTTCCGTGGATTTTAGTCTCCTCTCTTTTTTTCCTCTCCTTTTTTTTGACTTTCCTACATTTTTTTTTTTTATCTACAATTTTAAGTTTTTCATTGATCTTTTTAGGGGTCATTTGGGTTTTTTGGTAACTTTTTTTTTTTTGGTGGATTGAATTTATGGGGTGTTGTTTGGCAATTATTGTCAGTATTGAACATTGAAATTTGAGCATGAACTTGCATGTTTTTACCACCCCAAAACTCGGGATCTTCCAATGATGTATTATGTAAGTACTATGAAATGAAAATTTTATTTAAATTAGACAATGTGTGATGGAAAGAAGGTGGTTTTCAGCATTGATAGCATACAAGGCTTCAATCTGAATATTATGAAAGTAAATATGTCCCAACATATGAATTACTACATTATATAAGATGTCTGTCACTTTCATTACAAAAGGAGTTTATAACCGACCACAACCTCATATCCTTCTATTCTCATAATCAAAATAATAAATGAAGAATGTATTTAGTTCCAAAGGGTGTCCAACGTTTATATGAATTGATTCTCTTCAAGAATAAAAGTTGACACAACCATAAAACTAAGAGAAATAATTTGACAATATTTTGATTCTTTATCATCCAATCACTATCTAATTCAATATTATGTGCCGATTTTATAGATGTTATAACTGGTGTACATAAATGAGACACTTAGTGGGAAGTGGACCATGAATTATAGATGAGACACTTAGTTGGAAGTGGACCATGTGTGGGATGGATTCCAATAAATTTTGAAAAATAAGGCAAGCGCTCGCCTTTCCCAAATTCCCATTCCTAAAATTATCAACTAATTAATTGCGTAGAGAAATACATATTTCTTTTAAACAATCGCTAAATCTATTATAACATATATTATTTTGATTGGTAGATACTATTCAAATATTGATTAGTGACACATTAAAAGTAATTAGTTCTCGACCAGACAACTCAACCCAAATACATTTGATCGAGCCAAAAATCATCACACATCGGTAGGAAAATGTCCACCATATAAAAAAAAAAAAAAACAAACCTATCGGTCCGGTCCTTACACTTCGGAACTTTGTTATGTTTTTGTCGGGCGATTATGTCAATTTGGCATGCATACTTGTTACATAATGTACAAAAAAGTCCAACTTTTTTAAGAAAGCATTTGTCCTTAAATTCAACTAATTAAGTGTGCATCGCTACTTTTTTTTTGTCTGTTACTTTGAATGATTACACTTTTAATTCCGAAACTGCGGGACCTTAATTAACTCAATTAGCATATTAATTGATAAGACGGCAGCCAATTTAATTTAATTATGCATGAACATGAAAATGTATGATCTCATGCAAAAAGTAGGCCCATTTAAAAGGGATATAATCTTGCAACATACTCAATCTTTGACTCATTAATTTTGTCTAATTGTCTTTGGAAATTCAAATGAAACCTTTTGATTTTTAGAGACAACGACGAGCAAAATGATCCTCAGGCTGAGAAAAGATTCCTATTTTGCCCTAAAAAAGAGGTGGAAGCCGCCCTTCTCACCTAAAATGGAATCCATTTATATCACATTTAATTAACATTTGTAATAGAATTTGATTAGACTTTTATGATGAATCACAATAATCTGTCTGAAAATTGTCGACTTAATTAATGTATATATGACTTAAATCAAAATAATCGAGTTGTGCGTCGGTGGTGCACAATTGTTGGGTGCCTACACGTTCATGTCATTAAATAATTTTTTTATAATATTTTTATTAAATGCTACACATGATAATAGTATTTTGAAATAAAATTTATATAATAAATGTATCTAACAGCAGAGATTTGTGTCACTTCGTACACAAATTGGGACCGATAAATCACTGTCTATACTTGTATATTTTCACGTGTGTTCTACAAAATGTTGCCCACTTCTTGTAACCCTAAAACCCTACGGAAACAACATGCAAATAATGTACTCTTTAGCACCATATACTTTCACAGAACAAAATCCAGGGAAGATATATTTGCAGTTATGAATGTGATATGTTCCCCCTAGATGAAAAGTTGCAAGTTGAGTTGTACGGAAAAGATAAGACTTCACAATTAACACACACCGTCTATTATTATAAATTTTATTATATTTTTTATTTTATTGTATTAATTATTCATCACATATAAAATCGAATTTATAAATTAAATTATACACATGATATCAATTAGTGCAGCATAATATATAATGTAATATGATATGTAATAAAAAATTATATTCACCCAATCAATCTAAGATACGTTCCGTTTCAAAATATAACATTCTTGAATAAGTGTTTAATAAATTTACACGTATAAAGTTAAAATTTTCATTTTTCATCCATAAATTTAGGACAACAACCATATAAATGCATAAAATCATACAACTTTTTAGTGTATAAACAATCTTTCTTCCATCCAAAACTCTAACCCAACATTCTTATTGCAAGTCAATCACTTTTTGATAATGCCAAATGTTAATTAATGTCCCCTCAAATTTTTATCTTTTTATGTATCTTAATCATTTGCATTAAATGCAAAAAATATAAAAATACAAGAATATATTTTTGGGTCTTTATCAATCTTCTTCATTGAAATTTCTTACCCATACCGATAAATAATAGGACATGCAAATAATTGGCATTAAATGAGTATGTATGAGATGTTCACAAACATAAACAAGAGGAATGCAGAAGATGATCGTGGAGTTAGAATGTCCATTCACTTGGATAGGCATCTCATCATCTTTGCATTTATAATTTCCTTACATAACCTAACTTTCTGTCCTAGATATTTCTCACAAGAAACCTAGTCCCATAATTTTATTAATCTTGGCACTTTCTTCATAAAGGGCCAAATTCAAGAAAAATATGCTTTTTTTTTTTAATTTCTTTTAATTTCTCTTTTTTGATCCTTTACCGACCAATGGTAAATGGGAAAAAAAATGCAATTAACTTGGAATTATTCTTAGCAATAGTTTTGTGTATAGTAGAACCATCCACCAAATAATTGTGATTGTTTCAGTATTTGAAGTCTCTAAACTCATTAAGAATTACAGATTAACTTGACGATAAATAAAGTAGTCCCTCTTTCAGTCTTCCAAAAAAAGTAAAGAAAGTTATGTTGTATTTTTAAAATATATTTCTTTTTATTATAAAATTAAATATGTATTGTTATATGTGGTTATTTTACTCTTTTAATCAAATCACTCTTTCCACAACACAATCAAAACTAAATCATTCCGACGAATGAAAATGGAAATAAGTCGTGCCAAACACTCTGCAAGGCAAGTTTTTTTGTTCTCTTTTCAACCCAATAATTAATTTATTTACTGAATTTTTGAGTGGAATATTAACTATAAATTAATATAAAGTTTCACTTGTAGAAGTTTAACTATAAATGGGAATTCTAAAAGAAATTGACACAAAATTAACTTTTGATATTTCCTACAAAATATCAAATATGACATCTTTTGTAACATGGCGGAGCAGTATTTTTATTAAGTAAATACATGGATAAATATAATTCAGGAAATAAAACAACATAAACGGAACTAGCTGACTTAATTTTATTTTAGTTATCCACATGCATTTGTGCACGTGGAAAACATGAAAAAGACACTCCATCATGGGTCTGGTTACTCCAATCCCAATCCATGCTTTATTAGTAGGGCAATTACATTAATTAATTAACATATAAGTAACTTAATGAATATGGTATTAATTTAAGCAATACTATTCAAATATCTGCTGGCCAAATGGCCTAACAATTTGCCTTTATTTTTTCCCATCTTCATACCTTTTAAAGTAAAAAATAAAGAGGAAGAGGAATACAAGAAAAAATTGATGCAAGAATTTTTAAGAAGATTTTTTCTTTTTGTTTTGTTATCTCATGGCTATTATAGTTAAAATTTAATACTCCCACCATTCCAAAATTGTAGAGATAGCATGATCCTCTAAGAAATTTTTAGATAATAGTTAAAAAAAAGTATAAATTTTGTATATTTGTATAATTTGTAAATTAAAAATAGTGGTTGACAGTTCGTTCGTGTATCACATTATTACTTTAATTGAAATAATAATTTAAAAAAAAAATTATTTTACTATTGTTTTCGAGCGACCTAAAAAAATTGAAGCATTAAAGTTTGAACATAGAGATTCTATATTTATCATTAATTTAACTATTTTTTGTAACTTTTTTGGTGCTACAAAGAATTGTAGAATAAAGAATAAATTACACTACCTAACCTAAAAATAAAATAATTCAAAGCTGATGCATTTGACAAAATAAGACAGCTGCTGACGGATTTAACTTATCCATAACAAAAGGGCTTACTGATTTGGGAAAGTGATATACTTGCTAACTAAGGAAGACACTGATTTATCTTTCTTACAAGAAAAAAAAAAAGAAGTAATGAAAAGTGAGATGAACTAATTTTGGAAACCAATCCCTTGAAAGCACTTGGTTAAGAGTCTTAATATTTATATAAAAATGTATACTTTATTCATTTATTTTGCCAAAATAAAATAAAATTTTGAATTCTTTCTACACAAAAGGGGCATCACTAGTGCCCCTATGCATTACACATTTTGTCTTTTCCACAATCCCTTCTTCAGCATTAAGGCTTTGAATCTTCAACACTCCAAATAAAAATCAATGATTATAAAAAGCAGAGTCAAATTATTGATTAAAAAAATTAAACATTGCAAATTATTTGCATAAATGGAAACATGTCACCTCTAAGCAGCCTTCATGCCTTTAAGGAAAGCAACATTATTAAAGACAGCAATTTGAATTTTGATGGATCTGATGAGTGCGGCTTAAAATAAGCTGTTTTTATTATTTATTTTTTCTGATTTATTCAATTTTGTTTTTACGCAATAAATTTTTGACTCCTATTTTTTTTTTCCACACAAAGTTTGTGTCTTGTGCATTGACACGTGCACAGAGCTAGTTTATAATGTTACTATCCTAATTTTGAGATAACAAGAAAATACTTGAAAGGAATTTGAAATCAATAATAATGATTTTCGGTATTTTGGGAGAAATAATCTGAGAAAATGTATCTTGAGGGTTATATTGAAAATGTATTGGAGAATAAAAATATATTTGGTTCTATCTTGAAAATAATTGAACTGATGTATATTTGGAAAAAAAAATTATTTGCTTTTGTCTTGAAAATAATTGATATGATGTATTTTTAAAAAATATTATTTAATTTATTTTTGAATATTTTCTACTGTAGATATTATATCGTGTAAGTATTTTGTGTGATATCATATCAATTTCTTATATTATGATATGTTGTTATTATATTAGTGTATTAACTGAAAAATATATATTTACATTAAGAAAAATATTTGGAATATATAATATATATATGTACAAATATATATTTAATATAGTTGGAATATATATATATGTATATGTTTAGACATATTAAAATATTTTCAAAAAACATTGGACAAGAAAAATATATTTTTTGAAAAATAAAAATTCATTTACAATATTTAATTTTATTTTTTAAAAAATAACAATATTCTCCTTAAGAATACCAAATATTACAAGTTTTCAACGAAAGGTGCGATTGAGTTGTCTCGAGCGATTACTGTGGGTTGGGCTTCTTATGCGTAAAAATGTACAGTTCTTGTTGGAAATTTGGATATTTATTGAGGCATATTCCACGATTTACCCCTCTTAGGTGCTAAAAACAAGTGTTTAGAAGGTTCAAAATTAATTCGACACAAGCCGAAAATCTGAGTTATAAAAATATATATATATATATATATATATTTGTCATGGAAAGTGACCAATTTTATTAGACCCCACTAAAAGACACAAATAAATATGCTCAGAAAATAACATGTTATATGTATAATTTTTCTTCATTTTCATTGCATTGTCCAGGGCCCCTATGCTCTTTCTCGGTATGGTTCAACACGTGTGAATAAGTTGTGGATAAATATGAGATTAGATTGCATGCAAGATCTCCTAGAATCTTAGACTTTCCAAGATGTTTTAGGGTTGATATATACGGACTTGGAAGAATAATCATACGTATATTGAATCAATAAAAAATCTCGATATTTTTCTTAAATTTTGGAACTTCATATAAATTAAAAGAGATTATAGTTCATTATATTGTATTATATTATTTTCAAAATTTTGTACAAAACAAAGTTGAACTCCATATGTTCGTGTAATTCTAATTATGAGTTATAATATAAAAAAATTTAAATTATTGAGCTCTAATTAAATTCTAAATAATCATATCATAATGGTGGGACTTAGTATAAAAAATTTCTAATTATTGAACTCGAGTTAAGTTTAACTTTAAGCCAAAAATAAAAACTAAAAAAAATCGTGATGGATTTTGTGTGTGTACCAAATTTAAATATCGCCATTAGGAGATAACTCAACAAGAAATATGATTTTATTATTTTTTTTTTGGCATAAAGAATGAGAAAAAATATTTATTAGGATACTTGTATAACGACAAGAATTCCTACTAATATATTAAAAATAAGCAAATATAATTATTATATGGTATACGGCCCAACTTGCATAAACAAAACAAAACAAAACAAAGTGGAAAAACTTGTTGTATTCAAACAAAAAATTACAGGCAATAGGACATTTTTCCTTTCTGTGTGTGTGTGTGTGTGTGTGTGTGTAATTGAGCTCAGGATTTATTTTCTTCATATCAATTTTGACTTCCAAGAAATCTGAGCTTTTACCGCAGGATCTTATGACCTGACATGCATTGGCAGCCATCCACAGACAATCAAGAAAGATTATGCTTTATTGTGTATAATTCTTGCAGAAATTCTCTGAACCAAGAAAATCCCTGTCAATTTCAAAGGAAATTTTATACATACAGAAAGCCTGAAAAGAAACAAATGAGTGGTCTGCCCATTTTCCCCAAGACAACACTTCAATTTTCACTTCTCAAAAAAAAAAAAAACAAAAAATAGAAAAAAAGATGACACTTCAGATTTTTCCTCTCTCAAACCTGATTTGCATGCATTCCTTTATGCAAATTAACTAGAACAATATGCATGAACCTTAACTATGAATGAAGCATCTTTTATCAAGTCAAAATCTTTTAAGTTCTATTTTATTTTAGTCCTCGATGCAACATATATAAAAAAGAAGAAGTGTAATTAATCAAAATGGCATCAAAAAAGGGGTTTATCATTGTAGAATATTTTCCTTATATATATATATATTTGTGAAGCCATCTCTAGTATGTAAGTTTTTGATGAGGATGGTGTTATATTTTTTTATTTAGAAAATTGCAATGACTTTCTCATTTTTCCTCCTTTCTGTTATTGATGGATATATGTGTATATATAAGTGTGTGTGTGTGTGTGTGTGTGTGTGTGTGTGTGTGTATTAGTTGGTTTTCATTTATGTCCACTAGAATGTTAATGCTTATCCATTGGGGGGGTCAATTATGTAGATGGGGCAAGGCAAGGCAAGGCTAGAAAGACATACATCACTTGTTCTCTAAGGCACCCTTAATGACAAAAGAAAGGGATTGCTCACTATATGTTGGATTTGAGAGAGAAAGAGGGAGATATGCTTTTATTAGGAAAATATATATATATATATATATATTTATACAATTTGAGAAAGTGGGAAAAGTTAAAAAGAAAAAAGAATAGACCTTAAAACCTAATTGAAGGTTCGAGTAAAAACCAAAAGTACATAATATTTTTTGGTGTATAAACTTTCTCCCAAACATATTTTTTGCTTTCTTTGACAAATCAATACGCAGAAAAGTTATATTTTCACACCAAGATTTTATTTGTCCAACTTTTTACATTAAGATCTCATTGATTATACAAATCATCCAAAAAAGAAACAAAGGGGCTTGTCTTGATGTTGGAAAAGAGGAAAAAGAGTTGCCCACCTCATCCTTCACAAACATCTCCTCATACTCTTTACTCTCTCCCAATATCTTTCAAAAAATCTCAACACCATTACCAATTCAAATTCACGTTGTCCAGTACTCCATGCCTTTTTTGATTTCCAGAAAACCACTTTCTCCTTTATGCTCTCCATATTCAAAGGATATATGAATTCTAACAAACATGTTCCTTTGACTTTCATCAACCAACTACTACTAAGTAGATCTTAATACATTTGGAGAATCTTGGGCCATCATTCTGGTTGAAAATTTTGGGCATGTAAGGTTTTATCATGTACATTTGTTGGGAAACATAATGGTTTAATCACAGGGGTGGATCTTGAATAATGTTCACCAGCACCATGTTCCTGCTATACCTGCATCATCATCATCATCATCTTCCCCTGCCAAAATCATGTGTCTTTGAATTCAAATAAACAATGCACCTACGAATATTCAGCTATGAATGGAATCCAAAGTGAAATAGATTATGATTTTTATTTTTTGTGTTTTTTTGTTTGTCTCTCAACAATCATATCAACTTCCATCAAAAAATAAAGATTGTTTTCCAACTTGCATCAAGAGAGATTCATATAAGCAACATGCCTTGTGTAATGATGGGGCCATGATTCAGAATGTCTAAGACTAAGCTTAAAAGGCCCAATTTTAACTATGAATCTAAATAAATTCAATACCCAATAGGTTAAGTTTGCGATGAGTTAACAATAAAATATTTTGGTTAAATCCATAAAAACTTAGAGGCCCAAAGATCCTGCTATCAATACTATAAATATTTTAAATTTTTATTATTAAAAATATACAATTAATTATATACTAACAACTTTTTATTTACTGATTCGTGTTAGAGAATTTTGTCGAGTTAACTCATCACCGTTAATAATATTTTGTGACGCATATAGTAATTGTCACGTATTAGTTAACGAGTTCGAAGAAAAATATGATACCAAATAATGTGTATATATGGTTACATTGATTTTTTTAAAAGCAACATTACATTTTTAGGCCTTAATTATGAATGTCTTGTGCATTTAGTTATTTAACTATTATCAATGCATATTTAATCCTATAATCTAGATATTGACACATATAGTCTTGATCTTAACACATTTGGTCCTGAGTTTCATATATTTAGTCAGAAACTTCACATATTTGATATTGGACTTCACACATTTGGTCCTATATAATATTTAGTCCTTAATAAACATGTTTATATCCGGTGACTTGGTTGCTGGAGATTGCTATCAAGGACGTGTGATTTACAGTGGCAAAAGTAGAGATTAAATTACAGCTAAATTCTAATTGACCTCAATGGATCTAGTGCAAATTCCCTTATTGAAAACTTTAAGGTTAATTTGGGTGGATGAATTTGAAGTTGAAGATTTCAAATAAATAATAATAAATTTATTGTACTTATTTGAATAATTTCATGATACAATAAATTTTATATCATTGAGTAGTGTTTTCATAATCGAACCAATAATCAGACCAGTCTTGCTACTAATCGAACCGATTCAACTGCCGGCCCAACCAGTTTAATAAAAAATCAATATTTTTTTATTATATTATGTAAAATAGTAATGTAATAGATTAATTATTATTTATTAATTTTTAAAAGTAAAAAAATAAATATTCAATAAAAATATATCTAACAAAGTCCAAATAACCACATACATATAATCAAATATTAAGTTTAAACTTTTAAAAAAAACAAAACAAAAAAAATCAATTTTGACTGGTTCTTGATCGGTTCTACCGATTTAACCCGCTTACAATTTTTTGGCATACAACCAGATCGGGCCGACTATCGGTTTCTAATCGAATCGATCAAAGCATTCGAGTCGATTCGATTATGAAAATATGTTCTTGAACTCCTAGTATTTATTTCGCTGGAACCACATAAAATTGGACAAATTCACCTTCAAATACACGACCTTACTTTTAATAAGCTTGTAATTGATTTCATAACTGAAGTAGGGTTTCAATTGAAACCATATCAGTTTGTAACTGAATTCACCTTCAAATAACCGTCTCAGTTTTTAACTAATTACAATTGTAATAAATTATTCATTCCTAACTCAGATTTGCTACTTTCACTCGTGCAAATGCCATTCTCTTTTTACACGTTTTCTGGCACGTAGTTGCTATCTCACATCTCCATATAAAATTGCTACTCCATTTGTAGAGTTGTTGGTCCCCTTTCCCGTTTTTGCCTTCCTTCTCTGTTGCTTGACTTAAGTTGCTAATGAAAAGCTGATGTTGTCCGTTCTGTTGTACAGCTGCTCTTCGAAAACTTTTGAGTTCTTCCTCAATTTTAATTTCCTAGAATCACACAAAATTGGGCCAAATTCACATTCAAATATACAACCTTACTTCAAATAAGGTCATTATTGAGTTCAAAACTTCAATCTTGAGTTTGGGGATCTGAATTGAGATTTGGTAATTTAATGTAAATTCCAGTTTGGGAGTTATTTTGGCCGTATTTATTTTCTCTAATTTGGGGGCATTTAATGTAAAAAATTATGGGAAGAAACTTAGTAAAATAATTTTTTTAGAGAAAAAAACTTAGCAAAATATCTTTGAGAGAACCAAATGTGTGAATGATAGGATTAATAGAGAACCACATGTTAAGATTCCTAAAGTCCAAAACTAAATGAGTGAGCCATGACCAAATGGGTGAAGCCGATAACTAAATGTATGCGAACTACTAAATGAGTGAGGCATGACCAAATGAGTGAAGCTGAGATTTAAATGTATGCAAGGGGTTTAAATTACACAACTATATGTGTATTTACAATAGTTACAAAACTAAAAATACAATTTCTCCTATTTTTTATTACTTGAGCATATGAAAATTAGTACAAGCTAAGCATACTAAGAAACAAGTGTCTATGTCCTTGTAAACGGGCTCACAAATTTAGGTACTTATTTTAGAGCAAAAGTTTGGCATATAACATGAGTAATCGTTGAGGGGCAAGTATGAGTTTCAATTAGATTTGTACCAAGACATAATAACGAATGAGAATGTTAGTGGACATGTACAGACCAAGCTTATCGTGCATAAGGTGAAATGAAAGAACCATACATAAATTATGGGATCTCTTACATAGATTATGTGATCTTTTTCTAATAGTGTATCATTCAAAATAGAAAGAAAAAAAATCCCCATTCACATACTTTCTTCAATTGCTTTGCAATTTATCATGCTGACTATTATTAAGGAATAGAGCACACTAAATCAAATAGAACTCAAAATTTTGGTACTTCCAATTAAACCTGAAATGGTGCCTTACATTCTTCAAGCTAAGTACTCAATTCTTAACTTGGATAGTTACAAAAGAAGGTTCTATATCTATTTATACTACTCCACCCTTCAAATGAACAGTGGAGATCGATTTAATCTACAATGCAAAAGATTCTATAAAGTTCGAATTCTTACAATCTGAACAAAATTCCTACACCTTTATGTGGGCCTAAGATATTGGGCCAGTGATTTTACATGTGGGCTTAAGGAATTTTATTAGTCAGCCTCCAAGTCCAAAATGATGCAAATATTTTGGGCCAAAAGTTGGCGGGCGTTACAACTTGCTCAAGTACTGATTGCCATCTTTAACTTTATAATATATGTGATTAACGATCTTCAAAATTTGAAGATATATAAACTGAAATTTTGGCGAAGCAAATTATACTTCCGTGTAAATCAGCAAAAGAAGTTACAAATCAAACAAAAGCTTACACCAATCGCCATGTTTATTCAGCCAAAACTCAGATCATATATAGAACAGGAATAAAGTATACAATGCATTCACTCTCTCAAAAATAGACGTAAATATTACACGTGCATCAAAATCTCCTGAAGTTTTCCTTCTGTAATTCTTTTTTCTGCAACAAGATACACACTCCAAATCCTTCAGCTTAAAGGAGAGAACAATTTTATAGGACATGTTTTTTTTCATATATATTATCTTCAGATGAACCACATCGACTGAATACAAGTGGTCATCCTGTTTGTACATGATATTACGACCAGGTAGCCACTATGATTATGTAGAATTTCCCAGAACGCCTCTGTGCACAACTATGACCAGAAGTACAGCATTTTAAATTGATTCACACAGGCAAAGCTATCGCTTTAAACTATTCAGACTCATGCCAATGGAAATCCAATCCTCTGGAATATGGGCTATTTTCTCAACCTGCCCAAGTCAAGTCTCCCCAACTGCATATAGATTCGCGAGCTTGAGAAAGGAGATAAATAATGCTAATAGCAAATGGAACACACTCTGAAACCATAGAAACTTACATTTATTTCCCAGGAGATGCAAGCCTTAATCGATCTCTTTGTCGATTCAAAATTCGATCCTTGGGAGATGATGTTTTAGCTGCACCTGCTAGACGCATGAGCTCTGCAATATGCAAATTTCTGCTGTCACGCTTCAGAAAATCCTAAACTAATAAGAGCATGGCATAATCAAGAAGATGAGAATACAAGCGATGACAACTAAAACACCAGCGGCCATACTAAAAGAAAGAAGATTCAGTACCACAAAAGTTTCACTTCCTACATTTGTTTTGTACTAGAGGCAATTATTCTGTGATTGATGAAAAGGGATTAAGAATGGAATTAAAAGGGAATCGCTGCAAAACAAAAATCCATTGATAATTGGGAAAATTAGTGTACTTATCAATTAAGTTTTAACGCCATTTTTTTGCCCTGAATTATTCCAGTAGTAGAAGAAATAATGAAAGTAAAGTGTACATTTCCAAAAACTATGGACGGTAGCAGCTACATACTATAAAAGCTTATAGAGAGAGTGTAGGTTGATATGAAAAGCTCCTGAGAAATAAATGGACACAAAATTTAGGTTCACACTGAAATATCATCTCAAAATTATCTCAGTTGAATTAAGCACAGGACGAAGTAGCTAAGAGCCTAAGATCACTTTCAACTGTGAAAATTACTTCATAGCACTGAAAACAGCTTCTTCGGTTTCACTTGAGTTGCCATCTAGCAGCCCCAGCTCTAGGTAGCCCACCAATTCTTGCAAATAGGGAACTATATTAAGTAATGTATATCCAAACATAAGTAAACTGTGCTGAAGAAGTGCAATTTCGATTAAAAATATTGAAGCCTTAGAGAAAATGCATTTCTCATTCTGAGAAGATTGCTTCCAAAACACAGGCCAAGATAAAGACCCACATATCACCCTATTAGACAGAACAGGTACACTTGCAATTTTAATTAATACGCAGGAAATTAGACACAACTCGCCTCTCGTCCTTTCAAGCTCTTCATCAAGTTCTTCTTTCCATTTCCTTTGTATCTCAGTGAACCTAGAGCTACAGGGAAGACATTGTTTCAAAGTATCAAGTTAGGAGGGAAAAAAGATTCTAACAAAATATATGGTAAAGAAAGGATTTGCATACCTTGGAGTAAGTGGCTCCCGTTGATAATCGAGAGGCAGCTCTTTAACATCCTCAGAAGCTCGCAAGTCTACATCACCAATATTTGATACACGTCTGGAACAACTCCCAGGACTTGAACTGTACTCGACATCAATGGCAGTAGAAAGTCTTCTACTGCCCACCTTGTTGGGTGACCTACTTTTAGGAGGTAAGTTGCAATTACTTGAAACATTTTCCTTGTTGCCTATACCAACAGGACTTGGAGGACCAGCAACATTCAAGGAATTGTAGAACTCATAAAGTGGTGTTTGCAGCTTCTTCAGTTCCAAAGCCTACACAAATAGTAGGATAGCAAGTTCAAATAAGGCTCTGTTCTTTACCCAATGAAATGTGAGAGAGAGAGATGAAAATAGAATTTTCTAGTTATCTTGGTCAATGTAAATTCTAGAGAAAGATGCAGAAAATTCAGAATAGGTAAATGATTTGGACAATCTAAATGACTAGTTAATCTGTACAACTGTAAGTGTTGTATTTCCTGGACAAGTTAAGGTGTAGCCAAACATATAGAATTCAAAGGAAAATTTTCCTGAGTAGATACCTTTTCATCCAGGAATGCTCTAATCTTTGATTCAGTTACTTCGTCATCATCTTCAGGTCCTGACTGCCCTCTTGGAAATGTGAAGCCACAATCCACCTCAACAGAACCCAAAGATCTATTGCCAGGCTCAACAATTTGACTGGGAAGAAACTCCATTCCACTTTTAGTCAACTCGCGACTTTCATCAAACTTGCACGGCCAATCATCATTGGGCTCACACATAGGATTAAAACTCTGCACAAAGAAGACCAGGCAGAACTTCAAGTTGGCAATATAATCTTCTATCGCTGAAAACATCAGTCACCACACGTGGAGAAGATTTGAGATTTAAGACAATATATAGTCTACTCCTTAACCTGATTACAGTCACTAGAAAGGAGAGTATGTGCGAATTTCGTGGATGCACCAAGTACAAGATCATCATTTTCATCGATTCGACACATATCATCATCAAAGTTGACAGGTTGCCATAGGGACCCTCGTTCTGAGAAGTGCTCAGGATGAATGGTCGAGCAACTGGCACCACCCAACTCACCAACGTCCTTGAGACCCTTGCAGGAGCTCCTTACCTCTATGTTCATTCTGCAGCACAAAAAAGTCCTCAAATTTTAAAACAGCTCAAAATAAATACTGATTCAAGAAAATTAATATCCCAATGAATTTCCCAAAAAACACTAACGACTTCTTAATTTCGACCCCAAGTGCTGCCATCCGTTTTCCAGAACTGTCCTGTTGATCCAGATATTAGCTTATTAGTGAACATGTACCTATAGTGCTAAGAAAATAAATATCATGAAACAAGCATTTGCTAACCACAAGTGAAGAGCAAAGAACAAGATGGGATTCCCGACTTTCTCCAGTTACAAATGGATGCTGAAGATAACAAGCAAAGGAAAATCAAAAATCACCAGATACGAATTCTACTATGGAAAAAAAATGTAGATGCACCACAGCATGAAATGCTGTCATTTCCAATGGCACGATTCACGTATACAGCATACGAAAATGCTTAATCCACTGCTTGGTACTACCTTTAACAACTCTGATGCAGTACTCCTCAGGTCTGGCTCCCTACAAAAATTTATGAAGTTGAATATGAAGAATCAAGTAATAGGGGAACAAAAACAAATGAAAGAATCCCATGATCAGTATAATTTTCCTTCGTAGCCCAATCAACAACTCCCCGAAAAGCCAATTTCATTGAAGAACAATGGAAATTAGGCAAAGTAAATGCAAGTATGCAACAAACATACTTTTGTAAACATTTTAACAGGAAGTCTTTTGCCTCGACAGAAAGATGATCAGGTATTGGTGGATGAGATTTGGTTGTCCCTACATAAAAGAGAGCAGCAACCTAAAATGACACCAACTGTTAGAATCCATTTTTAGTGATGATAATATAGGAAATAGTCAACTTTAAAATTAATAAAAAATAAAATTCTATTAAAAAAGTAAATTGTACACCTCCTGATACTGCTGGCTCCAAGGAGCCTTTCCAGTAGCCATTTCAATAACTGTGCATCCAACACTCCATATATCTGCCGAGCTGTAGATTTTTAATCAGAAAAATATATATAGGTTGAGTTCAGGTGGTAATATTACAGATAAAATCTCCAGAAAAAAGGGATTCTTTTTGAGTAGGAAAAGCACTCTGTGAACAAGTGACACATTTTTTTCTATGCAATAACTTCCATGTATAAAAGTGTTACATTTTTTTGTTCATAAAAGCACAGTTTTTGGTGCAATATCCGCTAAGGTGAAATAGGAAAAGGTAGGCGAAATGATATTTCCCAGCAATAGCTTCCGCTCCAGTGTTCCATTCAAATTAGCATCAATTACCTTTTGGTGCTATCATTTAGAAGTTCACTTATGAAAATTTCTAAAAACTAAAGAAAAGCAAAGCCATGAAGGCAACAGTTCAAAATATTTTTGATCTGCCTTGTTACAACATTCTCTTAGTCACTTAGTAACATAGAATAACTGTAGTATTGAAGCTAATTTAGTACAAAAAGATATAGATTTGTTCAAATTGATTATGTTGTATGCACTACTTATATATATGTACAGAAAGCAAATACAGGAAATGCTAACTTCATCAGCTACAAGAACTGAGCTATTTTTTCACTCACTAGCTGTGACCACTCTGAACAATAACTTCAGGAGCCATCCAATATGGAGTACCCTTCATTGATTTGGCACCAGTTATGGTGGCCTGCAGCAGCATTCAATCCCCAGTTATGATACAGTGCACGCTAATCGAAATAGGAAAGGTTAAAAAAAAAAGAGAGAGAAAGAAAAACATACCAATGCTTCAACTTTTTTGGATGCTCCAAAATCAGCAAGTTTAATGCAACCCTTATTGTCGACAAGAATGTTTGCTCCCTGATAAGAATCCAAATAGTCATAATTAGGAATTGAGCATGTAAAGCTCTTTAAAACACACATACACGCATATAAATATAAATATATGTATATTTTGATAAAGAGAAATTACCTTGATGTCCCTGTGCATAATTTTATTCTTGTGCAGGTACTCTAGTCCTAACAATAATTGTTTCGTGTACATTCTAATCACCTGGAATGCAAATTCAAAGCAAAAATTAGAAAACTCTGGACATTATTATGAGGTTCCACAATTGGTTCAAGTTCCATAACTACTTACCCTAGTGTACGTTGCTCTAGAGAGCACTTGCTAAACAGAGAGGCTTTAAGAAATTTGACATATTATAATGTTGAAGCATAAACTTTAAGAAGATGTTTCCATATAGCAAGACAGACCACATCTCAGAGGTAACGATTAGAAGAGTGAGGATTTCAGCTTCGATATGACTAATTTCTAATATTTGATGCAGATATCTAGGAAATAAATCTAATATATCTCAGTTTTCTGACATTTTCAAAGAATTTTCAGACAAAGATAAGGTAATCACTTACAGATTCTGGGAAAGACCCAAATTTTCCCAAGAGAGATGAAATAGATCCACCCGGCACAAATTCCAGTAATATATTGAGCGAATCCTCCTCCCTAGCAGTTCCTAAGTATCTCTAAGCAACAAGACAAAATGTGCTTAGATCAGAGGTTAAGCAGCACTCACTGACTATAAAAAATTTCTCGTCTCACCACTATGTTTGGATGTGAGAGATTTTTCAGTAGGTTCACTTCTTTTTCAAGCTCCCTTATATATTCCTGACAAATCCATTACACCAACGCTCCGTCAAATTCAATGTTCTAATTGACACAAATAGGCAAATTTTGTAAGTTAGAAAAATAAGTTAGTAAAATGAACATATGTGTGGCATTTGTGCAAGCAAGGTTTTGTTAAAAATTAGCTTTTTCTACATAAGTTACCTAATATTGTAAAAATAAACTGGAAACACGAATGATTTTTCCCAGATAATTAATACTGCAGAAATTATTTATAATAGTGTCATATCCATTTAGAATCAATTGGAATTACACATACAGAATGAGCATGCAGTGCATAAAAATCAGCTCAAAATAGTGCCATTACTTGTGTTTTCTTCGAGGAACTATTGGCCGCAATTGCAACCTGTACTCAGAAAGAAATAAAAGCAGAAAAGAAACCAATCAACAAATTACATCCCCATGAGAACGAAATAAATTTCAAAATGTGAAGGAGTCAACGATATCGACCTCTTTCACAGCGAGCAACTCTCCGGAATCGAGGTTCATCCCCATGTGAACCCTCCCAAACGCGCCGCACCCAATCAATTCCCCCTTCCTCCACCGGATCGGAGGCGGCAAGGCGACTTCCTTCTTCTTCTTTAATTCTTCCTCTTTTACAGCTTTTGACTTCAGCATTATGTCATATCTGTCCCTAATAACCGATGGCTCATCTTCCATGGCTTCTTCCATCGGCGGCAGTGGCTCCTCCACCATATGCGGCACTGTCCTAACCGTGTTTCGTGGCGGCGTCGCAATTGGCGGCAGCGCATGAACCGGAGGCTTAGCAAAGAGTCCGATTCGCGATTTTCGGATGCTCGACCCTATTTTTTCCACAAATCCCCCAAATCCGGCGGATTCTTCACCGGAAGGTTTGAAAACTAAGGATCGTCGAACGGAGCCTATGAAGTCTTGCATCGCAGGAGAGGCACGAACTGTAAGTTGGGGAAAAGTTGGGGGTAATACTGTAGTGAGAGAAAATTTTAGGGCTTCTTGATGACTGTATTCATTTCAGTGAAGAGTGAAGAGAGAGAAGAGGGAAAAAGAAGGTTTGAAAAAAAAATAAAAAATGGAAGAATAAATTGTAATAATTATGATTTGTGCCCCAACTATCTATCTATTTGTGTTTTAACCCAAAGAATTTTAAAAGTATTTTGAGAGGAATGAGCCGTTGTGATATTAGCAGCATTTGTCAACGTAATCTAGAATCTATCAATAGATTTTGAGAGTTATTTTCGTGGGCTTAGGCCCAAAGCCGAAAGAAAGCACACACCGCATGTCCAACCCAAACTCCACTCTGCCCACACATTTACCATGTAAATTATACAATTGTTTTATTTTTCGTTTTGCGAGTAGACAATAAATAACATGCTAAATTTCTTAGACAAGACAAATTCTATATTTGCTAGCTATAGAATTTTGATTTTTTTTAGAGAAAAAAAAGTTAGCATTTGTATTATAGTAATAATTTTACTAGGGAAAATGGCGTACATTCTTGTCCTAATTCATTCATTGGAGGGCAAGAATGAAATTGAGTAATTTTTATAAACCCTAAAAGAAGAGGCATAAATTGTTGTGGTCTTGTCTTTTCTTTCTTTTTTCTTTCTTTTTTTTTTTTGTGTGTGTGTTTGCCTCTTCCTTAAATTGATGTCTAGGGCATGGCATGAATATTTATTGAGTGTATTATTGTATAAACTCACAGAAATATTACGTTTTGCTTCTTTATATCAAATTGATTTCTCTCTTTTCCCAAATCCCCCCATGAGAACAATTTCTTGAATTCTTAGTATGTGTTAATAAGAGTTACGTGGACGTAGTATCACAGTCAATGTCGTAAAAGTTAGACAAAGTGTTAATCCAAGATGTTTTGATGGCTCTTCACTAAAACTCTGATGAGTCAGGCACATAGTACAAGCTTATGGGTTCTGGCATATAAAACTATACGTTTTTTTTTTCATTATTATGTTTTTGGGTGGGGGTGGGGGTGTGGAAGGTTAATTAAAAATGGTTTACTAATTCATTTTCCAATCTACATATGAACTACTTTACATAAGTTTTAAGAATCAATTTGGAACCTAAACCCTATATGTAATAAGGACGATTTGTGTCCTAAGTGGGGAAAAACAGACACAAACACACACACACACACACACACACAATAAATAAATAAATAAATAAGAGGTGCATTAAGGAAACCAATTAATTGAATATTCCCTAGAAAAGGCTTTCTCTCTGTAGGGACTTTTTCCATATAGGTCAAGTTACTGCTGCTAATTAATTTTTATTTTTTTTTGCAAACTTACAAAATGAAAAATTGGTGGACACAGTTGAATTTAGATAACGTAGGGTCGGTTTCCCAATCCCATGCATCCCATGTAACCACACTGGGGTTCTTCCAGGTCCTCTGCTTCTCTGCATCTGTCATAAAAACCACAAGTTTACAGTTGCACCTGAAAATCAACTTACACTTCCTTTTCTGTTTAACTTCCGGAAAAATGGCAGTCGCCGCCGACAGGCGAGTCGCCCTGTCAACCGGCACTTTGCAAGCGCTTACAACCAGGCACGAACAGAGTACGGAGACGTACATGCCTACCGGCCCCGTTAATCAAATTTCTGCTATGCTTTTAGTATTATTTGGCTTACATAAAGGGTTCTTAAAGACCTGCCCTGGGAGCGGCCGTCAATATAGAATCCTGGTTCCGTCCATGTTTCCATAGTTGGAGACGGCTTTATACAGAGTTAAATGTTTTAACTTTATCCTTCTTTTGTAGTTAAAATACATTTCAGATTCTTTATTCTAATTTCATTATACATTTATGTTACTTGTATATATAATTAATATTAATTATTTTAATATTTGAAAAAATATTTTTATATACATATTATTGTATGAAATACAAAATGAAATACGAAATTAAAATAAAGTATAAGATCAAATGGTACAAATGGTATTGAAGAAATAATGAATATATATATATATATAAATGTTAATATATTAATGTATGTATCTATTCTATTGCAGGTTTTAGCTGCCTCACAAATTCCGGGTGAGGCAGGTCAAAAATGGATTCAGGGCATTGCAGTTCAACTGACTTTTTGAGGTATGAAGTTTTAATTTTTTAATTAGAAGAGTAATTCCATTTTTAACTATAATTTACATGAAAAATGTGTAACTTTTTTGCTGTTTAAATTAGTTTATATGTTTATGAAATTATTTTAGATAAAATGTCCTGTATTTTCTAATAAAGTAAATTTGATCATACTTGTAATTTTGGAAACAAAAATTGATTTTACCATGCCTCTTCCAACTAAGGCATCATCAACTGAAAATAATAATAATAAAAAAAAAAGTCATCTTCTCTCCTAAGTGAATAGGAAGATAATAAAATCATCTTGGTATTGATCTTTTACGACTTATTGATATCAATTTTGTTATGTTCTCTCTGTTAATTCAACAGTAATATATGTGGACCAACTAGGAAGTTAAACACTAAAATAGAGTTTGACAAAGACATTAACTTGTTTATTATTTATTACTTAGAACCTTAAATATTGAAGTCGAATCCAAATACATTTTAGCAAAATTTTCACATTTAAAGCTAAATTCTGTGAACGTTTTGCCAAACTTCCGTTACATACACACATCATTTCAGTGCTTCACACGTGATAGGAGTTAATTATACCAAAAATTTATACGACTATGTTGAGTAAATTAACTCAATTCTTCTTGTTACTTCATAATCTTCAAGTTTAATATGATTTTAAATTTGTTATAATTGGTTTTGGTTGTATTCAACACGTTAATCAATTTATTAGATTCATTATATTTTAATTAATATTATAACATTAATTAGAACATGAATTAAAGTATACAAGTATGCTCAATGAGAAAATAATCACTATTAGTAAAATTTTATATAATAAAATATTAAAACTTATAAAATAAAATAAGACATATTTTTATATTTTGATGTCCTTCTTATATTGTCTAACAGTGAATTTGTTCGAAATCCTCTCGACTTTGTTTGTCTTAAATTCTCTTTAAAATTTATCATTGTAGATTGTTTTCTCGTAAAAATTCACATGCTTTTCCCAAAATATGTTCAAGAAATCTTGAAGCACGAAATTCTTGATGAATGATTTAATGCTTTTACGGACGGAATTTGCTGCCCTCTTTTGCTGGAGCTGTTCTCTAAAAATAGATCCACAACTGATTAAATCTAAGTTAAAATTTTCCTATTATAAGCTTTCTATGTTTCTTAATTAAATATGAAATCTAATACAAATCAAATTCCTATAATAAACACTTAAGAATCGGACTCCTAAGCTTGGAGGAAATATGCAATGACAACTTGGTTTAGGAAAGTTCCTGTTACCGGACATGGATTTATTAAGAGATGAGGATTTATTTCTATAAACACATCAAAATGTGACTAGAGTTTCAATCATACAAGAAAACAAATATTTAAGAATTAGTTATCCCTAATACAAACATCAAAATATGATAAGTCATTATTCAAAAATTAGTTATCCCTAATATGGAAAGTAAGTGGAGTCTCAATCCTACACGGAAATAAACATTCAAGAATTAGTTATTCCTAATAAAATTGTCCAAATATGATAAGTAGAGTTTCAGTCCTACAAGAAAACAAATATTCAAGAATTAATTTTATATCAAAGCTATATTGAAATATAGAAAATTTTACTTACCAGGAGAACCAAATAAAATTAAATATTATTTTACACAAATAATGCTAACAAAATAAATTTTCGACTTAACAAAATCAAATCAAGTTTGAGCTAAAAGTTAGAAAAATTGAATCTAAATTAATGTCAAGCATTAGACTCGATTATAATAGATTTAGGCTCGTCACAAATATTTTTTGATTGTGTATATGTTATATAAATTTAATAAATCTTAATATATTAAACTATATGGAGTAAAATTTAGTTATAAGCATAACAACTAGGAAAACTTCATAATTGAATTAGAAGGACAATTAAGAAACTTTGATTTAAAAAAAAAAATCCGTAAACAAAAATCTAACATACTTATATGTTAAAATATTTTCCAAGTAATAGAAATTTCGTTTCTTTCTTGGAGTCTGGGTCTTCTCATCTTTTCCTGTCATTAAACATTGTACACTCATGTTTTTCAATTATAATATAATTATTAATCACAATTTAAATGATATGTTTAAATCGAGCTGAAACTTAAATTCGCTTGGTTTTAGTTTGCAACAACATAATATTAGGTTGATCATAAATTTTTAAAAATCGTTTAAATTGTATTGTACTGTACCATTATAGTTGATTTGTTACACAAATTGCGACTAAAAACTTAAATAAAAACTGCACATCCCAAATAGTTTGAGGGTGGTTTGGTATTTATCCATATGGCACGGCCGCCCGCCGCTTGATTTATAAATTTAATTTAGCTATTTAAATTAATAAATTATATTAATTAAGATTAATTTTAAGTGTTGTAATATTGAAATGTTAATTAATTAATTTGTCCTTTATATATATATTGGTTAATTATTTTTTGAAAAAAATAGTGGATGAAAATTATGTATAGATAATATCATATTTAAACAATAGATACATATAGAAAAAAATATTAATGTCATTGGTGAAAATAAATATCATAAAATTAATCTTATTATTTTTAATAGTAGTTGTAATATAATTAAAATTAAATAAATATGATATATTTTAATATTTTTCTTTTATTTCATTATTTTCTCTTTCTTCATTAAAATCGCCAAATCATCTAAATCCCTCAAAATCAAAACTTTTATTTTACTTAACAAAAACTATTTTATTTTAAATTAACAAAAAAATAATAATAAATCGTACAATAATTACCCCTAAATGATATATATAAGAACCAAGGGATCAGGCAGCAGGAGCCCATACTCTGACATTTCCAAATCCCAATACGATTAATTGACTGCTCACTCTCGCCAGCGATCAGAAGAAACAACCCCTCCCCACCCCCAACCCCGGGGAATCTATCCACCGTCACCGTCGACTCCTCCATTACGAAAGAATCGAGGTTTGTTCTTCACCCCACTCTTCTTTTTCGATTTTATCATCGAATCATTTTGCTTGATCGGATTATGTGATCTTAATTACAAAAGACGGCTCCGCATCATTTACTGAGAATTTTTTTAATGTTTTAATTTCTTTATTTTTTTGTTCTGGTGTGTGAAAAGGTTGGAATTTTTCGATGGCCTTCGATACGGAGTCATTAGTGGAGGCGACATCGGGTGCGGTGGGTGCACTGGTCAGCACCACCGTTTTGTATCCGCTCGATACTTGCAAAACTAAGTACCAAGCTGAACATCGAGCTCATCATCACCAAAAATACAGGTTCCTGCTTTTTTTGTAAAGAAAAAAAATTAATTCGCATTACAACGTGATGTTTTCTGATTTTAGTTTTATGTTTTTTTTTTCTAAATTAAAGTGCGCTTTTCTGAATCATGCTGATGACGCGCTCTTCTACACCGTGCTTTTTATTGCATTACACTTCCTTTTTTCAGTTTTTGTTTTTGATTTTTTTTCCTGTCAAATTCCATGCCCTATAGCTATGCTAAAAGCGAGTCAATTCGATTAACCTATAAAATTGAACGTTTCATGGGTTGTAGATTCTACCTTATCATAATAATTTAATATATTAATGGACACTATATATCCAAAAACTTAGGTAAATGCAAGAGTAATTGGAACATGACTCATAGATATTCAAAAACTAAAAATAGATCTTTGATCATCGTGTTTAGAATAATTTTATTGGAATAAATGAACAAACTCATAGAAAAAGTGAAATTTGTGTGACTGAACTGATAAATGTATCCTTTATCATATTCAAAAAATTCTTTTATGGTTTTTGGTTTCCAATATTTGGCTCTTGACGCTCACAACACGATATGGTAGCAACAAGTGTGTAAGCTTTTGATTATGGCCAAGAGTCTTTGAATACCATTTGAAGTCCATAATACTAAACCCGAACTGCAAATTACTGAATTTGTCCACAGTTATATCATATTCTTGATGTTTAGCATTTTCTCGATAATAATATATGTATTTTCAGTTGGAAATGCATTCTTTTCCATATCTTATATTCTCAAGTTCATGTAAAAAAATATTTTTAGCATCCTATTCTTAGCTTTGTACTGTCATGAATGGTGTCTTTTGTTCCGTTGTCTAAAGTCACACCTTTCAGTGTATTCACATGCCTTGATACATGAATATCCATGTGTTCATCTTTGGATCTGTAACCATGTCTGACAGCCATTCCTCACTGAGCAACATGGTTCTGAGCAACATGACCTATTAGCTAATCAGATGGTGCGTATAAAGATCAGTTTTGAGCAAACTAATCTGAATGGATTGCTCTTTTTTAACAGGAACATTTCAGATGTCCTCTGGGAAGCAATTTCCAAACGTCAGGTACTATCATTGTACCAGGGCCTGGGGACAAAGAACTTGCAGTCTTTCATTTCACAGTTTATCTACTTCTATGGATATAGCTTCTTTAAGAGGCTGTACTTAAGAGAAAGCAGATCTAAGTCTATAGGAACTGCAGCTAACTTAATCATTGCTGCTGCTGCTGGTGCATGCACAGCCATAGTGACGCAGGCAAGTCACAGTAGTACCTTTGATGTTCTGATTTTATCCCTAAGGGTTGGCACTATTCATGTTGCATAATGATTGCTTGTTGTGAATTGGAAGAAGAGTATGATCTAGTTTGTAAGAATTTCGTAGTTGACGTGTCATACTATGAAATTGGTAGTTGCCATTAAGTTTATGTCCTAAAATTTGTAGCATTGCACAGCTAAATAGTATGTCCTAATAGATACTGCTTCTTCCAAGTCTTTATATGGCCCTGCTTACTTCAGGATTAATTATGTTCTTATGTTAACATCATCTATCTGAATTGTGTAGCCTATCTCCATTGCCTGATTTTAGTTGTACAGCCTCTTGATACAGCATCTTCAAGAATGCAAACAAGTGATTTTGGAAAATCAAAAGGGCTGTGGGAATCCCTCTCGGAAGGCACTTGGAGCGATGCATTTGATGGTCTAGGCATTTCCCTTCTTCTTACCACAAATCCTTCTATACAGGTATCTGTGCTTTCTCTACGAATTCTGTCCTTTTCTAATATGGGCAGATGCAAATTTTGGAGAGAGATCCTTTATGTTCGGAATATTTATTTCCTTAGCAGGTCAATAGGAAAATTTGATTGAAACAAAATCTAACTGTAATTATAATGGTATGCAGTACACCGTATTTGATCAGTTAAAACAGAGACTGCTAAAGGGGAACATGAGGAAACAAAGAGATGATGTATCATCTCCAGAAGCTCTTTCTGCATTTTCTGCTTTCATGTTGGGTGCAGTCTCAAAATGCATTGCCACCTGTTTGACCTACCCAGCTATAAGGTGAAGGTCTATCTCCCTTTCTTATTAGCAACCAATTTATTTTTTTAACTCTTCCTTTCAAGACTTGCATTCATGGAGGGGTTTGAACACAAGGACCTTCTGTTCCAAAGATTTTTATTCCTTTCTTTGTGATGTTACTGTTTTTCTGTTATCATATAATTAAGATCTGGACAATGCACAGGTGTAAGGTGATGATTCAGTCAGCAAAGTCAGATGAAAATGAGGAGGGTAAGACCCAACCACGATCCCGTAAAACAGTGTCTGGAACACTCTATTCCATCTGGGAAAAAGAAGGGATTCCCGGTTTCTTCAAAGGGTTGCAGGCACAAATGCTGAAGACTGTCCTATCCTCAGCACTCCTTTTGATGATAAAGGAGAAAATCACGAAGACCACATGGGTCCTAATG
The DNA here is from genome assembly GCA_019321725.1 of Paulownia fortunei. Taxonomy (NCBI): domain Eukaryota; kingdom Viridiplantae; phylum Streptophyta; class Magnoliopsida; order Lamiales; family Paulowniaceae; genus Paulownia; species Paulownia fortunei. The sequence goes on along the minus strand of CM033123.1, from coordinate 2,415,683 downwards.
ATTGCACTAAGGAGGTTTATGTTGATAACGAGACCCAAGATAAAGAGCTCTTGAAGAAATCTTGGCATGAACTTGAAGGTGTTCCATCTTGGAAACTGCAATAAATGTGAATAAAGGGAGACATTTAGGGTCAAGCATATAGCAAAACCTCTTGGTAAGTGCAACAAATGTGATGTTCCTTCTTCTGAACATTGAAGCAGAAAATGATTCTGCTTGATTGTATTCTCATGACAGAATCCAATTGAAATAAGGTTAGGGAAGATCAAGATTGTGTTGATTACTTGTCTCAAGCATGCATAGAGTGCATTGGCAAGTGGTAGTCAAGTATTTTCTTACTTAAAGAAGAGACTCAAGTAGTTGTAAGTTTTTAGCGGTAGTCAAGTATTTTCTTACTTAAAGAAGAGACTCAAGTAGTTGTAAGTTTTTAGCCCTCTTCCTCAAATTGTTTTTGTAGAATGAGACTGAAGGATCCCTGTCTCATTCATATAGTGATAGGATTAGGGTGGAATTACAAAAATGGAATGGACATATGGGATCTATATACCTAAATTAAGCTAAAGAAAAACAAGACTAGACGTATTATATATAATCTAGCAGCTTTCTGGGTTATTAGTCATCAATTCAGTATTTTGTTGTAGTAAAGACCACTTGAATAGTATATTTAGCTGTCTAGTTTCAATCTCTCTCTTGCCCTCTCAGTTAGATTTAGTCATTTGTTTTCTCCTTTTGCCGCTTTTTATACATTGAACTGTTCTCCATTAGTGTTGTTGCCATGCAGTACAAAATTTAATGCTTGGAGATACTGTTCGTCCTCAGTGAATCTGTATGAAATCTGTTTGAAGGATATTTGTCATGATTGAAAAAACCACATGAGCTGCGGAGTAGCTTCTGTCTTTGATCTTGATTAAACTGATTAAGAGCAACTTAGGCCACCAAATGTTTGCTGTGTGTTCCTCTGGAATTCTATCTGAGATTTGATTATCAGATCTGCAGGATGTCAAGATGCAGTAAGTTTGCTGCTGTGTATCATAACCAAGAAATAGTTTGATATGAGAGGAACACCTGGAGAACAGAGTCGAATTAAAACAGAAATTCCAGGAGTTTCAGTTGAAATGCAAGTAATGGACTACCATCAGAACATAATAAATGTAAGGCACAAGATGCTGGCGTAAATGTCACCGTAAATTATTCCACTTTGACGCTGTATTTCCCCATCGTTTTGTGTCATTTTCAAGATTGAAGACTGTAGAGTCACTTCTGAAAAATATGATTATAATAAATGGGTTCCCTTAACTAAATTTTGCCACTCTATTACTACTACTAGTGAATACACTTTCAAAAGCTTATGAAGGATGTTGCACTCAAGGAAAAATAGAAGCCAAGCCAAGATTTGTGTTCATCAATCTAGTTTATTAACACGAAAAAACTGATGAGTAAAAACACTATATGGCTGGTGGTGGTAAGGCTGGATGCCTCGTTGTCTGAATTACTACCAGGTAAGTAGCTTCCCTGCGGTGTGCTTGTAGTCAGAACAACCACTATCCAGTTATCTTCAGAGCCAATCCCAATGCCAGTGAACTGGGTGTTGTTTACATAGCCCGAGTACTGTGACTTTGTAAAATTGGAAAGAACAAGACCTGGCTCCAGGTTGGGAACACAGGCAGGTAATATTTGCCCATCTCTTGTGGTGGTGACATTCAAATGGCATTTTGCTAGAAGGTTGGGAAAGTCGGAGTACTGTGGTTCAGTGCCTGGTACAGTGTTGGAACCTGTAGAGTTTGTGCAGGGTTGATTTTTGAACTGGTCTGCAACTTCACTGGCAAGGCATTCTGCTCTGTCACTCTTAATTAGTACTGTCAAGTTTAAGGATGTTCTGTACTGGTTAATTCCCTGAAGAAGATTGTCTTCCTCGTCTGCATAAAGAATTACGAAGATGGAATGCTTAATGCATAATTTAGATCCCGTACTAGTTACCAAGTTTAGTGAGCCAGTTCAGATTAAATAGATTGATGATCCACAACGCATATAAAGAAAAATAAATGATTTCCAGAAACATCTAACTCCGAGTTTTGTAAGCCAAAGGGCAAGACTAATTGAGCCTTTGTCATAGCAGTGCAGCCACGATAATGACAATGAACTCTTATAATGATGCCAAAAACATTCAGAAGGAAAGAAAAGCAAGAATGAGAGCACAAAGTCACCTAAAAACATGTAAACAGTATGAGCCATAAGACAAGAGTGCAACTTTATCCAATTGAATTATGATAACTGAAGAATTCTAAGATAGATCTATTCCTTTTCCTTTCCCTATTTTTTCTTTCTTTCTGTGGCAAGTTGTGGAGAGATTTTGGCTACTCGAAGATCCAAAAGCAAAATAAAAACATAGCTAACTCAGGCAGATCCCATGCCCCCTAAAAAAGATCGCACACAGACAAATAAAAGGCAGAAAAAAAGATTAAAAACTATCAAAAGGAGAAAACTTAAAAATACATAACATAGCCACAAAAATCTGACTCTGATTGCAGAATCAAACTTGAAAATAGAAAACAACAGGAACATTACCTCATTAAGAAGAAAGCATAGATCTTAAAAACCAACCAGAACTGAAGCACAAATAGACCAACCTTCAAAGTGAAATCAAGAGACAAGTACTTTGATCCTAATTTAAAAGATATCCATATTCCAAAATGAGACTGTACTTCTATAATATAGTAAAATCTTTCCCTTTATGCCTTCTCTTTGCCATTTGATAGCTCAACAGCTTCACATAGAAAACAGGCAACAGAACTACATAAATGTAAAATATAGAGAAATGATTTGAGCAAAGCATGTTGATAGTCAGAGCAACAAAATGAACAAACTAACAACGCTGCCAGTGCAAGCCACTTTTCCAAAACAATAAGAGGGAGGCTTTATGACAATTCAAGAAGTGTAAGAAACTGCATGAGTGGAAAAAGATCAGATCTTTAATCTGAAGTGAAATATAAATAGAACAGTAACATATAACATATCCTATTTCCTTATGTTTTTCTCCTTCCTTCTCGATTCAGAAGCCATAAATGAACAGAAAAAAAGAACCGAATTGGCCTAAACAGAGCAACAAAACGAGCACTCCACAGTGAGTCTCACAATGCAAACCCAAGAATTCAACGACAAAGTAAAGGACCTCTATATATATTTTAAAAATGAAACTGGGTCGATGAAAAAAAATCAGATCTTCCATAATAGACAGAATTCACACAAGCCGGAGAAATTTCACACTTCTCCATTTTGATCACTCAAAGGAATTAGACAAGGAAAGAAAAGAGACACCCATGTAGACGAAAATCATGAAAATCACAAAAACAACAACAAATTGAGCAAAAAAATGAAAAATATCATAATGCAAATCCAAGAATTCAAGTTCTTATGAGTATACAAGAAAATCAAGAAAATGGGCTAGTTGGAGAAGTAATACAGTAGTTACCATCACATTTGATCAGGAGAATGGAGTGAAACAGCAGACAGAGAAAGAGGAAACGTGGGAGAGACGCCATCACTTTGAGGTTTAACAGATTGAACTCACAACTCCATGCCTTCAATGGAGATGAAACTTTTTCTGGGAAGATTCTGTGGATTTGTCTAATATAGTAGAATTTTGGGGACGCGGCAAGATGCTGATCACGGTGTCGTTTTGGTTGATGTTTCATTTTAAAAAATTATTATTTTTTTTTAAACTTTAGAGAAAGATTTTTGAATTTCAACAAGTGTGGGTATGGTTTCACACTATTCTTTATTTATTTCTCAATTTTTTTTTCTTTTAAAAATTAATTATTAGAGTTTTGTTCTACAATTTATGAATTGATATTGCATGTTATTTTAAACTTTTTGATTAATTTTTTGAAGTACTTTTGATAATGATTTACTAGGCATCTATTTATGTGAGATTATATTATATATGTTTTATTTTATCTGATAATATTTTTCTATTTAGTTTCTAATTACAGTTCTGTGTTGGATTGGTTGATCCAATCTTACTATTTCACTTTGTTATTTAGGCACCATCAAAACTCATAAATTATTAGATCGTCAAACTTATGGTGCCTATCAAATCAAGAAGTACGAGATATAATATTATCCTTATACTTCTATGTTATTATTGGTTTATTGTTGTTGCTGTTGTCCAAAAAACAAAAAGAAAAAAGTAGCCTTATCTAGAAATAGTACTAAATGAAGGTCTCATCACTAATGTGTTGCTGAACTTTTAGTTAATCCAATAACATCATGGCAAACAATTTGGACAGGGACTAGTGGTCTATAATCTAAAAATATCAAACTTGAAAATACATGAAATTCTCTTGCATCAGAAGTTTATTTATTATTGGAAGAATGTGCCTTTTAAATAATGATTTTTGTCCTTGTCTTTAACATTTTGTTTCCTTATATTTGGGAAGAATAATGGTAAAACCTAATTTGTTTTTCAACTAATTTGGATCATAAAACTTTTAAGTGTACATGTTAACTTTTTAATGTGTGTCAAATATGACATTTCTAGCTAAATTCACTAACCGCCCCCCCCCCCCCCAAAAAAAATAAAAAAATAAAAAAATAAAAATAAATAAATAAATAAATAAATATATATATATATATATATATTTGCATCCACCTTTACTAAGATTTTAGCTTTTAGCATGCAGTGCCACTGTGAAACTTGAATTTTTGGCAAATACTTTTCTCTAACACTATTTGGTCAAATTTTAAGTAAAATTTTATTTAAAAAATCAAATACAAACATCCCTATACTTACGGAAAAAAAAAAAAACAACTTTTAAAAAGCTAGTTGATAGTTATTTTTTGAACAATTCTTTAAAAATAAGTAAAAGGTACAAATTAAGGTCTAAGTCATATTTATTAAAATAAGAAGTATAGATTAACCTTTGTATCTTTAAAATAAATGCATAACATTGAGATTATTAAGCGATAATATGAGATATTGTTCAATAATTCATAGAATATATATTGTTATTTTTGTACAAAAAATAGTCCTAAATTCGGAGAGAAAAAAAACTCCCATGTGATTTTTGATAACTATAGCACGATTGATATATGATTAATAATATCTAAACTTAGTATGTCATTTTCTTTTTTTTGAGAACTATGCATTTCAAAATTGTAAAACATTTACAATTGTAAAACTTGTAAATATTTTTCACATGTAAAAATTGGTATTAATCCATACCCCTTATATCACTAAAAAGATCTTAATATGAATACTAGTTACCATTAAATGCATGAATAAAATATATTGAGAAATCGTGCATTAGCTCTATTCATAAAATCAACCAAAAACTATATGGCTTCCTAATTGATTTCCTTCTTAATTTCTATAGATGGTAATAAGGACCGATGTGGGAAAATGTTCCTTTACAGAAAAACACAACTACGAAAAGATTAAAAAAAAAGAAAAAAAAATACTGTTTCCTTTACATTATGGCCCAAAAAATCTAAAGGTTTAAGGCAGAAACCAATAGAATATTCTTTAAATTGATAATATTTTATGAAGATCTCTGTGAAGCATATATGATTGGATTTGTTCAAACACAATCACACACACACACACACATATATATATTATGATTGCTCGAGAATAAATCAATCATATTATAAGTATATATTTATTTTATATTTAGTTTGACTTTATTAAAATCAATTTTGAACTAAAATTTCCCGTTTTTCTAATTCTTTTGCCAAGATTCACATGAATACAAAAAATGAAATTGGTGGATGTAATTAAATTTGGATAACGTGGCTCAGTCGACCAATGGCAAGCATCCCATGTAAGCACACTCGGGGTCCTCTAGTCCTCTGCTTCCCAGTAATCTGTCGAACCATATTGCCTTAAATTAGCCTGAAAATTTCACTTCTCTGCAAAAACTAGCCTGAAAAAAAATGGCAGTCACGGCCAACGGGCGTATCGCCCTATCAGCCACTGGACAGTTACACGGCCCCGCAAGATTTTACGGGAGAAATGGGAGGCTAGTGAAGTTCTGTAATGGAGAGTTAATGGGGGAGAAGCTGAAGTTTGCACCACTTCAGCAAAGGAACAAGAGCAATGCTATTACCAGTCCTGTCTGCAACTCACTTACAGCAGATTTCGCAGGTGAGACCAAGGTGAGTTTCTTGGTTTTGTTCGAGTAACACCTCCCCAGAAAGCCTCAAGACGTGCAAGCAGAAATACTAAAGACTTCGTAACAATCCAATCATATGGCTAACATATTCAAGAAAACATTCCTTTTATGAGATATACATGTTTTGATGTAAGAAATGATGTACAATGTCAACAGTTGAGGGACCTGGAGATGGAGAAGAGGGACCCCAGGACAGTTGTGGCAATCATTCTAGGAGGGGGAGCAGGCACTCGTTTATTCCCACTCACAAAGCGCCGTGCCAAGCCTGCTGTGAGTCTGTTTCTCACTAATGAATTTCAATGCAATCATTTTCAGATAATGTAATATAACGACTATCTTGATCAGCAGTTAAGATATGTAAAGCTCCCAAGTTAATCCAGTTTGCTGTCCAATTTTACCACAAATGGATGGCTCTAGTTGAAAGTAGCTCAATGTAACTTAATGCTGCTCAATGATATTTCAGGTTCCCATAGGAGGAGCATATAGGCTAATTGATGTGCCAATGAGTAACTGCATCAACAGTGGGATCAACAAAGTTTACATTCTCACTCAGTTCAACTCAGCATCACTCAACAGGCATCTTGCACGAGCTTACAATTTTGGAAGTGGTGTCACATTTGGGGATGGCTATGTTGAGGTGAATGCTTAAACTTCATCCTTCTCATCCATCAACAATTGCCACTACTTTCGGACACACACACACGATCACATGGCAGACAGAAATGATCCAGATGGAAAATGCACACAAATTTAGTCAATTAAAGTGCAGCTGAGTATCTTCTATTACAGGTTTTAGCTGCCACTCAAACTCCAGGTGAGACAGGTAAAAATTGGTTTCAAGGCACTGCAGATGCTGTGCGGCAATTCCACTGGCTATTTGAGGTATCAGTTTCTAGTTTTGTAAGACTAATGTGCACGCCAATTCCATTGTCATTTTTCTCTGATAAGAGTAGAAAAAAACTCAACCATCTATTTTCACAGTAGCATTAGACCAGTTTCTGATGTCTCGTTTACGTTCTCCATTGATATTTTTCAAGGGAGGAAGAAGGCATGAATAAATACTCAATAATGATGAAAATCTCAAATACTTTGAAGAGCATGCTTGCTAAATGTCTAAGATAAGTATGGAAATACATTGTAGAAGCAATTCAGAACCCGCACAAGCTCGTCTAAAGCCTTTGGATCTGTATGTAAAGAATTGAATTGGATTGGAACGCTCAATTCCTGTAGCTGTATGTAACATTTGTTTGGATGCTAAAATGAGCAGCTACATGTAAACGAGAAATCTGTTAACTCTCACAGTTTCTATAACAAATTGAAAAACCACTTAACTATTCATGAGCCTGTGAACAATGCTGTGACCTGTGAACATATGATATTAATATGATGATTTTATTCCACGTACCATAGGATCCAAGAAGTAAAGATATTGAAGATGTTCTCATTCTATCTGGTGATCACTTGTACAGGATGGACTACATGGACTTTGTTCAGGTAAGCTACAACATAAATATTAAATGAACAAGTATTGCAGTTTAAGTTTATTCATGGCATTACATTAGATATCATTCTGTTTTCTGCAGAATCACCGGCAAAGTGGTGCAGATATTACCATATCATGTTTACCAATAGATGACAGGTAGATCTTTATTTTCATATCTCATTCATTACTAATTATTTTTAAGAAAAAATAGTAATTTCTAAAGGTTATGAGTTCCTTTTAGCAAGTTTTGGTATCACTCTATCCATGGCCAGGCATCCTTGTGCAAAGAATATTAATAGAAATACAGTAAACATGAAGAAGGTGGTTGCAAAAACTATATACCATAAAAAAGTCCTCTGCACCTTGATGTTGGGAATTAAAGACAACAAGAAGCTATATTAAAGGTAAATAAGCACAAGGTGATTGCAAAAAAATAAACTCACATCAAAAAGTCCTCTGCACCTTGATGTTTAAAGTATAAACAAGAAGAAGCTACAATAATCAGATATTACCATAGAACATTCCTCTGTTTCAATCCCTTTCACAGGATTTAATGTTATAACTAATTCATTCTAAAACTCCTCATAAACATTTCAAGTAGATAATGTTATGACCAATTCATTCTTAAGCTCCTCAGGGGTGGTTTTTGCGACCCCTTGTCACCTGTCAATTTTGGCGATTCTTTGGTATAGAAACACATTAACATTTCAAGTAATTTATCTCTTTTCATGATAGCCGTGCCTCAGATTTTGGTTTGATGAAGATTGACAACAAAGGAAGGGTCCTTTCATTCAGTGAAAAACCCAAAGGAAATGACTTGAAGGCAATGGTAACCGTGAAGCTATAAATACTTTCTCAGAGCATTTGTACTCTATATTTTTGAAGGATGCAATTAATTTAGTATATATTTCAGGCAGTAGACACAACTGTTTTGGGACTCGCACGAGATGAGGCAAAGAAGAAGCCTTATATTGCTTCAATGGGAGTTTATGTCTTTAAGAAGGAAATACTTCTGAATCTTTTAAGGTAATCCCGTATCCTCCGACCCTGTCACTAGCAGAGTGCAGCATGAAGTATCAAGAAACACTTTAACACAAATTTATTTCAAGCCACGTCAAATTTGTGAGATTTAGTACTGTTTGTGTTTTTCTGTTGATTCAGATGGCGTTTTCCAACTGCAAATGATTTTGGCTCAGAAATAATCCCTGCCTCAGCCAGAGAATTCTTTATTAAGGTCCTCCAAACTCTTCTTCACTAAAAGATGCAATTATTCCTTGAAGAATTTCTTTTCTGACAACAGCATGTTTTAATCTAAGTTGCTCTTTGTGAAAATGGTAATAGTTCATATCAATTTACTAGACCTCATATTTTCGGTGTGCAGACCTCTAGGTTGGGTTGTTTCATATTTAACTCCAGCATAAATTCACAGTTAAACCATGAAAATTTCTGCAGGCTTATCTATTTAACGATTACTGGGAAGACATTGGTACAATACGGTCATTTTTTGAAGCAAACCTTGCCCTTACAGAACATGTAAGCGTTCTAGATTACACAGTTCTCCATCTAATATGCTATCAGCATCGCTTGGCTCTCATTTAGTTAGTATCTCAATGTGCCTGAAAGATGGAAACTTCCATCGTTCATGTTTTTCTCTCGTTTTTCTTTGTCGTTTCAGCCACCAAGATTCAGCTTCTATGATGCAACAAAGCCAATCTACACATCCAGAAGAAACTTGCCACCATCAAAGATAGATAGCAGCAAGGTTATATTACATTTTGGCAAAACTTAGTTCCTCTAAGGCATCAATAATTGGGGACTGCAGCACTTTCAAAGCCAACCCGTGAGAGATATTTTTGTCCAAGCATAATTTCATGAAGTTTGTTCTTTTGCAGATTGTTGATTCAATAGTTTCACATGGTAGTTTTTTGACTAATTGCTTTGTCGAGCACAGTGTTGTTGGTATCCGGTCACGCATAAACTCCAATGTTCACCTAAAGGTTTGCTTTTGATATTATTCTTTGTTGAATTTGCAACACGCTTTTTCACTCTTGATATTATCTTTAATCACCAACCAAAAACCAGCTTCTTTGAATTGTAAGTGTACTTGACCTCCAACAATTAACCCAAAAAAAGAAAAATGGATTTCATCAAAGTTTTAGTATACAACATATGTTTTAGGTTTTGGTTTGTCCACTGAAGTCTACCAGATGCTTTTCAAGATGAAGTGACCTAAGGTTTCTAATCTTTGCAGGACACAGTGATGCTTGGCGCTGACTACTATGAAACTGATTCCGAAGTTGCCTTCGCCTTATCTAAGGGGAAAGTTCCTATAGGAATTGGGGAAAATACAAGAATCAAGTACAGACAAATTGGCTACTGCCTATGAATATAATTTCCTACACAGTTCTTTCTTGTTATTTTGGTTCTCACTTCTGTCCATTTATATTACGCAGAGAATGCATTATTGACAAGAATGCTAGAATTGGTAAAAACGTCGTCATTGAAAATTCGGAGGTAAGTTTTCCCCGATGCTTACCAGAAATTAGGGCATTGATGCTAAAATATTTTGCTTCATTACTGAGGCCTATCTCACCTTTGCTAACTTCTTGAATCGATATTTGCCACAATGAGTCAAGAACTTTCCACTCATGACCATTGGGAAAAACTAAAACTAATACTCCGTTTTACTATTTACATGTCTTTAATCCTCCAAGAGACATCCTCATTTGTTTATCAAGAACTCTCAAGTTGTCCTTTTTAAATCTTGATTTGCAGGGCGTACAAGAGGCTGATAGAACTTCAGAAGGATTTTACGTCCGATCAGGCGTTACTGTAATATTGAAAAATTCCACTATTAAAGATGGGACTGTAATATAACATCTAAATTTTGTCTCTCTTCTGTAGGTTTAATATCCAAAATATTGAAAATCATGAGCTTCTATCATTTATATAGGAAGGGTGCAGAAGTGAAATAGTATTCATGCTCAGAACTCAGATTTCAACAATGAATTGTTCATTTGTTCTTGCAATATAGCAGCTAGCAATTCTAGAATATTTTTTGAATACTTTATTCCTGAATAAAGGATTCACCAAACTTTATTGTGATTATAAATCTCTCCCTGATGTCAACTGGTTTTGAAGTCTCACCTATCTGTTACCATAATTACATGAATTATAAAGCTTCAATATTGTTTGCCAAAGTGCTCCAGCAGATGCAATCAAGATTGCTAATATAAAGATCATTGAGGAGATATTCCACCTAACAGATAAGGCTCAAGAATATAGGTAGAGAGCTTGAGTTCGATTATTTTGGAACTGTCCGCCGGAATCACATCTGTTTCAGGATAACTGAATTCAAGCTGGAATGCCACAACAGATTTGCCACACTGAACGGGCAAAGTTGCAGATTTTGATTGATCATTCAACAATGGGAACAAATGAGATGGAACTTCTAAGAAGTTTATGTCATGTCCAGTCAACCTTAAACATGGATTCACATAATATTTTCCAAACATTGGGGCACTGGCCAAGGTCAGGTAATACACATTATGTTTGTTCAGATAACTGAAGGAACTTAATCATTGTCTATGCTTCAGTTATTAGTTCTTTTCAAAAAAGAGATGGTTACATAACCGAGAGAAAGAAGAAAAATATATACAACTAGAAGCTGAAAAAAGAGAATAACTAGACTTGTTTCCAACTTAAAAGAAGACAACTATATCTAAAAGAATAATTCTTCACAATGAAACATCAATTCGTTTTCAAATCTCTGCAATACAAAGCGTTCCTCTGGTGTTATAATGCTGGTAACATAACATTTACTGTCTGAGAATGGCTTCCTACCTGTTCTTCCAGCACGATGAAGATAATTTATAGCATCTTTTGGAAGATCAAAGTTGTATATATGGGTTGTTTCGGGCAGGTCAACCCCTCTAGCAGCTATATCTGTTGCAACTAGAAGATATCCTCCTGATTGCTTAACATCCTGTATCCAAAAAGTAGAAATATCAGACACAGAAATTAATCTCAAATTTTCTTTCACCAAACAAGCAGAGAACAACTTGATTGCAGAGACTAATGGTACTTACGGTTAAGGATGCAGCTCGTTGGTTAAAATTCATGTCTTCCTCTAACAGAACTAACTCCGGGCATCCTCCATGTGAAGTTTTCAGAAACTCAATTAAAAGAGTCGTAGGTGGAGCATTTCCAGCTTTCTTTGACTTCTCAGACTGCATATCAAGTGAAAGATGCATTAATACACAAAATAACCCATACTTGACTTACTACCTTCAAAATCAAGAGCAATGTATATTTTCTGAATTTGATGATCAAAGTCTATTCACATTTTAATATCTAGTATTATGAAACAGAGGATGATTGACCTCATCTCAAACTAGATAGTGGACTCTCCAAAAGAACTCATTTGGAGTACTTCAAGCCTAACACTTAATTAGTACAGAGAATATTAGAAAAATACATGGTAAAGTGAGTCATTACAGAAGACGATAAATGTCAAATGTTGTACAACCTCAATAGCATGTGTATTAAATTTCTTATTTTGAGTAACCATGGATACACCACTAAATGAATGTCATAATCGTATTTCAATAGAGCTTTAAGATGTTTTAAAACTAATTTGGGCAGGTACAATTAAACTTTCAGGTTCATAGATGCAATTTTTATTTTGATCAGCAACACCAGAAACCTTAATTTTCATCCACGTTTCTTTAGAGAAAAAGCTTCCATCTCCATGGTTACATAACTATAAATCAGTTATGATACAAGGATAGCCCTTCTTTAGTTTATGCAATGGTAGATACCCTAACCACATAATTAAATGATATCAGCCAATTATACACTTGAGGGTGCTAAGAGGCACTAACTTGCTCTCCAACAAAAATTATGGCAGATTGAGGTGCATCTGACTGTAACAAATGCAGGAGTGTTGAATACCTCTCTCTTTTACCACATATCTGACAGAACAAAATAGAGATACTACATTAAGCGAGAGTGAGTAAAAGGGAAAATAAGATGGAAAAAATAGTAGGAGACTCTTAGTTGTATACATACATAACGAACCAATATAACAAAGGTAAAGTTATTCAGTTATAAAATGCTGCATTCCAATATTTTGTCGTTTCAAATTCCAGATGCTGTATTTTCTCACCACAAATCTGTGATATAGGCACGAAGGCATAGGCTCAACTGGATTTACATGGACATGAACAACATCAGCCTGTTATAATAAGTGAAGCAACAAAATATTATACAGTTAGCAGATGAGATGCCAAGCTCTGCCAATTACTGGGAAAGGATAAATTAAATTCACAAACCTTGGTCCATTTCTGCTGAATACAGTCATACAGAAATCGTCGATGCTGAGGGATTGACGCACTAGCAAATATGGTTTGACGGTTATTGATTGATGAGTAGGCAGTCAAAAGTTTCTTCAAAGAACTCACTTCTTTGGAAGAATTGAACATAAAATCAACCTACGCATTAGGCAATATATTATGCACAGCACAACATGTGCTCCAATTGTCAAGACAAGGGCATTACAAGTTTCACAACGTGTGAATAATTAATGACAAATATCAAATAAGAATTGAACACACTAAAGCACTTGAATGTTAATTATTTGGCTCAACGCTTAGTCAGACATAACATAGTATAGTATTGAAACAATGAAGATGTCGTAGCTACAACAGAAGCAATTTCCATAATTGCTTAGATATAATTAGTTCGAAAATTAAATTAACCATCAGCAAGACAAAATTAGTTTCTTAGATAAACATTTTGCCTACGGTGTGAAAAAGATGAACTTAGGGATTTTTATGTAATAGTTAATGCTAATTTGGTTTATCAAAGAAAAGAGATTAAACAGGGATATCATTTTTGTTACCTCATCAATTACCAACACACGCATGGTGTCCAACTTAAGAATTTGCTTGTCAAGCATCTGGCAGAGACTCCTCAAAGTAGCAATTACTATAGCTGGGGGTTCCACCTGTCAATATGAGTGTTTTACAGGTTGTGTTAGACAATCAATATGAGGATCTAAATAAGAGTGGTATCAAACAAGATAATTAGGCAAACAAACAAGAAAACAAGTTCAACTTTTGGTTACTGGCTTCCTCGAAAAGTCATGTACATAAAGTAGGAACCCTTAATCTTACACACAATTTTTGGTTACATATGCTATTATTGAGACCAGTTAGACCTGGAACAAAAGACAAATCTTAAGCTTCCAGATGACCCATACAGCATCATCAGGCACCAAAAGTCACGAAAGCAGTTTTAATTCTTGGTCATATGACAAATGCGATTACTGCAAATATTTTTCACGTTACCTTTAACCAACTCTTATGTCTTCTCAATGTTCCACCATCTAAAAGAGCCATGACTGTACATGACTTCTGTTCTGAGTCAAGTTGCAGAGATTTTGCAGCCAACATACGTGCAACTTTCGTAACCTTTCTTGTGGAAATAAACAAGCCAGTTTTCAGTATACCAAAACTCAATTCCATAAAACATTGATTAGCTCTATATGGAGATTAGAGAAGCAAGAAACAGCATCCTACTTGCATGCCGAGTTCTCGCGTGGGAACAACGATCAGGGCCTGCACAGAGGACCTCTGTGCATTGACAACTGAGAATATCAAAAGTAGGTATGCTAGGGTCTTTCCTGAACCTGTCTAGAGAACCAAAAGAGGAACAATAGGAGTAACTTTATCAGCTTTCGTTCTGCTGAAAGAATGGATAAATGATCAAACCAATTTCAGCAAATTACTTTACACTGTTCTTTTCAATAACTCATTCCTGTCAAGGTTTAAAAGTAGCCACATGAAGAGTGAATTCTCAGAAAACACCCAGGTTCATTGAGACTCACTCTTATACTTAGCATGAGCTTTTTTAACCAGTTAAAAAACTTAATGTCTCATGTCCTAAAATGGCTGCTCCTTATGTTCTTTAGGATGTAACTTATCCCATTTTCTTGCTACTTCAATGAAAAATGACCTAAAGCAACATGATTGATAAAACTAATCATCGCAATAATGACAGTATATGTGCAATTTTTATATAAAACACATGGACGTACAATAAGGACATACTTGCATCAACGATAAATTGCACATATACTGGAGTGTACTTAAAATTTAAGTAATTTATGGACTAATGTTCATCAAATACAACATGCATGTTGGTCAGATGAATTTAACTTGGCGTTCGCATCGCATCATGGATTTTGTAGAAGGTGAAAAGGAAAAAGCAAAATCACTAAGAATTTAATTTCATTGTATTTACCTTTTTCAAATTTCAAATTATAAATTTCAATAACTTTTTGAAGGAAGTCGCATATCATAGAAAAAGAGATGAAATAGATACATAAACTAATAACAGTCTCTTGTAATTGTATTTGTTCAAGTGTTTCCTTATTTTTTTTTTTTTAGAAAAACAATAAAAAGAACGCTTTCCTTGGTGTTTTACCCGCTAAATTCTAAGGTCCAAAGTAAGGACATAGTTTTAATCATTTTCAACAATCCAAAACCACAAAATTTCAAAAAATCAAAAGAAAACTTGATTCTATTGACCTGAGCATGAATCACACAGTCACGGCCAGAAAATAACACTGGCAACGCTTCATGCTGTACATGCGTCGGCACTATATATCCAACCTCCTCCGCCCTGCAATTCAAAACAACATGTCATCAGAAAACTATGAAAATACTCTAAGAATCTGAATGTAAGCCAAGTCTATAAATTTTCTTATTCCAATCAAATAAATGTTAACCTAACATAGTCAAAACATTAATCCAAAATTCCAAATTTCATAATCTTCTTCCAAACTCATGAGAAAAGCGAAAACCTTGCCTGCGGAGCACGTGATCGGGGACGTGACCTTTACATAATTCACGCAGCGCGGAAGAAGTTTCTTTGTCTCTTTGGTCTACACAAGTGGAGCTGAGAGAAGCGGATATTGATAGAGAGTCTAACATACGGTTCGTGCGGTTAGAAAAAAACAAGCCCGTGGATTTAGGGCGAGTGAAGGAAGGAGGGAGTGGTTTCGTTGAGGAGGTCCATGGGAAGAAATGCAGGTGCGGCGCAGAGGAACACGCCATGGGAAGTCAGCCAAGTTCTTCACGGAAGGAAGAAGCAGATGGAATGAGATGAGCCAGGTTTGAAATTACTTTTGTACCCTTAATTTTCAATTGTTATTTACCAATGTAAGTTGTTTAGCTTAGGCCAGTAGTCACTGTAATGGGCCCACTTAGATCTGGGCTTCATAGGCCCAGATATGCCTTTGGACAGGCCCATACTTTGGCCCAATAGAAGTACCCAGCTTTCAGGTTTATTAATATTTTCCTAATTCGAGTGCTTGGATCAATTTGTTCCTTTCTTTCGTTCAAGGAGTTGTCTTCTCATAAAGAAATATCAAAGTTTTATAGCTGTATTATTTGGTAATTTAAAAAGAAAGTTTTGCTATTTTTATTAAGTGGAACATTCTTCTGAATACGAGGGAGATATAACTTTCTCCATGCTCAGCAAGTATGAACCCATTCACAGTTTATTGTTTTCATCAAATTTTATCAGAAAATATATCAAGCTTCAATTTTCATGCACAGTTGAAATCAATAATAGTTTGTAGAATTCAAGTGTTAGTCATATTAGAAAAATAACGTCATTTGTTATCTTTAAAAATGGTTACCAATTATTAGGAATGAGAATTGAGTGGATTTAAATTCGAATCCATCCTAAATTCATTATTCTTGATGTGGATTTTAACAGTATAAATAAGCTTGGATCGGATCATGAGTTTTTTATTTTCAATCTCGACTCGATTCATTTATTTTTTTGAATTTATGATATATATTTATATGATATTTTTTTTAAAAAAATAAAAAATTCAAAAAATTTTAATAATATTATTTTTTAAAAATATAATTTTTAATAATTTTAAATTATAAAATTAATTTAACGGTTTAATAGTTTACCCACTAATTCTAAATGTAGGGCGAATTTGAGTTTAATTCTAATCTAAATCCAACTTATCGTCATCCTGCCTAAACCCGATTTTAATTTTCACCAAATCTAGAAGGTAGAGTCAATACAATTGCTTTGAACAAGTGCATCTTTGTCAAATCAGGGAGGTTAAGTGTCGAAACAGTGAAATATAAGGGGTCAAATTGAAATTTTCCCAAAGCAAAAAAAAAATTACTACTAGTAAAAAAAGAAAAACGAAAAAAGGAGTTGATTGATTCGTTCCACCAACCGTCCGAAGAAGAAACGGAAAGTTTTCCTATGTTTTCTGCTCTTTACTCTTCTCTCCATAATTCCTTTCTTTGACCTCTCACACACACTCAGAAAATCTCTCTCTCTCTCTCTCTCTCTCTCTCTCTCTGTACTCTTTACTATTATTAATAATGATACTAGTTTTTGTTGTTTACTTCTTCTTTTGATTCTTTAATTTTCCGCCCCTTAAGAACATAAATACTAGTAGTTAGTAATTCATAATAATATTAATTATAATAATATTAGTGAATGTGATGAGATGAAAATGGCTAGTGCTCCGTTATCAGCGCCTTCATCTCCTTCAGGGCCGGTTGATTTTCTTTGTGATGACAGCTTTGAAGACGCATGTAGCATTTGTCTTGAGCCATTTACCTCTCTTGATCCTCCCTCTGTAAGATATTTCTAATACTTGCACACATTATAAAGTGTGTTTCTGTGTGATATTTGATTGTCCTTTTGTGATATATACAATTCTATTTGATGCACGCGAATAAAGAACCGTGTTTGACTGTTCATGAATGCACTCAAACACACTTGCACAAACAGGAAATATGTATTTGTGTGACCATTAAGTATTGTTATATGTGTGTGTATATATGTATATATATTTGCTAATATTTCTGTTTGAGATTTGTATATGGAATAAGGTTAATGGGTTTGATTTTTTTTATTTTTAAATTATGGAAGAAGGGAGAATAATTGTGGTAAGTTGCCACTTAATTTGTAAAATCCTTTGAATTGAAGTATTATACCACAGATCAGGATTTCAAGCAATTGAAAGAGCATTACATGGGATTGGATAGTGGGAACTCTGTGCTATATGATTATACTTTCTTTTTTTTTTAAATCTATTTGATTGAACTTGGTATTATGAATTATGTCTCTTGGTCATTTACTTGTGCGAAATAAAATGAGTGTTTTTACTATCTGAAAACTCACAAAACCACTTTACATTTATTTTCTATTGATAGTCTGAAATGCCTAGAATGTCTTTCTTGTGCAAGATCTTTTTCAATTCCGGAGGCTCAAATAAACCATTTTTTTTGTTTTTTTGAAGAAATGAGTTGGTGGATTCTTATATTTAATTGCTTCATAGACTAATTTCTGCAATCTTTTATTTGTGATGAGTACCAAGTAACCTTTGTTTGTTTTGCAATGGTGTTTTAAAGTTATTTTCATAATCCAGCTTCGTATTATGATGTCTTTGATCTCTGAGATGCATAACATCATTTTCTTGTTAGATATGCTTGCAACAACTAGGGGAATAATCATGTCCAATTGAACATTTAAAAGTTCAAGTAGGCTGTGAATTTCTTAATGAGTTCAAGTTATGCTTGCTTGATTTCTTATGGAGCTGATACCAAACGAGCTTTAATAGAGTTTAACACGAGTTGTGCAGATTACTATTTGTATAGTTTATTATCCATCAGCTTGTAAAACGAGCATGAAAAGTTGAAGGATGCTACATAGTGTTCCAACTTAGTCTGCTAAGCTAAGAAATCAAGTGTAAAGAAGCTTCTAGTGTTTCTATTTGAGCCGAGCTTTTAGTTTGATTTTCAGCTTTAGATAATTGAACCCAACTCAGCAAAGTCCATTCCGGATGTGTGATTGAGTTTTTTTATGCTACTAGAAAATTAGTTTCCTAGTACATAATCTGATAATCATAACAATTAAATATCTGGATAGTCGTCTAAGGACTTTCTTTTGTTTACCCGAAGCAATACTAGAATGTAGTATTAAAACAACAGAATGGCATTTGATGAAGAGCCTAATGTGAAGAAACTAATTTTTTAAAATGTATTTTCTTTTTCAGGTCACCAAGTGTAAGCACGAGTATCATTTGCATTGTATTCTTGAATGGTAGGCTCTCTTGTTTTGACCAAATATATGTTTGATATATTGGAGATCCTTCTCCCACAAATTTCTCTCGTACTTCTTTAGAAGCTTACCTCTGCAAAATCATTCAAACAAATCATTCCTTCTTAGGTCCCAGAGACGGATTGAATGTCCAGTATGTTCGCAGCATCTTGTCTTGAAAGATCCTGCCAGGTACTGCATCTGTTTCCAAACAGAAAAAAGCGCAAATACAATTGCAACTGTACCTGGCATTTTCATTTTTATTGATTAACTGAGTTAACAGAACCTCCACATAAATTGAACTTTGTGTCGCACACAGAAACTTGTTCTGTTCTCTCTTTCAAGTCATTTTTGAATTTATTTACAGCCAAGAGCTGTTAGCTGGAGTGGAGAGTGACAACAATTTGAGGTTGAGGCGTAAATTTAACCCTGTAAATCAGGACAATGAGGTCAATAATGTAGGTTGCACCACCAACTCAGAAGTTGAAATCA
The DNA here is from genome assembly GCA_019321725.1 of Paulownia fortunei. Taxonomy (NCBI): domain Eukaryota; kingdom Viridiplantae; phylum Streptophyta; class Magnoliopsida; order Lamiales; family Paulowniaceae; genus Paulownia; species Paulownia fortunei. The sequence goes on along the minus strand of CM033123.1, from coordinate 2,396,393 downwards.
CATTTGTCTTGCCTTAATATCACTTTTTTTTTTTTTTAATTTTTGACATTTTTATATGCTATTTTTAGGATGCACCTGTGGATGAGACTGATTTTGAGCATCGTATTGTGCGACAATTTGCTGCTATTGCTGGCAGAGCTCGTAACATCAGTAGAAGGAGAAGGCAGATGATTCCAGCAGTTGGCCCTTCACAAATTCTCCCTTCTGTTCCTGTAACAAACTTGTCAAACGTGACACAAGTCAATAGTTCATCACCGGACCATCAGAATCTAGCTTCTTGTTTCTCTAACATTAATTCAGCTGCTTCTGTTCGAGCACCTACTGTTACTCAGCCAGCTTCTTCAATTATGTTTCCATCGTTTGCGTCAGCACCATCCCATACTGCAGACAACATGCTGCGTCCTATTAATTCCAGGTACCACTTGCTAGTTGCAACTATTAATAATATGTAGTTGGATATTGTTATGAAAGTTTGGTTTTATTTTGAGATCCTTGTAATCCTTACATGTAATGGGTTTGATTCCCTTTACTTGAATGGTGTTTGTAGTTTCTTTATACTTTCCAATTATTGTGCTAATAGCCGCCTGCCCGAGCTGCTTAGTTTTTCTTGATTTCTGTTCCTTTCTATTCATCTGCTCACCATTTAAGTTCTTTTCAGCCAATCACAGTCTGATAATCCTGGAAGATCAAGCTCATCTGAGTTAGTGGCCTTCTCAGAGTCTCTTAAGTCAAAAATTTCCACTGCTTCAATTAGGTAAGTGAATTCACAATGCATCTTTCTTTTGGTCCCGACATGAATTTGACTTGTGCTGATATCCCACAAAATGTAACAGGTATAAAGAATCAATCTCAAAGGGTACACGCAGTTTGAAGGAAAAATTAATTGCTCGCAATGACTCGGTCAAGGAACTAAGTAGAGGAGTTCAGCGTGAGATGAGCGCAGGTATTGCTGGAATTGCTAGGATGATTGAACGCCTAGATATTACCCCAAAACGAGCTGGAGTTTCTGTTCCTTTATCCAGCTGTACGACGGGAACCTCAAACTCTCCACATGAGATGACGAGGATTGAAGATGACACTATAGTTCAGTCATTTTGGCAAAATACAGGACAAACTGCAAATGACATGAGTTCAGATCCAACCGCATTAATCACAAACAGCAACTCTGGAGGCGTAGAAGTTTCTCTTGCAAAGGTTAGAAAGACCACTCAACACATTCTCTATATATAGTGAAGCTTCACTAATCTCTGCATCTATGATGTTGATATTCTTTTAAACTTACTGGATTTCCCTAGTTACATTCTCGTGTAAAAAAATGTTTTGCTCCTTTTTTGCTCGGTTTTCTGTATTGAGCTGATATAGTTGCAAGAAGACAGTCAAGTTACTGTTATGGGTGTATCATTACATGGAATTGGGATCAGGTTCTCTTTCAAGCTTAGATGATTATCTGAGATTTAGTTCTTGGAAAATAATTGCTTTCAATTGGAAAGAGAGAATTTTTCAGATTAGTGTCTTGCAAATATGAATGGCTACCAATTGTCTAAGCAATACTGATTTATCTTCTGTTGTTTGATCATATTTTTATAGTGAATATTTCAATACTATCAACTTGCTGAGCACAAACAAAAGAGATCCCAAACCATGTTCTTCTTTTTATTTTTTCTCAAAGTGATGGGAACATTTGTTAAATTCTTGGAACTTGTCCCTGTTCATACATACGCACTAAAAACTAAATAAAACCTTCACATGTAGTTTTGGAACTGTCTTTGAATAGTAATAGTCTCCTGCAGGACTGGAACATAGGACATAAGCAATGCAGCTGCTTGTTTAATCCATTTACATATCAAGTTTCATTGTTTCATGTTAATTTTCTCTCAGGAAAAGAATTGATGATGGTGAAATCAAGAAGCTCATTCTAGCAACCCAGCCAAAAAGCTCGACTTTGCAAGTGACGAGTACTGAGAAATCAATCTTGTACCATTACATGGATGATTGATTTGCGTCCTGCAAAACAGTTGTGATGTCTGCAATAACATTAGATTGCTAAGTTTGATAAGGCATACTGATCCTGTAAACTTTCATGTGTATCACGCGAGGTACATATTGTCTTATGATTTACTCTATTACCTTTCTTTCCGTTTTAGCTTCTCACTTTCCTTGCATGGAGGGATGATATTACGAAGACTTTCAGGAGAGAATGAAGGGGATCTTTCACTGCTGTTACCAATCAATAAATTTTGTACCCTTATGTGAAAGAAGGCTTTCATGAATGGTGAGGGTCATATAGGATTTCTTTGTTAGTGCTAATCATCAGTTAGCATCACCAGGCCTTTAAGTAGAATGCGACTATATCATGATTTTTTGGTCCTGCTTGGAGCATGTTGATGCTTGAAAATTATGAGATTTTCAGAAAATAGATTCAAGATTCTATATCCAGCTTCAAAGTCGATACACACCTTATTCTTGTTGATTACCTTGGGTACAAGACCACAAATTGTACAGACATTATTCCATCACTTATAGCGCACGAATATCAACCTTCCTGCCCTTCTCAATTATTTTCTGTTAACTTTCCTCTATCCTTGTTCTTAATAGACATAGCAAATCTTAGAAGACTTGAACTCCTGCGGATTATACTCAGCCATTGACTATCATTCCACCTGCAGAACCAATACAATATCACAATCTATAAGCTATATGTTTGAGCTGATGGCAAAAATGTCTGATAAATATACTCATACAACATACCATTGGGGTGGAGAATCTGCCCAGTGTAATAGGAAGAGTCCTGGGATGCCAAGAACACATAACATGGTGCAATCTCATGAGGCTGCGCCGCCCTGTCCATTGGTGTCTCTGACCCTAGGCTCGTGACCTTGTCCTCATGATGAATCACAACTTGTGCAGGAGTCCACACCGGTCCAGGGGCCACACCATTGACACGAATTCCTCTATCTACAAGTTGAAGAGCAAGCCCTCTAGTGAAAGCCACTATGGCTCCTTTTGTTGATTGATAGTCTAGAGATGATGGTGAACCAAGATAGGCTTGAACTGATGTTGTGTTGATAATAGTAGCCCCTTCTCTCATGTGCTTGAGTGCATGCCTACAGTGAATCGAAATCAGTCTTTAGTTTCACAAAAATGTAAGATGAAACTTATATCGTTATGTGATAATCTTTACGACGATATTCAGCAGCTAATACACCAAAATGACCTGGGCATGAAGAAGTAAGAAAAGATGTTTGTTCTGAACATCCTCACGAGCTGGTCTTCTGTGATCTCGTCAATGGTGCCAATACGCGATTCTGCTGCATTGTTCACTAGAATATCGATTTTTTCATAGTTTTTGGCAACTTCGTCAACTACCCTTTTGCAGTTCTCATCGTAGCCAAGGTCAACAGGAATAGCAACAGGTTCTTTTGCATCGCTTGCCGTCAGTTCTTTTATTTTCTGCAAGGTATCATGTGCATCCTGTTCTTCTTGGTCCTTTACATATGTAAAAGCTACAGTAGCACCCTCTTTGGCAAAGCAATAGCATACAGCCCTTCCTATCCCAGAGTCACCTCCTGTGATTAGAGCTACCTTCCCCTGCATTTAGGTACAATTCCATTATTGACAACATGCAAGAATGTAGTTAGAAATATCCACAACCACAGTTAGAAGACCACACATATATAACTTGCTTGAACTTAAAACTCACTAATATTTTTCAGTTACTTGAATTACAAAACTTTCTTCGCGGTTCAGTCCAGTTTATCAGTCATACTTGTAGTATTCTTTCTCACTTCCAGTGAATTTTCAAAAAAACTGTGAGTAAGAGAAGAGATTGAGAGTACTTCATAGGTACTTTAGGGGCGAGAAAGATCATAAAAAACCATGATGATTGCAGAGAGCTTACCCGAAGCTTGTTGGCGGGGTGATAATCAGGATTTAAGGACTGCGGGATTGGATCCATGAGATACTCTTTCCCTGGCTGACTCTCTTGTTTCTGAGGTGGAAATTTGTTCCCTTCCATTGCCATCCTTCTTCTTCTTATCTTGCTAAATGAATCACAAAGATCAAGATTCAAGAGTGAGTCGTCTGCATTCTGTAAAAATATAAAACAAGGAGACATATATAATTCATTCATGCTCACAATACAATAGAGCAGAACGCACCGCTTTCATCTGTCGCCTGATATGCGCGCGTCAGACGCATTCGAATACGTGTCAATCAGATGACAAGATATTGTTCGAGGAGGACAAAACAGAGTGAAAAAAATTGACCACGCATAAAAAAAGTCGTATATAACAAAGATTACTGCTGGTTAAGAGCTGCACAAGGATTGGACAAAATTTTTATGTGGGCTTGGATGAAAAACAAATAATACAATGGAGAGAACGGAGGAATAGCCCATGCTGCTTGCGGGCTATTTAGTCCTCCTTTGGCCTGTTTGTATCCTTTTTGCTCTTGGGATAGTAATAGTGAAAATCAGCCTTGGGTTTTTATTTTACTTGGTTATGACTTCTTTTCTATAATGTGATGAACTTAAAGATCATTTTACAGATAAGGAATTCCTTTGCCTAATTTGGAGTAAAGTTCCGGGCCGATATTTGTGTCGATGCAGTCATTTGCATAATCAGACTAATGTAACAAGAATATGTACTCAGCATACTAGAAGACTTATTTATTTTCCATGTACAGAACGTTGAGTACAACACATAAGGCTTTATATTATTATACAGAAAGTACAGTAAGAAAGCCACGACCAGACTATATGAACACCCACATATTTTTACATCACTTCCATTTATTTCTTGATGGCTAATACTCTACACCAGGTCTCTACAAAGATCTGCACTCTGCAATTCCGGCAGAGTCTCATCCCATTATGCCCATATCAGGCATTGACAATCATCCCACCTGCAGAAACAAATTGACAACAATTAACTAAGCAAACATATCTACCTAGGAAAAAACTGACGTGCGTGTGCAGGGAAGTTTTGTTAGAATCATAGCCACAGACCATTAGGGTGAAGAACTTGGCCAGTGAAGTAGGATGACTCCTGGGACGCTAAGAAAACATAAGATGGTGCAATTTCGTGAGGCTGTGCCGCCCTGCCCATCGGCGTCTCAGACCCAATTTTCGTAACCATCTCCTCTGGCATGGAGGCAACTTGCAGTGGAGTCCACACAGGCCCTGGTGCCACAGCGTTTACTCTAATTCCTTTTCCCACCAGCTGTAGTGCTAGACCTCGAGTGAAGGCCACAATGGCTCCTTTGGTTGCGCAGTAGTCGAGCAACATTGAGGAGCCACAATATGCTGCCACAGACGTAGAGTTGATGATGCTGCTACCTTCTTCCATATGCTTAAGAGCATGCCTGCACGCAGTTAACAACAAAATATAACCTCTTTATTCTCAACTCTTCAACTTGTCTCAATTAAAGAAGAAACTGAAAAACTAAGAGACATGAGAAAGATCTTTGTATGTCAAATTGTATATAGAAAATTATATATAGGGCACATACTAACAATGTTGTGGCTTTTCTTTGTTCATAGATGGGCTGTAATGATCAAATAGTAGCAATCTATGAACATATCTAGAACCACTTCAAAAGTATAATGTCACAGAAATCTTGCATGCCTTGTCATGAAAAAGTGAGAAAAGATGTTGGTTCTAAAAACCCTCTCGAGCCTGTTCTCGTCGATTTCTTCAACGGTGTTGGTCATGTGCTGTTCTGCTGCGTTGTTCACCAAGATGTCGACACGTCCGTAGTTGTTCACGACTTCCTCCACCACCATTTTGCAGTTCTCATCAAAACCTACATCTGCAGGCAAGGCAATGGGGTCCTTTGCATCAGGTGCCTTCAATTCTTGAATCTTTTTTAAGGTGTCTTTGGCATCTTTTTCCTCTTGACCCTGTACATATGTGAAGGCTACTGTCGCACCTTCCAGGGCAAAGTAATAACACACTGCCCTCCCTATCCCTGAATCGCCTCCAGTCACCAGAGCCACTTTCCCCTGGATTTTGTTTTTACTCAAATATGATTAAAATTAACAAGCTGAAGACTGAAATCACAGAACAACAGAATATTTGAGAGGATGACTTGTGATTGCATATGAAAGACTCTTTTTTTCCTTTGATTTCATTGAACTTGTTACTCAAGTATAACAGAGACGATGACTTCAGAAGATCCTCCAATTACTAATTAAGGCAACTTGATAGCCTCTTTGTTCATATGATGCCATCAAATATTTCCAAGAATTAGATCATACTTTGAAATAACTGACTTACAAAAACTTGAAAATGAACAACATCATTTAGAGGTTCAATTTGCAGAGGGAAAAATGTTGTCCCACACTAATTCAAAAAAGTCAAATCCATTAACAGAAAAGAAAAAAAAAAGAAAAAAGAAAAATTTAACCTGAGAATTGAGAAAAGTAATAAATTTACATGGAGCTTGTTGGCTTGTCTGTAGTCAGGATTAAGTGCTTGTGGAATAGGGTCCATCAGATGCTGTTTTCCGGGCTGCTGCTCCTGCCTTTGTGGTGGAAACTTCTGCTCCTCCGCTGCCATCACCTCTGTTATTAAGTACTAAATTCCCTAATATCACAACACGGGGCTATATTCTAAGTATGTATATGAAAATTCTTGCAGCTTATCTCAAGATACCAAAGGCAGGAAATATATATATATATATATATATTGCCAAGCTTATATATAACACTCACGCACACACACACACACACACTTAAAGCTACTGAAAATAGAAAATTGGAAGGTGGGCATGCAAGAGTTAAGAGCTGCAGCATGCAACATTGCCATGTGTCCTACAGGTTTTCTTTATGTGGCAACCTTGTTTTGAATGAGACAATGTACAATCTCATACTTAGCTTGAATTTCTCTGTTGGATATAAATGGCGCATTAATAACGAAAAATGCCATCAACATAGCGCTTTTAAAGATTTGATTAATCTATTGAAGGAATGTTGTTTTCTTGGTTCCTTCTTTTTTTTTTTTTTTTCTATAAATATATTTGGTGAATTGGTATATGTTATGCGTAAGATGTATATCAAAAAGTTGTATTTCAACTATGAAAAAGGGGAAATGATATTTGGCTTCAAGGCTTTTAGGCCAGCAGAAATGGGACGCTAAAGACGCAAGATGGAATGTGATCTTTTAGTTGAATCACTACTACTACATAAATAGTATGACCTAAGTAACCTAATTATATTCTGACTCTTACATAAATATCACATACATTTATTTTGATTTTTACATAAATAGATGGAATGTGACCTAAGTACCCAAATAGTTGGAAGCACGATTATTACATAATAAGGGAATAATTTTTGACAAGGTAAATTAATAGCATGACCTAAGTACCCACATTACATATTATAATCTCTTAAAAATTAATAGTGTGATTTCAAGGTTATCAAATACACTCCAATTTATAATTCCAATTTTGACGTCTAAAAATTAAATAGGCAAACATTAGTTAGCCAGCCAGCCACATTGGCCGATGCAAATATGTTTTTAAGAAAATGAAAACTACTGCTAAAAATTTTCATTCCATCCAATAGCTACACGAGTCAAATAGAAGATGCAGCACCTTCTGATCCCTTTTCCAAACCAACTAATTCTGATATTTCATCCGGCCAAAGTTTGAACGAACTCAAACTATCACCATAGACACATACATTTATGGCAGGGAAGAGTTTCTCCCGGATCAGAACCTGTTTTACACCTTACAAAAATTTGATACATGATGACAAGAAAGTTACATTCAAGAAAACGATGCAGATCACCATTTGTTTTTCTTTGGCTACGACGTTCACTTCGTCCTATCAAAAGAAGTTTGAAATTTCACATAATTACAAACATGCAGGGAGTGCAACGGAAGAGAGTGCTTCAGCTGCCAAAATTGTAATGGTTGAAGCTTGAGTTTTCCCAGATCACGGTTAGAGGCACAATAACATAACCAAATACAACTGCTACAAGTAAAAATATCCAAGCAAGACACAAAACTTTCAAGATCCCACAGTTTATGCTACAGAAATATATCAGATGGGAAGCCAATCTTAGCTGTTCAAGCAATCCCTTGCGGACGCAAAGTGGAACTCAACAATGGCAATTACCAGTTCCTCTTTTTCTAAATCATTTAGAACTCCATGTAACACTACTTCTTTGCGTGCCACTTCTCAATGCTCCCATACCAATTCCACTGGAAAAAAAGGCCAGCTAGACGCATTACACCAGCAGTCATTACCTCCACAAATGCCATCAAATATGATCTCTGGGGGATAGACCAGCAGTTGCCACAGAAAGTAAGAATCCCTCAAAGTTGCAGGCAACAATAAAAGTGCCTGACTGAATTCCATTCAGAGATTTTTTGGCGACTTCATCGGCCTTCATTGCACCAGAGGAAGCTGCTATTATACTGGTTAGTTGTGGCCTTCTTTTGTTCTCTGCCATCAGGAGATAAATTTCAATGGCAGTTTCATATAGGGAAATGAAAATGTCAATAAGATAAAGATACATTCACAAAAAGGTAGGAATTGAATATCTGAGATACAAGAAAAGGATGAAATTTGTTTTTAACTTCAGGAGAAATTGTGGTGTGCACCTAAAGAAAAGAGACCACCGACTGTATCAGACTTATGCAGAAAGCAGGTAGGATCATCAGATTTAAAGATGTCTAATGCATCTAACTATCATTAAATTTGCTTCACAACCTTTACAAAAGGGCAAATAGCATTTAGCTGTCTGATATCCTGGGTACATCAATAAATGCTTTGTGTTTGGCTGTCGGGATATGCCACAAAGCTAACTTCTTATTTCCTATCAAGTTGTGCTGAAGGAAGCTGACTTCTATTTTTGCTCTCTATTTTTTCATTACACAATATTCTAATCTCAGCCCAGAGAAACCATTCAACAAACTTTAAGCACAGTATACTACCAAAAATATAAAGTGAATGATGTAATCCAGCAACTAATAATGCAATCATAAGAAACAATAGAAAGATGCATGTTGTGCAATTCACAAGTAGGATTATAAGAAGATTTTTGACCTTCCACAAAACCAGGAGTTTCAGTGTCTGGAGGGAAGATGAGGGAGACATGAATGTTGTCTGCTATAATCTCATGTTGCAGTGCTTCTGCCAAACCCTTGAGGCCAAACTTACTAGCTGAATAAGCTGTATAACCGTAAATGCCAACCTGAACCAAATTAACCAAAAGTAAACCATGACAAGGTGAAAAAATAGAAATGTTATACAAATCAAGAATTATTTTTCAGATTCAAAACCAAAAATACCTATAGAAATGAGCAGACATAATTAATTCCCCATATTTCTCTCTCTAATTCATTATTGATATTTTTGCATAGTTTTGATAGGGTGTAATTTTGGATATAAAAATGATTTGAGGCATTTTGATCTGAATGACTCTCTTAAGCATTATTGAAAATGCAATTAGCTGAAAGGTTACGGAAAAGGATGCTTCTAACTTTTTTCAGCTTATTTGTGAGATAAGCAAGTTAAAGCAAATGCACAGAACATCCACATCAACTTCATATTAATTCTAGCTAGCAGCACAACTTTTTCCTAATTGCAGAGATGGCAATAGTCCTGTAATTCCTAGCTTAGAAGAAAAAGTATGCAATTGCCTACAGGACTCACAAGAACGTCGATTTAATGTGTTGCACTGTAAGTAATTCACCTACCTACACTGACACAAAGACATATATGCTAATCAAAACAATTATTCACAAATTAAATACAAGCTCATTATGAAGAATACTTCCCAGTTCAATAATATTTTCATGAAGAGTGAACAATGCAGTAAAACAAAAGATTGACTACATTATGGTGGTGAAAAAACCTTAAAAAACACAGACAACCTTTGATAGACTGAAAAAATATAAAAAGAAAAACGGATCGGGCATTGAAAGCTTACCAAATCCCAATTCAAGACTAACAAGCCTGAATAAGAAGACAAGTATTAGTTCACTGAATTTCAATTCAAAACCTTTTTTGTTCCTCCCACAGACTAAAATAATTATCTTAGTAACAAACGAAAACACCAGCTCCTTGAATTTCACATCTAACAGTTTGTAATTCATAAAAATTCACACATCACTTGAACCAAACATTGGATCCGTTTAAAGTACGATTTTTGGAGAGGAAAATCAATCAACAATTCTATCCAAGAAACAGAGAACCAAATTTGTGCTTGTTACAATTATGTAATTATACCTGACCCGCCTGAGAAGACATAATAGCAATTGAACCGGGGCCCCGTTCGGCCCGACTCTTCTTCATACCGGGCAAAGCGGCCTTAATCAAATGAAAAGTCCCCGTCAAATTCACATCGATCATAAACTTAATCTCCTCCAGCTCCTGATCCTCCAGCTCCTGCGGTAAGTAGACCCCATGATTGCACACGAGCACGTCGATCGGCCCCGCCTCCTCGATCACGCGTTTGACGGCGTCGTAGTCCCTGACGTCAGCGCTGAAGACGCTGACGTCACGCCCCGTGGCGAGCTTGATTGATTGCTTGGCTTCTTCGAGCTTGCTGACGTTGCGGGCGAGGAGGGTGACGTCAGCGCCTTGGTGGGCGCAGAGCTGGGCTAGGGCGAGGCCGATGCCGCTGGAGCCGCCCGTGATGAACACGTGGCGGTTCTTGATTGGGACGCGGACGGGCTTGGGGCGGACAATAAAGTAGAGGAGGAGGAGGAGGGAGAGTGGGATGAGGACAACCAGAGAGAAGAAGGAGAAATACACTTCCGCCATTGGAGAATTGTTTTGCTCAGGAGGTTCGGAAAGGTGAATTTTTTTTAACAGTAATAAATAAGAAGATTTACGATGTCGTTTGTTTGGGGGAATTACGTTGTTTTCCTCGAAAGCTGATTGTGTTTGATACGAGGACATTGTGGTCTGGTTAGGAAAAGTGGGGTGGTGGAAATGAGATGGAAAATTCCTTTTCCTGACTGTAAAGATAAAAATTAAAGCATTTCCGGAAAAAAAAACCCGAAATGACATGGGAACTAATCTTGATCATAGTTGTTCAATTTACATCATTTATTCTCTATTATAATTAATATTTTATTTTTTATTATAATATAATTAAAATATATCAAGTAAATTTTAATGATATTAATTTATATATTTAATATATATTAATAATATTATAATAAAAAATAAAATATCAATTACAATAAATAATTTAAAATTGTTGGATTATACTTTGTGATCGGAAATGCTAAGACATAGTTTAAACAAATACTTCTGTATTTTTCACAATTGATCGATCCATTATTTACACAGATGAATAAAATAAGTTTAAGACTTAAGTTACTTTACTTACTTTTTAATGATGCTAACATATTTTAGTGGGAAAGTAATAATAGAACAAATTTGATTGTTGGGTTGCCGGAAAAACACAATATGGAAAATAAAATTTGAGAAAGGAATATTATGTAAAAGGAAAAAACTCATTTTCCTAAAAAAAAAAGAAAGAAAGAGAGAGAAAAACGAGAGAAAAGCATGAGGAAATGATTTATTTGTTCATATCTTCGGCTCCTACTGGCTACAATTATAGCCTCCCTCCTCCTCGTTATTAGACAACTAAATAATTTTGGGAATTTGTATTTCTTTGATTTTGTTTCTTCGTTTTAACGTTTGTTTTCCTCATAGAATAACTCCAAATTGAGGAATAATTTGGCTTAAAATTACTTCCAAACACCAATTCACCAAATCAGGATCAAATTGTTCTCAGTAAATCAAGAACAAGAATTCTCAACCAATCCCATATGTGTCGATTGAATTTATCAACATGTGTAATGAATTTAAAATACTTGGACAGCCATTTATTATATTTTTCTTGCCACAAAAGTATATTTTTTTTCTGCATATGATGTAAAATTTCAATTTAAATTATTGCATAAAATATTTCAATTTCTGCACTAGTATTCTATTATTCCTATTTCGCTCTTCTCAAACTATTTTATTTTTTCCTTGTCTTGTAAAATTCTATAAAGTTTTTAAACTGAGATAAATTTATTCAACGACTTTCGACCCTCTATCAATCTAAATAGAATAAGGGAAATTTTACCTTTAAGTTTGTCAAAAAGTCATTATTAGTTATCCACACCCCTTTCTTTCATTCTTGATTCATTTTCAACTTGACTATGTTTTTTTTCGGACTGCTTTTTAACCATGACGAGGATGGCTGTGGGTCTCTTGATGCAAAGTGTCGTGGAGGGGCATACTTGAGGGAAGACTTGCATTGACTTGAAGTCAATCTTGGGGTACTCAACTATATTTGGTTTTTCTTTCTCCTTCTAATTTCAACTATGAGAGAATATTATACAAAACCACCCCCCACCCCACCCCACATCCCTTCCCACAAAATAAAATAAAAATAATCCATTTTTTAATGGTTCTAATATTTTGATAGTGATGAAATTTTAGATCAAACTTTGAATAAGTGAAAATGTTCTATAATTTTATATTATTACTATCAAAATTATTGGTTGAGTATTACTATAATCTATCATTGATTGATAAAGATTCATATTTTAAGAAATAAAATATTATTTTATGACATCTTAACAAATAAATAAATTTAGGTCATTTGTTACGAGGAATTGGGTTGAATTTATTATATAACTGAGAAGTTGGACTTGAGTACGTAACGGACAGTAGACCCGATTACCCCTTTCCTTTTCGAGCTGAATTAAAGTCCCAAGAAAATGCTAGAAACTTACTTCTGGGATTGAAAATGATGAACACGAGGCTTTGTATAAAAAAATTCAAAAAAATGAAGATGTGATTTGAAAAAAAATAATAGCAAAAACACTGTTGTCTTTCTCTCGTATAGAAAGTGCGTTGTCAGCAGTTGTATGAAAAGAGACCATCTTTATTTGAATTTATTTCAAAACTGTTTTGACACTTTCCTACTAATATTATCTAATCATTCATTCCAAATAAAGGATAATGATTTTAATCAAAATTTTTACATTTTTAATTCTATAATTCAAATATATTTTTTCACTATATTAAATAATTCATAAACAGTATAATTCTACATTATCAATATAATCTTTATAATCCCAACTACAAATCCAAACAAAGCCTCAATAAATTCAAGGCAAGTGGATTACTTTCTACTGATCTTCTACAATTTATCTATTTCCTATTTGCTCGTTCAATTTTCACTTGGTTTTTTTTTCCCCCACTGCTGATTGAAATTTCCCTTCAAAAAACATCCCATAATTATCCCTTTAAAATATTCAATTATTTACTAGTTATTGTTGTACTAATTGCAAAAGGATGTACCAAGTGAAGATTTTAGATCTATTCATAAGTGGATTAAGGGGACCATTATGATTAAATATCCAAATATTAAATTGAATGGTTTGCATTTAATCCTGTTACTGTAAAATAATTTCAATAATATCTATAAATAATTTCAATAATATCTATATATATATATATGTACTTTTGGTGATGTGACTTGGTGGTAAATTTACCTGCCATGAATGCTGGTGGGCGTATATGGGTCCAATTTTTCAGCCATAATTATTTTGTGTACCAGAAAAACAAGAGAAAGAAAGAAAAACAAAAGGTTGTCGTGTCATGGGATGAATTATTTGATTCGATGATGCATTATTTGCTTTAACGTACAATTAAATTCTGGATCTACTTTTTGCTTAGTGGCCCTCACATAATTCGGACCAAATATTTTCTTTCTTCCTAAGTGGGTGTCGGACTGAAATGAACCCAGCTGGGTTTTTTTTTTTTTTTTTCCTTTTCTTTCATTAAAATGATTCATAACTTTGAATTTAAATCACATTAATCAGAAAGCAAGAATTTAACATAATGAGGGTGGGAAAAAAGCACTTAAAGATAAACATAATTGAATAGTAAAGGGGCTGTTTGTTGTTTGTTTTTACTTTTAGAGAGAGTCTTTCTGACTTTTACTATTTTCAGAAAAATACATTTGTTTTATTTTTTTATTTTTCAAATTTATTCGTCTCTTTATACATGTATCAAATTTATTTTAAAACCTATTAATATTTTATATTTTTTTATATGACAAACATTATAAAGTAAATATATTTTTATTTTTAAACTTATATAATCAATATAATAATATAATTAATCCATACATATTTTTATTTTCATACGAAAATTTAGTATTTAAAAATACTGAAAATATATAAATGAGTTTCAAAATGAAACCAGGGCACAGAATTTGATAAGTTGATTATTTCTGCATAGAAAAATAAAATATTCATAAAATATTGCAAAAACATTTTAAAGTTTCCCAAGAAGGACTGGAATTTTTTTTTTTTATCAGGAACAGTCGAATATATATCAATTATTATATTTATATTTCAAACTCAAAAAAATACAAAAAATTACATCACTATTAAAATGTTAAATATAATTATAAATTATTATATAAATAAACAAACACACTTACTTAATTAGACTTGAGTTCAAGAACTTTTGGTTAAGGGTCTCAACCTTGCGTCCTTACTACTTTGGACCTCTTTTGCCAAGAGAGTTAGATTTGAACATCTCATCACTAAATTTTATGATAATACAATTTCGCATTTAGAAATATTGATTTCTAAGGAACCAATCAATATTTTAACATGATACGTAACCAAATGTTTGATAAACCTTCAATAGTAGAATGTGAATATTTATCCAAACATTAATGTAGAGAAAATGGAATAATCAATTGCATTATTTATTGGCTTGACCATAATTCTCATGTGGATATATATAGGTTTAGTTAGTTACTCTTATGTTTTTGGGTGAATTATAAAAATTACATTGAAGTTTGGATTATTTTAAAAAAATTATTTAAATTTATAAATTATAAATGCATTATTAATACTTCTTTTTATTTTATAAATTACATCTAATGAAGAGATATTTATAAATAAAAATATATTCCAAAAAGGTATTTGTAATATTTTTAGGGACTATTTGTAATTATATAAAATAATTGATTTTCTTATAATTATTAAACCTCATGATAATTTTTATAACTTACCCTATGTTTTTTTTTTGAATGGATTGACTCGGGTTAGTTTGATGATGTTAGTCATGGTAAACGTTGATCTAATAGTATAATTAAAGATTAATAACTTAAAGAAGATGCAAATTTTAATCAATTAAATGATTTTTTTTTTGCCCATCAATCAAAATAAAGTGACACCGACCAGCGATCATTTCAAGTGCAAATGGGCCTACAAGATCCCAATGCAGACTGCAAATTCTTGAAATCTTCGTTTGCTTTTAGCTAATATTTACCTTTCAATTCATCAGCTAAATTTCCCAAAAACCAATGTATTAGTTCAATTATATTCAACTTTTACACGTGGATTCAATTTTTCTTTTTGTACTTTTAGGTAAAATTTAAAAGGTACTTAATTCTTGTATTATTAAAAAAAAATAAAAAAATGACAATACTTCAAAAAGACTATAAGTGAAATTTGACAGAGAAAAGATACATCATTATCAAGAGACAAAATTAAGGCAAGAAAAAGAATAATATTCTTCTGCACTGACTGAAATAGTAGCTAATACTATACTATATCATCATACCCTAAAAGAACCATCAATAATACAGCTCCAATATTACAAGAACAAATACACATCTTTCCTTGTACACAATCTATCAACAGATTCTGAATTTCTTCCTTTTTATTGGGTTATATAGCACATTTCTTGATCCCATCATAATCAAAATCTTCTAAGGTTAAATGAATGATCATGTGATGGATTAATGTTGTCACTATAAGCCATATAGGGAAGCCCTCTTGAGTTATGATCATTAGGCCTTTGAAACTTGTTGCCAGAGGCTGCGACTCTTCCTTGCTTAACATTTTTCCTTCTAGGATGCGACGACGAACGAGGGATAAAAACTCCTGTGCCTTTGCTTTCTCTTCTGCTTGTCTGCTGATCATAGTTAAGAAAGGATGCTTGTCTTGCTGGATGGATTGCTTGAGTGAAGGCCTCAAAAATGGGGGAAAAAAAAAAAGAACAAACATAAGGAAACTTTCAAATCTTGATTCATTATAACCCGGCACCAATGAAGGAATTTAAAGAAATAAAAAAAAAGGAGGGGGGTGGGGGGGTGGCGAATACTATAAGTCCATGGTAAGTTGCACGAAACAAGTGGGACCCATTGCGACCATTGAACAATTACTGTCATAAATAGTGTGAGATAAGTTAATTAAACAAACTTATGTGCATCATTTTCTTAGATCGAAGAGTAATGACTATATCTTGTTGATGGACCTTAGTGTAGTAACAGAAGTTAAAAAATAGTAGTTTTCTTGGAGGTTATGAACTAAGATAGGAGATAATGATTAAAAAAAAAAAGTGAAATAAGATAGGAGATGATTAAATACCTGTAGATTTACTGATGGACAATGAGCAAGTGGGTCTTCATCATCATCCATGATCAGAAGAGAGATTTGCTTGCTCAAGTCTTTAAAGAAGACATCATCCTCTAATTCCAAAGCAGCTTCCATGTGTGTGTGTGTGTGTGTGTGTGTGTGTGTGTGTGTGTGTGTTTTGTCCTTAAAGAAGCTTGAAGAGCTTGCTAGCTTTTAAGTAGCTAGCAAATAAGCAAATATCTATCAGAACTTCAATTGTGCTTATGATACTTGTCTTTCATTTCTAAATCTCTACCACCTTTTTCTTTTCTCCAGTTGAATCAGATGCCCAAGTGTATTAAATAGGGGAGAAATGGCAAAGGGATGGGATCCAAATAGAGTACTATATGGGCTGGGCATGTGGGTTGGTGGGGTCATGAAAGTCAGTTGGCCATCCTGTCATAAGTCCATAGAACAGCCCCACAAAGAGATATCATCAAGTGTGTGTTTTTATGATATTATCCAGTTGTGGAGAAAGGGATGAGGAAGAGCTAGCAAAGCAAAAGACCCACAACCCAGATTATCTGATCCAGAGATAGACTTCATCTTCAGGGCATATACACTTGGTTGTGAATGTACAAGCACTTTTTCTCTCATCCACTAGTTATGGTTCACACTTCACTCTTGCACTTGAACACTTTTTTGAGTCTTGAAGCAAACAGCACTTGGGGACAAATAAGCTGATGATTTTATTTATGTCTTAATCTTGCAGTTGGGTGGGTCAGTTAGTACCCTTATTATCTCTCACCTTTAGACCAAATTGAGTGACATATTTACCATTTTGGATTCTTGATTCTAATAATTGGCCCTTTGATGAAATACAATGGAAAGTTGGGATTCTAATTTAGTCGAAAGTTCACAAGATTGTGCATTTCCACATTTTTCACTTGTAGCAGACACTTGATGTGATTCCCATCAACTTTCTCCTCACTCAATCACCATATTTTGAGAAGTTAGTCATTAACATAAACCATGTGAGGACAAAAAACAAAGCCTAACAAGGAAAAAAAAGCGTGTTTCATTAGCTTATGTTGCATTTGATGGGGCAAATGCTAATGACTACTCTTGTGACAACTTTTTAAACTGTACATACAACTGGCCCACAATAGTATTTGTTGAAGATATGGACCATAAACTGAGAATTGTAGGTATTTGCAGCTTATGGAGTAAACAAGTAAAGAAAGTTTTGAATCCTGATTTGACTGTGTGTTACTACACAGATTGAACCTTAACTAAAGAGTTGTAGGTAATCTCAACATACAAAAGTCTAGTGTTTTTCTTAGTGATTTTGATACATGTTCCCCTGGTGTCAACCTCCAATACCCTCTTAAAAACTGCATATTCATAACTAGTAGGATGATCGGTAGTAGTTAGCAGGGTCTTTGGTTGCTAGTCAGAGGAGACGAGAGAGCAATAAATCAAAACAATGAATTGGTCCCACTTGCTATGGATAGAATGTAGTTTTGTGGGATTCCCCTTTTTATGGATTGAGAATCATGTTAGATTCAGCCTTGATTTCTCAAGATTTCATGGACCATTCAACTCTTTCAGCCTCGTCTGGTTAAAAACTAACTCAATAAATAGGGGAAAAGTACTGAATCACTTACTTGCATTAACCCACTTTAACGTGACTCTCACATTCTTGCTGACTTGCAGTTTTCGGGTTTCCGTATATTAACTTAGCTAATCTTTTCCATAAATTTGTTAATTATGATAACCCTGTGGTCCAGAGCCCACAATGCTTGCTAGCTTACCCATCATGCAGAAGATTATTGAGCTAGGATAGTTCATTTTCATCTCTATCACTTTGTTTCTTCATATCATTATTTTATGGACATTTTATACAGAAACACACCATGTATTATATCATATACATTACGAATTTTCAGGGCTAAAATGCTGGCCACAGAGAGAGCTAACTGTCCTATTAGGTGACTTCATGTGTGAGAGTTAGCTGGGAGTCTGGAAATTTGTGGCCGATATTTGTTTGGCCACAGACTCACAGTTATGGCTGGAGGGCCACCCCAACACAACTAGGTATTATAAGAATAATAAGATGTAGCCAACAATAACGAATATGTGCCTAAATCTCCTGAATTTTAAAAATTGGAGCAAAATTTCAATTTCATTGAGATATCACTGATGAAATTCACAGAACTCATCTAACATAAGAGGAGAAAAATGGAAGGATGTTATAGAAAGAGGGGGGCTCCCGAATCAGCCACATTGATTCCTGCTTTTGATGATTTTTCATATACTTGGCAACAATTGTGAGATCAAAAGAAACAATGAGACTGTTATGCAACTGGATAAACAGTTCCAGGACCCCTTAAACTGAAGAACCAAGAGTAACACGAGAATTATGCCCCACCAGCCATATCGATATCTGCAACTCCATCAATTCCCCTGTATACAACACGTAATTTCCTCAAACAAGATTGCTTATTGTCACCCTTTCCGGCCATACCATTAACATGAACAATATCATTGGATATTCCACCCATTAGATCAAATAGAGATAGATCTAGGTTTGATCGAGTCATCTCTTCTAGTACAGGAGGCGCCTGCATATACAAATTCTTTCCTCTATGTGTAACACTCACTCTAGTCAGGAGCAGCCTAGGGTGATCTTCCAGTTGATCAATGAACTGTTGCATAGCATAATTGAAACTTAGATAGGCATCAACAGTCACAATTACTGATACAAAAGTAATCTGGGCCATAATAGTCACAGACGAAAGAAATGGAGACGCACCTTTTTTAGAGTAACGGACTTCTCCAACTCAATAAGAACACCAGGACCACAAACGAGACAGTCTTTGTCCTTCACAAACTCTGTAACTTTGGTATGGAGACCTTCAACTCCATTGTACCTGTGACAAGAATTGCATTTAATAATTAAGGAACCATGCTAAATCATTGATGAAGGGAAGCCTGATTAATTGGCGAAGAAAGAAGAAAAAACACTTCATGCTGTAAGGTCACTTATGGAGTCTGGTAACTTAGAAGGAATTAGAAATTTCTGTGGAAAATGATCACTTCAACTAGAACAAAATCTAGAAGTTGGAGCCATACGTTAAATAATTCGACAATGTCTTGCTGCATCCAGAAACAATTTTCAAGGTTTCCAAAGCACATGCAGCTGAGATAATAGCATTGGTAGAAGCTATAGCAGGAATAATATTTTTCACCACACCCTGTAAACAAAGCTGCTTGTTATTGCATATACAATATAGTAATAAGCAACAAATGGAAACAAATGATATGAGCAATGCAGCAAATCTTACTACACGTACTACATTAGTGGTGCAACCATTTTCACTAACCGACGGTCAGATAATAATTTGATTAAAAGTTATCACTAGCTAAATAAATGATTAGAGCTGCATTAGCAACCCTTACAACAGTTACCACGATAAATGCGGCTGAAAGGTAACGATTGATAGGCACATGCTCACCTGAGTCAAAGAATATGTAACTCCTGGAATTCCAAAAAGTTCTGCCCTCTTGACAGCCTGTCAGAATGGATTAAATGAATTAAAAGAGTGGAGAAATGAGAAAATGAGGAACAACTCTGCATATCTTCTTCTCCAATTTACTCATCAAAACATATACCCTATTATTTATTACCTCTGAATAAACCCATTGCATGTCTTCGGGATTATCTGGATCAAAACTTTTGCCACTATGAACCTGCAAGTGAAAAACATTATATCCTGATGAACTAAGCGATGCAAAGGCATCACCAGGAATAAAAAAGATGCGGAAAAAGTTAAATTATATACTTACCTCATTCCATTTAATCAAATGGGCATATTCAATACAATGAGCAGCAGTTCTTGGAGTTTCTGCTAAGGTACATAAAGGAAATTTCACTTGTGGCGGAAATAGCCAAATGGTACACTCAAAACATGGTGTTGTTCCTGGCAGTATAATCCTGGCATGGCCCTTGAATCCTTCAGTTCCACCATCCACCATTGGTTTGACAGTTTCTTCTCGAGGGTTATCGTCAGAGTCATACTCTTGTTAATCAAACAAAGAAATAAAACCTAAGCTCCATCAGACTACCGAAAGCTTGCCTTCCTTTTGTGTAAATGTATTGACAAAGTATATCTACGAACATTTAAACAGCTTCAATATTATGTCCAACCCCAGTGGACTACCAGAGCGACATTATTTTCTTCTATGTGCATGTGTGTTTGCGGATTTTAATGCTTTCATATTTTGTATGATTGGTGGTTCGAAAGTGGGAGTTTGGTTTATCTAGGTGCTGGAAATCAAACTCATTATACATTTGTGGTCAAGGTTCATATACGTGTTTTACAGTGTTTTTTGGAGAAATTCAAAAGAGGACCAGGTAATAAAGGAGGGGTTATGCAAAACAGAAGGTTATATAGAGCCTGGGCGCTGTTACGTGTAAATAGAACTCTTAATAGAAGTTGATCAGGATTCAAATGGAAAAAGCATTTGTGTTCAGTTGTCCAGTCAAAACAAAAATAAAAAATGAGGCATGGGTCTACCAGCAAAGGAATTCCGCTTTTTAGGTCCAAGTCTCCGTTATTGTTATTTCTTACTCTTATCAAGGTTTACTGTTCTTAACTATCAGCTAATCAATCTCCTACTTTGTAATTTTGATAGAATAAACATAAAATTAGAAAAATGGCGAAGAAAACAGAAGTAACAAAAAGAATGAACATTCAGAAACACATAGGAATCTTTGGGCTTACATGCTACCATGCTTTGCCCTACCAAATCTGGAGTTATGACATCCAAAAAGTTAAACAGTTTTAGTCTGTAAGACATTATAAATTTTCTTTTTTATAAAACTCCAAACTTAGACATCTGTTTAGCCTCTAAGGAACTTAAAATGCCACTGTCAACCAAAAAAAGAAAAAAAACAAAACAAAAATAAAGAAAAGCCATCATAACTGACATAATGGGAGCTTCACAGCTGAAGCAAAGCTCTTGTGGATTATTACTCTGTTTACACAACAATTTTTGTCTCAAGCTCATAATGCTCATGTTAGACACACAAACACATTCCCATTGTGCATATATCTCTTTGGATCTAAGTCAATTATGTTGAAGAGGTTGCACAGATAATCTAGATCCATTTCTGGCAATCGAGAAAGAAGTATATATGCACCACAGAACCTAAACTATTTACCGTGACAAATTATCTATAATGAATGGTCCAGCAAACCAATTCTAAAATGGAATAAACCTCTCTCATCCACCCAGGCAGCCTCATAAATAAATAGATAACAGACTGAACAAAGAAAAGTTCAAATTTAAATAAAATAAGATGAGAAATAGGCACAAGTGAAAGAATCATCAGAGGAAGAGCGAAAAGAAAGACCCAGAGAGAGAGAGAGAGAGAGAGAGAGAGATGGCACAAAAAGCCTCATTCCTACTGAAGCATTAATTGAAGAATATAATTGCTTGTCAGATTTTTCCAGGTCCTCTATTTTACAGGTGCTATAGCAAAATTCAGGAAGAGAAGTCAAACCTAGAAATCCACAAGCCACTCCATTTATGTAGCTCCGAGCCTCAATTGAATCAAGCCCAAGGACAATTATGCTGAAATCACTATAGAAATCCAATGGTTTGTCCTCAATGCGACAGAAATGTGGTGTGATATTTACACCATTAACTCTTTCCATAACACGTTTTGCAGCTACTTCAGCCTTTGGCTTTCCTACATCTTCAAGCCTACATAGAGGATAAAGGACACCAATACTTTTCAGCATGAAGTAAACTTATGCTAAAAAGACATTGTGAATGGAGACTGCAAGAAAATAGATATAAAACGTATTCGATGCGATACATTTGCTCCTAGGAAGTGTTAGTACATCATAGCAAAAAACTCTGAAGATTGGGTTAGTTGACAGTTGACCCACAATTTGGAGCTTGGAATCCAAATGAACGTTGCTTTGTGTTTGGCGGTATGAAATAGGGCGTCAAGATCCTTAATATTAGTATGGGTACTAAAGCTCAAGCTACTCAAATTAGCTAGAGACTGGGCAGAGAGATATCAACATATTCTTAAGATTGCAAAAATTGTTTCACAAAATGACAGGAGCAAGCTATTCAAGTTTGGCCCCTATTCTATCTGCCAAAAGCTCATTCATGCTCCACTGAATAAATAAACGAGTTTAAGATAAAAAAAATTCACACACCCTGTGCTATCATAACAAGCTCAAAAAATAATAAAGCTAGCTCAATGATCTCATCTGCGGCCCATATCAGAAATTGCAAATTATTTAAATCAAATTTGCTGGATTTTAAATGAATGCCAATCCCGAAGGCTAGTATCCATGCATCAAAGTAAGGTTTACATTAGTTTAAGACATCATTTTAATTTCACATCGAGTCCCAAAGTTCAAGCCAAGAATCAAAAAGGGTATAAGATTATAGGTTCAGTCTTTAAATCCTTACATCCCTTACAGATACAATCCTGCGACTTAAAGCCATTTTTCATACAATCATGATGTGGAAAATGGGACTTCACCAAGAGACTATAATAGTCCAAACCAAGAATTCCAACAGACATAGATTCCCATACTACTCAACAAAATGGAGCACCTGTATTGGGAAGCAGTTAATTAATCAACATATACATCCCTAAATCACCCAAAAACTTGAAAAAACAATATTATCAACTGAGACATTTCGCAAAATTTGACTGACACGTTTGATCAATTATGCCCACCGCCATAACACTACAAGCACTTGCATATAACAACAAGCATCATATGTACCTGAAGAGGAACTGGCGATTGAGGTTTGTGACTTCGATGCGGTCCATATCGATTACATCAAGGTTCCGAAACCCAGTTAAAGCCAAGTCCTTCAGCAATTCGCAGCCCAGCCCACCTGCCCCCACCACCAAAACTTTCACATATTCTTTTATGTCCTCTCTCAGCTGCACCAATCGAAAAAAGAAAAAATTGACCATCAGAACAGTTTAAATATTGAAAATTGCACATCAGCCGTTTGAGAAAACTACACAAAGATAAAAGCTAAAATAAAAGAGAAAATTACTTGCGGGCCGGCTCAATTTCGGTCCCATAAGGTGAAAACAAGTCTAGACAATCAAACAGATGTTACAATGTGGAAAACCGTATGCAGATCAACTTCTTGTGACAATGACACAAAGAAATAGAAAGGGAAGAAGATTTTACTTCTGGGCCGGGCTCAAAGTTAGGGCCAACAATGTGCCCGGGCCGGAGGAGGAGCTTGTCGAGGTCTCTTGATCTGCTGGGCTGGGACACCGCCATTTTTGTTCAGACAGTAAAGCTTCTTAATTACTTCTTTTTCTGCGTGCGAAATTGTTAAAAAAGGATCTTCAAATATGTTGGCAGGATCCTCTGCAGTGATTTGTATCCAATATATGCGGTTTTGGAGCTTAAACCTTATTTCGATCTGCGATTTTGATTGTTGAGAATTTCTTTTCCTAAGTAGCGACTCAGGTTTTAAGTCAGTCGTTTTGTGAAACCCGACTTTGACTGGACTAGTGTGGATTACTTTGGAATCGGTTAGTATTGGAGAAACATGATAGGAGAGGAACGAGGAGGGTTATTGTGGGGGTAGCTTAGAAATTACGATTGGGGTGTTATTGGTCTTAACCTGCGCACTTGTCTTTCATCTTTCCATATTTTCTTTTCTTGAAATACAAATAATTATAGAATTAAGGTATAGCAATAATAATTACTGTTATTGTTATTATTATCCTCATTGAATTAGCTATTATTAATATCAACTATTGCTACTCAATAATAATTAGTTTGGGAAAACAAGAAGAAAATATTACTATTGCTATCAATTTTTTAAAGAAAAAAAACTCCTTAAAACTAGCAATTGGCTTCATAAATTTGCCCTTTGGCAATTTATTTACCAAAATACCAAAATAAAATGTGATGTATTAATTAAAAATAAAATGTTTATATTTTCAAACAAGCAAAAAGAGAAAAAAAAAAAAAAAAAAAGGTCTTTGTATAGCTTTATCAATTCATCAGAATAGTACTTTTGTGATGAATTGCTAAATTGAAGTTGATGCACACAAGAAATTACAGTTTTCAATGAAATTTACTAAATCAGATAGTTTGTTTTGAAAACAAAACCTTAAATTATATTTATTTATTTATTATCATCTTATGATATGTTCAATTATTTTCCTCTTATGTCAAATTCCGATTGTTTTTTTAATTTTTATTGTTAAAATTTAAATTTAGTTTTGCCAAGAAATGGTTCAGAATTCTTCTACTCCGACAGATGGGATAATCAGCAAACCAGATGACCTTCTTTCATCTCAAGTCTGCAAAAGCCAGTAAATTGGCAAATATGCATTATTTATTTTCGAGAAATCTGCTTTCCCTTTTTCTCTCTTTTTCCTCCCTTAACAATTAATTAAAAACTAATTAATAATTGGCAAATATGCATTATATTTGTAGAGAGTACCACAAAGAGTACAACAATTACTAAGTCACAGTGCAAAATATGCCACTCCAATAAGTTTACAATATGCATTTCATAATTAATTATCGATCCAATGTGCGTAATTTACTATCCACAACTATTTTGTAAAAGCAAAAATAAAAAAAATAAAAAAAAATTGAACATATATTTCTTGGTCTATCTTCATAGATCAATCTGTTGCTAACTTACCAGTAAATCAGTAAATTTGAGATTCTATTTGTGAAACTAAACAAAAATGTACCTAGAATTCTGCTTTTCCCAAGTCAGAAACCTCTACCAGCTGATCTTGGCTTTGCTCACTTCTTTCAATCAAAACTGAGGTCTCCTTGCACCATATATATTATATACACTTGCGACAACCAATCATACCTTTGCATGGAAACTCGATGAATTTGATGCTCTAGTCGCTTCACGCTTTAAAACGAGAGCATAGAGTAGCTCATTCCATGCATCGGGGATGCCTGGCAGACACCAATGGCTGCAGTCCTGCCTATGAATAGGTGCAGGGCCTATTGTTGGACCCAAATAATACAAAGATGAGTGCCCATCTTTTCTTTTTGATGTCATATGAGTTATATTTAGTACATCCAATAAATCCAATAACTTTGAGTGAGATGCTATTACTCGGGCAAAAATGTTATATTTAGTCCATGTGTGAGACGGTACCATAGAAGAACCAAGCTCTGGAAGGGTTTCCAAGTGACAGGTTCCCCCGGATCTCCAATCACCACCCCTGAAAAATTTCATATTCAGGTACTTTACTGAAAATGAATCAGAAACTTGATTACCAATAAAAAATTTGACCAGAAAACATGGTGTGGAATCAGGGAATGTGACTGAAACACACAGCGCCTATTGCGTTATTAAATTGTTGAGCATGTTTTACACTGGGGAAAAGATGGTGAATTAGGTAGAACTTAAGGGGCTCTGCTAATCTCAGGGCCAGCTTAATAACCCTTTTCTATATTAAGGATGTGAAATTCCAACATACATGGTTCAACGGCCAAAACAACTTCAGTGTATGATGTCTGTAAGAATACTATTTTCAGGCCACTAAAACCATAATCACAGACAATACATATCGCAATGTGTATTTGGTGCAAACCTGAAGTGTACAGGAGCATATGTCCGAAAAAAGACTTGTGTCTTGGTAGTATTTACTTCACGATGTGTCCATTTGACAACTGTTTCCAAGGCTTTCTGGTATGCACTGTCAACTCCCATATCCATCTTCACATTTGCACCTTCTTGGAAATAACAACCTCTGATGATACATGTAAATTTATAAGCAGCATAAAATGGCAAACAAACAAGCACATTGCACAATGTCAATACTGCCCAACTGGACAAAACATTCTGCGTTTAGTTACTCTTATCCCGACCAATAATGTACACATCCTCAAAAGTATGACACCAAAACCAAAAGTTACGCCAAATTCAATAATATAAGACAGAACAAAGTGATGTGAGATTACCCTCTTACAGTCTTCTCATAGTTCCACCAATGTCCTGTGTTGAAAATGAGTATATCCGCATCTTTCCATTTGGATGATGTCCAATCCATTTGATCTAGTTTCAGTGTAGTTTTAATCTCTGGTGGAACTTTGGGAGGAGGTCGGCTTTGCAATACAAGAAATGGAGCCCTATAGTACTCCACTGTGCAATTATAATCCATAAACTTAAAAACCAAGAATCCTTTGTGCTTTGTGATGGGGTTGCCATTTACTTCATATATTGAGTCCTTGTTGGAAATTGCAGAAGACAGCATGCAGAGCAGAGACTCCCACTGGTTTCTTCCAATTGAATCTCCCGCAAACACAACTCGTTTATTTCGCAATTTCTCTAGCATGATCTTTGCATCAAATCTGTTTTACAAGCGAGGAGGAAACATTGTCAGTCACTTGTCCTTCTCACAATCGATACTATGCAGAATTATTAGATATTATATGTCAAATGCCAAAAGGAAGGATCAGTCTGAAATTTCTCCTCACAAAGCATTTTTATCTAGATAAATCCCTAATTAAGAAATATTCTCTTTGAAAAAAAATCTATAGTAATATTCTAAATGGTAAAATTGCTGCTCAGAAATTTGATGCATCAAATCAAGTCGAAATGAAGGTCCCTTTTCTTGAAACTGTATACACATTTTTCCTAAGCTGAATGACAATAACAAAACATGCATGTAAACAAGTAAGTTTTTACATGACTACCCTCAGATTACGACAAAGATCAGATGAATCCATGATATAGTAAGTAGTAACCTTTACGAAAAGACCGAAAGAAAAATAATAACTGAATATTAAGATGAAAAAGACCATCCAAGTACAGACTAGATGAAAAAGCATTTCTAAAGAAATTATTAATGTATAAACAAAGTTTTGATAAAGTAAGAAAGCACAAAAAAAAAATAAAACACCGGCAATCAAGAGCTGGAAAGGACAGGCAATCACAAAAAGAAAAGATAGCAACTTCTAGTAAAGAAATTAGGATTCTGTTGTTCACACAAGACAACAAGAAGTTACCAGTAGAAGAATAAAAGTTGATAAATGGAGTAGTGCTGACACAAAAATTCATATTTGACTACTATCATAGCACAGTATATTTTCTAAGCAATAGACAACAGAAAAAGCCAGTCTGAGTTCAAAGTTCAGAACAGCATTATCAGGTTGTTGCAAGTCGACTTCCAATCAAGTTAAAGAAAATTAAATCGACATCTCGGCCTACATAGCAGTAACTCAAAAACAATTTTCCAATTAAGAAAAATGAGAAATAAATGATGAAAAAAAATAATTATAGAACCTGGGCAAGTTGCAATCCTTTGGCTGCCACCTCCACTTAGTGTAGAAAAAATCAGGCCTTCCATTTTCTGAACACCTGAATCCTTCATCCAAGAACCTGCAATCTTTTGATTGGTACAAAGGATAACGCTCATCCCACACCCAATCACCATCAAACAAATCACACCCACCATTAATTTCACTCAAAAAATCAATCTTTTTCCTACTCTCTTTACCACCCTCACCATCAATTCTCAACCACAGGAGCCTCTCATTCTGTGATGGAAACCTCAGCCCTTTTGTCACACTTCTGTAATCCAACAAAAAAAAGCAAAAAATAACACAAACTGTCAATCCCAGAATCCCAACGGAGGGTTCAAACAGCCTAAAACGCTTCACTTTCTTGTAAAAATCTACAAAATTCATAGTCTCGGAGCTTTCTGCAGATGGGCTATTGCACATTTGGAAATTCTGAATCAAGATTCAACTTTTATTCTGTTTTCTGAAGAATGTTTAAACATACATAAATAGGGAGAGCAATGGAGGATGAAAAACTAAATAGTTGTAGTGTGCAAGCAAAACAATAACTGAATCATCATAGCAAGTTTGGTTTGAGAGTTTAAAGTGTGTGTATACTGTGTTTTTTTTCCTTTCTTTTCGGTTTGGCTTCTTTACTTGTTGGAGGAGTAATGGCTGGCCATTGACTGTAGGATTGTTTTTTCTGCTATAGTGTGATTAGTTACAAAAGGGAGAGTGAGAGAGAAAGAAAGGGGTGTATGGAAAGCAAGGTACCAAGTATGGCAGAAATGGGGAGAGAGAGAGAGAGAGAGATGGTCTGAGTGGGTATAAAAGTAATGATGGCATAGTGGGGGTGGTGGAGTTATAGGCAAGGAGGATTAAATTCAAATCCAGATAGGATCTGTGGTGCTTTATTACAGTTGGTAATAACGATAATTCTTACTGGAGTAAACAGTAACCTCCTTATATGACACAAAAAAAAAGGAATAATTTTTATATCGAGAAAACTTATTAAGTATTTTTCAATCAAAAAAATTATTCAACCAATTTTTTATTTAAAAAAAAATCAACTGTTAACTTTTACACTAGCATTGTTAAGGTTTAACAATTTATTAAACTAAATTACATTGGAACTTCTTATAATAAGAAATTAATAATTGGGTGTTCTTCCTTTGTTTATTTAAAAGTGATGAATAGTACCAATTATGATCTTAATTTTATATTTTGAATTTTTTAAGGTTTTTAGACATCTTTCAATAATAAAAAAGATTTATTTTAAGTTAACTAACATGTAAAGTATTAAGTTCATGCAAATTTTTATCATTCGCATAAGATAATTTGATATTTTTAACACTATACAATCTGTCAATTTGAGAAATCCAAAAAATTCTATTAAAATAACTTAATTCATTATTTTTTTTAATATTAGAAGCCCAAGAGTATTTTAGTCTGAAAATCACAAAAATGTAACGGTTTAGTGCAAAAAAATTGATGGTTTTTTTCGCAAAAAAAGTCTGGTTCTGCTTTTTCGGAATGAAGTATATTTTTATGGATTTTATTTGGATATGAAAAATTATTTCAATGGGTTTTTAGTAATTTTCCCCCCAAAAGTAGGATCCCTTTGGAACAAAAATACTATTAGACTTAATAGGCTACTTTTGTGAAGTGACTTGGATTTCTTTAAAAAAAAATCAGTTTAAATTACTTTTTAATTATGCAAATGAAATAATTAGCATTTTAGAGAAAATTAATAAGACAACTTTAGGTAATTCAAAATTTCACATGATCAATTGTTGTGTAAAATTTCACAAGTGTGTGCGTTGATTTCATAATGTTTTTTTTTTTTTTTACTGTGTGAGAGAGAAAAATTAGGGGAATTTTTCTTGTCCAAGTATTTAAGTCAAAAATTACTCTATTTTCTTTCTTTTAATTTGATGAAAGAAAGCCAAAGTAGAAAGTACCAAATAAAGAGAGGAGAAAGTACAAGTTTTAAATGCAAGCAATAGAACATTTCTAACCCCATGGGGTAGGGAAGAATAAGGGATATCTCTTTCATATTAAAACAAAAAATAAAAATTATCACTTGACTCAATTAATAATTTAGTATCTTTGCCCCCCAAAAACTATACTAGATTTCTTTTTCAATCACTTGTATAAACCTTGTACTCATAGCTATTCATGGGAGGGACCAATTTGTTTGTACATTTCGCATTTGCACATACGAAAATGACCTAAGACCAATAATGTTAGTGATTATTAATGATTGTCTGCGTTTCATTTAGTCCATTGTTGAGCAGTGCAGAACTTCTACTGTGACTGGTGTTACATTTCTGTTTTTAATAATTTCATTACATGCTAAATATATATTAATGATGTCATTCAATATATATGATGTAAATGATATTATTGAAAAAGAAGATGAAACACCATAGATAGTAGAAGATCGAACTTGATTGTAAAGTGACCTGATCCAATAATTTATTTTTATTTAATCTTTATTTATACGATACGAGACCAACATATTTAATATTAGGAAATGTAAATTCTAGGGTGCTATTTTACAAATTATTATTGGTATATTAAGAATCTTGAGATCAAATTAAAATGTAATTCTACTAGATTGGTTAGTAATTTAAACAATTTTCTTTTTCATTGAATTCACCCAAAAATCAGGGACTAAATAATAAAATCTAGAAACCGTTGAAAAGCTTTTTTTTTTTTGGCGGGGGGGGGGGGGGGGGTTGAGAATTTACAACATTGGTAGGGGTATAATATGTTCAAACAAAGTGCTCGGAAATTAACCCCACAACAAAAATAGATTCTTTCATACTGGTAATGAGGGGAAAAAACTCATTAAGAACAAAATATACCTTTTAACTACTAATTATTATACACCAAACCTCATTCTTAAATTATTATACAAATGACCCTCAATTTCTTTAATTTTCCATAAAGAACAAATATGAGTTATTGAACATTAAAGTATGGATTCACAAAAAAAACTGAAAATAGGATTGCTCATCACAATAATCAATAGTTATTATGCTGAATTGATATTAACGCCTTACAAATATTAGGGGTATTCTACTATTTATTGATTTTACTTTACCTCACCTCCTCTTATAGAAGAAGTCATGGATTTGAATCATATTATTATTTTTTTATTTCAGTTTGAATTTAAAAAATAATTAAAAATAAAAAATAAAAAATCATTGATTTTCTTAAATAATAAATAATTAATTGTAAATATTGAATTGTATCAACTCCCATTATTTTAATTAAAAAGAAAAAAAAAACAAGAAAATAAAAAAAGACAATGACATGAACGTCAGATCTTGCACAAACGTTTACAATGAAAAACACTTCATAATTGACTGAATTAAAGGTAACTTTAGTGAAATTCTTTTTAGGGTTTTCACTTAAAAATTGCGTGAAAAAGGTACTTTTGTGGGGGCATATGTTTAAGGAATATTGCTGTAATAACGGTTTAAAAACAGCGACCCACGTTCTTCTTGCATTTGCAATCCGGCAAGAAAAATGAGAGGTTTTTATGTTTCATTTTCTTCTTTTTTTTTTTCTTTTTCCACATGAATAATTTTGAATCAATTGATTTAAATTTTAGTAAGGATTTAAAATTACATATGGCTTTATGGTTATGAGTGATGAATATCCTAATTTAAAGAAATTGAAAAGATGTTTGTATATTTCAATTATCATCGATGATTATAATATCATTTGAAGGCCATTTTAAAAATTGGAAGAAAATTAAAAATTGATGAATGGTTGGTAGGTAACAAATTTTGTTCATCTATTTTTTATTTTTTTTCAATTGTATTGTTCTAAAAAAATAATTCAATAAGATATTTTTTTACATCACTTTATTGAGATTTTTATTAGGAAAACTTATTTATTACAATTATGAATATTTATTATTGCATTAAAAATATCATGTGGAATAACTCATCCCATAACCATGGTTAGTAAATTCTTCATAAATTAATAATTGTTCTTAATTGAATTTTGAAATGGCCAAATGCCAATCGCTGACAAAATGCTAACAGCATAAAACATGTGGTGTGAGGGTCTTTAATGATTTATGTGTATAACCATCAACATTTCAGGTGTCTACATTAATTATTCTTCATTTTTTTCTTATTTTATTTTCCATGGAATAAATCAAATAATATATAATAAAAATCAACTTGACATTTCATGTGTGACTCATGCCGAGTCATGTTACAAATTTTTTATTTGGCAGCATACCACGTTCAATGAATTTACTACAAGAAAATGTCGTTAATTTTGATTTTACACACACACACATATATA
The DNA here is from genome assembly GCA_019321725.1 of Paulownia fortunei. Taxonomy (NCBI): domain Eukaryota; kingdom Viridiplantae; phylum Streptophyta; class Magnoliopsida; order Lamiales; family Paulowniaceae; genus Paulownia; species Paulownia fortunei. Next base: position 2,364,345 of record CM033123.1, on the reverse strand, counting down.
TATATACATACAATATAAATATTTTAAAATATGAAAACATATTTCCAGTTAGTAAGAATAAATAAAATAAAATAAATATTGATAATATAGTAAGAAAAAAAACAAAGTAAATTTTTTTCTTTGATCAATAAACTCATGGACATGGTGATTCACGTGCAACAATATCTCGATAAGCTTTCGGATCATATTTCAACTGGTAGATCAGTCAACATGTTATTCGTTTTCAGTGGTAGGATGGAAGTTCGAATTTTGGTGGGAACCTGCGGCTGAATTTCGGTATGAAACAATCATTGTGCTGCCAATAAGGCCCTACGCCGGGAATTTGGTATGGAACAATTATCTTGGAGGCGGCTTCTTGTACGCAAAAATATACAGTTATGGGGAATTTGTGATCTAATTGAGTAATATTCCGCAATTTACCTATTCAAGATGTTTGGGGTAAAGGCTTTTGGAGACTAAGGATATAATATAATGCAAATTAAAATATATGAATTATAAAAAAGAAAAAAAAACAATGTCTCGGGATGGAATATTGGCCCGAGCAACATAGCGCAGCCATAGTTTGTTGTGTCTGCAAGTTCCCTTTTTCTTTTTTTATATATAATTATTGAAAAAAGAAATTAAATTTTATGTGAATAATAAAAAATGCAACGTGCAATCCTAAAAATATATTTTAAATTCAAGAAAGTTAAAAGAAAATAAAAAATAGAGAGAAGATTAACCATCCTTAAAGCTTACCTAATTTAGTGTTATTAATAATAGAATTAGTGAAAATTATGATATTAACCCGATTATTGACATAACTGAAAAAAATGACCCTTTTGTAGATAATGGAATGGAACTATATATATATATATATATGACTTGGCCAGTTCAAGTAATGATTTATTTAAGCATATGAGTAATTCAAAATATTTTATTTTTGCTGCAAATGGAACTATGACAAGGCAAATTCCAAATCTACAAGAAAGGTATCATTATGCTATTTAATATTTGCTGTATCATATTGTGGCCACAAATGTTCTTTATTAGATATGAATGGTCCAAAGTAAGAGATAATCCTAGTCATTTACCAAAGATGCACGAAAATTTTGAGAATCTTTGATTAGACTTGCACGAAAGTTTGCTTAATTAGTGCAAAATAGTAGGTAAAACTTCATTTATCATTTTTTATTTCAATTTATATTATATTTTATATTATACGTTTATTTTTTAAAAATTGATCGATTCAATTGATTTAACCACACACCGTGTGATTGCTCCAATTCAATTAGAAACAAAAAATTAAAAATTCAATTAAATCGATCAAAATATTTTTTTTATTTTATTTTATTTTTTAAGAATTTTAAATTATTTATTTAATTATATGTATGTGGTTATTTGAATTTTGAACTTTATAAAATATATTTTTAGTTGGTTAATAATTTTTTTTACCTTATACATAACAATTAATTTATTATACTATTATTTTTCATATATAACAATTAGTATATTACATTACCGTTTTACATTAACCAAGAGCAAGATCGGTTTGGTGATGATTCGATTATAAAAACACAAAATTCATACCACGAATATATAATTAATAATAATTTTATATTTAAAAAAATATTTTATATACATAGTATATATACATACATATATTGTATGAAATACAAAATAATGTACTCTATAAAAATAGAAGATCAACATGCAATAGATATGGAAATAGAAGATCCAAACTGGGCAATGCCTAATTGGTTAATGAAAACTTAGATACCCTAACACACTGATTTTGCAAATTGCAGTTTTCAGAAAAAAACATCAAAAGGAGCAATTTAGCTTATGCAAAAATACAAACAAGTTTTTAAAGGGTTTGAATTTGATGACCAAAAGAAAGAAATTGTGCACAGGCAGAAGGAAGAAGTGAGCATAAAGGTAAATGTGGTTGTAATGGTAAAATCCAGGATCGAAATCTTGGGAGGTCAAAACTTCAATAGGAAGTGAATTTTTTTATGGGATTTTAGTACTTAACAAAATTGAAAAACAATTGATTTATCTTAAAATGAAAGCTACACAATAAATTATGTCCAGAACACAGAGAAATAAAAGCAAAAGGAGATGGGATCTTGATAGGGGAGGTTATGTTGGAAAGTAATAATTGAATTGGTGAGAGAGGAGGAAGTGAGAACTCCATTTTTATTTATTTATTTATTTATTTTTGCGAACCAAAACATTAACTGAAAATTTTAAAAGTTAAAAGCACAAGAATCTCAAATTGAGGGAGTAATTTTTCTTTATATTGGGGACCAAGGCCCTTCAGGCCCCCCCCTTCAATCCGTCTATGCAGTCAGGCAGCTGAATTTGTACTATTACAAAACTAGAATGGGTACAAACTGCAGTCCCCCATCCGTTTCTTGTAGTTGTATAGCCTAATCGGGCTGGGAAGTACCATTTGGATTTATCACTTTCATCATGGCAATATTTACCAGATATAAATGCTCCAACAAAAGCAAGGAAAATGTTGAAAAAATCTACCAGAAAAACCCATTATAGCTAAATTGAAGTCACTGATATGGGTGAATGAGGTTAAGTTTACGTCGAAGTGAGCACTCAATCGCCAGGCAATTTGTACTTGCCATGCTAGTAGTCGAGCTTGCCTAGATAGGTCTGATGAGATGGAACTATCAGGTGCATCTTGGCCTGCAATCATAATGAACGAAAAATTGACAACTCAAAACTCATGACAGAAATGTTAAATTTATGTGGTCCGTGTGCTCCCCCGTGAAGATGTGATAGGTAACTTCGTCGTTGTCTTCACATCAGTGCAGGTTAGTGACTGCAGAACATCCCACTGAAGCTTAAGGCCTAACTTCCAAGAAAAATCAACAATCTTTGTTCTTCCTGCAAAAGTTGGGAACTAATACATCACTTTGTAGATCCAACTGCTTGAAGATTCTATCCGAAAAACAATAATCACCAGGTGATCTACCAAGTACCTTAGGACCTGCTTTGAAACCTAAGTTACAACTCTACACATTGATTGAAATCCTACTGACTAATTTTCTTACATCTGTTAAACTGGTTATATGTAAGTCAAACTAGGTTTAACTACACTTGTTCTACCTTAAGGAAATTAAAAAATAAAGCTCCTGAAACGCTATTTTCCTTATTAATATCTATGATAAAAGCATTAATGATATTCGAACTAGCCAATGCAATCTGCATAATTCTTGAAATCTCAAAGCAATGGACTAAAAAATGGTTCAGCATGAAAGGGTGCCTCAAAACTATCATCTCAACTCCTCGTCGCAGCCTTAGAATTAGACTCTGCAAAGCAATTGCAAGAAAGTAGCTGTGGATGTGGATAGTATTCCAGTTAAACACTTATTGACCACAAAAACTATGAAACCGCCTCGTGTAATGGGCCAAATTTATAACACTACAAATCTGCCTCCTTTTATCACTAGCCACAAATATATTTGAGTCAAACCAAATCATCAGGCACCCCCTATTTTTACCTTCTAATCAACAGCTACTGCAACATCTTTTCTATCACTTTCAAACTTTTGATTCCACAGTTCTCCCGTATACTAAATATTAACAACATTAACAACGCAGCATCAACTACTATGTTAAGAAATCCAGGAAAAAAAAAAGACTAAAATCAACATAATGTTAAGCCCAACTCTTACAAACAGCCTCATCAAATTTATATAGTAATTTATCTCTTGTCAATACTTCTATGCGCTAATAAACTAAAATCGAAAAGCACTAAAATTCCAGTCCAAACAGTTTTATATGGCTGTCAATTGGCTTGATCAATCAAGACTAAATTGGAATTCACTCACATAAAGCTCATTCAAACTCGTGTTGAAAGTTAACCGCACAGAGCTTGAATGCCTTTACTTGTCAGCTGTTTCAAACTCACTTCACTAAGCTTAGTAATCAAGCTGCTCATTCTCTGGTTGAAAAAGGGCTCCTCTGGACTCGGCCCAAAAGACAAATAAGCTGCTCATTTATAATATCAAGATGAGCTTCAAGGACCTAAAGAAGGCCTCAAGCCAGCCCATTCACAGCACTACACTTCTAAAAGCAGTCCCCAATACATGATAAATACACTCATCGTCACGATACCTAGTTTAAAGTTCTCATCTTTAAGCAATTTAACAAAAATCAGTAGAACTAAAAAGGCAAACAGCTTAAATTCAAGAAACGTAATCAAAGGAACAATATATATCAGAAACAATTCAGAAAACCCTCTAAAGATAAAACTTAAAAGAAAGAAAGAAACGCAAGAATAAAAATTGTTCATAGCTTATGATCCGACTCTGGGAGCCCATCGGAGAGAGTTGTGCCGGCTGTGTGAAAGCTGTCATCAAAACCATCTTGAGTTTGAGAGGAGGCGGATTGGGCTTGGAGGAGAGCTTCTTGACGCTGTTGCTCCAATTGGGCTTTCTCAAGAAAAGGTTTGAAACCCAGTTGCACAGTCAAGTACCCGAATGCCAACGCTCCGGCCACCACCACCCCTGATCTCATTGCGTTCATTTTCGCCGTCCCTCCCATTTTCTTCCTTCTTCCTCTATCCAGTCTTTCTTGGAAGCAGCTGTTTAAGTTGGGATAGCCTTGAGCGCGATTTTTAAAGCGCTTTTTAATATTTCTGATGTTATTTTAATTGCAATTTAAACCCTTTTTAAATTTTTTTATTACTCCAAAAATGTCTACATAATGATGATTTGCTTAATCTTTTACTTTGGAATATTTGAAGGGTTTAACATGTTTCTTGATATCAAGTATTAACTTTCACCTTTATTAAAGCAAAGCAATAAGAAATTATAATCATCCTAGCAAAACAATTTAATAAATAGGCATATATCTTTATATATTATGTGATGGCACCAATTCTTATCATTTTGATATTTTGTCTTCGCAAAACTACACTTATAGTTTTTGATGTGGCAATTGAAGAATGTGTAATTAAGGCTGTCAGACGTGAAAAAGAAGAAAGGTTCTTATAGTTATGATATGGTATTAGAAGCTCAATTCAAACATAATCTGGTATAATTAATAAATTGATTTAACCATTGACATTTTGCCTTTAATGCATCTTAAAATTTTAAGTAGAGAGTAAGGTGCTTGAATTTTAATCATGAAAGAACTAATCGATAATCACTGAAAATATAAAAATAATAGTAACTATATATAAATCATATTCTATTGTTTGATGTATAATTCTATTTGTTGAAAAATGACAAACTTAGTCGTAAAAGATAAAGAACTTGGATATGACAAAAGATTGCTAACACATTTTACAGGGGTTATACTTTTGCTTCAAAATTTATTGATCTTCTTTTATCCCTAAAAAACCTAAAAGAAATTGTGGGGTCTCAAGTGAAAAATTTGCAAATTGTGGGACGGGGATGTAAAGCAAGATGAGCGACAGTGGCAAAAACACGTTTTTGGTCTACGCTTTCATACTGTACAAACCTTTCCACCGCAACAAAAATACCATGTCTACAGCCAGCCTTCCCTGTTTGATCATCTTCTTCTCCGTTCGATCCAATCCACGACGCTGTGTAAATTAGTGCCCTCTTTTACTGATAATCTGCGCATTATTTTTCCTCTACAACAAAATCCATTCTTTTTTTTGTCTCCTCTTTTTGACAATTTTTCCGATAATTGTTATCTTCATATTTATGCTTATACCCATTTATATCGAGTATATATATAAAAGATTGAAGTTTATTTAACTTGTCTTTGACAGTTTTGAGAGAATTTTATGGTGGGCTTCTCGGCTGCTGTAATCAGGAGGCAACAGTTCTTAGTGAGGTGCTTAGGAGGTTACAATAGCAGCAGCAAGAGTCTTTGCTACACCAGCATAAAAATGCAATCTTTAGTGAGTGGTGGCAGCCCTTCATTGGAGGTTGACGCTATCAAAATTTTGAGATCAATCACTCCGACTCTTGATACTTCCAGGCATAAAGGCCAAGCTGGTGATGATAACAAATACACGCTCTTTTTCTTTTTTTACTTTAATTTAGTGAATTGTTCATAATAATCTTGCAGTGACGAATACTCACTCTTTTTATTTTAATTCTTTGTATTGTTCGTAGTAATCTTGCGGTAACATTTAAAGTTTGGGGTGACCTTGGTTTTCAGATTGAGGTTTAGTTGTATAAAGCTCCAATTTTAGTTATTACTTGTACTAGAAGACAAAGAACTCATCTACATATTATCTGTGTGTGTCATCAGGAAAAAGAAAACAGAAAAAAAACTGAAAACCGACATACATAGACTTTATTAAATAGGATGACAAGGAGAAAAGGTCTAGGTTGTGGAAGAAATATGTGCATTACTTTCACTGAGGTTTAACTTTTGCTGGAGGGGCCATGCCTTGTTTTGATGTATCTCTTATTGGCGAAGTTCTTTATAATATCTGGTTTGGATTTGCATTTTGCCACCTAGAACATATTCTTTAAACTTAATTGACCATTGACCTTTGTGTTGAGAAGAGAGCTATTGTTGTTTGCTTATGATTCAATTAAAGGCTGATAGAACATTAAAATAATAAATGTATATTATCTGGCTCTTTAAAGGGCATAAATGCATGGTAAAGAGATTTAGTGGTTAGATCAATTGTCATCTGAGCCAGATCAATATGTAAATTTAGGTACTGTGCATGAGCAATTTGCTGTGTTACAGAGGTGATGAGTCACAACCCACACATACAATCATTTTTTGTCAAATTTATATTAGGATTTCGGAGCCTATCCTTGGTCAATGCACTTCTTCCTCAAGTCCTCATTTTGTAATAAAACCTTTCTTCCCTTGATTTTGGTAAAGCACCTCATAGTTTTGATTTGTCAATAATTATCAGTGATTAATGTCATATAGTTTGATACTCCAAATTGTTAACATTGTACCGGACCTTCACTTATATTATACATATCAGAAAAAGACGCTTTTGATTGTCAGTAGGTGAATTGCAGTAAATGGAACTAGTCAATTTCACTAAACTTGACTAGAATTAGCTAACTAGTGTCTAATATATTCATCGAATGCCTGATCCTCTACCAGGGAAGATTGCAGTTGTAGGCGGTTGCCGCGAATACACTGGTGCACCATATTTTTCTGCTATTTCAGCTTTAAAAATTGTTAGTTTTCTCTGCCTTCCTCTTTCCCCCTTGCTATTGGCAGTATTTCAGAGGAATAATTTTTTTTTGAAAAAAAAATCAAAGATTTCTATTTCTGTATTGTGAAATGAGAATGTCTATATTTCTCAGGGTGCTGATTTGTCGCATGTGTTCTGTACAAAAGATGCTGCTGCAGTTATCAAAAGCTATAGTCCTGAGTTAATTGTGCACCCTATACTGGAAGAATCATATAGTGTTAGGTGAATATTACTGTTAAATAACTTCTTGTTCTTTCTTAATTTATTGCCAGACCTATCTTTTCATTTTAGTTCATGTTGAATTCTATTTAGAGTCCTCAAGATTCTAAAATGATGCATTTTCAGGGATGAGGATAAGAAATCAATATCAGCCAAAGTTATTGAAGAGGTTGATAAGTGGATGGAGAGATTTGATTGTCTAGTTATTGGTCCAGGCCTTGGGAGGGACCCCTTTCTCCTGGTTCGCAACTTTAGAGAAGAATATTCTGTGCACAAGTTTGTCCATAATGTTGATTTACCGGTTTAAACATATACTTTTCTGTTACACCCAATCTAGAGAATTGCTGGTATATTTTCATTTTTCTTGAGGAATACTTTGATATGTGGCAGAGAAAATAGTGAAATTCTGGCTGATAAAAGCATCATAGACCCTAATATCACCCAAAGTGAGACTAATTCAATGGTCTTCTTGGTAAAAATGCCAAAAGCCTAGATAATTAGCAATTAAAATCTTCAGGTATTGGTTCATCATAATCTCTGATAATCTAAGATATAAGTTCACTCCCATATGTATAGTTGAACTCTTGAGATGTTAGTTATGACCAAAAAAATTATAGTTACACTTTCATGTGTCAACAACAGACTGCGTACTGTTTGGACCATTAATCTTTTCTTTCTGAGATATTCAAGATGTGTCTATCTACCTGATTTTCAATATGGGCATCTTTTGAAAAAAGGTTATTTATAAGGTTGCGATGTACTTGTGTGAATCATGTCTTGAAGCATGATTTTACTATAAGTAATCATGTCCAAACATGGATTGTCTCCAGGACTGTGTGAGCAATATAATGAAGCATGCACGGCAGTCCAATGTCCCAATGGTCATAGATGGGGTAAGCTGTAAAATCAACAAATTACTGTTCTTTGAAAGATATGTACCTATTCTCATCTGCAAAGTGATGGAGTCTAAACATGTAAACTCTTATTTCCTTGTCTTTTTTCAGGATGGGCTTTTTCTTGTTACAAATTGTCTTGATTTGGTCAGTGGTTATCCCTTGGCTGTCCTGACTCCCAATGTTAATGAGTATAAGCGCCTTGTTCAAAAAGTTTTACAATGTGAAGTAAATGATCAAGATGGAACTCAGCAGTTAATTTCTCTTGCGAAAGGGTAAATTCTTTATTTAATTTCTTTTCTTGTGTTCTGTCATTCTGTAGACGCCTTATTATCATGTTTGACCACATTAAACATGATGCATTTTCATGTATATTTGCAAATAAAGCTTTTCTCTTTTTCCCTTGAGAGATATTAGTGCATATGCTCAGTTCTATTCTTAGACAAATATTTCTGCATATCAGCCACTTAACAGAATCGCAAAAATGTGTGTGCATGGATATGTCTTGTAGCTTTTTGAAATGAAGGATAACGTTTTACTGGGGTGATCGTAACGGGATGGTGACATTCTACTCACTGATGAATTATATCTTTTCTTGATCAGAATAGGAGGTGTGACCATTTTAAGGAAAGGAGGATCTGACTTTATCAGCAATGGTGAAACAGGTACCTTTTTCTAATTTGGATACCCTAAATAGTTGGTTGTATGAAACAAGCAAGTTGGCAAATGTTTTGGTGATTGAGGCAATCTTTTGAAGTCATTCACTATGGATAGGCAGATGTTGAGACCTTAAGCGGATGAGGGACTATTATGCTACTTTTTGTCCCATGATATGAAGCACACTCTACACTCTAAATCTTAGAATGGCTAGAAACCATCTGCAAAGACCAACTATGTGGTAGAAGGTGTGTTATAGATAGATATAAAGCTCAGGGTGGGATTAACACAATCCAGAATTATAGAAAGAACTGCTTACAATTATATGGGGAGTTAAAATATTGGCTTGTGGAAACAAGGGCAAATTGGTCTAAATATCAGTTAATGGAACCTTTAACAATAGAAAAAACCCTTTAGTTAATGGCAATTTCATAGGTTCTTTGTTGGAGGGGATGCGATTGTGAGGGATCAAGTACAAGACTAAGGTGAGATTTGGTGTTTATTTTGTATGATATTACAGCTAGCAGCCTAGCCATTGCACATGGCTCATTCTATCTATTGTTGTTGGCAATTGTCCTAAATGTGCTATCTTTTAGAACTTGGTGGTGTAAATTCAATTGGTGGTGGTTGGTATTGATTTCACCAGTCCCCCTCAGTTATGAGACCAAAAAGAAAATTCATTGTTTATTTGCCTAAAGTATGTGTTATTATATTGCATGATCAATTGCCATCACACTTAAGAGATCTAGCCTCTATTAAGGTTCCTGCTATGTAGGAGTTTGAATCACACTTTGAGGAATTATAATCCCTTTTGTGAACTGTACAGTTAGCGCAGTGAGCATTTTTGGTTCTCCTCGGCGCTGTGGTGGCCAGGGTGATATACTATCTGGAAGGTAAGCAGTCGTCAGCTTTATTCTATCAATAGTGATGTATGGTAACGGCAAACTTATTAAGTTTCAAATTATGATGTCTTTTTCTTTTATTTTTGTTTTCGTACCTATCTTCCGAATTAGTATGTAGATAAATACAACTTCTTGTTCTGCGCCTCCTTGAGTAATGAAGATTTTCTGGAAATGGTCAACATTAACAAGTAATTATGAGGACCCCTTTTTTTTTATTATTATTGTTGAATCAGAGCAGAGGAAAAATGAATGAACAAACAATTAATATTTCCATTTCCTTTGGGTCCTTTTCCCTCCAGGCAAGGGGGCTAGGGAAATAAAGGTTGGGGGTGCCACTTTTGTATTGTGAACATTTTTAAATTCTTTTATTATGATACTTGATGCACTTTTTCTTGTATGAATTAGCTTCAGTTTATAGTTGGTGTTTGTGATGATAAAATTAGAGTTGCATCTACTGTATCCCATTGAAGGATTGTAGTGTCTTGATGACAATAAGTGATATACATCATATTTCTAAACGTTGTCTTGTGTTTTGCTGCCAGCGTTGCTGTATTCATTTCATGGGCCCGTCGGTGTGCTGCTAAAGAGGAGCTGAGCATGACTCCTACAGTTTTGGGGTGCATTGCAGGATCTGTTTTGTTGAGAAAGGCTGCTTCACATGCATTTGAGAGCAAAGGAAGATCAACTCTTACCACAGATATAATTGAACACTTGGGAAGAAGGTGGTGTTGCATGAAATTAACTGGATGTTTTCATTGCCGTATATAAACATGCTAATATTCTTTTGTACCTTTATTTTCTGCAGTTTGGAGGAATTCTGTCCAGTCAGTCGACAATGCTAATAGCCTTAGTATGGAGTTCAAGGAGGTTTAACTCAGGCATTTCTTTCATTGTTGGACTAGAAAGAGATGTTAAAAGATTAGCTCGAGACACCAAATATTCGAAGCTCCTGAAAATAAAAATCTCCTTACCCTTCACACTTTGAGGAACTAGACAGAGGAAATTGGTCTATTAAGAGGAGGAACACATGTAGACTCTCTTACATATCTGTGAGTTTTTACATGGCATGTATATACTGCCATTTTTCCTAGTATGCTATGCGTTTTAAAAAATACCTGAAGAGAAGTAAACCCAATATCAGATATGGAGGAAAATATAAATGCAATTTGATGGCATACACAGGGCAAGTTATTGTGGTTAATACTTGAGAGGGCCTGGCACCCTCTGAAGGTCTCCTATGTTACCTTTTTTTCTCGTTTTAGAGAGCATTTTTTGTTAGCTGTCTATTGATTTCGATAGAACATTAAATCTAAGGAAATTTGGAAAGTACCAATGCATGAATAGAATGAAAAATAATCCCAAAAGAAGAAAACAGGAAAGAAAACGGAATGCAGCCTAGTGAATCAACCCAATGTTTTTCAAGACTCGGAAACTCTTCTCTAAAGGACAATTTGGATGAAGTGAATCACCTTGGGCTTTTCGTATTTGCGCATCATTTTTTTCGTTAGAAAAATAGCAATTCCAAGGATCCATCTTTTTGTTCTCGAGAAAAATGGCTATTCCAAGGATCCAAAACGTTACAGCAAGCATCGTGTCATATTTCATATGTACCGCCGAGTTTAAATGAACCATGACAGAGCTGCATCAGACAGCCAGAGGATATTAAAGCACTGGAACAATGTTTGGGGTACAAAATTCTTGAAATTCCTAAATGAAGGTTATAAAAAGTACCGACTGCATCTTGGACTTTTCTTTGATATTCTGGTATAAATGCAGAAGGTGGATTAAGAAGTTCAACCCCCAGACAATCCAGTAAAGGTTATGAAGAAAACACGAACATTTCAGCAATTCGTTCACTTAAATAATACTCGCATAAGCGCCAAAGATATGCTTGTTTACAAAAGTTCACTGAGTTCATCATTTGAAAGTTGACATGACCAAAGTTATATATTACAAAAGCTTAAGACTTAAAAAAATGCAGCCCAGTCTACAGTAAACTGGCATTATGCTAGGATAGATATTCCATATTTGTGTAGCTTGAGATCTTGCATGTGCCTGACTACCACGTCACATATTCCTCTAGCTCCATCAAAATCCAGAAACTGGGTCCATCAATCTGCAAATGCGATTTCATATCAGTACCGGCATGCGCTAACAATTAGTTGAATCATAACCTCTAGTTATATATACGATAAGAACCAAAAAGATCATCATCTTGCACTGGAGACACAATTTACTGATTAAGTGTTTCCTAATCTAGTAAATTCCAAACCTTCTATATCCCATCCCATAAAAGTTGATTAGTTATTATAAATCTATTGCATGTACCAGAAACATGCTAACAAAAAAATAAAAAAAGAGTGAATACTATTAAGCACCCAAAACAATGTAAAACAACTTAAAGCAGTGAAATGTTATTGCAAAAGCTGTGGTGAGCCCTCATATTATCCATGGTTGTCAAACCTGTTTAAGAATCTGCAGGTGGTGGTGGTTGCTGTGGCCACATCTGCTGAGCCATATAAGGGCGAGGCTGTTGACCATAAAGGGCAGGATCCACAGGCTTCCCCACAAACATCCCCGGAGCTCCAACTGGTGGAGCAGGCTGTGGTTGCATATAATAGTAAGGAAGCCCTTCACTAGGAGCTCCAACAGGAAGGGCTCCTCTGGGCATTGATGCAAGCACCTCATCTTTCAAGTCCTCCCTGGGTACAATATCAACCAAGAAATCAAATATGTCAGTCCTTGTAATTGCAGCTGCAATGTCGTTTTTCTGGAGTGTCCTCCTTTTGTTCTCCTCAGTGTGATTCCATGCTCGTAATGTTAACTCGAGAATGAACATTTCACAGGCTCGGGCAAAGATAACAGGTGCTTCTGCTGATATCATTCTAACATCTTCATCTGCTTTCATTATCTTCTTGATCCTAGCCAATGGCAGGCTATGGTTCTTAAAATCTGTCACCTGATCAATTTCTTCATATTGGTTGGCCCAAAAGTGCTGGAGTTGTTGTTGCAATTGCTGTTGCTGCTGCTGATGTATGTGCTGATAAGCAAGTTGGTGTTGCGCCATCTGAGCCGGAGAGGCAGAAAGACCAGCTGTTTGGGGAGATTGAGTTGAAGCAGCAGATGCAGGGGAAGAGGGTCCTGTCATTTGGTTAGCTTGATATGGATTCACACTATATGGCATCTGAGCAGAGCTACCCACAACTCCCATACCTGGAGTCTGTCCATTTCCTTGCTGCTCCATTTTAAGTGAATAGCTCTCTGGGGGAGTTAGGCTTTTGACTGGCCGAATGGCAGGTATCAGATGACAAGGACATCATGAAAGGGCATAGATGAAAATATAAGAGCAAACGAATGAACATTTTAAATCACAAGATGAGGAATTGACTTAAATCAGAACCAGTATTTTTCATAGTTCGATTAGATACAGATTTTCACAAGTTTTGTGAACCTTGCTTAATACAATAAGGTATAAGCACGTGCAAAGTAAACACAAAACACCTGAAGCATGGAAAGTACAATAACCAAAATATACCCATAATTGTTATCATTTGATAGAAACATATTATAATGGTCAATATAATAACAGGAAAAGGCTACAGCAATCAAAATCCATGGAAATCATAACTTTTCCAATAAAGCTGCTGACTTGTATACAAAACGAAAAAACCTACAATATATAAATACATATATGTTTTGATTTTGATAGAAACTTGGACATTAGAATGAAAACAAATCCAACATGCAACTTGATACATTCACAATTTAAATATCTAGGATTATGCCATGTTATCACTCATATATAGGAAAATTTCCTGTGGCCCAAGTAATTATTGCGAAAATCAGCAGGAACCGTGCTAGACGCGAACAACCTATCGAACAAGCATACCATAGTTTCAAAGAGCAAGGCTGAAGATAAGTAATGGATCTTGAAATACTATTTTTGCATCTCCTCGACCAAATCCACCCACATTGGGTTTACTCAATAGTTGATCAAATTTGATGGATTCCAGTTTCCCTTGACTGGTCTTTTATCAAACAATGTAAAATTTTGATATTAAATTTGACAAAGATATGTCAATAAGATATAGACGGTTCTTAGAACTTGAAGTTTAGAACTTAAAAATATCTAACCAGTTTGGTCAACTATAAAATTAAGAGCTGAGGAATACAGGAAAACTTCATGAGCAAGTAGGTCTTCATAAAAGATGTTTTCCTCTGAGAAGGAATTACATGTCTTTATACTGGACTCTAATATGACTAATGATTACTCAGAAGTCTGAGCAAATGCTGAAAAATGGTATACTAGTATGGTTTTCTTCGGCCCAGGAGAAAAAATGAGCCGAAATCTCAATATTAGATATCTAAAATCACAAGTTGCATCTTGTTCATGACTGAAAAAGTCGAAAAACGATGTGTCATCCCTGTTGCTTATGAGGTAAACTCACCACAAAGTTACCAATGCCTGTCACTGAATCCTTTTTTCCAAATTCTCAGTCCCAATTCATAGATTTCTTGAGGAGCATTTCAAACCTGGAACTCTTGCCATGACAATGATAGAAGAGGTTGCCATTGTATGCTTAATTTCCTGAAACCAATAACTCACAAGTCATCTTGCAATATCGCCATGTCACTCAAGAACCCCCTATGTTGTCTCTCATGCAATCTCAAAAGTTAATGTACAATCTGATTCAGGATCCATCTACTGTTTGAATCATTAAATGCTACCTAAAACTTTCACCTTTTCCCTCTTTTACCATCAAATAATGTTTCTTTTTTTTCCATATAACTATGTCGCTATATTTCCTTTCCGTCTTGCATCAATAGAGGCATACACATGTTCATACCAAAAGTTCAGCTCCTGCCAACATATCTAACTCGCTTACATGTTCAAGTCAAAAAATTTAAGCCCAAATATAAGCAAAAAATACTTCGCCGAATAAATCACACAAAAATACTAGAAATACTATGTCGTACCAAAGCATATACAAATTAAACGCAGCACACACACATGTAAGGGCAAAATCAATACCTCTAGATGAAATTATAATCTGAACTTCTGGCTTCGTTTCACCGATCGAAAACCTTACAACAAATGGTAAAGAAGTAACTTTTTTAGCCCAAAAAGCTTGAGCAAAAAATAATACGGTGAAATTAGAAAGAGAAACAGAGTTTATACCTGTGAGTTGCAGTTGGAACTGGTGAACTAATTTGAGTAGAAGACAATAACAATCAAGCTAGGTTTTCTGAAATAAATAGCTTATTGAATCCACACACATTTCCTCGACTATTCTTTTCATTGTTTATGTATGATTGTGTGTACATATATATATATATATATAATTTGTATGTATAAGTGTATAGGTGTACCACAGAGAATGCTCGAAGTTTGGTTCGCCAAACTCCATAATTCCGCACTACCGAAAGTGACCCTACTCAACTAGTTTTTGAAAATTAATTTAGAGAATTGGATATGAACGTTAAATTCACCCCACTATTTTTTGAATTGGATTTTAAAATTAAAATGCACCCCAAATATTTTTGGAAATTATGCATTTTTAGTTCTATATTAATTTTTGGATTGAACTTACATTCGTGTATATATTTTTGTATTTGTTTATTACTCCTTTTCATCAATAAGTCACACCAAAAAATTTTAATTCAATAAAAGAACTCACTAATTGATAATGAAAAAAATATATAGTCATTAAATTATTAAAATGTATAAAAACCAATTACAATGCATCATATGACTTGTAGTAGTGGCTCGAACAATCTCTTCTAAGAAAATTCTTAATATTTTCTAAATATTCACAAGAAAAAAATATTAACTTTTGAGCTAAATATTAATTTTTGAGCCAAAACGTAGAAGAGAGCAAGATTTTAAACCATGAATTCTAATTTTGAAGTGTTATTCTTCTTCAAAATAATTAAATTTCAATTAGTTGATGAACCATCGTAAACTATAACCATTCATATTTGTTTCGTCTCTTTTTTTTTTGTATTTCAATAATTTGTGTTAAATAAATGGGTCTTAGAGGCAATTAGAAAATATTGGGGGTGCATTTTTAAATAGGCTATTAGAATTTGAAGGGGATTAAGGTGTATTTAGCCTTCTATAAGCTTGGCTAAGGGTAAACAAGAAAATCCCACCAACTGAACAGGTGAAACTTTTTCTTTTTTGGCCCACTAAAAGCTGCCTTTTGCACTAGCAGCCAAATTATTAATTAATAACTGTAGATGGCACCTCAACTGTGGATAAGCAAAAGTTATTACTAAAAAATTATTCCTCATAAAAGTTTTAAATCATTATATCCATAATAAAGGGATTTGTATTTCTTTCAATCTTGAGAGGCCAAGTCTATGAAGCCATTATCATGACCAAAATATTTTGTCTAATATTTTACAAAAAATAATTATAGAATTAAATTAAATATATTTCTTTTCTTTTTTTATTTTGCATGACAAATTCCATTATTCATGAAGAGGGCCAACTTTATTGTTTTTGCTAAGTTTCCTTGGACTCATATTTTTTAATTTAACATGACTGAACATGTTTATTTCAAATAAAACTTATAATATGCCGCATTTATGGAGAGAAAGTGAGTGAATCACTTCAAAAACCTCTTTAAAGAAGATAAAAACGCGATGATATTAAAATTCAACCCTTTTTTTATAAAATAAAAATAATAATTACAAAACTTATATAGACATGACTAAAAATATCTTACATCAAACGGGCTCATTAAAAGTTTTGGACCCTGAAAATGACTTGGAAATTTATGAAACTTGGCCCAAAATACCTAACACATAACTATGATATGATATAATTTACAGGTCAAACAGACTTTGAAAACTAACACAACATATTTTCTTTATTGTAATTATTTTTTCTCTTGTCATTAGAGAAATATTTTCCTTCATCTGAAAAGTGAAATGATGTCCCTAAACCTTGATAACATATACTTCCTAATCAACACATCCCCCAAATTGTACTGTTTTTTTTTTTTTCAGATTCAGACACCACCCAATTCATGGAGGAAACTAATGTGGATCAAAAGAGAAGTGAAATGCACTATTTCATTAGTTTGAACATGTGACCCAAACTTTATTACAACACAACTAAAAGAGGCTATACACCAACGAAAACGGTTGGAAAAACATTGTTCCAAAAAGCAGCATCTAAAGGAAGCAAACAAGCCCTAAAGTAGCACAACTTGACAGAAGACTAAGTCTTGATTTTTCTACTTTCACAACAAACAAACGACTCTCCTCCATTTATTTACATGGCTCTCACTCATGCCCAGACTCCCCCACCACTTTCAGCTCCCTTTCAACGAACAGAGGATAAGAGATTATGGAGCAACGTTTAGATATTAGAGGTGATCTACTTTGTGGCTGCAATAATACTTGGCCCTTCCACCTGAAATATCATCCACATACACACACACACACACACAGTAAATCATCAAAAAGCATGAAGAACGAAAATGTGGCTACGAGAGATTACTTTATAAGGTTGGATATCTGTCAATTTCAACCAAAATCGAAGCACAAATTAGAGATCCAGATATACCCTCAATTATGGTGGATTGTCTTCTTAAGGTCCAAGTTTTGTCATGATTTTTCCTTCAGTAATATACCATCAGGTGCTGTAAAATGGTCTGTGGTGTTCTATCCTCATGAAAAAACTTTTAGGGTAACTAAGCAGTAGTTACGAACTCTGCAATTTGTAAGTTAAAAAGGATAAAAGTGTTGCTCTAAGGTCCTCTAGAAAGCTATGGCCGGCTGTCATAGTGCTCATATATATTACAGGCAGAGCTTAGAAAACTGGGACTGCCATTATAAAAATTATAATGACAAGAAAATAGCATCATTCTCAACTAATTTTAGTGCCCATGCTGTAATTAATCTTTATTTTAGTTAAGACCCTAAAGAAAAGTTCTAACCTTGCTTGACTTGCTACAATAAAGAGTGTAACAACTATGGGTTTCATGACGACTTGGGCAGATTAACTAATCGTGTAGCATTATCAATGTTAATAGGACTTGTGGCCACGAATGAAAAAAGGCCCACTGATTGAATCACTAGGCACAATAGAATACAGAGCCTAATGGTACCCTGAATATGGCACTGGATCTTGATCTTAGCATGTAGATTCTCTTGTATATACCAATTGATTTGTCTAAATAAACAAAAGAGAATCATTTTACCATGAATTTCGCCCCCCATATTTCTTCCTCTTTAGCAGGAACAGCTGTAATCTTATTTTTGGGGTTCTCATAGCTTCTAAGTTCTCCGACCGCTGTGGAATAGAAGCATCCTGAGAAATCAAGCAACACAATCATGGTTAAATAGGAGAATCACTTAATTATTGTCTTTGTTGTGCATTGAAATTTATCACTCCTGTATTGATAGTAAGCAAGCTAATTATCACCACTAGAAAAAACAATGTTAGTGACAAGATGTCAAGTAGTAATATCAAAATTTTTACTACAAGATTTTTTATTTTCTTATAATAATGAAGTTTATTAATAACAGGATCTATTAATAACAAGATCTGTGTATAAGATGCCACAATTAAGTTTGTGAAAATCAAAAAATAAAAATTATTATCACTTGATAAATGAATTTCCTTACATATTTTTCACTAATATCTTGTAGTGTATAAAAGCCGGTCCTCTAATATTTTAGTCAATACCATCAACTTCATAAAGATGATCAGAAAGAAAAATGACAATTTGCCCAGCTCACCTTGTGGGAAAGAAGCAAGTGACTTTCCACAAGCACCCTTAAGCAAGTTCGCGTCATCAGCAAATGCCACGTATCCATCAGCAGTGATTCCCCAATACAGAGGAACCTTAGCATATTGGTCCTGTCACAACACCACCAACTTTAATTGGTTAGGGAAAGCCACTTTTTTAAGTAAAGTTTCAATTAGGCAATTGTAGGCCTAATTACTCACAGTAGCCACAAATAAAGTAGAAGTGGACTTGTCAAAAACTATGAATGCAAAGCTCCCTTCGAGGTGGCCAACAACATGGCTTGGAGGATAAGGTGCCCGATCACGAAGCGCCTTGTATGCTTCAATCACCAAAAGCACCTCATTTGCAGATTTTGCAAGCCCATACTGTTGCTTCAAGCTCCCCAAGTTGTCAAGTGCTCCTTCAAATAAGCAGAATATTTCATCCTTAACCGCGAATGATCTGCAAGTTGATCAGCCAAATCACATGATTAATAACCAAAACGAGAAGCACCATAAAAGAGAATAATAAAAAATATCTAGTGCCGTAAAACTTATTAATTGACATTCATAAGTGACAAGAAAGATAAAAGTCCTGTTTTCGTCACATAATGAGGACAACCTTTGCATTCAATCAAATATACAGGTAGAGGTCAGCAGTAGACCTACCTAACATAAATAATAGATGTGTGCATTAGGCATGGGGGAGCTTTTTTTTAACGTTTCAATTTATATCTCAACTACCTTATCTTTCTATATTTTTCTTGAAGTTACCCAGAAAAGTTGCTTCACCATATAAAATCAACCAAGTCAAGCAACTTACAATCTTAGGTTCTATATAATTACGGCCTAGTTCAGTAATTAGGTTTAGTTGAATTCCTAATTCATAAAAAGAAAAGAATAAGAAAGGATTAATCACTACCTAAAACTTGTAAGCCCACAACATATACTTGTCCAAGAGGATTATTTTGGACTATGCATGGGCATACTCTCGAATCATTCAATACAACCATCACGTACTTGCGTATAGCTACTCAAATTAGTATGAATTTTAACTGTCGGATTGCGGCGTGATACTCACCTATCCAAAGACTCAAGTACCATGTTGTAAAAATGTATTCAGTCCTTGGTAGTAAAATTCGTTCTCGACCTGTTCACTAATTTATGAACGATTATAACTTACGTAATCACCAAACTTGATTATTAGAATAATCTTTTCCGAAACTAGAAACAGTTAGATCAATTAAATCCATGGTAAATTAAGCTGCCCCGAACACCATCATAGTAGAATAAAATTCTAAGGGAATTACCTACAATTTAGAAAAATAAACTAAATTTATCTTATTGATAAAAGAGGTTTGTGGATCTAATTCTTCTATGGGTATGGGTGTAAATCAAGACATCTCTAGACTTGACTGGATTGAACAATAGATCCAAAAACTAGAGAAGAATCTTAGGCTCGGTATCCAATATGTGTGGCATCCATGCAAGAAAATCAGGACCCATAAATTCCAAATCTTGGACCACTGTATCCTTTACTCATTACTCCCTCAATAATCACAGTTTTTTTTAAAATTTGGAGCAAGAAATTATAAAATTATTTCACCATCTTTTCTTCCAGTTAAATTCATTAATTAAACAACTATCATCAGATATGTGAAATCATAAGAGCAATAAAGTAAATAAATGGTATTATAAAAATAATAACAATTAAAGAAAGCAAGAAGAGAACATTAAGTCATAAACTGAAAAAAAGCCCACAAACCAAAAAAGTAAAATTAATTTTTTTTTTTTCTATATTGTGTCATAATAGTCACAGTGGCAAAGTTCAAAAATCACATAAAAAGAACAGGAGAAATGGTCGAGTTATATAATTTTCTATTTTATTTTAGCTATTTAACTTGATCATCAGGCCGTCTAAATTCGTAAATAAATTCAAACCTCCAAAAACACAGAAAATCGGTGTATCAAACTAAAAATTATGCAGAAATTCCATGCATGACACATCAGGCCATAAAATGATCAAAATACTTAAAAAAAAAAAAAAAGCATCCTCCTCCCTCCGATCACCACACGCCATCAATAAGATCGTCATCCGACGATCATAATTCCCCCTGAATATGAATTTACGAATTGTACAGTACTTGTAAGTTTCGCCATTTTTAACTTTTTATGTGCAGTACAGTACGTACCTCGGCTGTAACGCAGACTGGTTGTAGTGAGTGTAGGCTAGCTGGACATCATCGCCGATCTGCACGGAAACCGCCGATGAATTCGCCTCCAGGAACCGAGCCAGCAGCTTCGCCGCTGTCACTTTAGGCGATGGGGTCCTGCTCCCCGCTGCCACCAGCTCGTCCGGCGGCGACACTATCGAGCTGCTAAATACTCCTAACATCTTCTATCTATCTTTTCTCTAAACTGTATATACACACAAAAGATGTATGTCGTTTGAAGGAACTGGAAATGGAATGGAGAGGAAATCCGATGAGTGGCGATTTGGATTTATAGAAAGAAAGGCGAGGATGATTTTGTAACTTTGCATGACACTTTATTTTAAAAAATTAGGACAAGTTGCAAACTTGCAATTCACCTCCTCCAATAATGCCTTCCTACATTTTACTCCATTGAATGAAAATAATTATAACAATATTTTTGTAAAGAAAAGTGAAAATTTAATGTATTTGGACAAATCAAAAGAAGTTCAAAAAATTTCATAAATGTATCTGAACATAATGACTAAAAATGACTAAAATTGTAATTTAATAAGTGCAATTTATAAATATATTTGTAAAAATATTTTCTTTTTGTGTTTTTTAAAAATAATTCAACAATATTTTTGTTATCCATTATATATCTCAACAAAACATTAATATTTTTTCACATAAAACTTATTGGAATTCCTTATATGTAAATTATATTAAAAAAACTTCACCTATTATATATAAAAGTACTTTCATTAATTTTTTTATATTTTAAAATTATTTTTCTTATAAACACCCTACTCGATGAAAGTTATTCTTATCAGATCACTTTATATTATAAATTCCAATAATCATTGTTGTCAAAAGTTGATTACATGGCAAAATATACTCCCAAAAGCAACTTAAGGGAGTGAAGTAAATTTTTCTTGATTTTTTGAGGGGTAAGGTGGGTAAAAAGTATTAACTTGGGGGGTGGAATGATATTAACCCTTAAATTTGGAGTATTGGGAAATATCTATGTGGAGTGGGGTCCATGGATGGGCGATAATTCCGGTGTGTCTGCAGGTGGGGTTATCCCTGGGACCCACCAGAGTTTTGGATTTTGTGGATGACGTGTCACGCACTGGAGGTAAAAGCAAAGGAGAGAGGAGGATGGGTGGTCATCGAGTGTGGCGTCGGGTGTATTCTACATTTTACAGGTGACAACGGAGATTCTGCAACGTGCCGTGGATTCTTCTCATTGTTTTTTGTTTTCTTTCATCGTGTCAACAAAAGACGAGATTGTAAGAATTCTTCAACAGTAAAAAATGGTGGTTTTTTTTTTTTTTTTTATATAATTGAAACAAATGATCAAATCATTTTTCTTTGAAGTATTTTTATAATTGAATAAAAAATTAAATAATTTTTATGATTGAATTATCAATTCAATCAATTGAAATTAGTTTTAATTATTTAAAAAAATTAATTATATTTTTTAATTATATTATATAAATAGTAATATTATAAATTAATTATCATGTACTAAATTTTAAATATTAAAAAAAATTAAAACATATATATTTAATAAGTCTAAAATTAAAAGAACCACATATATATAATTAAATATCAAATTTAGGCACTCTTAGGGACTAAATCAATTAAAGTTGATAAAAAATTAAATTTTTGATTATTTATAATCAAACATATTGAATTGATTATTAAATTTTAATTGATCAGACCAATTTGATTTGGTTTTAAAAACATTGATTCCAAATATTGAGGTAAAAAGGTATTAAATTTTGATGCATGTTCCACTTTTGTTATTATGTAGAGGTTAATAACTTCTTGTGTATAATTTTTTGTTCTTTTTAGTGTCAAATTCATTTTAACCTCTTGTACTAATATATTTATAACACTTTTTTTGTATAATCAAAACCTTCAAATACCCCTTTCAATTTAGATTTTTATTAGTAAATTGAAGGTTTAAAAACTTTATGATATAAATATTTTTTGGATGTTATATAATATATATTTGATTTTGTTATAGGTTTAATTTCTTTTATAATATTTTTATGCCAAAATTTTGGAAGAAATTTATAGCTAAGATAATAATATTTTTATAATATTATTATATTTTATTTTTTGTGGTTGATTGCAGAAAATTGATTAATACAATAAATTATAAAAAATCATCTCATGCGAAGTGACACAAATTGATTAATAGTTCATATCCTTAATTATCTAAAATAAAACCATCCTATAACCTATTAAAGGATTCTATACGGTCCAAATATTTTTTTTTTAAAAAAAGTCTTACTTAAATTCTTAAGATTTTTTGAAAAAGAGTAAAAAAAATTCATCTATAAGAATAAAACAAACGGTTATTAAAAAATAAATGATTAAAAATGTATGAAGCAATATATTTATTTTCAAGAGAATTTTGGCATATAAATACTAAAAGAATTAGTACATGAAAATTTGAATTTGGATCAAAATGAAAATGGGTATTATATAATACTAAAAATGATATTTTTGTTATAGTAATTTCAAAACTTCAATTTGCTAGTAAAAATCTAAATTAAGGGGGGTGTTTGAAGGTTTTGATTATATAAGTGTATATTTGATACAAATATATTAATATAAGGGGTAAAACGAATTTTACCCCCATTTTTTTTTTACTTTCGCTTTTTAGTGTGTGTATGTATATGTGTGTACATATACACATGTGGCTATTAATTCCTGTCATAGTTGCAAAAAATAAAAAAAATTAAGAGTTGATATTCTAAAATGTGAGTGTTTGGTTCGAGTCCTCTTAAATGTTTGATATTTCGTATATTTTTATAGTATCAATTTGTCATGTAAACTTCGAATAAAAATAATTAATTAGTCATTTTAATAGGTTGGCGTGGTAATAAATTTGACAATTTTACTATGAAACGTTTACTTTGTAGAATTTGACAATTTTACTATAAAACGTTTACTTTGTGGGTTTCAGCTTTTACGCTCCTTGACCCTTGCTCTCAACACCCTAAAGCAAGTTTTAAGTTTTGCTTTTTTGACACGGAAATTAGGAAAAGTTTCTATATTTGGTATCATTTTTATGGTCAATTTTCATATTTGATTTATTCTTTTAAAATAAATTTAAACATATATATTATATATTTCAATATTTTTTTTTATTAATATACAGATAATTAGAACACATTCTCCAATTTTAAAAAAATAAAAAATATATCAAATATCATGATTTGCCGCTTGAACTACTCTCACTCTAACTATAATCCTAGGTTTGTGGAAGTGAAACCACTAATACATTAGAATTTTGGTACTTAATTCACCCCAACAAAATATTATATATGTATATAACAAACGCATATCGAAGTGAATGAAAACTA
The DNA here is from genome assembly GCA_019321725.1 of Paulownia fortunei. Classification (NCBI taxonomy): domain Eukaryota; kingdom Viridiplantae; phylum Streptophyta; class Magnoliopsida; order Lamiales; family Paulowniaceae; genus Paulownia; species Paulownia fortunei. The sequence goes on along the minus strand of CM033123.1, from coordinate 2,340,206 downwards.
ATATAAAATTAAATTAATAGACATGTTTTGTGGAAGTTAATTTTATGGCCTCTTTTAAAAATAATTCTTCCTCTAAATTACAGATTAATAGTTCAAATTCCTATTTGGCTATTCCCTCAAATATCTTTAACAATGAATGTGGGTTGAAGAATTCATAATAATAAATTTATTACATTTATTTGATAATTTTTAATTTGAATGAATCTCAAATTCTTTAGCATTCATTTCATACTTGAACTACTTTATTTGTTATTATAATAAATTTAAATCCATCTAAAATTTAAATTATTTAAAATCCATAACTCAGACTTTTTTTAAAAAAAATCCAAATTCCTCTTCCCTTAAAAAAAAAAAGCCAGTTAACAAATGAATTATAAAAGTCGTGACAAATAAGATTCAAATCCAAAATAGCGACTTCTTCTCAATACAAAAATGCAAAGATGAATTATTGCTAGTAGTGGAATTTTCGCGCAGTGAGATAAAGACGTGGTTCTTACCCTACTTATTCGCCTACGATGTGACTATTATCTAAATATTTTAAATACTAATCAATCTCTCTCTCTCTCTCAACTTGGAATAAGGAAAAAGGAACAAATCTTACTCATCAAGTTATGAAAGCCTACTTTTATACAAAAATAAATTATTTAATCTTTTAATTAGTTTATTATATTATTTTATATACTATATAAAGTCAAGTAATGGGATTTATAATGTTTTTTTAGCATCATTTGCTTTTTGAATGAATTAACAAAACTATGCAGTGACTTATTTTAAAAAATTATCAAATTGATTGACTAACAACACTAATGTATATTCAACAGGCCAGTAAATAAATCGAGTAGAGTAAGATATGTTATTATCAAATTTATATGAATTTTTATTAAATTTAAAAAATTATATTTAAATTTGATTTGATTGTTAATTGAATAAATTATTTTTATTCGAATTGAATATGAATCTAATTGGAGTATTTTTGATATTTTTAAGTATATTTTATTATTTTTTAACTAATTAAAGTTTGAGCCGAACTTTAGATATCATAAAAAAATATATTTTTCAATTTGAATATTTAATTTGTTATATTTAATGAATTAAGTTGAAATGAATTTTTAGTGATTAATTTTAAATTAAATATTGAGTAATTTTATTTTAACATTCAACTTTAAAAGAATATATAAGATTTAATTTATATTACAAAACAAATAATTTATTAATAAGTATCTTTTAATTTCAAATTATCTGAAACGAAATTGGAGAACTGCATCCTTTAAAAAAGAAAAGAAAAAAAAAGTAAGAAGAAGATAAATTTCTATTTTTTTACCAATATATCAAAATCATTTTCTTATATTTTCTACGCAATAATTACTAAATAGTTTTTTGATTTGCTCGCCCAACTGCCCACAGTCATAGGCGGCGATGGCACAAGCCAAAGGGGGATCAACCTCAAAAGTCTTATCTTTCTTCTTATCTCTTTTTAAAAAATGCAATTAATTCAACAAGTGAGAATTTTAAAAATGATGATAATTTTTTGTGATTGCTCTATAACAAGTAAAACTCCAAAAATTGTTACTATTAATGATAAGCAATTCTAATTTGTTGCATAATATTTCATTAAAATTTTCTTCCTTCCTAAATAGTAAAATTATTTTTTAGTTATTTAGGTGCATTTAATTACATATTAAATATTTTTGGAAATATATATTTACATAATTAAAATCTTGAAAAAAATTCAAATTTTGGAGGATTTTGTTATTTTCCTTTTCACTTTCTTCAATTATATCAAAATTCAAATGGAAACAGATACTAGACTTAGCAATTAAGATTTAAAATAAACAAATAATTTCCCATTTGATTATTTATTCCCCAAGAATAATAACACAGTGTTCCAGCTTTCCAAGGTATAAAACTATGGATGGCCCCAAGTTTTCTGTGCGCTAATGGCAACTGAATGAAACTGGTCTGAATTCAATCATATACTTTAGCATATAAGTCAATGGCTTATAGATCAATTAATTAATAATGGATTCTGATTTATTAAGGATAATTAGAATCAATTCATGTGATTACTTTGGAGTTCGGAGGAATCAGATATATTCTACGCCCATTTGTGGGAACATGAATCCCAATCTATATTCCTTCTGTCACATATATATTGGTCTCATTTTTTGTTTTTTTTTAGACGAGTTAAAATAAAATTTTATTTTTAAAGAGATTTTTTTTTTAAAACAATATCCCATTTAAAATATGATACGACAATGCTAACTATCAACTATTTTTTTAAAAAAATAATATAAAAATATAAAAATATAAAAAATAATATTTTTTAAAATTTTATTTTAATTTTGTATTGGGTCAAATTAAATTTATTATTTTAAATTAAATATATATATATATATATAATATTATATATGTGCGCATATATTCAAGATCTATATCAAGTGGTGTCAAAAGGAATTTTTTATTACTTTATGTCAGCACCAAACCATGCTATGTCAAAAGTAATAGAATAATTAATAGTACCAATAGTTTTGATTGTAAATTTGATACCTATCCCTACATGAAGGAACCACAAGATTCCACTAAATAGTACTATTGATCTAATAGACAAACAAGTTTTTGAAAAATATATGATTCTAAAAATTTGTAACTTTTTATTTAAGCAATCAAATAGATTAATACATTAATATATTAAGACTTTATAGGTGTGGAATATAGAATTTCATGACGATCTAAAAATTGTTTAATCAGAATTAATTATTAGAATTTATTTTTGTTTTTGCAGTAAGTACCAAAATTGCATGTCCCGATTTTAATTCAAGATCAACACTCTCGTAATATACATGAATGTTCGCTGCAGTTTCCATTTTAATAAGAACCCTTGTCAAAAACTATGTCTATGGTTTTAATATTTAAGGTTATTTTGTAATGAATAATTACAAAATATTAAAAAATTGCAAGAAAAAGACTAACATGATAGGGATCAATCAAGAATGAAAAATTGGTCACAATTAGTATATAGCCAATGGGTTGTGTGGCTTAACCTACATACTATCATTTTTTAATACTACTTTGTGTTTTATAGTTATTTTCTTTCATAATCAGGTGTGGAGTTTAGGGGCATGCGGCGGCCATTTTACTCTACTCTATAAAAATTTTAAATTATTATAACTTAAAATTTTATTTTTTTTATTGACTGTTTAAAAAAAAATTATCATCTCAATTTATTTTTTGAGTCGTTCCTTATCATAACTACATCAAGCGAAACAGACTATCAATATTTATTACTATTTTGTTTTTCATAGTTATTTTTCCTTATAAATTTATATATAAAATTACTAATTTCTAAAATATTTTTTCTTAATTTTTTTTATCTACTGTTTTAAAAAAAAAAAAAATTCATTCCTCAACTTTTATTTTTTGACTAAGTTCCTATTCTTTACTACTAAGGGAAACAAACGTATCCAAGTGACAATTGATCGAAAAATAAAGTATTACCGAAATACAAGGACTTTGGGTTAAATTAAGTAAATAAATTTATTAAAATACGAAAACATTAGTGGGAATTGATTAAAAAATAATATCTTTTACAGCTGGTGATGTTGACGCCCATAGTATTGGCAATGGCCCCAGGTTTTTATGACGTATGCCACTTTTGCCCTTTATCTTTTTATCTCTTTATATATTTTTGGGTTTTTTGTCATCTTTATTTCGAATGAATTCATGAAGGAATATTTCTATGTGGTGGCCCTTAGCTTATCTATTGTGTACTAGCAAGCAAAAGTGACATTTATTTTTTTCCTTTTTATTTGTTGGGGGGGGGGGGGGGGTTGAAAATTTTATGAAAATATAATAGGGATAGCCCTTTCTTGCCTAAAAAATAAAAATAAAAATAAAAATAAAAATTTTAAAAAATAAAGAATCCATAAATGTGAGACCCTACTAAAATGACAAAGGCGATGCTCCAAAATTTTATAATTATGAGACATTATATTCTAATTTCACTAGAAGTGTGCATATAAATCTAATTCCACATTAATTTTTAAATTAGTTTTGATATATTGTTAGTCATGTACTTAAAATAGTCATGATATATATACTGATATACTCCATGCTATTTTTATTTTTTTGGATTGGGTTGGGGGGGTGGGGGGGTGCATTAGCTTCATGTGGCATACTTAAGTTAATGTCTAAATGTAGATGCAATATCTAAATATGACTTAATTCACTTAACCTTAAAATTTTGTAAGTACCTGGAATGTTTGGATTTGCTTTAGAATGTTTTGGAAAAATATTTTGGGGAAACATATTGAGGAGTATATAGCATGTTTGGTTTTATTTTGATGTGTATTTTATAGTAATGATTAAATTATTTTGAAAATATATTATGGGAAGAAAATATGTGTTTTGGAAGACAAACAAAATTAAATATTTAATTTTATTTTGGAAAAATCAAAATGAAAATGAAAATAAAAACCAAATTTATATTTTTAGTGTACATTCTTTTTTATATAGGTGGAGGTGCCACACATGCTAATAAGAGACCATGTTATTAATAGGATGAGTTGAGTGAATCTTTCATTTTATTGCCTTCTACACAAATCATTGACATGGGATAGTGCAAAGAAAAATGGATTTATAATCTTTATTTTGATAGTTTCTATATTTGCTTTAGAATTTTTGAGTATGTTTTTCACCTAAATTCTCATGATTTTCTTTTTTATTTTAATTAAAAAAAATTTGATCTCCAATCTAAAATGCTTTTATTTTTCATTTTTGCATTGCAGCCATTATATGCTTGCTACTTAATATTAGTCCTCGAAATTAAATATTTTTTAAAATCAGTTTTTTTAATTTTTCTCTAATTTTCAAAGAGAAATATCAAAAACTCGTGTTTCTAAGTATCTTTACAATCAATCATATACTTTTATACGTTATGTCAAAAACACACGCCAAGCAAGACTTACAGTTTTGAGTTCAATTTAGTGTATATAAGTCTAATTTCTTGTCTTTATTCATTTGTAAGTCTTATTACATAATTAATTAGTGTAATTAGTGATGATAATTAATAATGTAATACTAATAGTAAATGGTTTTTGTAAATTGAAGTTAGCAGACGGAGTGATTGAGGAGAAGGGTGGTCGGTCATTGTCAATGACCCTAAATTAGGGCCCATGAAAATAAATTGTAAGAAGGAAGAACACAACTAAGATAAAAGCTCTCTTTCATTTTTTATTTTATTTTTTGTATTTTTTGCTTCTTTTATTTTGAGTGAAATTTTGGTATTTGTTCATCAACTACAAAGCATAAAAACAAAAATTTAAACCAAGTGTTAGGTTTGAGGAAAGTTTTCATCAAGAATAAACCTTATTAAAATCGAGACAATTATAAAGAAAAAAAAAAACTCAACTATGAATCTTTTGCATCACTTAAGAGAGTTTTTCCTTATATATATTGGATTGGAATGAGCTCGCCTTTGGCGTTCAATCAAATTTGTAGTTAGGGTATTGTGTTTAGGGTGTAATTGAATCGAATCGAATATATTACTATTTAATATGTTGAATTTTAAAAATTATGTTTAATTGTGATTTGATTATCGATAATTAAATTGAGTTTGAAAAAACTTTAATCGAGTTGAATATGAATTGAACACGAAGTTAACATGAATTGAGCTCGAAGTTTGATCTTTTCAATATTTTTTTTTTACTAATTGAGTCGAATTTTATCGAACTTCAAATTTTATCGAACTAATTATAGGTTTCATAACAAATCAATTGAATTTGCTTAAATAATTTCATAATACGATATATTTAAAATTTTTAAATTCTTATTTTGAAATATTTTTTGAGTCATTGTGATGAATTTTAAATTTATCTTATATGAAATCATTTGAAATTATTTTTTTAAATTCTTTTTTCAAATCAAAATTCTTCTATTCCAATACAACCTTTATAAATTGTGTTGAAATGAAATTTTGATTCAAATATGGAGTAATCTAAATAGTTCTTCATCCGTAATTTTAATAGATGAACTTCCAAGTTTAAAATAATTGGTGCTGCAAAAATTCTTTAGAAATAATACAAAAAATCTCAAAAAGTTATCGTCTTTTTTAACCTCAACCAATTAAAATCTTAATAAAATACGGATCACAAGAAAATTAATTTCATTTCGCCCAAAAAAAAAGAAAAAAAAAAAAAAGTAAACCACAACCACAACCACAACTACAACCACAACCACCCTATGATTGAGACATGGTTACTAGTCACCTTCAACAAGTGTGAACCACATCTTCTTCCAATGTCCATTGACCTTGGGCTAATCCCAATAATGGAGAGTGACTTCAGGGAATCAAATTCCCCCAACCAACAATTTCTGCAGTACCCATTGAAAAATTGTACCTTTTGGAAGGATTTTACTCAAATTTTTTTCCTGGATCAGACTCGTTTGTATCCGTAAGTACAACTTAACAAAGCACGAATTGCAGAAACTGCAGAGGTGCCTACTTTACAGGATCTGGTCCCCTCTAATTGATTGATGGTCTTTTGGAGATAAAATCACTTTCTTTTCAAACTTCAATTGGTCCTCTTCTTTTGTGCAGATGCCCCCATACTTGTTGGAGATCGGACCATTTCAAAAAATCCATGTCCCCATATCTAGATTGAATCATATTTCGTACATTTTAATTTACTTTTTACTCATTGTCAACTTATAAGATGGGATGAAGGTGTGTAATTATGATTCAATATTTTATATTGAGAAAAGACGAGGAAGTTTTTCTTGGCACTACTCATACACAAATCTTTTCATGAAAATCGATACCTAAAACACCAAACTCAAAATATTAAAAATTATATCGTCAAATAGTTCAAAACTTTTCTTGGTTTGTTCGATCCCTAAGTTATTGGACGGGAGACATTATTTGTTTACACTCGAAAAGGTAGTTTGCCATCATAATTTCCAATTTTTTAGAGATGGGGTGACTAGGCTGCAGTTGATGTTCTCTCTTGTTTGAAAGGAACCCATTAATAGTTTAGTTGACTCTAAAGTGACACACTTATTTTTTTTGTAACGTTAAGTAAAAGAAGCTGACACACTTCAAGATTTTCTAGTCTTTTGCCAAGAATCCAAGGACATTTGCACAATGTAGGATTTTATAAGAATAAAAGAACAAGGGTTTTTGGGCTGTCACTTCCGGGTGACTAGTTGTCTTAAGCCTTTGGACTAAGTGTTCGTTCTCATACATTGTTCCAAACATTTGCCGCTTTAGTTTAGCTCAAGCTTTTTTTGTTTTTTCCAATTAGTATGATGGTTGGTTTCTAACTCCCTTTCAATTTCAAAATCCAATTATAGAACTATAAGAATGATAAATTTGGGACAGAAGCATAATTTCAAATACAAATCGTAAGAAAGATTTTTTTGGAATACCCAAGTGAAATGGAAAAATAAAGGCGACAAGACATACATTTTCACAATCGACAAGGTATTATAGCTAGTTCAAAAATCTCTCAAACTCCATGTTTATACATCAAGAAAACCTCAAAGAAAGGTAAAATTATCTATATTCAAAAGCTTATATGGAATGAGATTAGGTCAAATTTATTTTACTTAAATTGGGCTGGTTTTGGGGCACTGCTTGAAAAGCATGAGGCCCTATTGGCATCAGGTTCATTGACAGGCTTATTTGGCCCTTGCAGTCTGTAGAATATGTGATGTTTGAACAGCAAAACAGTTGAAAAACAACATCATCAAAGATCACAAGGGACCATTTGTTTTGTCAAACAATTTTAGGCAATTTAATTAGAAGAGATCACTCCCTAAAGCATGTTTTGTTAGCACCAGACATACTAAACTTGCCACCACAGAATTTGTAATATTGCAGTTCCATGACATATATGTCAAATTGAATATTTTCTTGTAGTAGTTGGTACAAACTCTAATGCAAGGAGCTGTGGCTGACTTGAATGGTTCTCTGTGAAGGATCAGATTTGCATGACCAGCCTTGCAGACGTAAAATACGATACACGAAAACACCTGCAATTGCTCCTATAGTTGGGGCTACAAGATATATCCATAAGTAATCAAATCTCCATGAAACGAGTGCAGGTCCTAGTGACCTCGCTGGATTCATTGATCCTCCTGAAACAGGCCTGTAGTTGATGGTGAAACTGGTGAAAATTTAGTTGGAAGAATTTTCTTTGATGTGTTATGAGGTTTAGAGTTGAATTTTTACCCAGAGATTAGCACTCCTAGACAAATAACCACTCCAGCGATAAATCCAGACAACTGTCCTGTCTGCAAAAATCGCAATATGTCATGATAGAGTTTATAACTAAAGAGTATTTTGGATTCCTCCCTTCTAGTAATAGAACTATGCAGGAAGAAAGATTACTTGGAACTGAAAGATGAACTGATCAAACTATGAGAAATTAAGAAACTAGCTTTTGTTAAATGCAGCCTACGGATATTTCTGTCCTTTCCTTTTTGGTTGTTCAAGAAAAACTTAATTTGGCTAATGGTACAATCTGTGTGACCTGTTAAGACATCAGCTACCAAATCTTGACTTTCTTTTCTGTTTTTTTTATGCATTATTGCATTTGTTGCAGGAAATAAGTGCAGTAATGGTATCTTACAGATTGTCGATCATTGAATAAGGATGTAGTTAAGAACAGAATGATGAAGGTTGCAATGAGCTCCACCCAAAAGGCTGCTGTGCATCCATGGAGTGGTCTTGTCATCATAAGCTCTGGTTTAATACCATACACTAACCTTCCTGTGTATGTTGCCAAAACAGAACCCCCAACTTGTGCAAGTATATAGAGTGGAACCTTCAAAATACCCGAAAAGAAAACAAAAAAGAATGACTTCTGTTTCTGTACATAGATCAATTTAACTAGAATCACATTTTGTGATGGAAATTTTACCTTGGACCATGGAAATGGACCGAGTGCTGCGAAAGCAATCGTGACAGCAGGATTAACATGAGCACCAGAAATGGAGCCAATAGAGAAAACTATGACTATCACTGTTAAACCTGCTGTTGCTGCATATTCCATTAGCCCTGCTTCAACTCCCATGAAATGCATGTTCGCAATGATCCCACCAATGCAGAACATTAACACGAATGTTCCTACTGCCTCCGCCAAGACCTGTGGTTTCGAATGACATCAGAATCTTTTTGTTTGAATTCTATTGGTACTGCCTAAAACAATGGGCTATTCATGCATGCATCGAATATTCATGGTTCGTGGAATCAAATTTTGGAGTTTGTCGTGGCCTCTTACCATTCGGACAAGACTCAGATCTATTTCACAGGGCAAGTTCAGGAAAGCTTTCTTTACTGCAACATTTCCATTGCTAGATGTAGCGGTATATCCCAATTCTTGATCATTTTTAGGCTGGCTGCTTGTGGATGCTCCTGTTGAAATATCAGGAGAAGACAAATCTTGAAATGGGGCTTTCATGCTTTGCCTTCTGCTGAACTTGTAAATGTATCAGGTTTCACTGGCCAATTTGTAGTCTTTAAAGAGCTAAACTGAGGTAAAAATGATGTTAGATAGATTCCGCATTTGCATTTTGTGAGTATGTATGCACTTCCAAATTGAGAAGGTAGATTTATTTGTTAATTCACATTTGCTTAGGCTTTTAATTAAAGGGCAGAAACTGCAGAAGCTGGAAATGTGGCTGTTGGTTTCAACACACAATACTTGTGTTGCTCCCATATTATACATGAAAAGTTACTCATGCTTCTTCAATGTCCATGTAAATAAGTCAGGCTGACCATTTCTATCTAACTGATTCTTAATTTTCCACTACCAAGAGTAGTAGTTTTGGTATGTTAACATCATTTCTGACTCACTCACGTGAGCTGCATCTGCATGAACAAAGATGAATCCAAGATTTGCACGTATGTGGCGATTAGCATCAAAACAAGATAAGCAAAATCTTGCATCTTGTCAGAACAATTTGTGTTTTTCTTTCAGAAAATTATGATTATTTGATACATAGATTAGATTAATCTTGTAGGATATATTGTAGTCCAAACCAACAAGCCCTTTTCTTGAAAATCTTTTGAATGCACATAATGCTACGAGACATCCGAAGTTAATAATAATTGCACTATCACTAGCCTATAAGACAGATTTCAACTAACTGGAGAAATTAACTAATCCGGACTAGGTTGTGTGTACCTTAACTAATCCACCTCTGTAGTAGGTTTAAAGACAAGAAACTTGACCTAGCAAGAATTTGAACCCGTATACTCACAAGCTCTCACCCATGCGCATTAGGTCAACCCTTGGGATTGATAAGCACTAATATATGTTGGAATAGCTCTGCTTTTCTTTTCGCAGAATGTGTAGGTAACTCAGTTCAAATACTTATTTACTTACTGAAAATGTGACTTCAAACCAAAATCAGCAACTGAAATAGCTTATTTTACACCAAAATCAACTACTATACTAAAGAAAACTGTGCTCAAATCTAAAAGTTTTCTTGACATTATTACACCAGATAAGACAGCGGATGCCTGATTTGGAACTTCATCAAACAAGTCAAACAGGACAACTTGACATTTACTTCAGTTGCTGATCTATAGTTGTATTATTTGCCTTTATACAACATAAGGTCAAACCTTAGTTGTAAAATTGAAGTTACCACATGTTATCCTCTCAAAGTACAAGGAAGAACTGAACCCAAGCCTTGATTGATCAAGATCAAACAGCAAGAAGTTATCCTCCATTTGGAATGACCCGATCACAATCGAGTATTCTGCAGTTTTCCCACCATCTAAAAACGCAAGACATGCTGAATCTCCACCAACTTGCTTCATAGAATTTGCCCCATATATTGTCCAATTCTTGCCATTGGCAAATTCCAAGTCAATCTGAGGTACGTGCAAGCCGACACGACTGAAGCCCATTGCACTAGCTTTGAAACATGTACTAAATGGCTTCACCTCCTTCATGCGGGGAATGCCCTTCATTGCCTTGGTGAAAAACTTGAGAAAGAGTTCATAAATATCGGTCCTCAGTGTCGTATAAGGCACAACTGTACTAAGCTTGATCCCCTCATATGGAGACATTGCAATTGAATTTCCACTTATGGATAAGGCCTTGATGCCAATGAAGTAATCTGCAGACTTGGGATTTCTAAGGAGTGGAGTGTAAGATAGAAGACTAGATACATCAAAATTTGTAGGAGGAAGAAGATTATACGGTCCATCACCAAAGAAAATTACCCCATTGCCTAAACTTGTGCTTGGCAAACAAATTGCAAATTTTCTACTCACTCCAAGAAATGGAGGAGAGAACTGAGATGGAAGAGCTAAAGGAGCCAAAGAAAGGCTTGCCAGGCCTGATACTCCTCTTGGAAGGGACAGAAAAAGGGATGCTGGAGCGCATGATAAATATATGTCTTTGAAGGTAATCTTGGCCGTAGGACTGGGACCATCAGTCCAAGATATTGTGAGATTGGTTGAGGTCAATTGAGCTAAGGCACAGGATTTGGTTCTTGGATTTATAGGAGTAACCATACAAGTGCAGGGGCTTGCTGATGTACTATATGATAGAGGGCAAGAGGGTGACAAAAGATACTGGGCTTGGAAGCATTCAGTAGACATACAAGCCACCGGGGGGTGGTGGTGCAAGGGGCAGCGCTGCCACGAGAAAGGAGCACTGAGGTCGACAACATAGCGTTTCTGCGAGTTGAGGGTTATAGTGTAGAGAGATGTGGCGGTGTCCTTTTTGAGGGGTGCCACCAATGTTGTGTAAGGTTGCGCTGAGGCTTCATAGGAGATCAAGATCAGGAAAAGACCGAAAAGATTTGTCAGATTGATAATCATCATGAGATTTTTCATACTGTTACGCATTGAAGAACATGATAGATGCTGAAGTTGTTATAGATATAGGAAGTTAGGAACTCAAATTGATATAGAATAAGAGGCGGATCAGTTTTGGAAGCGTTCAGAAGTGTTGGAAGCCAACCCCCCTCAAGCTTCTGTGAGGGGCTGTCGTTTATCCTGAAATTCCATTATTTCGGCTACTGTCGGGGAACTTCTTTAATTTTGAATTGACATAATATTTTGTTCATTGACTTATTACTTTGAAGATAGATATTGAGTATAAACTGGATTTCGACAGCTGGCAATTTGACTGTATTTGGCTCAATTATGTCTCAAGTCAGAGCCCAAATCCATGAGGATTGAGGAACATAATTTGACTTTTTTGAGAAACAGTGAAATTTAATTACCAGCCAAAGGAATTATACAGTGAGCTCTCAGTCAAAACTGATAAAAAGCTACAATTCATCATCAGGAAAACCACTTCTTGGTGTGCTAATGATTCTCTAATAGTGCATAAGCTTTAAGTTTGAACTCAGTAATAATGGCTGTGAGCCTCTTTTATCATTTGAGCTCGTTTAAACCGATCTTTCAAGTTCCCATTCTGTGCACAAAAAATAGAAGTTTTATCCCTCTGAGTTGAATCTGCAGCATATTCTGTTGTACCTCTTTAAAAGTCAATGTGAAGTTTGAGTACCAATCAATTCCTAACTTTTGGACTGAAGTGAAAGTACTCTTGATCAGGCAAAAGTAGTGAAGGAAGCCCAATTTCACCCCTTCCAAGTCCAAACATCCCCTTAGCCCCCTAGGCCGGGCCCGGTCCACGGCCAACGCTCTCGGTTAGGAACGTTGAACCACAAATACAGAGTAAATTAGGGACTGAATCTCTTCTCGGGCCATCTGCAGATTGGAGGGACAGAATATCATCAGCAAGCTCGGTAAATTGAGCCCGATGTTTGGCTGAGTTGCAAGCCCAAGCGTGAGATGTATTATTGCTGCACCCGGGCTTTGGCCCGTCCTGACAATTGTTACAAGAAGTGGACTAGGCTAGGGAACAATGGGCTGAAATGAAAAGGGCAGGCCTATAAGTGGAATTTACATATTCACCCTCGTCGCATGCAACCCATTGGGTCTTGCCACAAAAGTCTAGTGTTAGATTTAGAGTAGGAGGGGCTTTTTGCTCAATTGTGGTGAGATATTGGCTTGTGGCAGTGACAAGAACGAGGGCCCGAGGCCCAAAAGTTTTTGCCATAGCGAGAAATTGGGCAATCCTAGGGGAAATCGAGAGAAGAACAGAGAGGGCCACGGAGAAAAGGAGGAAGCCATTAGTGATTCAGGGCATGTACAAATTGTGGGGTGAGTGTGGAGAAAATTGATGCAGTTTGTTTATATATACTTCTTTTCAAGAAGTGTAATGAATCGCTAAACTTGGATTACTTCAAATACTTATTAAGAGGACTACAGTATTAATCGGCACATGCAAAACAATTGCTGGAGCTTTGAACTTGCAATTTGTATTCTTTTTGGCAGTTTCTATATTGTTGCATGAGAGACACAAACATGAACATTTGTGCCAACTTAATTTAGTTGAATTTTCATCAAATTGGACACCTCCAATAATTATGGCATTGAGAATTTAGAGAAATTCTTGATTTGCAAAACTAAATTGGCGCATTGGAAGGACAAAACCTGCACATAAAGCATAGTTATTAAGAACCAAAAAGCCATTAATTGAGCATATTACAGAGAGAAATAGGAGAATGCTCCTTCATTAAATTCAAAACCTTGTACTCCATTTCCTAAACTGAGTACATTCTACAATCATTCTGAGTACCAGCAGCACAAGTTGCAGCAAAAGGAAACAACACATTCAGATTTCCCTTATCCAGAAACAGAAAAGGTAAAAAGAAACTTAGCAGATTTCACTTGCCATGGGTCTCACTCAAGCTTTAGACGTAAAGTTGAAGTTGGCACATGTGGTTTGACGCCCCAACAACGTAGAGCTGAACCCGAGCCTTGATCGTCCAACATCGAACTCCAGCAAATTGTCCTCAAGTTGATGCCCCCCTATCACAACGGAAGTCCTAGGCTTCTTGCCCCCATCCACAAATGCCAAGCACACCACCTCACTATTATTAACGGTAACCATCGAATTGGCACCAAAAATCGTCCATGTAACGTTGTTTTTTAGCACAAGCTCGATTTGAGGCACCGCCGGGCCGATACGTGTGCTTCCAAGGCTCGACGCCTTGTAGCACGTCCCAAAGGGTGGCACGGGGTTCACTCTAGGGACCTTGGATATTGCCTCGGTGAATGCTTTTGTGATGGCATTGTAGATTGACGTTTGCAAAACCGTGTAAGGCTCGACCGTACTGATCTTCGTGCCCCCATTTCCTTTGGAGTTCAGTTTTAGCAAGTTCGGGCTCAAAGGCACGATTTTGCCATTGATTTTTACGGATTCCACCCCGATGAAGTACTCCATTGATGGCCAAGATTGGTCAGGGAAGTCTTTGATGATAGGGTGCACTGTACTTAAGCGATTAATAAGAAGTGGGGTGTAAGCAAGTCGATCCGAAATTGTCACTCTTGGGAGCATAGTATAAGGCCCGTCTCCCAGAAAAACCACACCTTTCGAAGAACTCAAGCAGATTGCGAACTTTTTGTGAATTCCCAAGGCACTGGATAACAGTGAAGGGAGCGAGGTGTCACTCCTACCAAATCCAGCAATTCCTTTAACCCCATTGGCCAGTTTCTCTCCAAGAAACAGGGAACCACAAGAAAATATAAAGTTGGGCACCCGAACAATCCGGCCTGGATTGGATCCGTCAGTCGATTGGAGGGCCAGAACATCAGTAGCCAGCTCTCCAATCTGACCTGATCGTTCCACAGTGTTGTAGACCACATTGGAACATGTATTGTTGTTGCAACCGGGCCTCGGCCCGTCCCAGCAGTTGTCGCAAGACTTTGACTTGGCAAGCGTGCATTGTGGGGAGTGGCAAAGAGCGGGCCTGTAAGTGGAGCTAATGTATTCGCCCCGATCACACGCCACCCATACGGCTTTTCCGCCAACGTCCACTGTTAATTTGACGGGTCTAAGAGGTGTTCTTTGGATGATGGTGGTTAAGTATTGGCTGGTGGATGGGTCTTTGGTAACAGGAAGGACGAGGGCCCGGGCCCGGAAAGGTTTTCCAGCTGTTCGGGCTGTGCCGGGGTTAATAGAAAGAAAAAGGAAGAAAATAAGACAGGTTAGAATGGAGGAAGAAGACATTGTTTGGCTAGGCGGAATGAAAAAGATTATAGCATAAAGTAAACTTCTGAAGATTGAAGGATTTGATGCCGTACATATAGAGTGTTTATTGCATGCAAGTGGGCTCTTGGCACGTGAACAGGAAACGGACGAATGGAATTTTTTTTTATCCAAATATAGCAACATTACATTGGAAATGGGAAAGCCTAACATGGAAATCTATCTTGGATTCTTTCTAGCTACTTTGACCAATGAATATGTTCAATCTCGATATCCATTTTGATTAAAATTGGGTTAATTATATATCTATGTTTGCTCAGCCACAAATCCCAAATTGAAGTCAAGAATTGTCCACTATTTTGCCTTCGACTTAAAATTTTTAAAAAAGTTTATGAATTGACCATCGTGCCCTTGAATGTCTTAACAATGTTTATATATTTCCGAAGGGTATACTCGCAATATTTCTGTAATTTAAGGTTGTTTCGTAAAATATCTTTATTTAAATTTCATATTTGTAGAAAATATAAAAATATTTCAAATACAAAAGTCAGTCGCCTAATAATACATTGAGTGTTTTGATTTTGAAAATAAATTTTTAGAATAAACTTAACCTTAATTATTATTGTTCTGACTTTGACTCAATTATGTGTAATCCTAATTCTCTTGTCCCCTTTCCATCAATGTCACCGTCTCTTCAATCTCTCTTCCTCTACGCCGCCCCATCTCCTACTCTTTTCCCTTCCCATTCCCTCTTTATCGCCGCCTTCCTCCCTCATTTTTCCGTTGTATTTACCTTTCTTTCTTTGGCCACCCGCTCCTCACTCTCTTTCCCCTCCACGGCCTCTCTCTTCTTTCTTCCCCGCTCCTTTCCCTCTTTGCCAACCTTTTCTTCTGTTGTCCCCCACTCGCTCTCCTCTCTGCTGCCACTCCATCATCTCTTTCTTTCTACTCGCCATCTCCGTATCTTTAAAGAAGAAAAAGCATGATTGAAACAGAAATAAAATTGATAGAAAGAAAATAAAAAATAACTGATAAAATGAGAGGGAGAAAATATATATTTTTTAAAATTATTGTTATGTAAAATTAAATCTAAATATTTTGAATGCACATTTTTTTTTTAGTATTTCAATCCTACAATACTAGAAAAAACACTTGAATAAATTAATTTTTTTTGACAAATGCAAGAATTATTGTCAATTTACTATATATTATTTGGGGGGCTAAAAAAACAGTGGTCAATGACTAATTTTTGACCTCAAATGATTAGTTGTTTTCATCAAATATATATTTTTGGAACAATATTTTATTATATTTTTCATCTTTTATGTATCTAATTATTGAATTTATATCTCCTCTAACTTACAAAGTGTACTTGGTAGCAAAATATACAGACACTCTGATCAGAGGCAAAATAAAACATTCACTTAATTTTTTTGCGGATATCATCATTTACCGTCAAAAACATAAACTAGGGCAGTATACTCCTTTACTCTGTCCTACATAAACTGATCTCACACTACAGAATATTGATCACACTACTAAGAAAATAGATATGTGGCCAAGTTGGTGAGTCAGTGAGATTCCAATTAGCTAAATTTGGACAAATTTGTTTCCCCGGCATCCACGACATGTCACGGAAAATTCGTGTATTGACTAGAAAATTAGTATTTTATTTTTTATTTTATATAAAAAATAAATATTAAGTATATAAAATATTTTATAAATAAATCCTTAGTTATGAATTATTTTTATAAACTTGACGGTATATAAATTAAAATATACGATGAAACATAAATTAATATAAATTTTTTAAATACTCTAAACAATAATTTTAAAATTACAATTTCACCACTTGAACTAGGCACTTGAACACGTTCAAGACTCCACTTAAAGCTTGTTAAATGTACACCTAGACCTTGGTGGCAAGTTTCTGTGGGCTGCCCGTGACCCAGAAAACCTAACGATTTCATCGTACTTATTGCAACTAGGCCCAATGAACGCCCTCAAGGTCCAACACTTATGGCCTCGGTTGCCTGTGGGTGGAATGGCTTTAAATTTTCCAATGTAGAAATATACTTCATCACGCAACATGCAATAGGGGGCAACTCAATTATGATTAGTTGACCATCACTTTGATAGAAGTAGGCCAGCCCCTTCACCAATCCATTTTGGATCTTGTTTACTGTTAGCACAACTTATCACTTAAAAGAGAGTACAAGAAACAAATCTAGTTGATTAGATTAAGACTGTCTTCCGACCTTATGGCAGAAATTTCTGTTGGTTAGAAGAATGGGATCACTGGAACTTCTTTTTCTTTTTTCTTTTCTTCTAAAGCTTTTTTGATGTGAAAAGATGCAGATTTTGATGGAGAGGTCAATGGAGGTTCATGAAAATATTGCATTTCTGAAAGAACGAGATTCATTTTAAGTACTATCTGGCATATTACTACACAAACTACCTCAAATGAAATTCAAGTTGGTTAACTGTTAAAGTTATTTTTTTTTTTATATAAAAACAAGATCTCAATAATATATATCTAATTAATTGGTGTGATGTTTTTTATTTGATTTTGGTGTGATTAACTTAGTCGAACCACATAATTCACTTTGTATTCTTCTTCTCTCTTCAATTTTTTCTTTACATCTAAATTCTCAGCTGTTACCATACTTGTATTGTAGAAACAGACTAAGAATTCCAGTGAATTTACATGTTATCTTTAGTTTGAATTTATTAGAACAATACAGGACTGCAATGCATAAGACTACTGTCTTTGATCTTATGTCATGTAAATTTACCTATGCATGGCAGAGGTTTAAAGTAAGAACAACTTTAACAAAGTGAAAATAGTTCCTGTTTCTCAACAGTGCTCAATAATTCTCATCCTATCTACAGAAGACATGGCGCATCAGAAAAGCGAGACAAGTGCTTACAGACATAAAAAGATGAGAATTATAATTACTATACAAATTGACAATTAAACAAAAAAAACTAAAATCAGAAAAGCTCCCTAGACAAGTCAGATGCTTCAAAACCAGAGCATTTTTTCTCTCCAATTAGCAATGAAGAAAATCCAAGCATGGAATTTCCCAAGTTAAATTCCAAAAGATAATCCTCCATCTGATAACCCCCAATAACAATTGAATCCCTTGGACTCAGGCCACCATCCAAGAATCCCAAACACATGATTTCATCACTAACAGGCACCATTGAATTCCGACCATGAATCCTCCACTTCACCATCTCACTTTGCAAGACAACATCAATAGTTGGCACATTTGGCCCAACCCTTTGGTTTTCCACCCCTCTTGAACTAAAACAGACTTCAAATGGAGCCACAGGTGGCACTAAAGTCAAGTTCATAGAAGTGGCAGCCTTAACATAAGCCTCAACAAATGTGCCATAAATCTTGCTCTCCATGGTGGTGTAAGGAACAACAGTACTTATTTTTGTCCCAAGAAACCCTTTTTGATGCAGAGACAGTTTCTTACCAGAAATCTTGAGGGAATTCACATCCATGTAGTACCCTTCTTGTAAGCCATTTTTCTTGGAAATGAGGGGAGTGTACATCATTGAACTTGAAATCTCACTCTCATAAGGGTTTCCACCTAGGAAAATTGCACCCTCTGTTGGGGACAAACACAAGGAAAATTTCCTGTGGAAGAAGCCAAACGTGCTGGAAAATTGTGATGGAAGTGAAATTCTTGAATTTCCTAGCCCTAACATGCCTTTGGCACCATTAGCTAAACCTTGTAGCAACAAATTTGGTGGACACGAAAACAAGAATTGCTCAATTTTGGCAAATGAACCTGAACCTGAACCCATCCCATCCCAGAATTCCAAAGCCATCCTATCTTCATTCAGCTCTCCAGATGTAGACATTCTTGCAATCGTATTTTCTGCTTGCAAAGTACAAATCTTGGAGTTGTACTCTGCCCCACTAGCAGGCCCGTAGCACCCCCTAATGGACTTTGCCATTGAACACTTTAGAGAGCAACTTCTGATGGGCTGCTGAGATTCAAAACCAGAGTTGAATTCACAGTCAACCCAAACAAAGGGGCCATTGAGATCAACCACAAGCTTCACAGGGGCAAGACTTTCACCCATGAAAACTTTAGCAACGTACTGAAGAGTTGAAATATCTTTTGTAACTGGAACAATTGCAGCTTTAGGTAAGATGGGATTATGAGAAACTGAGCCAGAAATGAGAAAAATGATTGGAAACAATAGAAAGAATTGAACAGAGCAAGCCATGGAAGAAGACAAGTGCAGTGGGAAAGAGGGACAGAGAGAGATCTGAATATTTCTGTTTATTGTGTTTGTGGCGGAGGGCCGCAGTTCAGCGCTGAGCTTTTAACGTTGTTCAAAGTCGTTTATTGTTTAATGTTGTGTAATTATTTACTTAAGGATAAGACCCAAGGCTCTTTTGGATTTTTTTGACTTTAGCTGATTGGACTTCCATGCCTCCTCTACTGGCCCATTATCACATTGGTCTTTCTTTATCAATACTTTGGAGAAGAATAAATGATACGTCATTTTCTCGTGTGGACACAACATTTTCTGGGGTATATTTTAGTACCAGTACGGCCAGTAATAATGCCAGAGCAATTTCCTCGTGCCAGAGCAAATTTAATTGATTGTCTTTCTCACCCTTCATTCAAATTTCCAAACTATTTTGTTATGTTACAGTGATGATTCTTCAATTCTTATAATTGTGTCATTGATTTGAGAACTGGAAGTATGATTGTATAATTTGAAGTAAAAAAGTGAACGTAATTGTTAATAGAGATGATTGAGTGTTTTTTTTTTTTTTTTTGGTTTCACTTCAAGAGAAAAAGAAGTCGATTATTTCAAAATTAATTTCCTCAAAATTAAAGATGGTAGAAACTCTTTTAGCAGCCATGAAAAAATTCTAGCTGATCACGAGGCAGAAATTATTTTGTAGAAAAATATTTTTGATTGGGAAATGAAAGAGATAAATAGGAATGAAAATGCTAAAACTAATGGGAGTGGAAATGGCAGTCACTATATGCTGCTGAACATGATTGTGATGGATTGGAGGCTGTTAGGTTAGGTTTCAACTTTCAAGAGGGTTTGGTAATTTGATTAAAGGGTAAAATCGTCTATCAATTAAAATATGCTCTGGCAATATAGAAATTTGATCTGGTATTATCAATGGCCTTACTAGTACTCCTACATTGCGTGTTCTATAAGTATTATGTCGGTGTAGGTAGCATTATTTGTGGTGTAGTTTTCCAACTACATATCCATTTCATTTTTTTCGCATGTTATAAACACGAGTCAGATATTTTATTTTCTTTTTTCAGAAACCACATAATATTTATTTTCACATAAAAAAATAATTAGTGGGTAGCTTTGCTTCGTCCATTGAATAAGATATATATTTATAATTAATATAATGTTTTATTTTTTTTGGCTAATGACGACCCAAACTAATTGATCTGATTAATTAACAATAATAACAAGTATAATATTCTTTATTTTGAATGATTAGTAGTGTAGTCCACTATATATTGATAAGCCCACATGATTAACATGAATGAGTTTCTTTTCTAAAATGTTGTTTACTACAACTAGCATTTCCTTTTCATTTTTTAGCATATAGTAGGAATAATATAATATGTAAGAGAAGATATCCTGAAGCATATCCATTTATCCACAGTCTTGATTTGGGCCACAAGGTTTGACAAAGATCCACATCAGCACATTATATATTCAATTGGCATAATTTAGAAACAAGTGTCTCGGTGCTATTTATATGCAAAAACCTTGGTAGGTAATGACAAATTTATACACAATCTTTTGATTTTTTTTCCTTGAATCCAAAATATAGAAATATACAATTGTTTGAGCTGAAATAGAAAAGCATATGGGTCAATATCTCATGCTTCAAAATGAAATTAACTATTTTAAGTTTAAAGATCTGAGAAAAAACAAGGAAAAAAAAACATATTACGAAATATGAATCCAAGACACAAGGTTTTGTGGTCAACTTCAACCATTGAGTTGGCTCATTTATGTTGGATAAATATATTTGGAAGGAGTGTAACCATGAAGATCAACATCATCAATTAAATTATTAGCTTATCTGTATTGAAATTTGTGTAGATTTAAATTAATTAGATTTTGATAATTTATGTGAATTCAAATTAATTAGGTTTTTATAATTTGTGTGGTAAAAAATTAATTAGTTTAATTAAATGTGTAGTGTGTATTTCATTTCTTCTTTTATAAATATCTCAATCCCTAACCTTGTAAATCATCAAGAAGTGAAAAAGAAAATAAGACTAGTAGTCTTATATATAAGAGTGTAGTTTTGGTAGTTTTGAATGTTTGTGAGAATTGAGAGTTTTTTTGTAATATCTCAAAATTTAATAAAGCTTTTGTTGTGTTTTCAATTTTAGAGTGAATTTCTTTTTCGAAAGATAAAATTTAGAATCATATATATTCTAAATTTTTCTCAACATTTGGTATCAGAGTGGTACCGTGTGGGACCGCAGGGATGTCACATCTTTTGAAATTCTAAGTATGGTCTGTTCCACATCAGAAAAGATTTTTTGAGATTGCCATTGAGGGAGTTTCTTTGAGTCGTGAGGAGTTCAGTGCTCTGCAAGTTTAGTGTCAAAACTTGTTCGATAATATAGAAATTCTACCGACATGATGGGAGATCTTCAAGTAGTTGGAGGAGTCAAGAAACTCAACAACCAAAATTACAACACGTGGTCTACGTGCATGTTGTCCTATTTGCAAGGACAAGATCTTTGGGAGGTCGTCGGCGGTAGTGAAGCCACACAACCGGCTGCAAAAGATGCTAATGGCATCTTGCGAAAATGAAAAATTAAAGCAGACAAAGTAATATTTGCTTTAAAGACCACAATTGAAGAAGAAATGTTGGAGCACATTAGGAATGCCAAAACACCAAAAGAAGCATGGGACACTTTTGTTACACTTTTTTCAAAGAAAAATGATATAAGACTACAACTTCTTGAGAACGAGCTGTTATCGATGGCGCAACGTGACACGACGATTGCCCAGTACTTTCACAAGGTGAAATTGATATGCCGCAAAATTTCAAAGTTAGATTCAACAGCTCCTATTGGGAAAACCAGGATAAAAAGAGTAATTATCCATGGTTTGAGACCCGAATATCGAGAGTTTGTTGCTGCTGTATAAGGATGGCCGACACAACCATCACTTGTTAAGTTTAAAAATTTACTTGTAAGTTAAGAAGCTATGACCAAGGAAATGGGAGGAGTCTCGCTGAAGGGTGAAGAGAAAGCGCTCTACACCAACAAAAACAAAGGCAGTTTTAAGCGGCACACTAGTAGTGGATATAAAAAGGATGGTGACAAAGTAAAATTTATCAAGGAAAAAGAGGCTCTCGTCTTGGAGGAGTTTTAAAGAATCGCGTTAATAGTAGAAAGTTCGATGGTGATTGTTACAACTGTGGAAAGTCAGGCCACATGACGAAAGATTGTTGGACCAAAAAAAATATGTTGAAAGTAATACTGCTATTTCCAGTTCTAAGGAAAATAACAAAGATTGTTGGGACGCTAAAGCGTTATTCGCTACAGTTAAAGAAGAATTAGCTCTCACAATAACAACATCAGAACAGATTAACTACAAGAATGACTGGATTGTAGATTCGGGCTGCTCAAATCATATGACAGGTGATAAACAAAAGTTGTAAAACCTGTCTGAATACAATGGAGGTCATGTGTTGGTGATAGCTGACAACTCAAGGTTACCAATAGCTCACATTGGTAAGACAATAGTTACGCCTTGATATAATTCTAACTAGGTGCCACTTCAAAATATTTACCATGTCCCGGGAATGAAGAAAAACTTGTTATTTGTGGCTCAATTGACATCATCAGGCCACTATGTCTTGTTTGGTCCCCAAGATGTGAAGGTTTATCATAACCTTAAAATCTCAGAAACACCAACAATGGAAATGTGACGATTGGAGTCATTTTATGTAATGTCAGCAGAGTCTGCATATATAGACAAGACAAGAAAAAATGAGATATCAGATCTATGGCACATGAGGTTGGGCCATGTTAACTATCCAAGATAAGTGAGATGGTGAAGAAGTCAATGTTTAAGGGGCTTCCTCAACTTAACGTGTGAACATACATGATATGTGCGGGATGCCAGTATGGTAAAGCTCACCAATTACCATACAAGGAATCAAAGTTTAAAGCAAAAGAACCGTTAGAGTTAATTCACTCTGATGTGTTCGGACCTGTTAAGCAACCGTCAATTGATGGCATGCGGTACATGGTGACATTCATTGATGACTTCTCAAAGTATGTGTGGGTTTTCTTTATGAAAGAAAAATTTGACACATTTTCAAAATTTAAAGAGTTTAGAGAGTCAGTTGAAGGAGAAGTGGGAAAGAAGATTCGTTGCTTGCGCACAGATAATGGGGGAGAATATAACTTAAGCGATTTTTCTCAATACCTAAAGGAATATCGAATACGTCATCAGTACACTTGTGCCAACATACCACAATAGAATGGTGTGGCGGAGAGAAAGAACTGACATCTTGCAGAAATTTGTCGAAGCATAATACATGAAAAGAATGTACTTGGAAGATTTTGGGCTAAAGCAATGAGGACTGCAGCTTTTGTGATCAACAAACTTCCTCAATCGAGGTTAGAATTTGTTTCACCCTTTGAGAAACTGTGGAATATGAAACCTACAATTAGTTATTTTCGAGTATTTGGATGTGTATGTTATGTATTTGTTCCTAATCATTTACAAAGCAAGTTTGAGAAGAAAACTGTTAGATGTATCTTTGTGGGATACGATAGCCAGAGAAAGGGATGGAAATGTTGCGATCCAACAAGTAGAAAATGCTACACTTCACAAGATGTAGTGTTCGATGAAGCATCTTCTTAGTGGTCTTCAAAGAATGATGTTTTGCCAGACTTCAGAGAATTTGGAGACAAGGTGCAACAAAAGATGGAGGAGCACACTATTCAACTCTAACTAATTTCGGATGAATCAAGAGATCCAGACAGCGATGATGTCGAACAAAGATCAACTCAGAATCCTTAGCAAACTGGCGTGTATCAACAATCAAATGAAGAAGGTGGGCCTAGTGAAATTGAGGAATCAACTCCACAATCTCAACTCCGAAGGTCAACAAGAATACGAAAGCCAAATCCCAAATACGTCAATGCAGCCATAGTTGAAGAAGCAACTATAATAGAACTTGAGACGTTCGAAGAAGCATCACAGAGTTCTAAGTGAATGACAGCTATGAAAGAAGAGATTGATGCACTTCAGCAAAATCAGACTTGGAATCTGGTGCCGAAGCCAATAGATGTGAAACCTATATCCTGCAAGTGGGTTTACAAGATAAAACGCCGTCCAGATGGGTTAATCGAGAGGTATAAGGCTCGATTGGTTGCTCGTAGTTTCTCTTAGCAATACAGACTAGACTATGATAAAACTTTTAGTCCTGTGGCAGAACTTACAACTGTACGAGTTCTACTCGCGCTTGCAGCGAACAAAGACTGGAGTTTATGGCAGATGGATGTGAAGAATGTTTTTCTTCATGGAGAGCTAGATCGAGAGATCTACATGATCCAACCAATGGGCTTTCAGAACCAAGATCAACCTGAATATGTGTGTAAGTTGCGGAAAGTACTCTACGGACTGAAACAAGCACCCAAGGCATGGTATGGTAAGATTGCTGAATTTTTAATACAAAGTAGTTATTCATTAACACCTGCAGATTCCAGTTTGTTTGTCAAAGCCAATAGAGAAAATCTAGCTATTGTGTTAGTGTATGTGGATGATTTAATCATAACTGGTGATGATGAATAGAAATTCGTCGGACGAAGGAGAATTTATCAATTCATTTCCAGATGAAGGAACTTAGAGAACTCAAGTACTTTTTGGGATTAGAGGTTGACCGTACAAAAGTAGGGTTGTTTCTCGGTCAACAAAAGTATGCAAGAGACCTGTTGGAGAGATTTGGGATGCTTGATTGCAAACTTATTTCAACACCAATAGAAGTCAATGCTAAATTGTGTGCACATGAAGGCAAAGGGTTGGAGGATGAGACGATGTATCGACAACTTGTAGGTAGACTCATTTATTTAAATTTGACTCGCTAGATATTTCATTTCCAGTTGGTGTTGTAAGTCGATACATGTAGAATCCAAAGAAGTCCCATTTAAAAGCTGTTCGGCGAATACTGAGATATGTGAAGAGTACAATTGACTATGGTCTTTTATACAAGAAAGTGAAGCTGCAAGTTAGTTGATTACTGTGATGCTGACTATGCAGGAGATCATGACACTAGGAGATCATGACACTAGGAGGTCAACAACTGGGTATGTGTTTAAGCTTGGTTCCGGAACAATTTCTTGGTGTAGCAAGAGACAGCCGATGGTATCATTATCAACCACTGAAGCTGAGTATCGAGCAACAGCAATGGCAGGCCAAGAGAGTACATGGTTAATACAACTGATGAATAATCTACACCAGTTAGTAGATTATCCAATTCCACTGTACTGTGACAACCAGTCGGCAATTCATTTGGCAGAAAATCTAGTCTTTCATGCAAGAACTAAGCATGTTGAAGTGCACTACCATTTTATTAGAGAAAATATTTTGCAAGAAGAGATTGAGATGAGACAAATTAAAACAGATGATCAAGTTGCAGACTTGTTCACAAAACGTTTGATCACTAGTAAGTTTGAATTGTTTCGTCGACAGCTCGGCGTAGTGCAGAGAATGGGAACTGACATTAAGGGGGAGTGTTGAAGATCAATGTCATCAATTAAATTATTAGGTTATGTGTATTGCAATTTGTGTGGATTCAAATTAATTAGATTTTTATAATTTGTGTAGATTCAAATTAATTAAGTTTTTATAATTTGTGTGGTAGAAAATTAATTAGTTTAATTAAATGTGTGGTGTGTATTTCATTTCTTTTTTTATAAATATCCAAGTCCCTAACCTTGTAAATCATCAAAAAGTGAAGAAAAAAAATAATACTAGTAGTCTTATATATAAAGTGTAATCTTGTTAGTTTTGAATGTTTGTGAAAATTGAGAGTTTTCTTTGTAATATCTCAAAGTTTAATAAAGTATTTGTTGTGTTTTCAATTTTAGAGTGAATTTATTTTTCGAAAAATAAAATTTAAAATCATATATATTCTAAATTTTTCTCAACATGTAACTTTAAATGGTGAGAAAATTCAAGATAACTAATAGCCAGGACAATGAAATTTTGGTTGAAATTAGAATTGGATTTTTTTTTCTTTAAAATAAAATTATAGTAATTGCAAGTTTTCACAATCATCTACTAAGATATAACGATCATTGTTTGATATTATAATACTACAAATTTCAAGAACAATGAATGAACAGAAGTTTTGATCTCTCTTAATAATATTAAAAAGTGAAGAAGATAAAATGTATGAATGAGAACAAATGATTATACAATTGGAGGAGACCTATTTATAATTGATAAAAAGTTACATTTTGATAATATATGGTTGTCTGAAAAGTAAAAAGATAAGTGTATGAATGAGAATGAATCATTATGCAAGGATAAACCTATTTGTGATTAATGAAAAGTTATATTTGACAAAATAGAAAAGTAAGAAATTAAGAGATAAGTAGTCGAATGTAATCATAGGAGATCTATTTATAATTTATTAAAAACTAATCTAATAATGCACAGTGGTTCTGAAAAATGGACTCGAAACTTTTGGTCTAAACCTAATAGGATGCAGGTCCTATCTTTTCAAAGATTATTAATATCCCATGAAACCCAAACTTAATAATAACATTTAGGACAATAGAAAGTAATCTAAAGTCTTTTTAATTTTTAATGTGGGATAGATGCATTTTTGTTTTCCCACAATTTTTCAATTCACAATTTACACTATTTTAAATGGCTTATGTTTAATATTAATTTTTTATTCACCTAAAATTAATTTTGAACAATTAAATATATTATAAAAATCTAACCCTGATATAGATTATGTTAAGCCAAATATTCCCATAATCATTAAATGATGCCTACTTAAAATAATTGATCTAGATTCTTGACAAAAATATCATAATTCGTTTCAAGTATAAAAATAAAGTATTAAGCCTGGATGATCCAACTGTAAAGTCCTCACTTTTATTGCTGCCACACTTATAAATTAACAACAATCACACTCACAAAAGGAGAACAAAGATAATGAAAAACATTTATTAGAGGCGGGAACAGCTTTTGTTCTGGATCAGAAGAGAAGAACTGAATCGAAGCTGAGACGCGACCAGATCAAACTCCAAGAAATTCTCCTCCAATTGATGTGCTCCAATCACGATTGAGGTACTTGGATTTGAACCACCATCGACAAATCCAAGACACGTTGTTTTCTGATCAATCTCAACCATTGAGTTGGCTCCTTTTATCCTCCAGTACACATCATTACCTGGCAAAACTAAATCAATGTCTGGCACTGAAGGCCCTGACGGGGTCTTGGAAATAGAGTCTGAGCTGAAACAGGCCCTGAATGGTGGAACAGCCGCTACGCTTTTAATCTTCATGTTGGCTGCTGCCTTTACGAAAGCCCTGGTAAAGGGCTTGTAGATGGAATTATGCAGAGCGGTATAGTTCTGTAAAGTACTGATTTTCGTTCCCCCGACTCCGTCTTTGTCGATGGAAAAGTAGGAATTCTTGACAGAGAGTGGTGCTCCATCAACCCTGATCGATTTCACGTCGATGAAGTACTCGTCCGACGGTTCGCCTGTTGTGAAAATGGGATAGGTACTTACAGGGTTGATGATCAGGGGCGTGGTCTTAAGAGATTTGGAGATATCTGATTTCGTATATGGGCTGGCCCCGACTGATAATTTTCCGATTCCTGAAGAGGGAAGGCAGAGGGAGAATTTATCAGGCAAGTTAAGCTTTCTTGCCACTTGTTTGTGCAAAGAGATTTCGGTCCTGGCGAGGCCTAACATGCCTGTAGTGCCACTTGCCAGGCCCTCCAGGTAATCCTTGTCCATGCAAGAGAAGGAAAACTCGGGCACCGCCAGGCGATCTTTCGTGTAAAATGTATCCTCCGCGAAGCCTTGTGAAACGAGTATGTTTAGGAAAGGATTATAAGGGGAGGCGCCACATGTGTCATTGGTGCAGCCGGGGCTTGGGGGCAAATTGCATCCAACGCAGCCGATCCCCTTGGCGACCTCACATTTGGTTGAGCCACAGAGGATTGGAGCGTAAGTGTTGGATTTGTAGTCGTTGCAAGCAAACCACAAGAACGGGCCTCCAAGGTCGATGACCGCGTTTATGGTGGCTCGTTTGTTGCCCATCTGAAAGGTGGTGTAGAATTGAGATGTCTTGGCATCTTTCAGAATGGGAAGTGTTGGACCATTATGGGCATGGGTAGCACAAATGAGGATGGCAAGTAACAAAAGGGAGGAATGGAAAGAAGCCATAATTGGTATAATACGCGATATACAAGTGAATTGCTTGATGTTTGAAATGAGATGGCAGGATGAGTATTTATGGACCTCCAAGAATGGCATTGCAGCAATTTTTGGTTTGTCAAAGTTGGTGTTCATGAATGGCTGCTGAGTGCAGCATTTAATAAGTGAGAATCCATCAAAGGTAGTTGTCTGCCTTTTTGTCAGTAGCCATGGGGTTTTGCGGAGATGGATTATTCCTTTTACGGGTGTAAAGATTAGATCATTATGTACTATGGAGCCATTTCTTGATGTTTTATGCTTTTTATAATAGGTAATCACATAATGGTGCCATTTCTTAATGTTTAATAGTTTTTATAAATGATAATCACCCCTATCCCTCTGCAACATGATGCAAAATGATGATATTGTTAGCCAAAAATAGGATCGTTCAATTATAAAAATTAATTTTTTATGATTCAAATGTCCCGTCATAAGATCTTTGATCATAATGCATATTTAATCGAAACTGATTAATTGGTTAAGAAAAAGTTTAGAAAAATTACTTCTATAATGATTTTTACAATAATCTTTCGTTGAAATTGAATGGTGCCACCTTCAAACCTCCAAAACTTTTCTGGTGTTCTCTCAAAAACTTTAAAACTGCACTCTTTTTTCTGTGTGTGGGACAACGATGAAACTTGAATATAAACCAATTCAGGAATCCTAGAGAAAATATAATTCTTATCTGATAAGAATTCAGAAATATTATCTGATAAGATCTTTTCCTATCCCAGATTTATGCAGTTTTAATAAATTACAACTCTTGTAATTTAACCAGTTCTTATACTGGAGCCACCAAAGGGACCTGGTCGGACCCAATTAGACTAACCTCTAATAAATTAATTTTGACCCAGTCAACTCATGACTGATTAAAATAATTTATTAATCTTGTTTCATTCCACTAAAGAAAAAAAACTGCACTCTTAATCCAATTGAAATTGCTGAAGCTAATAATTAATTATATAAATTCTCGAATTTATCAATCTTACATGTTACCCCCGTCGATCAACTGGAATAATTGAAATAGGATAAATTGACCAAAATGCCCATTTTCCAATATTCATAAATGCACAACTCTCAACTTCTATCTGACAGTCCCATGTGATCATATCACACTATTAATTCAATAATCAATGTTGAATTACTGACCTCAGATTTTACTGTCTATAAGAAGAACTCGTGAGATCATGATCATACCTATTAAATAGGTGACGGACTCCATATTACGAATATATGTTCTCCTTTATTTTACTTTAATTTCCAAAATACCGAGATATTGATCATCAATCTGATCTCACTCATTGGTACTTTCATTACTCGCTCAGGATTAAGGTGTTACGTACGACAATTAAATAAAATTAAATCTGTGCGGTCAAATTATAATTTTAATTTCACGTGGTCCAATCCAATACATTAAAATGTATTTTTAATTTTATTACCAAGTTAAAGATAGACTTGTATAAAATTAAAACGATCTTGTCAAAATAAATTGTCCGCATTTATTTATCGATCGCGGATAATAATTTTTTGGATTGAATTATAAATTGAATCTTTTTATATTTAACGACTTAAACACACTCAATTTATAATATCAAAACACTCCATGGACAAATGCAAGCTCAAAATAATTTATAAATAAATCAAAACAAAAATTTTATTTCAAAATGTCATATTACATAATAATTTACTCAATGGGCATAATACTATCCAACAATCTTCCACTTGCGCTAGAGTAAATGAAACATGTCTAGTATGCCCATACATTCAATATGCCCCTCAAAACTCTTAACTGATAAGCTCTTAGTAAAGGGATCAGCAAGATTTTCTGCAGATGTAATCTTGCACACTGTCACATCTCCTCGTTGAACAATATCCCTAATAAGGTGATACTTTCGTTCAATGTATTCTCCACATTGATGGTTTTTGGGCTCTTTTGCATTTGCCACTGCTCCACTGTTGTCACAGTGTAAAGTTATGGCTTGTGATGCAGAAGGAACTACCTCAAGGCTTAGCAGAAACTTCCTCAACCACACGGCTTCTTTAGCTGCTTTACAAGCCACCACGTATTCCGCCTTCATTGTGGAATCAGCAATACAAGATTGCTTGATACTCCTCCAAACAACGGCACCACCACCCAATGTGAACACTGACCCTGATATAGACTTACGAGAATCCCTATCAGCCTAAAAATCAGAATCAGTATAGCACACTGGCACCAATTTTGGAGCTGAATAAACTAGCATATATCCTCTAGTTCTTCGAAGATACTTGAGTATATGCTTTACAGCAGTCCAGTGCTCCGGCCCCGAGTTTGATTGATATCTACTGATAATCCCAACAGCATAACAGATATCTGGTCGGGTACACAACATAGCATACATAAGGTTTCTTACAGTCGAGGCATAAGGAACCTTCTTCATGTATTCCACTTCACTAGGAGTCTTAGGACAGTGCTCCCGTGACAAGTGAATTCCATGTCTGAAAGGTGCTTAGCCTTTCTTGGAATTTTGCATAACAAACCTCACCAGTATCTTGTCAATATATGAAGCTTGTGATAGAGCAATCTGTTTGTTCTTCCTATCCCGAAGGATATGGATTCCTAGAACATAGTTTGCTTCTCCCAAGTCCTTCATATCAAAATGTTGTGCCAACCAGTATTTTGCTGATGTCAACACTCCTACATCATTTCCAATAAGTAGGATGTCATCCACATACAGCACGAGAAAAGTCACCTTGTCGTTTATAATTTTTATATAAACACAAGGCTCATCAGGGTTCTGATCAAAACCATAACTCTTTATAGCTTGATCAAACTTGATATTCCAATATCTAGACGCATGTTTAAGTCCATAAATGGACCTATTCAGTTTGTATATTTTATGCTCTTGACTCTTTTGGATAAAATCATCTGGTTGCATCATATAAATGTTCTCGTCAAGATTTCCATTAAGGAAAGCTGTCTTGACATCCATTTGCCACACCTCATAATCAAAATGAGCTGCAATGGATAAGAGAATCCGAATAGACTTTAGCACGGCCACAGGTGAGAAGGTTTCTTTGTAGTCGATTCCTTCTCGCTGGGTAAAACCCTTAGCGACCTATCTAGCTTTAAAGGTCTCTATCTTTCCGTCTACTCCTCTATCTCTTGTAGATCCATTTACACCCTATAAGTTTTACCCCATTAGGCATATCTACAAGATCCCAGACAGAGTTAGTGTACATGGATTTCATTTTTGAATCCATAGCACTCCTCCAATGATCAGCGTCTACGTCCTCCATAGCTTCTCTATACGAGGTGGGATCCTCCTCTTGTTCAGTGGAGACTGCCTCGAAAGACTCTCCATAGAGCAAGTATCTAGAAGGTGGTTAAACGACTCTCCCACTACATCGAAGCGGTGGAGGCTCTTGGATAACTAGAATCGATTGTTGTTCTCCCACTATCTCTTGTGCCTCATGTCCCTCATTCTCAATTTCAGTACCTGGAGGTGACCGAACAATAGGGACATGATCTCCTCCCATCTTAGATACTGGTGAACTAATGGGCACAGTAGATGGAACCTCCATATGTCTTCCACTGAGTCCAGAAACTGACGGTAGTAGAAACATGAATTCAAACTAAGTATGTTCAATGCAGATTTCTGGAATGGATGATCTAGGAATAATTTCCTTCATCTCTTCCAAAAGAACCTTACTCTTGGATTCATGTTCTTCTATACATCTGTCCTCTAAGAATGTTGCATTTGTACTCACAAATACCTTCTTGTCCTGAGGACTATAGAAGTAATATCTTCTTGTTCCCTTAGGATATCCTACAAAGATGCATACCTCTGATCTTGATTCCATCTTTTCCATCTTACCCTTAAGCACATGTGCAGGACATTCCCATACCCGGATACGTCTTAGATTGGGCTTACGCCTATTCCACAACTCTAGGGGTGTCTTAGGGACAGACTTAGAAGGAACTATATTCAATAAGAAGTATATCGCAGTCTGTATAGCATATCCCCAAAAGGATGTAGAGAGAGTGGAGAAGCCAAGCATGCATCTGACCATGTCTAACAAGGTCCTGTTTCTCCTCTCTGAGACACTATTCTGCTGGGAAGTACCTGGTGCGCTCAGCTGGGATACAATCCCATTTTCTAACAAGTATGTTCTAAAGTCGTTAAATAGATACTCTCCACCTTGATCTGATCGAAGTGTTTTAATGCTCTTACCTAATTGCTTCTCCGCTTCATTTCTGAATTCCTTGAACTTTTCAAGGGCCTCAGATTTGTGAGCCATTAGGTAAACATAACCGTATCGAGAGTAATCATCAGTGAAGGTGATGAAATACTCATATCCACCTCTAGCTTGGACATTAATTGGTCCACATACGTCAGAATGCACTAATTCCAAGACTTCTTTCGCCCTAAGTCCCTTAGAAATAAAGGGCCTCTTAGTCATTTTACCTTTCAAACAAGACTCACATACAGACAGGGATTCCACTTTTAAATCACTTAAAAGGCCATCCCTTACTAGCCTCTGAATCCTATTTAGGTTAATATGACCAAGTCTTAGATGCCATAAAAAAATCTCATTAGTTGGAGACAACTTGATACGCTTGTTAGATGTAGCATGATACAATAAGTTGTCGGTAGGTTTTAAGACATACAAATTATTATTCAAATATCTTTTACAGATAAGGGCTTTGTTCAAGAAAATATCAACCGTCATTGATGAAAAATGGACATAATATCCTTGTCTAAACAATAAAGCAACAGAAATCAAATTTCTAGTAATATTTAGGACATAATAACAATTTCTTAAAACCAAATGTTTATTATCTCTAAAATAAAGATAAACAATTCCAACAGTTCTTGCAGACACCACTGCTCCTATGCCAACCCTGAGAGTATGTTCCCCTTCATTGAGCTCCCTGGTTACTTGGAACCCCTGCAATTTATTGCAAATATGATTAGTGGCTCCAGAATCTACTATCCAAGTATCAGTAGAATCAACCAGTAAACATAACTCAATAAAGGATAACTCACCATTACCTTGTTTTTTCGAAGCTAGGTATTCTGGGCAGTTCCTCTTCCCATGACCCTTCTGTCCACAATAAAAGTACTTCCCCTTGGGCTTGCCATCCGACTTAGCCTTCTTCGCCTGTTGCTGTGGACCCTTCTTGTTGGATTTCTTCCTCTTATTACCTCCTTTGCCTTTCTGCTTGGAAAAGGATAGTCCAGTAGAAGTAACAACAAGTGCATCACCACCTCTGGTCTTAAGAACATTTTCAGTATTTTGGAGCTCTTTCATCAACTCGGTCAGGGACATGTTCAACTTGTTCATGTTATAACTAACCTTGAACTGTGAGAACATCTCAGGAAGAGTCTCCAAAGCCATGTCAACCTATGTCTCCGATTTGATCTCAGCCCCTAAAACCTCAGCCACGTTAAATTGAGCGATCAATGCAAGCATGTGATCTCTCACGGGCGTCCCAAGTTTCATGCGCATGTTCATAATAGACCTAATAGCTGCCTGGCGGGCCTGGCGTCCTTGGTGCTCGAACATTTCCCGAAAGCTCTCCATGACATCACTAGTAGTTTCCATGTTCTAATGTTTCTGCTGCAACACATTTGAGATAGATCCCAAAATGTAGCAGCGGGTCATCTCATCAGAATGGATCCACTTGTCATAGGCTGCCTTTTGTTCAGCCGTAGACTCCATAGTAGGTATAGCGGGATAGGGTTCAGTTAGCACAAACTTATGCTTCTCTGCTGTGAGAACAATCATCAAATTACGTTTCCAATTAATATAATTTTCTCCACCCAGTTGATTTTTAGCTAAAATCATGGACAGTGAATTTCCAGACATTTTTCTGAAATAAAAATATTAAAATGAGCTATGCATGTAGCAAATAATCTTTATATATATAATGCAAAAATAAAAATAAAAATGCATGAGTAGACCCAAAACTACTGCTATATGGCGATTACCTAACACCCCAAAATCTTAAACATATCTCTCTTTAGGAGAAATAAATGTGATTTATGGGTAGGCTGGGACCCTCCCACTAAATTCAATATATCTAGCATCTCATGCAATATTAATTTAGTATTGCATAATTTCGGCCATCATTGACATCATTTGAATATTCTATAGGAAATCCCCATGATGTCTCTGATTTAAATGTATAATCCTATATTGATAATTTTTTAGTACCTAATAAATTAAGTTACATAAATTGGCACAAGGCATATACAATTCTTACTAACGGGCTAATAGGGGAGGCGATGGGCTCACTTAAATAGTGCACCCTCACTCACTCAATATTTTCAACCATTTGCGTTTTTATTCATTAATGATATCCTAACCAATTTTAACTCTTAAAATGGTTCAATCATTAATTATAATATTTAATTTTCTAATCTAATTAGAATTAGAAAAGAAAATAAATATTAAAAACATGCATGATAGTATAGTACCTAGAGCGGTGTATATTTGATCTACATGACATGTTACATGAATGACATTTAATTCATAAATAATTAAAGTAATATAAGCAATAATTAATAAACAAGAACAAATTTATGGCCCATTTTAGACATAAATTACAAATAAATTAAAGATCTAGTTGGAGCACAAGCCGGCCCAACTCTTCAATTTCCATTTGCAAGATCCAGCCCATTAATTGATCCAAATCAAAAATTCGACCCGAGCATAAGAAATCCAACCCATTTCTGATTTTCAATTTTTTTTTTCTGCTCTGAATCGGACCCCGATTTTCTTCAGCTGCCATAGCTGGATTCTCCAGCCACCACCGTCATCGGATTTCTCCAGCAGCCACCGTCGCCCACACTTTGGAGCCGAGGGCGAGGACGAGCAGCGACTAGCACCATCTCTTCCCGTCGCCTAAATCAGCAGCCAGCAACTCACCGTCGCAAAGGTGTAGCCGCCGTCGTCGCTTCCCGATCCAGGCGCTCCGTCGGCCGCCGTCGTCGACAGATGCAGCAACGGGCGGTGCTGCTTTGATGCTCACCACCTCCTCCACGTGAACCACGGCCAGAAACGACCGTCGTTGTTGCAGCGGTCAGCAGCCCAATTCTTCAATTGATTTTTCCTTAATTGCAGCCAAGTCCTCCGAATTTTGGAGAAGATGCAGTTAAGTCTTCTTCTTTTAATTACAAGAAAGTCCTTCGAATTTTCAGTTTTTACAACAAAAAAAATTCTAATTTTCTATTGCAATAAATCGAATCAAAAGGGAAATTATGGAATCGAAATCCACCCCCTTTATTACAAGACTCGAAAATACAATTATATCTCAAAAAAATTCGAAGGCCATAAATTGTTCAAAATTAAAACTCATTCAATCAAATAATTAAAATCATATAATTCTAGCACCGCTCAACTAACACATGCATAAACAAATTAATCAATTTGAAATACGCAAAATAATATCAAAACCCAGGCTCTGATACCATATGTTAGCCAAAAACAGGATTGTTCAATCATAAAAATTAATTTTCTATTATTCAAACGTCCCGCCATAGGATCTTTGATCATAATGCGTATTTAACCAAAACTGATTAATTGGTTAAGAAAAAGTTTAGAAAGATTACATCTATAATGATTTCTACAATAATCTTTCGTCGGAATTGAATGGTGCCACCCTCCAAACCTCCAAACCTTCTCTGGTGTTCTCTCAAAAACTTTAAAACTGCACTCTTTTTTTTGTGTGTGTGGGCACAACGATGAAAGTTGAATATAAACCAATTCGGAAATTCTGGAGAAAATATAATTCTTATCTGATAAAAATTCAGGAATCTTATCTGATAAGATCATTTCCTATCCCAAATTTATGCAGTTTTAATAAATTACAACTCTTGTAATTTAACCAGTTCTTATACTGGAGCCACCAAAGGGATCTGGTCGGACCCAATTAGACTAACCTCTAATAAATTAATTTTGACCCAGTCAACTCATGACTAGTCAAAATAATTTATTAATCTTATTCCATTTCACTAAAGAAACGAGACTGCACTCTTAATCCAATTGAAATTACTGAAGCTAATAATCAATTATATAAATCCTCTAATTTATCGATCTTACATGTTACCCCCGTCGATCAACTGGAATAATTGGAATAGGGTAAATTGACCAAAATGCCCTTTTTTCCAATATTCATAAATGATCAACTCTCAACTTCTATCTGACAATCCCATGTGATCACATCACACTATTAATTCAATAATCAATATTGAATTACTGAACTCAGATTTTACTGTCTATAAGAAGAACTCGTGAGATCATGATCATACCTATTAAATAGGTGACGGACTCCATATTACGAATATATGTTCTCCGTTATTTCACTTTAATTCCAAAATATCGAAATATTGACTATCAATCTGATCTCACTTATTGGTACTTCAAGGAACTTCAAGTTAGTAATCGAAGTTCATTATTCGCTCAGGATTAAGGTGTCACGTATGACAATCAAGTGAAATTAAATTTATGTGGTTAAATTATAATTTTAATTTCACGTGGTCTAATCCAATATATTAAAATGTATTTTCAATTTTATTACCAAATCAAATATAGACTTCTATAAAATTGAAACGATCTTGTCAAAATAAATTGTTCGCATTTATTTATCGATCGTGGATAATAATTCTTTGGATTGAATTATAAATTGAATCTTTTTGTATTTAACGACTTAAACACTCAATTTATAATATCAAAATACTCCATGGACAAATGCAAGTTCAAAATAATTTATAAATAAATCAAAACAAATATTTTATTTCAAAATATCATATTATATAATAATTTACTCAAGGGCATAGATATCTCCCTATTTTTTTTATTTCAAGAACTTATAATATATCTCCTTTTAATCCTGTGTATAAAATATCCCATTGCTATTGCTACCTGGTGCTTAATATCATCTTAACTCAGCTTGGCAAACATAATTTGTCTTAGTCCTCGTGTTTGAGCTTCATTTGCACACCCCTTTAATCATTTGAAAGAAATTTCACAGTAATACTGTTCGGGATATATGGAATTTTGCTTGTGGAAAACAAAGGCTGTTAAAAGAATCTATTTAGACTATACGCATCCCGGCATAAATTTCGAAGAGTAAAGGGCTTTACAGTTATTGAAGATAATAATCTCGAGAACAAAGCAAGAAAGAGGAAAAATGAAATAAAGGAAAAAATGTTCTGATCATGGATGCGGCGGCTCAAGAATTTCTCGGGGTTTCCCCTGCTCCTGGTTGTCACATGCTAACAATTATATCTCATGATTAACAAATGAAGAATTTGTGGGTTCATAAAATAATGCTGCTAGACAACTGAAGTGAAGAATTTTTTGTAAGATGCCTTTATTTACCAACATCTGACTCACGAAATCTGGAAAAAACTTCCTGAAAATCTTTGGAATGTAGAATTATTTTATATGTCTACATCGCTTGTCAATCTCACCATAATTTCACATATAATTAACAACACTAGTAATTATCAGTAGAACAACGTTTAGGAAGAAATTCTGATATCATGTTCTTGGCATTGAACTTCATGCATGAAGAAGACTGGAAAAACTTAAGCACAGAGCGAACAAACAGACTGTACACCAATTTTCCTTCTCTTTGATCTTGGGAAAAGGTTGGAATCTCAAATTATTCCATAACCAATGAAAAACTCAGAAAAAAGTTTGTAAAGTAAGCTGTGAGGTCAGCTACTTGACAATTTCTAAAGAAGATCCAGCAGATTGTTAAGAAAAGAAACTGTAAAGCTTTCAATCTTATTGCCATCATGCAGATACAAGTCAAACAATGACACTTGGTTACACTAATTAATCAAAGGCAGACCACTGTTGTAATGCAACAACAAACATCATGAAAACGAAGTACAAAAACTACAACTAACATCTTCAAAACCAGTGATCTTAAAGGCGGGAGCAGCTTTTGTTCTGGACCAAAAGAGAAGAACTGAACTTAAGCTGGGAAGAAACCAGGTCAAACTCCAGGAAATTCTCCTCCAACTGATGCGCCCCTATCACGATAGAGGTCCTCGGCCTCGACCCTGCATCCACAAATGCAAGGCACATTGTTTTCTGATCAATCTCAACCATTGAATTGGCTCCATTGATCCTCCAGTAAATATCATTTCCAGGCAAAACAAGATCAATGGTGGGAACATCAGGCCCGGCCTGTGTCTTGGAAATCGAGTCTGAGCTGTAACAGGCCCTGAATGGTGGCACGGCTGCCACACTCCTGATCTTCATGTTGGCTGATGCTTTGTCGAAAGCCCGGGACAAAGGCTTGTAAATGGAAGTATGCAGAGCACTATAATTCTGTATAGTACTGATTTTCGTGCCCCCGACCCCATCTTTGTCGATGGAAAAATAAGAATCCCTGACAGACAGGGGTTCTCCGCCGACTCTTATAGATTTAACATCAATGAAGTACTCATCCGATGGGTCACCCACTGTGTAAGCAGGTGCAGTGCTGACGGGGTTTATGATCAGGGGTGTGGACTTGAGCAAGTTTGAGATGTCAGATTTTGCGGATGCCTGGCTTCCAATCGACAATTTCCCGAGTCCAGAAGATGGAGGACAGAGAGAGAATTTATCAGGCAAGTTCAACTTGTTCGCCACTTGTTTGTGCATGGAGATTTCAGTCCTGGCGAGGCCTAACATGCCTGTGGTGCCGCTTGCCAGGCCCTCCAGGTAATCATTTCCCATACAAGAGAAGATAAATTGGGGCACCTCCACATGATCTTTCGACGACAAAGTATCCTCTGCATAACCTTGGGAGACAAGCGCGCCCTGGAAGGGGTTGAAAGGAGAGGCGCCGCAGGTGTTGTTGGTGCAGCCGGGGCGGGCGGGTAGGTTACAACCCACACACCCAATTCCCTTGGCTACCTCACATTTGCCAGAATCACAGGGGATTGGGGCGTAAGTGTTTGAGGTGTAATCATCGCAAGCGAACCATAAGAATTGGGCCCCAAGATCGATGACCGTGTTCACAGTTGCTTGGTTGCTGCCCATCTGAAAGGTGGTGTAGAATTGAGATGTTTTGGCATCCTTCCTAATGGGAAGGATTAGGCCGTTTTGAGCATGGGCAGCACAAATGAGGATGGCAAGGAACAAAACTGAGGAATGGAAAGATGCCATAATTGGAATAATATGCAATATGCAAGTGAATTGCTTGATGATGAAATGAGATAGCAAGATGAGTATTTATGGTCTATGGACCTCCAAGAGTGGCAATGCAGCAATTTTTGGTTTGTCCAAGTTGGTGTTCATGAATGGCTGCTGAGTGCAGCATTTAATGACTGAGAATCCATCAAAAATAGTTGTCTCTTGCCATGCTGCTTTCTCCAGAAGGTTTACTCCTTGCAAAGGTTTTAAGGCTACTCGTTTTGGATATGGCGGCTCAACATTTTATCTGGAGGGTCCATCTTCCTTTGGACAAACACGGTCAAACTATTACATCTCATAATTTACTAATAAGTTCATAAGATCACCAATAATGTGTACTCTTGACTGGTCAACAAATATGAAGCACAGAACTTTCTGCAATTAGAAATATGCCTAATTTGTTTATTCAACTTTATTAGAAGACATGTAAATCTTCTTTTTGCTCTTCTACAGAACTACTTAACCCAATATTCAGTACTTTCTTCATGAATATTTATGGACATAAAATAGTGGCATTGTAGTAATTTTAAGTTAGTCAAAGTTGGTGTTCATTGGCTGCTGGGCATGGGCATCAAATTTAGTTGTCTGCTTTTTTGTATCTTGCCATGGGGTTTTATGGAGATGGTTTATTCCTTGCATCAGAGCTATGGGTGTTAGAATTAGATCACTATGGTGTAATTAGTAATCATGCTAGGGATTTTACCAACTATACAAAATACTTCACTTGCTAATATGAGCAAAATATATCTTCAAAAATTCACTTAAGTTTGATTTATCAAGGTGGATTCTTTTTTACTTTCAATAAAAATCCAATAAAAAAACTACAGATTTTAAATTTAATCTATTATTTTATCTCGTATTTCATTTCTGATGTGCATGACAAGTGTATATTGTTCATGTTAATATATATATTAAAAAAATTCTTATATTCAATATGTATTTATTATATAAAATATTTAATAAAATACTAAATTAAAATATAAGATTACAAGTGATCAGAAACTACCTATCCTAATAATGAGTATTGTTGAAGAGTGCATCCAGGTATTTATTTTATTGCACTCCATTTTCTTCCATTTGACTTGTACTCGTTCAGAGCATATTACTATATCCAGCACAATTATATCTTCATGAGTGGTTGAATTAAATTATTAATTCCAGACACCGACATAAGAAATTGTAAGCAAAAGAACTATTTGAATGTCCGGTTGGCAGCTGATTACAGTACAACTTGAATTATTTAATCATTTATTTTGATATTAATATAATTTTTGATATTGCCAAGTATCAAATCACAACATTTATTAACAAATTATCTTCTTAAGAAATAAATTGAAATATTTAGCATTAATATTGTAAATTACACATCCATTTTCGCACGAAAGTACGTGATATATGAAAACAACTGATCTTGTATCCGTTATAGTAGTAGATAGTAAAATGTGAAACAAGAAATGTAAAGATTTGCCACAAAATAGAGATTCGAAATAGGTAATGCTGATACAACATGATCCACAATTTGAGACGAGTATTGTAATGACTAATTATCTTATATTTAACTATGATATAATATTTGAAGTATTATGATCATAATGCAAGATACTAATGTAAATTTTAAGAAGATAACGAGATTTAAGAGAAAAAAGTATGGTATTTGATTGATTTTCGGGTAGATAAGAGAAGCACATGGGACCAACAAATCAATAAAAAATGGTATATACTTGAAGTTTGACAAACTAAAATATGAAAAGTCATAATAAATTAGACTAAATACAACTAATACTTGAACTTGAAAAACTAATGAGACAGAATACGATTAATACTTGATGTTGAAAAACAAAGATATGAAAAGTCATAATAAATTAGACAGAATACAGTTAACACCTGAGTTTTTTTCAATCAATATGAGAAACCCCTTATTATTTCTCTTGATACAGAATATGACTAATAGCTAAAGTTAGAAAAATCAGTATGAAAACCCCATGTTCTTTCTTTTATTGGTCAATTATTATGAACATATTTCAAAAACTACGTATATCATTATTAGTTGAGTACCCAAAAGAATAATTTTAGATAGAAAAGTTATTGAATTGAATAATTTATTTAATGATCGATGAAATTGGCATATAATGCCCTTATACATGCATTAGTTAGATTAAGGGATGTTATAAATATGGCAAAGTAGTTTGGTACGTAAATGATTAGATAACAAAAATATTGTACTTTCTATAAATTTCACTAAAGTGTCATTTTATTTAAATCTTGGAAAAAGAAATAATTTATTTTTGACAAAAATCTCATAATGGTTTCCAAGTATACAAATAAAACTGGACGTTCTAATTATAAAGCTTTCACTTTTATTTCTGTTATTGACAAAAACCAAGTCAAACAAAAACATGTTTGATAGATACACTTACAAATTAACAACAATCACACTCATAATACGAGAACCAAGATAATGAAAAACACTAATTAGAGGCGGGAACAGCTCTTGTTCTGGATCAGAAGAGAAGAACTGAATCGAAGCTGGGACGAGACCAGATCAAACTCCAATAAATTCTCCTCCAATTGATGTGCTCCAATCACGATTGAGGTCCTTGGATTTGAACCACCGTCGACAAATCCAAGACACGTTGTTTTCTGATCAATCTCAACCATTGAGTTGGCTCCTTTTATCCTCCAGTATACATCATTACCTGGCAAAACCAAATCAATGTCTGGCACTGAAGGCCCTGACGGGGTCTTGGAAATTGAGTCTGAGCTGAAACAGGCCTGAATGGTGGAACAGCCGCTATGCTTTTAATCTTCATGTTGGCTGCTGCCTTCACGAAAGCCCTGGTAAAGGGCTTGTAGATGGAATTATGCAGAGCTGTAAAGTTCTGTATAGTACTGATTTTCGTTCCCCCAACTCCGTTTTTGTCGATGGCAAAGTAGGAATTCTTGACAGAGAGTGGTGCTCCATCAACCCTGATCGATTTCACGTCGATGAAGTACTCGTCCGACGGTTCGCCTGTTGTGAAAATGGGATAGGTACTTACAGGGTTGATGATCAGGGGCGTGGTCTTAAGAGATTTGGAGATATCTGATTTCGTATATGGGCTGGCCCCGACTGATAATTTTCCGATTCCTGAAGAGGGAAGGCAGAGGGAGAATTTATCAGGCAAGCTAAGCTTTCTTGCCACTTGTTTGTGCAAAGAGATTTCGGTCCTGGCGAGGCCTAACATGCCTGTAGTGCCACTTGCCAGGCCCTCCAGGTAATCCTTGTCCATGCAAGAGAAGGAAAACTCGGGCACCGCCAGGCGATCTTTCGTGTAAAATGTATCCTCCGCGAAGCCTTGTGAAACGAGTATGTTTAGGAAAGGATTATAAGGGGAGGCGCCACAGGTGTCATTGGTGCAGCCGGGGCGTGGGGGCAAATTGCATCCAACGCAGCCGATCCCCTTGGCGACCTCACATTTGGTTGAGCCACAGGGGATTGGAGCGTAAGTGTTGGATGTGTAGTCGTTGCAAGCAAACCACAAGAACGGGCCACCAAGGTCGATGACAGTGTTTATGGTGGCTCGGTTGCTGCCCATCTGTATAGTGGTGTAGAATTGTGAAGTTTTTGCGTCTTTCATAATGGGAAGTGTTGGGCCATTTTGAGCATTTGTAGCAGAAACGAGGATGGCAAGGAAGAAGAGAAGAGAATACAGGAAAGA
This sequence comes from Paulownia fortunei, assembly GCA_019321725.1. NCBI lineage: Eukaryota > Viridiplantae > Streptophyta > Magnoliopsida > Lamiales > Paulowniaceae > Paulownia > Paulownia fortunei. Next base: position 2,296,742 of record CM033123.1, on the reverse strand, counting down.
AGCCATTGCCAATGAAACAGGATTCAAATGCAAATGCAAATGCAAATGAAGTGATTTTTGATCAAGTGAGATTGCAGGATGTGTATTTATGGACATCTAAAAATGGCATGACAGCTAATTTAGATTAGTCAATGTTTTGGAAAGGTTGAATTGCTGCTGGCTGAGAACAGCAATTTGTGAATGAGAATACATTTAAGTTGTTTTTAATCTATGGATAATTGGATATGGTTTATTCCTTTCATCAGCATAAGGATTAGATTGTTCTTGTCAATGCTATATCCATATCCAGTGCATATATATATATATATATATATATATATTAAGTGAATGTATTTTTTATTAAGTATTTTATTTTTTATAAAATAAAATACTTGATATTGAATTCCTGAAATAAAATTTAAATTGAGAATCGCCGGCTTTCATTTCCTTTTTGAACCACCTATATACAGGTCAACTGAAGAATGAAATATTAAATTGAGAAATTGCTGCCACTTGAATTCCAGTTTTTGTCAACGATTAAGATAGATTTGAATGGTCAACTTATTCTACGTTCCAGATTTGTGAATCGATGCCAAGGAATTGTTCAAGATCTGGTATGATTTTCTTTAATTACACTATATCTATATTTTATTTTTTGAAAAACTTATATAGTTCTCCATCTTCCACTTCGTAAATTTAATAAAAACATTTCATTGATCATCTTGAGGCCGTACAATAGCATAGCCGTACAACACACACACACACACACATATATATATATATATATATATATGTATACATAATTCTTAGAATGATAGGATCACGACAGCTTTATTTGTCCTTTTCTTTAATTTTCAATTTTATCCATTTTTAAGGTGAAATTGTCAAATTTGAAAAAAAAAAAACACAAAAGTGATAAAATGATAGGCAAAACTATTAAACTTTGATTGAAAAAAATAACTTGTGTATTTTACAATAAAATACATGTGATCATTTTAATATTCTATTAAACTATTAAACCTTTTATTCATCTTATAATTTCCCAAATATTAGATCATTTTAAATCTTCTAAAAACCAATACACCTCTCTTTCTACTTGCAAAATCACAATTTACGTACATTGTGTAGGATCAGTTCTAATCCATACATAGCAAAATTGAAAAATCTTGAAACTATATAAATAAGCATTGTTTCGTGAATATACGTTAATAGTTTTATTAAAATAATAGTCTTATGCTAAAGGGTCCAAGATTTTACTTAGATAATTTAATTTAATTTAAAACTTGAGTTCAAATTCAAGTAAACAAACAAAATAGCTTTACAGATTTATTATTTGTTTAGTTCCGTTGTCACAACACTTATATTAATGCTAATATTTTTTATAAAAAATAGTTTTCTCTTAGCTTGGCATGGAAGTCATCGCTTGGATCCTATATTGCAATTAGAATAATTAATTTATTTTAAAAAAATTTATAAGATTTTATATTTTGTAAGATGTTAAATTTTATTTTAAAAATAAGTTGTTGAAATATTTTGATGAAATAAAATTATAGAACTTTTAAAATATTAATAATCACAAATTTATAATTAAAATTATCAATATTAAAAAAATTATTAAAATATTAAAAATACGTTATAATTTTATATATTTTTGAAAAACAGCTTTTAAGGTCTTAATATCTTATTTTGAAAGTTTATAAAAAAAAATTAAAAAATTTACTAAATATTTTAAGAAAAATTTACAAGTAATGAGATCCACGAATACTAAACTTGTTAATTTCCTTTGGAAACTGGCTCCACGACACGAATATCTGTCACTGCTCCACGGCACGAGTCTCTGTCACCATTTTGGTGCCATGGCGTGTTAGGCTCAGTTTTGTTTGGAGGTGCGGCGCCCTATACAGCGTTGGGGCGCGATGAACTTAGATTTTCTCTTTTTGTTGGGCATATAAGAGCTTAGAACCTTAATCAAATCATTAGTCTAAACTCATATTATAATTGTAAAATACATATATATATATATATATGTATGAATAATTAAAAAATATTTTTATTTTTAATATATCTTTTAAACTGTTGAATAATAATTCATATTTTTGAGGTAAAATATTTAGTACATGTATTACATTTATTCGTATAGGACTTGATGAATAATATTTTATTATAATAGATATTTATAATATTTAAATATAATTTAAAATTTAATTAAAATTTATTTATAAATATTAATGGAATATCATATAAATAAATAAAAAGTTCTAACAATTTATGAATATATAATTATTATTAAATAATTATTTTTAAGTTATATTAAATTATAAATTAAATAACAATAAATACTTATAAAATATTTTTTACATAATTTAAAAATAAGTACAAATACAATTCATATAAAAATAATATTAAAATAAACTGCATTTTTATTTTTGAACAATTCTTTTACATTCTTATTTTATTCATAATCTACAAATTAGTATATTAATTAATTTTATATTTTTTATTAATTTTTTCGTCATAATTTTTAACAAAAATATATTATATACTCTGTACATAATACATACTAATTTTTTATATCCCTGTATTTCACTAACTACCGTAAACATATACCAAATATATTAAATATCATCATTCTATTCCAATAAAATATTCAAATTGGAAAATAATGAAACACAAACCTTCAAGGTATCCTAGTGCCAAAAGTGAATTCCATGTAGACACCCTCATTAAATTTCTTTTTACCAACAAACTAATTAAAAGAACTTTAATCAATTAATGTTAATGGATTATAGAACCCATTACCTCGTTTAAACAGCTCAATTTGTTTAGATACGTTGGTACTTAAATTTAAAATTGAAATAAATATTATTTACCTTGTATATACATTTTAATATTTAATCCAGTTATTTTAACACAAATGATAATCCATTGAATTATTTTAATACAAATAAGTATATTAATGAACATTGACACCACGATATTTGATCCCAATTGATTGGACCTAAATAATCGAAATGAGTTGTTTATGAATCGGCTAAACTAAATTAGGTCATTTTGGCCTAAATTTGGATATGATGTGTTTTAAAATATTAATTGAGAGTCTTTTTATATATAATTATTGAAAATATAATATTTTAAAAAATTTGATATTCTAGTCTAATAAGAAAAAAATTATGTTATATAAAATAACTATATTCTCTTTAAATTATAAATGATGTACGTTTAATTTATATTTAAATTACTCAAAATTACAATGATATTTTAATATTAGAACATAGATTCACGGTAAAAATTACGTGTAAAAGATATTATTAACTGTTGTTATTTTTCAAAAAAGATTTCAACAAACATACGCACTATATGTTAAATTAATTATTAGAAGAGAAAAACGTTATATACTAAATAATTATTTGATTTCCAATTTAAAGTGGCCTCCAAAATACCCTGCGCACAACACCACCAACACTCAACTGCGAATTTCACCTCTCTCACTCTCTCTCGACCCGCCGGCCGTCCTATCAGGAAGGAAAACCAGATATCTTTTACTTCATTTGCAGTTCCCATTGATTCCTTCGGTTCCAGGGTTTGTGTTCCGTAATTAATTTTACCTTTTGCTGTTCACTATTTTGACTAATCATTGCTGTAATGATTGGAATCATCAGAATCTTGAAACTCTGGGAAAACCCCATGTTTTCATTCTGCTTCTTAAATGGGTTATTCTGTATTTATTTATTTATTGTTTAGGGACAATCTTGATTAACTCTAGAAATAAAATGATGGGTTCTCTTTGTTGTTTTCAAGAAAGTGAAGAATCGTTTGAATGCTTCCTTTAAAATCCACATAATTGTTTTCTCGGTGTAAGCCATTAATTGACGAAACTGTAACCTTGAAGTGATTGCGCTGATTGGTTTTTTTAATCTCCTCTCATTTGTTTTTCTTGTTCTGACCTTAAACTTGTGAACAAGAATCAGGTTCTTATCACATTACGCTTATCTATGATGTCTGATTATAAACTACAGTGCTTTTCTTTTTCTTTTTCTTTTTTGTATCTTTTTGTCACTATATATTCACAGTAATGTTACAAAACAGTGTTGCATTGCAAAGTTGTTGCCCAAAGTTCCAGTCTTTCGCCCCTTTTTTAGCGGCATTTTTTTGGTATTAATTGCATGGCCCTATATTAGATTGTCACTCCTTATATTGCATTGTATGTTATGCCTAATGTGGCCGTGCGCCTATGTTTTTAGAAATTTATTCTTGAACACCTCTAAAGTCTATCCTCCGGAAGATTGAGAAAGTTGTCAATGGATTTAAACTTACCTTAAACTGTTTTTAGTTTGGCATACATGGTTTTTGGATTGCTAAAATGTTAAAGGTTTTTTTTAATGTGACATAGTGTAAGCTAGATGTCAGTGTAGTATTGTGAAGGAAGAACTGTATGCTGTAGTTGTGCAAGTTCAGTTCCACTTGTTGTTTCTTGAAACTATATTGTATAATCAGCTTTGCTGGAAGGGCATTGAAAATTGATGGAATAACAATTTAACAGTTTATAATCTTAAATACATTTATTATGCACAGGGTTGTGGTTTGTGTGTAGCTTCGCTACCATCTTGAAAGAGAGAACGAAAAGAGCATACAAGTTTCCTCATTAGCAATGGATGCTGACATTAAGAACCGTTTGGCAGCATTGTTGAAAGTTATTCAAGCCACAAAAATTATCAAAGAGGACAACATTCCATGCCAAATTGAAGAGGTATTCAAGCCTGAGATTGTACTTATATTTTCTTCACAACTAATCTGATTTTTCTTGTACTATTCAGGGTCTTTACTTAGGCTCGCTCGGAGCTGCCAATAATAGGAGTGCTTTGAAAAGCTTAAATGTCACACACATATTGACGATTGCTAATACGCTGGCCCCTGCTCATCCTCATGATTTTATTTACAAAATTATTCAAGGCAGGATATACTGACCGGATTTTCTGTTTCACATTTTGCAGTTCAGTTTTATTTGTTGGTTTGATTATGTTGTGGAATCAATTTTGTCAACTTGGTAGTGCATAGTTGTGAATATGTGGTTTTGATTTTATAGCGGACAGAATTTTTGCTGCTATGACTTTCAATCCCACATTTGTCTCATTCATGTGATGCCACAATTGTGTGATCACTGAATTTCTTCTGAGGTTATTTTACTTTTCTTTGCTAGTGCCATATGAGATGTCTTTTTCTCTTATTACGGGAATGCTGTAACTTCCTGAAATGAGATCAACTAAATACTTAGCCTCTTTTGTATAAAGTTTTAACTAGGAGAGTGAATTTTAATTATGATGTTATCTGTGATTTGAAACAGTACCTGATAGAGAAGATGTAACTATATCTCAGTACTTCGACGAGTGCTTCGCATTTATAGAAGAAGCTAGGGCGACCGGAGGTGGTGTCTTGGTTCACTGCTTTGCTGGAAGATCCAGAAGGTTTTTTTTCCAATTTTTAGTCACAAAATGTTTGTCGATTTAGTGCCGATCATGGTTAAGTAATATTACTAAATGGGGATTTGGCTTTTTAACTGCAATTGCAAAAGTTCTTTCGTTACTCTGAATTAAAATTGAGAATCATAAAGTTATGGATGATTTTTTGTTTACCTTTACCCAACAGAGAAAAGTGAATTTCTAGATTATATTTATATTATGTATGAGTTACATTGATGCTGATGCTACTTTACGCTGTAACCATTGCTGTTAACTGACAGATGCCAAACTCTATTTACTATATTACCGTGCTTACTGTGGCAAATGCAGTTTTAAGTGTTTCACATGGTCACATGTACTTGGGAATTGCGCCAATGCTTTTGATCTGTATGAGCTGCTACACTTGTCCAAACCTGCTTGTTTTGTGCTTGCTGAGGCAGATCCTAGTTAAGATGGCAGTGTAAATTTTGAATTTTGAAATGAATTCATAATGTTTAATAACAGTCACAAAGGTACTTTGCAAAATCATTTCAGTGCTCTTTAATGGAAAATTAATTTGCTATCTTTTTTCTATCCGATGTCTCATCATATTTGATTTTTTTTTTTTGAAGTGTTGAACATTCTAAACAATTAAAGAAAAAAAGAAAGATGTGTAAATTGTGGATTTTCTCCAATAATGTTAGTGTCTTCTTTTTTTCCCCATCTAGACTGGAAAAGGTTCCAAGATCCAATGCCCCTCAACCACAATTTTTTTCATTAAAATTGTGATGAATTGCAGGAAGTCATTCTTCCTACCATTAAGGAAAAAAAATAAAATTCATGGCATCATCAACTAATAAGTTTGGAAGCAAATGGGTGATCCTTGATCCTTTAGGCTCTCCACAAAGCATCTGAATTCCTTTAAGAAATTGTAACTCGTAGCTTGTATCAACATCTAAAGTTCATATCAAACTTAAATTGTGAAAATTTATTAACTTCAAATCTGTTTCTACCTCTCAAATGAATTTTGAAGCTAATTGTTGACATTTTACTGGAAACACCATAAAATTGCGATATGGTGTAAGATTATAAGTATGTAACTTCACTTTAACATGCCTAAAATGGCTTGTTATGCCTTCTCAGTCTTACTTATTCACACTTTTTGTCGCCGCCTCATGAACATAATTCTTGGATCTTATTCTAACCAACAATGTTTAGCTAGTTCTTTTTAGCTTACATATGATCACTCATTGCGATGGGTTTTTTTTTACGGTTGGCAATTGCAGCCTTGATCAAGTTGTTAATCTGCCAACTTAACTGTCACCTTTTGACTTGTATGGTGATGCTTTTGTATTGCTTAAGAATGTGACAGTGTCTATCTTGTCACCAGATTTATGTAAAGTTGATGAGTAATTGAATAATTACCAGAAACAAGTTAAAATAAAAATGAGATACTAAAAAGAACATTATGTTGCTATTAGGCTTAACTTGTTCATTTCTTGGAGAAATATTATGTCCGTGACTTGAAATGCCTTACCCTTTCACTGTCATTTCTATATTGTTTGTTTTTTCTTGTGCTTGTTCTGAATTTGATTTATTGATGTACTATGCAGTGTGACTGTCGTTGTTGCTTATCTGATGTTTAAAAATGGCATGAGCTTATCTGAAGCTCTCGAATATGTGAAGACAAAAAGACCAGTCGCATCTCCTAACTCTGGCTTTTTGTTACGACTCCAGGAGTATGAGAGATCCCTTCGAGGTACTACTTTCCTTTTTTCTTTTTGAAGTGGAATAATTAATAATGTGCAGTGGATGTTGGAATCATGCTTCTGAGGAGCCCAAAATTTGTACTGATCAGTACCAATTTGCGACGATTAGTTAAAATGTCGTCGCTAAATTGTTTGGCGACGTCCTTATAGCAACGATGTTGGCGACTACCTTTTTTCATCGCTAATGTCTGTTAGCGATGATTTCTGCTTGGTTAGCGACAAAATGTTTCGTCCATAAAAAACAATTTTGTTGTAGTATGACAGAATTTTATTTTAAGAAGGAAAAACAAAAATGAAAAGAAAATGTAGCAATCTTTAACACTGTGCGACGACTAGGTAATGCTTGAAGGTGGACTGGGAAGAATTTTAACTCAAGTGATGTGAATCACGATGTTAAGTGTACTCTATGGATATGTCTACTTTTGCCAGCATTTTATGTAATGTAGATATGTTCTGCCTTCCATTCTACCGTGTTTTCATATTGGATTAACATATCCTCAATAGTGTCATTCTGCAATAGTTGGCTTCTCAATTTCATTTCGATCTCAGTAATCATTTTCGACTGATTCAGAATTTGATGGAAAATGTTTAGATGCAGGAAACCAACAGCGGAAGAGTGCATGAACCTGAGAACAGCAGCATTTCTCAATAGTTTTTGCTCAATCAGATGAGAAGATGGCCTTCAGCGGCTATGATATTGATATATACTGCGAAAGCATTCTTTGCACACTTCTGTGAATGCAGATTTCAAATTTGATAATATGTGAAAAATAATTTGGCCACAGAATCTAGCTATGGGCTATTGCAGTCTTATGGAGCACTCTTTTAACTCCATTTTAGAGTTTAATAATGAGTAGCAAGATACAGGCATCAAAATTTCTCAGAGGTGATGATTTCTGGGTTCTCTATGCATCAAAACTTTGGTGCTGGTTTCTGGTTGGAAGCCCTTTAGGTACATTTTTTTTTTCCTGTTTGGAGTCAATAATAATACATACAACCAGAACTAAGAAATAGTTCTGATGAGTTTTACATAGATTGTCATTGAACAAATTCTGCCTACCGATTACAAACCAGTTAAGCTAAATCAAAGCAAGCCCACTTTGGCATACCATAACAACTGTTGTCCGCTTGAATTTCGAATGAAAATTACTGTAATTACAAATTCATTGGCCCTCTTGTGAAAATATCTCAAATAAAAACCGGGGAGGCCTCTTCTACTGATCTATAGATGTTGATATTTGGTTTTCCCTGTAATGAATTTTAGTAAATAATAGTTTGTAAATTGAGTAGTACATAGATATGTTACGTTTGCAACGTATGTATGACAAAGATAGACACGTTAATTTGCATATTTTCGTGCAAGTCATGACTAGAACACTGGTTTTTGCATGTGGGATAAAGTTAAATACAGAGTTTATGCATAATCAATGATCCCAAAGATATATATATATAAAACATTGAGCGCATATGTTATTAGATATAATTGAGTAGTGTTGCCCAAAGCATCATGATTGATATTGAGGTACTAAATTTGGTTTATTTTACATTGCTTCATCCATGAGTTACATACTCACAACGTTCTAAGACAACAATTAACAGCTAATAAACTTCCACTGCATTTACCTTTTTCCTCACTTTTTTCTTTTTTTTGTTTTCTCTTTTGTCCTTTTCTTGGTGGGGTATATTGACCCGTCTGAATCACAAAATAAGACGATGAAAATGCATGATGCAGATTGAGTGGTATGTGTAGAGTGTTGAAAAAATCGAGCGTGGCATGCATGAGGAGCAGGTATTCTTCATGACAAAAGATAGATATTATATATACATGGAGAGTTACCCTTTCTTCTTAATTTTATCTCACGCGGAGAACGTAATTGTTCCAACTTCATAAACGTGAGGTACATAACATATATATATATATATATATGTGTGTGTGTGTGTGTGTGTGTGTGTGTGTGTGTGTGTGTGTGTGGTGTGTGTGTGTGTGTAACTCATATACACACACACAAGAGAGAGAGAGAGGGGAATGTAAAAGAGTAAAGTGTAAAACTATATAAATTAACCTCACGAGAGTGCAACACATTGCATTTAATGAGAACCCTAGTGCCAAAATTTAGAGATATCCCCCTACAAAACGTAGATATTCTAGCTGGTTTGCTGGTTTATAAATAGAGAGTAAAGGACATGTGAAATCAAACCAAGAAGCAACCAAAACTCCCTCCTTAAGCTCCATCGAGTTCTTGATCATGTCTCACATAGCAGTGGAGAGGAACAGAAGAAGACAGATGAATGAACACCTCAAGGTTTTACGTTCCTTGACTCCATGTTTCTACATAAAGCGGGTACATAAATTCCCCAACCCCCTCCCCCAAACCTCTATATTCTGCTCTAGAATACTTGGCATACTTAATTATGTATATGCGTGTGTATAAAATATGTGTGTATATATTAGATAATCAGAATTTTTTGTGAGTTTTCACAGCATATATAGTTAAGTTAGCCCTTTTGTGCAAACTGATCACTATCTCTTTCTATTCCCTATATTTGATTGTGAAGGGAGATCAAGCATCAATTATAGGTGGGGTGATTGAATTCATCAAGGAGTTGCACCAAGTTCTACAATCCTTGGAGGCCAAAAAAAGAAGGAAGAGCCTAAGCCCTAGCCCTGGACCTAGTCCAAGGCAATTTCAGCTAATTAGTCCTCAGCCAGACAGCCCCTTTGGGATGCATGACTGTAATTTCAAGGAACTTGGAGCATGCTGCAACTCTCCAGTTGCAGATGTTGAAGCAAAGATTTCCGGGTCAAACGTCCTCCTAAGGACTATATCCAGGCGCATTCCGGGTCAAATTGTGAGGATAATCAGTGTCTTGGAGAAACTTTCCTTCGAGATTCTTCACTTGAACATCAGTAGCATGGAAGACACTGTCCTATACTCCTTTGTCATCAAGGTAAATATATATGTGTGTGTGTGTGTGGTGATCATTTACCACTATGTAGTCATACAAATTTCAAATGCAACTCTTGATATTCTTATAGTAAGATGTATTCTTCAATTTTTTCTAACTAAGCATATATATATATATATATATATACATGACCCTAGTGAGTGAGTGTGTGTGTGTGTGTGTGTGTTGATGTAATTAGTTTTCTTGACAGCAGACTTAATTGCTAGATAGCACAATTAACTACAAACTAGTATTATTCAAGAATTGTACACTTGCAAAATGCAATATATTTTAATATGAAGATACATACATATATAGCTAAAAGTGATCGGTTGATTATCAATAACATGGATGGTCGTAATCTACAAATCTTTGATTACATATCACTAATTATTACACAGCACATACTTGTAACAATAATTTTTTCCGTCATTAATTCATGATCCATTTAGTTTTGTGTGTGTCTACGTATTAAGCACTTTGTTAACTTTTGTTTTTGTTTTTTGTAATCTTAAAACAGATAGGGCTGGAGTGCCAAGTGAGCGTGGAGGAACTTGCCCTTGAAGTTCAGCAAAGTTTCTGCTCAGAAGCAGCTTGTATCAAGGGACATATCGATATTTAGGACTGCTTTTGTAATACATGGAAAGTTTCTATGGAGGTCTAAAAATATATGTAACCCTAATACATCAGCTTGCTACAACAAATATTCCCTATTGAGGTTCTATTTAACTAATTGTCAGGATGGAAAAGCAAAACAAAAAATCCAAAATATATATATATATATATATCATCCCTTTCTTTTTATCATAGTTCTTTTCTTTCTCACTTTCGCCTCTTCTTTCTTGTACATGGGGGACTATATATGTGAAATAACTACTATATTTTGGTCCATTTATCAGAAAACTTTAATAGTGTAATAGTATTTGTCTTTACTACATTGGTTATTCTTTTCACTCAAAAAATCTTTTTATCCCCTAAATATGATCTTTATATCACTTACAGTTAAGTAAAACAACTTGAATCTAAAGCTATGACAAAGTTAGGTTTTCATGGACATAAAAAAGATTTTTTTTTTTTTTGGAAGTACATGAAAACTATGCAAGAAAGGTATAGTTACCATTGATGCACCACATACAAAAAAATCTAAGTGATTGAAATTGCATTTCACAGAAATTGGAAAAAAATCATTGTTGAGTGGATTGAAATTGCATTATTTTCTTGATTAACATGTTTAAATCTTCTTGCAACTCACATGCAAAGGAGAAGCACTCCACTTATTTCTTTTTCTTAATTGAACTTTACTTGTTCCATGTAAGTATGATGCTACTAAATTTACTATCTTTATTAGAAAAGCAACATTAGCTTCTTCCTATATTGCTTGCAATAAATTATTCTGCCCAAAACTGAAGTTGTTAAATTATGAAAATTGAGGCTCGCCCACGACTACTCTGTCCTGTTTTGAGCAATTATCAAGTCAACTAAACACAATATGGAGAACTTCTGATTTATAATTATCTCATTAAAATATATGAGAACACTATAAACTATTCATTCGAGGCCCAGTTTTACCAATTGTGGGCTGGTAGTGTGTCTGCTACAAAATACTTGGACAAAAGTTTAGACTTTGGGCCACACATATATTCAATAAAGTATTCTAACTGGAATGGGCCTGGTGATTTCGCTATTAGATGATCATATAAGAATCATGTTATTAATTAATATTTTTTTCTTAATAAAAATAAAAATAAAAATAAAAATAAAACCATATTGCCAACTCAAACAGCATGGACCTTCTACATAAAAATATTTTAGTAATGGCCCACAAGTTTATTCAATACAAGAAAACTTCATATGAATTCATCACATCCTCTCACTCGAGGATATTGCACATCAACATGATTGCTCAGTCACATGAAATTAGCAATGAGTTGTACTATTGGTCCTTGTCGATTTCTATACATTCATCACATGCAATGCTTTTAAATATTTTTTTTCATGAGATTCATCCTCGTTTCTTCATCTTATCCTCTCTATGTTCAATGAATTCAAATCCCATTTGAGATCACACTTTTTTTATTTTTTGTTTTAGGAGTGAAATCATGGTAATTCATTTTTGTTAAAGACAATTATGATAACCTAGCTATAAGGTTGATATTAATAAAAAGAAAAATTGCATGCAAACTCACCTCAATTTATTGAATTGATAAATTGGCTATGTTATGGAGAAGTTGAATCAAAAAACTTTTAAAGCACAGACTAAACAGATAATTTTTTTTAAATGAAAGACAAAGAAAGGGTGAATATCAAGCAATGCCCACGTGACTGTCAGAAATAACAATGTGGTGGATTCAAATTCAGATCGATTTCGAATGTGTTTGTATCGGGCAGTTTTTACTATTCAAAATAAATTAGAGCGAATTGTGGACTTTTATTTTTGTACCCATCCCAACTTAAACCACCCTATTTAATTTTTTTTAAATATATATATTTTTAGAAAATTTCAATGTATTAATCTTTTAAAATTTTTAAAATATTAAAATGAATTTAAATAATCTAGTTGATCTAATCCATCGGATCCGAATTCTAAAAATTCTTAACAGAGTTTTAAGTTTGACTAAATTCGTCCTAAACTCGTTGTCATATCTAGAGTTCTCTTTTGCTTCAAGATATCATAATTATTATTCACTTAGCGAGTGTGTCATCACATCTCGACAAAGTTATCATGCAGCAGACTAAACATTCTATTACTAAAAACTCGATCCACCGACTACTTCGAACTCGTAATCTCCTTTCGAAAGTTAACCTTGCCATATAACACGAGGTTTTGTTATGGTTGTGGAGGGTTAAAATGAATGGATTTCGACATGGCAAAAGGCTTCATTAGTCAAGCACGCTCTCTACATTGAGTTGCCTGCATTGGGAAGAAGGATTTGGTGAGTGTCCTTATCAAAAAACCTAATCTCAACAGGTTTTTGACTACAATGGAAATGGAGGAATAGAATAGGGAAATTGCCATCACTTTAGTGAAGAGGTGTCACATCCAGGCTGCTTAAATATATTGATCCTCAAAAATCCTTCTTACAGCAGATATCACTAAGAGCAGTGCAGTGCAAAATCTCTTGGCACCTTAATCTTTAGTGGGTGCTGAGTTATTCATTTTTAGGGTTCTTGTTTTTCTCATATCGTTCTGAAATTATTATGTTGGTCGATGAAGTTTTGAGCTGTTAGATCATACATGTCTTAAAATATCGACTGGGGAGTGTACGAATTTAAGGTAAATTTGCACAATTATATTGTTACAGTTACTGGTTGTTGTATCTATGAAAAGAGAAACTCTAGTTCAATTCTTTTGGTCGAATTCAACCATTTATATATTTGTATTTGTCTTACGATTAATTATTTTTATTAAAATACAAAAAAAAAATTACATTGTAAGTGTAAATTCACTTGCTCTATATTTGGCTTGCCCTTGAAAACAGTCAAAATGGTTTTCCGTATAATTCAAATATAATTCTACATCTTCTACCTACAATTATACACCAAAAACCCAAAAAAATAAAAAATAAAATAAGTATAAGGTACTCTCTATGATTGATCAGAACAAAACCTAAATAGAAATATAAAATTTGAATCACATGATTTTCCAATTGACATAGTGAAATCCACCCAAAAATCAGTAAAAAAATCTGATTCCACTGAACTCAAAGATTTTTGGGCCCAAAAAGTGTGACATAACTCCACCAATCTATATCAATTCAGACCCAGAAAGAGTAATTTCTGTGAGTGAGAGTCAAATATAAATGAGACCAAACGTGAAAACAACTACCCCCACCCCCCACCCAAACCCCACCCCAACCCATCCCCCATACAAAATTGTTAAAGAGAAAAGGACAGAAAAGGGATTTGAGTTTGACCATCAAACACACACACACACACACTATCAGTCGCCCTCTTCTTTTCCACATAAAACATGCAATTGCTTCTTTCAACTTTCAACACTGCTTCTCTTTCCCACTGACAAAAATGGCCTCAATTCATTTGGCACCATGCCCAGCACGTGACCTCATGCCCTTGTCATCACACCCTCTTTACACAGACATGCGTATATCATCATTTTTAGTATTTCATTCCACATATGCCCCTACTGTTTTTTTTTTTTCCCTCTTTTTTGACTTAGTTAAATCATGGATTCAACGAGTTAGAATTACTAGGGCATCCATGCTCTTTTTTGGAATTATGTACAAATTTGAACTGAAAATCTGTACTTGGTTCAAATTTGATATTGTACTTACACATGGGGTGTAAAAGAATTGAATTTCAAGTTTGATTGATTATTAATTGAATCGAAGTTAAATAAATTTTATTCGAGATAAATACGAATTAAGTTTAAATAATTTAATCATTTTATATATATTTTTTATTTATTTTTATTAATTAAGTCAAATTCGAATCGAGTTTAGATCTTATCGAATGAAAAAATATATTTAAACTTAATTTGTTATGTTACCGAATCGAAGTCAAACGAGATTTTAACGATCAATTTTGAATAAAGTATAAAATAATTTAATTTATTTTTCAGACATACTTGCAGATTTGAGTTCTAATATTTCTAAAGCAAGTTTGATTTTCATGTAATTTAGTGTAAACAATTTAAATTAAAACAAAAATTAACACAACTTTTTTAGATTGTTACTCATCATTTCTTCATTCGGCACGAAAGCCCAAATACCACAATATTCATTACATGAAACAAAAGTTTATGTCACAAGAATAGCATCAAATCAATATAATTCTTCAAAGGAGTACTTTTTTTTTTAAATATCTATAAATAATTGCCACAAACTTTAATAAGAAAAAAAGAATTACTCGATAATATCAAATAATTTTTTTTCCCTAGTGATAAAATAATGAGGGGATGAGTTGGGTGTGGGACCCACATCTGGAGCTGCAGAATGAGTTTCCGTCTCTTTAGAGGTGGGGGAAGAACGAATGCAATGCACTGTTTTTTTGTATAACTCACCCGTGACAGACGGACAATCCTTGCCGTTAGTTGCCCTCCGTCATCGTTTTCTCACTTTTTAAGGTTTTTCCATTCAAAATCCCATTTTTACCCTTGGCGATGCAGCTATTTACTTTATTGCCACTCAACTCAGCTTATCGGCTTGGACCGGCTTACTAGCTGGCTAATCCTACCATTTTTTTTTCTTTTTTCTTTTTCTCTTCTTTGTGTTCAAAAGGGTAATAAAGAGAGGTTAAAAAAGATGAAAAGATGATGAAAAAAGAGGTGACAAGATTTTGAATTTTGTGTGGGGCGGTTGAGTGAAACTTAAACATAGAATCTTGATTTTGATGGTTAATTGTTAGAACTTTCTTGGTCTTCTATTTGGGATTGTTATTTATTTTAAAAACTTATATTAGATATTGCAACTTTATTACAACAAAGAAAAATGAAAAAAAAAAAAAAAGATTTTCCCAAGTTCAAAAAAATTAAAAGAAATAAACATGTTTTTGGAATTCAAAAGAAATTTGTACAAATATTTTCGATATACACGCTTGATTTTTTTTCATATAAATTATTTCTTTATTTTTTCAAGGTAAATGAATGAGAAATGTTAAATACTTTGTGTTAAAAGATAATAAATAGCTAATTTTGCAATAACAAAACCCAAAAAAAAAAGGCGGAAATAAAGCTTGTAAAGAATCTTGAAAGGGACAGTGTGGAAATTGTTATACTTTCCTCTGAAGGTATATATATACAAAAAGAAAAAAAAAAGAAAAAAGAAAAAAAAGTCTTGCATAAGCCATTATTTTTTGTCCAAGTTTTATTCGGGTCTCAAAAGTCAAGCTCTGCAACAAATTAAATGAAAATTCATTTCAGATGTTAAAAAGGTAAAAATCGCTGATTCTTAATTGAATGTGTAAAAATTTGGGATGGCCCATGTCCTAGATTCCCTCTGTCTCTCTCCCTCACACACACAATAGCACATAGTAACAAATGGAATATAATTTTACAGACATTATAGTTACTAGGAAAGGATCTCATAAAATTTAATCCCACCTTATGAGTTATGATTCCCATAAAAAAATTCAATAAATGAAATGGTTAGTATGTGAAAATTTATAAGGTTAGAGTAGTTGTGGTAGCATTACCACACTGTACAGATCCTCACATGTTGCAATAAAATGGTTTGACTCAAACTTAAATACTTATTTTAACTCGAGATATCTTATTTGAACAAGATATTATTGACAATTAAAATATAAAACTCTAAGTTTTATCTCTATAATATAAAATATTTTTTTGGAAAAAGTTAATTAGTATTTATTGTAATTAAATATGATTTTGCAAAATTATGTCTTTCAAAATTGAATTTAAAAAAAAATGTGTCAAAAATTACCAAATGTCTTAGCAAAGATCACATGGATCTTAAATTTCTCATAATCAGGCATAGACTCATAGGCACTTTCTTTTTCATAAATAAATGAGAATTTATGCCTCAAAACCTAGTCTTGCTAATATTAGGACTTTTATGAATCTCACGCACCATAATTCCTCTCGTGCCCCATAATTCTTCCTATTAAATAATGAAACAATTATTATAGCGACAATTTTTTAAATTCATAAAGCCATAAGTTTGGCCACTTGTAAGCGGTGTTATGGATGTTATATTAATAATGTTCACTGATAATATATCTCATTATATATTTATATACATTTAAATATATATATATATAATATGATAAAATATATATTTTATATATATTAATGAATATAGGACGGATTGAAATTAAGACAATAACGGAAGATGTGGGTTATGCGGTGGTGGGTGGGACATGATGGTGCAGCCACTGCCCAACAATAGCCCTCTAAACCCACGCCACCTCACCCCTCCTCTCCCCTCCCCTCCCCTCATGTGATATTCTGCTAAATAATACCTGGGAATTTGAGCTTTGAATGAATAATTCCCCTCGGAATTATCCCCCTCCAACCCCACTTTTTTGACTTCTATCATTCAGAATCAATTTTTATTTAATCAGATTATCCCATTAATTTATCCATTAGGGTTCTTGATTCTTCAAGGCAATTAATTGTTAATTTAATTCAAGAAACTGTACTGCTATATTTTCTTGTTTATTTAGTGCTAGTACATAGGTGTGTTAGGGGATAGGGGTACAAATTGTGCGCAATAATCAGTCCTACACTTATTCCAAGACCCAATTAAGATTTTAGGGGACTCAATTTGATTCTTCACATGGGCATTTGTACGATATTGAAATTTAGAGCACTACATAATTTTGGAAATGATAATGACGGTCATTGCACTTGAATATAGATTCGGACACGAATTTGTCTTAGGAGTTTTAAGATAATAACAATAATAATTTAATGCAACTTATAGAAGTAAGTGACCCAAAATTTTCTTGTTTAATTAAGTACTATAATCCTAATATTAGGGGACAAAAGTTAGTACTATATTTAAAATATTGTTGACAGGCCATTTTGTTGGGCTTTAAATCAAGATCTTGTAATTATATGTCCTTATTTGAACTAAAACTTTTTTTTTTTCAAAGTTACCATCAAGTTTTATCTACTTTTATAAATTTATTCATAATGAAGTTGTATTTATTAGTGGACAATTTTTTCCTTTTCCTTTTTTTTTTTTTTTGGGTTACAATAAAAGTTTGTATTATATATTTATCAAAATATATAATTTTTGACGATTCAATCTTGAGGTATTAGTAAGATTCATCGAACCCTAAATCTTGAATTTTTTCTTTCAAAAATACTGACGAGGCGATACACTTGTAAGAAACGAAATTTAGCAACACTATTTTTGTGTATTTTGTATTTATTAAGTTTATTTTTATATTGGACACTCGTTATTAATTTCAAGAAGCCCTCAAACCAACATAACTATTTACCATAGACAACAATTTTATTTAATTAATCAAAATGAACAACAACAGAAAAAGGTAGAGAATTACAATGTAAAGTTAGGACAAGTTCTGCATAATCCTACCCTCTTTTTCCTTGTTTCTTCCTGCTACAAAAGTTTGACCAAATGATCCAATCTCATTCAGCATTGGTTCTTGAAAATGTCAGTAAAATTAGCCTTGGTATATTCAATTACAGACATGGATGTCGAAATTATTATAATGAAACTTGTAATAAAAAAAGAGATATACAGGAATATGGGACATTTCACCCAAAATTCACTTTTCTAGGGTTTCATACACATTTATGTATGTATTTTTATAATATATCCTAACCCTAATTTTTATATTAACATTTTTTTACCATATGCTTAGAAAGGGAGTTCTTTTTTCTTCCTTTTTTAGATTGAAGCAATAAAAAAAGAAAAAAGAAAAAAGAAAATGAGTTTTATATGTCAAAACAAAGCAATTATTGATGCTAATTGTTATCTAAGAAAAGGAATTTTGGTACTGTATTATTATTTTTTATCGACTAACTAATTTAATTTTATAAAATTATCTTTATCATCTTAAAAAAGAGATCAGTTTAGGAAAAGAAAAAAAAATGTAAGCTAGTATTAAAATGACTCCGCCTAAATTATTGGTGGATTAAGCAAATAAATAATATTTATTTTTTAAGTGAAAATGACAATTAGATGATCGATCTACCTCCAGATAACGTTGGAACTGGGCAATCATGAAGGCCATTGATTAATGCATAAATCACGAACGAAACCAAGTTTTTGAATTAAAAAATAAATAAATATGTACTATTCAAATATAATCTAAAGATTAATGGGGACGCATAATTTATATTTTTAAAATATCATATGTACGTAAATCTGTATTTATTTTCATTTAAAGGGATTCTTCCCGACTGCTCCCTATTAACTCCGTCTATAGTACACATTTTTTTTTTTTGTATAATTTTAATATTATGAATAATAATATATAATTGCGCAGAAAGAAAATTATCATCATCAAAAAGTTTGCAAAGTCTTATCTTTTGTAATGTGGAAGACAAATTATTTAAGAGAATGGACAATCATAGGGCCACATATAAATGATTAAATAAGTTGAACAATAATAAGTGCTTCAATACCAAAGCCACTTGTTTTTTATACTATAATCATTTTTATGTGGATATCTATTATCTAGTGGTGTGCTTTGTAGCCACTCTTGAGAATCCAATACAAGTTCTCGTGCTTGTTGCAGTCAAATCGATGGATAATTTAATTGAATTTTTTCCTCAATTCTTCAATAAGAAAGTTGATATTGATTAATAATTCATCTGTGAATGTTGGATCATGTACTTAATTAATTAAGTTGACTATATTTTTAATGCAATATTGGATAACGCATCTAATTTACTTGGAATATTTAGCCATATTGATTGGTTATAGTTAAAAGTTTCATAACAGTTAATATTTTTTTAAAAAAAGTTATTTAATTTGTTAATGTTTGATTTTAGTATATAGGAAAACCTTCGTGCTGGGACATTGTGAAGAGTATTTGATAGAGTTAAGTTAATTTGTTGCTTTATACCTACAATTAGAGATGACAATAGACGAGTTTGTGGTCAATTTATTAAAACTTAAGATCCACACTACTAAAATTTATAAGAATTCAGACCTGCTCAATCTAAATTAGACTAACTATACTCGTCTAACCTGCTTTAAAATTTATATAATATTAAAAAATATATTTTTAAAAAATAACATCATTATATTTATTAAAAATATATTTATTTTAAAATGATATTATATAAATACATATATAACAGAACAAAATATAAATAAAAAAATAAATAAAATAAATATAAAAATTCAAAACTTATCCTAAACTCGATTAAAATAACTGTGCAAAGAGGGTCGATATTACAACCCAACAATTAATGCTATACACTAAAACCCCATACCCCAACCCCTCCCCACCCACTCCGACCAATCCCAAAAAAATAAATAAATAAATCTCAATGCTATGGCCACTCAACTTGTATATGTAATCTTAGCCATTCGCTGATGGTTTGACTTATAGTGGAGTTAAATTAGGATGTCTTGTTTTGATGGAAACATTGGCCAAGCCCTAGAACTACCAACATAAGATTTCGAGTGCTAAGATTGGAGTCATTAGTAAGTCCAAGAAATATATTATACTAAAGGAAGTTATTATACGTCCTCCAAGCAAAAAATTCCAAGGCTACTTAAAGACATAATCTATTTTGGAAGGCAATATGATTTATCGTGAAAGACAGTCGTGATTGTGAAAGATAAAGTATCTGTGTGGGAGGCGGTTTATTGTAGTGAAAATTAGTACACAAGTTGTGTTGCGAACCCTATTTTATCGAGGCGTATCCCACGATTTACTCTATCTAAAATTTTAAGAACAGGATTTTATAAATCCAGAATTTAGTTTAGTTAAAACACATGAGTACCAAAAAATAAAAAAAAAGTGAAAAAATTATTGATTTAACATAAATTTGTAACATACAGTTGTTAAGACTTTTATTTGACTTCGTTATCAAATTAGTTCAGTTATACTTGTGTTATTACACAAAACTTCTCAATCAGTACTCTTATTTGATCGAACAACCTATTTTCTGAATTAAGTTTACGAGCTTATGAGAACTTGTTTGGTTACATTTTTAATCTCATTTTTATGTATTTAATAACTTTAATGTTGAAAATATATCCACTAGTTTTTATGTAAAATAAAATAAAATATTGTTTGAATTAGTTATATTTTATGTTAACTATACCAATTTCTAAATAAAAATATGTTTATTTTTATAGTGAGATTTTAGTATATCTGAAAATATATTTGTTAGGTGTATTTTTATTTTTGACTTTGATGAAAAAATTTAAAAATAAAAATAAATAGTATTTTAGATCAAATGATAAAACAAATACATTTCAAAGCATTATTTTGAAAACCGAACCAAATCGGCTTGTTCAATAAAAAATTAGAGATCGATTCGATTCAATTAAGGATATAAAATAAAAAATCTATTTTGATCGGCTAAAATCGATTTGATCGATTTTTATTTTTTATTTTTAAAATAAATTTAATAATTTATTATATTTATGTGGTTATTTGAATTTTGTGTTTTGTTAGATATTTTTTTAAATAGTTATTTTTTTTGCACATTTAAAATATATTACATAACAATTAATTTATTATATTATTATTTTACATAATATAATAAAAAAATATAATTAATTTTTATTAGACCGTCCGATCGCCGATTGAACCACTAATCGTTAAAAATATCAATTTGATCATTCATCCAATTATAAAAATACTATTTTATAGTATCAAATAATAAAAATTTAAAAAATGTTGTTCGGAAATGAAAGCAAACAAGCTTTTATCATAATGCCAACTCATGGAACTTAATTATAAAGTGGAGTATTTGATTTCCTAACATGGCACCAATAGGACAATGCGCAGCTTGTTATTACAGTCTTTTCTCCTTTTCTATATTTTTATGCTTATTTTTTCTTTTTTCTTTTTATTGTTTTTGGCTAAACAAGTGTTTGAATGATATTATGTACACATATACTAAAATAAAATATGCATCACACATACCCCAAAAAGGGCTTTATCAGTTTGAAAAACTTCAGACACAGAGATTCCATTCTCGAACAAGATGTTTATATAATAACTTTTTATCCAAGATAATCATTGTTACAAAGCATGATTTGTATCTCCTCATGAACAAAAAGCACGTGAAATAATATACAATTAACTGAGAAAGTCATGTTAGGGCAGCTTTTTGTTAATCTTTTTTTTTTTTTTTTTTTTTAACTTTAATCAACTTTGAGACAACTCAAACTCATCATCCTGTACCTATAGAGCACAATAATATTTTCAATCGCATTTTTAGGATCCAATATATTTTTATTAGATTTTTTTTCAATAAAAATAAAAATATATTTAGACGTTGATTATACTGGTTTGGAAATAAAAATATATTTATTTTTATAGTATTTTTTACATGAACAAATGTGAAATATTAATAAGTTCGAAAATATATTTAATAGTATATTTTCAATTCTAAGTTTGATCAAAAATAAAATTAAATTGTATTTTTAATAAAAATAAATAAAACAAATACATTTTCAAAATTTTAAATTAAAAAGATTCTTTTCAAAACAAAAAGCCTCGTCCTGGTTTTAAAAAGTAACCAACAGCCATGCATCATCACATATTGTACCCCCTTTCTTCTAAATGTTACGATCATAATTTGATCCGAAATAAAATTTTAGATATTATTTAAAAAAAGCAAACAGCGCTTTAGTCCCTTAAATTTTATTATTTTATTATTTAAAAATAACTTTAAAACACTTTACCCTCAATTTACATTAAAGAAATTTCACACGATGAGCCGTACATGGGTTAAAAATCTCAAAATTTTCCAGGATAATTAAATCTTATTAATCCTTCAATTCGACAAACAATCAATTTTTTTTTTTGGGATTTCACACAAATTCAACGAATCAACCCTATTTCGGTTGATTGGCTGCTGGTGTGATGCTGTCCTACGAAAACAGCTGCAACAAATAATAGGGGAGGAAACACCAAATAAACCTGTCCCCATTTCTTACCAAATTCTAACTTTATGAAAAAATTCAAATAAATGGGGCCAATAAGGTTTATTCCCTCCCACATTTGGCAATTTTGTCCTCAACGAAAATTCCTATAATTTATCTGTAGTATGTGATTGAAGACACAAAGAAAAATTGTTGTATTATGTGATGAAAACGATCTCTCTACCCACCAATTGACAAAATCTCCAAGGGTTGAGTATGGCCCAAGATCATTGTTTGAATTTGATGGGGCAACAAACAAATAGTTTTAGGACATTTTTCTTGATTTTAGACATGAGGGTTTGAAACTTTTGCATGCTTCACATCAAAATTTTGTTCTAAATTGCAGTTTGGAATCTTTCAAAAGATTTTTTTTCTAGTACTACTACTACTTTGGTTTGTCTCGATGCCATAAAAAAAAGTAAAAACGACAATTTTACCTAAATAATTAAAATTAGATTGATGATCAAATCGATTTTATTGTCGGACAGCGGTTCAACCGTCGGTGAGACTGAATTAATAAAAATTGACTATATTTTTGTATCATATTGTGTAAAATAGTAATATAATAGATTAATTATTATATACAAAGTAAAAAAAATAACCAACTAAAAATACATTTAATAAATCTCAAAATATTCAATTAATTGCATATATAATCTTATACCAAGTTTAAAATATTTAAAAAGATGAAAAAAAATAAATAAAAAAGTTTTGACCGATTTTTTATTGATTTGATTATTTATTTATTTTTTTATCAATTTTGACCTATTTGACTGAATTTAAAATTTTTTTTCTACAAACGGAACAAATCAACCACTGATTTATATTTGGACCGGTCGAAGAGGACGATCCACTCTAATTTTAAAACATTAATTTAACTTATTATAGAGGTAAGATATTTTGAATATTCTTATTTACAATTGGGCCGAACTTTATAGTTAATATATGCTTATTTATGATAGTCGGACAATAATTAATCAAATGCATGAATTCAGGACGACATGTTGAACCCTTTATGACTTCATTAAAATTTGAAAATGAAGCAAAGAAATAATAAAATAATAGTAATTTTCTTGAATTTTCAAACAAAAAAAATTGACACTCATTCTTTGGCACAAAATGAAAAGACATGCACTAAATGTGACAAAAGTCTTTTAGAAAAACTGCAAAAAAGTTCTTCACTTGGAGTCAACAAGATTGATTTACTTTTTCTTTATCAAACATATGTGATTGAGAAATGGACCCCAATCCTTTTTCTAAGAAGAAAGCTAAAATAAAATAATCTTATTAAATCCAGATTTTTATCTCAGAAAATATCATAAATTCAAAATTTTAACTTATTCGATGATTGCATCTCTTGTAGCACTAATCAAGTAAATTTTACTTAAAGTTGGAGTTACTAGACAACAATTGGTGGAACACCAAATTTGAAATTTAGTGATCTTTATTGTCTCAATTTTCAATTGTCATCCTGCAAAAATAAAAAGGAATATATATATATATATATATATAAATTCTGTATGGAGATATAGTAAAATAATCATCTTACTATATAATAAGCTATGGTTGATATTCTTGTTTTAAATATTTGTGAAAATCTTCAATATACTATTATTCTTTCTCCATTCTATTTTCATGTATTAATTATTACTCGACATAGGATTTTAGATGAAGTAAAATTATTCTGTATCCGGACACTATTGCTCTCAAAAATAATTATTGAGAGTTGATGAACATAATTTTAGGACAGATGACATATAAAATGTAAAACTTTCAAAGTGTCATCTCGAAAGTCATACAATCAAAAATCAAATTCTCAAACATATTACTACAAAAATTTGTAGGATGATATGATATATTCATTATTGGTTTTAAATTTTCAGTGAAATAAAACTTTTATAATAAGACATAATCATAATCATCACATTTTGCAACATTCTTTTGATGGGGTAAAAGAATAGCAAATTAAGTTACATACAATATTTATATTGTCCAAATAAAAGAATATATATGGTGGAATTCGATTTTCCATATTTTTGTTTTTGTTTTTGTTTTTTCTTTTATCACTCAAAAAACATAGATAAGTATAAAAAAAATAAGGCAATCCCGCAAAATTAGCTTAAGTAAAAGTCATAAGTAGTATGATTTATACAAATTATGATTCCATCCATTTATACGTTATAAAAGTAATATAATCATATCCTTACAAACAAAAAGAAAATAGACAAGGTCAACCTAATTAATCAAATTGACTAACCTTTTGGTAGTTGGTATTAATTGTTTCACATAAATATAAAATTATAAAAATTGAAATTTTTGTTTCTTCTAAACTTAGATGAATGTTTAATTAAATAAACAACCTATTTAATTTGGATTCTTTTTTTTTTCTTGTAAATAAAAAAGGATAAGAGAAACAACTAACGTTACCAATTCATCTAAACATAACTATAAAAATTCCTTGCCTTTAAAAAATATTTACACTGAATTAACTAAAGTTTAAAAAATCATATGTCAATTAAATTGAATCCCTCCATCATCATCTTAAAAAATTCAACAAATAAAATTAATTGGTCATTTATTGAACCCCACGAATCACAATTAAGAATTAGTAGTATTCCAGAAACCAAACACAGTTGGCATTGGATCTGGAGCTGGAGACTGCATTAAATGACACATGGAGGGTTGCTGCAAGGGATAAGAATTAGGTCTTCGATTATTAGGATAGAATTAGTCTTTTTGGCACATGAATGTGTTAAATCACAAAAATTCTTGCCAATTAATTTTTCTTGAAAAGTCACCTTTCGTACATTTGATTGTAATAAAAATATTATTAAATTACTAGGTTAGGGTTGAAGAAATCACAATAATTCGAGTAAAAAAATGACAATATTTGAATTAATATGGAACTCGAACTCGTCTTGTTTGGAGAGAATTTTTATTATTATAAATGGATTTGAATAGTTGTTGAGTTTTTATTTTTAAATTTATTTTTTTTAAAAAAAAGTTATTATATAAATATTTATAAAGAAATATTTAATTAGTGGTATAATTATTTGAAAAATAGTATTTGAATTTAACCAATAAGTGTAGTGAATTTAACCATCGAATTTGAATTCGTGATGAGTTTAAATTCAAATTCAAAAAATATTAATAAGACGAATTTTACATTTCGCCAACCACACTCCATACGTAGTAAACACGAAATTGCAAAACAGAGGGTAAATTCTATGTTATATAGAATTAAATTGAGAAAGCAGGAACAGGATTTTTGACAATGACTACGAGGAATACGTGGGAGACCAAAACAATCGCATACACAGGAAGATCACAATCAAAATGCTCAGCCATCAGCCAACGTACAACTCATTTAAAGCTGTATGATTAAGAAGCTGAAAACGTAGTTGTAGTTTTGGCACAAAGCGTATGATTGGGCCCACGGAGTATTGTGATTGTACTCTCGTTTATCTCTCGTGACAAATCAGAGTAATCGAACGAGACAACATTGAAAAGAAAGGGTGGGGTCTCCCACACTGGAACTCTCTTTTTGATGCCATTTCAACTGATAAGACTGGACAAGACTATTGTGCCAGAAATTCGTGTCAAGTGTCAACGCCGTTAGATTTTTGGATAAATACTTTCATTTACTCTTTAAGTTGTTAGCTTGTCTTTGTCGCTTACTATTTCTTTCAAATAAATAAATAAATAAAATAAATCTCCAATTCTGTTAAAAATGGAAAAAAATTATATGTAATTTTGCATATATATTATAAATAAAATAACTCATGTGAGCGATGACATGATACACTCACTTCAAACAAACACTTTTAAGATTTATCAATAACGAACAATATATACAATTTTACATACTCGTATAAAATTAATGTTAAACGATTCTGTTTTAATTCCGACATATCAAAGTTTTAATGTTTGTATAATTGAAATAAAAGACCCACCTAAAAGATCGTGCAATGTTCGACTAGTACGTTTCTTAAATCTACATGTGATGTTTTCACATGTTTCAAACGCATGTAAGATCAGCCAACATTGAATTCAATCGCAAATTATTGGATGTTAGAGCACTTAATAGATGCCCATTAAAAATGCAAGAATGTAACGTATGTGCACATCAAAGAAGCAATTTTGTGTGTGGTTGAAATAAGAAACCTAGCAAGACAATGAATAGTAATATTCAACTTCAATGCTGTTGAATGTAAGCAATGCAAGCAACTTGCGCCCACTTGAAGCACATAGGATCCATCAACCTTGTATTATATATACCCTATAATCAATCATTAATTGGGCATGTGTAATAGATTCATACCCAAGATACAACACATCAATTAAGCAAATGTCCTAGTCCCATAACTCTTGATAATTCATTCACATGGTACACATCAAAATGACTTTGAAAAAGTGCCTTAAAACTCTGTAAAAACATAATTTTGGGGCCAAAATTTTTACTATTTATCTTTTTTTTCTTTCTTTTTTTCGTTCTTCCACTCGTATGATCAAATTAGTTTTCAAATAGAAGCATCAAAGAAGTTGTTTGTAGATCAAGTAATTAAGAGTAAAAAAATTAACTCTCAAGATAATTGTTATCGTTGGCTCGAATCACATAAGAAGTGTAGTCATTTGTCTAATTTTATACGAGCTTCTCATGTATGTGCCCTCTATGTTAATAAGATATTCTGATACAATAAGATGATCGACTCTATTACTCGAAAACAAAATAAGAGTTACAACTACACATTTTGCCAAAATATTGTACTAGTAGATAAGGGACTAATGTTGCAAACACTTTATGCAATTGGCCCATTTTGTAAAATGATCTAACTTTGTTATAGGGGGAAGTTAAATATTGTGTATTTGCAAACAAGTACACTTCACATGCATGGATTTGGCATTACACCAAAACCAATAATACTACTACTCACCCTCCTCTCTCTATAAATGAATAGATACACAAATTTGGGGGTGGGGTAGGGCCACTCTTCATCAATGAATGGACCCAATGTTTTTCATCCATTTCATGAAATTTGTACCCCACCCCCCACATTGCTCTCCATAATTTCAATCAC
Organism: Paulownia fortunei; assembly: GCA_019321725.1. NCBI lineage: Eukaryota > Viridiplantae > Streptophyta > Magnoliopsida > Lamiales > Paulowniaceae > Paulownia > Paulownia fortunei. The sequence goes on along the minus strand of CM033123.1, from coordinate 2,268,969 downwards.
GCCCCACATACTCTTAGTGGAAGACAATTCAATAATGTCAAAAGCCACCACCCTATACCCCATTTCTTTCAAAATAAAAAATATAGTAGTAATATTTTATTTTTATTTTTTCCTTTTTTGAAGTATAGAACTTTATAACTAATTAAGAAAAAATATTTTGAATGTCAATTCCTAATTCACGTATATATAGAATGCAGGAATCAAGTTCTAGATTTCATCCTTTTTTTTTTTTTATCTATTTAAAAAGTCTATTTTGAGTGTATTTATATATACGTATCTCTAGACAACCAAATACACATCATTTGGGTTCAAAGAACTTTTTGAATAGCAAAGATTTGACAATAATAATTGGTATATCGTAATATCTTATCTTAAGAACTTAGAGGATGTACGGCAAAGTTTATTTAAAATATTTTTAGAATTTATAAAATGTTTAACTTTATTTTAATATTAAGTTTTTAAATTTTTTGAATAAAATAAAATTATAAAACTTATAAGAAACCGGTGATGGCAATTGTGTAATTTATATAATTAAATTAAAAAAATTGTTAAGATCTTAAATAAAAAATAAATCTCCTTATTTTTATTTTTATTTTACAAGGGTCTCCTTACATTTTTTTTTTATAAAGAGCGTATAACATCATCTTGTAAAACTTCTACCAAACATTCTTACAAATCGCAAGCTCTCCAAAAATCTATTAAGATATTTTTAAAAAATTATGAACTCACCCAAACGAGATAAATATTATGTATGGAGAAATCTTTTGTTCGGCAACATAACTGTAGAATAAAAGTTTAGTTGAGGAGAGATAGTAGCAAATTTTATACTAATTGCCAATTCAAATATGTATATATATATATATACACACATATTTGAATTGGCAATTATATATATATATATATATATATAAAGGAGGATTCTCTGCATCACTTTCATAAAGTCCTTGTACAAAAGACATGAATTCAATGAAAGCAAGGGGCTAAAACAAACTGCATTAGAGTTAAAAGGATAGAAAGGTCAATAAGTTGTAGGAGTGAAGCTGAATTCACAAGAAAAGGGAGGAAAGATAAAAGACTGAAGTAAACAAGTGACAACTGGGAGAGAAATGGGCAGAGAGATGGGCATTTTTTCTTCTTAAATCCCATGCTCTTTGATTTTATTTCTGTTTTCAACATATAAACATTATATAAACATTCCCATAAGCAAAACCACCGCCACTCCCCACATACATCTCATTGTCTAAAGGCTTTTAATATATTATCATCTATCAGGTACTCCCTATGATGGAACACTAATCTAAACTTAGGATTCAAAGGGGGCAGAAAAAGAAAAAAGAAAATAAAAATCGAAGTAAAACCATTTCCAGGTATATTATGGCATCAAGACTAGCAAGTCATGAAACTATCAACTGACCACCACCACCAAGCACACTATCACCACTACTCTCACTGCAAGAATCAGCGAATTCAGGTTAAATCGGGATGGAGCATTAGTGTAGAATTGACCTCACATCAGAGTACAGCTTGAGGTATTTTCATCACTGAACATTGCGTACTGGTCGGCCCGCTCGCCCGGTGGAGGAGGGTAAGGGTAAGGGGGGTATGGCGGCATGTAATTAACAGCAGGTGGAGGCCGGGCGTACATCATCGGCTGAAACCTCTCATTCCCGTTGGCACGTTGCTGGTTCATCATCATTGCTGCTAGTTGTTGTTGATAGTAGGGGTTCCCGGCCATTTGCTCCGGACCAGCACCTTGAAAATACCCTGCACCACCACCACCGCCACCACGACCATTCATGGCGGGCAGGCCTTGAACAGCCGCAAGATTGCTCATTTGGCCCATTGGTAGATTACCCATATGGCCCATTGGCATATTACCCATATGGCCCATTGGCATATTACCAGGCATATTACCCATCTGGCCCGCACTACCAGCAGCATTCATGGACATCATGTTTGGCATGCCATGAGGCCCATCATTCATTCCACCCCCTTTCTTGGACCCATTAGCAATCAAATTGTTGATATTGGCAGCCCCACTGCCACCGCCACCGCCACCGCCGCCATGGTTACCATTCTTGTTCTGGCCACCATTGCCGCCACCATTTTTGCCGTCTTGCGGCTGCCCACCACCATTCTTGCCACCCTTTCCACCACCTTGATTTTGGTTTCCACCATTGTTATTCCCATTACCACCTTTCTTACCACCATTAGCACCACCCTTTCCATCATTACCACCACCAAGATTCATTTGAACAGGGATGTTTCCACCACCTCCACCCCCTCCTTTTTTAGCATTTCCACCATTATTTCCTCCATTATTACCATTTCCTCCATTATTACCACCATTCGCACCGCCCTTCAATAGCTGCTGAGGGTGCTGGCCATTCATCATGTTATTCATCAACATGTTAGGCATTTGTGAGCCACCATGCCCATTTCCCATGACGGGCTTCATCTTATTCAGAGGAGCATCATCCATATCATCGTCAAGGTCATCATCATCTTCATCATCATAGTCGTCATCTTCATCATCATAATCGTCAAACTCATCATCAGTCAGACCTTCATCTTCAGGCAAGTTGAGCTTGACAGACTTCTGGCTCTGGTCCTTGTTGTTGAGGGGCAGTTTCAGGTCCTTCATAAACTGTGGGGGCAGTTTCAGATCTTGAAACCCTTTGATCTGTTGAAGCTGCTGAAGCTGCTGAAGTTGCTGAAGCTGTGGATTTTGACCCTGGGGACCCCCACCTTTTGGCTGGTTGTTGCCACCACCACCACCACCCCCCTTTTGACCCTGGCCCTTGTTATTTCCACCTTTGCCATTGTCAATTTGCAGGTTCTTGATCTGATTGTTGAGCTGGTTCTGGTTCTGGTTATTGTTGGCCTTTGCTGCACCCCATATCTCTGCATGTTTCCCATTCTTGGTAAGCTTCTTGATGAGTGTGGCTGGGTCAACATTGCCTGACACTGTGACCTTCCCCTGCTCTGAATCTATCTTTGTGGTGTAAACGCCTACCCAATAAGATAGAAAGTTAAGCCAATTCGTGAAAAATAAAGCCAAAATCAAACACCAGAAAAAAATGTGCACGAGTGTGTGCAGAAATATTCATACCATACTAATAAATTGTAGAACAGGCCACAACTTAAGTTTGGACCATTTCCGCTCATAAGTAAGAATAAAGAACAAATATTCAGAATAGAATTCAGAGTCAAGAAATAGAACTATACCATCAATCTTCTGCAAGATTTTCTTCACTTTTTGCTTACACCCATCACAGTGTATATTGACTTTCAGAACACAAGTCTGCATATACAAGCAAAGCCAGAGAACATAAACAGGGTAAAGTTCACAACTTTATCACTGAGAAGCCAAAAAACCAGAGCCAGAAACAAGAAATTAAAGCAAAAATCAAAGAAAATAAAATAAAAACCTTTGTCTTAATGAAAACACCTATATAATTGATTTATAACTCAAAGATGCATCTCCCAGAAAGGAAAGAAAGACGAAAAAGATACAAGCAACAGCAGTTAATGCTATTAAAAATCTTGAGTTCTAAACAAGCAAAACCCATAAAGCCAAAATGCGGACACACCCCACACATTTCTACATACAAATATACACACATTTCTCTGCAAATGAGTGAGAAGAGAAGTTACCTGGATCTTCAAGAACTCTTCTTTACTCATCTTTAGCCACTCAGAACGCAAGAAACAGAACTCAAAACAAATATAATGAGGTGAAATTAAAAGGGATAGATCTGAGCAAATAAAGTTTCAGAAAGAAATGCACAGCCTCTCAGAAAACTCACAGATAGAGAGAGAAACAAAGATGTTTAGGGGCGGTTGTTGAACAACATTAAAACTCCTCTGCTGAGTTCTAGTTTCCTCTATTTCAGAGTTAGAGAGAGAGAGAAGAGACGAATGCGTGTGTATGTGAGAGAGAGCGAGAGAGAGAGAGAGAGAGAGCTATTACTAAACAAACAAAGTGCAGACTGGCACAGAAGTGGGGGGGTGTCACACTCTCACTTCCTTGGTTTTGGGGCTTTATTTATGGTTATTTTTTTATCAAAGCTTGGCATTGTATTAAGTTTTAGTGTTTCTCAAACTTCATAACAGAGGGGGATGATTACACCATAAGGCATAAGCCACACTCTTATAAATTTTTTTCTAGCTTCTGTTGTGATGGGCTTGTTGGGCATATGTGGCTTGGCTTTATATAGAGGTTTGAGTTTTCTTGGCTTGGCTTAACTCCCATGGTGGTCAATTTAGTCTCAACACTAACTATGGTAAGTTGAAACAAAATCTGCTAAAATATGTGCATTTATTACCAGCAGATGTGAAGGAGTTCTTGTCAGATCTCCCCCATCTAAAAAATGGTTGGTACATTAAATTTGGTCTTTTATTGTGGCTTATTACTGTAATATTACATGCTCTAAACTGCAGATTGCTGCAACTGGCCATCATATTATACCAGATTACTACAACCAGCCTTCTTTATCTTTAAGCCTCTGATCTTGTCATGCAATTCCTTTTTTGTATTTATAGTCATACTATTAGTTAGTCCTATAATTATATTGGTGTTGTGATTGATTATTTATTATTTATTTATTTATTTATTTTTGTTATCATTCTTTAAAATCTAGTGCAATCTTAAATCTCATTACCACAACATAAACCTATACCTATAATCACTCTCGGATTAAAGAAGTGAAGATTGTATCCCATGTAATTACTATAATGTCTTGTTTGAGAAGAAAGATTACAGTATAATCTAGTAATCTCGGAAAGAATTCAGCAAATTCCTATAAGTTGAACAGGAAATTCCATCGAATTAAGATTTTTTTGTGATATTTTTTTTCTCGTCACATTCCGAACAAATACATAGAAACATTTGAGGTGACTTTTGTCAAATTCCCTTTCTTTTCCTTTTTATTTTTTTATTTTTTTTTGTCTCACCAATTAATTCAAGTTATAGTAATGGAATTAAGATTAAATTAAACTTGGCCTAAAATTTTGTTAATTGACTTAAGATTGTAAGGATAAAGGATTTAGATTATAGGCATGGGACCAAGACAAAATTAAACTTCAGATGTAATCGACTTAAGATTTTGTAAAGTTTTCTTTTGGTCAAAGAAGAAATTCTTGGAGATTACTGAAACTGGACTTTTCTTGAGGATGAAATTTAATTGAATTATAACATGCTCTTGAAGGATTATGTCATTATCCAGTCATAATTAGAGCAAATGTTTTCTTGCAAGGAGACAAAAAACTGGAATTATTATGTATATAAGAGTCTTAATTGCAGTTTTCGTAATTTTTATCTCAAATGAATGCATTAACGATCTTTAAATAACCATAATCGATAATTTTATGCGTTTGTATGCTAAAATGGAAGAAGAAAAATATTAAATAAAAGTAAATATAAAGCAAAATAGTGCCTTGTCCTCTTATTCATTTATGAGATACAAGAGAATAGCGATAAAATATTATTTAAAAAAAAAATTGAGATTGTGTTTAAATAAGAGATGATAGTGTAATAATTTACGGTGGATATGCATTTTTTAAAAGTATTGAGGTGTGATTTTTTTTTTAAACTAATATCTTATAAGATAAATGTATAATGATTATAATTGATGTGACATATTTTTTATATAAAAAAATAAATATAAATATATTTTTTAAAAGTGGAAAAAAAAATATTTTGATTTTTTCTAAAAAAAATCTAATTCAAAAAAAAATTAGAGAAAAAAATTCATAAATAAAAATTTCCCAAAATTTTCCACAGCAATCACAACCTACAATTCTAATGTTGGATGCCATGCCATTTAAAATCTGGTTATCATTCTTTTCTAATTCGAACAAGGGCTAAGTCTTTATACCTGTTATAAAACAAGCAGGGTGTTTAAAAAAACATTATTCGACCAAAAAAACATAAACACTTATTTTTGATATTAAATATATCGCACATCAAATAGTTATATAAAATTAAAATATTTACTTGTGTTAATTCCGATCATGCCTCCTTTCCTTGTATTGAGTTCTTTTCTGCTGGAGCTCAAATGATGAAACGCCACATAGATTTCTCATATCGTCTTCACAAACTCAATAATAATAGATTTCGGTGTCTAACTTTTAGGATTTGCATTATCTGAAAGCATAAATCAAATTTTAATTTGAGACAGATGAAAATTTAGGTGAATAACGCCTTTTATAATATTTAAAAAAAAAAAGACAATAATTTTCACTTACCTTGAACGATAAGATGAGAAATTGACCCTTCATTGATCCCCTCTCCGTGGTCTAAAACGATGATAATAGTAAAAAGATCTATAATATATAATGTTATACAGTGATATAAATGGATAATAATTACAATAATCTCGGAAGATATGTTTTTAAGTACAAATTCCGCTCAAAATAAAAAAAATGCTATCATACTCTAAATGAAACTAATCAATTACAAATACGACACCATATATAATAACGTAACCGTTATAAATTATAACAATCTTGATATTAAATACTAATTTCCATCAAAAGAAAAAGAGTAAGTTATCATGTGGGCGACTAGGTTCTATAAACCTAATGCAATTAATAAAACCATTTGCGTAAGCTTATTATATTCTACCTATAATTTCCAGCATTTGATTTGATTTTAATTTGTTCACTAAATTGCAGTACTTTAAGATTCCCATGCTTGCAGTATCCGTACTATTTGAATTCAAAATAGTAATCCACACAAAAAATAAAAAATAAAAAAATAGCACATGCCATTGTTCCAAAACTTCGAAATATAACAACTAAAATATAAATTACTTAAGAATATAACTTTGTGGATAAATTCCTAATTTTATTCTTCTCCTGCAATTGCCTACCTTTGATTTAACTAAGTTTTAACTGCTGCTTTATTTTAAATACTCAATAAGTGATTTCTATACATATTTCATTTTGTTTATCAAGTAATTATTTAGAATAAATTTGAAGCCAATATATATATCAACTTCAATTTATTTATTTCAACAATTTAGAAAGTATTATGAAGATCCTAAACACTTCAATATAAAAAAGTGTAGTTCAAGGCACGTTCCATAATTTCAATAACAAATTAAATGGGTTAACAATCATTAAACTGGCCAAAATTTCCAGTAATTTCATGCTTGGAGTATGAAAAATGGAGAAATATTTTCAAGATGGAACAGGAATAGTGTAAAATAACAATAGTCTAATGTTTGATTGCTCTAGTAACATACATTGTTATGGGATTTTCTTTTCCAGAAAAAAAAAAAAAAGAAAGAAATAGAACAAGTTGATCACTCTCTATACATCTTGTAAATCAAGAAAGGTGTCAATAGTCGATTAAGAGAGATAATTACATAATTATTTATAAATCATCTATATAATACACCAAATAGTTGATTACTTGAAGTATTTCACATATCAAAAAATCATTTCTTTTGTTGCAATTGATTGATCATGGCATATTTGTTTGCATAATCTTTTTGACATTATATTATTTTTTTAAAATATTTTAATACACTACAGCTTTCAAGTTTTAAAATTATTAGTGATGTTTAACATATTATTCAAATGACTTTTAATAATCAACCAAATTGTTTACTTACATTAAAAAAAAACAGAAAGTTAATTAACTCGTCAATATTGTCAAGTTTATCTTTTTGAAGACTGGGGTAGTGTGATTTCAAATTTCAAAACCCAAATTGAGTATAATCAGACCAATAACATTAAATATCAAACAAAATATATATTGATTCAGTTTGGTCTTCATACAAAACATGTGCACTTAAGCAAGTCTCTTCATAAACACCTTAAAATCAATAATAAGAAATCTCTTTGTATTATATATAAGTTTCCTTGTAAAGAATAAAATCATTTTGGAAGGAAGTAGATTGCATAAATATTAGGATTTTATAAAAACTATGATCTTGTTCACCACATTTATCTATAATTATGTCTTTGCAAGAAATTTACATTGTTGACTCATAATATTTGTCATAAATCAGCGATGATAGTGAAAAACATGAAGAAAAGTATCAGTTTGAATAGTAATGTTATTACAAAAACCACAATTTCTTGCATCAATGTGCATTCTGTGTGCACTTATACAAATATATAAGTAAAGTCTACCTAAACTTTACATGCTCAAATAAAAATGAAAACTTACCTACAATACGAATAAGAATGCGCCAAAAAAGCGTGAGAAATTAAAAGTAATATTATTGCACTCGATGTTTGATCAATATTTTTGTTGAATTTTGTTAATAAATTCAGCCAATTAATTTTAAAGATGAATGAAGAAAAATGAGTATATGAAAAATTATGATATAAAAAAAATAAAAAAGTATATGAGACATTGTAGGGTTCATGTAAATGCGAAGGGTTCATGTATTCCTACATGTTAAATGTTATCATAGACCAACCGTGTTATTATATAAATATGTCTAATTGTCTGAAACTTAAAAGTCTTAAAATTCTTAAAAATTACACGAGCTAGATAAAGCTTGGTGGGTGACCCCATTTGAATCCCATTACCAAAAAGTTATGAAAAGTCAAAAATATGTTATTTTGTCTACATATATATTTTGTTAAGTGGGAGGAATTTTCTATAATTATGTGAATGAATTTCTGCAATTACCCAAATATTATAAAAATGTTGCTTTGAAATGAAAATACAAATTAAATTAAATTGATACACTAACCATTATGGGAAAACAGTCTTAACTTAAGCCACATCATTTGTGAATCATAATTTAGTTGTGTTTTTCACTCGAATGGTTCATGCAAAGTGATAATTAATGGAGGCTAACAATAATTTTATCAGTAAGAATCACTCTAATTTCTTTTTGTTAAAGACTTTTTCTTTTCCCTCCAACCATAAAATTTAATTTTTTGAATTATGGGCAAATTCTTGATTGGTTTACAGGGAATATTTATCTGCAACCCAGATTTTAAATTAATTCCTAAAAAATTAAAAAAAAAATCAAATATTCTTAACCTATTGTGTGAATTATTCTTTTATCTTGTATTTAAGTAACAAGGAAAAACTCAAATCCATTACTCAAAATACATATAAACTTTATTTCCTTTTTGTAGCAACCATACATTTGCATAAAGCTTTCTTGCTCAATAATTTCAATGCATTGGAACCAACTATGTATTATTGCTTCATTTTGCTATATATAGTTTGATTGACTCTACCATACAAATTAAAATGAAAAACAAAAAATAGAAAATAAAAAAATAAGTTGAGTTCATGTTACAGAAGTTTTTTGATCTTTATTTTAGGACCATTGAAACAATCCTTAAAAGACAAATATTTCACTAAATTAAGGTGCATAGAATCAATAATGGTAGACAATTTTTCTCATGAATTGTTGACTCTCATTTTGACCTTTTTTAAATTGCTTTTGATTTTTTTTTTACCATATTTGAAAATTCATGCACCGAAGTGAAATGCATAGTCATTTTTTGGAGTGATCCTTCTTTTGACTGAATTTGAGCACCTTTTCCGGATTATTCTGAAAAGTTTATTTACCTCTTATACCTAATGGAAAATAGCATATAAATTTACCTCTTTTTGCATAGCATTATGCCTATGTTCTACCTCAGCAAAACCAAACAATGTACCTAGATTTTGCATTCTAACATATAGAAATTGTGTTCCAACTGTACTCATCTGCCTGGATTGCGCAATTGATGAATTACACTAACCATGTCTGTGCACAAACAATAAATCAAAAAAATCTTACCCATTGACATAGCGCAGTGGTACAGCTCATAAAGAAAAAATGTGAGAATCATGGATTTGAGCATTTGTCTATTTCCACCCCTCCAGACTTCTTTACTGCGTTTAAGATGGATTTAAATAAAGGAAATAATTTTATATAAAAGTCCGATATGAGTATTTAGAAACTTGTCTATTGAATTTACTCAAAAATTGAATTAGGGAAAACTGAATAAATCATGAAAATCTTGATTGCACTATTTATTTATAAAAATTTATCTTCTTTTTTTTTTTTTCTAGAAAACTTTTGTTACTACTACCTTTTAGATGTGCCATGGTAATTATTATTCTTGAAAAGTACGATAAGCATGGTCTCATTAACTCAATAACCGGAATCGAGGGCAAATTTTTTTGAAAGATCATTGAAAAAATAGTGAGTTGCCTATGTGTACATTTGTTGTAATTTTCCAAATAATACCATCTAAGTTTGTGTAGTTACCCTTAATAAGGGCCATAGTTATAGGGCAAATACTTCTTTTTATAAGCTAATAAGTGTGGTCGTTCTTAAAAGCCTAAACCATGATGAAAACCCCCCTTGTGCTTTTGTCCTTTCACTTTGTTGTATTCTTAGTTTGAAATTAATGTAGTCTTTGAGGCCTGAGGGACCCCTTCAGCCATAAAGGAAATGTGAAATGGCTGGAAAAGAAAACTCCAAACAACTTGTCATTCCAACTATAATAATGCATTTCTACTTTTGGATATTGCCTAATTTTTCAAAGATTTTGCTAAATTAATGGAGTTTTTTTCTTTACTTTTACTTACTAATCACTCCAAAGATTGTAATCTCACTCCTTAAGATTTGTGGGCTAGTCTTCTCTTTTTTGACTTTTTTTTGCAGAAAAGAAGGGGAATTTATCATGTGTTAATGATTCATTTTAATTGAGGTGGAAAGGGATATATTTATTCAGCGGAATAAATTGATATGAATTTTTTCGTCAATAGGGTGTGGAGAGAATTATTCATTATGAGAGGTATATGTTCATTTATATTCTATTCAATTTGCTTCTTATTACATTTAATTACATTTATAAATATTTAAAACCTGTACTTATTTTGTGGTGATTGGTGAGAGTTAATTTTATATAATTTTTGTTTGTTCTTTGCGTATCCAAACATAGCCTAGTAAAAATATTTTACTCCGAGACATTTTTACAATGAATAGTTACTTTTTACATTGTAAAATGAGCGAGAGTCATGGTAAGCATAATTGTGAATATCCACGGGCGTACGGATGTGTTTGTACCAAGAAATATCTGAAGAGATTTTATTCTTCTTTTTCTCTATGATGCAAATCCATATACTCTGCCTCTTTGAGTTGACTAATACTATTTTAAAACATATTAATTAACTCAAACAAAATTGAAATTGAGCTTGTGTCAGCAAATCTACCACCACCCCCCTCGCCCCCAACCCAACCCCAATATATATATATATATATATATATATATATATATTGTACTTAATTTTGATGCAGTCAATTATTGGAATTAGATTCGATCTTTTGTTTTGTTTGTTACATGTTGATATCACACGTTCACGTGACACTAAATGATATGTCTCTAGCTATAATTTTTACTCTACTTATTTTTAAAGGTCCTAAAAATATATTTGAAAAATGTGTGAAATACACGAGAATGCGACACATGATATAAAAAGGAAGGAGAAAAAAAGAAAAACGTCGCTCTATGTTTGAGAAAGCCACAAGTGAACTTGAGATTGAATTTTTTACATCCTTATGTTTTCACTTTGATTTAGAAGCAATGTGGTTGGGGACTATGAAGTGGGTTTGCCATTTATGTGCAAGTATAACATGTGAAGCCACATGTCTGAAAGGGTTGATTGATGAGGAGAAGAGAGCTATAGATTGGTGACATCCTCTTAAATATCTATTCCTTGTCCTATGCATTTTCTGCTTCTGTAACCAATGCCCACTTGGACTTTCAAATCTTCTTATGTTTCTTGAAGGAAAATAATACATTAACATAAAATCTTGCGAGTGACCAAACTTTATGTTCGTGTTGTTGAAGTACGTTTCTAATCGCACAACTTGTTATTCAACTATACGAGTTTTTACTTCATAAACAGATCAAGAATTAGTGATTGATAATCAGGTCAATACCATTGGTTTGCTGTTACTTTGCAGTAAATTACCCTTGTCTGAACCCATATCACCACCTTCATTTATCTCTTGAGACCAAAGCCAAGGATAATCTGGGATGAAATTGTATGGAGCTAAGCAAAACGGGTTGTCTTTCGTGCACTTATCACACTTAGCCCCGATTAATGCACTATTCAGCGAGTAAACTTAGTAATTGTAGAGTAGATTAATGCACTAGTCAACAACTGAGAGCAAGTATTAAGCAATCTGGAATCCAACTTCTCACTTGAATGATATCTGAGTGCACAAGAATACTAACCAAACACCTAGAGCTGCTCTTAAGTTACATAGTTAGAGAGTACACATTTTCACAAGTCACCATACCATGCATTGTGCCATAACATCCAAGATTTGGAAGTTAGATAATTGCTCTGAATTCTGTAAATGCAATGTTTCAACTCTGGAACAAAAAAGGTCAAGATAAAATGTACCTGTTGCAGGCAGCAGAGAGGAATCTGCAAGGACAAATCACTATTGCCCTTGGCAGCATGAGAAGATGGTCCCTTTTGAGAGTGACATATTTCCTCTCACATTTTAATATAGTCATCTGTCAAAAATATTTAAGTATGGGGAATTTTGTACATGACTTGAAGATTTATTGCGTACTCAGTTAAAGCTTGTAGAGATATATCTACTACTATCTTGCTTTTAAAGATGGAATTTTCACCCTTCTACTTTCTTTTCTCTTCTCCATACTTCTCTATACCAGTGTACTTGACTTGGTCTGCGTTGGGGTGGGGTGGGTGGCCCAGTTCATGTGTAGTGTAGCTCAGAAGTCAGAAGTAAACAGATTCAAGAAAGATAAAATATTCAAGCAATGTGCAATAATAATGAAGCAAATAATTCTGGAGGTAACTCTTAAGGGTAGCCTCTTAAAGCAGTTGCACAAGTGGTAATGGCAAACTACATATTGATGAATGGTCCCCCAGAGGCCAATGCAGGTGTACAAGAAAACAACTTTTATTAATGTTACTGAACCAATTTTGTATTTTGTGTCCAGAACAAACCTACTCTCAAGCCCCAGCCAAATTTTACAGATGCCAATATTGTATCTGCTATTGCTAACTTCTATGGCAAAGACTCTTTTCCAGCACATCCTTTTTGGCCGTTAGGAGGACTGAATAATAGAAATAATATTGACAGCTATTACTTTCACACAGTCATGCAAACCCAAATCCTCCCTTTCTTGCTTTTTTTAAGTAGCCAAACTGCAGAATCTCATCAAGGTGAAAGAGACTAAAACTCAAAAAGAAGCGAAAAGAGCACAACTCAAAGAAATGGAGCATTGTTTCATTTACATGTAAAATATTCTTTTAGAAATTAAAACATTTATGTCATGTGTCAGGAGGGGAAATACAAAAAGATTATATTCAAGCAAACAACAAATTGTTCTGAAGGTGTAGGCAAACTATATCAATGACTATTTAGTGTACACATGTTAATATCTTGTAATAAACAAGATGGACACCCCACTGGAGAGATTTCTGATGTCTATAGTAGAATCCTGGATTGGACTGCAAAGAAGAAAAATGAACCACAAATATCGACAGTTGCATGAAACTGAAAATATACCAACACAAAATGGCATGGACATCCAACTAATAAGATTGCATAATTTACCATGCAATTACTGAAAGAGGATAGATCTCACTCATCCATATTATCAATCTTGATTTCCAGGAGTGCTTCAATAACTTCTCGGCAGATTGGGCATTTATTTGACTGAAGTCTCAGTGCCTTTGCACAGTTGCTGCACATACACTAGAATACAAAATATTTCAATTAAAATAATGGCTGATAATCAAAAAGATATATGAAATGTAAGGTTAAAGATAAGGGCAATCAAGGGAGACACACAAAATTAGAGCATCAGCATAATCAAAATCAGAATAAGCATAAAAAAACTAGTCCCACTTTAAAAGCTGAATAACAAGTGAAGGCCCAAACGAGCTCAAAAAGAAGAGAACAAGCACCATTAGGATACTCTGCATCATTTTTGGAAAAATAGAAACATTCACTACCAAGGTTCTATATACTATCTTCAAGAACAGAGCTATATTTACTGGTGGTGTTCCTTTTAGCTGGCTGCCTCTGTGTGCGTGGGAGTGAATTGAGAGAGAGAGAGAGAGAGAGAAGAGAATAGCAAAATACCCCTTATTGATTTACTAGTTAGAATTTATGTGCAGCCCAATTAGCCGTAGATGAATCCTTTTAATATATACCAAAGGTTTCTTGTTAGTGATTTATATCCTGTTACCAGCAAAATCTGAACCAACATAAAAGACTTTCACTACAAAAACCAGAAAATTCAATTGTATCTACAAAAAGAAAAAAGGAACTTGCATCATGGACCAAAGAAAATTTCTTAAGTAGCCCATCAATGGCTGCAGACTGGTTCACATTTGCAGGTAGAGAAATTGGCTAAATAACTAAAGAGTCTCAGTCACGCCTATAGAATATCATGTGGAGAAAACTTGGAGTGAAAGTCAAAAGTCCAAGTCCATAGAGAGCTTGAGCATCTGAAACTACTGTTGTTTTATTTTCAAATAATTTATTCACTGTGGTCATAGAACGAATCTTAATGCACGCAATACACCAACAAACAAGAATTTTATGACGTTCTAAGAAAAGAAAATATGAATAGCTTGACAGACAGCAGAAGTATTGTGCTTTCATTGAATATGTATAAAACAATAACTTAGAGTCTTTCCCTTACCATATGTCTGCAGGGAAGCAATGCTATATCCTTTGGTTCAGTCATGCAAATCACGCACTCTTTCCCTGATCCATTGTCATTGAAACCTGGGCCAGATTTTCCTAATCCATATATCTCTCGCAGTTCATAACAAATATCATCAGTGCATAGTAACTGCCTGATTACTTTAGCAGTAAATTGTCCCTCATGATTTTTTGCCACGACAACCTGAGTTATCTGCATCTGGGGCAATGTATGCACCAAAAGATAGCTTCTATTATCAACTATATAAGGAGTTGGGCAAGTGTCAGCAGATATTACAATCGGATACACATCATCTCTGGATGACGAATTTGAAAGATCATCCAACGCAAAAAACCGTAAGCCAATGCCTGTTCCTGAAGGCTGTCGAAATTCCTGGTGAAGTCCTTTTCTGAAAGGTATTTTTATGGGAACATAGGTTTCAGGAAATAATGGAACAAATCTGCGGTCAGCCTCTTCCTTGGCAAAATAACAGATTGTGATGCTGTAGATCAGAAAGCATAGTGATTAGAGGAGCCACTAATGCACTCAAAATAAAAGAACATGCACTTGGTGAACAGGATCACACTGAGTTAATAATATCTAGCCTTTTAAGCTTGTTCCAACTGCAAGACATCTGTTGTTCACATCAGATAACAGAACAAGACACCATATAAAATGGTAAATACCACAATGGCAATCAGATGATATGCGTCAAATACAAAGGTTGATTATTAGAAGAGGATAATGAGAAGCATCATATAGGGACAATATGCTTGAGAATATGGTTATTGAAAGATATGTAAATTGGACAAAGTCAAAGGGAAAGGATGCACTGAAAATTTGACAGAAAAGAAATACTCTTTCACTTTTTCTGGTCGGCGAGGGAAAAAAATTGCACAAAAATATAAAACAAACAGATCTGTCAACATCGTATACGGGCATGGTGCTAATCTCATTTATGAACAACAAAAGCATAGTGCAACCAGTTAAAAGAAAAAAATATCAGATAATCAGAAGATAAATGGAAGTTTGATGACTCTTTACAGCCCAAAATACTCCAATAGAAGTTATCAGTACCTTTTAAAGGGCAATAAAGCAACTAAAGGAAAACAGATAATTAAAGATTAATTATTCATACAAAGTATATTCTAGCATTTTTATGAAAGAAATTTTTTAACAGATCTGATTTACACAATAATTCTACAAAATGCAATCTGCAATCAATTATGAATGAGACAGCCACAACTTCACCTGTTTAAATGAAATCCACTTTCAAAAGGCACCACAAGAGAATGATGTTATCAATCATTGTCCCCCCCCCCTCTCCCAACTCTATTTGTGGACTAAGAAGCAAATCAAGCAGCGGGTCTAAGTTGAGGGAATATATGTACAGGGGAAATGCACACAAAAAGCCAGAATTGTTCCTTCAAAAATATAATATGAAAAAATTTCAATGTTACCATCTCCATGTGACAGAATTGTTCCCACCAAAAAAATCAGGTATTCAACACCCCCCCCCCCCCCCCCCGCCTGTCTTAATTTATAGCAGATATATACTGGAAGTTAGTACGACACTGTGAAAATATTTTAAACTTTTTTGATGCGTGAGAGACAATAAAATGCATTTACTTCCTTTTCACAATAAGCATGCTTAATAGCATTTATGTGCAGTCAGGTATACATGCCAGGTTCTACCTCACGTTAAACATTGAATTCCATAAATTTCTAGACGTGTAAATACAAGGTAAACAATTCGTCGAGGGGGGGAAAGCATAAGAGTGTACATGCTAAAGAATTTGAGCACCAATACAAATCAAAGAGATAGCAAATTTAAGTATTTTTTGGTTTTCTATGCAATAAATTGTTTACAAAAAAAAATTAATTTTATCTTCATCCATAAAATCTGATTGGAATATACAAAACTGTAGAAGAACAATTTTCTGTCAACTAAAATTGAATTTAGTACAGTGGTTTAAATTTGGCTTTTCAGAAAAATTTTAATGTTTGATATTGCAATTTTTACAGCTTTGGCACAATATAGTTTGGTATAAGTCAATAAATTCACACGTCACCTTTCTATAGGTTAAGATGAAGTTTGAGAGAGTCTAAAAAAACTTTAAATGCACCACTGAATAGACATAACGGAAGGAAAAACAAAATAACTTTTACTTCGTTAAAAGACAAAAAAAATTGACAATCTTAAAATTGTAACAAGAACACACAGAAAAGGCAAACAAAGCCAGCAAAAGAGAAAATAAGAACAATGCAGCAAAGTTCTATGTGCTCCACTAAGGTATCAAGTTTACAAGCATGATCTTCTAATAGGAACATAAAAGAGTAAGTAAAATCAATACTACAGGTGCTAATGCAGACTCCAGAAGTGGACATATAATAAATTTCAGACCAAAGACTAACTTATGAAATATGAGAAACCCTTGATTAAGTCAGCTCTTCCAAATATTCCAGTTTTATCTTTCAAAAAAGTAACAACTGACACATGCCAATTGTGCTATTCTGTGAGATTCGTTATGTGGTGTGCAAAGGTAAGTAATAACAGTGATGAGTTGCTTTGAACACCAGTGCCAAATCAACCATTCAAGTCAATTCTTTTTAATGTCATATCCCAATGAGAGCTCACCATAATGGTGAAACTACAAAGGTCTCTCAGCGAGCAATAGATCCCCCAACAATGCAAGGACATTGAAAGTTCAAGATGATGAAGGTGAAATTTAGAAGGTCTAATAGTCAAGCAGTTGACAAGGGGAACATTGGTACTGTTATCCTTAGAGTTTCACACTTCCTTGCCCATTATTCTCTATATATATAACACAAAACCAGTGCCAAACCTCACATATCACCCCCCAAGCCCCTAATGTCCTTACCGTATCTGTGGGAAAGTATGAGCCCTAATTACCTATGATTAGGGTGTGATTTCTCAATTAGAGGATTTGATTGACCTTCCTTAATTAGAAGATTGATTTGATTTGATTGATTTGATTTGATTGAGTAGTTTTCTTATTTGTAATTAGGGTTGATTGTATATAAGTGACCTTTGTACAGAATTATAAACAATAGAAATGATTTATCTTCATTTATCTTCTCTATTTTTCCACATGGTATCAGAGCTTTAGACTCATAAATCCATAAATAGGGAATTACATTTTTTCGGCCTTCATTGCCATTTCTCTCTTGGCCTTCATTGCCAAGCCTCACCAGAGGGCCTTTATTGCCCATATCCATTTCATATTCTCTCCAGTAGCCTTCGTTGTTGCTAATATTTTTTTTTTTAGTTTTGTCACCTTCCCGGAATTATCGTATTAGAATTCCATTTATTGATCGCTATTACCATCTTCACACTGCTCCTATGAAAAGAGATTGTGAAACCAGTACCTTAATTGCCAAATCAAGACTCACAACTCTTTCCTGTTTTCTACCACCATGTCCAAGATAACAGAAGAAAGGACTCAAAAGCACATAGAACTCAACAAACAGGAGATTGATAGGTTAAGGAACTTGCTACTGACTATTGAGAAACCTTCAGGTATTTCTTCATTTGCACGTTCAGGTGATTTTCCCATTTCCATTGGATTAAATATCTCGAATGAAACTTTTGCTAATTCTTGGATCATGGATTCAGGTGTTACAGATTACATGACTCATTCATCACATAAATTTAGCACTTATAACCCTTGTCCAAGTAATAGAAAGATTACCACTGCCGATGGTTCACTAACCACTGTTGCAGGAATAGGAGATGGTCCAATTAGTCCTACACTTATATTGAAAAACATTCTTCATGTTCCAAAGTTGTCCACTAGTCTTGTTTCTATACAAAAACTTACTCAAAATTTGTATTGTAATGTCATTTTCCACCTCACTTACTGTGTATTTTAGGACCAGGATTCGGGGAAGACGATCGGACGTGCTAAGGAACGGAACGGGCTTTATTATCTCGAGGCACCAAGCAATTCGAGTGTCAAAATGAGCAGGTCACCTTTGTCATTTTTTTCTGAGCGTTCTTTATCCAATAAAGAAAAAATTTGGCTTTATCATTGTAGATTTGGACATCCATCATTCAAAACTCTCAACATTCTGTTTCCTTCTTTAAATAAGGGGTTAGATGTCGAAAATTTTCATTGTGAGGTATGTGAACTTGCAAAGCACAAACGAGTACCATTTCCAATTAGCAACAAAAGAAGTTCAGTTCCTTTTTCCTTAATCCATAGCGACATTTGGGGTCCTTCTCCTATTCCAAACATTTCTGGAGCACGTTGTTTTGTGTCCTTCATTGATGATTGCACTAGAATCTCTTGGATTTTTCAGCTTAAAAACAAATCTGATGTGAGTTTTGTCCTTCCAAATTTCCATATCATGGTTCAAAATCAGTTTGGTGTCAAAATCAAACGATTTAGGTCAGACAATGCTATGGAGTACTTCAATCAGGTTTTAACTCCATACTTTCAAAAGGAAGGCATAATTCATGAGTTATCATGTATAAGCACTCCACAACAAAATAGAATTGCTGAAAGAAAAAATGGTCATCTTCTTGATACAACCCGTGCATTTCTGTTTCAAAACAAAATGCCTAAATCTTATTGGGGGGAAGCAATGTTAACAGCCGCATACCTTATAAATAGGTTACCATCTAGAATCTTAGATTTCAAGAGTCCTATGGAAATACTTTCCAAATTCTACCCTAACCTACGTACTTCAAACCATCTCATTCCTGAGATTTTTGGGTGTGTGTCTTATGTCCATGTTCATAGTTCAAACAGGGGAAATTAGATCCAATGGTAATTAGATGTGTTTTTGTGGGCTACTCTCCAACTCAAAAGGGATATAAGTGCTACCATCCACCTTTTAAAAAGTTTTATACTTCTGTAGATGTCACTTTCCACGAAAAAGAATCATACTTTTCCACTCCTTATCTTCAGGGGAGAATACAATTATGGAAGATAAGGACTCCTTTTTTTCCGATCTACCTTCCTCAATGACACCCGTGCTCCCTGCTCCTTCCTCGTCAACACCAACACTTCCAACTCCAACTGAGTTTGATGATTCTATACCTAAGTCTCTTGTTGAGCCTGATGAACCCTTGCATACTATTGAAATCATGCCTACGCAATTGCTCCCATTTGCTAAAGTGTACTTGAGAAAGAAAGCTTCAATCCCAGAACTTGCACTGGTTGGAGGATCTAACCCGAACCCTGGAAATGAGGTAACATCTTCTAACTTTCCTTTACAAACTGAATTAAACCATCATTCAAATAGTAACTCAGATCTAAATGTTCCTATTGCTATTAGGAAGGGAACTAGGGAGTGTACCAAGCATCCTTTGTATCCACTTTCACATGTTGTGTCATTTGAAAAAATTTCACCAACTCATAGGAGTTTTCTTACAAATTTGAATAGTATTCACATACCTACCAGTTTATCCGAGGCTTTATCTAATGAAAACTGAAAACAAGCTATGAATGTTGAGATGCAGGCATTAGAAAAAAACAAAACTTGGGAGTTGGTGCCATTACCTGCAGGAAAAAGACCAGTGGGATGCAGGTGGGTGTACACAGTGAAATATAAAGCAGATGGGTCACTAGAGAGGTATAAGGCGAGATTAGTAGCCAAAGGATATACTCACACATATGGAGTGGATTATCAAGAAACGTTTGCTTCGGTTGCTAAGATGAATACCGTCAGAATTCTATTATCCTTAGCTGCTAATTATAATTGGGATTTGCAGCAATTTGATGTAAAAAATGCATTTTTGCATGGAGATCTTGAAGAGGAAATTTATATGGAGATTCCACCGGGATTTGGAAGGAACATAGCTGCTAATCATGTGTGCAAGCTAAAGAAGGCGTTATATGGGCTTAAGCAATCTCCAAGGGCATGGTTCGGAAGGTTTGCGAAGGTTATGATAGAGATGGGATACAGACAAAGTCAAGGAGATCATACGTTGTTTGTGAAACATTCAAATTCAGGGGGAGTAACTGCTCTCTTGGTATACGTTGACGATATCATCATAACAGGGAACGATAAAAAAGAAAGACAGGTTTTGAAGCATTATTTGCCCAAGGAATTTGAGATCAAGGAATTAGGAAGGTTGAAATACTTTCTAGGAATTGAGGTTGCGCATTCAAATAAGGGAATTTTCATCTCCCAACAAAAGTATGTTACAGATCTTTTCAAGGAAATCGGAAAGTTGGGATGTAAGCCAGTTAGCACACCGATAGATCCCAACCACAAACTTGGAGAGGCTGAGGAAGATATTGCTGTGGATAAAGGAAGGTATCAACGACTTGTAGGGAGACTAATTTATCTCTCTCATACAAGACCGGATATAGCTTATGCAGTAAGTGTGATTAGTCAGTTTATGCATAATCCAAAGGAGGTTCATTTGCAAGCTGTCAACCGGGTGTTACAATATCTTAAGGGAACTCCAGGGAAGGGTATCTTGTTTCGAAGAAGTATAGGGCTAGTACTTGAAGCATACACCGATGCAGACTACGGTGGGTCTCTAGTACATAGAAGATCAACAACCGGATATTGTACCTTCCTTGGTGGGAATCTTATAACATGGAGGAGTAAAAAACAAAATGTGGTGGCAAGATCCAATGCTGAAGCAGAATTTCGAGCAATGGCCCAAGGGGTTTGCAAGTTACTATGGTTCAAGATCATTTTAGAAGATTTGGACATCAGGTGGTATGGTCCTATGAGACTTTACTGCGACAACAAGTCTGCAATCAGCATTGCACATAATCCAGTAAAACATGACCGAACAAAACATATAGAAATTGACAGACATTTCATTAAGGAGAAATTAGAAAGTGGATTAATCTGTATCCCTTATATGCCTACTCACTGCCAGCTTGCAGATGTACTGACCAACGGTTTAATTAGTACGGCATTTCAAACTAAGGTTTCCAAGCTGATAATGGAAAATATCTATTCACCAGCTTGAGGGAGAGTGTGGGAAAAAATGAGCCTAATTACCTATGATTATGGTGTGATTTCTTAATTAGAGGATTTGATTGACATTCCTTAATTAGAAGATTGATTTGATTTGATTGAATAGTTTTCTTATTTGTAGTTAGGGTTGATTGTATATAAATGACCCTTGTACAGAATTATAAACAATAGAAATGATTTATCTTCATTTGTCTTCTCTATTTTTCCACAGTATCACTTCCTCCGAAATGGTCATAAAAGCAGTGAAAAATAACTAACCACCAAATACACCTTTAAGCTTGTTTAGTTTCACAACATTTAGGCAATATTCAAATGAAAATTCTTACAAGGCATGGACATTCAATTACTAATTTTCATTATTTTCCTCATATAAAGCAACACATTTTAAATCACAAGGATTGAGTTCATCGATAAAATTGTAACTTATATTCTAAACATTGCCTTTCACCCCTAGGATAGTGTAATTCTGGAGAGTGATTCATTGAAAAGAAAAGAGACCTGGAAAACATCATTGCCATCTCGACTCTTGAAACATATAGGTGGCAGACAGAGCCTTCATGATATAAAACAAATTAATAAATTTATGGCTCTTTGTCTTCTATTATTTTTTGGTAAGAAACATAAAAATCCTAGCATCAAAGGTCTCTCAAAGGCCTTTCCACTTATCTCTGCCAAGAGGAAACTGCTCAACTAATTGGTTGGGATTCAAATAGCAAGCTTTCTGTTTGGTTGATTCCCACAAGGGGAATTTCATCAGCGAAGTTGCCTGATTGCCTCAAAATGTATTGGACTTTACAATTCAATCTACAGTATTCGTGATTGAATTGCGGCACACATTTGGTATCAATATCAAGTTCCATCTCACATATAACCAAAGGTACTCAACCCACATTCACTTCCCTCACGCTTGCAACTAACAAATAAAACTGCAGCCCAAGTAAATTAAGCATACATGATGCGATCAAACTACACTAAAAATAATTGACAAAAAGAGCATAACTATGCATAAAAAGACAATAAATTGTATCGGAAAACCTTACCTTCCATCAACCAAAGCATCAAAAACAAAGGAAACCAAGTAATGATCCGGGTTCAGTTCATCAATCTCAAGCCTCAAAGTATCTTTATGTACATTCACATCACTATTCACAACTTTAGCCGGCTTTTGCTCACCACAAGGCGACGCCACCACTCTAGGCTGCGGAAGCGACGGCTGCAACTCAAAGGGCCCAAAATAGGGCTGGCCCATGAGAGGGTTGGCGTGATTGCACACAGTGTAGGCATTGGAATTGTAGTAGGGGTAATATACAGGGGGTGAAGAAGGGGAGTGCGCAGGATAAGGGGGAGGGTGCATAGGGTAAGGGGGTAGTAGTCCATCGGGTGGGGGTGCAGGGGTGGGGGGTAGGGATGAGTTGGGGTTCTTCTTCTGGTGGTGGTGCTGAAGGAAATGCCCATTTTTCTTGTGTAGGATTTGGGGAAAGGAGGTGGTGGAATTCTTGGTGGAGAAACAAATGTAAGTCCAATTTCATGTTTTTCATTCTCAAATTGTCTTTTTTTTAGAGGGTGAATTTATGCATTACATTTATGAAGAATCATATTTATATAATTATTAACTGTGTCATCTACACACACACACACACACACACACACAACAATCTACATATATAATATATATATATATATTATAATTTATATATATTGGATTCTTTATTTAAGCAAAACTTGGGGTTTATTTTGGATTTTTTTTTTTAAATAAGTAGTTGAGCTATAAATTATATATAATAAAAACTATTTGATGTGGATTAAGATTATTGGATCATGATTAATTGGATTGATGATGTGATATAATTTGTTGAGATTGTATTGGTCCAACTATAGAATCAGATTTTTAAAAATATGTCAAAGTTTAAACATATCAGACAGCAGATTACACATTTAGCTTTGACTTACTCATTGACTAATGACTATGAACCAAATAATCAAGAAATCTGATTATTGGTTTTGAATGCTATTGATTAGTGCTCATTGAAATCTAATTATTTGGTTATAACCAAAGTAAATTGCACCATACAAATTTTTGTTTGGATTCAATTACTTATTTTTGAACCATAAGTGTGTTTGATATTAATAGTTCTTTATACTTGTAACTGGACTTGGAATTTTATATTTTTTTAATATTTTTAACTTTCATTATATTTAATTTACAAAAATAGCTAATTTCGATTGGCGAATTAGTCTTATTCAAAACTCTCCTTTTTTTTTTCTTTTTTTTTTTTTACTATACTTTAGTTGATTTTATTTGGTGAAGTGGAAGAATAGTGGTTTGAGAATAGTTATAAATCCTGTTTTTGCAAGTTTTCAAATGCCATTTGATTCTCCATTAGTTGTAATGAAGCAAGGTATTAGTTCAAGTGGGATTAGTGGTGGTTGTTGGTAAGTATGTTTTTTGTAAAAGAAACAAGCAATCTTCCATTATTAACTGAAACTGCATATGATAGTGGAAAGAATAATACAAAGCCATTTAATTTTCTTATCTATAAAATCTAAGTAGTGTCTCTTGAGTTGGTGTAGAATTGTACATTTATATCTGATATATTTGTTTTTTTTATTCCTTAATAACTCATAAATTAATTATATTTACTTATAAAAATAATATGTATAATCATAGTATTATTGTCTGACAAAAAATGAATAAATTTTATTATTTTAATATTGATTATTATCTCAATTTTTTTTAATAGTGTTAAATAGACAACTAAATTCTATTGTTTTAGTATTAATTAATATCTCATTTTTGTATAATGTTGTATATATTTTAAACAAAATTTGTCACTATCAAATATTATTTAAAAATAAAAAAATAAAAATGTAAAGGCTAATGCTTTTTCAAGGAAAAAATAAAAAAGAAGTCCAATTAGAAAATGTTCACTGCAAGGGGAAAAAATTGGAATAAAATAAAATAAGAAAAGTGGTCCAAATCAAAGCCTTTTCATTTAAAAAAAAATGAAAGACAAAAAGCATGGACTATCTTTATTTTGAAAAGATAAAAAGAAAAGAAAGCATTGCTTTGAACTACAGTTTCTCTCTGTTCACAAAAAACTATAAAAAATACACCGAAAGCGTGGCCTTTATTATAAATATGTAAAACTTTAAATTTCATGGTATTTCATAATATTTTTTTTTATTTCATGGTATTTCATAATTTTTTTTTTTTTGGGCAATAATAAACTATTAAGAATGCCATGATTTGCTGGAGCCAAGGAGAATTGGAGACTGTGCAAGCACCATTTCTTTACCAAGTAAAAAATCACCTTCTCCATTTCACAAGCAAAGTCATTATTTGAGCCATAAGAAAAGCATCAGAAGTAAAGTACCTGCTTGATCATTTAATTTGCAAGTGTTTTTGGCTCTTTGAGTTTTTAAATTTGTGGAAATGCATGTGTAAATATTTCAAAACAGGATTCAGGTATTGGTTTCTTGCATAACTCATGTTATAAGAAAGTGTCACAGCAGATATATTCATAAATTGAATCTCATAAACCTTGTTTCCCAACAGAACTTCTTTCTTACATTCATTCAGTTCCATAATATACAGCGAATTTTTGAAAAAAACAGAGGAGAAATTACAAAGTAGGAAAAAGAAAATCCTCAAAACAGGAAACTAGGAAAAAAAAAATAGTACCCCATATCACACCTGCACATATAAATGCTCAGGAAAAAAAAAAAATGATGTAGAAAACTTCTCAACAGAAGTCAGGCCTGGATTTCTTGCGAACCGATATGCAGCCTCTCTGATGATCCCTGAAAACTCTGATTTCTGAACAATCCCTCAAGTCCTCAAGGCTAATGTATTGCTGCTTGACCATCCTAGAGAAATCACACCCTGTATCATGTATCCAAATATAAGGGTGGCATGTTTCATCATAGTAATAAAGCAAACTCCTTATTCCTCCACCGCCACTCCCCTTAGCCTTTCCAGGCATGTAAGCCTTGTAAATGTTCTTACCCTTCAATCTTTTCGACGACCCCGGCTTCAATGTGTGAACTTTCTTCAGTATTGATCCCACTCTTATTTGAAGTTCAATAGGCTTGTCACTGAAATTCCAAATTCTCGTTCCAGGCCCCGAGACTTGGGTATGGTCCCTGCATCCATTGAAGCATCTCACAACTGAAATAAGGCTGAGACCCCTCATTTTACTGTGAGGAATTTAGCAGGAAAATGGCTTTTGATGAACTTTTGCACTGATAAAAATCAATTATGAAACAACCCTTTTGATGTGTTTGATCAAAGAATGTAGCATGCTAATCAATTCTTGAGTGATGGTTCTAAGAGTACTTAAATAGCTGGTGAAATGCCAAGAATGTTGAATTCTTGAGGCAAGGAATGTTGGTAGGGACCTCCAAACTTCCATTTTCTACAGTGGACGAAGCAAGAATTTGGTATCTGAGATTACAAAATTCAGGCAACTACTTTTTCTAATGTTGGTTATTAAGAATGGAATGGAAATGAGTACAGCGCCCACCATGCACTCAAAACTTCTTGATGGGGTTGCATATGATTTTGCTTCATGTCTCATCATTGTGCTCTTGCCTTTATGTTTACTTTTCTTTTAAGTTTGAAGGAAATATCCTTTTTTTTTTTGCCCTTCTGTAGCAGAACTTAGGCAGCAGAATGCGCTTGCTAATGGTGGTCCAGACCCACCATCCATTTGGTAGGAGTAGCCACAAATTTTGTTGATTTATGCATTGAAGACAACAGAGAATGGGTTGCAACTTTCCGAGAAGGCACAAAGTTTATTTGGATTCAAAACAAAAAGGTGGAAACAGGAGCAAACTGTTCACTACATTTCTCTTCTTTTGGCAAAGTAGATTATGAACAAAGAATTTATAGTGTCTTAAAAGATGGACAATGTGAAACTTCTTCCAAATTGGTGTCAAACCTCATTATCCTCAGAAACGAAATGATGAGGAAAAGGCTACGTCAAAACCAAAGTTTAGATGCATTTTCCTCTTCATTTCCTGCAGTTTCCCTTGCTAAAATCAAGAATCCAAACAGAGAATCAAACAATCAAAGAGGTATTAAACAAGATCATATTGCTTTGCAATCCTTATTAGCAAAATACTTGCTATGTCAGTTCTGGCGTGAACAGCACAACTATATAGAAGTAAAATTTGTTTGCTTTATTGAACTTATCTAAGACTATCTTAAAAGTACACCTGGAAAATGATATTGTGTCAAATGTAGCTAGACTACCTGTCGTAAAAATATTCTGGCTGTACAGATGAATATCAAACATCGCTCAAAAGAAGCCAATTACAAATGAGCAGCAGCAGGAGTAAAGAATTTACACATAAAATGAACTACTTTTCATGATTGTCTTGATGGGTATCAATTTTGATTATAAGTGGCTCGTGGAGGTTTACAGCAGGGCCAGCCTTAATGGGTAATTGTGGTGACACGATATCACCATCTACATCCTCATTTTCAGCCAACGCTTTTTCTAAAGCAGCCCTTGCAACTCTTGTAACACAAACCATTAACACCACTGCAAGCAAATCCAGTAAATAAAAAGTCAGTATACAGTAATTAACATTCAGCATAATTAAGTGTCAAAGCTCAAGTACAAAGTACAAACTCAATAACAACCGACTGTAAATATCAGAAACAAAATAAAAAAAATTACAGCAATATGAATTTTCATACAAGTTATACTACAACAAAACTTACTAAAATGACCCAGATTGGTAACTATATATCTGAAATCAGAAACAAGCAGAAAGCTTATAAAGAGCTTCAGTATCTATTGTAACTCCAAGTTTTAATATTTGACATGCAACAAAATTTAACAGCACCGAATTACCAAAAGGGTTCTTATAGACTTCCAAACTTCACGTCATTCATGTGATCACCAATATATTTAAAGGTAGCATGTGCTATAACAAACAATAAATTATTGAATAAACAGAAAAGCTGGTCTGACTCTCAGTTACTTATTGTGATCAGGCATGTGAAATCAAAATAGTGAGTAAAGTCACTTGAAACTTACCAGACACCACAAGACCCAATAAAATAAATGCCTGCATCAAAGTAAAGGCTAGTGTCAAAACAACAGAAAATTGGCAAATGATATGAAGCTGTTATTGAAAATCATGGCATTCTAACACTTCAGCCACCTCAAGGATGGCAGATGAAATTTGCTTAAACATTGGCAGACATGATCTTAATGCCTAGTGTAAAATAAATTTGAATTGCATATCGTATTCAAGTGTAACATCATTGTCGCAATCTGGATAACATAACATGATTTGAAATTCAGCATACTTTATCCAACAGAGTTTAGATAAAATTTGTAATGCAATATTTCTACGGATTAAAATCAGATAAGAAGTATACAGACATACTCATGCCATCAGCAACAAAATTCTGAATATATTTCACACGCTGTTTTGTCCAGCAACTTTTTGGCTGATCTACTTTTCATGGCTCATCTCTCCTATTATCGAAGTATGAATAGCTCAACAAAGTTTCTTGAAATTTTTGGTGCACCTATTATAACCCTAATCATAAACTATTAAAAAGTTAAAAACGAGGGCATAATCGGACTTTGTCAGTTCTTTTGAATACTATGAGTTTACAAATGAAATTACTTTCACCCGAGAGTTTTCCAACCTTATGTCATGGGCGTATTGAGGACTATGAGAGTTATGTCTTTTAAAATTGACCATTCTACACAATTGTGAATTCATGATATTAACTCTAATTTTCTCACCAATTATCCTATTCCTGGTACAATTCTAGGGGGAAAAGGGGGAGATGAATTTATATAGAAATTGAAAAAAAAAATTGGTAAGGTTCATTAAAAAAACATGTAAATAAAAAAGATTTAATGATAACATAACTAAAATAATTAAGGTTTTATCAAAAGTCAGAATAAAAATCATTTTGGTAGCCGAGTTTTGGCATTGATCTCAATTTAATACATCAAGTAAGTTTATATGTCAAAATAAAATGTGGCAATAAATAGAAACTTATCACTCCACGTATGTCCCTTCCCTGGATAAATCTTGCTCCATAAAGATGTAACATACTGAATATCCTATTTATCATTACGTTCTATTTTGAGAAGAATAAATATCACTAAATAAGCATCAAGAAGTGCAAATTACTGTATAACATTATGCCTATATGGCTATATAGACAATTGCAAATATCATTGAAACAGTCCATCACAGATGCGCAATTTACAGACGAAAATCTAGGTCCAAAACACACGGCGTCTTCATGAAAATCCTCCTTAGTGGTCTGAGCATATTCACCTTCTCCCCAAAATACTTAGAATATTCCTCCTTAATATGTTGCATATAATTTCACACTTCCCCAGAGCATTTTTATGTAATCAGAATATAAGCCATTTAGAGCATACCAGTCAACTCCAATCACATACTGTTTTCTGTATATTGTAATTATTCTAAATCAGAGCCAATTTCTAGAAAGAACCAAAGAGAATAGATTCTGGACATAATGAAATCATGAAGATAGGTAAATGACAAAGTTGGTCATTTATATCTCTAAATTTTACCTTAAAATCGTTCAGTAACCTATACCCCCAACAATGAAACTAAAATGAAGTGCCAACCAAAAGAATGAGCTTATCAAACTAATGTCAAACAGAACAAAAAGCTCTTACCCAGCGGGTTTTCGAAAATTCATGCCATCCATGTGTTACATCTGAGAGATCCTTCAAAGTTGTCCCAACATAGACCAAGGCAAAAGTAATTGGCTGGAAAAATAACATCAATGGGCGCATCATAAGCAGATATATAGAATTTGTCTCGATAAACACAAAATGTATGGCATGACAATCTGACAAAGAAAACTTAAAAGTCAAAAGGGTATTGAAACCTTTAATGCAATGAATATGGAATCACTAAAGAGGTATTGAATAAAGTACATACCATCATGCCCAACCATGAAGCTAGCATGTATTGAGCTATAGGTACTGGAGTCACGGATAAGAGGTAGTTCAACATGTTAAAGGGAAGTAAAGGAACAAGCCGGAGTAACAACACAATCTGTTCAGTGGCACAAGACAAAATTGAAATTCATATAAGCACAAGATGGATTTGTACACACCAGAAATTAAATCAAGGAAACAAATCCAACCAGACTAATAATAAGCAGCAGGCCCAGCACTAGCTTAACACATCAAGAACAATACACTGGATTGAGAAAACACACAAACCTTAAATCCTGATCTCTGAATTGCAATTGCAACTGCACGGAACTTGGGATAGTCTTTTAACTTGGAAATAACATATGACCTCCCTATCTGTTCATAGTTGAAAAGAAAGAAAACTAGCAATGAATATCCAGCAGAGGAAATGCCCTACCATTTCATAAAGGTAAAAAATCACAGCAGTTGAGGTAAAGATACATCTTATGTTTGAACCTTAAGCTCTTACGACAAATAAATAATGCTATTAAACTAAAGAAACTTACCGTTCGCCCAAGAAGAAATGCAGCTCCAGCACCTATTGTTGCACCAATAGAATCAGCAACAAAACCCACAGGCAATCCAAAGAGATAGCCACCACCCAGCTGAAAAAGATAATAAAGTAGCAAATAGATTTCAGTTCAACCAGGAAAGTGAAAGAAGAAAAATATCAGTCGATATATGCATCTTTGGAGAATAACAAAATCAAGTGAATCACTTTACAGATGTTAGATGTGATAAAACCAAATTAAACAACTAGAGATAGAAAAATAAAGCTATACATGAGGATGGTCAGAGAAAATATTTACAGAAACTGAATAATTGTCACTTCGGACTTCATGTCATATAGAATCGATGACTATTACACATAACCAGCAGAGAACTAATAAAGGAATTTGGCATGAATTTAGGATAAGTTATAGTTGAGGCAGGGCACCCCTAGTTTTGAGGGTGATGAGGGTAATCAGTTATGAGGGGACTCTTTTGTTTGTTTGTTGTCATTTTTCTGTCGTTGGTTGGAGTGGAGGGGGTATCATGCCCTATGAATAACATTTTCACAATTTATTGAAGCATTCCCTTCTTTCATTACCCTCAAATGAGCTTAGGTTGATTGAAATGGTGGTGCCAATATAACAAGATCGATAACCAAAAACACTAGTTGACTAGTTGAAAACATGCAACATAAAACATTGAACCATTGATAGAATATTCGAATAAATGGATATCAAGAAGACAAATTATTTCTAGCTTTGCCCACATATATCCAAAATCAATTTTTCAAGACTCGTGATTTGTGAATAAGAACTTGAGATTGGAAAAAAAGGAAAAAAAAAGAAAAAAAAACCCTAGTAACAGAGATGGTTAATCCTTACCGTCAGTACTGAAGCTGGAACTGCCAACACCGTTAAAGGAATGTATGCAACAGCTCTGCAAAGGTTCACAATCCATGAGTGACTCAAAACAACATTCAGATTGTTAGAGTTTCAAACATTCTTTAAACAACTTAATCTGTCATGCATTGCACAAACATAGAATAACTAGGATATTTATTAATATTCAAAACAAACTTTTCTGCACTGAAAATTGACAGTCATATCATAGAAGCAATATCCTCCAGGTTTTAATGCCACTCCTGGTTATGACTAAGTTGAAAGAATGCCTCTTTAAGGGCCACAACTTTAAATGAATTCCCACATGCAAATGAGGATCAGGTAGCAAATAAAAAAGCCAACCATGTATTAGAATTTACAAAGTAACAGAAAAGTTAGACAGTAAAACCTGTGAATGAGGAAAGAAGAAACTAGGCCACTCAGCTTTTTCTTAATTTTCACACATTTAACCTCCACTTGGCCTTTATTAAAGTCACCAAAGTTGAAATTTTATTTTCCAATCTTATGCTTGATCAAAGGTGTCCTTGAAAAAATTGATCCTTGTATCTGATAATTCCAGTAATCAACACACCATCATTTTCTTTAACTACCAACTGAAATAGTAAAAGTTAAGGCTGCCATTTCAAGCATGTTAAGTCTTCAAGTAAAATAATACTCCTACTATGATCCGAGTATAAAGAAAACAAAAAAGTATATATAAAATAGGTAACTTGATAATACAGAAAACTGGTTCTCATATGTGGTGTATATACATGGACAAGGTTACACGTACACTCCAGATAGTAGATAAGAATTTGATCTGGTTGCAATGAGTAGTTTGTACTTCACTACTGCATTTTAGAACTTCTGTTAACCCAAGATAAATCAATGAAAAATGAAGATGGTTTTTGAACTCCTCCAATTCTTCTTGTTGAAGTTAATCTTATGTAAATTCAGTTCATTTTTTAAGTATACCACCTGACATCTCAAAACAAGAAAGGCGAACAATGCCTTCATCTTTAGGCACAATACAAAAAAACTTAACCAACATGAGCACAAAAAACTGCACTTACAGCACTAGAGGACCCCAAGGACCAAGATCTTGCTCTATCCATACTAAGAAATCCTTCAGTATCTGGAAAAAACAATATTAAGATTAAACCAATCAGATGAATAACAATCTTTCATAACTAATCCAATTGAATGACTAACAATGTGTCATACATTAGAAGCACATCCGAATGCAAGGTTGCTGCGATAATAAAAGTTTTCAAATGAGATATTTTTGAAACATACAACCTCAAACAATAAGTTCACCAGATTGACATGTAGAGATTACCTGAAAGCACTAAGTTATTTATGCAATATGCATCACAGTGATTATCTAGAAAAAGTTCTGCATTTTTCCAATTGGCTATCTTTTAACTCCTTTTTCAGTTTTAACAAAGCTTACAGGAAGGCTTTTTTCCTGCTGACATTAAGGTGGTTGAGTCAGCTCATGAAATGGCTAGCTTACTGATTTACTAGCCATCAGCTTGACAATACTAAATTGCTAATGAACTATTTCAAAAAAAAAAAAAAAAAAGAAGAGAAAAAAGAAACACATGTATCCAAGAAATATCAAGTCTCTATTAATTGAACATCCAAACAAATCAAGACAACATCAGCCAATACCAAAATCAATCCAAGAAAACAATTAAACAATACCAATTAGGCAAAGCAACAAAGACTTCCCACATAATAAAATACCTGCAGCAGTCCCAGAAATCAACAACACAAGCCACATCAATGGGGGAAAATATATACTAAAAGACACTGAAAGCAGTCCAAGAAAACCCCTAAACAAGCAAAATTAAGCATAATGAGAGAAACCCAAAACACAAGATTTTACCTTTTCAATAGGGAGAGTGAAGAAAGCAATTGCAATAGCCCCAATCAGCACAAGCAGTAAGGAAATTTTCAACAGAGAAACCCAACTGAATTTGAAAGCCATTATTATCGAATGTGGCGAGAAAAATAAGATCTTTTTGCGCCAAGGCCTGCACTCTTCTTCTTCTGGGTCCTCTGGTAAAGCTTGCTTCAATGACAAGCGAGGCCTCAAATTTATTCCCCCTAAATTTGCCAGATTGAATTGAAAAAAAAAAAAATCTTTCACCACCTAAAGAAAAACCCTTTTCAGAAAGATGAATACGTTGAGGATTTACCCTATGTGATTGAAAGATCAAAGTGATTGCCACATAATGATCATCTTTTTTTTTTCCTGTTCTTTTTCTCTGTAGGCTTTGTGTGTGATGTGAAAAATAGTTTTTGCTATTGGGACTTTTTCTTGTTTAAGTTTTCTTTATCTCGCTTTTGCTGTAAAAAAAATTCTGCTGTGATCGTGATCGTTCTGTTTCGCTACTAAGATGCGAATTAAGATACCCTTGAAAAGGTAAAACTAGGCTGTAACTGCTTCTGGCACATGATATATATATTTATTTATTAGTATATATATTAATATTTGCATAATTATATAAATTTTAAATTTGTTTACTCATAAACTTATTTTGGAAAGGACTTTAGACCCAAAAGAAAGGGATGAATGGCCCAAAACCATCCATATTTGGGCCCAAAAAAGCAATACTTGGATACAAACTTTTCTTTCTTTGCTCTTTGCCTTTCCTTTTACTTTTGAAGAAATTTTGCGTAAATGAATGTCTTTTTAGATGGTACTCGTCTTCAAGCTTGTCACTGCCCTTGCCCAATTCAAGGCATTGTAACCTGAACATTTGGTTCTTAAGCTCCAAAAAAGAGAAGCTAGACTTAATGTATGTACACATATATGTAGGAAAAATGGATAGTACTTCTCCACCCTTTGGTGTTGAGTTTTTCGTTTTGTTAGGTTACAAAATTTGATAAATATTGTTATTGTCGTCGCCGCGGTGATGTCACACTTACACCTATCCCATGTTACACTTTGATAAGTTGGTTAGGAAACATAAGTTAAAAGACCATAGTTTGAGGGGAAAAAGTGTTTTCATTTATGTTGCCTTAATTTTTCCACCAGTCCACCCAGTAAGTAGTTATCGTAACTTGTAGCTTACAGCTTTCTGTCCCATCTCAGAAGTAAGGTTGGTGGAACAGGAATAGGCATTAACTATACACATCCTCTTAAACAAGGTAGTTGCATTATCATAGTGTCCATAATACGCTTCACGCGGAGTTAAGTGTATACGTGGCCTTTTATTCATCCACTTCCACTCTTTTCTAGCAAACTTTTTTGGAACTTCTAGCTTTAGTTCCCAAGACAACCTCCCTTCAAGGCTGGAGAAGAAAATCTTCAAGAACAAACAACATGGCACAAGTTGCACAAGAAAAATCTCTTGCCAACACATTTTGGGACCCTGTACATGAATCCAGATGACGGTAAATTTGATAAACAATGAAGAATTTCATAAATCTATTGAAAGTTTCTGCAATGGTAAGCACCCTACTGTCTTAGTGTGTGATTTTACATACCAGTGGAAAATCCAAAAGAATCATACAGGAAGTCAACATAGAAGTACAATATGGTACAAGAAACTATATGCCTATGTATAAGACCCCACCTCATATAATTGGGCTCAAAATATTTACTACAATTTTCTGAATTCTGGCTGAGAGCATCACCCTTTATTTCTATCAAAATCTTAGCACATTAGCATGCGTTTGCACCAATCCAAGAACCTGCCAATTTCAATGCCGCCCAATGCCATTGCACCGTGTTAGCACATTCTAGCGATCACACCTTATTTGACACACAAGTCAACAACTTCTGCGCGTGAACCAGCTCACGGATGAGATTCACAAAGTACTAATGCACAATCTGTATTCTTGATTGCCTCGCTTACCTAACACAGAGTGCGTTAATTAATACATGACCAAGCATAAGGTCGACAAAGTATTGGTGCCCAATCTGGCCATCCCTCCACTTCATCTTCAGCGGAGCACGGCCATAGTGAACCCCATCATTGCACCGGTTGTCGTAGTGCCACGGATAGGTCATGTCAAAATCGTCGATGACTTTATCAAGCACCCCATATTGCCTCAACTTATCCAACACGACACCATTGAAAGCCTCCATTTTGTGAGGATTAAATGCCAATCTTCTAGCATAGCCACCCGTCGTCACGGTGGTCCTATATATAATTTCAGGCAGCACCAGCCCTCTTCCCCGCACTCCTTCCATAACCTCAGCCCAAAATGCAGCAGCGTAGTCTGCCCCTTTGATAAACTTTCTAATATTAGACCAGTGGACACCATCATGTAAACCCGAATTCATGATGATAGTGTCCGGAACTACATTTTGTGAAAAATACCCCTTCAGCAATTGTCGATACTCTGCATTGATTAATGAGTTCAAACCCTGATAGTTGCCGGTATCATTTGGATGACCATTGAAAATGCTGGTGAATCTGACCATTTGGGATGGATTTGTTGGATTGGTGATGTTCATATCAAATACTCTAGGAACAGCAGGAATATCATGCACGTCCAAAATGAAGTTGAGGATGTTGCGGATAGTATCGCAATGGTTCGAATCTCCCCACCAGAAAATCCAGCGATTGTCCAAACAATTCCAAGCTTCTTCACTTGAGAACAATTTGAATGAACAATGAGTTGAATATAACCATCCATTACTCTCTAGCAAACCCAATGGACCATCACACCATGGATGCTGGCACGGAAAACTCGGCTCCTGGCATCTATATCTGCCATCATCACTAATTGGGCAACTATCATTCCTAGCATGTCGAGTCCACCGACCAGACCAAACATCCTTAGAGTAATCAGACTTCTTGCATTGTTTTATTTCCGGCAACTGGGATGCAGACTTACGGAATTTGATTGGAATTACACGAAGCACCCTATCAAATGCCAATCTTGCCGGCGAAAATTTCAACCCTTCATAATGCCGGAACAATAAGATAATAGTCAAATTGTAATCCCCGGAAAAATCAGGATGCACTTGAAGGGAAAATGTGTAGGTTCCATTCCCCATGTCTTTAATCGGAGGCCTAGCCTTCCACATTTCACCCGAAAGATCAGTTTCAAAATAATCACCTCCTAAACAATGTGGCAATCCTGAATCATCCAATGCCTGGAAAACAAACTCATGGATATCACCAGTCGACAATTCAATGTTGCTATTACAATCCAAACTAGGAACATTGATATCCACAGTTCTTGAATCCTTACATGGCTCACCGCCTGGAGTTAACCACTTAGCAAGAAGATTGGATGAATAATTTGCCTCAAACTCAGCCGAAATCCAAGGCACTGCTATAGGATTCGAAGGTCTGTTCAAACCCTGGTCCTTGGTCAAATTTGCTGAAACTTGAGGGCAGAAATTGGAGACATTATGAGGATGGCTTTGAGTCAAATTGAGTGGCTCGGGAGCAATACTAGTATCAAGATTTACATGGGTTTTTCCCAAACTTGGGTGGGTTAGGTTCAAATTAATCTGCTGAGGCTTTTCCAAATGGGGTTCTAAAGAAAGATTGGTAAAGTTTACATCTTTATGGGATTGTAACAAAATTTCAGAATCAATGAGCTTCACCATAACAAAATCCTTCTGAAAAGTGTTCATATTCAACCCATCGATACCCCAAAGAATCAAGATCCCAAGAAACGCCCCCATCATCAGAATCTTGAACCACCAATGAACCATGGGGTTTGACCTTAAAACCCATGCAAAGTTTGCAGCTTTCTCCGGCATCTGAGAAGAAGACATTCCACCAAGAAAGGCCAATTACCTATTAACAATAATAAACCACAGAATGAAAAAACAAAAATAAAAATAACAACCCACAAACAAAATCCTGAAACCTGAAATATGTTTTAATTTATAATTAAACCAAAGGGACTTTTCCCTTTCAAGTAGCTGACAAACACATTCCCAGCAAATATTTGTATACCTGTAATGTTTTCTTGAAGAAATAAAACAAACTGTATAAAAATTACCGCAATGCTTCAATTTGTTGGCAAATTACAAATTGCCAAAGCCTTTGTCAATGTCTTCTTCTCCCCTCTCTCCTCTCACCCCTCTCTCTCTTCAGAAGTATACGGACACGTACAGCAGATACATGTATGTGCTAGCTATTTGTAGAGGGACAATGATAGGAGATTGATAGAGAGAGAGAGAGTTATACAAAGATAAATAATGGGAACAAAAGGCAAGAATGAGGGAGAATGATAGGAATGGAGAGAGAGAGAGATAGAGAGAGTGATGCAATGATAAAATAATGGTAACCAAACGCAGTATGAGGGAGAATAATAGGAGAGTGAGAGAGAGAAAGAGTTATATACAGTGATAAAATAATGGTAACAAAAGGCAGAATGAAAGCTGGAATAAGACTAATTTTAGTGTCCATAATGTTCTTGAATCGTGTCAAATTACAATGAGGACCTCAGAAACAATTTCGCACCGACAGAAAAAATTGCTTAGGATTCGGTACGAGCACGATGAGGCTTGGGATGGTCAAATTTGTCTTTTCAGTAGTTGCATTTGCATGGCTGTTGCAGGGCATGGTGCGACGTGGTCTCACAAAAACTTTTTTTAATTCTTTTTTAGAGATGAGGCGACAATATTGGGATTGCAAAATTACTTCCAATGTTTTATAACTCCAAAAAATCTCATAATTTATATAGTTCTTGAAACAAATTTTAAGCGCCAATATCAATTATATTTCCTGATTAAGGATTTGCTTCCTTACAAACTTTAAAGGTGGTCGCAAAAAGAACATTATTGGTTCATTATTTGCAATGTATTTAAAGTTAGTCTGTATATAATATAATGATTGAATTATAAATATAGAAAAAAAAGCTATAATTTTGGAGTTTACTATGTTACCATTCCATAAATTAGCATGCATGTCTTGATCAATAATTGAAGAGATTATGAGGTTATATTAGTAGACCCCGGGACTCAGATTAGGGTAGTCAAACTTTGATTAATACGACCCTAATTGGCAAAATTTAGGCCAGTGATGACAGCTGTTAGTAGGGTTAAAAGACAGAAAAATAAATAAATAAATAAAAGAGCGAGTACAAAAATGCAAGGGAAAATCTCCAAAGTTTGATTCATTGATGTCACCGCCCAATTTTTTCTGTTTCGAAAGTTGATGTTTTTTTGTACAATAACAAGAAGGCCTACAAGTAATACACCTCTGTAAATAAAAATATAAAAATATAAAAATTTAAGTTACTTTTATTATTTTACCTTTAAAAATAATAGATAAAAGTTTAAGATTTCACATTATTTCTTTTTACATTTTTAGTAGACCTGAAAAAAAAAGAATAATAATAAAGACATTCAATCTGAAACTGAAGAGATTTACCATATATAATAAACTAATTAAAAAATCAACAAAGAATTCATGCAATATTCAATAAAAATAAATGATAAATGATGTTGATGCACGTTAGAGACATGAACAGCACTTCCTCGGTTGATCACTCTTATTTGTTTGATTATTATTATCTTTTTTTCCCCCCTTAAAAAAGTTGTCTACAAGACCCGGATTTCGTGGCAAGATTTTGGTTTCGTTGAATGAATTAAGGATATTACAATTAATCTATCTAAAAATAATAGACACCTAATTTTAGATTCATTTCAATTAATATACTTTTAATGGAGTCGAGCATTAATTATAATTACCAAAATTAAACTTGTAAGCATTAATTATAATTACCAAAATTAAACTTTTAAGTTATTAATATCGATTTGACTTACTTCATTTATATTCCTATGAAGATTTTTTTTTATTAATTATTATGTTTTTAACTCGTAAAACTAAAAATTAATTGAAAAGAAGATTAAATACTGAATAGGGTGAGAGTGAGTGTGGGAAGCATCAAACCATGGTTAGGACAGAGTCATGTGCAGGAGAAAAAGTGCACGTGCCAACTGTTTTGCATTTGATAAAAAAGTTTTGGCTGTACATTGTTGGTTGGAGCAAGAATTTAATGAGGTTCATATTTCCAATGTTTGGCAAATAAAACTGAAAAAAATAAAAAATAAAAAATAAAAAATAAAAATTTTGGCCTTATAGTAATATTTTGGATGTACATTTGTACACAATAATTCTTCTTCTTCATTTAGATATTCTATTGTTTCTTTGTTTTTTGCATCAATTCGATCATCAAAGTTGAAAATCACATGAAAAAACATCCACTTTGGCATAATCTACACCACAATTTTTCTTCTGTATGGTATGCTCCATGTATATATTTATTGAGTATAACATCTCTTAAATTATAAAAAATAATTATTAATAAAAATTTGCATTTTTTAATAGGGGTACAACAGACTTTTCTTTTCATTTTATTTTCAGGAAAATTAAAAAAAAAAAGCATTAAACTAAAGACAGAGAGTGAGTGAGGCATGGAAGGCAACCTAGATAACTGAAAAACATTTTGACTGGTGTTCCCAAAAGCACATTAAACAAGAAGGGCTCACAAGTTATCAAGAATATATTAAAGAAAATAAATATCGATTCTTGTTAAAAAAAAAAAAAGAGAATTTCGATTCTTGTGAAACCTAGGAAGGCCATGTTGTCCTAAAGATAAAGATATAGAATTGAATGCACAGATCTCTGAATGATCATCTCTATCACATCATGGGATAAAAATAGAGTAACTATCCAGCATTCCCTCAGCACACAGAATGTGGTCTATGTGTAGACAAATAACACCATACCACAATGACAAGTTCCAAATATTCTCTGAAAACACAGCAGAAATCCAGCTTATAAAACTCAAGTTTTTGTTCCTGAATTAGCTGGGATTAAGAGATGATTGTGCACGTCGTCTGCACATGCATACATAAATAATGCAGGAGCAATGCAATGGATGTTCCCTGCTCCATGTGAAAGAACTTGATCATCAAGAACTTCATAATTATAATGAAAGAACTCAAAAGTCTGAAAGAAAATGGCTGAGAAACTTGATCATCCCAAGTTTGGCACATTTCTGATGTAGTAAATAGAAAAAATTGTTTAAACTGTGCCTGTCAGTATATACAAAAAGTCCTTGTCTCCATGTTCTTTCCCTAAAGTCAGATTGAAATTCCATAATCCAAATGCAACCATGTTGGAAGCATCTTATTTTAAAGAGTTTGAAATAAATTTTAAAAGTGTAGATATCAACAATCATTTCCAAGCAGAAGTGAAAATACTTCAATATTTTTTTTTTTGGAATACTTCAAGATTGAACCACAAGATTTGATTCAGACACACACACACACACACACACACACACACACAAAACAAAACAAAAAAGGAACCACAAGATTTGTGTGAAGACTGGGCTCGCCTTGTAAGAATTTGGGTCTTTTAAGAATGAGCATTTGGGTTGAAATTTTATGGGTCTGGGCTTCCTTAAAATCCCAAATCAAGCAATTGATGTTCTCAAACCCAAATTCCCATTTTCTTGGGCCCATGAGATAGCTCATTAATCCAATCAAGATGCTGTTAATGATATTAATCAATCAATTAATTGTGAAATTAACACTTGTTTTTTTATTTATTCATGGTTTTGATATTTGTATTATATCAAAGTTTACTCATTCAAGATTCTTCGTAGTCTGAGATTAAGTAACCCAATTTTTATCCGATAATTTCCTCAGAAAATTTATTGATCAATTGAATTTTGAAATGATGGGCTGGACTATATTTTGATGTGTCTTTTAGACATACATAGATGTTTCGTTATGTGTAAGACAAATACACAAAAACTGACAACCCACTTAAATAATGTCGATTGAATTGAAGTCCAAATCATAGTACTTTTAAAAGCTTTTTGTTGCCTTCAAATTATATGTTGTACTAATATGCCCTAAAAACACTCCAATTATGCCAAGTAATTTTTTTTTTTTTTATCATAATCGAGTCTAATCTAACTCGAACTTAGTTCAAACTCGTTTTACTTGAAATATGTTTTGAGATTATAAATTATTTCTGGATTGATTTTGCATAGTTGCATTTTTAGTGATTTAGACCCGTCCCGCTTTATGCTATCTAATTTATTTCTTCTGGCATGTATTTAGGGGATATATATATATATATATATATATTATTTGCTCAGTACATATCTATAAATATAATACACCTATAAACCAAAATAATAAATAGTTTATATTTTTAATATATAAAAGTAAAACAATATGTTTGAAATTATAAATTTTTAAAAATTAAAGAATGCAGACATAAACTTACAAATAATTAATTTTTAGTAGTAATATTATTTTGTCATCTAGAGAAAGTCATGATAATATTTTTTATAGGAAAATAACATTTTAAATATTTTACTGGTCTAATAAATTCAACATTCTAGATCCTACATTCAAGACCGATTGTGTTTTGAATTTATAAAATATTGACAAATCGAATTTTAAATCTTGACAAATTTATTTTAAACTTTAATCTATTGTTATCCCTACACATAATATGTGCAAAATTGCTTACTTTGGAAGAGTGATAAATCATGAGGCGAAGTGCACTTGCATTTTTCATATTCTCTTCGTTTCAAATTCGCGCCTCATTTTTCTTAAAAAACTTCTCAAAATAGAGTTTTATTTTCTAAAATAAAAATCTATTTTTTCAAAAATAACCTATTATCTAAACCAATAATGTGCATCACTAATTCCTAACAATTAATTTGATGACCATAGTGTAAAAATACATAAAATCTTAATTTTTTCAACCATAAAGTCTGAATCAAATGAGAAATATAATATTCGATGAAAGTAGTATTATTAATTAAGTGTAGTCAAATCATATAATTAAAAAGAAAAATGATGATTAACTTAAAAAATAGCATGCTTAGTTTTGGACTTTTAAATGAGTGCACTGAGATGAAGTGGGGTCATTCTTGGAATCATAACTTGGTGGAGCCAAACTACCAAACGACCCTTCAATAAACTAACAAAACATCTATAAATGACTCTTAACTAATAAAAAAATATATGTACTGTAACCAAATAAAATAAAATAAAATACTCATTACATTATCTTACCTATGATTCTGCGCGGGGGCTTGTTTGTTTAAAGGTTCATTTCGTATAAATATTTTAAATTATTTAACAACATTGACTTGCTCATGATTGCTTATTAAGTTCTTC
The DNA here is from genome assembly GCA_019321725.1 of Paulownia fortunei. Taxonomy (NCBI): domain Eukaryota; kingdom Viridiplantae; phylum Streptophyta; class Magnoliopsida; order Lamiales; family Paulowniaceae; genus Paulownia; species Paulownia fortunei. Next base: position 2,226,817 of record CM033123.1, on the reverse strand, counting down.
TTAATCTTGAGATATTGATGCAATGATTCTCAAAGATAAAAGTTAGACAACTTAGGATCAAAAGTCCAATTGAAGTGACTAATTTCTTTTTTTCCTAATGGAAAAAAAATAATATCTTTCTCTCAAATTTTTTATAATTTTGAATTTATGAATAAGTTGGGTTTAGGTCAAATTTATCTACAATCGAGATTTGATCAATTAAGATTTTTACAAATTCAAATTCGATAGGTGAATTCATTATACTTGCTTTATAATTTAAAAAATATAAAAAAAAAAATATTTTTTAAAATAATACTACTAAAACTTTATAAAAAATCTATTTTTCTAAAAAAATAACATATAAAATATATCTATAATAAGTTTTTAAAAAATAAAAAATAATAAATGGGTCGGATTTAAATTGGGTCGTGAATAAAAATAAGAATCCAAAACCCAATTCAAATCCCTTTATACTATTAAAATCACCTCCAAATAAAATAAGTTTGAGATAATTCAAATGTAAATATGCCTGATTGTTATCCTATTTGAATGCCACGAGCCATGTTCCTATTAATAATAAAAGTAACTAGCACACTTTAATTAAATTATTTTCTATCTTAGGTTTTGTAATAATATATGAGACGATGATTCAAGGACAGAGAGTGGGAGATCATATACCATTTTCGACAAAGTTTAGTGATACATACGACTATTTTTCATAATTTTTTTTACATAGAGTTTAATAATAAAAATTAAATGGAAAGTAGTACATGTGACTTTTGCCAAGATAATATAGTGGTAGACACCTTTTTATATCTAATGTTGATTGTGTTCAAGTGGTTCTTCCATTTAGATTTGTTTCGAAAGTGATTTCTCTGTTTTGCCGCTTGCATAAAAATTAACCATTCCTCCTTGGTATTAAGTAGATCGGATCTTCAGTTTTCACTTAACATTTCTTCTCGTATTTCATTTAATATATAAATATATTAAATATATATTAAAAAAATATTTAACGCACAGAACAAAATATTAAATTAAAATAAAGCAACCGAACTATTATTTGACAACCGACGGCGGCTGGTTAAGTATAACTATTTTAGAAAGTTTTGAACATAAAAATATATATCATGTTGGTACTTCAAGATATTGTTAAAATTTCATTTCCTAATGATTGCAACAATTAAAGTAGGGGGTTAATTTGGAGTGAGAGCTGAAACTTTTTTTGGTAAATTTTAGTGAAACTATGAGTTGTGTCCTTTGGACTTATTTTGTACATGCCAAAAACGAAAGCCTTGTTATAATCAATATAAAGTGGAAGGTCCATCACATTGATTTTGTCTCTGCATATATTTCCTTTCTTTCTCCCCCCTCCCCTTTTAAGATAGTTAGGTGTAGTTATTTAATAATTTTGTCCTTGTTAAATCATTATGAAAGGAAATTGCATAAAATTAGTTGTATAAAATGAATAATATAGCACATTTAATTGTGAAATTAACTTTTGTGTATATACAATGATAACAAACGATGAAAATATTGTAACTAGCAAATTCATATAAATGGAACAAATTAAGAAAAATTATTGAACTCATATCATATCTCATGTCACAATATATGTAATAGTTTTAGATCAGGGGGTCATGCCATTTTAAAATATAATATTTGATTTTTTTTTTATAATTGATAACTATATGCCATATAATAGCATAATATTCAAAAATCATTTCTATATCAAGATAAAGTAGTAGGTGACGTTGATTAGACACATCAGAACATATTTTATAATCATCGAAAACTTGTTGAATACAAATAGAAGTTAATTAGACCCCCAAGCTAGTCCAAAAGAACTTAATTAATCTCTTAGCCCCCCTATGATTACTAGGCAAACCCTAAAGACTATAACTTAAAACATTTTATCCCAAACAAAAAAGAGAACTTATACTACTATTGAGGACTAATGCAAATTCCCTTTTGATCTTGAAAGCTTCTATCCAACTTTTGACTCCAGTCTTCCAATCCTGAGAAAGGAGAAGAAAGAAATTAAAAAAAGTTAGTAATGTCAAGTTATGTATGATGGAAGAATCTATGCCAACTTTAATTAAGCACTTATTTGTTAATCAGCCGCACAACAAAACTTAAGTGTGAAAGCATAATATGAAGCTTTTGCAATCAGCAGAAAAAAAATTAAAAAATAATATATATATATATATATATATAGACACACCCCTTAACATATGTCAAAGTAAACTCCTTTTTCCGTACAACAAATGCACGTGAGTCATCATATGTGTTCATGGATGCCAATATTTTTCAGAAGCTTCTTCTCATGAAATGAGGATCAAATTCTTGAAATTGGAATTAAGCTCAATGTTATTGTTATTTGGATCTAAATTATTTTTTCATTATTTTTTTTGGAGGTAGCATAATTGTATTTTTTCAAGGTTTGTATGACTTAATTAGGGTTTGTAAAATATTCAGGAAAATATAAATATCTATCTAAGGAGAAGGACATAAATCTATTTCCTGTTGTCGAAACTTTTATAAATAACAATCTAAGGAGAAGGATATAATTCTATTTCCAGTACATCGTGGCAACTTTTATATAACAATGGAGTCAGGAATTTTAACCTTTGGAGCGAGACTGAATTTAAAAAAAAAAAAACAATGGGTAACGAATTACCTTAGACCATATGAAAAATAATTTTGTCATTTTCAGAAGTTAAAATTATAAATTTTAATATGTAATACATATGCTTTATATAAAACTGAGGGGGGCGGTTGCCCCAAACATGCCCAGCTACCACCATCAAAAAAATCAATATACCATGGAGAAATAATTTTGGTAAAACAATTTTCACGAGAAAATGATAAATTTTAATACATTTCATAAAAAAAAAAAGAAAAAAATGATCCTAAATGGTTCTTCTTCAGTCATAATATCTTTACACGACATGTTCAACTCCTTAATTTCTTAAGGGTTTAGGATCATTATAAGTAATGGAACATAGAGAATTTCGAAAGTTGTAGTTTTCATTCCCTTATCTTTTGGGGTTATTATAATTTACTCGGGCAACCTTTATTTTGTGATTCAATTTCAGCTTTCTGCTGAATATGACAGCAAAATTCTTTGAGATAACTAAGATAGTCAAAGCCACTAAACTGAATTAGGGCTTTATAGGACACTAAAAATTAAAGTAATCATAACAAAGAAAAAGTTGAGGCTTAGGATTAATATAGTATAATTAAGGTGGGATGCCCGGATTAACATGTAATAATAATATAATTTATGGCATCAAAACCACTGTATGTACTCGAAATTATTCTTGCCGCTGCCTTTTGGAAAACAACTTGCCCACCTACTGCTGATAATGTGATCAGTGCTTATAGTTAATGGCAGGATAATGACAAACTTGAACAAACTGAGAAAGTTGATCGTTAAACAAACCATATGGAATTTATATATATATATATATATATATTTATATATTTTGGGGGGTGGGGGAGGTGGGGTGTTCTTGTTTTAGGAAATGTCAGAATCAAACCATTTGCCCTTGAATTTTGAGTATATAGTTAGCTGCACTGTTTTAGTTCTGATCAGTTATAATAATCCTAGATAGCTATAAAGACTCTTTGCAGAATTCTAGATGCATAATAGTATCAACAATGGATGATACAAATTACACAATATATTTTCTAATTTATTCTTTTTTTGCAACTCGATCGATGTTACCTCAAGAATAGATTAATTAATAAGATAAATTTCATATTGCCTACTTGAAATATTAAACTTCTAATAAAGGGTAAATTGGGGTTTTACAGAGTCCCAGCCCACATACTCCCAAGCAGGTAGGGGAGATATTAGAATCCTAGTTCACTGTGTCACATTTTGCCAAACTACTTCTAGACTAGGTCTTGTTGTCTTTGTTATAAAAATAGAAGTAGCCAATATCCTTAATTATGATTACTTAAATTAGGGGAATTAAGGATAACAGACCTAATTTATTTGTATATAAATACCTCGTAAGCTTACCTATCAAAGGCTACAGCAAATATGCCAACAATCTGTGACTCATTGTGCAAACATAATGAATATAAATGCCGTGAATTCTAACTCTTTATTTTCCCTCTTCTGAAATACCTAGAAGCAATCTACAATTTAATGATATTGCTAAAAGGTTGAACCCAAAGCAAGGACTGTCAAAAGCTCTAGATTCATATGTACTCTCTTATTCTGAAAACTGAATGTGAAATTTATTAACAATGTGTTATTTCCTAAATGGCAATCTTATTAGAATACTTTAAGTAATAATGCCGCAATGTAAATCTAAATTGCTATTTTGAAAGCGATTGTATAAAGATCTTTAAACATTTGGGTTAATTACATTCACCTCTCCTCTAAATTGCCAACTCTTCTCATTCCTCTTTTATAAGTTAAAAACCTCACTTTTAAGTTTAATTGGTTAAAAAACTTAAAAAGGAACTCATAAATTTATCATTTTGCTATCAATTTAAAAAATTAAGAAAAAAATAGTTATTAATCTATTAAATGATCATTTCGTCGCCCCTCCCCCCACCCCCACTCCCATTGGGTGCTATAAAATTTTTTTATATATATAATTTAGGTTTTAGGCTTCACTACACTAATATTGGGAGAAATCGATTTTTCCCTAATTTGTCCTTTGGATAAATATGGTGACATACCTTATATAAATTTAGGTTAGACTTTCGCTTCACTTACCTTCCCGATAAATCTACCTATAATACGGTAAGAAACCCCTATATGAGCAAATACATATACGCTGTATTCTTACTATAAAAAAGATTCGAATTCACAATACTCATATTATTTCCTTCATATCTTATCATTGTGCCATACTCGCAAGGCGTAGTTTTTTTTGAATATATGTTTTTGAATATATGAGCAATGTGTTTATAATGTTTTTATAGTTGAAGAAATGTAATATAATGAATCTTATTGTTCTAAAAATTTCAAATATATTAAATGCGAAGATAATTCCCTCCCCCCACCCCCATCCTCCCTTAATACAGAGAGAGTTTGGATCTTAGAATTGAACTTTTATAATAGAGCAATACCAATTTTTATTGTTTTGACTCATTGGAAAAGGGCTCGTGTGATACCCTAAAAAGACTCTCTTCCATCCCCTACCCGGCCATCCTCTCGCTCTCTGCCCCTGACCACCATCATTGTCTCCTCCTTTCTTCCACCTCAACATTGTATATCCCATCTTCTCTTCATTTTCCTTTGTTTCTCTATCATATCTTTCCTCTCTCTTTCTCCCGTCTAATCCACCCATCCTTTTTCACCTACTTTTTGTCTCTCTTCCTTGCCTCCCCGGCCTCTCTCTCTCCTTTGTTACCCAATCTTTCATCATTGCCGCCTTCCTAATCTTCTTTTCTCTCACTCACTCTCGCTCTTTGTCACTCTCTCTCTCTCTCTCTCTCTCCCTTTTGTGGCCACCACTCGCTCTCCCTCATCTTTTCCATTGCTACACTTAAAAGAAGAGAAGAAAAATAATGACCCAAAAAAATAATAATAAAAAAGTGAATATATATTTTTTAATTATTCTATAATATAAAATTATGTCCAATTATGTTTTGAAGGTACTTTTTTTTATTTTTCAATCCTACAACATTAAAATAAGTATTTGAATAAGTTTTTTTTTTTACAAATATAAAACTGATTGCTAATCTACCATATACTTGAGATGGCAATAAAAACAGTCACCAAAAACTCTTTTTCCTTGTCTGAAATAACTTTTTCCTTTCAAACTCTTATATTTTTGGAATAGTATTTTATTACATTTTCCACATTATATATATAATTATCTCATTTACATCCTCCCTAAGTTTAAAACCAAGGATATTTTTTATTTACCAAAATATAGGTATAGTTGGGCCAAGCCAAGGGCAAAAGATTGCTGACACTATCATTTTTCTTCCAAAACCCAAACGGAAAGAAAAGTTTTTTAAAAAGTGGTAAACTTAAATCATAAGTTTATTATAATTATAAAAGAGGGAGAAGAATAATTGATAATTTAACTATTTTACAGGGCAAATAAGCTTTATAAACCCTTGAAATTTGTATCTTTTCAAATCTTCTTTAAAACTTCATACTCATTCAAAATGAAATACTAAAACTGAGGGGGAGAAAGTATGTATTAGAAGCCATATGGGACAGAGAGAATAAAGGACTATGCACTGACACGTGTAAAGCATTGACCCCTTTCGTATGAGAATATGCATGGCTTCCACTTTCCCCACCTCCATATATAAATACCTGCGCACTTCGAAAGAATTGTGCAGGTAAATTTAAGTTTCCAGGAGGAACACACACTATAAGTATAACTATCAATTATAGTTCTATCATACTCTCAAAGTCACTAAAGTTTCACTTCTTTCATTTTCTCTTCTTTGCTCCATCAGCACACATCAGTGATCAAATTTCTGCATCTTGTTTGGTGCTCAAGAATTTTCTTGATATCATACATTTAATACTAGAAATAAACTGCATAATTACTTCTTCCTGAATACTGTTTGAAGAAGAGAAAAGCAGAGAAGAAAAAAGGGCTAGCTTGCGCAGATTTTCTGATTTTCCTCGGCTATTCGCCGCATCTTTCTATTACATAAAGGTACAGATAGTGGTCCAAGATAGTACGACTATTTTTGCTTTCTTTTGTTTTTTGTTGGTTGGTTGGTTTGAGTTTAAGAGAACTCTTCAGCAGGTTACATTCTTGCTTTCCATGTCAAATTCCTGAAAAATTTCTGGTAAAAAATGTTAAATTCTTTATGCCTATCTGTTTTTTGGTAATGGAACAGGTCTAAAAGAAAGTAATACAATTATGAGGATCTCATTCTCTGCCTGCAAGCAAACACAACCCCTGGTGAACTTTCCAGGGGCCCTGATCAACATGGACCAGTTGATCATTCCCCGTCAGCGCCGCAAGGACAAGGTGGTGGTGGTAATGGGCGCCACCGGCACGGGAAAATCTCGTCTTTCCATAGACTTGGCCACCCGTTTCGATGCGGAGATCATCAATTCCGACAAAATGCAAGTCTACAAAGGCCTGGATATAGTAACCAACAAGGTTACTGATGAGGAATGCCGTGGTGTGCCACACCATTTGCTAGGAATCATCGACCCCGAGGCGGACTTCTCGGCCCATGATTTTGTGTACCACGCATCACTCGCGGCTGACTCAATAACACACAGGGGCCGGCTTCCTATCATTGCTGGAGGGTCCAATTCTTGTATAAAGGCACTTGTGAATGATGACATTGAGTTCCGATCAAAGTACGAGTGTTGTTTTCTTTGGGTGGACGTATCAATGCCTCTCTTGCATTCTTTCGTATCCAAAAGGGTCGATCAAATGGTTGGTGCTGGGCTGGTGGAGGAAGCTAAGGAATTTTTCGAGCCGGGAGGCGACTACACGCGTGGGATCAGGCGTGCCATTGGAGTGCCGGAGATGGATGAGTTTTTCAGGAATGAGTCTGTCGTTGATGGTGCCACCAGGGCTAAGCTTCTTGAAGCTGCTATTGATCAAATTAAGGCCAACACTCGCAATTTAGCTTGCTGTCAGCTTCGAAACATTTTAAGGCTGGAGGAGCAACTGGAATGGCGGATACACCGGCTCAACGCCACCGAGGCATTTCTCAAACATGGAGAAGAGGCCAATGAAGCCTGGGAGAGGTTGGTGGCAGCCCCGAGCACCAGGATTGTGGGCCGCTTCTTATGTGAAGACCACATAGACTTCGTCTCAGCTATCACCGCTCCGCCTCCCATGACAGCAACCGCCGCCGCCGCATCCGTTATCCTCGGGCCCACTAGCACAACCGCCGTCGCAGCCGCCACCCATTAGTGGGACCCACCTAAAATCATTAAAATATTTGCAAAAAAAAAAAAAGAAAAGAAAAAGAAACACCCTAGCAGCAACTACTTCTTTGAGTCGTTTCACCAGAAGAAACAATAACTATTGTGCTTATCTTTCTCATCACACCGCGAGAGTACGATTAGACACAAGAACACATGATTGGTCTCGGTCGAGGTGAATCTCTTTTCAGTGACACGTGGCGAGCACCCGAATCTACCTTTCTTTTCTTTCCTTTCCTTTCCTTTCCTTTCTCCATTTACAAAGGTTGCTTTCGGGCAGTTAAATACCTAAACTTGGTCGGCCGTACGGTTGGAAGCATTTTTAGAAGTCTATGGAGAAATGCTGTCTTGCTGCTGCTGCTGCTGCTGCAGGCGCCTATTTTTGGCCTAATTAGTGCCAAAATAAAAAAGAAAAAAACCTAAGGGTCCTCTGCACTTTTGTTTGTGAAATATATCATTAAACAGTGTCGAATCCCACCATATACAGAGTAAGAGGGAGTGGCATTTTCATTTTTTCTTTTCTTTCCTTTTTTTTTTTTTTTTTTGTTGTTGTTTTTGGGGTACCTTTCTGTTTGCATAAAGTTTCCCTTTTGTGTAATCTATTTTGTATAATGAGCTGTATTATTCGCGGATTTGACAACTTCATGGTATGTATAAGATTTCAATATATTATTATTGAGTGGTGGTGTGAATAATTCATCTCTTTAAGGTTAGAATTTCTTAATCTTGATGAATGTTTTTCCACAAAGGTTGGGTATCATATTCCTCTTGGAATCTATTTTTATCCTTACCTAATCATAAAAATGCAGCCAAATTGCCAGAAATTCTGCATGTTGATTCTTACTAGCAACAACATTTAATTTAAGGAATTATTGTTTAAAATCTTTACTTTCTGTTTAAATTTATGAAAAATTATAAATGTTATTTGCAAAATTAATAAACTCATTGAATATAAAAATGTAACGATCGAATCCATGTCTAATGACCTTATCGACGAACAAAGTGTGACTTTTCATTTCACACTGTTTCTTCATTTTCCAGCTTAAGCAATTCCACAAAATTCGACCTGAATTTACAGCACAAGTTCCTTCTGACAGGGTGGGTGAATACCTCAAAAACATGTGGGTATTTCCGCAAGAACTCGTCGGTCAGGGAGGACGACTCCATCTCGCATGACATGCATTGTTGTGGGATCGTATTTGGGCAGGCCGCACGTGCGAAGGGTGTGGGAAGCCATTATCCACCCCTCTCGCCCAATCCCAAACCTATCGGCTATCGGTGAACTACTCAAGCTACTCTCACAGCAAGAGTGGATCATCACGTGCCGATTGGGGGACGGATTGGGAAGGACTCCTTTGGAGGCCTTCTTTGGACGTCGAACAATCAACTCATAATTGGTATGGACAAGGAGAAACCGACTGTTTAATTAAAATAAAGTTTGTAGAGCATTATAGTTAGTTAATGACATTTTTATCTCAATAAATTCCGTGAACAATATCCTATTTACATCAACATTTTCTATTATATAGATAGACAACGAGTGAACAATCTCTAGGACTAGAGACAAATATTAAGGACGTCTTTTTAATTTTTAATTTAATTGTTTTTTTTATTAGATCAAACTTGAGGGCATTTCTGTATTTAAAACTTAATTAATTGGTTATAATATTTGACAATTTTGGCATTGAATTTGAATGGTTGATCCAAAGAGAATAGCTTGAATCTTAATCACTACCATGGTGAATGAGATCCCCCTATCTTTTTTCCTAGTTTCTTAGCCACTTTTAGGTTTCGAGTGACAGAAATGTCTTTTCCGAAAAACTATTCTTTTCTTCTTTTGGCATTTGACAAGGAAATTCGACTTTTTGAAATTCCACTCGTTATCGACACCGAAAGGCAAAAGTTCCTAAGCTAAATAGATACATTAGTTTGGATTCTCTTTGCAAATAAAAATATGTAAATGCATAAAGTCGGGCAAACACGAAGGATACACGGTAAGATTTATGTTTTTTGTTTTTTTTAAGAAAACTATAATTACAAATTCTTGAGTTCAACACATACTTGAACAACACATACTTGGATGATTAAGGCATATTTAGAATTATACTAAATTCACGACATGATAAAACCTAAGTAATGCCTTAGCAACGACTTCTTGTCAGCCACGATAGTAGAATAGGCAAAGAGAGAGTAACGGGACAGCTAGAAGGGCAGAGCTCTATGTTCTAGTGAAAGATGTCTCAAAAGAGCATCAAATGTACGATCGATTTAGAATTCGATTCTAAGGGCTAATACGTCCCCGGGCTACGGATGGAGGGCTATGAACTCGTTTACTCAGTCCCCCGGGAAACAACTCTCTTTCATGTCTTGTAGTTTAGCCCTAATCGGAGAAATAAGAGAAATCCTTACCTATTCGATGGCAGAAGAGAGCGCAAATAATTCAATCACATCAGCCTTGCTAACTAACAATTAATATATGAATTAAAATAGTTTAGTATCATAATAATTCAATCTCTAGTGTTGAGAAGCGTGTAAAAAATACATAGTTAATACCAACGTTGTTTTCTATCTCACAGCTTAGTTTAGGGCCAATTTGTTTTCATTTCTAAAAGGCATCTTTTAAATTTTTTACTATTTAAAACACTAAAAATATATTTATTTTACTAATTTTATCATAAATACAATTTATTTTCATACTCAATATTTATTTTTAATTTTTTTATTATTTTCACGTCTTTTCATACATTCATCAAATTCACTTTCAAATATATTAATATTTCACAACTTTTCATACAAAAAAACACCAGAAAAATATTATATTTTTATTTTATAATCTATATTAATTCAGACATATCTTTATTTTCATTTTCAATTATGAAAATACTAAAAATATAAAAATAAAAGCAAAATAAGATTATCATTCAACACCATCGCTCACGCCAATCAAGATTCTTCTAAGCACTTACAAATCATACGGCTTCTCAATCCTCGCATCCCACCCCCCCACCCCATCAAAGGACTCCAAGGTACTAAGTACGGACAAAGGGTGACAGCCAAAAATGAACGTGCTGTAATAATTATTTCCTTTCCGTGGTAATGAAAAATAAAATGGGAACCAAACGAAATGCGACAACGGGCACAAAACAGTTGTAATTGCTAGGGACCCATCCATGAAAAAAATGCCCCCTTCTATACCCTACATGATTCCAACAATACATATATAATACATAAGTATATATTAGACATATATATATTGACAGTTCTTATACCCCCACTCACTAAAAGGAGCCAATGGAGGTGCATTAGATAAAAAAGACATAATTTGTTCTTATACTAAAACTTAGCTTTCACTTATGGAAGAAGTTGAGGCACAAAATTAGTGGTCAAAATCAACTTTTTGTAAAAGTGGCTTAATCTCATGGCTTTGCAATATCCTTGATTGGAAAAGGAGACAATGATTTCTAACCTTTCATGGGAATCATGGATTCTCATTCCCAATTCCCATACTCATCTAGATAACTCATTCTTATTTCTTAGGGTGAATGTGATAATGCCTTGGGGAAAATTGATTTCTACACTTTAAGAATATATTCCTTTATAATTTTTTTTTTTGAGAAAATAAATATTGATTTTTTTTTTTCATTTCAAAAATTGTCTTTAGATAGGTAGAAAAATGACGTTGCAAAAAAAAAAATTGAAAAAAAAGGGTATTAATTGATTATCCGATTTTGATAAAACACTATTTCTATATTTTATAGCACCTATATATGCCTCATACAATTATGGCTTTCAAGCCCATTTGCAGCAAACCTAGGTCACGTACAAGTTTTGAGATTACAAATGAACTTGCATTGAGTTTATATATCTTGAATTATATTAAAATTTAAAAGTTTCTAATTAAAATAGTTATTTTAATTGGAAGCTTGAACATAATTACCACAACTAATGATTCACGTCATGTGCATATGGAAAGATAAAATTTTATTTAATAAAGTGTTGGCTCAGAAAATTCTATGGGGCAAAATCAGAACATTCACTGGGTGTAAAAATAGGATGAGTTAATAGAAAAGAAAGATGGTATGTAACTTTGATGCTAAAAAGATAGGAAAAACTATAAAAAAATATTGTACTTAGTAGCATTGCTTGCAAGCTCAACATGCATATACTTAGCTCTTATGTTGATGTTTTTCCAGTTAATGCATGACACGTGGATGACAAAAGTAGACCTGAATACATGAAAACCAGCTTGCCTTTGAGAACATATTATTTATTTATATATATATATATGTGTGTGTGTGTGTGTGTGTGTGTGTGTGTGGAAGATTATGAATATCCAATGGAGAAAAATGAGTAAGTTTAAAAGTAAATTGCCATAAATTACATATATCCACACACACACACACACACACTAACACAAACACACACCCCTCAAGTGCCACTTTCGAATTGAATCTTACTTTATTATTTCTTATTAGTTGGATGAGATTTTAGGAAAAAAAAATTATTTTACAGTTGATTGAATATTTATTTCAAATGGGCTTAATCACCTTAGATTTTTTATCAATTCACTTGATTCTTTTAAATTTTACTCGAGCCATATAATAAAAATTTATCAAGAACGCATTCTATCAATGAAATAATAACTTTGAAGTGAGGTTTGCATCTAATTAACTAATTCGGGATACAATAACTTACCAGGACGATGATGATGAGAAATAATTTCATCAAAATTATTCTTAAATATATCATGTGTTCTTTTCCGAAAAAACAAAAAAAAAAAACATGTCCTATTAGTCATTAATTTCGTCGCATAAGGACAGTCAATTGTAAGGCTGTGCACGGTGTCGAACATGGTGTCTGATGCACGATTGGCCATGTCAATACATACAAAGCAATTTTTACAGAACTAACTTTCATGAAAATTTCTAAGGAAAAAAAAAAAATTCTTTCATGAAAAAAAATCTATTAATAATTAATTCATTACGAACAAAACATGGTCATGGCAGATTCCAAATTCAAAGACATTGGACAAAGAAAGAGGGTAAGAACAATTTTTTCACCTTACATTGTAGATACTAAAAAGTCATAATTTAGTGGGCACTAATTGTTGTCTAGTCACTATAATGCACTAAGGTGTCCCAACAGATGGAATCGAATTATACCTAATAAAATGTGATGGCAAACTACCAAGAATTTTAGACATAAAACTCATATGTGTACAGGCAAATACTTCTGCCAATAAAGTCGAGTTTAAATTGCAAAATTGAGATACTTAAATTCTATAATTTGGGCCGATGAGGTAAGGTTGAGGTTCTAAAAATTTTCAATTATAAAATATTGAGTTCGAGTTTTACTTATCTAGTATTTATTTATTTTAATAGTAGTTTTTTCATCGAATTGTATGCTCCAAAATAAAGATTTCTCAAATATAGAATATTTTTCTCCTCAACTCCATAAAATTTTTAAATTAATATAAATTATATATAAAAAAATATTAAATTTTAAAATTTTGCTCTTCCTCTCCCCTTAAAATATTAAAAACACCTTTTTATTTATTATTTCTTTTTAAAAAAAAATAAATCTCATCCCTCCAATCTTTATTTTCTAATTCCTCATAATAAGTGTGCATTAGACTAACTTCATATAAGTGTTTCTTTCCAATATTATAGTTTAACATATAGCAACCGGTGGTGCTGGATTAATTATTAATATTCTAATGTACTTGATTGTTTTACTTCTTTTGGACAGATACTTTTCTGGGCAAATAATATTTGACGAACAAATACCCAACTGTTGCTAGACTGGTTGTGTGTCAAACGCCACAAAAATGTTCCCATCAAAACGAATTGATAATAAATTCTCAATCTTATTCTAGAGAATCTATGTGAGTTTTTCCTTTTTTGTGCTTTTCCTCCTTTTGCAAGTCATTGTTCATTCTAGGAAAAATTCTTATGTTAAATTCACTTATTTCGTCGCTTAGTTTAGCGTACACGTATCAAATCATGGTGCATTGTATGTTCGGTTTGTAAAAAACCGAGCGTCGATGGTCCTTGGTGCTGTTTTTGTGACACCTAGCTAAGAGGAAAGAATTATATTGAGGGACATGGTCTTGGTCAATTATGTTTGTATTTGTGTGAAAGTGAACCAATTGATGTAACGTTGTTAACTTGTCTGAAAAATTATTTGAATCTTGCCCCTACTCCACAAGTATTTCAAATTCTTATGACTATTTGACAATAATTGCATCTTGGGCTTGTTTGTTTGTTGATTGATAGAAACAGTCCAAAAGAACTAAAGTCATGGACCATGATTATATTTTTTTGGCTATAAATAGAAATAATCCAAAAGAGACTAAAGTTATGGACCATTACTAAATTTTTGGCTACAAAAAGTTTGAAAAAGCTTAAACAAGGCCATTAAAATTATTTTTGGTAGATGGAAGTATAATGGCAATATGTTTGAACAGCTAAATACAAAATGAAATAAAATTTGGTAAAATCAGCTTAAGGGTATTTTTTCTTGAGCGTGATTTTGTTTTTTTATGGTTTATTTTTACATGTGATCTGGAAATTAACACGTAACTAATTTTCACAAAATCAATTTGCGGAAACTATGTTTTTTAAGAAATTTTTATTCTTTTAAAATTCGTTGTGAAAAGGCTTCGGCTTGTTCACAACTGGTGTAATGAGATGAACAGCTTTGACTAATTAAATTCAAAAAAAAGAAAAAAAGAAGAAGGAAATCTGCCATTCACTTTTGCGCTTTTGGGCTTTTGGGTTCCAATGTTACAAATATCTAGGCCTGATTTTAAATATTCGTTTTGGACATTAGGCTGTAAAGCCCATCTGAAGTCGAGCCCAGTGATGTTATACTTCATATTGAGGAACTGCAAGGTTGCGTAAAATAGGCACTGTAGATGATAGAATCTAGGGTTCTAAATGGCCCTCTTTTGCTCACCCTGTAAACCCCCAATTTTGTGCCCTAAATTTCAAAGAAATTATGCTATTCAAAGACCCTTTACATTGAAAACCTCAATTTATAAAACCTCCAATTTCGAAATTTCAAAAATCTCAATCTCTGCTCCAGCTAAATTTTTTAATACATTTACTCAGAAAGCTAAATCTTGCTCAAGTTTGAGCTCTCTAGGTGAATTGGATAAAGGATCTCCCTCTACTGTCATAATCTTCGTCAAAGGTACACATTTTTCACTGGTGTTAAAATTTAAAGATATACTTTCTTGTTCGACGTTTTCTTGATATCAGCTACTATAACATCTACGAAATAAATTTATAATTTTTTAAAAATTTGTTTGTATTCCTTGTTTAATCAGCCTGGAAAATTGTTTCTGTATAGGAAAAGCTGTTATAGAATGGAAGATATGGTATTCACAATGTTTCCTCATTCTAATGCTTTCTCAGTCAAGTTTTTATTGGTAGCTGTATATATTACAAATGTGCAAACGTTGAATATATAGTATAATATTTTTGTGATTGGAAGGTACAAAAATTGTGGAGCAGGTGTGTGAGTATGAGTATGCCTTTTTCTTGCAGCGTGAATATGTCTTGAGATGATTTTCTGTTTTAACGATATTCGTTTCATAAATAGACTCTTTGTTTTTGCATTGGAGGCTGTTTACTTTTGTACTTGGGTTTGGTTAGTCCTCGAATATGAGTGTGGTTTGGATGTTATAATGCAGGATTCATAGTCTTTGCACTAAGTGCACGACTTGAATTAAGAAGACTTAGTGTTGCAATGAAATGCAAATAGGTTGAGATCATGAAAGAATTGCAGTCATTATCAAATTATTGTGTAGAGTGTATTTTTATAGTCGTTGTTTTATTTTATTGTTTCTCATGGACTGTCTAAGCATACAAATTGACATACACAGGACTGGCGCAATCAACTTCAGAGGGAGGGTTGAAGGCAGCATTTTCACGATTTGGAGAAGTCAGTCGAGGTGCAACTCAGTTGAGGCCTTAACCTCTGTACATTGTACAAATTGTTATCTTTACACCCTTGAGAATAATCAGAGTTGATTTTACATATGTTGGCAGTAAAAGTCATAGGTGATAAGAAAACTAAGCAGTCTCTAGGATTTGCTTATGTCTGGTTTACAAGAGAAGAGCACGCACAAGCTGCTGTGGATGAGATGAATGGACAGGCAAGCATCCTCTATCCTGATTCCGCAAGTTTAATTGTCAAACGTTTTCCTGACTTGGGAATGTTTGGCTGCTGTCCAGTTTTTTGAGGGCAGATTTATACACGTGGCACTCGCAAAACCCGAATCTTGCAAAACTCGTCCGAAGCCTACTCCTTACAAGTTCTAGCGAGCATGCTGATGCTACCTCTACATATTAGGTTCTCCAGAGGTGAGGGCAAGAGTTTGGTGCTTACAAATTCAACACACAACTACAAAAGTGGGTATCAAAATCAGGTGGAAACTATACCTTTAGTCTCATCAAAGTGGTATTTGTTACATGCCCATCAATTACTATTTTATATCGACTGCAATTGTACATTCATAGCCCACATACTTATATCAATTATTATTTATTTCTGATAATATGTATAATACTGTAGTAGCATCAAAGATTGGAATATGATGTGTCTGATCTTAATAAGCGCTGATACACATATTCTTGGATCTGAAGTAAGAATAAGATCTGGAGAATTTGGTATCTTCCCATGTGGCACCACACACTTAGCACTGGATCAAACTTTTTTTTAAAAAAAAAAATAAAATCATCAGGTCAAATGCTTACGACATCCAGTGCATTTACACTGAATGTGATATCTACTCTATTTCTTTTTTTCTTGGTAAGAATATAGAGTTGTTTTTTTTTTTATCAAAACTTTTCTTGTCCCATAAATACAATCTTAATTCTATCATTTATTTTACATGAGGAAATATTTCATTAAACCATAATACTTACTCTTCTGATATCATATTGTTATGTTTATTTACCATTTTTCATCAATTTTTGTAATTGTTACTCAATGTGTTCTAAAACTTGGAACAATGAACCATTTGAATTTTGAACACAAGTACATGCACACACACATATAATCTTTTTCGAAAAAGAAGAATTTAACTGCACAAAAACTAAAATACTTATGAATGAGTAGAAACTGTTACCCCAAATTCATGAAAAAATTGAAGCATTGAAGCAAATATGAACCCTCAACATGTAGTATTTCAATACAGAAGCATGGAAGAAACACATTCCATAAAACAGTACAAACACACAGCTCATATAATGTAGGCATTACATAGGCAGTGAAATTAAACACAAAATGAGACACATAACAATAAACTCATTATCAAGTACCCAGCATATAAATCAATTAATAAAGTCACAATGCATTTCAGAAGTTAACAAATGCGCAACACAAAGATAATGAATCAATATTGTAGATTTAAACCATGGTTCAAGAATTGCCCCAATATCTACATAATTTCAAAGTATCAGAGTATCTAAAATGCCTTAACAGACCACAACTCCAATATCGAAACAGAATATCTACGTCCATTCATTCAAAAAACATGTATGAGTTAAACCATAAACGACGACAACCAACAAAGGAACCCCCCCCCCCCCCCCCCCGCCCCCCAACCATACCAGAAGTAAATCGAACAAGTATAGTTGAATATTAAAAAAAAAAAAAATTCCTTGGACACTAACTTTGAACATTCGGGCCAACTAAAAATCTAAGCAAAACTGAACTCAAATTATCGAAAAAAATACAATCGATCTAAAAGGCCTCAAACCATAATCCACAAAGATGAAAAACCCATTTTGTCAACTTAAAAGGCCTCAACCGTAGCTCATAACAATCAGCCACAAAGGGGCCCTAGGCAAACTGAAATCAACAAATTGAACGATAAAAAGATAAAAACACAATCAAAAAATCATATATCAAAAAAATTAAACCCAATGGATCAACAATCAGCCACTTTTAGAAAATATAGGCAAAATGGGTGTGCCACTCAATTTTTGCTACAAGGCTGGGAAGCTGGTTGGTGGATTTTGACCTTTGTACCATTCTTGAAATCCAACTAATCAAAGTTTCAAGAATTTGAAGATTTTACACATCTTATTATATATAGAGAGACAAGGACAAGTGACAGCTAGTCCAATCTTGCTTTCGCAACTAGTTGCTGGTAGTTTATATATGATCACTTGACAGAATTTAATATATAGACATGATTGACAACTTATATAAAAATCACGTGTGAATTATCAAAATTTTAGCAAATTTATTAAAATCTATTGTTATAAGCATAATTGTTAATTTTCAAAGGATTTTGTAAGAGTGTTTATTCGATCGAATCGAATTGATAAATTGAATACCTAATTGATAATAATTAGTTTAATTAGATTATAACCTAATATTTTTGGTTTATTGGTTTGGTTTTTTGATTAATTGATTTTTTCTATTATTTATTATTTTTTAGTTTCGATGAGTAAAAAATTGAAAACATAGTATAAAAATAAATAATAAAATATTATACAAAAATATATATAAGTATGTAAAAATTATAATTCAATTTTGATTTCGATTAATTGAAGTCGAACGAAAATAAAAAAAATAATTTTTTTTTTCAATTTCGATTACATGGGTAATTATTAGTAGCATAGCACTTTGTCCAACTTGTTTTAACAAACACATGCAAACATATACTTGCCCCAATTTATAAATCAAACGGACTTTCTGAAAAGAAAAAAAAAAATAAAAAGCCACTCAGTAAATTAAATTAAATCTCAATCTCGTACTCTGTCTCCCCCCCTCCTCAGAACGCACGTACAGAGCGAAAGCTTCAAAGCAGAGTCAATAGAGGACTGTGGTGAAAAGACAATATGCACCCGGTCAGTGCGGTGGCGTTGGTGTCCATGGCGGTCAGGAACAGTGGCGGCCTCCACCAAAACGCCGCCCTATTGGGGGCGGAGATAGAATTCGGGACGGTTTTGTGGTTCACGTACGCTGGGATATCGTGCGTGTTGGTGCTGTTCGCGGGGATAATGTCGGGCCTGACATTGGGACTCATGTCTTTGGGCCTTGTTGACCTCGAGATCCTCCAGCGCAGTGGCTCCCCTTCTGAAAAGAAACAGGCTGGTCGGTCCACTTTCCGTTGGAACAGATAGTTAGATCTTTGTTATTGGTTCTGGTTGAATTGTTGATATGGTGATGTGCAAATCGATGTTGTTGTTTTCTGTGTTGTGATGATTGGTGATGGGGTTGGCTTTGATCGGCCTTGTGTTTCTGAGGACAATCGGATAAAGATTGAATTTTTATTTTAAAATCATAAATGGACACTAGAATTATTATTATTGTTTGTTAATGTGATGGGCAGTACTACGAATAGTTTTGATTGAATTTCTGAAAGTAAGGGGAAAAAGAATGATCTTTTTTTTTGTAAGTCACAGGTTTGAAATGAAATTGTAAGTGTGGCATATTGTTCTTTGTCATTGTCCTCGTTATGCTATTATCCTTGCTACTGTCCGTAGTACTGAAAATAGATTGGATTCAAATTCCAAAATGGTTTTCTCAGTTGATGTGGATTCATTATTGAATATGAACCTAATCTGTTATAATTTGATGGCTTAGGTCAAAATTGAGGCCAACTTTTTATCCCACGTGACAAAACATGCTATAGGTTTTATCTGCTATATGCTCCACAGATAACAAATTTCCCTTACCATATAAACCATTTATTATGCATGAAAAAAGTTTCTAGTTTGAATTGACGATATGATGACATGAAACTATGTGGTTACTGCTGATGTTGTGATTGATGCTGAGGTGCCTCGGATTGGACTGGATTTCTGTTGATAATGAGATAAAGGTGGATTTTTTTTTTTTTAAAAAAAAAAACAGAAATTGTAGCTGGAATTGAGAATTTCGGGAATGGTTGTTTTTCATTATTTTCTTGTCATCATAATCGCCATCATTTTTATTGGTATTATTGCTAGTGGCACAAATAGTTTGGATTAAATTTCTGATGATAAAAGGATAAAGATTGAATTTTTCAAGTCAGTTGTGATGTGAAGAAATGTTGTTTTTTCTTATCATTTGTATTGTTATTGCTGTTATGGTCACTGGAATTAGTAATCCAAGATAACTCTGGTTTGAAGTTGCATTATAATTATCAGATTACATGTGAACTTACAATTCCATATGAGCACAATCTGTTATAATTTGGCGCGTTCGTAAAAAATGAGGATAATTGTTCATGCAACGAGTATGTTATTCTAATAAAAAATTTGGAGGAATTTTTATTTTTTTTGCCAGTTTTTCATTAGTCTTTTGTAAGTAGTGTTTCTCCTTTTCTCTTTGATTTTGATGGTAAGTTTGTTGTTTTCAGCGGCGATATTTCCAGTGGTTCAGAAGCAGCACCAGCTTCTTGTGACATTGCTTTTATGTAATGCTGCTGCAATGGAGGTGACAAATTTTTAATGTCAATATTATTTCAACTGACTTCTGGAATTTATGACGTTCAATTCAAGCAAGTGGGGCCTATAACTATGCCTTATATGATCTGTTAATTTAAAGAGAAATGGCTTCTGTAGAAAGTAATAAGGAAAAAACTGCAATTGTAGCTCACTAGTGTTGTTGCAGAAAGGCACAATAATTTATGATATATGCCTGTGTAATGAACACAATACTTATGTTCTGTTTTTTAAGCTATGTTATTTATTTCTATATAGGCGAGCCTTCTGATTTGAATGAATACAGAACTCAGCAGAATATGGTTTCTATTTGGTTTAGATTTTCTAGTATAATAGGAACTGATTAATAAAGTAAAGTTGTAGCTATACAGCAGAAGTTGAGCAAAATGAAATGATACATGGGTTTCTTATTTGCAAAATCATTAAACTTTGCCCTTTTGATGATTACGTCTGCAAGATGTTGGCGTAAGTTTACTCTTACCATTTGCAACTATACTTCAACCAAATGATGGCTGAAAATGAAAGAAGTAAATGTGTTCACACACAAAGGAGTAATTGAAGTTGGGCTCTAAAATTAAGAGCTGCTTTTGTTTTGCCTTTTGTTCTGCTCAAATGAGGGATTAGACCACAAATGGAGTTAGCATGACCATTTGTTAGTGTCATAATCAATGCCCTTTCAGTAAGCATCACAAACATTTTCCTTTCCAGCCTCTCTTTTTCTCTAGAGAAACAAAACTCAAACAGATAGGGTGAATCATCAGTAGCATGGTCAAACTAGGTTCTGGAGAAAAAGAAAGAGGTGAAAAATGCAAGTGTCTAAACTGTAAGTTATGCCGGTGATAGGAAAATTTATTTTGAGCTTCAGAAGAACAAAAAAGGAACAAAGTTGTGTAGCCTTATTTTCAAGATTTTTGTATTTCATATTTCACTGAATGACCATGCTAAAAGTTCTGCTTCTATATCATTTTTGCATCTTGCAGGCACTTCCGATATACCTGGATAAGATTTTCAATCAATATGTTGCCATTATACTGTCTGTGACTTTTGTTCTATTTTTTGGAGAGGTATTTATTAATTATTTTGACCGAAGTGTTAATCATTTTATATCCGTGTTAATTTCATTCTAGTGAATTTTCTGCTTTTTATGTTGTCAGGTTATTCCTCAAGCCATATGCACTAGATATGGACTTGCTGTAGGTGCAAATTTTGTTTGGCTTGTGCGCATTCTGATGGTTATATCCTACCCTATTTCTTACCCAATTGGAAAGGTAACTTGTATATCACCAAAGTGAAAGTGTTTTTACACGTTATTCTGAATTTGGTTGGCCAGAATCGTTCAATTAGTAATATTCCTGAAAACCAAATAATAAGTGCATGTTCAGGCGTAAAAACAATGAGAACCTATTATGAGGATTTAGAATTCATGGAATGGTAATGTTGCTGAAAGGACACAACATAAGATATGGCTGAAAATTGGCTTAGGAGACAAATTTGAGGGAATATAATTTTTTGGATCTTCCAGTGTCTGCATGTTGATGCTTAAAGTATTCTAGGTTGAGTGTGTCAGACTAGCCAACTCCCACCTGTCTCTGTTTTCCTGATGGCTTGTCTGAAATCAGCTTGGGTGATTTGCATTTGACACTTGTAAAAATGGTGCCAACTTGATTAGATGGCATAACTTTAATGCAGGTCATTTATCTTCGGAGATGGCTCTTGAATCTTGATAAAGTGAGGTAGGAAATAGGGTCCACATAGCTGACCTCTGATGAGTATGAGATATGGCTTTGTCAATGTTGAGTTGTATAATTAGGATGCGG
Organism: Paulownia fortunei; assembly: GCA_019321725.1. Lineage (NCBI taxonomy): Eukaryota > Viridiplantae > Streptophyta > Magnoliopsida > Lamiales > Paulowniaceae > Paulownia > Paulownia fortunei. Next base: position 2,204,687 of record CM033123.1, on the reverse strand, counting down.
ATGAGCCTGTATCCCAGATGCTGAAGTATGCCTTGTAAAATAACTATGGATATGTGAATAGCCTACTAAGGAAAGATGATCGGTCCATTGACACTTGTATGAATTTTCTAAGATTCAAAATTTTCACTGTGGTGAACGTAATTGAGGATAAATGTGATTTCGAGTTTCAAGATTTTACCAGTTGTGATTATAGTTATGCTTCACCATTATCTTTATGTTCTAGTGTTTGGTACAGAGAAGGTAAATTCATCATATTATGCCCATTGAGATTGTCATGTGCCTTTTCTCTTCTAAGTCAAGATTAAGTGGTAATTTCTACTTCTTCTTTTTTCTTTTACATAGGAATTTTTTTTGGGTTAAGCTTTTACAGTGTAGCATTACTTGATTGTTTCTCCCAAGCGATGAATTTTTCTGAAAGACAAAAGGCATGCTTGTGTGGCAATGTGAAACCTCTTCGAAATTTTGAATTCTTCATCTATCTACTTCTAGTCATACAATGTCTTCTTCCTTCTGGGAGCTACTTATTCTAAAGTTGTCATAAAATATATGAGTTGTTATGAATTCAGATTCTGGATTGTGTACTGGGACATAATGAGGCACTGTTTAGACGAGCTCAGCTGAAGGCTCTTGTCTCTATCCACGGCCAGGAGGTAATAATAATACTTTTGAATTAAATTTTATTATTTCTGTTTTCTTTTTGTGATTGTTGGTGCTCCTCACAATTTTTGTTATCGGGTGATAATATTTTCATTCTACTCAAATCCATAATATTCTGCCAATTTTCATCTGTCTGCCACATTGCAATTTCCCTTGAACATTATTAAGCAGTCATTTTATTTGTAGGCTGGCAAAGGAGGTGAACTCACACATGATGAGACAACAATTATTAGTGGAGCGCTGGATTTGACGGAGAAGGTATGCTTGAAAACTTTGGCTTCCTAATTCCTTTCTTTCTTTCTTTCTTTTTTTATTGGGATAATTGGTGTACTTTGATTTTGAAATACAAATCTTCTCCAAAGATGGGAAACATGGAATTGCGGTTATTTTCTCCAGAATTCCTAGTTCCTTTGGCTTAAAAGTGATAGAGACTATCAAAGAAGCTATTAAAAACTTTTTGACCCCAAGTAATTCTTCATTAGCCTCACTATTGATCCCAAGTAATTTAATCTGTGGTCTTCCGAGAAGAATTTTAATTTTCTCTTGTTGTACTATCCTCATAAGTTAACCTGTTAGATTGTACCTATAAATTTTAGTTGCTAGTTTATGACCTGTAATTTACTGCAGCTTCTGTACATACTGGGATCTTAAATTTAATGCTATAGCAGTATCTTAAAAGTCCTCTATTTTTTCATTTCTTCACTTTTTTTTCTGCAACTGCAAACAGACTGCTGAGGAGGCCATGACACCAATTGAGTCGACATTTTCCTTGGATGTCAATTCAAAGTTAGACTGGTAAGAATTGCTCGTCAGGTGACAAAGGTTTTCCTGCAGTTCTTAAACAGGAGTGCAATTTTCTTATCTTGTGGTCTAGGACCTAGCTTTGCATTTTACTTGAATAATGATGTGAATACGAGGATGAATTGAATCTTGAGAACTGCTTATTGTCTAATTCTACTCCAGTGCTAACTCACCTTGATCTTGTGTTTTATGGCCATGTACTTCCACTTGTACAATGGTGCAAATTGACTAGTATTTTTATTCATTTAGTATAGCAAATCTTGTCAATACAAATTACTTCTTAGATTTGACTTTGAGGCTGGATATACAGTCGTGGAGGCAGTACAATAAATACTGATGCTGTCTTGTACTTTAAGATACAATTGCATGCCCCTAGTATTTCTGTTGAAGATGACAACAGTTTATTCCACAATTATGCGCTTGAAAAAGACGGCGCATTTTGAAAACTGGAACTTTAGTTATTTACATGGCAGGCATTAATCAAGTGAAATATTGTGTAGTTGCTTATTGTTATGGTTGTATCTTGTGGTGGATCACAAAAAATCCTTCTTCGAGAGAACACTTGTCAGATGCTCTCATATTGTACATCAATTATATGTGAACATATGCTGTTCTTTTTGAAGAAAAGAATGTTTGTGTAAAATTGAGGACTATACTACAATAAGAAACACATTTTAAAGATCCTGTTCCAGTCACTACTGTCTACTTGCTAAGTTTTTGGTTCTACTTGCTTCATAATTATTAGTTCAAGAAGGCCCTTACATTCAATTTCTCCTCTCAGGGAAGCAATGGGTAAGATTCTGGCTCGTGGTCATAGTCGAGTTCCTGTCTATTCTGGGAGCCCAAAGAATGTTATTGGACTTTTACTGGTAAACCTCTGGAAATTGTACGTTTTCTTACTCTGTATGTAAACATGTAACCTTTGAAATATTTTTACTATTAGGTAAAGAGTCTTCTCACAGTAAGAGCAGAAACAGAGACCCCAGTGAGTGCTGTTTCTATTCGGAGAATTCCACGGTATGGCATTGAATTTTTGACATGCTTATGGGTCATATTTTCATCTATGAATGTTGAAGTGTTTATTTAAACAGTTTCTTCCCAGTGTTCCTGCAGATATGCCCCTGTATGACATCCTCAATGAGTTTCAAAAAGGTAGCAGTCATATGGCAGCTGTGGTGAAGCCCAAAGGGAGAAACAGAATACCTCCGTCTATTGTGGAGAAGTCTGAGGAGAGTGAAATTACAAAGGGGAATTCAGACTTAACTACTCCATTGCTTTCAAATAAAGAAGAGAAGGCAGACAATCTTGTTATTGACATTGAGAGGGTCCCAAGGCCAGCCTCACAAAGTAACATGATGTATAATGCTGCAGTTACTGATGGATTGGCGCCTTCAACAGATGTCTCTGAAGAAGGTAACGTTATTGGTATTATCACCTTGGAAGATGTATTTGAAGAACTTTTGCAGGTGAGTTTTACCACTAGATAGCTTACCCTATGTTGCATTTTTCCTTTTCTGGCAGTTTGTAACTTTTTCTTGTGAATGCAGGAGGAAATTGTTGATGAGACAGATGAATTTGTTGATGTACACAAAAGGTACTTGGGACTTGGAGCCTTTAGTTACAATATGCATGGTGATTACAGATGAAAATTACATAACATTCTTTCATGCTGCAGGATACGTGTGGCAGCAGCTGCAGCTGCTTCATCAGTTGCGCGTGCCCCATCAAGTCGGAGGTTAACTGGCCAGAAAGGAGCTGTAAGTGAACTATTCTGATGCTTACTTGTAAAAGTTTGCTTGATATGAGAGGAAACTGTTCAACCTTGTCTACGGATGTCTGGATCTTCAAACTAACATGTAATGGATCTAGGGAGCCTTCATAGTGCATGCAAGTAACTAGTACAATATTCTTAGGTCTGATGCTCTTTTTCCAAAATACATGAGATCATTCATGGACTCATAATATTTACCTAATGCATGACAAACAATAAAAGTACACCATAAGAGACGCCCTGCATATAGAGCTACTTAGTGAATGTAATTGTATGAATTTTTCAGTAGTAAAAACTCAAAAAGCAGTCTGCTTGAAAATTTTACGGTTGCATTTCAGGTTTTACTAGACTTGCATATTGCCATTTGATTACTTTCACAGTCTCTATAAACTAGAATGAACTTATGTGACACCTTGTATTTGGCAGTGTTTTGCTAGGAGATGTTAAGATACATCATATAGAAAGGCATGTTGTAATTACAGGGGTAATAAAGTTGGAGACATGGATAGTAAGTTAGGATTGTGAAATACATTTTTTGTTCCCTTGGGTGACTCTTAGTAGTAAAACGGTATAGTCATCCAACCTTTTTTGAGATCTTCACCATTGGCAATTTTAGGATATTAGTCGAATTTTCAGAACCTCTTGCTCTAGAATTGTGGAAGGAACAATTGAAATTGTTTTACTAGGACGATGACCTATTCTTACATTTGCCTTTTGATGATGATTGATGCTCAAAATTCTTAAATATTTTTCTTTAAATTCACTCAGGGAGGCCAAAATAAGCAAGGTCAGACCCCCAAGAAATCAGGTGAGGATGACTCCACTGCAGCAAAGATCGCAAAGTAATGTTGGTGAGCCCGTTCCTGGAAATACGAAATGAAGACTTCAATTTTTGTGCTGGACCTCATGCTTTCAAGAGTGGTAATATAATTTTGGTGAAGGAATGAAGACTAATGTGCAATAGTATGGTGTAACTTTGATAGCATTTTTTATAAGTTGACCCAAAACTTTGCCTCATAATAAAGTAGAAGCAGAGGTTGCTAAGTGCAATATAATGTTAATTTGTTGAGGTTTTGGCATAATGCTTGCCTAGTTCTCTCTGATGTCCACAGACATAAGACTGAAAACCAAACTCGATAATCTTTCAAGAATTATTTTTCTGGTATTTAGTTAGGGACTGATAATAAATAGAGCTATCAGAAGTTTATAATGAGAAGCTCATGTGAGATCAGTCTGAAAAAAAATGCTTGCTTGAGTTTATTTTGTTAGTTAAGAAGCCAAATATATATTCTTATGTTGTTTATCAATTCCTTTTTCCTTTTTTAATGTTTTGTATTTAACAAACTAAATGGAAATGCTCGATCTTTGCTTATACAAGATTTTTTAACATTATATTTAACATTTTTTAATGTTTGTCTTGATTATAATTCAAGTCAAGTTTGATCAACCTGTTAGATTGGCTTGGCTTGGTTTGGTGTGGTTTGGTTTAGGCCGCAAATTGACTAGTTTTATATTTATATCATTCTTCAGTGCAACAGCTGCTAATTTATTCAATTTCCAGCAGTAAATGATTATCAAAATAAATTATGTAAAATTTAAATGCTGAAACTATGTTCTAAAGCAGCTATATCTAAAGTGGATAAGCGAAGGGAAAGTTGTGCTATCATTGTTCAGTAGTTGGATAGGAATTTCTCCAGGTCCAAAAGCAGGTCTGAAGACTTGGGAATGTAAACTATTAGATAAGTTATGTTCTCCAGAGCTAAAAGGAAGATATTCACAATAAATGACAAAAAAATTAAGGTTGAATTCCAACAAAAGAATGTGAATTCTCTTAGTTATTTGTCCAAAAGCTTTTAAAATTTTACAGAAATAAAATCAGATCAGTTTTTGGCTGAGACTAATCCAAAGTAATCTCTATAAACAAGATAGATGGTAGTCCAAAAAACCAAGTACAATATTCTGCAATCTTAGCTAATGTAGATATAGTGCAGAAAGAGTCTTGCAGTTATTCTGTTTCCTGTTGATTTTACATTTTGTCTACTTATTGTAGCTGTGTATCATCTCCAATTTGCCAGAAACTTTTGAGTTTCGAACCTGTTTGGCATTGGATTCACTGCTCAAAATTCCTCTGCCAAATCTCCCCCCCCCGCAACAAATACACGCACTGCTTATCTGGCATGTAATTGTCCCACACTTCTCATTACCAAAGGGTGATGCATGAATTCTTTGAACTGAAATGCATATCCCTCTTCCCCTCTCAATCATCAAAGCTTACGCCTTCTAGCTTCCATCGTATAAGAATGATAGAACACCTCCATATGATGTGAAGGCGTGTCCTTTGCTCTTGAATGTAGCGGGAACACTTTTTCCATGATCGGAACTTCTGTCCTCGAGTCAAGCCCATGATAATGAACTCTGAATCTTGGCTTCAGGAAATTGATTAATGAGGCAAGCTTGTGGTTTAATTTTGTTGGGGAGCTAAGATATGATCATTGTAGCAAAGTGGCAGGAAAATATTAGCCCTATCACCTTGTGATCATTCAACTCTGATTCTTGGTTTTCAAGAATTGATCAAATGGGCAGTTTTTGGTAGCTAAGATATGATCAATGTGACAATGGTGCAGGAATATATTAGCTAGTAAGGACTTGTATATATACTGGTCTGATAATCTTGGTGGATAGATGAAGGAGTTGTGGTGCTTGACAGACGTTGGCCTCTGATTGGGGGGATTCTGATGCCAACTTGTAAAGGGTCCCATTGTTTGGAAAAGATGAATATGCAGAGTCATCAGTTTGTCTCCCTGCCAAACTCCATGGAAAAGGACTGATCTCAATTTGATGAACTTATTCTTATTTGTTTGTCTCAACCTGCACTGGGAAATGGATTTACAAGGCCCTGATTTTCAGGGTGGAATTGGATGCTACTCTGTGTGTGTGTGTGTGTGTTAACTTATCTTTCCATGAATAAAATTATGTACAAGTTGGTGAGATTGAGATAGTGTGCCGTTTGGTTCGGGATTGCATTTGCATTAAATGCTTATGTCCATCTGCTGCTGTCTTTTCTTCTCTCATTGAAGAATTTTTTAATCAAAAAATGCCTATTCCAAAAGTTTTATTAGGTATTACATTGAGAAATTAGAGGGCTGATGTGGTTTCTCAACTTTATTTATTTTACCTTGATGTTCTGGGTATGAATTTTTTTAAGAATATTATAATAGTTTGAATAGTTTAGACTGGGAGGTGAAAAACAGAAAAACTTATGGTCACCAATATTTTTTATTTAAAATTTAACATACCTTATGAGCCAAATTTAGCCATAGTTTTAGCAAAATGGATATTTTTGCTGGTATTTATACTAACAGTATTTATTAAGAAGCGCTAACTGTTAGAAAATAAAAAATGATAAAAGTACAGCAATTGTGAATTTTAGCGAAAATACCTAAAAACAGAGAATGAACTGGTAATTGTTTGAGCATTTTTTAATAAAATTACATAAATTGACCTTTTTCCTTTTGCGATAATTGTTTGAAAAAATGCTGGTAATGGCCTAGAAAAAGTTTTGGAAAAAGGTTGTTTTCAGCTTCTAGTTATTTACGGTTTAACTCTTAGAGAAAAATGAGTACAATTTGTTGTACAGAACACTAATTTTCTCCGAACTTAGCTCCATGTAAGGTCTGCAATGTGCTGTAATCTTGTTAGGGTTTTACTTATGAAACTGATTCATCACAAATCAATATTTATGATACTGTTAAAGGCTTCCTCCTTTTCTGTCTGAACTGATTGTCTTCTGGCATATCATTGTCTTAAACTGAGTCAGTTGTACAGAATGAACTTCCTTTCTAATTGAGGCAACATATATATATATACCTTCTGATAACTAGAAAGTTAAAACCTTTCCAGTAAGGAAATGAAATTGAAAGCCAAATAGAAAAATAAGTAAACTGCTTTCAGGTTTTGGCAAAGTGAAAAGGGTTTCAGTTTTTCAGCCAAAAGATGAATTTTGACTGTAAGTAAATGTAACCCTTGACAAGGGGGGTAGTTTCAGTACCTTAGGATACTTTTACAAGAAACTTTTAAGCAGCTTAACAAAGTAAAAGAGAAAATATAAAAATATACTCATAGCAATGCAATTCTTGTTAAATAGAGTAATAGATTCCAAGTTCTAACTCATTATATCTTGATTGAATTAACTGAACTTGAAGTAAAAATGCCCAAGCACTGCCTCAAAGCTTGTATAGAACTAATCATGTATATTGTATCTGCATGTATCATAAGTCATTTGCTTGCAAGCACACACATGCATGCATCATACCTACACAAACAACTATACATTGTCAACTTTGCTACACATACACACATATATGCAATCTGCAACACAGCTTTAGCTTAGAAAGCATGAAGCTGTACTGTATATATGCAAACTCCAATTTGGATTTGTTAATTAAATCAACTTTCTTGTCATCCATGTCTTTCTTTTCTCTGCAACCCTATATTTTTCTCCTTTTCTGTGCATTTTGCTGCAAAGTGGATATGTTATTGGATGAGGGGAGGGATGGAGGAAGAGAGTAAGAAAAAGTATGTAGTCCCAAAATTTTCCTTCATTTCTTAAGAGGGTTACTTTTCAGCAGAAGTAATTCAGTAATTACAGATCAGGGTAGCTAAGCATCAACTTACCCAAAAAAATTCTAGCTATAAGCTACCTAGCAAACCTGCAAACTAAAGAAAGAAAAAAAGGGATAGTATACAGACAAGAACAAGAAACTTAAAGACATCAAAAGTACATATATATATTTCAAGAATACTTGTCCCAGCAGAGAAGCATAGTAATGCAAACTCTCATGATATAGAGTTTTCCCCTCATCTGTCTCAGCATTCTTTTCCACTTCCCAAATCTCTTCCCCATTTCTTCTGATCATGTGTGAGTCCTAATTTTAACTTCAGCAGAACCCCAATTTATTGACTTCTTCTTACAATAACTGTTGCAAGAAATCGAAGTGTTTGAAATTTGCCTTAAAATTGGTTCCACATGCAGACTTTGAGGGTTCAATTGTAGGGACAGTTTGTACCCTCACAGTACACAGGCATCACGTGCATTAACCCTATCTAAATCTACATTAAACACTTCTCCATCAGTTAAATCTGCCCGCCACCGATCATTTTGCCAGCCCTGGGATCTAGTTTAATTATGATCCTTCAAGCCCCACCTCATTATCTTTTCTTGGACATAGGCTTTTTCTCTTTGTTTCAAGATTAGATGTATATAGGCCCTCAACTTTCTTGGGACCCCTCTATTATCTTCATCCCATTTAACAGAAGCCTCAACTGAGTTCTAAAATCTGTTGTGAAGGGCCCATCTTTCTGTGACCACAGCTAGCCTTGACTAATCAAACTCTAAAGTCTTTGATCATCAAGTCATAGAAATAATAATTTCAACCGATATTCTCTCGTTTTATAACACTCTTAAATAAGATTTTAGGACACTCCAGCATTCTAACACAATTTCTGCTAAAAAAGTTACATTAACTCCAGAGTTTAAAGAACTTTAACAGCATATTACTGTTTTTTCATGTTTTCAGTTCAAACTAGCCAAACACAATAATTTTTTTCTAAAAAACTTGACAATATAGTATCTGATTAAACATGGCCTTAATTTTCTAGAGGAATCCGTGTAGCTTGTATATCTGTCAATATCAAATTTCAATTTCACACGCCAAATTGTGTCCCATTGCCATGCAAAAGAGTGGCAGAGGAGTTTTCACGGCAAGATAATCTTATCTAAAGTTAAAGCAAAAGAATCAAAGATAAGATCTTCAACAACATAATATGATCAAAGTGGACCTTGTAATAACAATTCCATCACTGATAATACATCCAGCTAATATAAGCTCAAAAATCTCATGGTTGTGATTATTAGTTCTGGCCCTCCTGTGAATTTTATAAGTCCATACCAATTTCTGGACACACAAACAAGGACTAAAGCATGGTGATTGTCCAATAACAAGAACACAAGTGGTGAACCTGTATTGACAACATTGGGACAAGTGTTGTTGTCTACCATTGGAATGTTGTGACCCCTCTTTCATTGAACTCAAGAAAAGATTGAGTAGCAGAATCCAAGAATGGTGGGGGTGGGTTGGGGGTGGGGGGGTCTGATTTCCTGTTGCATTTTAACAAGTAAGCTTTGGTAAGTACAATAATGGATCAAAAAAGTAGTTTTATCTGCAATTCAAGATGTGACTAACTGAAACACCTCCATCACAATATTCCCCTTTAAGTAGCAATAAGTTGAAAGGTAGACACCAAACTGGGGGGGTGGGGTGGGGGTGGGAGGATGAGCATGGGGTTCTTACTGTTTAAGATGTTGCCTGCTGTTTGCACTTATTTATGCTTATCTTGAATAATAAGAAGAGAGAAATTTCTGGGAACTTTAAACATTGCAATGAAACCATTTTTAGGATAACACTTGGGAAGCGTTTGTGAATAAAAAAATTATTAATTTTTACACCTGTTTTATTAATTGATACCAATACTCATTTGTATTTGAAAAATACTTATAACGATATACCTTTTTTTTTTTTCTCACTAAAATTTTAAATCGAAACATAATGTAAGGAAAATTAATTTTTCTTGTACTTATGTTTTAGTTGATATACTAGAATGGTAGTAATACCATCAGATTCTGATATTTTGCCACTTTTACTCCATTAATGAGCACAACTTTACCAACAAATGCTGAGTAAACTTTTTCAGTGTTGTCCTGTCCCTCTTTATGCACATATAGCATATACAGCAAGATACCATTTGTCTATTTGTTTTTTTTCTTAAATATTTCATGTTTTAAATGGAGGGTCAATGGACCAAAGATTTTTTCATTCAATTATTTACACTATAAACAAAACTCCCAAAACCCACTGTTTGGGCAGAGGATCCCTGAATTTTTGAACAAGTTTTTGCACAAGGCAAGAAGTATCACATATTTTTTAGCTCAACAAATACTCTAGGTATTGAAAAGATTTTTAAGTATTTATCATACATATGATAATACATGAAAAATTAATTGGCAAACGACAACGAGTTTAACATATAATTTTTTTATTTAAGTGGTTGAGACTAATGACTAAATTTTAACTCAAATCTAAATTATTTGTAAAATTAAATTTTAATGGAACGAAATCTTATTAAAAATGGATGAACAGTTAAGTTTGAATGATTCGCATAAACTCTATCATTTTTTAAGAAAGATCCTGTCAAGATTCTTGATTATGTGGTTACGATTAAATTCAAACTCAAATCATAAAATTATCACAGAATTAGATATGATGGAGTGAATTTAAATTTGAAATCAGATCAAAATCCGACTCATTAACAGGCCCAGGTCCAAATTTGCAATCCATTTTGGCCTAGTAATTCTTTCAAGTTTGGGCCCATTCCAATTTCTATTAGGATGTTCAGTCCCTTGTTTAAGCTCAATGCTCTTATTGTGCCTTAGAGCATGCTTTACTTTTGCTGACTAGCCCAAATTCAAGTTGGACTTAATGAAAATCTTTCAACTATCAAAATTTATCCCACTTGAGAATTTCTATATTGGTTTAAAATAGACACTTTACCCTCTAGTCCTCATAAATATATTTTTAAAAACCTTGTTTTTCTTTCTTTCTTTCTTTTTTATTTTTATTATTTATTTATTTTTTATATAATTGATTCTTGATGTTATGTTTTTCTTTGAAAGATACATGCAGAGAGAGAAAAAGATTTCATTTTTTATGCATAAGAAATACTGATTACAAAGATAAAGTTAAATTGTAAATTTGATATTTTAGTATGTTATAAAGTCAAATTGAAAAATATACTATTTACTTATTTTGTATATAAAAAAAATCTTATTCTAATGATTATAAGCCTTTTTTTAAAAAATCAAACATAAACCAAATTTGGATATATTTATTTTTTATATATTTTATATTATTTTATATTTTTTAGCTTTACTTGTAATATATAAAGTAAATTTTAATGACTGATGCCAATAAGAAAAATGCTCTGGATTATTCTCGGTACTTATACTTCGCACTAGACATAAGCTTTGTCGGAATTCAACTTTATTAAATTAATTTGTCAATTTTGGAATTATGACAACATATAAGAAGCAAAAATAAAATAAAAATCCAAAACTTGAAAAACAACCAGTATTAGAAAGCGAGCATTCAAGATTCAAGAATTTAGCTTATCATTATCGTTGAATAATTGATCACTAAAACCAAAGCTCAAGTTCCCATTTTACCTAGTTCACATCATCATCAGGTAGAGAGAGATAGAGAGAAACGATGTCGTGCTTGGCATCGTGCTGTGCGTCTTTGACATGCGGGCTCTGCACATCCGTGGCGTCGGGCATCACAAAGCGCTCTGCAAGAATTGGTTACTGCGGGCTGTTTGGTGTTTCTTTGATTGTTTCTTGGATTCTCAGAGAAGTCGGTGCACCTCTCCTCAAACACTTCTCTTGTAAGTCAATCAAAGACACACGAAAAAAAAAAGGGAATAAAAAATTCTTTTATTTCGGAGATTGATAGATTTTTGGCTTTTGAGTGAGATTTATGGGCTTGGAGATGTATAATTGGTGGTTTTAGATTTTTTTGGAATTTTGTGAAGTGGGTTTGTTTTATTATTTACCAACCTTTTCTCCTTGTTCTGTTTAACTGACATATACTCTCTGTTGATTTGTCTTTTTTTTTTTTATACATTTTTGGGTGTTTGTGGATGTACGGAGGAGAGTCATGGGCTCACAGGTGATGAATATGGCTGTTTTTATGTGTTTCTTTGGGGATTTGTTAATTCAGGCTTATTTTCGCCGAAATTAAAGGAAGAAGTTTGAACTTTTCCTGTTTGGTATAGAATTTTTTTTGTTGCTTTTATGTGCTTTTGGTGGCATGTGGCTTTTATGTCTTGACTGGTTGCTACATTCGTGAATTGATTGTTTAAACTAATGATTGTCTCCACTTTCTCCATCAAGTATTACCACATCTGAGACTCTGTCATGGATTTGGTTTACAGGGATAAATACTTCAGACAACCTCTCAAAGGAATGGTTTCAAATACAAGCGGTTCTTCGTGTCAGCTTGGGAAATTTCTTGTTCTTCGGAATACTAGCTGTCATAATGATTGGGGTGAAGGATCAAAATGACAGGCGTGATTCCTGGCATCATGGTGGATGGATTGCTAAGATGGTGATTTGGGCTTTGCTCATCATCCTCATGTTTTTCCTTCCCAATGTCATCATAACAATATATGGTCAGTCTTGTGCCCATATTTGAAAATATGTTCCGGAATATTCGTTATTTTGTTTGCTGGCTACTCTTTATATGAGATAGGTGTTTCGTTTGTTTTGCATTCTGGTAGAGTTATTAAAGGAGCAACTCTTGGTAGTTCTGAGTAGCTGTATCTGAAAAAACAAATAAACCTACTCGATATCTCAGATATCAAATTATGCTTTACTAACTTGATGGTTCTTGTGCTACTAAGCCATCATATTGTTTTAATAAAGTCTTAACCTATGAAAATTATGAAAAAATCTCTTTTCTGCTTTGGACTTATAACGAACTCAGCTTAACTGATCCTGGTTCTGTTTTCTTTGAGGTGGTGAGCAATTGATTATTGAGCTAGAATTTCCTTTGTTAATGTCCAATCTGATCTGATGTGTGCATAATGGACAACATTTTCTACTAGGAAAATCTATATTGGTGGTGCTTTCATATTTTTCGGCTATCTATTGGTCAGCATCAATTCAAAGAAGTATAATGTTCTCTCAAACCTTGCATTGCACCCTCTAACTTATATAAGATGGTACCATCTTTTTTAACTTGTAAGTTACTGGATCAAGTGTAGTATTTAATTGGCTGTGCAATATTTCTTGATGAACTTTGGCAAACTTATTGTGTATGTAGGAATACTTTCAAAGTTTGGGGCGGGGTTATTCTTATTGGTCCAAGTTATAATGTTGTTAGATGCCACACATTCGTGGAATGATTCATGGGTTGCTAAAGATGAGCAGAAGTGGTAGGTTCCAAGTAATATTTCTTCTTTATGCTATGTTTGGGTTAAGTGCTTGCTCACATTGGCTGTGCTATTTTCAGGTACCTTGCCTTACTTGCTGTGTCAGTAGCATGCTATCTTGCAGCATTTACGTTTTCTGGAATTCTGTTCATCTGGTTCAATCCTTCTGGGCACGACTGTGGTCTTAACATCTTTTTCCTTGTGATGACCATCATTCTTGCTTTTGTTTTGGCTGTTATCGCATTACATCCCAAGGTGAAAAAATTATATATTTCTGTTAACTATATCTCATTAAAATTTGTGTATATTAACGAGTGAAACTTTTTTTTTCCTCCGCAATTGTTTGTTTGAATACAAATGCATTGACATTCTATTTAGCTGTTGAATAGCAAATATTTTGATGTTCATTTCGGACCAGATAGGGATGAATAAACATTTTTCAGTTTAGATATATTTGAGAGAGTAAAGATACTTCAACTCTGAAATGGTAAAGTTATTTTTAATATTCAGAAGCCATCAACTGCTTAGTGGTTAGACTCTGAGCTACTGCTAGTGCAAATCATATATCTTTGTTATACAGTGAGGACAATGAGTTGAGACTAGTATGTGCTTTCAGTCAATGGGGGTAGAGTGAAAGTGAAGATTCCATCTCTCTGGAGGTATGGATGAAGATGGGAACGGAGTATGTGGCCAACAATTAACTTAGTTTGCTGCTCTGTGGGTCGTCAACGTGAATGAACCTCTATTCTGTTATATTTAAATAAGCTGATTGTTAGAATGAGCTAGGGTACCTTATAGAGGTTGAAGAGTGATACTTAGATCTTGTTTAGAGGTGACATTTTCTCATCAAACTCTACCAGAAGCTCATGAGCCACCAACAGCTCTGAGGGGAACCATGCAGAACCACCAGATGAGGGCAATAGCTGTTATACTGGGTTAGGCAGTTCACCTTTCATAAACAGAATTTCTTGGCCCAGGTTCTGATAAATATTGATTTTTGTCCATTCTCTCGACTGGGCTTGTGTTCTTTTTCATATCTTCATGATTATGCTAATCTAATATGGTTGCATCTAGAGTTTGTCGCTGCCCAGCTTTTAAGCTTATGGCATTGGGACTCGAAATTGGAATTCTTAAAAAATCAACTAATTTGCATTGTAACTTGTTTTTTTTTGGCAGTCCTAAGGCCTGAAATCCATGAAACAACCATAGTATGAATTGATTTTAACAGTCAATTTAAGTTGACATGTTGAGTTAATTTTCGGTTTGAAATTTCTTGAAAGCTTATTGAGGGACTAGTTGCACTAACAGCTGGGGGAAGCTTATAAGCCTTCTTTTTCATTACTGACTCTGAGCTTTGTCATTTAACTGCACACGGGTAACTGGTGATTTCAACAGGTTAATGGCAGCCTCTTGCCTGCTTCCGTGATATCTGTTTACTGTGCTTACGTTTGTTATACCGGTCTCTCTAGTGAACCTCGAGATTATGTCTGCAATGGTCTTCACAACAAGTCAAAAGCTGTATCCACGAGCACCCTTATTCTTGGGATGCTTACAACAGTTCTATCTGTTTTATATTCTGCACTTCGTGCTGGATCATCAACCACTTTTCTATCCCCTCCGGTTTCACCCAGAGCAGGTACTTAAACTGGTGCAGTATCTTTTCAATTATTCTTGGTTATACATAATATTTGCTAAAGTCTTCTTTTGTTTTGTTTTGTTCTTTTGTTGTTTTCACTTTTTTCTTCTTTTTCTTCTTCTTCTTGTTGTTGTTGTTGTGTGTGTGTGTGTGTGTTTCCCTCTTCTTCTTCTTCTTTGGTATTTGGACAATTGTGACATATGTTTTTAAGTTTAAAAATGGAACCACAATGAAAACATTATTGTCGCGCAAACATTAGAAATAAACCCCATTCCTAACTACAGGGGCATAGTGCTTTGTTTATTCCTTCTTCCCCTTTCTAACCCCATGTCAAGCTTAAAATATAAATGGAAAAATGGGATTCTGGAGACATAAACAGATTTTTTTGGTGCTGTCTGTAATAAGCATTTTTCATGGAGTGCTTGGGGGCCTCTTCCTTGGATTTATATGCTGATGACACAAATTAATTATGAAGATAGATGGTTGACTATACTGTCCAACAGCAAGCTGCAACTCAGCCTGCTTGGTCAATATCCTAGTCATAGTCATCTATCTCTCAGAGTCCATTTCACCTTTAGTTGCTTGTGCCAGCCAAAAGATAGACGGAAATAGTTTGAATGAGCAGTAATTAAATGAAATGCAAACTAGCCATAGAGAATGTCAAAAGAAAGATAATGATTTCATCCAGAGATTTCTCCAGTGGATGGGTTTCTGTCGTGTGGCCATTTTTGTGTGACTTGAGCCAAGTCCTCAAGTGGCCATCTCTTCTTTGCACGTTCTTTTAATTCTTTTGTGTTCCAGTGCTTTCCTTTTAAACTTTTTTTGATAGAAATATTCAGGACACGATGTTCAGGTCAATCCTTAACCTGCCTGAGCCTTTATTTACAGTCAACTTAGTTGCTAAGTTGTGAAAACATTCTGTCACAGGTGACAAGAAATCTCTTCTTGAGTCAGACGAGCTGGAATCTGGTAAAGGAAAGAACGAAACAGAATCACGACCAGTTAGTTACTCTTATACATTCTTCCATCTGATATTTGCTCTGGCCAGCATGTACTCAGCCATGCTTCTTTCGGGATGGACCAGTGATTCTGAGAACCCCGACCTCATAGATGTTGGTTGGACGTCAGTTTGGGTTCGCATCTGCACCGAGTGGGTCACCGCTGGACTATATGTTTGGTCCCTCATGGCTCCTTTGCTCTTCCCTGATCGTGAATTCTATTAAATCTTGAATTTCAAGTAGAAACAAACGAGCTTTAAGCAGTCGTTAGTTCTAGTTCTTGTCATGTATCAGTAATGTGGTACCCAAGTGATCTAAAAGTCGAATGTATAGTTCAATGTAAGATGGCTTTTATTTGGTTTGGAAGTCATGTATTGTGTGTTACCTATGCATAAAAATTTACCAATATAGGATTTTGATATAGCATTTATATATATATATATATATATATATATATATTCTTTTTTGGATACGAAGGATTTGTGAATGTTTTATAGGCGATTCCCAACCAATCCATGAAGTAATAATACTCTTTGAACATAGTATATGGTGGTTGCCATTTACTAAATTGCCTTCACAAAATAAATTTGGAGAATTGATTTGAAGGGGAATTCTCAAATTTAAGTTTATAATAATTGGTTAATTTATGAAAAAAGAAAAAGTACAATTCTTGCATATGGTTGATTAAGTAAATGTCAACCCAATTTATTTTCAAAGAACAAAAAGCATTGAATCTCCATAAATATTTAATTCTGTTTGTCCTCGAGATAAACTACCTATTAATTTGTGTAGATTTTGAACTATCCGAGTTCACATACAAAAGTGGGTGAACCAAGCATAACGTGCGCACTCTCTCCCGCCGCCCCCAGCTCCCCGCTAACCTGCGCACCTCCCCCTCTCCCCCCACTTTTCCACCTGAAATACCTTCCACCCTACCCCGTCCCTACTCCCCTACCGCCCCTCCCCTCCCCCTTCACCCCCTTTTATCACTAACATGCGCCATCACCTCCTCTCCTCCACCATCACCATGGCCCCTTCCTCCTCCCTCAGAAAAACCACCACCCCCAAAACCCCGTCCCCCCACCACTCAAATTCCCCAAACTGCCCTTCCCTCTGCAGACACTCTCCCTCCGCCACTCTTGACCTCCTCATCTTTATCCTTGTCCTTTTCTCCGGCTCTTTCCTAATCATCTCCTACTTTTCTTACCTCTTTCAATCCCTCTCTCTAATCCTCCCCCCTTTCTCCACTATCATTTCCCATTTTCGTTATCATTTAACCTCCAACCCGCAATCCCAGTTAATCTTTTTTGCGTTTTTTGTTATCTCATTTGTAGCTTTTGTTGTTTTCTTTGAGATCTGTTGCGGGCATAGATCAAGAAGGTGTGAAAAGAAAGGGTGTAAAGGGTTGAAAAAGGCGATGGAATTTGATTTGCAGCTGCAAGGTGAGGACTTGTTGCGAATTGGTAACGGGAATAAGGCGGTGAAAGATGTGAATGAGTTGCCTTGGAAAGGAGGCAGCGAGGATAACCCTGATTACGAGTGCTTGCGTGCAGAGTTGAGGAAGATGGCTCCGCCTAACGGGCGTGCTGTGCTGCTCTTTCGCGACAAATGTGGGTGCCCGGTTTCGAAACTCGAAGGATGGGGGCCTAAACGTGGTCGGCGCCACAAGAAGTGAGTGAAGTTTTGGTTGAATATTGATACTTGATTCTTGATTGCAAGAATGATGCACTTTAACTGGGTTGTGGATTTTGTTTGAGTGTGATATGATAGTGGGAAATTTAAATGTGAAATTGTGTTCAAATTGTTTAGTTTGAATGGTGTTATCATGGTGCTCAATTCTTTCAGCTGATATGGTAGGTTTGTTAGTTGGTTTAGTTTTTTATTTTATTTTTTATTTTTATGTTTTCTTTGTTGCTTAGAGTATTTGACAATCAGACTGTGTGAAATACATCGCAGTTGCTTTTAGTTTCTACCGGAAGCCATGTGTAGTTAAGTGTGGTTAAATAGCAGACTATGTAGATGATGGACTGTTATCAGATTGTTGTCAGTTCATTGACATTTACAAGGTAACTGAATAGTACAATGTGTGATGGTAAAATGACTTCTATTGTGCTCTAACAATGTTAAGAATAGGAAATTTGTCTTTATCTAGGCTGGTGGTCTTTGGTTGAGGTGGAAATAGGCTTTAGTTTCTTGATAAAGTAGCCTTCTGATTCTCAACATTGGTTCTTAAACAAGGCAGGTTGATTTCTGAAATGCATATAGCTGTTCTTTATCTCACTTCATGGTCACCAGTGGTCCTAGTCATTCCAAAATAATGTTTTTGTAAAAAAATTAGTGGATTCTTTGTATTTATAAGGGATATTGGTTCTGTTGTTAAGTGAGACTGTTTAGCTGTCGCTCAAGATTACTTGGGATCTATGTTATATGGATCTAGTATGGGTTTCAACTTAGTGAAAAGATCCACAAGCGATACCTTTGACTGTCAAGTATTTGACAAGGGAGTTTGAGCCTCGGTAGACAGGTCCATGTCTTGTATCATGTGCTTTATTTCTTTATACATCTAGGTACTCCATAAGTATCAAAGCAAACAGACATCCATTTGAAGTTAACTTAGCAAGGTAGTGTTTTTGCACTTAGGAGATGCAAAGCTTCATTCATTTAGATATCCTATTCCTTGTTTCAGATTCAATAATCAACTAGACTTTAGTCTAGTGGCAAAAAGAGCCAATTTTGTTAGGTCATGGTGTCTCAGGTTTTAATTGTTCAAGTCCCACTACTATGTGAGGTTGTTTAGTTACTATTGCTCATTACCATTGATATCTTGTATTTTGAAATCGAATTAATCAATTAAAATCAGCCAAAAAAAGCCTTATCTCTGGATCAATTTCATTATTCAAAGTACTGCTTTCTGCATTCTAAAACTTCTCTCAGGTACTCCATTTCGCTAGTGCATTTCATGGAGTGCATGAGGTAATAATCATGTAGAAATTACATTAAGAGTTTGAGACAGTATACTTTTCCTATTATTGATGAGGTCTATCTCTCACTTCATATTCCCAAACTTATTCAAGTTGTCTTTTGATTGTAGCCCAATTGTAAATCATAACAGTCTGCATTTCCACTCATGCAACTGTTTCTGGTTTGTAAATGTGCTTATATGCTGCTTCGTTCTCCTTTTCATTGTATTGTAACAACCTGCATGGTTTTTACATCTGCCTCAGATATATGATTGATTACCTTCTTTTGAGTTCAAATTTACACTTTTGCTTTTATCTGATGTCATTCAGGAGTCTGGCTCTTACTGGTGGAGGAGATCATCGCTGACTCTGGTGGATTTGATGCTTGCGTCTCATCAGCTGTTTCTTCTTTTGCCATTGGTTTCATGTTCTAAAAGATTGTGCCAGAAGGAACATTTGTTTTTTTCAATATTGCTAGTTATTGACTCTCCCTGAATGTCGATGTAAAGAAAATTAAACTTACCCACATTATTGGGTAACTTTTCTTTCTCTATACCAAATTAAGTGAGAATAAATAGAGGAATAAGTGAATAGAATTTCCCATATTTATATCTTCAGTATATTAAGACTATGTTTTGCTTTCAATGTGGAAGCAGCATTCATATCGATGATAATAATAGAAGCTATTTTCAGCATTTACATGTGGACTGATACTGGTTCTACATTGATCCTCAAAGATTTGAAAACTTCAGTTAACACATGTTATGGTACATGGTATGGGCTGACAACAAGCAAAGAATGTCTTTATTTTCTGAAAATACCTCATCTAAGGCTAACAAAGAGAGCTGGCTTTGTAAACGAATCTGTCTTTGGACTTGATCTCTCCAGGTGCTGATTTTCTGAAGCTTTTCAATCTTCATGTGATTGAAGTATGGGAATTTACTGCTTTTCATCACGGATGTGGTAAGTTAAATTTATTGGTTGTGGCCTGCTTCAGGGCTGTTGTCTGCACTGAGTTTTTGGTTCCAAGTTGTAAGAACATCCACTTGTAGCAACAGGATGGTCGTCTTACATCTGATCATTTTAGTTGAATGTTTCAATATGACTGTCAATGTATAGCTGAATGTATTGTGAGATTTTTTTTTTTTTTTTGGCTTAATATGTTATCTGGTATAAGAGTTGGTTGGAGCCGATACAAGATTTTGCCATTTTAGTTGAATGTTTCAATATGACTGTCAATGTATAGCTGAATGTATTGTGAGATTTCTTTTTTTTTTTTTGGCTTAATATGTTATCTGGTATAAGAGTTGGTTGGAGCCGATACAAGATTTTGCAGTCTGCAATCTATCAAAACAATGAGAAAGCCCTCTCCCCTGATGTCACAAGAAGAAGACGAATGGAGTCCTCTCACAGATGACAGGCCCCGTATTGACTAGAATGCCTTAAACAAGCATACAATTGTTGTTCAAGAAGTTGCATATCTACTTGGGCCACGAATTGAATCATTCAAGGTTTAATCTGAGTGAGCCACAGGACAGCAAAAGGGCTCTTGGCCGGCAGTAGTCTTTTCGGCCCTGATGTAGGTTTATCATGTATGAATATGATTGTTCCAAGACTTTCAGTTTCATATACATACATACATACATACATACATATATATATATATAATCTTCCAAAATTATTGAAAAATATTTGAAAATGAAATTTCTCAATCAGTTACAAATGTTAATTCCTATAATTTCACATTTATATCAAATAATAAGGTTAAATTACAAAAATTACTTTTGAAATTTATATTATTTAAATAAAAAAAAAACTAGGGTGTTTGTAAAACAAAAACAAATTTTAGTGGAATATTTGTAATTTTAAAAAATAACTGAATTTTTTTGTAATTAAACTAATCATCAGAAATAATTTTTATAATTCACCCAAAAATAATTCCAAATTTGGTCGTATATATAAATGTCTTTTAAGCTACCAATATCAATCTAATATGAATTTCTTAGAAGTTTAAAACAAAATAATACTTTTTATAGCACTTCAGTCATCAAATTTCTTCATTTATGCATGCACTTTTACGTACAAGACAATCTTATTTATTAATATATGTAATAAAGGCATTATTATACATGTGCTATTTAATTTCTTGTAATTATCCAGTAAAATATTGTTCTTGTAAAGTTTATATAAATTACAGGAAAAAGATTACGTAGTTATGTCATGTACGAGGCTGGTCGTCGTCTATGAATTTTAACCAACGGAAATATGTAGTCTATTATTGTCATTAACAAAACACAAACTTTCAATTCTCTGTCTCTGCTGATACCATCTAATGAACATTGCTGTGGGAACCAAAATCTCATCACCTTTCCATATTCCTTCACTCTCAACCCACATCAATTTCAAATGCCTCTGCACAATTTCCTCTCCATGCCTCCAAACCCTCCTCAAGAACAACCCCAAGAAACCCAATTCTATAGAGTTCTTACTAGTTTCTGCACTGAAATCCATCTCATCATCCCCTCCATTAATCTCTCATGGGCAGCAACTACATTGCCTTGTACTAAAATCTGGGCTCAACTCCAATATTTTCATACAAAACAGCTTGATCAGCATGTACTCGAAAACTGGCCTGCTTTCATGTGCAGAAGCAATTTTTGGTAGCTCCCAGAAGTTGGATTACGTGTCGTGTAATATAATGCTTGCTGGGTATGTAAGATATGGCAATTTGAATGATGCCTACGAGCTGTTTGTGAAAATGCCGCTAAGAAATTGTGTGTCATATACGACTATGATTATGGGTTTGGCGCAAAATGAGTACTATGGGGATGCAATTGGACTTTTCAGGGAAATGAGGTTGTCGGGAGTGGTCCCTGGAGAAGTGACGATGGCTAGTGTTGTCCAGGCTTATGCACGTGTTGATGGGGATAGAATAAGCGCAAAGCTTTTGCATGGGTTGGTATTGAAACTTGGTCTTGATGTGCATGTTATCGTTTCAACTAACTTAGTTCTCCTTTACTGCATAAGTTCATGTCTTGATGATGCCCAAATTGTTTTCAATAAGATGGTGCAAAGGAATGTGGTTTCGTGGAATGTGATGCTGAATGGTTATGTGAAGGCAGGGCTGGTTGATTTGGCTAGAGAGTTATTTGAGAGGATTCCTGAAAAGGACGTGGTTTCTTGGGGTACAATGATTGATGGATATGTACAAGTCGGGAGGTTGAGAGAGGCTTTGGCACTATATTGTGAAATGAGGCACACTGGGTTGGGCCCTAATGAAGTTATGATTGTGGATATCATTTCTGCTTGTGGACAAGCAATAACATTTATCGAGGGTCAGCAATTTCATGTTTTAGCGGTGAAGATGGGGTTTAATTGTTTTGACTTCATGCAGGCAACGTTAGTTCATTTTTATGGAGCCTGTCGGGAAGTTGAACTTGCTTATTTGCAATTTGAAGAAGGAAATAAGGATCATGTAGCTTGTTGGAATGCCCTTATAGCAGGACTAATGAGAAATGGAATGGCAGATGATGCTAGGCGTTTATTTAGTGTGATGCCAGAACGAGATGTTTTCTCTTGGAGCTCAATGATTTCTGGTTATTCACAGAATGGGCAGCTTAATTTGGCTATTGAACTTTTTCATGAAATGGTAGCCAAGGGGATCAAGCCAAATGAAATTACAATGGTCAGTGTTCTTTCTGCCATTTCTAGTTTAGGCTCATTGAAGGAGGGAAGATGGGCTCATGAATACATCTATAGTAACTCAATACCTATTAATGACAATCTGAGTGCAGCCATCATCGATATGTATGCCAAATGTGGGAGTATCAATTTGGCTCTTGAAGTGTTTTACCAAATTCGAGAGAGAGCCACAGATGTCTCACCTTGGAATGCAATTATATGTGGCTTGGCCATGCATGGGCATGCAGAAGTGTGCTTAAGAATTTTCTCCGACTTGCAGAGTCGAAATATAAATCTTAGTTCAATTACATTCATCGGAGTCTTGAGTGCTTGTTGTCATGCTGGGTTGGTGGAAGAAGGGGAAAAGCATTTTGAAAGCATGAAAACCATATATGGTTTAGAACCAAACATTAAGCATTATGGCTGTATGGTAGATCTCTTAGGCAGAGCTGGAAGATTACAAGAAGCAGAAGAACTCATAAAAAGCATGCCTATGAAGGCAGATGTTATCATTTGGGGTACACTGTTGGCAGCATGTAAAATGTATGGTAATACAGATATAGGAGAAAGAGCTGCTGAAAATTTGGCAAAGGTGGAACCATCACATGGTCCCAGTAGAGTTCTATTGTCCAACCTTTATGCAGATGTAGGCAGGTGGGATGATGCTTTTTTAGTGCGGAGAGCAATGCAGAGGGGAAAACTCTCGAGATCACCAGGTTATAGTGGTGTTGTGTAATATTCTGAATTGCACAAAGAAAGCTTCCCCTAAGAAAATCTTATGAAGCTACACGCCTGCACCAACCGTCGCATGGTCCCAGTAGAGTTTTACAACCATCGCATGGTCCCAGTAGAGTTTTACTATCCAAACATTACGCAGACATACACAAAGAAAGCTTCCGCTTAGAAAATCTTATGAAGCTGCAAGCCTGCACCATAAATTTTTGTATCTTTGATTATTCCCCATTCAATTTAAACGTGCTGCTAAGATTGAAGCAGCTCATACATTTCCTTACTCTGCGTCCAACACTTTTATGTTCATTGACTATGCGATAGATATATGTTGAAGTATTTGTTGCCTCAAGTGGCTGAACAGTAAGTCTTGGTTGTGCTGGCATCACTTTTTGTTTATACTATCTTCAGAGTAGAAGTTCCTATCACTTGATCCGAAGAAAATCCCCAAGACTACAAGTCATTGAGTTGCAGGAAATGAAACTCAGAAAAAGGCAGAGCTACATGAGGAAGTTTGAAATTCCAATTCTGATTAGTGAAGACTAGAATTTAACTAATGTTAATGATTCAGTATTAAGGTCACAGATGTAATGCTAAGAACTTTTCTGACAAATAGATTTCAAACCTTCCATTTCTACACAAGTTTTCTATCGAAAAATTAGTGGCTGCTTGTCTCTGTACAAACCATCTAGTTGATCTACAAAATTTTCAAAGTTAGGAAAAAAAGTTAAATCACTCAGTTTCTATCACGAGTTCAGCTGCTGAGCCCATGGTACAAGGTCCACCAACCCCAAGCAAAGCAAGAGCAAGCTCCTCCTCGTTCCATCGTCTCAGTCCCTTGCACAGTCTTCTCAACAACTCTACATTTAACTCCAATATCCAAGTAGGCGTGCATCTCACTATCAAGCTCAGGAAACCAGACACATAAGCATGCCAAGTAGCTGGATCACAGCCAAGTGAAATCTTTCCATTTAGGGCACTAGCCAAAAATTCCAGGTGACATCCAAGAATTTTAGGTCTTCGTTTTGAAGCTGCTGATGATGATGAGTCCACACCCCAAATAAAAGCTCCACAAAGTGCCGCTAAATATGCCAGTGCGTACCCTCTGAGCATTGGAAGCATTCCACCTCTATCTACTTCTTTCTCAGACCCGTGAATAGACATAAACCAAGAGGGAAGAGTTTCCTTAATTAGTGACTGCACCAGCCCCAGGCCACCAGTTAAGAACACTACAGAAGCTCCCAGAGATGCTGCTAATTTCACCTTGGTTAAAGCTGCAGCAAAAGACGCATGCCCATATTTGATCCCATTTTTGGATTTTTTCAGCATGTCAGACCTCTCTTTCGGGAGGCCCCCATAGACTATGTCTTCTACAGTGTGCATGAGCAGTGAAACTATCTCCTCTCTTAAGAACATGATGTCTCTAATTGAACGGTAAACTCGCAAATATAGGATCCCTGGTGCAACTGGAGAGATTCCACCATTGAAATGCGAACCAAATCCATGACCAAGAAGTGCTCCAATGCCACCATTGCTTGATATGGAGCAGCTACTGTTCAAGCCAAGGGCGGCACTGAAGCAGCTTCGAAGAAGTTGAACAACAGCATCATTGCTGTGTAGGAAGACAGTGCGAGAAGCAGAAAAGACGAGGAAGTCGCTCCAACGCTTTGCCTTTTGGGTCCACAAAGAAGCCACTATTGGCATGCATGGCCACGGGCAACCTGCAGCAAGGGACTCCAAAGCTGGGCCAGCTAGATCCAGAAAACGTTGGGAGGCTTTATCAAGCTTATAGGTGATGGTGAGGCTCACAAATGCAGCCAGAGGCAATGGAAGTGCAGCTGGAGAACTTCCTCCTACATAAGGTTGCAAGATATTGAAGGTTGAGAATAGGAAAACTAATAGGAGGGAATATGTATAAAATATATAGTACAAAAAAGACAAATGGGAATCACTCAGCATTAGCTTTTGACTCCTTAGATTTTCCCCATAGAGCAAACACTTGCTATTCTCGAGAAATATCTTATTTAAAATAATCAAACAGCTAACGCATGTAAAGAAACTTTAAGCAAAGCATGGAAGAACTGCTCTTTTACAGATAGACGTGTCATACTAAAAGCAAACCTGCAGCAAGACTGGGGACATCCACACCGGTGGCAGCTAATATTTTCTTTATCTGTTCCTCAACATTGGAGAGATTAGCAGCTGGACTCGGCCAATCTGTTCCATTCATAAAAACTGACTTCCATACTCCACGAGTCACTTCAGCTGAGAAGTAACTGACAATGGTCGCCAAAGTTGCAGGTAGATAATCAGCCAAATCTTTCAACCCTGTTGCGCAACAATGCCAAGCATTAAGGTAGAGTGTACCTAGAATATTGTTGAACTTAAACCACAGATTAAAGTTTCAATAATATGCTCAAACCTTTGTCTTTTTTCATATTTCATCTTTATAGGTTTCGGGAAATGGAGAGTGGAAAGGTGATTGGAGGAAGTAACTAATCTCTTCAAAATTTCTCTAAACTGGATGATATAAAAATAGGAATTACATTTTAATAGATATTGTCATGCTCCAATTCAAGAACTTAACCACATGACATCTCTCTAAATCATGAAAAGGAAGTCCCACAGTGCATCAGACTGACCTGTGCAGAGTTCACGAGGCGACAATCTTCCATGAGCACATGCGGTTAGAGCAGCATCTGCCACAAAAGGGACGGCTTCAAGGATATCCCAAGCAGGTAACTTAGGCCTTAGATAACTGTCTTCACTTCCAGGGCCAGAGGAACTACTACTTCCAGATGTAACAATAGTCACAGACTGGTTTCCTCTGCTTATTTTCCTGAACATCATGTTAAGTAGTGTATCAACAGTATGATGGACTGGAGTCCCATTGACAAGACCAGTGAGAGGGGAAGCTATACAAGCCAGATGCTGCCTATACCACGCTTTAAGTTTGGGAAAGGAGTCCACAAATATGGGTTTGGAAGACGAAGAACTTGCTACTTGTGCAAGTCTCCTTCGATGTGGATCCTTGAGTAAGTTACCTGAAGATACTAGGTGGGAATTCCGCACCAATAAGAGGTATTCAGGAGTGAGTTGGGATCCTACTGGAGGTACATCTCCTACTCCATATTCAATAGGAGGGTGATTAAACCTCCATAACTTTAGAAGAAGAGCAAATGCATTTGAAAACACAGCATGGGCAGAAATTTCTTCTCCTGTGGTCAGGGTCCATGAGTTATTGGGCACACATGAACCAAACACCTCACATATTGTCATTAATGAACCAGCAAGCTCTGGAACCTGTGAAAGGATAATATTTTCATAAGATCACAGTGATTCACTTTACTCACTTCCTCATAAACATTTCATGGCTCAACTTTAGACCATTTTCCACAAATATGATGATATTTACTACCTTTTCAGTTATACGCACTTATGAAAGTATATCACTACCTCCATTCAATAGCATTTGCAAATTATGCCCTTTTAAGTGTTCCAAAAATTTAATGTAAGGCTTTCAAAAATTTGAACTACTTTTAGTCACACTTTCTATTATGCCAACACCAAATTAAAAATTATGAATCTGAAGCATTTCTCGCTCTTACATGTTTGTACATTTGAATTGGAAATCAGGACTGATCGCAAAATATAACCTACGTGTCACGGTGATAACATTTGGATCATAAGATGGGTTCTCTACGAGGGGAAGGGGGAGACATGGGTAATACGTATCAACAAACACTTGCAAACGCATACAAAAATAGATTTCATGCTAGGCCCTTTCCTTACAAGTCATAGAATATATGAATTCCCACATCTACACAGAATAAAATCAGAAGTAAAACTGTCACACAGATATAGTGATTCAAGGGTATCATGCTCACTAGAAAAATAAAGGCCCAACCAGTTGTCTCATGCAAAATGCATGGTTTACAATCTTAGTACTTATAAAGGACTAACATATGAAGGTACCACCATTTATCCAAGAACTAAGACAAACCATGAAACTATCTTCTATTGTTTATAGGAGAAACACATTGTAAAACTAAACATACCAAACCATGGAGGGAGAAAATCTGAACACAGTCAACTGGTGCTATTCCCACAAGGAGAACATTGAGCATGGGAGCATAGCTTATCAAGTGGCTTTCATTCTCAGAATAGTCAACTGGAACTGGTGGAGATAGCAATCTAGTTATAAAATAAACAGTGTGTTCCTGCAAAATCAAGAGCTATACACAGTCAGAAAACTGGTTGATTTGTTGACACATAAGAAGAACTCAGAGAGAGAGGGAATATAAGTGGGAGAGGTGAATATCATGAAGCTATCTTTAGTTATGCAAGGCAAAAAGCTGTTGGTTATCACAATAAAGGAACAAGCAACTCTGTGAGGACTAATTCTGGAT
The DNA here is from genome assembly GCA_019321725.1 of Paulownia fortunei. Taxonomy (NCBI): domain Eukaryota; kingdom Viridiplantae; phylum Streptophyta; class Magnoliopsida; order Lamiales; family Paulowniaceae; genus Paulownia; species Paulownia fortunei. The sequence continues at coordinate 2,177,001 of CM033123.1, read as the reverse complement.
AAAGCTTGGATAAAACGAAGTACAGGCGTTAATGTCTCACTACCTGAATATTCCATCCACGAATCAAGGAGGCCCCACAAAGAATAGTAGCAGCAGCTATCCTTTCATCACTAGATCCTTTGACTGCAATCTCAAAGACTTTCTCGATCTCTGCAAAGCTTCCATTAAATCCATGAGCTCGAATTCAGTTGCTTTACTCTTAGAAAAATCATCAAGAAATGCTTAAAGAAAGAAAATTGTTTAACTGAAGGCCAGGCTGCAGCCTATTAATACAGAATGCACTCTTACACTAGTTGGCAGCATCCTAATGAACCTATGGAGCGAGTGCTTGCAAAAAACGAAAAAAAAAAATGCAATCTTTCATCAACCAGTAATTTGTTAGGCAGAATTTATAGAATTTTTCATATCAAACTTCAAACTCAACAGCACAATCTCTAAGTTACGAAAGTATTGGGTAATATCCACCGAAGGATTATCAAAACTGAGATAACTACAAAAAGTCCAAATTGAGCCAGGCAACTGAATTTCTAATTCTCACTTGAAAGGCTTGACTATGCTCAAATGTGTGCATACCTTGAAGCAGGAGTTGAGACTAAAGCATTGATCATCACTGGAGTGAGAGATGCCCCTTTCATAAATGATGACCAGCCAGGAACTTGAGTAGGAACATTGAGGGGTAGTTGGTTGATACGCCCGTTTACATAACCTGGCCAGAAATAAGCTGATGTGTCCAAAAGATTTCTGGCTATGCATGCCTCAACAATTAAATGATGAAGGCTACCAGCTGCAAAAGAAAACAGAGACAAATTAAGTGTGGAAAAGGGAAGCATGTTCAGTTCCAAGGTGATAGCTCACCATCAGAATGAACCATTTTGCTAAAGTATTCTATCTATGTAGGTCCATTAAATCAAGTTGTACAAAGAATCAGGCATGAATGCACAAGTTCCAGGGGCATGCAATTATTTTCAATCATACTGGTTTTCTGGGTACCAAACCAAACAAAACCATTTTCTTAGCAGTAACTTTCAGCTGCATATTAATGGATGGGGATAGAATTTCTTTCTTCTTTTATATTTTCTTCCTTGAATTTGTTAATGATGAGCAAGGATCAAGTTTACACACAGCAAAGTAGCACTTTCCAAAGAATATAATCTAATCATCTGTATTCTATATGATGGTAGAGAAGTACTTCTCAGCAGAAGAGGTAGAATATTCTGACTGACATACAGATGGAAATTTTCTTATTGCTACTCTTCATTCTCTCTCCTTTGGTGAGTACAGATTTTCACCACTTTTTTTGCTCTCTTTTTCTACAACTGCTTAAAGCCTGCTTTTGACATTGAGCAATTAGCTTTTGGTATGACTCATCCTGGATTCCAGATTTTGAAAACTTGTACCACCTATATATTGGAGCAGAAAACCATACTAAATGATGTAATCTTGAAAGTATTGACCAAAAATCTATCTACAGATGAAGTTGGTATATGCAAAACCATTTTCAAGATTAATTAGTGAAGGAATATATGCACTCAATTAAACAAATTCCATTACCAAAAAATACAACACTCCCCAAAGATAAACTCATAGCTGTCTAACTATATAATATACGCCAAGATGTGCAGCATGACAACAGTCTATACTCCATTTGAACATGTAGCCAAACACTTTGATCCTCAATAGGATAGCAATATTACTTACAGCAGTTAATTGGCATATCCATCGTGCTGATGCACTCGAAGTATGAAGTACCAACGTTGATGCCAGATACAAACATCATTGCTTTAGTAGCAGCCTGATTAGCAGCAGGAATGACTGACTGAGGTGGAGTTAGCAAGCTCTTATATTCATGTAGATTCTGAAGACTAAATATCAAATCCATACGTCGCTTCCCAGGAACCTGCTGTTTGATTCCCAAACCATATTCAAACTCATCTATGGCAACACTTTCCTCTTCCTCAACAAGATCAGCAACTACGAGAGTTGTGATTGACAATAACATGCTCAGACGAGTGTCCAGGCGAGGCACAGGTCCCTCAATAGGATCCCTCTCCTAGAAGTAACAGCAAATTTGTTTATCAACAAAAACATGTCCCATTAGCATAAGGAACTTCATATTTCATAGAAAGACAGCATATAACACACATTTTATGAAGACATTCCCCTCTTTTAGTGCAACAGTTTATTTTGATAAGTTCACTAGCAATTTGTTTTGCTTGAGAAGGAGAATAAAATAAAGGAAAAGGCTGAATATAAGAGGATAAATTTTCACACAAACATGTAACTATGGCAACTACACTAAATGAATTCACAAAGTGTCAAATCCTAAACTAGTTCCTTTGTTCTAGAATGTGATATAACCAACTCGTAATTGTTCTTCGAAGATCAAAATGAAGGTTTGTTAAAGTTACTTGAACACATTTCCCCAAAAAGAAAAAGAAAAAAAGGCCCTAAGAGTAAGTATCAAAGTTTATTTTCTCACTCTCTGAACAAGGCGTAGAGCAGCCATCCAAAGTCCTAGAAAGATCTCATGCCAAGAGGTGGCATTAATTGCTTGAAGGGACTTAACTAAACCTGCAAAAATGAAATCACGAATTACAATCTCTGAGGCAATAGTAAAGAGACATATCTTTGTTTCTTCTGAAGTAATAAAACTTAAGGCCTGCAAAAGAAAATTCTATTACCAGTAATGATTTCTAGGGCACTTGTTGCATTGACTTGTGAACCATCCATTGCATCTTCTAGCAGCATATCCAGAGGAAGCCAAAGTGCAGATCGACTAGTCCCAAGACAGAGACCAGCAGAATTAATGAGAGGTCTGGATTGTACCACAGGATGGAACTCCTGCAGTAAACTTGCTTGGAAATGCTGAGACTTAATTTTGTGAGTATCTGAAATTAACTGCAGAAGAACTCCCGGTGTAATATATTTTGAGTTTCTCAAAGCTGATGAATTTTCTACAAGCAGCTGCATTCGCTGGATAAAGCTTTCCCAGTGCACACACCTGACAGAGAGGCTTATTGTTCATCATCTGTCCAGATAAATCAAACTACTAGACAGAGGAATCCAGAAATGAAATGATACTTATTATAAAGCTAGAAGATAATGCAATGCAGACATTGGATTCTTAGGTTTCTTCCAATAAAAATCCCAGTAGATTGGTTCTATTAATTTTATAAGATTTATTCAGGTGATGCATCAAACTCCATATTTTCCACTTTGATATCAAGTAAAACTGTCCTAATACATGGTTGATGCGAAGTGTGCAAAGTTATAACCAACATCAAGTTGTTCCCACAAGGAAGCATTTAGAAAACAAGAAAATAACAGAAGACACAGAACATCGAAAAAAAAAATCAAAAAAGAACTGTGGTTCTGACATGTTTTGGCGTGCCAAGTAAAGAATCCTGGAAGTTACTTTGTTTTGCAAAAATTGCCCAATTAACTCAACAGCCATAATGGTATTAATAGTTTGCAATCTCTCGCTGTATTCTGTCCTCTTCTCTTCATACATATTATGGACATCTATTTCCATATCTTGAGGTTTGACAGGCCATCTAGGGTCATTCTCTGTAAGTTGAAGTAATTCTTCATCATCTAGTGCTGCATCAACCAACTGCCAAACAATAGAAAAGACAAACAGAACCAACAGAGCACCAGCTTCATTTGCTTGCAAGCCAAATATCTGAGACAAATTAAGAACTTTGTCCAATGAATTCATGGTCCTGCATGAAGACAATAGGTTAGCTAATATACCATGAAATTCAGATCAAATTATAAGTTTGCATTATGTAAAGCAATCAGAAATAATGAAGGCAAAAAAGTTGATAAACCAGAACACAAGTTTGTCTTGACTTTTGCATTTCTACTATTAAAGTTGCTGTTTCTGCCATAGATTAAAAAGCTGAATGTCTAGCATGGTTTTGTCGAAACAAATTAGGATGAGGTACATATACAGATGCTAGTCTCAGGCAATCTTGCCATCTCAAGACCCGGCCTGGGGCTGGTTGCAGACTCACCTGAACCATATGAAATACTATCAACAGAGACAAACCAGGATCGTGAAAATCTAAAACTAGTAGCTCCTTCAGCTCTTTCCTACTTTGACCCTTCAATATCCCAGTGCCTAGAAGTGGCTTTATCCTGCTCCATGAACTGTTAACATAATACTTTTTGGGCCAAGGCTCATAAAGATTCAGATGACATCGATGGGTAAAATACAATTTGTCAGACATGTTTATTGGTGAAACAAAATCTACACATTTTCAGAAAAAGTTGTTCAATGACTTGATTTCCCATACAACAAATGCAAGAGAGTCAATGAAACATATATTTTTGGGAGACTCGCTTTCATTATTTCAAGAGCATGGATGTAAGTACTATAATTGACAGCCACGCAAATGAATATCAAAGAGAATTAAAAATAATAACATGAATCAGTTGGTTCAATGGGATGAGCATATATTCAATTTAGATAACACTAAAAGATGTCATTTACATCATAGAGGATATGCAACTGGAAAGTATAGAAATATGGGCTTGCTACCCCATCACTTCAATTATATAGTGGAATATCATTTTTTTTTTCTACTTAAGAAAATGGATTACCCTCTTGTTTTGGTAATTGTCAATTGAAGCGCTATCCAGCATGTGAATAAGAGATTTAAAGTAGTTCAACTTCCAGCGACAGTACAAGATATCTCTTAGTAGTTCAACTTTCAACTACAGTACAAGATAGAGAAAATGAGTAGATTGACATAGAAAATGAAAATTGCCCTGTCAGAAATCAACTAGTCCATCTTAAAGTTCGACTTACAGCAAACGTATAACGGAGAGAAATCTAAGCATAGAAGCAGAATGTTGAGAATCAAAATTAAATTGATATGAGTAATTTCTTTAATTAATGTATTTATCACATGTCTATACCACCAATATATATAGGTGATATTGTAATTGTGATGATAAGAGAGAACAATACAAGTGTTAGTCAAATGGCTGAACCACGTTCTTCTATTATTTTCCAAACTTTCACTCGGATCAAGATTCACTAAATGACTCAATCTCAATGATTTCATTTCTTTCGCTACCACATGAAGCAATGCAACTCTCAATGCGGCAATTTCCATTGTTCAAGTTGAACATTCCAATAAATTATTTCCGTATTCAACTTGCGGGGAAGTATTGAGAATCAAAATCAAATCATAATGGATTTAATTATTAATAAAATGATAGCAGAATTGATTATTATCTAAATATATATGAGTGATTTCTTCAATTAATGTATTTCTCACATGTCTATTGCACCTATATATATATATATAGGTGATATTGTAATTGTGATGATAAGAGAGAACAATATTAGTGTTTATAGCTTTTTTGACACTTTATTCGTTGTTGTAGGCCAAATGGTCGAACCATATTCTTCATTCTATCATCAATTCTTACTTATAATTCAAAGTTTTAACACATAAGAAAACAAAATAATGTCCATGAACATTAAGTACTCACTTCTGATAGTTTGGCAAATTTGTGTACTCTTTCAGTGAGAAAGCGTGTCGCTTAAGGAGTTCCATATATAGTCTAAATGCGGCTGGACAAGAACGCCGATATGGAATTGCCCTGTTCACACGTAAAGAAACAATGAACCTAATGAAATGCCACAACCAGGACACTGAGCACAGGAAAAAGAAAATTGTTTCATGTTTTCGAACATTTATCAGATTTCATGCCACTTGTCAATCATGCAGGGCTAAAATCACATTAACAGTGAGAAGAGGTATACAAAATCTGATATGAAGTATGCCTAGAAAGCATAACAATGCAAGTCACTGAGCTTGGAAACTAATTTGCTAACAGTATGAACTCGTTTGCTTGCTACAGCCAAAAATGCTCAAGTAATATGAAGGATGAATATCTCATAATGCAACAACCAAAGCAAGCAAACTTGATATGAATACAAAGATACAATTGGTGGAGCATAACATAACATAATCTTGATATGCCATTCCATAATAATATTGACAATTATTCGGTGAAAACATGAAACAGGAAAAGGAAAGACAAATCAACAATGACATATGGAGACAGGCTAGAGGTATTGTCGGTTCTTATGCATCAGATAACAGGCATGTTCAATGAAAGAACAAAACGTGCTACCTCCAGAAAAGTAACAGCGAATCAGTCACACGCCATAACAAATAATCACTCAAAATAAGCAAAATTCAATAATCACTACAACTGAACCGCTAATCACCAGAGACAACTTAAAGATAGAAACTTTGAACCAATCCCATGTGGTCAAAGTTCATAAAATAAAAAAAGAGGCAAGAATAAATCTAAGAACATAAGAAAAGTGGAAAACAAAAACAAAACTAAGCTGTACGAATAGTAGGGACCTTGTGGAGAGCCGGACAAGAGCAAGCAACAGATTTTCAAGAACAAAACATAAAGATTGGAACTTGGCAAAAACCAATACGACAAAACCCAAAGGAACCCCCATACCAAAAATTAAAGAAAAATGTACAAAAATGTTGAAAAGAAGGACCTTGTTGAGAGCAGGCCAAGAACAAGGAAGGGAGGGACAATCTTGAGAGCTAATGCTTTTTCTAAGAACTTCCAAGCAATGGGCACATTGTTTTCCCAGCAAATGTGGGAGACTAAATGGTTGGCTAGTTCAAGAGAAGGTAAAGTGATTCCAACAGAGCTCAAGTTTGAGGAAATTTGGATTGACCACAACAATGGGTCGCTGCCCTTTTCTTGGGCCACCTTAGTTTGCCCCAAGATACTGTCCCATATGGTGCCGTTCAACTTGGTTGCCACCTCCATTGCTTCCTCACAAGCTCATCATCACATCATGTTTTGGAGAGAGGTTTAGTGGTTGGGGTGGGAGTGGTATTGGTTAGGCCAAGATTCCAGTTTAGTTTTGATTCAAAGAAATGTGTGTGTGGTTTGTTGGTCTGGTCACTGGTGAAGGCTGGTATGGAATAAACAAAAGGGAGCTCTCAGAAAAATAAAGGATTGGTGCAATGCGGTTGGTTTAAAATGTGAATGTCAAAACCGAAAAAGTGGGCTTAGTGGTTGGGGAAAAGTTACTAGAAAATTTTTCCAGACAACATCTGATTAAGAAAGTGGAGAAATAATGGGGGCAGTGGTGTGGGAGGGAGAGAGGGAGAGATATGTTGTTAGAATACTTGGGTAAGGAGGATCATATCTTATAGCATATGGTATATTGTCATATGTAGTAATTGATTAGTTAACTGAGAACAAGGACTGTGGGTTTCATGTGCTGTGACATCATTTTTTTATCAATTATTATTGCCACTATATAGATCAATGGATGATATGCATTTAGAACCAAGTCAAAGGACTGAACTTGTTTTAATGTTAAACCTGTCTAAAAAACTGTGATTATTAAGGATTACATAATTCTTGATTGAAAAGAGATCACAAAATCATTGGTTTATTGTTGATTTTTGAGTTTTTATAAGAATAATATACGAATGTTAGATTTCTTAAGCTTCGTTGGAAACGTACATGACAAATATATTTAGACATACAAAAAACTTCAAAAGTTTGTATTTAGATTGTATGTTGTTGATTATGAAAGCTTTCTTGTAATGTTCATGGATTATCAAAGTTTGTATTTAGTAGTATTGTTTGCACAAAAGGATGATTTATTGTTGAGGAAAACATAATTAAACACAGCTTATGATAAATTAACATATTGGTTGGAAAATAGGTGTGAAAGATTTATGATGAGTAAAAGTTTTTATCCAAAAAAAAAATCATTTTTTTGAAATTTTTATTCTATAAGTTCGATTTTGAATATTTAAATAAAACTAAATTTCGAACTAAATATTTTCAATACTTTGTTTGATTTAATGGTTATATGTAAATCAATCAGATTACAAGATGCTTCTTATCAGAATTACAGTTTTCCCCCTTATTAATCAATCTCTTTTTATTGGTTGATACAATATTGGAGCAAAATCTAATCTTGAAATGAGGGAGTTGATAAGGTTATTGGCCGCTTAAGAAACTATTGATAGATATTTTCCTGATTTTAATTACCAACATTTGACCCAAAATTTTTTTTATCAAGACAAGTTATGTATTTTAGAGGTAAAGCAACGTAAACATGGCACAAATTTCTCCATCTCCAAACTTCCTATTTGTTTGGAGTAAAAAACTTTTGTCTCGTACTAACTACAAAATAATAATAATAATAATAATAATAATAAATTTATTTATTCGATAGATAAATAGAACAATATTAGGATCATAAGTACTTCAAAAATATATTAATTTCCAAATAATTATTGAAAACACAAGATTCCATGTCTATGTCCACAAATACTTACATATATTTGAAGAAACTTAAAGATAGAATCATTAGTATGAATATGTAATTGAATTTTGAACTATGATTGAGAGGGGGAAAAAAAAACAAATGATAACTGGGGTAAATGAATAATACTCAATGGAAAAGAAGAGCAAAACAAAAGGTGAATCATTCTCAATTTATCCAAAGTTATGAAATATCAAACGCTTACTTATTTTGGGCACTTTGTGATGCACCAATTCCATGGCCCACCAATTTCAATCAACCCTCATTTTCATTGGATAATCAGTGATCATTATTTACTTAATTAAAGTTGGAATTTCAAGATTAGTAAATGTATTAGATTAATCAAACCCCAGTTAGTTTCTGATCACCACACTTAATTTAAGCATCATGCCTGTATATTTTTTCGTGTGATTTGATTATGAGAAATAGTATAAAAATTTGTAGTGGTTAGGGTTAGGTAAAGATGAAGACATGGTGATATCCCTATCAAAAGTTGGCCTTTTGTGATGATATTGCTTTAGGTAGTAACAAAAAGCTGCTCCTTTTTTTTTAAATAAATAAATAAATAAATAAATAATTTTTTTGCCAATGAGTTTCAAGTATAAATTGTATGGTGTGGCAGCTTTATTATTTATACTTAGCTTAGTGATGATGATATGTTGGTAGGTGAAGCCCAGTGACTTGGTCATGCCCATGCCTATTAATAAGTCCACCAAGTGGAAATAATGGGTCCATTTCCATCCAAACCCACATCATATCTCTTTAATTTTTTATTTATTTTTTCATATTTGGATTGCATGAGTGATTTTATGGATGGGAACCCCCCCCCCCCCCTCAAAAAAAAAAATAAAAAAATGAATGTTGTATAATTGGGGAGAAGTATAATTTCAATATGACAATATTAAAATTAAGAGTTTGGATTTATATTAATTTTTTTATCGTATAAAAGAATTTATTATGAAAATCTACAATTCTTTCAAAGTTGAGTGCACAAAATAATCCGTGTAGCATGAAATTTATCAAGAAAGACATACCCATCACCAAGTAAAATTAGGTGATATGTTTATGTTTTTGGTCATCTACTAGAAGTATACAACTGCCCTGCCCATGAAAAGGTATAAGTTGGTGAGACTTGGGTGGGGTTGGGGGGTGGTGGGGAAGCATGCTAATCCTATATTAGAATTGACATCTTATCTTGGTTGTTTTTTGCTGTCAATTGATTTGACAATGTACTATTTCATTGAAACTTTCTGCATTTAATTGTAACAAACTGGAATAGATTAGAGTGATTAGGTTTTTGTATTAAATTTATCCCAAAAAAAGTGACTTTGGATGGCACCAAACCACCTTAATCAATACTGCAAAGGCAAGCAACCATAATTGATCTTCTTTTATTTTTGAATTTATCCCATTAATAGAATAAATAGCATATAACTATAAAAGTTCTTCAACCTTCATTTTTGGTGCACCTCTCCATTCATCTATCTCATAAAATATTTTTTCTCCAATCTAGTATAAAATAATCCGACCAAAAAAAAAGAAGGTGAAAATATCGATTTTTCAGAGTCCAAAAATCAATACTAAATTGAAATAAAATACTTTGTTTAAGTATTGTATGTGCCCCTCTCCTCCCTGACCCAAAAAATAAGTAAATAAAATAAAAGAGAAATGCATACTATTGAGAATGCAATTTTTTGGTCCCAGAATTCTACTTTTACCAACTAAAGTAAGAGCCAAGTTGCTGTTTTCCTTGTCCCTCCCAATATCAACTCCCACACTAGGGAAGAAGCCTAGATTTAGGACCATTCTTTCTATGGACAATGACCAACCAACAAACCAATCCTCAATGAAACATCATCATCTTAAACTTCCACACTTTTTCTAAAAGTAAACTGGAACTGCAAATGAGAGTGGCATGAGGGGGCAAACGAAAAATCATGATTGAGCAATTCCACCAACACAAGTTGGTGCAATATCAATATATATAACACCTTCACCAACTAAATGACAAAAGCCAAACGACTTACAGAAAAACAGCACAAATATGTTGCACAGAATTTTAAGGATGTATACGACAGCATGATCGGATTCTGATCATTCATCGAAGATGTTATACATTACAATAAAATGATTCTGCAAAATAATGCATACAAAATTTGGATGCCTTGACTCAGCATCAAGTTGCTGCTAGTAGAGTTATCAGAGAAACAAACGTGATGACCAGAAGTCCTCGATTCTTTTTGAAACACATAATTCTTGGAACCATCTCCCAAGCTTGACATAACAGAAGCCTTTCTGATAATCTCCCAGCCTTCTCTGAAAGAAGTTAGCTTTACCTCTGCTCCATTGAAAATACCAGTTCCAGACACAAGTTCATGGCTCCAAAAGTGAATATGACATCCAACTTAAATTAATCTTTATTCAGCCATTAGTGCATAATCCAGGCATCCATATATCAACATCCACACAGCCCCAGACCCCAATACTGCTCTGGAAAAGGGCATAGTAAAAGGGACTTTATCGAGTAGCTGAATTTATATTAATTGATACATAAAACTGTCACGAACCGATAAAAAAATGGTATTTAGCGAAATGCAACATAAAACATATTAATTAATTGCGGTGTTGTTATTAGAAGACAAGATGTCAAGCTGTTCCAATTTGGCTGCTTTAGTTGATGATAGGAAGTTTAAGACCAGAAGTTTAGCGTAAAACACCTAAGACATATGAAAGCCAAGCTTTTAAAGCAGTTGCTTCAACTCTTAGAATTCTTGAGATTAGCTTGTCATAACTTCATGCTTGCTTACATTTACCTGTAGCTTAACATATATAGTAGTCTTGTCTGTGGAAGCTTACTGTAAGGATATGAATTCCATCTAATCAAACGGGTTTTCCACATTTTACTTCCTCTGGTACCCTAAGCAACCTGAGGAAATATGGTAAACATTCTCAGTTTCACAAGAAAGAATGCTGCGAGAGAGATTGGGGGGGGGGGGGGGGGGGGGGGCGGCTCATTAGTGTTGAATTGATGCCAATCAGTGCACATGGGAGGGCATCACAAACAAACTCAGTCAAAATTTCAACAGCTTCTTGCACAACAAGATGATCTTTCTGCCAATGCAGTTGCTTCTGGAGTAAACTGTAGAATTGAATCAAAGGGATAACTAACTCCATTCAGAGTTTAAGTCACAAGCCTTAACATTTGAAGCGAGAAGTATGGAGTTACCTGTATAGCAGGCAAGCATAGTCACAGTGAAGACCCTCATCTCTGGATATAAGCTCAGTTGAGAATGTCAAGCCTGGCATCAATCCCCTTTTAAAATAAGCCAAAAAATAACACACAAACTGAGAACAAAATAAACTAGGTCAAAATAGAAACTTTAGAACACTGATATAATAATACCTTTCTATAATCAAACCGTCGAGTTATATTCCAGAGAAGAAAATGCCTTCTACACAAGCAAAAGCAACAAGTCTCTCTGCAAATGAACTCAAAATGCACATGGATACCAGAATGTACATACTCCATAGCAATTTGAAATCCATAAAATGCCCTAGAAGAATCAATATCAGCCAGCTATTCAGTAATTCACCATAGATTCTGAGCAGAATTTGCTTTACTTGATGATTTATATGTTGGTAGAAAACCACATTTTGATAGAGAAAAACATCTGTGCTAAATAAACCTTCTCTTGAACAATACTTGAAAGTTCCATCTTAGGGAACCAGGATGTCATAAAAAGACATCAATACATCCTCTCACCAACCCGAGCTCAATATCCAATATTACAAGGCTATACAATATGCCTGCAGAGTAGCTGATGCTAAATTTTCTGAAGGACCTGGAAGATCTTCAAATTGCCTATTTAAGTATTAAAAACAGACTTCAATGCAGTTAAATCCTAGATATATGTATATAATTGCAAGGCTTTTATTGCCCTGAAATGAAGAGGATCTACATCATTTTTCATTATTTTGGATTGGCAAATTAAAATAAGTGCTTGAAAAGTACAAGGCTGTCAGCATAGATAGCTTCGTTTCAAGACAAACATGAGCATTCAGCAGCACAGGTTTAAAACCTGTAAAATATCATAAACCTTCATCTGTTTTATCACTAAATGAGTGGCCGCATGCACCATTCCATCTGTCATCAACTTCTTAATTAATTTAAGATACCTGGTGCTGTTTTTCTTCTTTTCTATATATAATCTTGATCAGTAGTTATTAATAATACATATCGGGAAACTTTTTGCACAAGAACTTTATCGTACATAAAGGCAAACAAATGTGATGGAAAACAGAAACGACAAACAATAAATAGAGCTCACATCAAGAGGATATATAATTTGTATTTTAGTCTTTTCTATGTCAAATCACAATCATTTTTATCTGGAATATTGTAAATCCACTAATGGTGAGAACAATCGTGACCCTGGAGAAGTTTCATGTCAACTAAAATATGATTGGGGAGCCAAGGGGATCCATTTTTGTATAAAAGAATGATTTCTGAAAGAGTCAAGTACCTGATCAAAAAGAAGTCATCATGAACGCATTGGTTAACTACACCAGTTCCATAAAACAGAGGAAAAACATACTCCAAAGAGAACAAAGGGAAAAAGGGTAAGCTTCTACATCAAAATACAGTAGAACTGAAGAGTTAAAACAAAAATGGTAAGATCTAAAATTAAGTAACAAACTTATTGATGAATCCATAATAGCTATTGATAACGAACATAGAGCAAATACATCCAGACCATTACTAGGCTGCTGAAGAAAGCCAAAATGGAACATCCGCCGCCAAATGAACGCATTGGTTAATTCTTGCTGCTTGTAATCGACAAACCATGTTTAACAGAAGTCTCCACTATCTCTTGCAACAACCTATAACAAGCTGCAAGAATTCCTACTTTTCACAACTATATGTTTGACTTAAGAAGAGATATTTCTAAGTGGTTTTAAGCAGTCGCATTGAATTTTTCTTAGATCATGCAAACCTCTTTACCAAATGAGAAAAATTATCCAACAATATTGGGCCTGATCAATCACGAAAGTGAAAGCAGTCTCTTATCAAAAGTTCAAGATAGCAGTAAATCTCCATATTTATTTTTTCCCATTCTTACTGTATCCACTCCATGTTCAAAGTTCTAAAAAAAAGAGATCAAAATATTTTCAAACATGCAAATTATACTTAAATGTCAGCACTCCACATCACACATCCAAGCGAAAAACAGAAAATATCAATCGCATTAAAACTACATCCTTTCATCTTGAAAAGAAAACACACACAAATGAAACCTTCTTCCTGAAATACAGGAAGGAAGCCCTCCCACCCCAACCCCTGAAAGTGAGAGCATGATACACAACAACCCTACCCATCAAATCCCAAACCTCACCCCCATGAATTCAAACAAACAACAAGAAAAAGAAAAACATGTTGATCAGTTGACAAAGTCAGTCAAGAATTCACGATGCAAGTACACGCCTTGTGCCTACTACATACATACCTATACCTACCACTCAATTCATGTACACAGGTCAAGACCAATAAGACAATGTATGTAATTTTGAAAAGCTGGACGTGAGTTTACATAATATAGCCAATTCATAAGTGCTGATAGGCTAAAAACAATCCAAAGTTTCAATAAATAAAAAATCCAATTTGAAAAACTGAAAACATTTATGTAGATCTAATTACATACACGTACACAAATGAAAATTCCCCAGTGAAGCATACAGTATATTAGCGTGTGCACGTAGCCTACCCAGTTCAAAACAGTGAGCACACACATGTCTAACCAAAGAAAGAAAAATAAGAAGGCCAAACATAAAAGTAGAAAAAGAATAAAGCATATTTAAGAACTGCCAACGTGTAAATGACATATTACTCAATATCATACAAAACCCACAATCATGTAATTGCACATATCTTCACACATTTCAATATGCAAAGTGTGTGGCGCACGCATAAAATATGCATGACCAGTCCAAAAGATGGTCTCTGCTTCCTTGTACTGTTGTACATCTCCGGCCTCTGCGTTCTTGTACATCTCCCAAACCTGTGGTACCTAATAGGGAACGTACAAAACATCTGAGATTGCTCCATTAAAATGGGTTCTTCCTCTTCTTCAGTTTCTTCTAGTTCATGAAATCCTTTATCTGTTTCATCATTCTCAAAGAACCCATCTTTTTTTTTGGAGAAAAAGAAAGAAAATACTGCCTTGTCAATATATGTCTGTGCAGGTAAATTAGATAAAACCATGCAAAAAACCTTTGAGCAAATAAAGCTCTTTTCAGATTTTCTTATGCATGGCCTAGAGCGTTGCCGGTTTCTTCTTGTCTTTTTTTTGGATTTGAGGATGGTGACATTTGCTCGCAGTTAAATACGGTAAAAATATGGGAGTTATCACATATAGCACATATAGCCTATAGGCATAAAATAAAAAGGTTTTAAAAGTTATTGTGAAAAGAAGAAGCTAGTACATATTGTATGTCTATGTAAAAATACAATAAATAAATTGTCCAAAATTAAATATGACACGCTTGTTACATACTATTATATTTTATATATTTAAAAATTTTCACAATATTTTCATTTTTTAGTTATATGGTGAAATTTAGCAAATTTGAAAAATATTATAAGTAAATTGCCAACTCATATTTTAAATAACTCTAAATTACCAAACTAAAAATGTATTTTGTTTTTATATTCATATAACAATATAAACAACAACATTTACATTTGCTTTTGGGTTATAAAAAATTAACTAACTTTTTTGGACAATAACTTATTTTTCATGATTTATATTTGTTCAAGAACAAGTGCTTTATTGTTTTATTTTAATTTTAACTTTAAATTTTTTATTGACATTGACTTAATATTAAATTTATAAAAGTAACTTACTAAAGGATAGAAAAAAAATCAAAGAAATAATGATGTTCTTTTGTTCATGATTTCATTTTATTATCAATATTTTATCAGTTAAAAAAATGAAAAAAGCGAGATCATCAATTAAAATTTAAGTAAGGGAGAAGAGATAATAGAAAATTCAAAAAATTCAATGCCAAATAAAATGAGAATATTTTGAATCATCAAATCAAACAATTAAAGAACTAATGCAACCAGAAATTTAATTAATTATAGTTTATAGAGTTAGAATTTATTAATTAAATTATTATTTAGGTATTGAAAATCAATAATTTATTTCTTTAAATATCTTATTAACTATTTGTGTTGATCGATTTGTTTTCTCATCTATTTCATTTAAATATTTTAAATATATACCCAATTAAATTTATATGTTATGTAATGATTTTAGTAAGGTGGTATATTTTATTAATCTTACTTTTGTATATAAATTATCAATGTTAGAAAGACATTTATTTAGAATGTGACTAGAACTTTGTTAAAAAAATAATAAAATTAAAAATTAAAATAATAATAATAATAAATCAAATTAAAAATCAAATAATTTTTTTACTATATTATATTATTAAAAGATTATATTATAATTTTAAATATTTATGTGCAGCGCATGTATTTTTACTAATAAATAAAGTTCCCATTTCTAGTCAAGGATTTAGTCTTGCTGATGCAAGCCATGACATAAACTCATTGTAATGGAATATACTTCAGTCAATCCCCAAATCTCCCCATCATTC